>OY978445.1:8439108-10839108 GCA_963854805.1 Plagodis dolabraria | reverse complement strand
TTTTAGGCCAGATTTCTGAAGCAGTAATAGCCGAGCAGTATTAGCTATAAACCATTTGATTTTCAACGCCGCCGGCTTGAACTTCACTGCACGATGGAAGGGCATTTTGAGAATACTCGCCTGGCAAGCTACTACCCTCAAGTAGAAAACATATCGCCAAACACGTAATAGTGTGTTCCGGCAGAAGTCCTTGAGAGCCAGTAAGTAATTATAAAAAAAAATGTGACTTAACAAATGTACGTCACTTGTGATGAAATGCATAGGCAGAGGTACCAATTAACAGATGCTCATGCGTGTTTCAGCACAATTAGATAAAAAAGACGCTAAATAAATTGGCGTATAGTATGAGAAAGTCAAAATAATTTATAAAATTTTGGGAATATTTCTTATGAAACGTTTTCTATTTATTGTTTATATCATTTGCCTTACAACTTCTCCATCAAATTTAATTGACATAATAAGCGGAAAACAGACTATTCTACAACAATAAGCGTAAATAAGTGTAATTAATTCAAAGTTGTTTAACTTAATAAATAGGTTACAGCTGCAGTCATGACTTGGATGGATGATCACTAGTGGCATCACTTGCATGGTGGTAGGGCACTTTGCGAATGCCCGCCTGGCTACCACCCTCAAGTTGAAAATCTGTCGCCAAGCGCCTAACGGTGTGTTCCGGCAGCTGTCCTTGAGAGCCTGTAATTCTAGGTTAGCCTGAACAACATCTTCGACCACATCATCACTTACCATCAGGTGAGATAGTGGTCAAAGGCTAACCTATCAAGAATAAAAAAAAAATTACTACTATGCGCTTCCGTGCTTCGGAGGGCATGTTAAGCCGTCAGTGCCGGTTTTTGTCGTAGGATGGCAGTCTTTATAGCAAGGCAGAGCATTTTGTGAATACCGCCTGGTTAATTACGACTCTCAAGTAGAAAATCTGTTGCCAAACACCTAATGGTATGTTCCAGCAGCTGTCCTTGGGAGCCAGTAATTCTTGTTAGCCTGAACAACATCTTCGACATCATCTTCACTTACCGTCAGCTGAGAGTGTGGTTTAGGGCTAACGTATCAGCTTTTAAACATTTTTTAAAGCGTTCACTTTTTAAACAAGTTAATATAAGTGCATCGTTGATGAACTGGTAATAGGGTTGATTTAGAAGCTCTAAATACTAAGTTAGGTCCTTGGTTCAATATTTACATGTTTTTCTAAAAAAGGGAAAAAAATACTTTTATACCTTTATTCATCATACGGCTTATCACATTCGTTGCGTTTCCAGAGCTCGTGTTGAGTCGATTAAAACCCAGGTTTATAAACTCCGCCCGTGGGTTCCCGGCAATGGTACTTGGCGGGCATAGATTCAATAAGAGGATTGACCGCACTGGGATCAAGGAGTACTGGCGCTGCTCCAAGAGACGGTCAAAGTGCAACGTCTCCGTCATCACCATCGGCAATAACGTCTTAGATATAAAGAACTACCACAATCATTGAAGAGTTAGTTCTTCAATTGTTATTTATTTTTTTCAATACATTTTGTTTATGTAATTTAAATTATATATGTGATAAACTTGTTGCGTACTGTAAGTCATAACGATACACAAAATATAAAGATATTCTGTAAAAATATCGCATTGTTTATAAATATTTTTTTTTTAATTTGAACGCCACCAACTATTTTAATAAATAATTCTAAGCTCTATTGTTTTGCCTATGATCGACAACGACTATTTTGTAATCGGTAATCATAGTGTTTTACTACGAGTATTTAAACCTTCGTTTATTCTAATGCGATTTTTGAAGCGCTCGTAGCCAAGTTTGCTTAGCCATTCTGAATCGATCAGCTGTTAAGTTAAGCAACGTCCGCCGCGGTCATGACTTGGATGGGTGACCGCTGGTGACATTTCTACTGAGCGCTTCCGTGCTTCGGAGGGCACGTTAAGCCGTCGGTCCCGGTTATTGTCTTAGGATAGCAGTCGTTACAGCATGGTGATAGGGCACTTTGCAAATGTCCGCCGGGCTAGCTACCACCCTCAAGTTGAAAATCTGTCGCCAAGCACCTAACGGTGTGTTCCGGCAGCTGTCCTTGAGAGCCAGTAACTCCATGTTAGCCTGAACAACATCCTCGACCACATCATCACTTACCATCTGGTGAGATAGTGGTCAAAGGCTAACCTATCAGGCATAAAAAAAAAATGCAGGAATAAAGCGTGCATAGTAAGTATTTGTGCACGCAACCATCTAATGTGAAGTCGCGTTTACATTGGCTTGTCCCTGAATTTTATTGATGCGGTGCCGACACCCCTCACTGGCGACGCTGTGTCCTGTTAAGACCTTGCGCGGGTTCTTGATTGTTCTGAGCGACTGAATTAAACTATCTTGTCCACTGAATTTGTATATTCTTGTTCACAAGTGTTGGTATTGTATTACAATGGTCTGAGGTCTGATAATAAAATTAAGTACGCACACAACAATTACTTTGCATTTCTGACCACCATTCTGAATGTTACTATTGAAGTGAAGTTGACTGAAGATTCAATAGATAAAATTCACTAATCAGAACAAAGATCGATTCTAATTAATCAAGTGAATCACATTCTCAATAGATGGCGTTAGGAGTTTTGAAATGCATATCAGATACATAAATTCAAACTAAGTATTTTGTACATAACCATGTTAATTTGCATTAAAAGAAAAGGAGCTATTGGAACATACTTATCAACTTTCCAAGTATGCCATACAGAAAGGTATGTAACATAAAATGAAAGTACATTTTTTCATTAATGATAAAAAAAAACTTATTAATATACTATAACTTTATGTTTTTCACCGATACTAAAGACAATATACAATGAAAATGTAGATAGACATAGAATAGTTTACAGTACTTTTACAGTAGCACCGGGGGTGCACCATCTAATGCTATAAAGACCCCCGTGGGGTGCCGAGTTTGAATTGCACTCCCCCCCCCCCCCAATATCATCCCGTGGGTGTCGTAAAAGGCGACTAAGGGAAAAATACTGGAAAGTGGGCAGCAGCGCCTTCTAAAGAACTGCGAAATAACACTGCGATCCCCAAGACGCCTGCCAAGCGTGGGAATTATGGCAAATACCCCCTCAATAGCGGAGGCTGTGTTCAGCAGTAAAAGATTGTACCTGAATATTCCTTGATATCTATCGGGACAAGAGGCGCTACAAGGTTGCTATATAAACCATCTGTCCCTAGTGTGAGGAATGAACAACATCTTCGACCACATCATCACGTACCACGAGGTAAGGTATAGTGTCAAAGGCTAGCCTACCAGCTATATAATAAACAAATTAAAAAAATCTCGACCTAGTGTACGGATGCCATGTTCGTGTGCGCCAATGAAAAAAGAGGCATACTTACCAGAAGTAAGATTTTGTAGATCGAACACACATTTTCTGAAGTGAAGTATGTAAACTACTGATTGCTCATAGCTTTGCGATAATATTTAATTAATTTAGATAAAAATTGTGTATTGTAACAATAATAATAAAATCTTTTTTTTTTTTTGCAGTGATTATGTTAAAAAACACGATGGGCAAAGACTTGGCCCTCGTCGGTGGTTACACTTTCTTCCGACGTTCGCAATCAAAGAAAACTGAATACTGGTTGTGTACTAGATCTGGGACAGGCGTGTCGTGTCGAGCTAAGTTCACAATCACTATAGACGGAAAAGAGGTTGTAAAAGCATTCATAGAACATAATCACAAGCCACAGAAATATCGCATCATGGACGGGGTATATTATAAATATTAAACTGTTTTGAAATCAATTATTATGTAATCTTTCTTGCAAATATGCAAACAATATAATGTATTATTGTAAGTTCTAGACATGTCTTTCTATTTTCTTTTTTATATATATTGTTTCCATGATTCATAAATATAAATGGTCTATAAATGATTAACCAGACGATAATTGTTTTAAAACGGCGGCTGTAGAGTTTTTAATTTCAATCAGCTTATCCTAAGTATTTGAAAACGATTGTTGTATCCGTAATGATGGATAAAGTTGAAACAAGTTAGTTTTGTGGGAAAAGTAATTTTTTTTTTAGTTTATAGTATAAAATCCGTGGCTTTAATATTAGAATGAGAGCATGCTTTCCAGGGCGGTAACCAAGATGTTTGTAGAAACATGTTTTCTTAAATCTGGAAGATACGTATAGTCTATTCACATGCATCTCTGAACTAGTTAAAATAAATGTTGTTGTGTATATTTACATCTAATGTTTTTTTTAAATAGTCTCATTAACTTTAATTTTAAACAATTTTTTGAATGTATCTGAAATTTAGGTATTGTTCATCAATCAATCCTTAGGAATATCATTTTATTAAATTAATAATGCATGTATTGATTATTAGTGCAGCTTTTTAGTTTCAGCTTGAAATCTGGTAAACAATTAGCTCTTGCCATTAGCCCGGCACCCCGCAGGCTACTTTTAGAGATCAAATAATTAGTAAATCGAAAAACTGGCAAATCAAAAGCATAGATATTAGGCTCAGCAACATCCATGCAAAATCTTAGCAAATTCGTACACTTGGTACCTATTTCAAATAAGATTACGAATCAAAGTTTGTAAGGAAAATCTTTTAACTAAATCTGAGTAGTGTGAATCAAATTTCTACAAAAAAAATATTTCGCATAGACGTCTGATCGTACGAAAATTTAATAGACATACGAGTAATGTGAGTTGTATATCTATAAAATGTACGACTATACAGTAATTTGTAAATCCAGGGCATACTGCGTTTGCGCCAAGTGGTGACCAGTAAGAAATAATGCCAAAGAAAATAATTACAATTTTCATATTTGTGTAAAATATATAAAACAATATAGATATACAAATCTTTTAAAATGAATTTGATTTGTGAAATTTTCTTTTTTGATGTAATAAAGAAATAATACAGTAGTTACAGTTAAAGTAATATTGTTCATATTTTTGACTCAAATATAAGATTCAAGTGTGAACAAAATAAATAATTACAAAATTACGTTGAGAAATACCTATCTACAATTTGAGTTAAGAGTATGCGCAGTATACGTAAGATTACTTATAGGTCACATCTTGATAAATGAAGAATACGGTTTCAGCTGGATCGTTCACTGCTGAACACAGCCTCTCCAGCGCCAGTCAGCCTATTAAGATTGTATTTGACATACACCTCACGCTTGGCAGGTAGCTTGGGGATTACAGTGTAAGATGGCAGATTCTTAAGAAGGCTCTGCTGCCCACTTTCCAGTATTTTTCCCTTAGTCACCTCTTCAGACACACACGCACGGGAAGATATAGAATACTAACCTGGCAACCCACTGGGTGACGGGTACCCAACCTATAGTTGTCTCGCACAATTCAGTTTTGAATCACCCGTTTTCATTTCATATAATATCCCAAAGGAAGTGTCAACAATCAATATTTATTTTAACGACGAGATTGAGACGACATATATATTTTAATTCAAAACATTATCATCTTCAGTACTAATATTTACTAGGTCTTGTTTTGGAAAACCTGCCGTGGAATGGAATTGATATAGATATAATAAATATCAAAGGGTGCTAGAGTGAGGTAAATTTGTTCAAGTTCTACAGCACGGGGTTGTAAGGGGTACGTTGTCACCTTCGAAAAAGAATTTGTAACAGTGAAACAAAATCAATGAGTATCATTGAAATAATTGACTAAAATAAATGTTGTGCTTAATTTCGTTTAGTTTCATATCACATAATAAATGTTGTTAAAAATAGTATACAAATAAGAATATAAAAATAATTGTGTTAACTATCTACTGACACACGGATGAGTTATTAGGTTTTTTATTTTTTTTTTATGCCTGATAGGTTAGCCTTTGACCACTATCTCACCTGATGGTAAGTGATGATGTGGTCGAGGATGTTGTTCAGACTAACCTAGAGTTACTGGCTCTCAAGGACAGCTGCCGGAACACACCGTTAGGTGCTTGGCGACAGATTTTCAACTTGAGGGTGGTAGCTAGCCCGGCGGACATTTGCAAAGTGCCCTACCACCATGCTGTAACGACTGCTATCCTAAGACAATAACCGGGACCGACGGCTTAACGTGCCCTCCGAAGCACGGAAGCGCTCAGTAGAAATGTCACCAGCGGTCACCCATCCAAGTCATGACCGTGGCGGACGTTGCTTAACTTAACAGCTGATCGATTCAGAATGGCTAAGCAAACTTGGCTACGAGCGCTTCAAAACGGATATTCGGATAAAAAGAATAATAATATTAATTTAAAATAATAAAATTGGTTATATGCGTTGGCGGACTCGTAAGGGTCAGGAATACACACGAAAATTTTGCTTTTACCTCAATATAAATATTTTCATAATATCGATGCATACCATTTTATTGAACCTAATTTCAAGGTACAGCATTGTAAAGGGATATTTTTGAATGATATTTGTCTCTTCATTGAATTCGGCTAATTTGTATAGTCCTTAATAAATGCACGAAGGCAACAAGATAAAAGATACAGTTATAAGTTATAGTTGTAAGAGTCAAAACTCGTTGATTAGACGTATGACTGGTATAGAAACAAAAAATATTATTATCTTTAATACAGTACAGGCCTATAAGACATTTATTGAAATCAATACATTGCTCTATTTGCTGTTAAATTTTGGGACACAGCAGTATTATTTGTTGAGGACACTTAATATCAACGGGCTAAACTAAAGAGCATGTTATTAACTCATTTTAGGTCCTAGCTACTACAAACTGAGGCTAAATTTCTTAGCGTAAGTAATATAAATAGGAATTGCCAATGCCAAGGTTTAAAAGTAAGGTAGCAAAAATATATAATTTTATCACTCTTAGATAGGTACTGCTGAATTCAGACGCGTTCCTACAGAGTGTGTGGTTATATCAATTGCATAAATCATAAACAAAAAATGTATTATGACCGCTATATGCTGTCTACTCCAAGATTTTTGAGGGACTGTATCGACATGGTACTTGGTGGTAAAATGATGGAACCAACTTAGTGAACATATTTGTGTTGATCTCAATTCATACCAGGATCAAAAGTATCATATTTTAACTCCATAACGATATTTATTGGTTCCGACTATAAAAGTTATTACTATATTAAACATTATGTGATTGCTTTCTTACAGAACCTATATTCAGATTTAATAAGGACGGCAAGCCAACAATTTACATTATGGAGGGTACTTGTTCCAACGCAGAGCTCCAGCTACACCAGGCCCAACGGCAAGGGATACTTCGTGTGTGCGCGGTCACGTAAAGGATGCAGAGCTGCTATACGAACTCTTGAGCATGAAATTATTAGTGAAAATTTGGTAATATCTCTGCATGCATGCAATGCATGTGATATGCGCTGATATAAGACTGATTTGACAAACAGACACATTTTTCAGTACTACTTGAGATTCATTTTAGGCATTTTTATATGATTGAGGAGATTAAATTAGAAGTAAATTATAGTATCTCATTCATCCAATCTCTATTTAGCGCTTTCAAGAGTACAAAGTCTCACGTTAAACTAAGTTAAGAAATAAAGTCTGTATGTTTTAAATTAATTCTCCTCAATAATAATAAATGCCTAAATGAACTTCAAGTAGTACTGGAAAATATGTCTTTTGATTAGCTCATTCTTTTAACTCGTTTTGTTTGTTGGTTTGCCCTTCTCATGCACTAATGGCGACTGTAAATAAATTAAAATAACTAAATACAATCTAGACTTTAGATGACCCATTTCAATAGAGCAGATTGACAATCTATGGTGGCAAATGAGTCATTTTTTTATTATTTTACAATATACAAAGTCACATCAGTTAACAACCAATGCGACCATGTAAACAATATGTAATTAAAGAAAATTGTATTTGTTTCTTGCATTAGTTCTCACTGTGCTAATGCAAGAATCTTAAATCTCAATTTGATGATTATTTAATATAATAATAATGTGCCTGCGTTTTCAGGGTGTGTAATAAATGAGAATATTGACTTAAACCTATCGACATCCGAAGAGCCCACCTTAAGAAAACCGGATGGTGTTGACATTTTCAAGTCTCAAAGAGGTGGGGAATTATTAAGTTATCAAGGCCATCAGTACTACATAAAAAGAAAGAATAAAAATGAGACTAGTGTATGGCATTGTATCAACAGAAAACGTTGGGCCTGTACTGGCACCATTAAAGTTTGCAATGGATTAGTTGCCAAAGGAAAATCTCATTCATGTAAATCTGATCTGAGTCAAGCAGAAATAAAAAGAGAACTGGCGATCTGCAAGGAACGAGTCGCTAAAGAGCTCACGCCTATACCCGTATTGTATGGTGACTTTATCGAATGTTTAAAGGCCAAGGGGATTTATTCCCAAACTGTACCAAGTTTTGAGAGGGTGAAAAGTTCATTGTACAGAATTAGAAATAAGGCACGCTGTGATAAATAACACTATTAGTATTCGATGTCTACGTTTTTATTTTTCTTATGCTTCAACATATTTTACAACTTATATTCATCTTCTACTAGCTCAATTCGGTTATGTGGTTTGTAAGCTTTTAATATATTAACAGGTTAATAAAATAAATATTCTTTGATGTTCATGATTTTCCACGTAAGCAAATATACCTACTTTAAGAATGAAGATGACTCCATATTATGATCTAATTCACATCATCATCTATAACTATCACGTTTACGGTTGAACAATTGCCTCCCTCATACGGGATTGTTATAACCTCTGGGTCTGGCAGATTCAAGCAGCAATGCAGGCGTCTTTGGGGTTCGCGGTGTAAGATGGCTGTTTTTCAGAAGGCACTGTCTGCCTACGTTCTGGTATTTTTCTTTCGTCATCTCTTTGGACTCCCACAGGAAGATTTGAATTTCTACCCCGGCACACCACGAGGAATTCTAGCCCTGTACCCAAAAGAAAATTTTAACCCGATACTAATGTATAGTAAATATACGATAGCTAGGTACATACCAGACAGAGAAATTCATTTCTACTCTAAATTGACATTGTTATATTATTGCTAACATTTTCTTCTGATAAACATGACCAACAGGAATAGCCTCGATTAAACAATATTGAGATATAATACCGTAAATGGCATCAGAGTGATCAGTATCCAGAAAAGTGTGTCCATATATCGTTAGTATAATGTTATCTGAGAAGCATAAAACTGAGTCAACGATTTCAAACTGAACGCCAGTAATATATTATCAGGCTTTTTACAGATGTTGAGTACCCCTATATTTGTTGTTTCCAGCCTTGGAAACCGTATGGTACGATACCAGGGCTTCAACTACAGCAAACACAAGTGGCTGAAGACGACGCGTACGACGCGATGGATATGCACTAGTAGCAGACGTTATGCGTTATAGGTACATATATATATATTTGAACAAATTAGTATACATATTAGACAGTATACATATATGTATGTATAATAAAAACATACACAAATGTTTAAGTATTTCAGTCGTTCACTTATATATTACTTCAGTAAGGACAGGCCGGACGCCGTTTTGAAATGTTGAACATTGGTCGGTGATCCAACAACGATCTAACGCCGACCCGGTCACAATATGTGACACAAGTCCGATGTGATGTTGTACACTTGAGTACAAAATACCGAACTATGAGGTGAAGAGTTGCACCAACTATATTTAGACGGCAGTAAAAATAAAGGTGGTATGTATGCATTGCTATCTAAAAAAATACTATTGAAATGTATTTTTTTAATTATCTTTTAAAATTATTTTTAATTTAAAACAATATTTTTCTCCATAAATCTTACAGCTGTGCACACATCAGGAAAATAGATTATTTTTTGCATTTAAATAATTGGTTTTCAATTGGAATATCCGATATGATATGTCCGCGCGGTGCCGGGTTAGAATGTCACTCTCCATCTCTACCCGTGGGTATCGTAAGAGGCTACTAAGGGTAGCAAACCAGAAGATAGGCTGCAGCGTTTCTCAGAAAGCGCTGTAGCCTATTTTCTGTTTAGTTAACCTTAGTAGCCCCTTACTGATATGTCACACTGCGGTCCCCAAGGAGCCTCCAAGCGTGGCGATTACGGCAAAAAAAAAAGAATGTATATAATTGTATTACATAACATTTTCATCCCTCGTGGGACCCGTATCTAAGCAAGAGCACTTAAGAGAAATATTCGCGGAAATTATCCCTTAGTTATTTAAACTAGGCATGACATTTAAAAAACTACATACTACTTAAAAAATATAGTAATAGACAAATATAGCTGGTAAATACAGGATCCTATCTACCGAAATAGATTCTCGCAAGAGAACAATTAATGTAATGTTATAACAGAATAAACAAAGATTTTTTTCTCCTCTAAAAAAAAACTAATCGGGTAGTGCTCGATATTTGAGTTGCATGATTATACTCGGAACGACAGACAGACAGACACATCTAGCCAGCTACCATCATATAGTAGAAAATCTGTCGCTAAGCGCCTAAAAATGCGTTTCGGCATTTGTCCATGAGAACTAGTTATTCTAAATTAGCCTGAACAACATCTTCAACCGCATCGTCACCTGCTATCAGGTTAATAAACTATAGTGGTCAAACAGTCTAGCTGACAAGCTAATGTGATTAGATGAGACATAATGAGATTGATACTTTTATCTTGCGTTATTGAAGCATGTTGTAACATGCTAATCCGTAATAAATTAAAATCCGCAAACAAACGTGTACGTTTGTTTGCGGATTTTAAATCGTTGCGCCATGCAAAGTATTATTGATGAGAAAAAACAAAAGGAGCTTTGGAAAGACTGCTTTATGTAGGTATCCTTTTAAATTATATATATAAGTATATATGTAAACGACTGCTACTTATCCCTACAAAACTCGTTTATGTTACATCTCAATTAATAGACCGCTAACGGTCACTGATGTTTGGATATCGGTATTCACAGACTTCTATCACAAAAATGAGGGTATGAAAACCAGATGGAGATGCATGGAAAGAAAGACTTCCGACTGTGGGGCTTCTGTTACTACCATCAATAACTTACGTGTTTGTTGAACCACTCATCATACTGAAATCATACTGAAATTGCGGCAGATCCATAATCATACGTGAAAAACTGAATAATTTGCGTACGGTGTTTAGGTTAATTGCTAAATGCACACTAGTACAATTAAAAACGCCAGTTTTAAAATAAACTTTATTTTATAGCATCATATACATTCAAGCATTATACACCTAAAAACGGTAGGTAATTATCGATAGATCCTAACTCTATCTATAGTCATTTATTCGTACTAAAATAAATGTCGAAAAGATTAAAAAATTTTGCTAGTACCTACATTTATAAAGAAATTAAATGTTAGGGCAGTAAAAACAGAGTTCAAAATGTTTATATTTATATAAAAGTTATTGTAGATTATCATATACGACGAAATATTAAAAATTCATGTTTAGACATATTATTTCGAGTAACTTTAAATTTAATTTGTTTGCTTTCTATGCTTTACGAATCCGAAAACGCAGCATTTAAAATGACGTCACAAAAGTTGAAAAGAGATGTATGGCTGCTGCTACCACTTGCCGTTCAAAGAGGGAAATTATGGTTCAGGTTTGGTGTAAGGGTTTAACAATATAAAATTTTTTGCTTGATGTGATGATAATAACAAACTGTATCATGAATCTGATAGATCCAACAATATAGAATAAGTAGAAACGTGATACAGATAGGGGCATCTAGTATTATTTTTGGTTATTTACTAATACGATTTCAGTTCGCAAATTGTTCTGTAACAGAAGTATTTTATCTGATATGATACTATTACCTCTTGACTGACAATAACTTTATAGCACATCATAATTTAACCCGCTGAGAAGGTTGCTTATCCGTTATATTTACGTTTTAAAAATAACACATTTTAAAATCTAATTCTGTGAATAATATGCATGCAAAAAATGAACACAAAAAACTCATTTTAAAACTTAGGAGAATAACATAATACACAAGAACAATTTATTTTCGAAAATGGTAAATCTTAGACTGATAAGATATGTAAATTTTTAGAGCCCAAATTTAACTCATCCCAACATGGTAACTTGGTGATTGAAATTGGAAAGTGGTTCAACAAACACGTAAGTTGGGGCTCCAGAGTACGCTAGGTGTGTATCAAGAAGAAAAGTGCCTGCAACGCCGCACTCACAACCAAAGATAAAATCATTGTCAGAACTTTGGGAAAACACAACCATTAATGTTTTATCAATATATAGACTTGTCCTTCTTATTCTTCACCTGAAGCGGATATTATCTTCTTGGTATTGCTATTATTCTACGCTAAAGACGGTGTGCTACTGTTGCTACTTAAATAAAAAAAAAACGGTGTATACTTAAATATTTGTAAACGTAATTCTGTAATTAAATAGCGTATTTACATCCTCTTTATATTTGTCCATAAATTCTAATCCATCATTATCATAAGCTAAAGATGTCCGATGTTTAGATTATGTCTTTGAACGACAATAAGGTTTGATATTCAGGTCGGTTTGCTGTCTTTTAGAATTTGCTAGTTGAACTTTGGGATAGTAGCTTACGTAGGTTTACATCCTCTTTATATTTGTCCATAAATTCTAATCCATCATTATCATAAGCTAAAGATGTCCGATGTTTAGATTATGTCTTTGAACGACAATAAGGTTTGATATTCAGGTCGGTTTGCTGTCTTTTAGAATTTGCTAGTTGAACTTTGGGATAGTAGCTTACGTAGGTTTTTGATTTTGAATTTTTAGATCTATGAATCTTTGAGTTTAGCCCTGTCCATGGTTCGTTGTCAGACTCTGAGTAGCTGGTCTTTTTTAGATCATAATAATATATCAACTTTTAGGTGAACTATCGATGCAGATGTACCAAACTACTCGGGGGACTATGATGCTGCTGGTCAACGGATATCGTTTCTCTAGACAAAACACTCGAGGTGTAAAGACCAGGTGGGCGTGTACTGCTAAATCTACAAAAATGTGCAAAGCTTTCGTCACGATGATTGACAAAAAAATAGTCAAATACAACTTGGAACACAACCATCTTCTCACACTTTACAGTTATGTTAGTTGAGGATTTTTTTGTTTATTCTAGTATTAAAATGAAAAAATATAACGTGTTTAATAGACTTTCTGTGCCTGTCCCAAATGTTATAATAATGTAATAAGTTTAATAATAAAGCTGTATTGTCTATGGTGCAAAAAGTTTGGAAACCTGTAAAATATTAGTTTCGAAGATACAGTGATATTTTTCATACTGATAGATTAGTTTATTAGTGAACCGAATTAACTAAAAAAAAAACTTAAGAATGAGAATATCTAAATATTTTTTAACGAAAATAACTATCTTATTCGTAATGGCAGGTCAAAATTTTTGTCTCGTATTAACAATTGAAATAACTCAATTTTGAGATGAATTTTTTACCCGAGCCGTAGTGTCTCAATACCAGTGATAAAAGAAGCTTGTTATAAAAATATAAATAAAAGTTCTTGCTTGTTCAGAAATGATTCAAAAGTTTGCATGTTATATATGTACGCGGAGTGTTTGTTTGTACTTTAATATTTTGCGAATTTAATATTGTAATTTAATTGTATATATTTATATGCTTGTATTTACTATGTCATTACATTCTAAACCCATCATCGTTATTAGCTGTAAGATGTCTACTTTTAAACATATTTTTTTTGTACGCTTTGCTGATTACATTACAAAATAACGACGATTCTCAGTAAAGATTTCCTATGCTTAGGCTCCTTCTCTTCGAATGGCAATACACCGGTGTAGTGCTCACCCACGAAGATCCGTGAGAGAGACCAAGCGGTACTATCAATAGTGTCGTAGGGAATATTTTTGCCTTTCTACTCGACTGGCCAGTAGTGTCGGGTATTATGAACGTTGCCCATATCTTCACTACGCACAAAATTACCAAATTTATTTTGTATTAATACGACTTAGTGCTCCAAAGTTTTTGAAACCGTTTTCTTCATTCATTTAATTAATATATTCATAAACTATTTCAACTTTCTTATCTTAGGTTACGTATTTCGTGGTTGTCATCTCAGATCCATTATTTTCCACCATCGATCATTATTTCGTCTAGGTCAGTAGATTGTTTCCTTGCATTCGAATTTTTGGAGCCATGCAACTCTGAGTTTAGCATTGGCCATGGGTCGTTGTCTGACTCCAAGTTGCTTATATTTTTTATAGATAAAATATACACCGCATTTACTATTGTAAATTAATCAGAATGAAGGTAAATTTTTAGGTGAACTATCGGTACAAGAGTACCAAACTATTCGGGGCACGGTGATGCTGCTAGCAACGGATATCGTTTCTCTAAACAAAAGATTTGTGGGTTAAAGACTAGGTGGACTTGTACTGCTAAATCTAGAAAAATGTGCAAAGCTTTTGTCACGACCTTGGACAAAGAAGTAGTTAAATACAACTTGGATCACAACCATCTTTTCAAAGTTTATAGCTTTATTAATTAAGTTAATTTGTATTTATAGGTATTAAACATCCTGTCCCCGAACCAAATGTAATGATAAACCTATACTCGTGCACTGTCTGGCGGACTGAATGTTGGGAAACCTGTTAAATATTAAGTTTGAATACAGGGTTACTGGTAACTTACGCATAACCTCTTAAGGGTAATTTCAGTACATCACAAGGAACAAGTTTAGCTCAAAAAATTTTCTGAAAACTTAATAAAAAAAATCATTAAGATTTTCTTGTACTCTCTAACACATTTGGGATCTGTTTCGTAACGTAACAATAGATATAGCAAAAACGGAGCGTGTGCCGCTACGTAACTTAGAGAGCTACGTACGTAGACACGCACACCCGTAGTCAACCAAGCCACAGCGAAGCCTACGCGGTAACTCCACGGTACCTACCTACATCATACTCGTACATACTGTCCACCGGATGTTTCTTATTACGTGTATGTACACTGGGTCTACCATCCCTTTATACTTAATTAGTAAATTAAATAGCGACAAACCCATAAAATAAATATGAAGTACCTACGTTGCTGGACAAAGTCACATACATATTCACTAGGACTTGTACACGTGCACATTAGCGATGCAGTGTATGTAGTAGCCAGCAGGTAGATAAGTGCAAGGCGCATGGACAATGACGCGACACGACAACGACGGAGATGAGCGCCTCGTGGCGGGGCAGCGCGGCGGCGCGGCGCAGCACAGCGATCTCCTGCGCACGTAACCCATACAATACCTATTAGTACTCGTGGCACCCAACTTTCATTTGTTATTTGGTTCAGTCACATAAGAAGTCAGTAACTACAATAAAGTTGGTACACACTACACACACATACGTCTTCTTGATAAGAATCCTAACGCCTAGTGATTGCGTCGCTAAACTCTAAAAGGGTTCAGGGCACATAAAATTACCGTGATTTCAAATGGTGTAGTAATGTGTGTGTATTGAAGCAATGATGACCGAGTGGTAATAGCCATAACTTGCAATGTCTCAGGTCCCTGGTTCAATCACCACCGCCGCGCCACCGGCTTGAGCAACACCGCACGGTGGAAGGGCACCTTTTTTGCATTAGCCCGCCTAGCTACCAGCCTCAAGTAGAAAATCTGTCGCCAAGCACATTAGGTACTTGTGTGTGTTCCTTGAGAGCCAGTAAAAATTACAGGCACATGAGACTATGTCTCACAACTGTATGTCTCAGGGTTACGGGCGCAGTGCAGTTCGTCACTTGTGACAAATTGCGACTGTTATAGGCAGAGGTGATAGGAATCCTATCGCCTAGTGATGTCGTTGTTGACACTAAACAGATTAAAAACTGCATTATTTTAATCAAGGTGGTAGTACCCACCCAGACGTGTACCTGATGGGAATCCTACCAAGTAAGGGTTGCGTTATTAAACCCTAATTGTCAACACAACTTTTATTTAACATTATAACATCTTAAGAGTTACCTACAGTTTCGGCTCGTTTACGTTAACGGTTACAACCTAAATTAAAATAACGTCAATAAAGGCAGTAAGTAGTACCAACCTATACGTCTGTCTATTAGATATTCTACCGCATAATGATGGCGTTGTCTGTCAAAATATCTGTAAAATCTGTTGCTAACGACCGAAATTGTTGTTGCCGAACACGATCTTGGATAAAAGTAGCTGTGTTGCTAGCGGCACTACACGGCTTGGTGATGTAGGCATGTTCGGGAATATCCTCAGTATTCTGTCCTCTGTGGCGGCAGGATTCAGGCACATATCATCACACCACATCTCACTGTCACTCGAACTAATACTCGAAATTAAGCACCTACTGAAATTACATCGTCTTATTATTTGCGAAATCGTGAATAACTATGCCCCGACGCATCTCAATTCGTACCTAACTCGCGAGCGCGACTGACTGATCGATTGCCGCTGTCGCGCCGAGAGCAGGCCAGGCGCGCGGCTAAGATATAAAACGGGTGGGATTTCCCGGACCAAAAGACGCGCCGCCGCTATTATTTTGACTTTGATCTTCCTTTCACATGCCGCCGCCGCCGCGCCATCGGCACTAGCGGGGCGGCGCGGGTGGCGCCTTTTACCACTTAACCGGCGGATTTTATTAAATAAATATCTGTAAAATTCGACTTTACCAGCAGAGTAGACTGATAAGACCTTACAACATTGTTTTACGGAGTTTTTCTTTAAAATACAGTAAATAGTAGCAATAGGTACCGTAGAATTAATTATAATACTAACTTAGTAATACCACGGCGCGGCATGCGGCACGCAGGCAGATCAAAGTCAAAAGTTTAGGTGGCAGCTGCCACGCGCCGCCCGACTCTCGAAGCCGGCGGCACAGAATATTCATTTTATTGTAGTACCACCGCCTTTACTGACCTTTACTCACTGGAATGGATTCTTATCAGGTACACATCTGTCATCGATAGATGTCTGGCTAGGTAGGTACCTACTACACCATCTTTAGTGAAAATACTGATATTTAGTCTGTTTTTGGACCCGTTTGAGGTTCAACAATCCGATCACTAGGCGTTAGGATTCTTATCAGGCAGACGTCTTTATCGTTAGGTAGGCACTTAATTTATTGAATAAAACCCTTCGATTTATCTATGTGAAATGATAGATATCTAGATACTTACCTACTTAGGACTTAGGTAGGTACTGTTAAAGT
This sequence comes from Plagodis dolabraria, assembly GCA_963854805.1. NCBI lineage: Eukaryota > Metazoa > Arthropoda > Insecta > Lepidoptera > Geometridae > Plagodis > Plagodis dolabraria. The sequence continues at coordinate 10,821,913 of OY978445.1, read as the reverse complement.
ATTTTTAGATTAGAGATAAACAGCGTGAACAATAGGCTGTAAGATTTAAACCAATAATAGGTAGGTAGGTACCTACCTACGTATAGTTTTGTAAAAACATAAAAGTCAAACATAATATTACGATGGATACCTACCTATGTTGTTCATATCATATGTTCTAGCATAAGCAAAGAAGCAATAATTACTTTTTTAATGTAGACATTCCTAAGCCTGGTTAAGCATGAAGTTCTTATAGGTATTAGGTTCACAAGCTTTCTGTGTCAGTTACCATTAAAATCTCTTTGTCAGTTACAGACACGTAACACTGGCTTAATCTGTGACTACCTCATAGTACCTACCTACGAGGTACGAAAATACGAGGCAGTCACAGTTTAAGACAGAGTTCGGCACGCGGCACGTGTTTGATGTGTCGGTGTCGCTATTTAGAAGAATTAGCAGAGAAAGGGGACTCCTATAATAGCGGTACGTTTTCGGCGTCCGCAGGAGACGGAGGTAGAAAGCGCTTTTCGCCTTCTACGCCCGTCTCGGGAGAAGTGCCTTCGGCACTTCTCCCTCCCGGGCTATTGTAGGGCCAGGCCCTCGCCCAAAACCCGGTGGAGCTGGACGACCGCACAGGCGGTAGCCAGCATCTATGTCCTCCCTAAAAAAAAAAAAAAAAAGAAAGGGGACGGTCACTTGTCCTTTGAGCTAGTTAAGCAAGCCGAGCCGACACTCGACAGTCGCGAATTTCGCCGCGCGCGCGCCGGTTGTGACGTGACATAATAATGTGACGTATCGCGACCGATGCACATGGCATATCGATATACCTACCTACCAATATTGAATACACCGAAATGGTGCGTGTTTATGCTAGGTGTGGAGACAACGTGTCTGAAGCTTGCCGTGAGTTTGTGTTTGTGTGTGTGTGTTTGTGTTAGTGTTACGCTACTCACGACGCAATCCTACATTTCTTCGAGGCTTACCCCGCAGCGAACACAAATGATGCAGCTCAACGCTTCGATGTGTCTCAATTGTTCGCATGGACAGTGAAGGAAAATATCCGTTCCACCTTCATCGCGTCACATTCTGCAACATGCTGCTTACCGAGAGGCCGACTGTGTTGTGGACCGATGAGGCTACTTTTAGGAGAGTGGGACTGTTTAATACTAGAAACGAACATTTGTGGTGTCACGAAAACCCCCATGAACCCGTACTCTCCTGGGTTCAAGAACAATTGTATTTCAGATGTGGACTGTGTGTGGGTTGTACCGGTGATTATTTTGAACAATTTGCACGTGATAGACTTCGTCACCCCCGGGAATTGAGTTTGAGGGGTGATAATTTGTAAAATGGTATGTAAATATTTTGTAAATAGTTCAATGATTGTAAATAAGAATGATTCCACTCTTTAAATACGCCTACATAAAAAAATAAGCTACTTTTTACTGTTTTGCCGGTTTTATTTATAATATTTAAATAATCTAAAATTAATTTCTTCGAACTTAGGTTTAAGTTTGAAGCGTTCGTAGCGTAGGTACTAACTTAGTCGTTCTTAACCGATCAACTATGTTAAGCAACGTCCGCTGCGATCATGAGTTGGATGGGTGACCCCTAGTGGCATTTTTATAGATTAAAAATCGTGGGAAGTTTTTGTGTATCCTAAAAGTACGCAATCGTGCCTGAATGCTACTTACGCGACAGGTAGACAATTAGACATCACATGTGCGACCGCGCGCCTCCTTTGATGCTATTTGTTGCTGAATTACTTGTACCTAATAGATTGTTTGTATTTTTATCAACTTTTATTTTTTAATCTAGCCAGTAAAGTATGAAGGGATTGTGGACTCAGTGTACATGTAATAAGAAACATCCGGTGGACGGTAAATGTAAGTATGGTGTAGGTAGGTAGGCAGAAAGATATCCATACCGCATATGGAGATGCCGCGTTGATCGCGCTGTGTTACAGAATAACTAATAGTATCTACGGTGCGTCTTGGTTGACTACGCTTACGTGTGTGCGTGTAGCTACGTTCGTAGCTCTCTGAGTAACGTAGCCACACGTGCTCCGTTGTTGCTTTAACATTTGCGACGCTATAGATTTAAAATTTATTAGAGAGTATAAGAAAATCTTGATGATTTTTTAAATTGAGTTTTCAGAAAAAAAAAATATCAAAACTTGTTCCTTGTGATGTACTGATATTGCTCTTAAGAGGTTTTGCGTAAGTTACCAGTAACCCTGTATATTACAGTGATATATTTTATACTTAAAAATGTATGTAAACGGAATAAACAAAAAAATATTTTAGAAGATTTTATTTGGTGTCCAACTAAAATTCTTCGAACAGTCAACCAAAATCTTGTTGGCGATATAATGAAAGTTGGTTTTATATTGTATGTATATTATATTATGATTTATACATGAATATATATATATATATATATATATATATATATGTATTTATGTATGTATATGTGGTATGTGTATGTGGTTTAATCCATTCGCAAGACACGACTTCCTTAAATTAGAATTACTATCTTTGATCTCCATTTACATCATTCTTCCCATCTCTTTGACCTCCATCGACCGGTAATTTATTTAAGCAAACTTGAACTTTTACGTGCCATCGACGCCGAGGGGTTCGATATTGACTTTTGGTATCAATTACCTATATTACAATGAACGATGCTTTTGTATCATACTACAAATTAGTATAATAGATTTAATACATACTTGTAATAATTTATGTAATATTACTTTTACAGAAGTGTGTTTCTCAACAACGCGAATGGGTAGGCCTGTCTTACAAATGGGCAGATACCGATATAATTTGGCTGTTTCATACAAAGGCGCCCGGAAGAGATGGGTCTGCACGAGAGTACACTCGCAGTGTAAAGGCTATATTACTACTCTGAACAATGTTTTAGTTAAAAAAACATCTCACAATCACTAAACAAATATGAAGAATCATCCCCATATGATGGCTAAGTCCGAAAGGACAAATTAGAGTAAGGAGTCATATGTCATGTTGGCTTAGTGGTTAGAGCATATCCCGGCTAAAAATAGGGGTGGATGACGATGGCTCGGATCCCGCACATGACTATATTTTTTTCTCTCATTGTAATTTTGTAAGATATGAAGACTTTTTTTGTAAAACTTTAAAATTCTAATAATCCATCATAAATATTATTATGTCTTTGTAATGCGTAATAAGATGATGGTATTTTTATACCATAAACTTTAATAAAAATATAAAAAATGTGAATATATAAAACAACGAAATTTCCACCCTCGAAGGCGCGCTCTTTTTGAATGTAGTTGCAAGTTGCAACTACTACTGCCTACTGAAGCGATCATACTTTGTTTTACTGCATGTATATTATCTTAACATTAAATGACAAAAACACGAATACATAGTGCACAAACGAGGCCTACCCTTACAAATGCGCATCAATAATTTACTGCTATTATATGTTCTATGGTGGAAGGTCTAAATTTGTAACTAAATGTCAATTTTATCAAAATAGCAGGAGTAGGGACACATATTGACTCGGCATCGTATCAACAAAGCCGTCGCGTTGCCTCGCCTAATTCTTACGACTACTCGAAAAGCTGTCACCAGTCGACACCGGTACAGCGTTAATTATAAATGTCAATTTTATCAAAATAGCAGGAGTAGGGACACATATTGACTCGGCATCGTATCAACAAAGCCGTCGCGTTGCCTCGCCTAATTCTTACGACTACTCGAAAAGCTGTCACCAGTCGACACCGGTACAGCGTTAATTATAAATGTCAATTTTATCAAAATAGCAGGAGTAGGGACACATATTGACTCGGCATCGTATCAACAAAGCCGTCGCGTTGCCTCGCCTAATTCTTACGACTACTCGAAAAGCTGTCACCAGTCGACACCGGTACAGCGTTAATTATAAGCCTGATATAAGACTAATCTGATTGTAATAAAGGTTACCTTAGTTACCAACCAGCACATCATATTTCAACCAACTTTTAAAAATAACGGTTGCTGACAAGCCATTCCGTTAAAATGCTTCAGGAAACAATGACGTCACAGGGCGAGCCCGGTAATTTTTTTAAGCAATGCGCTAACATAAATGAATAACACTATAGTGAAAAAAATTTTGTCGGTACAACAATGTTTCTTCAATAACGAATAGATATTTTTTTAGTTTTACACAAAGAATACTAAAATAAAACAAAGAATACTGGTTTGAAAGTTATGAGTTATGTGATTAAGTGTTTATTATATTTTTAGCTGCGGTATTCAAAACGTCCCGTTTTGGCAAACCAGTGATAGAGTTTGGTGGCTACAGGTACAACAGGCATGTTACATCAAAAGAACCTCGAGGCAGGTGGGTGTGCTCGCGCTATCCCACATGTAAAGCCGGTCTGATCACTTTTGACAGTAGAATAATTAAAATAATAAAGAAACATACTCACTGAGTACATCTCCGCATAACATTAGTGCGCAAGCTAGGTTTAACTCCAAAGGCTAGTGTGTAACCTTCACGTGAAGCGACTTGCTTAGTCGTGTGTCATTTATGTTTTTTTTTTATGCGGATTATAAAATATGCGATATCAGCAATTAAAAATGCGCGAAATGAATAAGTACTGAATGTGAATAAGTATTGAATGTGAAATAGTGATTAAATTAAGTAATTAAATAATTTTAAAAATTCTATACGTAGGATTTCATTAATATGTAGGATTTAACCAAATGTTAATACCTCAAATAACCGTAGTTTTACGGTAGCTTATTAAAGGATAAACATAAATCACCAAATAAGCATACTTTAGTATATATTGTGCTGCATAGTTGCAAGGTTAAATATTGTATTTTTATCATATGTTATTATAGATATGAGAAAAAGAAATTGCACTACTTGTGCGAATATTATCAAACACTGTAAAATGTATAACATTTTCATTTATTTACATGATTAAAAGATTATTTTACACGCCAGAAAAATAATCCTAACACTGATTGATGCGTTTGTAGACAATTACCGTTATTGTATAATCCTTAGTTGAAGATACAAAGAATGTTCTATATGCGTACCTGTTGGGTGTCGTAGAAGGCGAATATTAATAATGTAATGGTCTTATAGCGAACAGCCTCGACCAACATCTCAAGAGGCTCTCGCCATGTTTGGTTTATGGTCAGCTCACCTTAACAAGGCACTTAGTTGAGAGTTTCCTCACTTTGCTGCCCTGCTACCGGTACCTTGGGCATTGTTGGCCTCGGTGCTTGCAGCAAACTACTTATATGTTCCTTTATTTTATAATGTTTTATTGTATTCAGAAAAATATTATAAAATATGTTAAAATATAAAATGTAATAAATGATGAGAATAAAACAATAACAATTATTCTTTCTACCCTCTAAAAGTGCATTTTGTAATAAATATTGCTAATAAAGAATTTTAACATAATTTAAAACTTACGAGAGAAAAAAAATATAGTCATGTGCGGCACTATTATTGTTTCTCTCGTAAATTTGTAATTGTGTAATGTAATTCGCAGAGCATGCGTTATTGCAAAAATAAATATATTAAAAATATAATACATTGTATTTTTTATAAACAGACCTCCCGAGTTGTTGTCTTCGGCTCTTCTTATCCCATTATAAGGGCTGGACTTATCCATGATATACATATTCTTAATAATAACAGATTTAGCTCCATTCTTTGAGTTTTTATATATTATATTGATTTTTTATACGAATATAGCTTATATTTATACTCGTATATTACAGATTCCTTAAGTGCTAGAGATTTTCGTATCATAAAATCTAAAAGAGGGCGAGATATTTTGACAAGCAATGGGCGTCGCTACCATAAACATAGGGATAACACCAATGGCTCTACTTTCTGGCGTTGCGTTGTTAGACCATGCTCCGGATCTCTCATTTGTCACGATGAAATAGTGACACATGAAAGAATGCATACATGTTCACGCCTTGACCCCATACAAGAACTAATCATGAGAGAATTGTCAGTGTTTAAGGAGCGAGCGGTTAAAGAGCAGACATCTCTTCCTACACTTTACACTGAATTTGTCCAAGTTCTAAGAGAAAAAAGGCTGCCTCATGAAGCAGTACCAACATATACCACTATCAGAGCAACGCTATATAACAGCCGTTATAAGTTACAACGCACGTATCGAAGGGCACAACTATCACAGGACATTTAATTTCTAAATAAATTGACAAGAAGGTGAGGCGCCGTATGCTGCGACACCTACTTGTAAGGATAACTAAATTCACAAAACTATTGTTGTAGATATAGTCAACGATATATCGTTGCGAAGTACGCTACGATAGTAGATAATGTAGCTAATGCCTTAATAAAGTTGTTAGTTAGATCATGAATTACAAATGTGCTTTAAAAAATACAGAAAGGAACGTTCTTATAAGTGCAATAACAATTTGATCGAGCGTGAAGCATTGAGGAGTACCATTTCAAGCAATACACTAATTAGATACATTATCAGTGTATTGTCGTCAAAATTGCCGTAGATTTTTAAATCATATCAGCAGGTTAATAATGTTTTAAGTTTCGAACTACTACTATTTGTAAAACAGGTAAATATAGTAACTATTATGTGCTGCATATGTTATACAGTAGATGAGTAAACCTCGTGGGAGGCTGAGCTAGAACGTCACTACCCCATTGTTACCTGTGTGTGTCGTAAGAGGCGACTAAAGGTAAAATATCGGAAGGTTACCAGCTGCGCCATCTGAGGAAATGATATCCTAACCTGCGTCCTCAAGATGTCTGCCAAGCGTGAGGATTTTGGCAATCCCCGTCTTAATGGGGGAGGCTGTGTTCACCAGTGGACGATCCGGCTAATACAGTATGTATGGTAAAAATATCTATGTTTGAAAAAAGATTCTCATACTATTTGGCTTAGCCGTTGAAAAGTGGCTCTTTGACTGCCTATTTCATTATATGAGCTCAATGATGTCCTAAATCATTATTGTATTTTTTTTATAGTTGCATGACATAGCATAGTTTCATACCGACAGTTAAAAGGTCATACAAAATTATATATATTATATTGACATAAGATAATAATAGCAGTAGTACATATTAAACATAATAATACTGTGATTAATGAAAACAAAATCCATTTCAAGCTACTCAAATTCTCTAAATTTGTTTAATAGCAGTTAAGGATCTGTTGCGATTGCATTTATGTGTTTATTATGCCTGATAGGTTAGTCTTTGACCACTATCTCATCTGATGGTAAGTGATGATGTGGTCAAAGATTTTGTTCAGCCTTACCTAGAATTACTGGCTCTCAAGGACAGCTGCTGGAACACACTGTTAGGTGCTTTGCGACATATTTTCTACTTGAGGATGGTAGCTAGCCAGGCAGGCATTCGCAAAATGCCCTACCACCATTCAAAAAGGCTGGCTACTACTAATTATGGTCTTATAATTTATGAATTTATGGCATTTAAACGAAATGATTTGAGACTATGGAAATAATATTAGGTACATCCAGCATAACTATTGGTAGCTTTTAGAACATAGCCGATTAGATACATAATGTGCCTTTTATATTGCTGTTAGGCCAGCCCTTGAAGATGCTGTTCAGGCTAGTATAAAATGACTGGCTCATTCGAGAAGACCTGCCAGAACACACTGTAAGGTGCTTGGCGACAGATTTTCGACTTGACTCCACGTACTTCAAATTGTAATATTTACATAACTTTTCAGTGATATACGTAACGCAGCCATCTGGTAAGAAAACGGCTATATTTGGTGGGTTTTTATTTTACTGCAGCGGAACGTATCAAAGCACGTCTAGATGGTGCTGCACTAAACGTTATAAGGGATGTAAAGCTAGGTTCATACTGTCGCTTAACGGCTCAATGAAGAGCACAAACATCATTCATAATCATGAACCGCCTAATTACAAGATTGTCAATGGAGTATTACATAGATTAAACTAACTTTTATGTAAACTTGGAATAGGCAATACATTTCTTTATTTCCTTACAATTTCGTCATATATTAAACAGTAACAAAGCTAAACAATTTATTCTATTGAAAAAGGTGAATGGCAAAGGCAAACGGTATTTAGTAGACAGATAAATTATGATCAGAACAAAGAAAGTACAACCAATTTCTTATATAATAAAATACACAGTTAGAGCGTACAATTTTTTATATTCATTACTATGTCAGCCATTGTCCTCTATCTCATCTGATGGTAAGCGATGATGTGGTCGAAGATGTTGTTCAGGCTTACATAGAATTACTGGCTGAAAACCACTGCCATGCAACAACCAGGTCCGTAACTTAACGTGCCCTTCGAAGCATGGAAGTTGTCAGTAGTATTGTCGCCAGCCGTCACCCATAAACTAAATAGAAATACAAATACTACTAAATAGCACACTTTCATTACTTCTTACTATGAATATCCCGTCGGTCAAAACCAAAGTCTACGGGAGCGAATGGTCAGGAACTATACAGTCTTGTGTATACCTTGTCAGGTAGTATATACTTTACTGTGAAAACTACGACACGCGCTAAAACCCTTGCTCGTCGCTTCGCGGAATCGTCTGTGGTCCTCCTGTTTTAAAAAATGGTTCGATCGCATGAAAAAATGTTTAAAATGTAAAGGAAAGTATTTTGTAAAGCAATAAACATAATATTTTGTTTATAACATGTTGTTTTTTTAAGTTACGCAAAACTTTTAGTGTGACCTACGTGCAAGTTTAATTTTCGCCAGAGATGAATATTTTGGGCTAAAACATCTTAATTGTAAACTAACGATATTCCGGCAGCTGGCATAGAAAGTCCTCCGTTTCCATTCTAGGTTAAACCTGGTTACTGTCTTTAAGTCTTCTACCGTATCAGGTCATCACTGACCTTCAGCTGAGATCGTGGTCAAAATCTAGCGTGTTATGTTTGAAAAAAAAGATTAAAATATATCCATTACTCTCAAATCATATTAGAAAGATGGTGAACTTTGTTTTTTTTTACAGGGCCATTTTTCTCCAAGTCGAGACGCGGGAAGCCAATGATCAAGTATGGAGGCTACACCTTCGGTTTACAATATACAAAGAGTGAGAAAACTCGATGGTGGTGTTCTACAAATTACAGCAAAGGTTGCAAGGCGCACATATTCACGATTGATACTGAAATAGTAAGAATGAGCAACAATCATAACCACATACCCCCACCAGGGCAGTTTAAGACTGGAAAAAAGTTTAAACAAACGACGACGCGCGACGTGATGAATTAAATAAACTGAATACCGGATCTACTTATATTATTTGTAGTAACTTTAATTACTTTAATCCATATACTCTATACTCGTAAAAGTTTCCCAATATACGTTATTTTGACGCCACGCAAGATGGCTAAAAGTGTCCACGCAGATATTGTATTTTCCTGTAGTATGATCTATTATATAGTCTATGCTGAGAATGATTCAAATTACTGACCAAACTTACGTACCTAATTCAATGAATCTACGCAATACAGAACTTAAAAAAATATAATAGTATTATATTATTTTAAGTTCTGTACTTCGTTAATGGATAATTGTAAAAATAAGTTATTGGTATCTATAAAATTAAAATTTATATTAATATCTAAATTTAAAGATTACGAAATATTCATCCCGTATGTAATATTGTTATGAACTTTTGAACCCGTATCACCAGCTTCTACACAGCGTAGGCCATCACACATTACTAATACAACTATATTACTATATACCTACAACAATATACTATATTACTAATTTGCTACATATTAACATCTAGACATTGTCGCAAACGCACACACGCAACCATTTTTTTTTGAGGGGGGGATATGCCTTCGCACTACTCTTCCACAATGGGGGCGGTGGAAGGGGATGTGTGGGACTTGAACCCACTAAAACCCCCCCGTGAGCAGCCTCCGCCGAGGTGGGGCAAGATAGGGTCGCGTTAGCAGTCACTATCTTGCCCCGGCGGTAGGCCCGATCTCAATCGGCCTCTGCGCCTGAGGAGGGGCGACCCGGCTCACCAAGGACACCCCCCAAACGTGTGGGGCCGTGCAAGCTGGTAGAGAATCCCCCAACTCTCCACCAGTGACCCCACTATGGAGAAGGAAGGAGGCGGATGAACTGAACACCATGACACGCTCATACTCACCACACACAAATTATGTACATTTGCTTACTATTACTGCTAAAGTAGTGCTACTACTACTGGTAAGATAGATTGAGTGAACTAACTCTCACAGAGGCAGTGGATTCTTCATCTAGAGCTAAATAATTAATTTTATTATCTATCTGAAACATATTTTTTTTACTTTTAGAATAGTTTTATATTCATTTTATCTTTTTTGTAATTAATAAATACATTTGATTTAGTTGAACTTAATACATTACTTGATTTGAATAAATAAAAAAGTAATGATATCGTATTTATTGGATTTTGAAACTTAGATTAATAATTTTACTAAGATATAGTTAAATTAAGTTAATACACAAGACGCGTTGTGGTTACGCTCCTTACAAAAAGTATGATCAAAGTGTTTATAACGCCAACAATGACAGGTAAATATATATTATCATCAATAAATATAAGTTTCTGACTTTAATCATGATGATGCTACTATGATTTAACTATTATTAATTGTTATTATTTTAAAATAAAAGACGTTCTAGTTCTGACGATGTACGAGTATGCCATTTGGGTTCTTATCTTGGACAGATACGAAAAACAGACAAGAACGAAGGACTTGGCCCTCTCGCGGGGGTATTTCTTCTACAGACACGCGAAGCAAGCGAAGCTAATTGAACATTGGATATGTACTCGATCGGCAAAGCCAAGTTCAGAATTATTCTCAATACAAACAAATTAATACAAACATTCATAGAACATAACCACTCACCGCCTAAGTTTAAAATTGACATCGGAATATATGTTAGGTTTTAAATCCTGATTTTTGTATTATTAGATCTCATATAGCCAATCCATATAACTTTATGTGTTATATAATTAAATAAAAGTAAATATTAATTATAATATATCCACCAGCAATAACGTAACGTATAATGTTTAATTGAGGCCTCTCTTCCCCATTAGAGAGGGGGAGCATAATACGCCATAATACAGTTGCCACACAATTTGAGTATTGTAAGATGGCAGCTCTTCAAAAAACACAGTTGCATACTTTTCCCTTCACTTCCTAATGCATTGAAATATATATAGACATTTAACAAAAATTATGAATTACTAAAGTTTCTGTATTTTTTTATATTTTTAGTCGCATTCGCAATGAAGGCTTCTGGGAATCAGGTGGCTATAGTAAATGGGTACACATTCTACTGTCAAAGTACAACTCGGACCACAGCCAGGTGGTGGTGCAGTAAAGGGGGGACGTGTCACGCCAGGTTTACCTTATATCTAAATGGACAAATGAAGAAAGCGCACATCGCACACAATCATGAACCACCGACTTACAGAATTTGTGATGGAATTCTGGAAAAAATATCGAGTGATCAAGTCATTTTTTAGAGTAAAGTGTCATCTCTTGGTTGTCTACTGCTGCTGTTTAAATGTACTGAAATTCGATCAGTAGATAATAATATTTCGCTCGATTTGTCATAAACATTGTTTCTATATCTTGAAATATTCGCGCCGGTACGGGCGCTGTGCTTTTGCCGTACAAATTTCGGAGTGCTATGTGATAAAAAAATGCCCTAAGACCACTGTTCTGCTATAGTTTTGGATAATAATAATAATAATTTAACAATTAGAATCATATACACAACTAATTTAAAATACGCTTAGGGATCATAATCATGTGAAATGGTTGTCGTCGTGATGATGATGATGGTGGTGGTATATTGATCCCAAACTCAATAGGTTAGTAAAGTGATTAAAGGATTTTGTAAATACTTTCCAGCTGATTAGACAAGCGTGATGGCACCATATAATCATTGTTTGCCGTCAAACATGCACGCAATTTTGAAGATTTATGATGATAAAATAAGAAGTGGGTCAGTTCCTTAGATTCTATTACATATATACCGGTCGACCTAGTAAAAGTGAGTTAATTATACCTACATGTGGATACACAATCATGACTTTTTTAAATATTTTTATTTTTGCAAATAATTGTAATGTAATACAAATTTACGAGTGGATTTTTTTTTCCGCACATGACTTAAATTAAAAATAAATAATCTTCCTCTCGTAAATTTGTAATATTGTACCATACATGACTTTTTTACTCAATCTTCGTATTAGTTTCTAAATATAGATTGTGTACACCATGTCTGAAAATTTTCTAAAGAATATAATTATGTCTTGTAAAAATACTTATGTATAATGAACAGGTCGTCTCAGTCTACAGGTGTTATCATAACTTCATCTATTTAACCCTGCAGTGGCCGCGCAGATTACATTATTTTACTGTGAGTGATTTTATAATGCACTCATAGTAAAATAAAAGTTTCAAAATAGACGGTCAGTAAGGTAAAAACTGAAGTTTATGGTGGGAAATTAAAAATTTCAACATTTAATTAGTAATGCTGCTCGGCTGTATAACTATTGTACTTGATCATGTAATACGCGATACTTATATAATATTTTATTACGATGCCTTATGCATATTTTCATGATATATTAAATTGATTAGTTTTTAATCAGGTTTAATCGGTTTTTCTCTCCTACCGCGTAACTTTTACAAGACTTACCAGTTTTGATGATTTTTTTTTCATCCAAAGCTGTCATGTGGACTTATTTAAATTTGAGTGAAATCTCACGAGCAGTTTTTAACCCAAATAATGTGAATTTAATTGGCATCGAATACATTGATGCTGTCCATATATTCGTCGGAAAATGAACAAAAAAACTGCTTAGTGTTGATGAACAAAAAAATTGTTTGGAAACATTTATTGTTATACACATATTACTACATTAACATTAACATTTATTATTTTTAGAATATTTTTTGTTTTAAGTCGTTTTTAGGTATCTTTATATGATCACTTTATTGTCCGTTTGTCTGTCATACTCTTTATCTCGGGAACACGAGGAGGTATCAAGCTGATATCATATCAAATATTCCTGAGTATTAATATTAAATCTATTGTTCCTTAGAGCTGTCAAAAAATCTAACTTCTAAGCCAACGCAATCAAAAGATACAGCCGTTTATGCCGCAAATTTTCGATACTCGCAGGAGAATCAAAATCTACAGGGTACTTCCCGTGAACTCAGAATCTTGAAATTTGGTACGAAGCTACGTCTTATATCACAGATAAACGGAAAATTACGAAAAGCATAAACTTTTGGTAACATCAGGTAATAAAAATATTTTTTTATAATTATAAAATGCTGGATTTAATTTAGCAATAAAAATACCAATAGTGTTACTTATATACGGAACCTTACCTTACAAATTTTACGGTTTGTACGGAATTTTGGGTGCGCGAGTCCGAATGGTACTTGGCCATTTTTTAATCGTTTTTTGATCCTATATAAGGTACTCGTATATTTTTCATATCCATGTGATTACAGATATTATATAATTTTTTTCTTGATACTGCACCAATTAAAAATAATACAAATGCTCTACAGCTCGGAATTATTTTATACTACTTATATTATAAGAAGAGTATAAGAAATCATAAGTCATTATGTATCATTAAACTTATTAAATTTTATTAGGGTTTTTTGTCACCAATCAAGCTGGCAAGAGGATGTATATAGTTAATAACTATAGTTTCTTCTTTGCATCTGAGAGTATGAAAACTATAATGTGGAGATGTACGCGATGGAGCCGCTGCAAGTCCAGGGTCATCACCACACACACTGGAGAAATCACTTCGGCACCCTTGGCACACAACCATGAGGAGACAAAATATATTATTAGTAACGGAGTATACTTTAGGGTTTACTATATTACTCGCACTACTGCATTTAGCACCTTTATGTGACAGTGTAAAGAATTTCCTAAATTTGCTTTTAAATTTAATTTCTGTTTTAAAGTTCTCAGAGTTATTTTCATTGAGAAATTAAAATTTATATTAAAAACACTGGGAAATTTACTAGCATTTAATATCTTGATAATAAATAAGGGTGCATGCACTTCGAGATGCAGATATTTTTTCAAAATCATTGACAGTCACAATTATTTTCCAAGGAGGAATAACATGTGATGCGCTCAGATGTTTTTCTAACTTTTGAACATTATTGCGCACGTACTGTGAATGATGCAAAACATAGTTCATTTAAATGTTTTGCGTTATTCGTCTGCATTTGTGATTTTACTAAAATGAGAAATAAAATCTTAACTTCATTTTTTCATTTCTATCCAAATACGTTTTGTTTTAGATTACATCGATACATACCTACCATCAGGTGAGATAGTGGTCAAAGGCTAACCTATCATGCATAAAAAACTGTGAAGCTCATATTTATGCAAGATTACTTCCTGGTCCGAAGCCAACAGTCTAGTTCTCAATCCACTTAAAACTAAATATATGATTCTTGGTAGTAAACATCAAATAGCCTCTTGAAACTTTAATACGACTGTTTTAATTAAAGGCAAAGCAGTTGAGCGTGTCTTTGAAGCCCGAAACCTAGGCATCATTATGGATGCGAATTTAGGATTTGAAAAACATATCGCAGATTGTGTACGGAATTGCTTTTATAGGCTAAAACTCTTATATAACACAGAAAAGAGAAAGCAAATATCTCTATGTTATATAAGCTAAGACCCTATATCAGCGAGGAGGTTCGTATACATCTTGATGAATCTTTAGTACTATATAAACTAAACTACGCAGATACTGTCTACGGTCCGCGGCTGCTAGTGCGCACTCAACAACTTATCCAGCGAGTTCAAAGTGCCTGCGCGAGGTTGTGTTTTATCATGCCACCAAGAAGCCATATTACTCCATTTTTAATACATTATACTCTCAAAATGAAATCTCGCCACAAACTACATACATTTTGCATGTCTCTTTGGGGTAATTCATTACGGAACTCCTAAGTACTTGTACGACAAACTTTGTTGGATGACTAGCAATAGAAGCTGTGAGAGAAGGGAGTGCTCCACTCAATTGTCCACACAACATCACAGATCTGAAAGTTTCAGAGGTAGTTTTAGATACGCGGCTTCTAGGTGCTGGGATAATTTGCCACCTCCAATAAGAATTTCAAAAAGCGTCAACAGTTTCAGACAAAAACTAAAAAAGTTTCTCATTGAAGGCCAAATACGGCATGGAATGATAAATGTGGACATTTCGCTTATATAGCCGATATAGTACGAGTAAATACCTCACTTATTTAGGTGTAAAATATAGCTAAAATCTATCTCTCTCTGTCTATTTGTTTATATAAATAATATATTACGTATTATTTATATATATATATATATATATATATATATATATATCTATTCTATATATATAAAACTTCACTGTCACCACTCTTGATCATATAATTTATGAAATAATTTTTATACTTATTATACTTATGCTTCTTTAGGTTATAATATTAGTATGTACTCGATCTTCCTTTGTATGTTATTTTTTAATTTTTAATATCATTGATGCACTATCTTCTCCACTTTTTGGTTACAGCTGAAGTATTGAAACACATGAGACGAGCGGAAGTGTATCTAAATCCGTAGTCTATGTCTGCCTTCCCATCCAGGGTTCAGGCGTGACTTTATATGTGTCTTTGTGTTTCAGTTTCAAGTGTGTTCTACTTTGTTTAATTATTTATTAGATATCGGCTCTGTGTCTTATATTGTGTACCTAATAAAACGTTTATTTCTTTCATAACATGCTAAAATACTTCTGACGTCCCATTCTAATACGTAACTTGTATAAGCGATTTGATCGATGAGGAGAGTGAGAACGAGAGTATTATTGTAATTCAAGACCTATTATTGTATATCCAAAGACTCTTTTTAAATTTTTGTCAAAGCTCTTTTATGGTTCTGCATAGTTACATAATGTTCCAAAACTCTACTCTAAACGTGGTGTATTTGAAAAAGGAATAATAACGATTTTTATTTAATGACGTGCAGACTGCAAGACTGTGTCACGTGTTTTATACCTGCTAGGTTACCTTTGACTAATATCATGCCTGTTGCTAAGTGATGATGTGGTCAAAGATAAAACCAGGCATACTAGAAATCTTGACGGAAGCTTGCAATTAAAAAAAGTCCTATTCATAGAATGAGACTGACAATAAGCTATAAAGACGTTACCGTTAAATTCCCATTTTAAATTTTAGCTAGTTACCACTTGCTTAAGAGATATTTAACGCTAAAAATATCAAAAATTTAAATAAATGATGACAAACAATAATGTTGAACCTTCAATAACCGAACCTTTAACTCGTATCTTCCCCAGGACCAATATTTATAAAGTCACGTCAAGGTAACCTGATGGTGAGATGCGGCGGCTATACCTTCAGTAGACAATATTGCAGGAATTTCAAAACCAGATGGCAATGTTCTGTTGGGACACAAATGGGCTGCAAGGCTTTTCTATATAGTTTCGACAGCAAAATTGTCAAAATTAACAATAATCACAATCATTAAAAAGTTTACTTAACATAATCACATTCAAAGCTTATATTATCTTTCTAAATTTAATATACTTAGAACGTAAGATTACAAATATAATTGTTTAAAGAATCCAGTGACCGTATTTATTGCATTTATTACACACTCTGTTAAGACACTGCCACTTCCTGGATATGATAAACAATACCAACATGCAAATTACCTATATTTCGTCGTATGTATATAGTATATATGTAATATATTTATGCTATCGTGATGCAACAAGCTCGACGTCCCCTTGGTTGTATGCGGTAATATCTGCCTAAAACAGTAGAAATAAGTATGGTGGCAGTACTTTCCCGGTACAACTAGCACAAAGAGTATGTAATAGTTTACGTTCACGGAAATTATGACACAACGTTACTTGTACCTACACTGATTATCGCAACTGCTTTTTTTAATAAATTTTCAAAACATGTAAAATAGTACACATCTACTGTCACCGGAACCGGAAATCAGAAATGGGAAATGGACTGGAAAATAATAAAAATAATGTTTTCTTTAGTGTTGAAGCTTATGGATGTATTCGGTTAACTTTGACGTAAGAGGTCTGGATCCCATATCATGGGTGTCGGCTCTGTTTAGGCAACAGCTGCTCCCTTATGTGTTATATCAAATATGCTTTATCTTACTAAATAAATGATTTGATTTGAATTGAATTGAATTACTATACTACATAACTACTTCATTACTGGCAGTTTGTCTCTTGCTACAGTTTGTCAAGTTCAGCGGACATTAATCTTAACTATCCATGATATTATAATTAAGATTGATATAACAAATATAATTAAACATTAATTGTACATTGTATACTCATTTTTACTTTCAAAGACTGAGTAAATTACATATTTTTGTTGCGAAGTTTGTAATAATTCGCTGGCATTGATATCGCACAAATGGATGTAATAATTTTAATGCTTTTGATTTTGCCTTGGTATTTACGACATTCACGGTAGTGTAACGATGAGTTGCAGAAAGAGTATAACCTACATTAATCTAAAACACACCACTATTTTACAGGTCCATACTTCTGCATATCACGACAAGGTGGAAAGATGGTGAATTACAACGGTTACCATTTTAGTAAAAACTCATCTACTGGAGTTAAAATAAGATGGCGATGTACGCGGTCTCGTCATGGATGCAAAGCTGATATTTATTCTATCGGTGATGAGTTTGTGAAAATAAGAGATGATCATAATCACTAACAATAATCAAACTTTAAGTACCACTTATGGTACATAATACTTTTAACGGAAGTTTATATCCCTACCTAGTTCAATCTAGATGTGTATCTCATGGAATACTAAGAATAGTCGACTTTGTCAGCCCTCATTTAACTTTATATATATATATGAAATATGTATGTGTTCTTCTAAATGACCTCCCATAAATAGTAGATTGTACAACGAGTGCATGAAACCATTATTTTCAGGCGAGGTGTTTAACAGCCCGAGCCAAATGCGAGGGCTGCTCAAAATTTCACTGCAACTGCAAGGAAATTAAACAATGATATTTGTAGTATACATAAATCTTAAATTAAAATTGAAACTTATATATGAAAGCAATGTGCTATTTTGAGTGTCATTGTTTCGGTAAACATAAATTGGTCTTCAATTATACCCCTAAACTATTGGTAGTATTGAATATCAAAATTTCAGGTCTGATACTTGTTTCCTTTAGGTACGAGCTAGAGACCTAACTCACAGTAATTCTAGGTAAGCTTGAACAACATATTCGAACACATCATCACATAGAGATAGTGGTCAAAAGCTAGCCTTATCAGCTATAAAAAAAGAAGATGAACAGTGTAAGCAACTGAATTAAATAGCTAATAGTAGTAGCTTATTCCTAAAATAACAAAAAATAAGTATATATGATACTTTTTATATTGATTGGGTGACCCTTTCTTGAATCTATCCAAATTTACGGGTATAATTTCTAAAATATTAAAAAAGACCTCACTGGACACATAATCAAAGATATAAAAATTGAGAACCTGCTCTTTTGTGACAGTTATTTAAAATATACAACTATTTTGACCAATATAAAGGTGTTACTTTTTTATGTGTCTACTTAAAATTAATTCGACATATCAATGTTTTTGCGACAAATAGGTATTTAACGTATAAAATTGTCTAGAGGAAGGCCAGGAGCCAGAAATTATAAATCAGTACTAATATTATAAATGCGAATGTAACTCTGTCTGTCTGTCTGTCTGTCTGTCTGTTACGCTTTCACGCCAAAACTATTGGACCGATTTGAATGAAATTTGGTATGGAAATAGTTTGAGACCCGGGAAAAAACATAGGATAGTTTTTATCCAGCTGCGCAAAAAGAGGTTAATGTTTTTGCGCGATAACCGACATGCGCGCGGGCGGAGCCGCGCCCGGAAAGCTAGTCTTATATAAAAAGAGAGATGAAACTTTGCTTGATCGACATTTGAAACAAAGTGGTGACACTTTGTTTTTATTTTACTTAAAGAAAGGCTGCAGTAAAATACAATATCCTCAGAAGTTAAATAATTAATTTATTCAACTTAAAACAATCTAGTTTCAAAAGAGGCTCCGTTGCTACCAAAAATTTGACGCGGTAATTGGTTGTTGGTGTGAATATAACAATATGATTCGTTTTAGTTTGGTATTTTGTAATTATAATTTAAAAAATCAAGATTTATTGATGAATTAAATTTTCACAAAAGTTGAATGCTTAAGTTAATGAATTATAAGGGCCAATTTTTAGTATCCTAAAAGATCTGATCAAATAATTGTTAAAAATTCAGTTTTATACTTCAGTTTTGTTTGGTAATAGTTTAATTATATGTATGAATTCAAGATATTTGTTTGCTTTTCAGTACAATGGGTAAGCAACAAGGCAGGTAAACCTCTGGCCATCCTCCACGGCTACACTTTCTACTGGAACAAAGGCAAGAGCAATAGCACTCGGTGGCGGTGCACTATGACTCCCAAGTGCACTGCGAGGTTCACGCTGGCTCTCAACGGAACTATCACAAGAGCTTATCTAGTGCACACTCACCAGCCGCCCACGTACACGATCATCAATGGAATTTATTATAAAATCTAAGCATTTCATGTTTATATAATTGTATATTAACATCACTATAATATTGTATATAATATTTATTTTGATTCAGTTATTTCACATGTAAATAGAGATATAGTCTTGTGGATGGTTGTACCGTTGCCTAAGACGGTGAAAACAGTAGAAGTATACGGCAATATTCACGTCTGTCCGACTAGTCCCGATAGACCAGCGGTTAAAACACCCACGGATGCGAACACAACCAGAGTCAATACTGTCAATTATGACAAACCCATGGGGGAGGTTTTTCTTCGACTATAGACGTATTTCGGCTGTGGATGAAACAAATGGGATAATACCATTTGCTTTTTAAGCTACTACACAGCTGCGTTTATTGGCGCCTCGGTAGTTGGTTACTGTACTGTGTACCTTTATACCTTTGTAACTAAATGTGACTATTGCAGTGCCAGAATACATCACTTTAAAACAAGGGAACCCAATGATGGTGCTCTCTAAGTACAAATATAGAAAGAGAAGTATACGGCAATATTCACGTCTGTCCGACTAGTCCCGATAGACCAGCGGTTAAAACACCCACGGATGCGAACACAACCAGAGTCAATACTGTCAATTATGACAAACCCATGGGGGAGGTTTTTCTTCGACTATAGACGTATTTCGGCTGTGGATGAAACAAATGGGATAATACCATTAGCTTTTTAAGCTACTACACAGCTGCGTTTATTGGCGCCTCGGTAGTTGGTTACTGTACTGTGTACCTTTATACCTTTGTAACTAAATGTGACTATTGCAGTGCCAGAATACATCACTTTAAAACAAGGGAACCCAATGATGGTGCTCTCTAAGTACAAATATAGAAAGAAAGAGATAAACGATAGGGCCGTTTATACCGTTTAATGTACCCGTAGTTTCTTGCGATAGTAAAATTTTTAAACTACAGGCTCAGCACACCCACCCACCTAGCACCAGTCGCAGCCAAAATAAAGAAGGTCAAAATATGACAAAGGGTGGAAGCAAGTTTCAACAAACATTTTGTCAATAACTAAGAAAATAAAAAATTGTTGATAAGCATGTTTATTTTTAATCATATATTTTCTCATCCTAGACCATCGAGGTTCCAAGACAGATTCCAAAAAGGTAATTAGGTCTAAACTTTTGCATAATAAATAAACATAAATTTTAGGTTAGCCTGAACAACATATAACACCACATCATCACTTACCATCAGGTGAGATAGTGGTCAAAGGCTAACCTATCAGGAATAAAAAAAATACGCTGGTCGTGCGGCGCTGACGCGTGCCACTTCTAAACAATAAATGTGCTGTAGATAACTCATCTTAACTCTTTTTTTCTAAAATTATTGGTTTTTATTGTTTAGTACGTCATCAAATCGTCTAATACATTGAAATCCTTTCGATTAGAAGGTCTATGTAGCAAAACGTACAACAACGCGAAACTTTAATGAGCAATATCCATGCAGCAAACCTCCGGCTATCAGACTGTCTGTATAGCAAAACTGTTACTAAGCACATCACCATCAGCGTTTGCATACTCAGGCACTCTACGATTATTCATTACGACTTATAATTACATAACGGCATTATAATATTTACATACAGAGGGTAAAAAAGTTAGTTCTCTCGAATTTTTAATATCCCATACTGTAGTGGCCGGATTGTCTACTGCTGAACACAGCCTTCCCCATTATTGGCAGGCGTCTTGGGGATCGCACACTGACAAGTTTTTATACCATATCTCCGAATAAAAAATGCACAATCCGAACTCAATTGACTAAATATAGTTATTTGTAAAAAAAAATATTTCGCCATTAAAAAATCTCAAATGTCTCCCAAATTATCTCAAAATATAGATAATTTCCATTACTATTCTAGGAAGATGATAAGGCTGCTGTACGACAAACTTTGCCTCTGCTGACCACCTCGGGAGTATAAATGCGCTACGTATATTATCAGGTGAAGATGATTAATCTTAGTGCAATTTTTAATTATAAAATATTATACCGCAGGTTATGTATTGGGCACGACTCGGTTTGGCACTCCCATGATAGCCGTAGGTGGGCATCGGTATCGACACGTCTTTGGTAATGGCCCCAAAAAGCGTTGGCGTTGTGTATGCAGTTCGGCTGGCTGCCGAGCTAAGATCTACACTTTCGAAGATGAAGTGCTTTTGACAAGCATCGAGCATAATCACTTGTGAAACAAAACTGTACATTTGTGTAGAATCCTTGAATTATTATAGAATATGACTAGTCAAAACTGTGAAAGTATTTATGAAATTACTATCGATAACCAATTTGAGAAAGATTATACTCATTACAAAACTGTTGTGTTAATTACATTATATAATCTCATTCGGTATTATTATAATTATGAAATGAAATACAGACTTCTATTGGCATATTTTATTTACATAATTCTTTAAGAAAATAAATTAAAGCACTATTCTCCTAACAAAACAATGCTTTAAAACATATTTTTTTAATTATTAAAGTACAATGTGTCCCGACCAAGGAGGTTTCAATTCAATTTAAGTACACATTATCTGTGGTGAGCGCTGGTTTTTTTATATTGCATTTTATTTAATGTTACCTATAGCCATGAAATTAAATAAAGTAGTGTATGCAACTGCATATAACTAGGTATTAAAACACTCTTGTAATCTAATTTTGAAACTTGCCTGCGGTTCTTTTCAAAAAACTACACTCATGTTTTAATACCCTCTTTTATATGACAGTTGCATAAACTACTATTTTTAAATTTACAATTTAGGAGTATCTATTGAATTATAACCATTAAACTTATAAAAAACGAGAAAACGGCACCCGCAACTCGAAAATCGCAATGTCAAATCTGGCGTCGTCTGCTGATTGAGTCTCAATAGTGTGAGTGTGTGCGTCTACTCAATGCTTTCTTCCTTTCTTTGCCATTCATTAAAACGTATCCATATACAATGGATGCGTCATGGTATTGAGCGTTTTTTATTTAAATCGATGATTGCAACATCTGATTTAGAGTGTATCATAGGATATTATGTAGTTCTAGACCTAAATAGATGGCATGAACCGACAGACATTGGATTCTCATTAATAAGGGTCCGTTTGCCCTTGTGATACGGAACCCTAAAAATCGGCCACGTGTAAGTTAGAATTACGCTAAGGATAACGGACTGATCATTTTGTAAGCTGTTGTTTAGTAAAAATAGTATTATTATAATTATGTGAATATGAAGCGCTCGTAGCGAAGTTTGCTTAACCATTCTGAATCGATCAGCAAAGTTAAGCAACGTCCGCCGCGGTCATGAGTTGGATGGGTGACCGCTGGTGACATTACTACTGAGCGCTTCCGTGCTTCGGAGGGCACGTTAAGCCGTCGGTCCCGGTTGTTGTCTTAGGATGGCAGTCGTTACAGCATGGTGGTAGGGCACTTTGCGAATGCCCGCCTGGCTAGCTACCACCCTCAAGTTGAAAATCTGTCGCCAAGCACCTAATGGTGTGTTCCGGCAGCTGTCCTTGAGAGCCAGTAATTCTAGGTTAGCCTGAACAACATCTTCGACCACATCATCACTTACCATCAGGTGAGATAGTGGTCAAAGGCTAACCTATCAAGCATAAAAAAAAAAAATGTTCTTTGGTATAAATACGAGTAAACTCAAAGCCATTAAACATTGTTTTAGTTCGTGTAAAAATATATCTTCTTCCTACGTGTTATAAGAGAAAAGATAGGTACAGGTATGTTCTTGTGTGGAAAATAGTGGAGAAAAAGATTGAGCAATTAATAATAATGTCCAAGCGGTGAGCCAATAATGAGCCAAGTGGTGGCTCCGTACCTGTCTGATGGGAGTGCGGGGAACATCAGAAGGAGCTCCAAAGATCCTTTTCTGGCTGTAGTCCGGCAAGGGGAAAATCCATAGGCTTAGTTTCAATATCCAAAGACACGCGCGAAGGCCCACGGACACTGGTCTTTCGGGGAGCTCGATTCCTTAGGTGGAAGAGCTGATGATACGAGGGGTCCGAAGGTAGATGGACGGCACGACGATTTCACATAAACGCGTGCGCTCGGGTTCGCGTGTCGGGTCGCACTGTTGCCAACCGCACTGTTGGTCGGCAAAGACAAGGTAGCTGGTGCCAAAGTGCTTTACCAACCTCACAAAAACAATGCAATTCGATGTGTGGTCACGTGAACATCAATACGAAACGTTGCGCGCGATATTCAAATTTAGAACAAATACAATAAAGGAAAAAGTCTGTTTCGGTACGAAACATGCCGCTCACCTTTAAAGAACGTAATTCTTTTAACCAAAAACTATTCGCTAAACATACGAAACTACTAAACAATAAGTATGGCTAACTCTAATCACTAATCTAAAGAGAATATGTATGCACTTATGTAATAAGGAACCTAACCACCTATACCTTAACTATTCTATGGGTTATATATATGGGCTATACTTTGTTATCTATCGGACCAGGATACCTACTACGACTTATTTTTCTTTTATAACTGGTGTAGTAAACAAGAAGACATTTTATAATTGCACAAACAAGGTGCCGTATGATTGTGATAGTTTACAAATTTTACTATTGTATCGGTTATCGTATGTAATGCTGCTTTGCATTTTTTGTGCCTTTATAAAGTGCATGCCCAACGAGGTTTAGGAAAGCTCTCAGTTTGAATGGAATACTTGTGGCTTTCAGGTATCAAGAGGCGCTTGCCTGATCGTGACGTCACGAAATCAGGTACTGAGAAAGGTATTACTTTTGAAGATCCAAGTACAGATTTATTGACCCACATGGTACTCAAAATTTTAATGAGCTTTTGTCTTTATATTTTAGTCATTGACAGTTTCTTTTTATTGCCGTAAGGCTGATGATATGATCGAAGATGTTGATCAGACTGACCACAAATTACTGGATATCAAGGACATAGAATATAAGAAACCACCGTTATTATATGTTTTTTTTCTTGTTTGATGCTTATTTTTTACTTGAACATTGAACAGATTTATTAGAGGCTCTTGATCTCTCTTGAGTGACGTCACGAAATCAGGTACTGAGAAAGGTATTACTTTTGAAGATCCAAGTACAGATTTATTGACCCACATGGTACTCAAAATTTTAATGAGCTTTTGTCTTTATATTTTAGTCATTGACAGTTTCTTTTTATTGCCGTAAGGCTGATGATATGATCGAAGATGTTGATCAGACTGACCACAAATTACTGGATATCAAGGACATAGAATATAAGAAACCACCGTTATTATATGTTTTTTTTCTTGTTTGATGCTTATTTTTTACTTGAACATTGAACAGATTTATTAGAGGCTCTTGATATTTTTTAATATGAGTGGCAGTAGCTATAGACTGCCTCTCACGGGCTCCGTGATTCGAGTGTCACCACGCACTGGCTTGAGTTTCACCGTATGATTGTAGGGCATTATCATAGGACATCATCTGTGCTTTAGGGTCAGTAATTCTAGGTTAAGCCACTTCGAAATCCTAGATGACATCGTCGCTTACCAAGATCACTGATGAGCTTCGCTGTGTCGCTTGTAAATTCATCACCAGAGTATTTTGCTGTCATAACATTTCATTATCATTGGTATTGTTAAATTTAAACTCAATGGAACGGTATCAGGTTCTTGAAAAATGGCATACAAATACTTTGGATTTACCTGATGTTTTGTGATGATGTAACCGTTTGGTGTTTGCGGAAAGATTTTCTTCTAGCCAGGCTGGCAAATGCAAAATGCAAACATATAAATATAGTTAAATAAGATAATTATTTAACTGTATTTATATGTATATTATAATTGAAATTTAATAAAATATTAAACATACAAAGCAAGTTGTACAAATCGTTTATATATTTTTATGTATATGACCCAATAACAAAGTAATGATTTTTAAGCACGTCATAGCATTTTTGCCCCGTGGGGTGCCGGGTTAGAATTACACCTCCCCATATCATCCCGTGGGTGTCGTAAGATGCGACTAAGGGGAAAATACTGGAAGGTGGACAGCAGCGCCTTCTAAAGAACTGCCAACTTGTGGGGATTATGGCAAATACCCCCTTAATAAGAGAGGCTGTGTTCAGCAATGGACTATCCGGCTGTTACAGCATAGCATTTAGTAAAAAACTAGTGATTATGTTTATTTATCATGGTGCGAATTACATTTTTAACAGTAACAAGGTACGATTTGCAACCATGATATTTAGTACAATACCACGTCACTTTGAGTCCTTTACACCTGTGATATTTGTTGTACCTGTAGCCGCCCAGTTCAATAACAGGTTTTCCAAAACGATATGTGGTAAAATGTGGAACTGAAAAGCAAACATACAAAATATTGTGTAGTGTTTCGTACCGACTACACACAGACTTTTACTAAACAGACATTTTCCTTTATTGTATTTGTTCTAAATTTGACTATCGCGCGCAATCTTTCGTATTGATGTTCACGTGACCACACATCGAATTGCATTGTTTTTGTGAGGTTGGTAATGCACTTTGGCACCAGTTACCTGTCTTTGCCGACCACTCCGCTTGGCAATAGTGCAACCCGACACGCGAACCCGAGCGCACGCGTTTATGTGAAACCGTCGTGCCGTCCATCTACCTTCGGACCCCTCGTATCATCAGCTCTTCCACCTAGGGAATCGAGCTCCCCGAAAGACCAGTTTCCGTGGGTCTTCGCGCGTGTCGTTGGATATTGAAACTATGCCTATGGATTTACCCCTTGCCTGACTACAGCCAGAAAAGGATCGTTGGAGCTCCTTCTGATGTTCCCCGCACTCCCATCAGACAGGTACGGAGCCAAGTGCTCACTATATAAAATTTGATCCGTTCGAACCGGGTTTTTGTTGCTTTCTGTGTTGTGGTCACGTATTTTTTCCTCATTAGCCGCGTTTTGTTTCGTCGCGGTTAGGTTTAAATACATTTGTTTCGTGGTAAACTTGCATATATTTTGTTGTTATTGTGCATATTTTGTTGATTGTCGTAGCGACGTTACGCGTCCCGACAATATTTTCGTACTAAATCGTGTTTCCATATTTGTACTGCGCCGTTCCACGACCTACAATATGGCAGAACAAGATATTTTCGAGCGAGACATAATACTTGATGAACTTAAACGTATTTTAGAATATTTCGAAATTAATGAACAATTTATTTCGTTCAGTTGTACACAACAATGACAATTACACGGAAGCAGAGAAGTTCAGGTATCTTCTTCTAACGTTGAAAGACGAGCCTTTTAACCTTATAAAGTCGATACCTATAACTGACGAGAATTATTCTATTGCATTAGAGATTTTAATATCACGCTACGAAAATAACGAGCCATTGCATTCTTGAAATTGAGTCGTGTTCTGATAAAAACACCACACAAGGCCTACGTAGCTTGTTAAACATTTATCACGAAAATATAAAAGCATTAGAAGTAATCCACTTTCCCATTCAACATTGTAGTTTTTTGTTGCTGCATATTTTATTACGTAAAATCCCTGCTACCATTCGTAAACGATTTGAATTGTCTTTATATAAACCATCCGATATTCTTAGCGTTGAGATGTTGATTCAATTCCTAGAAAAAGATATGATTGCGAGTGAAATTGTCGAGTCCGGAGTAAAAAATAGTCAAAATGTGGGTAGTTTGACGAAGCAGCCGCCACGCGGTGGCAACTCGGCCGCACCGACATTTGGTCGTACAGTAACTGCTCACGCTTCCAGTTCTGAATATTCTCACTCGAACTCAAGCGATTCTCGACTTTCACGTTCTGAGAATAGAGATTTCAATTAATGTGTTTGTTGTGATGGTCAACATCCATTGACAAAATGTAGTAAATTCATGAACTTATCACCGAACGATCGCTATTCAGTCATCAAAACAAAAGATGTTTGTTTTAGTTGCTTAGGTAAATCACATAACGTTTCCCAGTGCAAAAGCACATTTTCGTGTCGTTCTTATAGTAAAAGACACCACACGGGTCTTCATTTTCCAAACCAAAATATTGTTGCTAAATCAAATGAGAAAAATATAGCTTTGGTTATCGATCAATTAGCAGAATCCCCGCGTTCCGATCAACCTAAAATTTGTAAACTATCACAATCATACGGCACCTTGTTTGTGCAATTATAAAATGTCTTCTTGTTTACAACACCAGTTATAAAAGAAAAATAAGCACCTACTACGACTTATCAAAGTATTTTCTTATCAATATAAATGAATAGTTAAAACCTACCAACATAACTCTTAACAAATTTGAAATTCAGTGAACTATTGGCATTGATTTTTGAACTAATAATACCTGGTAGCTCTTAATATAATGAAAGCGACGTTGAATATCATAAGTAATAACTAATTCCGCTGTTTATGTTTTTTACCTACGCAGGTTATTAATAATTTTCTTCGACTGTTTCTATCAATATGCATTGAACCTACTTAAGTTTCAGTTTTAACTCAGTACCTACAAGAATTATTATCAGCTTCAAGTGACACAAGATAAAATATAATAATATATTTTATTATATATTTTTGACGTGTTGTCAATAAAAAGTATACGATTTTAAAAGGTTCCCTTTCCATCTCAATCTGGATGTTTTGTGACAGTGGGCTAAGCTCTCTAGGTTCAGAGGTTTGGAAAGGTAAAAAGCACCCATAAACTGTTCCTTTGGACATGAAACATTATCAATGTGATTTTTTTTTATCAGAAGAATTCTAGTTGCCTCCATTCCCTTGGATCCAGGCTTAGTGAAGGTCAAGGATCCTGTTCTCCAACAGAAGTACGAGACTTAAACCACTATGTGCATGAATAATTGAAATAGGTGTGTGTGTCAAATTTGGATTTTGTTCAGTGGACAATGTATTCCTCGCACATCATGCAGGAAAAAATATTGGGAGCAGCCCTGCTTGAGATAGTTTTGCGAGAACTTTATCGGCTGTGTAGGGCATTTTGCGAATGCCCGCCTGGCTAGCTACCACCCTCAAGTAGAAAATCTGTCGACAAGCACCTGACGGTGTGTTCCGGCAGCTGTCCTTGAAAGCCAGTAATTCTAGGTTAGCCTGAATAACGTCTTCGACCACATCATCACTTCCCGTCAGGTGAGATAGTAGTCAAAGGCAAACCTATCAGGCATAAAAAGAAAGTTTTTATCTACTTATACTTAAAATTATTAAATGTAAATTTTTGACAATTGTCTATGCAATTTGGAAAGGTCGTCGGTCATCGAAGCTTTTACAATGTATGCAAGTTATACATTACATTTGCAAGTTATACATTACATTTGATTAATACGATAATTTGCTTTTTACAGATTTTTTTATATCTAAAAATCTCAATCCAAGCATTGAGCAAAATTTTTATATATCCAAGACTAAACGAGGCAGAGATATGGTTATACGTAATAATTATCCATACACCAAAAAGAAACAAAACAAAGATGGCTCCAGTAGTTGGCGATGTGCTAACAAAGGGTGTATAGGCGGATTCACTTATTGCAATGGCTTAGTTAAAAACGAAAAGGCGCATTCATGTTCTTCTGATAATCATATTAAAATTGAAATTAAACGACAATTAGCGATATGCAAGGAACGAGCAGTTAACAAAATCACACCCTTCACTACTATATATAAGGAATTTGTTGATACTTTAAAAGAAAAAGGTATTCCTTACGTACAAGCGGCGCCAAGTTTTAAAACTATGAGAGCTATATGGTATAAAAATAGAAGAGAACTCAATGATAAATAGAATTCACAATTTTAACAATAAACTAACCTTATTTGTTTCTAACCTTTTCTTTAAGTTAGCATCATATACACAAATGCAATTTTAAACACAAATTTAGTTTACAAATTCCATTTTATTTTTCGTAGGATTATGATCATTAGATAAGCTTTTTATTTTTGACAAGATGACCCGGTACTTCGTATCACAATCCTAACGGACGTACGTCACATGTTTGACAGGAAAGTATAGGAAGAACAGTTTATATGGGAAAATTTAATTCTTGTTTTTACTATTCCTCGCCATTTTTCAATATTTTTTTATGTACAAACCTTCCCTGGACTACGACAAACATTTCAAAACCAAAATCACCTTAATCGGCCCAACCGTTCTCGAGTTTTAGCGAGACAATCAACCGCAATTGATTTTTATGTATTTAGAGACAGAGATTTATTATTATTATGCCTATTATTTTGAGTTTATGTGACATTAAATAGAACTAATTTAAACATTTACAATGTTTTCTTCTTTCTTCATTATTAATTGCAGTTATATTGAACTATATTTTTACAGAAATGATTATCATTTCTACGAGTTTCTCTACTTAGCACTTGAGTTATACAGAATTTTCCTAAAAAAAATTAAGTATTTTCCTAAAATTTTCGAAAAATAGTTTTGTATGGGTTGGAAAATAAATAACAAATCGTATTATAAACTTCACAAAATAATATTAAGTATGCGAATTTAACATCATTGAAATTCATCTTTGTAGCCCTGAAAGGGAAGAATATAATTTTGTAAACACTGTTTAAGTTCCTTGTCTCACTCACCGTTGCAAGCTCCATACATCATTGTAGAAGTGTTCCTTTTGCTTGCTCTTTATTATATATCATGGAGATGATTTGAACTGATGACAAAAAAAATCACCAAGTCAATCCATTTTACAGGACCGACATTCACAATTAACAAGAATGGT
Source organism: Plagodis dolabraria (assembly GCA_963854805.1). Taxonomy (NCBI): domain Eukaryota; kingdom Metazoa; phylum Arthropoda; class Insecta; order Lepidoptera; family Geometridae; genus Plagodis; species Plagodis dolabraria. Next base: position 10,791,533 of record OY978445.1, on the reverse strand, counting down.
AAGCCCACGATACATTATCCGGGGAATCGCTTCAACCAGCACAACTTCAGCAACTGGCCTGACGGCAAAGGATACTTCGTGTGTGAGGGGTCGCGTCGTCAGCGATGTAAAGCTGTAATACGCACTTCCGGCAACGAAATTATTAGTATGAATCTATGTGTTCGCCAGCTCTTTATTTTCAGCGCTACAATAAAAACTCACATTGACCTAAGAAGTCACTTAGACAATAAAAAAATCATGACAAGACGTGCTTTTAAAATTCCAAAACCGTTTGTTACATCTTTATTAGCAAAACGGTGCCCCTCTTTTTCACACCCCCATACGTAGAACAAAGTGGCAAAGAGGTGTGATATAAAAAATCTCTCAGTCAATGCCTGCAAAAGAACTGTTAAGGATTGGCTGCTCAAACTTTCTCACAAAGAAATAGAAGAATTAATATGAAACCCCTACTGCTCAGCACACTCGCTCAATATATTTCACACGCAAAGAACGTATGAAACCAATAAATGGACGAGTGAACGAGTATATGTGAGTCTCACTTCAGGCACATACGCGCACAGTGGCTCACTCTCTCATACACACTCTCTTACATACATCCTACGACACACACACACATACATTATAAGTACTTAGTTAAATTAAAATTATTACTTGTAAACTGCTTCAAGGAAATTCCTATTCACCTAATTGAACATAACGGGTAAATATTATTATGTAGTCTCATTTAATAAAAAAAAACTTTCATCCTTAAGATACAGACTTAGTGCTTAATTTGGGGCTCGCTGTCAATCTATTACTCAATAAGAATTTTAGTTATAGTAGAATCTAAGTAACCCCTGTGTTTACTTATAGATCTTTTTGGCAATAAAAATTATCTTATCTTATCTTATCTTATGAAAACCATTCATAATTATTGACATTTAAGATTTTTTTGTTGATAATAATAATATCTCTAAATACATTTATTTTTAGCTAAATACAGACATATTTTATTCTAAAAGCGCATCCAACGGGACCGTTGTAATATTATTTGTACATTATGGCGCCCATAACCGCCTTGGAGGCTTCTTAGGTCAATGCTGACGTGCTATGCGTAAAATGCTGTATTCTAAAATGGTATTATTTACATATTCCTTTCGTTACGGGTAAACGTTATTTTCAGTATTTCTCCCGGCGTTAAGTATGACTTAATTAATCATATTATTTAGTTGAAAAACTATAAAAACTGTTGATTTTTTAATACCTCACCACAGACGTGAGTTTAAATCTCAACAAGTGTCAAGATAACCTATCGGGTCTCGTTTTCTGGTAGCACAGAGCCCCAAAATTGTATGTGTAGATTGTGTAGGCCTACAGGTATTGTTTATTTTGTTATTAATTAATATAATCGTGTATGTGTTGATGAATTTCTACGCGTTAACCTTGTTCTATAAAACATTCTAGTAGCATTTGTTTTCGGGGTTATAATGCCATCATGTCCTACCCTTAATCCATTTAGGAGAGGTAACCGTCGTCGCTACAATATTTTATTTCTTATATCACACGAGTGCTTTATTAATTTTTCCTATATTTTTTTCTATATATGACTTTACAAACCTGTTCTACAAAGTTTTGGTTCCGGTTGAATGACCAGCCGCATTCCTAATTTCCTATTTTGGAATGTTCAAAGTGAACCCAATACATGTCGTTGCCGGAGGTACTGTACCTGAAGTGATGAGTACGGAGGGATGCTGCGCATTATTTTGTATAGTTGCCTCTTATGACAACTTACATATGAATACAGAACAGTATATTCTTAAGTCGAGTTACGAGTATGGCATTTATGCACGGTAGGTAAATAATATTGATTGAACTCCTAATCTTTTCATATGTATAAATAGGTTCGTACTGAGAAGCCGTCTTCTAAATACTTTTATCTAACGTGCTAATTTTTTAATATTCAGGGCGTATTACCTACAGCGGCTCAGGGAGACCAATCATGGTGGTGAAAGGCTTCAGGTACTATAAAAACAATCGCTCGCAGGGATCGAAGGCCACTTGGTTCTGCCACAAGAACTATCGTGGGTGTCGTGCCTCGCTGGTTACCTACGATAATAATATAATGTATTTTAAGAATCAACATAACCATATGTAAGCGCAATTAAATGTTGTCATGGGACTTTTAAATCCCAGTGACTTAATTCGTGGCGCGCTCTCAAAAAATATCAATCTTCGTTTTGGTTATAAAAAATTGCATACTATAATTGTTTGATCTCGGTTTCACTGATCGTAGCTTTATTGTGTTGTACTTGTATATCAATATTACAATTTTAATATAAGGTTTAGGAAAGAAACTACCTTATAATTCTATTGCCATTAAAGATAATAAAATATATATATTTTATGGATCTATAAATGGATTTGTGTTTATTGTGCAGCTTAAAAATAGATCCAACATTTTATAGCATTTCATATGGAACTCTATGAATACTGTGATAATCTATCATAATTGAGCAAGATTCTCAACAGCGTATATCGTTGAAAACTAAAATAAAACAATCTAGTTTTGGAGTTATTATCGTTCTATGTTATTAAATCGAGCCATTTAGGTGAATATCAGTTATTAAGAAACAGTTTCATGTCACACATTACCAAAATATATTCAGAATGAAACATGATTTCGCTCCCACTTAACGAGAAAATGGCGCATGAATTTCCAAATCACCGTCTGCGTATTAACAAATATAGTTAATCTGGGAACGTGTTATTTTAGACGTGAAAGTTGAATACGTTGTCATTCATAAAACATAAAATATATTTTCATTAATTGTTAATTTTTGATACATACTTGATTTCTATACAATTAAAATCCATTAAAAACATATTTCCTAGAACGCATTTAACGTCGATTTTCTGAACAGTTTGTTTAAATAAGTGAACACCAAATCAAAACATACTTTACACTAAATATGATTTCCGCTTAGCACACGGTAATGCTTGTAATCATATATAAGAAATGTAATACTTTTTAAAACATGTGTTCAAATACAATAAAACAGCGACGTAAAATACATACGCGACGGAAAATAAATTTGGATAATTCAATTCGGGAAAATTGTTAAAAATTAAACTACATATGCTGTAGTTGAGTAGTTTCAAATATTTTAATGAAAAAAAATATAAAAAAAATATTACATATAACAAAAAAAAATAAGCACACAAATCGAAAATATAATAATACCAATAATAATTTCAGATACAATACGATACGAGGTGACTAAAGCTGGAAACCCCGTGATGGTACTAGGCCGTTATCGATACAACATGGTGACTAAGTGCAAAGGGCCTCGGATTCGATGGACGTGCGTCAAGTACTGCAATGGTTGTCGTGCCACTATCATAACTCTTCAACGTAGAATAGTCAACTTTTTGAACGACCACTGCCACTAAAACTGAATATATATTTTTGATTTACAGAAGTACGAAGTAGGAGTAAGAATTAAATTCAGGACCGATCTGGAAAAAAATACTAGTTATATATGAATTATTGGGTTGGATCACGTTACACAAGTTTAAAAATTAATCATTTTTGTAAGTCAATTTACAGTGATTTTAGATGTTCACTTTCTCTTTTCCCGTGCATGGGTTGATAATCGTAATAGGAATTAAATGACGTACCTATTCAAATTTCGACTCATGGTATATAGAGCATGTTCCGCTCGAGGTACGATATTTGCAGTGGATTCTACAACTTAACCCCTTCAGAAACTTGCTCATGGCTCAAGGTTTTCCTTTCATTGTCACTTTGTGAAGCTTGTTTTAAGCAAAAATATATAAGCAATGCCATAGATATTATTAAGTTTAAAGTTTTGTATCAAGCTAACTAAACGTTATTTATTTATCTAACGTGACAGCTTTATTACAATCACTGTTTATTTTAAAAGCAACAATTGTTGACCTGGAGTTAAAGCAAAAATTAAATGTCATAGATATTATTAAATTTAAGTTTAACGACTAGCAACTAATGTGAAAACATATTTTTACGTAAGGATATATCGAAGATTAAAATATTTTTAAATATAGAGTACAAAATGTAGAAATTTCATACCTACTGTAGATTTTTTACTTCTAATGGAGTGTCACGAGTCGGCTGAAAGTTAAGCACCACCACCCTTGATTTATATTCAAATGCGTAATAATGATCTGTTATAAAAAATATCAACAAAAGTATTAAGAGCCTCGCGTACTTTTTATGGTACATTATATCTAACTAATATACATACACACTACATATATATATGTTTATGTATATTAGTTAGATATAATAAGAGATTTGAAATACGTTTTTAGTTATTTACTAAGACGTACGTAAAGTTAAGTATTTGGTAATAATCAACATTTAATTCAACCAATTTTCATTAAATTTCCAGGACCGTTGCTCAAATTAGTAGGAGACAGGCAGGCGTTGGTATACAAAGGCCATTGCTACCTTCTTGTTTACTCTCGCTCGCAGTCCACCAGGCGGAACTGGGTGTGCTTTAAAGAAAAAGACAAGGAACGTTGCCGAGCCAAGTTAATTACTGATAAAGACGCCGTCGTCGCTTTTGTCGCAGATCACAACCACGATCCGTTGGATACGCAGACGCTGATGAGTATGTAGCTTCAAACACTGACCTTGTTTTAATATGGTTTCTTACATAATTCCATATATTATCTATAACACTATACTTAAGTCTTCGCTAGCAATTTATTTATAGGGAAATAGATTATAATATTTTGTATTGATGAAAAATAACCGTTAGTAGTGTTTTCCATAAATCGACCGCACGACCAATGAATGTTATGCGAAAGCATTTTATGCGAATTTCTGGAATATCAACCATGTACATACACCTCGTACTTGCATGTGATTTTTTCCATAAGAGAAAGGTGACGAATATGGTTGTGTAGATTTTGCGCAAGTTCTAAAAAACGATTAACTAGCAACTTTACACCGATGTTAGAGACTTTGGAGTCTAGTCTCCCCTAAAATATCGTTACCGTCGTCAATGAGCTTCTTGCAATGAGAGGCCAAAGTAGTATTGAGTCGAACATAAATGTTGAATACAAGACCGTACTTAATACCAAAAATTATCCATACCAATATTTACGTCTTTGTTTAATTCTTTTGAGAAATGCATATATTTAAAGAACTTGTGCCATTTTCTATTTGGGCGTCACATACCTAGCTAAAGATGGATATCGTAACAGTAAATGTCAAATATTTTAAAAATGGCACAATGTAAACAATCCCTAGCATTAGACAAAAGCTTTTTAATTTAAGAATAACTTAGTGAAGTATTTTTAGTCTGTAGCTTACTGCGATTGTGAAATCACATTAACGAGCATTTATATATATATATATGATCAAATATAATCATCGATTTTAGATTAGTTTAAGAAAAATATTAAATCAGTGATCGTTCATCAAAATATTTTGAGATAAGTACATTTATGCAATAGTCAATGACTGTATCAGTTGAAACGTCGACTGCATAACCGGGTTGTCTTGGCGACCGATGTATAGTTGTTGACAGTTATGGAAAAGACGCCGCAGCTCAGGTGCTATCCCGTGGTTCTCCGTTACTCGATTCGATAGTGATTGCAAATTCAATTTTACCATGATAAGTTTAGTCTTTAATAAGATAACCTTAAACATTTTCATTGATTTCAAGATAATAATTATTTTAAGTTTACTATGAATTGCTCGTGGGGGTGCCCCTCAATTGGGGAGGTTTTTTGTTCATGTGTGTGTGTGTATGTGTTTGCAGCCAGTTACCTGAATGACTGAAATTAGTTGAAACTTTGTACATATGACCTAGACTAGAAAATATGGTACTTTTTTTTAAATTTACATTAGTAAAAATTTACATTGGCAGTTACCGCGGAACCGCGATATGACAGACTTCTTTATAGACAAATAGGGCGTAATTAGGGACTAGTAAACAAAATATGAAATACACAAAGTTCAATCTGAATGCGCGCTGAGCGTGCGGATATAAACGAATACGACCTTTTGTTTGTCCAAAAGTGCGAAAATAGAGATAATAATAATATTTTCGGATGCCGTTGTCAGATTTTATAATTTGCAATAGGGATTTGTTAAGGTCATATATGGGCGAAAGTTAGATGTAAGAATTCAGTATCGTAGAGGAGAGCATGTCTAAGAAATAAATTGAATAAATACATCATTTCAATTTTTTTTACCTTTTAATTATAAATTTATAAAAAAAAAATACAATCAGCACACCTTTGTTAACGAAATATCCGTGCATAGCGTTAATATTTTCTGAATTCAAACAATGATCTTCTAAAGAGGAGTTCACCTTCAAAGTGGCCAAGATCAGCTAATCGCCCCATTAATATGTTGTCAACGTTGTTGTTACTTACCATTTAAGTTAATTTACCTTAATTAATTGATAAAAGACATACTAGGGCTAAGATATTTTACTGTTAACTTTGTGCAACGAGTTGTACCTATGTTGTGTGTGGATTAAACATTTTTGTAATATATTGTTGTTATTTTTTCCCTAAATATGTTTTAAGACAGTATATATAGTACAATAAAGTATAATGAATGAATCATTACTATCTTTCTGCAAATAAATATAAGTCAGGCACAAAAATCTTTCCGCGGTAGGCGCGGTTTAAAAAGTGTACCGTGCGGTAATATTATTATTCAGTTTCCGGCTTAAGAATTTAAGATACGTATGTTTTTAAAGTGAATTGAGAAACTACACATTCAACAAGTGACAGCATGCCACCGTTTCCATCATCTACGATGCCAATCACTTTATGCACCAGTGCGAGTTGGATGTTGCTGCGTATTGCACCCTTAACTGAACAGTTCCTTAACTGAAAGCTAGCGGTTATTCTACCAGCAAAAACGATTTAGTAGCTTTAAATTAGGCTGGTGAGGAGAAGTAGTAATTTCTCATGTAAAAGTAGTATTTGGGGCGAGCACTCATACATGTATTATACACTGAAGAAGCGAAGTAAACTGAAATTTAACCATGAGCGAAGCGAGTGATTCAGAATTCTGAGTGTAACGTGGATTTTAAAAGTTCTACACGCAAAAAACTTTGCTGCCGAGCGAAGCTAACAATTTTTCACCTCACTACTTCAAGGTAAATACTAGATGCATTAAACATAACTTAAAAAAATATTTGATAAATTGTGAGTAGTAAAAATGAATATTAATTATTGTTGTCTACTAAACTTAGAAATGACTAACTTCAATCTCTACCAATACTCATAAGAATTGAAAGATCACTTATAATGTATTTTCTGTGGTTGGAAAATAAAGAATATTCAATTGAGTCGCTTTATTTTAAGGTATTTACAGATTTTTTGCCCACTTTATTGAGAAATACAAAAACGCCGATGCTCTTTTTTTTATAAATTCTCCGACATGTTTTAACATCATTTACTGTCCAGTTACAGTTAAAATCTTAATAAAAAGTTTAATTCTATTTTAAAGTATTGTACCCATAACTGTTTTCAGCTGTGTAAATCAACAATTGATAGTAAACCTTAACTACAATTGGTACCTAATAATAAAAGATTTTTTTCATTATTACATAAGTTCGAATTTTAAAATATTTAGGTACAATACTGGCGAGAAAAAAGCACTTTTTCACGCAGGTTTCGATAAGAAAACACAACATTTCCAAGCTTGTGAGGTGAATAATATTTAAATTATTTGGTTCGGTTTCAGGTCCATATTTTACCACGTCTCGTTATGGAAACCCTGTAATTGTGTTGGACGGCTACAGGTACAACAAGTATCATCGATGTAAGGGGGCGAAAGTGACATGGAATTGTACATTAAGATCCAGTGGAGTAGGTTGCAAAGCTTTTCTTATCACTGTTGGGAATGAAGTACTGGCCATGAAGAATGAACACAACCACTGATTATAGCATAGTTTATTGTTCTTACAGTCGCAACATCAAACGAAACTTTTTTCGTCGCTTATAAAATACCTTGTCAAATTTTGTTATACATGTAAGTTATTTTTAATTACTGATAACTTAGACTTTAAGGACATATACCCGCCAGCCAAAGCGTGAACTTTTATATAAACTCAACTTGTTATTAAAAAAAACTCGCATGTAAATATAGTGTATTATTAGACCTATCGTTTCTGGCTTAAATCCTTTTTCTTTTGGACTAATAATTAATTTTTTTACTATATAGCGTTTAGTATATAGCACTCGTTTTTAGGAATTTAGCCAGTTATTCGTAGCTCCAGATTTATTTAAGGGTCTTTCTTTCATCTAAAATTACGATTTTTTGAGCTAGTGTTATTTCAAAACTGTATAATTTAATGAAAATCTGATGCACCACAAACCTAGATATTAAGGTAGTGATTACGTAGGTAAATAATAATTGACTTTTATTCGCTATTATTAAAATGAGATTGGAGCTGCGTTTTGTATGGGGGCGTTCGTCTAAAATATACCCTTAAGACCTGTTGGTCCTGATAATGCAATCGAGGATGCTGTTTAAGCCAACCTAAAATTACAGGCCCTTAACGACAGCAGCAGGAACGCACTGTTAGGTTCTCGGTGACTGATTTATTACTTGAGGGCTGTACTTTACCGTAGTATATAATACATATATAAATAACTTCCCATTATAGAAAGTTCATTATATTCCCCACGTTTGTGGTGCAATAGAAATATTAAAAACATGCTTATTTTTCTTGAAAGAGATGCTTAAAGTTTGGTCTTTCTTTCATCTAAAATTACGAGTTTTTGAGCTAGTGTAATTTCAAAACTGTATAATTTAATGAAAATCTGATGCACCACAAACCTAGATATTAAGATAGTGATTACGTAAGTAAATAACCATTGACTTTTATTCGCTATTATTAAAATGAGATTGGAGCTGCATAGTGTATGGGTGCGTTCGTCTAAAATATACCCTTAAGACCTGTTGGTCCTGATAATGCAGTCGAGGATGCTGTTTAAGCCAACCTAAAATTACAGGCCCTTAACGACAGCAGCAGGAACGCACTGTTAGGTTCTCGGTGACAGATTTATTACTTGAGGGCTGTACTTTACCGTAGTATACCCGCAGGTTGAAATAGGGGGGCGACATTCTAGCCCGGTACCCCCCGGGGTACTTGAGGGCCGTAGCTACGCGAAATTCCTGCTATCATGCTAGCACGACTGCCATTCTTAATACGTCAATAATAAATTTTCCGTAGTACCATTAATTGTACCATTACAAAATAAATTTTCCGAGGCACCACCAAAGGAACTATCTAATGGTACCACGATAATTGAACGTTATGAACATATATATTGTAGTCAAACGCGAACCTATTATGAATATAAAAAAACAACCTGTCATTGAAATGCATTGGCAGAAAGTGTAGATAGGATGATAATTTTTCGAAGTATTCCAATCTTAACGCCTGGTTTTAGAGCACCTTGAAACTGTTTTCAGGAAATTTGACTTAACCTCTTCCGATTTAAGCTAATTTCACTTTAAGTAGGAGTCAATAGTCAATATTCTGGATAAGTTCCAAATGGGCAAATAAAGCTAATATTTAATGAAGTATATAGACTCGTAATAATAAACGCATCTCGAAGTTGATCATAACATCTAGTTTTATTTTCTTTTAATGTACGGAACATCTATCAAAAACTGAACCTCAAGTTTGATTTAAATTTAGAAGAAACCAAACTATGGGATACAAATTTGGTGGATTTGCAGTCAACGTCAGTCTAAGTTTTGTCAGGCATCAGTAGTATCTTTTGTGGAAAAAAAAAATAAAAATGAATTTGAACCATACACTTTAAAGAACTGTATTTACTGAATATTAATGATATTATTGTTATAAATGATTTCTTCACCATTGTCTAGATACAGATTCGATGATATTAAAATACAGTTAATTGTCAATAAAAAAAATATAAAATCATGGTAAATAAGTCTCATTTAATTAGGAGCTGCCATTGGAGTGATGAAGATAGTTTGTCTTGGTTTTGTTTGAGTCAGAAAAGTTAGTTCTTGCTGTGGTATAAGGCGCCGATTGCAAGTGAAGAATGTATCTGTAGTATTTGAAAGCGTGTTTTTTTTTATTCTGCATCACAATTTGTGAGTTCTTCAAAACGGCCCAGCTAAAACTCCTTAGCTGCTCATATCAACAGCCACGTCCATCATTTAACTAAGGCTTTCCAAAGTGTGGTTACCATAATCTCCAGACTTCGCAACCGTCTTGGGGATAGCATTGTAAGATATATAGTTCTTCAGAAAGTGCTGTTCCAACTTCTGTTATTCTTACTTCGTGCGTTTATTCTTCGCTCTAATCCCACAGAAATATTCTCGGGGCGATCTAGCTTTTCAGTTTGCTTATATTCAAATTATACAAAATATAATGTAGTAATCCACATAATGTAATACTATAAAGATCTAGTCTAGTAAAATTTTTAATCAACTGTCTTTAGGCCATCGGTAAATATCTTTGGGAATCAATCTGTTTGATGGTTGTCCCTTTTTTATGATATAGTGTGACGACAAGCAACTTTCAAAGAGAATACAACTACAAAGCTGAAGATACTGGACTTAAGTCGTATATATGAAATCATTTTTGACTTTGGTACATATATAGTACTGCCCCACAAAGCAAATATCATTTAATATACTGTGCCAAGTGGCAAAAGCAACGTGTTGGCATGCAGAGAAAGAAACGAGTGTAAGTAAGTACTAAGTTAAGATTAGGAAATAAGTAATAAGAACCCACTTAGTTTTTGAAAATGGACTATATTAGACTAAGAGAATTTAGAATTTAGACTAGAGTTAATATAAATTTATATTAAATCAATGATATAACTCCTGAACAAAATGTATTCAGTGACATATGTAATGCAAGTGCTGGTATAATACTAATTATACGTATTACTGTGAGAGAAGAACTAAAACTGCCAGTAAGTGGCAATGCGTGTGTTACCCAAAACGTAAAGCGCGTTTCTTTCTAACTCTAGATGGCGATATGATAAAGGCATTCGAAGAACACACTCATCCAGCTCGAAGCTATACTATTATAAATGGAATCTTTGTTGAATTGTAATTTATAAGAAAATAAAGCTAATATACAATTTGTATCGGTATAAATTTAGATAATGTTTACTATCGTAGTGTGTTTTATATCAATTTGTTTAATACAATATTTTTAACCTAACCATAAATAACACTATATGACTATTCTATACGAATGAAACTTAAGTTTTAAAACTAAGCTATCGCGTAATATTTACCAAAGACTTCTCCGATCAGTTTGAAGCAGTGATAGCCGAGAGATGATAGCTATGTACTGCCGTGCCGTATGGTGGAAAGATATTTTGCAGTTCGTAACTGTCACAATATGAATCTGGTATAGTAAGTGGTTACCGCTTAACAGCTGGTAAGCCTTGTGCAGTTCCGTCATAAATCCATTAAAATAATCAGTGTCGCCTTTGCATTATTTTTCTGTTAGCAACACTTTTTAGTCTACAAACAAATTACAGTCAGGTGACGAAACCTCAGACACGGTAATGTTATCTATACAGTATTTCAACTTCATAGAAACGGACGAAACGCGAGTTATACCTACGCGCCTCGATCTTAGCCCGCGCTCAGCCCGCAGACAGTCGCGACTGTGTCGCGGTGACGAATGGACGGCGTGTTATTTTCTTTAACAAAAAATAAGTTCATAAACATTTTTATTATGACGAATAGGATATATTGTGCTGTTTTTGGTTGAATGAATTCGTCAATAACGCATCCAGAGATAACTTTTTTTAGATTACCTGGAAACTCTGAAAGGTAAGACTATAAAATAAATTTACTTACAAGTAGGTAGGTTACCTACATAATGCGTGTCTTTTGAATGGATAAGTGTATTTCCTTTTATTTCCCGAAAAAAAGCTAACTGCATTAATAATAAAATAAGTGAATAGAGTAAAGGAATGACACGAGTGAAATAGGTAGGTAGTTATCACGATTTGGTAGGTACGCTTGTGTTAAAACCTCGGGGCATGTGTGTTTTGTTTTGTTACTTTGTATAATTCGAAATAAAAACGTGGTATTTTATCATTACTAATATATAATATATAATCAGTACTTATATTATAAATACAAAAGTAACTCTGTCTGTCTGTCTGTTACGCATACATGTCAAAACTACTGGACTGGACTGAATTTATAAGACTGATTTGTTATTCAAAAATAAACATGGTTTTTTAATTAAATCTATCAATCAAAATACAACACGCATTTTTTTATTGAACACAACCTATTTAATTCACAGTCTTTTATTTGTTTAAACAAAAAAAGTATATTTACAATCACAAAACTAAATGGAAACACAAAGTAGGCAAATGTAATTAAAATGCTGGAGGCGGGCAGCCCTATCGCATGTTTACGTACCGCGCGGTGGTGGGTAGTTATTTCGAATACAGAGCCGAGTTAAGATACTGTATAGATAACATTACCACGGTAATGTTATCTATACATATGAAAACGAAAGAATGAATTCCTTAGGTGTATCATTAATTAATGATCGTGTTTAACTAACTTTACACATATTTTATTTTAATGTCTCTCTTAATAAAACTGCATAATTTACTAAATCTCCCACGGGGAGTGTTCCGAGAAACTGGTCAGTTATGAAACCGAACATGGGTTCGATCGGGCGTTGACGTCTAGTACTTCACATATTGTGTTCGATTATTACGACATTTTCTGCCTTGCAACAATGTGTGCTGCCATCTGAAGTTCAAACCGACTCGACTCAAGAATCATCAAGAAACTACCATACCTATGTTCTCCTCAAATACCGACTATTCTTACTTGATAACTCTGGTATTGCGGATGTCTGAGTGCGGCGGTGATCACTTACCAACAGGTAAGCAGCCAGCTCGTATGTCGTTCTATCCCTGTCCCATAAGATCGGTTTAATAATTCAGTCTATTTTCAAATGAATAAATATAATGTATAGGCAGCGGTAAAGGCTTGTCCTATATAACATGGGACCTAATAACATAACAATGAAACAGTAATTGCTCAGATATAATAGTTAAACTGCCATACAGCGCGTCCATGGTTCGAACTCCACCGCGGGCTTGAGCTCATGATGGTAGAGCAATTTGCAAATGCTCTCTTGGCTAGCTATATCACCCTTAAGTAGAAAACTTGTCGCTAAGCTCTGTGTGTTCTAAAGGCTGTTCTGCAGACCCCTGCTTGTCTATGTTAAGTCTGTTTACAACTCTCGACCACATCATGACTTAAAAAAAGGTGTGATTGCACTTAATAGGTAGTTTATAATTTACAATGGCTCTCTAGTTAATAAACAGAATTAGTGACAAGTCTAGAATTTTAAAATGTATACCATCTTGAAAGAGTCACATTCATTGTGTTATTAACTAGTTCTTTTAGCTTTTACTATTAAACACACATGTTATCATTTATTCCTCTATATTCATCAGAGTACATATGTTACGATGAAAAAACTTAGACATCTTATTTTGTTTACAACAATGGTTACCATGGTTACAAGTACCATCGATGTTTGTGTGTTGATACAGCTACTTCCACCCGTTACTTGGATCAAACAAATTAAATATAATTTTTCAGGATAAAGATCGATTAACACGAATACTAAAAATTGAATCGTGCGGTACACAATAATTGTGTGTGCCCGGTTTGGCAATATGGCTAATACTCATTTTCTGTTTCAGCATTTTTGGTTTCAAACAGCAAGGCAAACACCGTGCTATTGTACATAATTACACATTTGCCAATTATGGAAAACACAAATCCACTGACTACTGACAATGCCTAACGGCCCGCAGAAAATGTAAAGCTCGAATAACTACGTCGCCTGGTGGAGTCAAAAAAAGGCAAATTTAGAGCACATTCACCACCCTACCACGTATAAAATTGTACATGGTGTTAATTACAAGATTTAAGATATAAGTTAAGGAAGACATTCAGTCACAGAATAAAAAGGACCAGAAGGAGCACTCCGTCCAATCAACAGTTATTAATTATACTCTGTTGTGTTTTTCTCATTTTGCTCAGATTAATGTGGCTATATTTAACTATTCAATGGCAGTTAGGTTATTTTATAACTTAAGATAGACCATGCCAAGAGGTAGAATCACAACAGTTATTTGTAGTCAGCAATATGCACAAAAGTAGAGTAACGGAAATAGTTAGGAGTGAAGGCGGCTTGCAATTCTCCATACATATGAATTCCCATATTTCTTCTTGGATAATGCAATTAGGGCAATGCTTATTTCAATAATAACATTAAGTAGATCTAAATTAAAGTATGCCAGTCATAGAAACCAGTGTATTAGTGGATAAATAAATTGTGGCCTTTAATGTTATTTGAAAATAAAGTTATTGCCTATTGTATAATAATTTAGTCTGTATGCACTTTTTTGACGATGACTTTTTTATTTATAGGAATCACCGATCTTTATTTTAGGTTATGAGTAAATAGCGTTTAATATCTGTCGTGTCAATCAAATGTATGATCTCTCACTAGCTTTAGTTTGAAACTTTTGCCAGTCTCTGTCTTTCTGTGTATGTATGTGTGTGTGTTTTTATTATAACCTGGGCAAAGCTCGGGTCTCGAAGCCGTAGGGTGCTGAGTGAGAGACAACCCCCCTCCCCCTATATACCGTGCGTGCCTGGCTACCCCCTTACCGTGGGTGTCGTAAGAGGCGACTAATGGAAAAATAGTGGAAGGTTGGCAGCAGCGCCTTCTAAACTGCCATCTTACACTGCGATCCCCAAGACGCCTGCAAAGCGTGAGGTTTATTGCTAATACCCCCTAAATAGGGGAGGCTATGTTGTGTGTTCAGCAGTGTACGGTCCGGCAGATACAGTAAGCCAGAGAGCTCGAAGTTAGAATATAAATAATTTATAGTTAATGATTTGTTATATTGGATGTTCGTTAGTTGGTTGGCGACAGATTTTCTACTTGAGGGTGGTAGCTAGTCAGGCGGGCATACGCAAAATTCCCTACCACCATGCTATAACGATTGCCATCCTAAGACAACAACCAGGATTGACGGCTTAACGTGCCCTCCGAAGCACGGAAGCGATCAGTAGTAATGTCACCAGCGGCCATGCCCGCGGCGGACGTTACTTAACTTTGCTGATCGGTTCAGAACGGCTAAGCAAACTATACTACGAGCGCTTCAAATATGTTAAACAGTACGCTTTTATTTAAAGTCAAAGCTAACATCTATGGCAGGAAAATTAGTTATTAAACTAAATTTAGAATTTCTTACCACAATAGTGAGTTGTCACTTTATGAAGGTATTTCCGGGTTCAGAGATTTTATAGAATAATGAAATAATGTACCTCCGCGATTTAACATCCAACTGTCAAGAGAGATTTCTACAAAATGTTAGCTATCCCAAACATTACAAAACTTTTTTTTTTCTTTGGACTTACTGAAATACTGTGACCTACACTGAAGATAATGTTAGGTTATCGCTAGAGATAAATAATTATAGTAAAAAATATTAAGCACATAAATGTTATTCGATTTATAAGTAGACGAAATTTTTCACCTTAGTTTCATTCATTTCTGCTTGTACCTACATACATCTTTTACCACTTTATATAATGTATTTTATTCATAATAACTTATACAAGTACAACCTTTATTGTTTCAGTGACATATACAACATCGAAGCGAGGCAAAAAGCTGCTATGCATCGACGGATATACATTTTATACCCAAAGAACCCGAAATTCTAGGACAAGATGGCTTTGTTCTACTCATTATAGCTCTAGAAAATGTAGAGCATCTATTATAACGATGGGAGATAAGATTTGCAAGCTCAAAAATATTCATAATCATTAAAGAATCAGTAAATGTTAATTCAGTGTCGTTATAGCACATTATTATATTGTATGCCTTGAGAACAAACAACACAACATATGATCAAGCCTGTGTTTCCTGAAAGGGCAGAGGTGGTTCAGCGGTACAAAATGTACGTACGTATTGCTATACATTTTGGTTCAATAATCTGAGATGTTTAAGCAAAACGTAGGTACATTTTGCCAGGCATTTTAGTTTCAATAATGTTGCCATCTGCCAGTACAGAAGTCCAGACTCTGAACTGATACCAAGAGCTTATTTGTCAGAAAATTTAATACCTCGATACTCGATTGACCGACGCGACGGCTCAATACCTACTCGGTGCAAGGCGAATACTGCTATCCTATTTTCTTTAACACCTCATTTCAAATTATTATTTGACAAATAATATATGCAATGGCGCGAAATCGAAACCAAAAAAAATAAAATAATAAACGCGTTCCAAATTCTTAATAATGCTAAAGTTGAAAAGTTTTTATGTTACAGTATTTATGGCCAGACTATTTCTATAGTATATTAACCCATTTATAAGCTTACTTGCATATATCGGTGTATACTTTTTATTTTTCTTTCATATTTATATCAACAGTTTTATAATATAATAATTATTTATGCTACAGAAAATAAAGTAAATGACATTCAAATTCTTATAATGTACCAACGGATTCTGAATTGCGCTTTCGTTACGTTTTCATTCGAATTGACAAACGAATTTTGTTTAATTTTCGTATTACGGCAATCGTACTCTTATTTCTTAGATTTAGCAGGAAGAAAGTGGAGGAGAATAAAGAACTACAGTATCGTTCTTTATTATAATAACGGCTTCTACGGCTTCTACGGAACCCCACATTGTGCGTGGCTCGACACGCATTTGACTTGAGCTAAAAAAACTTCAAATAAGTTCGAAACTGGTTGGAGTAATATATACAATATCCGGTAAATATTACGCGAGTCCTAGCCGGTTACTAAATAATAATTACGCATTTGACTGTTTATTTAAGAGGCATTTCACATTTTGGCGTTTATCGAAGACTTTAAGCGCTTAATTTACTATCATAGGAAAGATCTACAAATTGTTGAATAATTGATAAAAATAGAATAATTTGTTCCCTTTTCAGTTAATGTAGATAGATAGATAGAAAACTCTTTATTGTTACACCACTTTAGAAATATAAAAGATTACACATTAAATTATAATAACATAGTGTTACAATGGGCGGCCTTATCACTAAAAGTGATCTCTACCAGGCAACCTTAGGATGGAGTTGAACGAATAAAACAATAGAGGCGGGTGTAGTCCAAATACATAATCAAATTTCATAAAAACATTTTAAAATAAAACGTATTTTAGTGTAATTTCTAAACAAATATATAAAAAATAGCATACATATAGGTTTTTATAATAATTAAACAGATACAATTATAAACATATATATAATATATATATAAACATATACATAGCAATATACATAAATAGATAATGATATATACATATACCTATAAATTATATAAAAATATAGTACATATTATAATATTATCTCATATATAGCATAGAAGTTGACAAAAATATAGTGCAAAATTAATTGGACAAATAAAACCTTTTAACTTGATCCTTGAACATATTGAGAGTCGGTGCTTGTCTGATTGATACAGGAAGAGAATTCCACAAGCGGGCAGCCTGAATAGTGAAGGATTTGCTATAAAACGAACTCGTATGAGGATGGATTTCAAGTGTGAGATTTTCTGATGACCTTAACGTGTATGAAGAACAGTGAAGGAAATCGAAGCGTTCCTTGAGATAGCGCGGGGATGTGGGACTGAACAATATATTGTTAAGGAGACTGAGAATATGAGCATTCCGGCGAAAACGTATATTCAGCCAATTGAGCTTAGAACGAAACTGAGATACGTGATCATATTTGCGTAAACCAAATATGAATCTAATGCAAAAATTTTGAAGACGCTCAAGTTAATCTAGCTGTTCCTCCGTGAGATCTAGATAGCAGGCATCGGCGTAGTCAAGAATAGGAAGAAAAAGAGATTGAGCTAATGCAATTTTAGTGGCTGTTGGAAGAAAGTTGCGCAACCTTTTTAAGGATCCTGCTGCGGCAAATAGCTTGCGACTGGTGATTTGTAGCTGTTGATCCCACCTCATATAGCGATCCATTGTTATTCCAAGATTCTTTACAGAGCTACTAAAGGGAATAGCAATACCACCAAAGAAAACTTGAGGAAGTAATGTCCAGTCTATTGTAGACAGCAATCTTGAGCTACCAATTACTATTGTTTGTGTCTTAATGGGATTTACTTGTAACCCAAAAGAATTGCTCCATTTAGCTATACGATCAAGATCAGCATTAACAGTCTGAATTGCTTCAGATAGTTTATTCACTGGTGCCTTAGAATAAATCTGTAGATCGTCTGCATATAGGTGGTAGGAAGAAGTGAGGTTGTGAGAAATGGAATTAATAAACAAAGCAAACAATAAAGGAGATAAGACGCCACCTTGCGGGACGCCTGCTGACGTGTTACACTACAAAGAGTATTTATCTTCAAGGTGAACACGCTGCCTGCGCCCGTACAGATAACTGTGAAACCAATCAACTACCGTTGGAGAAATGTTAATTGAGCGAAGGAGAGCAAGAAGAATGTCAAAATTAACAGTGTTAAAGGCGTTGCTAAAATCTAATAGAGTTAATACGGTAAGTTGGCCGTTGTCCATTCCAAGACGGATATCATCAGTAATTTTGATGAGAGTAGTTACAGCGCTATGCCCAGGTCGAAAGCCAGATTGAAAAGGGTTTAAGAGATTGTAACTAGATAAGAATTTGCTAATTTGGTTGTAGATAAGACGCTCGAATACTTTTGACAGGAATGGAAGGATAGAAATGGGTCGATAATCGGAATAAGATTTAGGGTTTGATTTTTTAGCTAAGGGAATAATTTGAGCGTCTTTCCAAATTCAGGGAAATACTCCATCAGAGACAGAGTTATTAAAAATGTGACAGAGAACAGGAAGTATAACATCTAAGATGGGCATAACCATGTTACGACTTATGCCATCAACACCAACAGCGTTGGAAGTGATTGAAATTACGTTCTTCTTAACATCACAAGCGGAATAGTTGATAAAAAATAAATGGAGAATGATCGGGAGTCGGTAAAGTTGAAAGATAACGTAAGGTGTTGTTTTTATCTAAGATGTTAATATCAGATGACGAAGAGAAATGTTGGTTGAGAGAATTGATATTTAAATCATTAGGAATAGACTCTTGTCGTGATTTACCTATGCCCAATGACCTGAGAAATTTGCAAACTTTGGCAGGGTCCTCGTTAGCGACAGACTTGTGAACATGGTGGCGTAAAGCCACCAAAGCCCAATTAATGTACCACATTTACAAATATTACTTCAAGTATTTTGTAGTGACCAATCTCCCGCACCTTGTTTTACGAATTAACGTACACATAGCCATCTTCTGAGCTCTATCTCTTGTATAAAAATTCATCAAATTAACTTTTAAAAAACATCTATAAAGCAGGCATATAATCTTGTTGCCATTTAATGTACTAAAATATCGATAATTTATCATAATTATGGAATAAACACTTAAGAGCTTGCGCCAATTTCCACGAATTATATAAGCATTTTAACACGATTTATTGCGTTAAATAAAGTGTAATTCCAAACAGATATTATATCAGAAGAAAGTGAATTCTTCAATTAATCTAATCTCAATTAACTGTGATACTAACTCTGTTTTCTTGGTCAGGAAAGAATATTTAACATAACTCTAAATTATCATTGCTCTTACTCATGCCAATTACACAATTTTTAATATCACAACTTATGTGTATTTATTAATGAGTGCAAATATCAAAATGAGTTACTCACAGTCACGCTATTCAGTCGTCACATCTTTCACTTGTGTAAGCGATGCGCTGGCATTTACCTAAACGTCAGTAGCGTGATTTTGTGAAATGGCTCTTAATGTGTTCTTTTGTCAATTGGGATTCTAAAAATATCATTTGTTTTCATTCATAATTTGTTTTTTTTTAGTATATTTTGAAGACCAGGGTAATAGACGGTACCTTTGGCGTGATGGGTATAAATATATTAAAACAAGAGAGCGAGGGGAAAAAGCCTGGTGGGCTTGTAGCCAACGGTTACAGCGAGGTTGCAAAGCCTCTGTTGTTACTTACGAAGATGAAATTCTGAAGATTGGTTTTAAACATATTCATTAAGGACGTGCGAATTTCAATATGTATTCGTTCGATTGTAAGCTCAAACTAATTGTGAAAATTAAAGATAAAAAAGTATCTACTTAAGTGAATTCATTTATCACGAAATGTTGTCTTAAACTAATATGTATAAAATATTTCTAATTACTATCACTCCTCTGTCTAAGTATCCAAGATTTGCTATTGCCGAGCTAGTTATCCTAAACAGTTTCAGAAACCGGACACATTATTAACAGCCAAGACGTTTTTATCCTTTCAGAAATTTTACCATAATCGCTTGGCAGGCGTCTTGAGAATTACAGTGTAAGATAGCAGTTCTTTAGAAGGCGCTGCTGCCCACCCTCTGCTAATTTTTACTTCTTGGCTTTCTGCGACTACCAGATAATAAATATGGTAAAAATAAAGCGCTTGTACTGTTATGATCGCGTCCACAAATATTTGTGTGCCTAACGGTTAGTACAGTATAGGTACATATTGTGGTTACACCTCAGAATCACGTTCAACTACATATTATCCATTTAATATTGGTATCTATGAGCGAAATACAACACACCCAATTTTAGGTATCGTGGTAAAGGTAATACAACCATCGAGTTTATCCGTTTGTTCTTATTATTAAACAGAAGCGGATCTCTTCTGTTTAATATCGCATGTTTTTTCGACTATGTTTGCTTCCCTGTACGATGAAAAAGTTCGTTTAAATTGAGATTGGTTGACTTTTGCTCATATTCTTAATCAGTATTTTTATTTCCATATCCGAAATACTCCTACATAGAAACTCATTTGTCTATTAATTCACCCACTCACTAGTAGTTTTGTTGGGGATTTAATATAATGACAACCATAAAATGCTTTGATATCCTTAGTTCTTTTACCAAATTTTTTTATCGAACACCAAATGTAGTAAATGATTACTAAAGTCATAGTGCGACGTCGAGGAAAGCGATGAGGAGCGTTAGGCTACTTATGAAGAAAACAACGCAGGTAATAGTTTTACATTATAATTCTGTTTTAATTTTGGTGATCATTTACTACAATTGGGCTAACAATGATTTATTTGCAGTTATTTTGCTATTTTTGTCTGTTTTATGTTACTATATCTGATGGTAAGTTAAATATAAGCCGTTTTGTTGTGCTTAGTCCTATTTGATGTATAAAATATAAGTTCATATTAGACTGATACAATTAGTAAAATTAAATATTTTATATTTTGTATCTCGAATGGTGAATAATGCAGAAATTTTATTTACCTACCAAATTGGGTAGCCTGTTTCACCACTCCTCGAAACAATCATCCTTAATTTGTACCGCGTACATTGCATGACCACGTTTTGTTATAAAAATATAATACTAAGTATAATCTGCATAACCAGAGGTCCTTATTCAACTGGCTTACAGTAAATTTTATTTATTTATATCTTTTACTAAAAATTTATTCACACTGTTTAAATTACAGTGAATTACGTCAGGTCGCAACGTGGAAAGGTATTGCTGAGCGTAGAGGGGTATAAGTTCTGTGTCCAAACGACATCTGGCCCAAGAAAGCGATGGATTTGTTCAACTCACAACAACAAGAGGTGTCGAGCTGTCGTCCACACATTCCAAGACCATATAATAAAGATGCACAATGTACATACTCATTAGCATAATAATTTACGTGTTTGGTGTCCACTTATATTTGTAAAGTGTGTACTACATAATCTATAGATATACTCGTATATTGTCTTATTTACTTTGACAGATAAGGAACTGTTATTCATAATACTTACGAGTTTATCCTCTTAGCGAAATAAATATTTACCTTAGTTTAGTATTAGGCAGTGTAATGACAAATGTAATTTCATAGGTCGGAAGTGTCATTAACATTAAAATTATATTTAGGCCTTATGAGTTGCTACATCAGTTTTTAGATATATGCTATATGAAAAATTATCACACATAAGAATAAGTCATTCTAATTACTATTCGTTTGAGCTGAATTTCATCATACAATGAATTAAGAATTATTTTTAAAATATTAAACAATAGTTTTCTCATACCTCTTTTGTGTCTATAGTTTGCAATCACACGAGAACAAGAAGTGAGTAGATTCAGGCGTTACTTTGCGGAAATCCATATTTAATAATAACATATTAAATATGGATTTCATATTTAAAAACTTATTTAAAATACATTTAAAAATATATCTAGTGTTTGTGACTTTACGTCGGCTTAAATGGAAAATTGGGCGGAATTGTCACTAGATATTTTTTTTATATTTTTATTTTCTTCAAATATTTATTGAATGTTTGCTTAAAATATTTGTTATTATTACACATTACAAATGCTTTATACTCGTAATATGAGAAATAATCTTACACCCAAAATTTGAAATGTAGGTATATATTGTCTAGAAAATACTGTAATCTTTTAATGTTTTGTTTGAACGTATAGAGCATTCTCGTGGAAATCGCAACAACGCTCTGAAAGCGTTATTATTGGATCAGCAGAGCAATGTAAGCCTTTTGTTGGAGTATAGTCAAATAAAATTACCGTTTACCGGTATATAATCACAAATGCTTTGAAAAAAATGTGTTGATTGGTGAGTGTCACCAAGCTCACACGTTACATTGGCTAAGTTGACTTTGAAGTTTATTTCTTAGAAAATAAATGTATAAATTATGGATGTTTTTATTGGTGACCCTATCTATTTTGTATCATAGCAACCCTATTTTGATTAGTTTCGGCGCAGAGACAAAATACTAAACCAATAAGTGCGCCGCGAACTGAAAAAGTTTGGGAACACCCGAGCAAGACGATGACAGACTGACATCCAATAAATTTGGCCAATGCTTATAACTGAAATGTGAGAGGGTGACTATGTATAGCAGAACGTAAATTAACTCCACAACAGCAACCATATTGTGGATCTGCAATAGGGTAAAGTAAATTGCAGTAGCTATGAGGGTGGATGGTGGTGAAACAGTGTATTAAGAACAAATCAAGTGCTTAAATTATGTCATGTCTATTGGCACAATGCCAACCATCATAATTGGTTGAATTGTGAGATCTCTGTCAAAAAATTGAATTTTTTTACCTAAATAGAGTTCTTATTTCAAGCTAGACCAGACATTAGTTGCTCTCACAACTATTGAAGTAGATAATATGACAGTAAATTTTTACTAAAGAAAACGAATATAATTGCCCTCTGAGAGCGTATTACATTTATTATTATTTATTTTACCCTATATTATAAGTTTTAAATGGGATGTTTATTATACATTTTTAGCAAAAAATGCATTTTTTTCAACCACTCGATACGGCGGACGCTACGTCTATCTAGACGGGTACAAGTTCACAAAACATCAACACTCAGGGAAGAAGATCAGATGGAGATGCCCGTATTACTTCAGATCCCGATGCACCGCATACCTATACACTCTCGAAAATAGCATTGTTAGCTTTGTGAATAATCATAACCATCCCAGATCAAAATGCCCTAACTGTGTCAAGCATTAAAATTCACGAGTATGTAAGAAAGAATAAGTTATGTTAGCTTACAACAAATAGCTTCGTTTTTATGAAAAAAATGATATACATTTTTTCTGATTACATATAACGAAAGTTATAACTGTAAAAAGCAATAAAATTTTAAAATAATCAGCTGTTGTCATGATTGTTGCTATTCTATAAACTTGATGTTTCAATAATTTCACTTTCGAAAGTTCTTTATTTCATTTCACAAATTGCCTTCACAAAACTAAAATCACAGAATAGAGTTGTTTCACATATTAGCGATCAATTTTTAATCACTAATATTTACTTGGCTGATAAGACTAACAATTTGATTACATCATCAACCGGCATCAAAATACTTTATTTCCACTTTAGTACCAGTTTTGTCTTAGCTCCTGCTGTGCTACGAGATAATAATAAACATTATTATAAAGGTCTTTGATTTTAATCTCGACATTAGTATTTAGTCAGAGCAAAGTCATGTATAGGCGCGAATGTAAGCGAAGCGAGGAGAAAAGTTAGGTTACAGTTGTCAAACACAACGCGCCATCTAAGCTTGCTGCAGCTTCGGCCGGCGAACTGCTACAAATATCAGTTCGATAAAATTATTATATTTATTTTGTAGTGAAATTCATTATGCACCCATGAATTGTGTTTAAAACATTTTAGAACCCACTTATTTGGCCTTATGTATAGGTTTTCTTTTGTAATACGGGTATATACCATAATGGTTATAGGCAGAAGGATTATAATATTGAACTAAGTTTGATTAAGTACTTAGGATTGGTACATGTTGATTGATTTACAAATTATGTACATGCTGTGTAGTACAATAATTTCGACATTTCTGTGTAAATCAAACTACAACTACAACAATTATATATTGTCTTGAAAGTAAATTATGCATTATCATTGAATTCCTAAAACTTCGTGGTCTTAAGTTTCGCGATTATTACACTTAGTAATCAAACAACTTTTAACGGTTTAAATCGCTTATTCGTGGTTATCTTAAATGTTACTATCCATAGAATTTTAAAAATCTAGGATTTATTTACACACATTATATTGCAATAGAGCAAAACTTCCCCTTCTACTGTTTATTCATTTAGTTATTGTAACTAAAATCACGAAAATATATCATAAAATGCGTTTCGAACATTATCCGAATATTTTCCCTAAAATACCTATAAAATTCAAGGTGTGTTGTGTGTAGAAAGCAATTAATTACACAGGTATTAATTACACAGGTATTATATTAAATTATACAGGTTTACAAAAAGTGCGACAGTCGGAACGGTAAGGCAAGGAACATTGCCGTTCCGAATCTATTCATTGTAGTCTACTGAGATTCTAATAATTAAATTTTTCAGATGACGCTAACAATATCAGATTCCAAACAACTCGTTTTGGGAATCCAGTGATTGTGCATGGCCGGTATCGGTATAACAAAAAGAGCGGCTGCAAGGGTCCTCGAGGACGGTGGATATGCAACAAGAACCCGCTGTTGGGATGCCCCGCCGTTATGATCACCTTCAACAACTGCTTCATCGCAATGAAGAATAAACATAACCATAAATAACAATAACAAATCAATCAGTACCGCGCTTGCTATAAAATCTTACAAGCCTCAGACTAAAATGCCAAAAAATATACAAACCAAAAAAAAACGAGTGAGATGGAAAGTTAAATATGTGCCTTTTGATTAATTTTAATTGATACCCAACTCCACACAATAGATAACCTAGAATTTTTAATTACCTTTTAGTAACCTTTTATACATAAAACAACTTCTAGTAACTTTTTACTTACGCACAAAACACGTGTATTGAGGACAACTGAATTAAAATAAATGAACATTAATATATTTTTACTACCTCAATGTGGTGTGGTTGTATAGTATAGTAAATACTCACATCTGTCTTGCATTGTCTTGTCGTGTATTCAACAATAAGTGTGTTTGAGGTTGGTCTTCACTAATAGCTGGTTGATGGAGAGGGGAAAAGCAGGTGTACCTTGTGAAGTTAGGGCTAAAACCCGCGGGTGCCCGAGAAGGTAGGCCTGCCCTGTGTTTTTGTCGGTGGTGGAAGGTTGGTGAAGACGGATCAGAGCGATCCCTTATTTGAAAGTAATTGGCTTTGTCTCAGACCCTCATGCATGAACGCATCAGGAGAAGGGCAAAAGAGTACCAAGCAACGTACTCATAAAATGTCTTCTAAACTTTCCGGGCCAAAGGTGTGCATAACGAAAGTGGAATAAAAACGCTTCGTGTGTGTTCTTGGCATATCCCGCCGGTTTCAAGACCGATTAAAGAAAGACAAAATAGCAACTTATAGATATTTTGCGTGAAAAGTTCACAGACTGCATTATTTAACGTGAACAAGTCGCTAGTATCATGCGATTTTAAAAGCTGTTTGTTGGGGTTTTCTTGAGAATAGGGTCTATGAACTTGATCCATCTACGTTAAAATACATTAAAGCCGACATCTGCCAAGTTATAGCACGGATAGCTCCCGCAACTTACGAAAATGTCATTAAAAATTACCGCAAATGAATCAACTCCTGCAGACTATCCATGCGCGGCTATTTAACTCATACAATTATTCATAATAAATGATAAATAACAAATATTATGAAAATAAATATGATTAATGTTGCATTAAAAAGTCATTTTAATTTCATGGCAATATTTTAATTTGATTTATAATTTAAATTAGCCTCGTTTGTTGCTTTGCAAGAATCATCTTTTCTCGCAATTTTTTTAGAGAGTCTTTCCATTATGATGATCCTGCCAAGCATGGGGATTATAGCAAATACCCCCTTAAAAGGGGAGGCTGTATTCAGCAGACGATCCGGCTGATAGAGTACTGTATCGTTGTCTCTATTAAATATTTCCCACTTGATACAATGACTTGCTTGAATAAGTAATATCCAACTGGCATTTATTATTTTCGATTAACTTTTTAAGCTGCTAAATTGAATTGCTATTAAAGTCTAGATTGCAATGAAATGAAGTACAATAAGTACTTGATTAGAAAAGGTTATCTACTAGACACTTAAGTGTTGCCGATGTAAGGATCGACAAATGTTAAATATCCTGTTCTAAACAATTAATCTAAATGTGCATGAGTTTTAATAAAAATATACAATAAGTACATCTGCAAAAACTTTTACATGCCTAATACGTTTTCTGACTATTATATATTCTTTCACAGTCAATGGCATTTTGATCGCATCCCGTAGAAGGAAAATCAGATACTGATATTGGATGAGTACACATTTTCCCAGAAAAGTCACAGTTACCTTTGGTACTATTCTTCAAATATGTCTAAAAGCTGTCCTGCCAAAGTCAAATGTTTTGAAGATGGCATAATTATTGTGCGTGTTATTGTCCGCCATAATCACGAGCCGCCGAAATTTTACATTGTAAATGGAGAATACATTAGAATATAATAATTAAAAAGGTAGCGTAACTATTTGAACACGGGGCCTTTGTAAATGCCATTGTAATGTTTTTTTTAACAAATCAAAACTATTGAACGTGAGATTTCTGTCATAGTAAGACCAGACTATGACAAAATTCAAATTACAGCGGAGAAATATGTTATCATTTGAATTTTGTCTTCGCCACAACATAAGGATTTATTATATTTATTACTTTGACGCATCGTTTTTAATCATCACCTATTTAAATATACATGTATCTCGGATATAATTATACTAAGTATACATTGTATTGTAGGTAAACATTGAATTAAATTGCAGGTCCAACCTTCAGCATGACCAAGAAAGGCAACCCAGTGATCATCTTGCAAGGATGTCGTTATAATCGCGTACTGAAAAGCAAAGGGCCCAAAGTGCGCTGGACCTGTAACAAAAAACCATCGGGCTGCCGAGCCACCATCATCACATGGGATAACACTATTGTAGTGCACAACAACAACCACAACCATGTAATATATAGTGAGGCCATGTTATGACATAATATATTTTAAAGGAGACCGTTTGTATATATTTATCCAATACAATACAGTACAAAATTCTTCATTCATCAACAATCTTAAGGAAAACAACAAAATTATCACAAACAAATTAATACATTAGATTGGACAAAGGGCGGCCTTATCGCTTAAGCAATTTTTTACAGGCAACCTTGCATGGAGAGGATTTACAATATTGCGGTTTAGGGAGTCCAAAAAGAGAAAATAATAAAAAATAATTATAAAACATATGCATTATACATTATAATAAGCTCAGCACACATATATATATGTCTTGAATTGTGCTTATATAATAAAAATACGTATTTGACAATAATAATTATAATGAAAAATGTACTCGTATATATACTGACTAAACCAATAGCGCAAATAATCTTAATATTTTGATGGTCGATTTATCACAGAGTCGGAAGACAATAAATTTAAAATAATTAAAAGGAAAAGCTCTATTATAGCCGTAGAAAGTAACATGACTTAGTTAACAAGTCAACCGTGGTATATGATCTTTACTGTACGATCTTTACACACTCGCCACGTACCGCATTGTGAGATTTATATTGTTTTATATCTAATAAAAATAAAATATATATAATTTTTTATTTTGTCTACGTGAGCCAACATTTTTGTAATACCGTAGCTATGTGGTTACCGCTAAAAAGGATTTTGAGTGCGGTACGTCTGCCGCGGTCGCGTCAAGTTTCACACTCATAGCTACGAATAACTGACGAATATAAAATTTCACCGCAATTTTATATCCCCGTATTAGTATGTATTTAGTTTTTATATGAGCTTAATGAAAGCTTAAAAAATTCCTGCAAATTTCACAATTCTGAGCGTAAAATTCTTGGTCTGAAAATGAGATCATCAAACTTCCACTAGAAGGTTTATCCTTATTTGAGCTTTTATATGTGTGGTTTTAATTCGATCAATTGTTTAACCATACAAATTTACAATTATAAAGTCAAAACATTTGCTAAGATCTTAATTGTCAAAATTAAAAAAATATCCCAAATGGTTATGGTATTCAAGTGAATTGCGAGTAAAAAAGGTGTTAAATCTGACATATGTTTCACTTTCAGAGATTAATCTTACTCCAGTATTTTCGACGTCTCGGTACGGCAAGCCTGTTTTGGAAATAGGGCGATATCGCTTCAACAAATACTACAAATGTACGGGACCCAGGGCAAGGTGGGTCTGCAACAAGAGAACGGGCTTAGGTTGTAAGGCTTATATCGTATCCTTTAATAATCGAATAGTTTCAGTTGTAGGTCGGCATAATCACTAAACCCAAGATTTTTTTATGCGGAGTATAGATTGTAAATAGACTAATCTTGCTATATTATGTTGTGTGTGACGTACTGTTAGTTGAATTAGTGAAAAACGGTACAGTAATGACCGTAACTGGAAATTTTGTTGTATATAACACATGCATAAAACCTTGTTTATATTCGTACCTGTATATAGTACCTTATAATAATAGTATGCTTGCTATAAGTATATTGTAAGATTCTGATATTATAAATGTGATTTGATAATTATACACATATTATGGAACAGAGTATATATTATTATGAGACTTTACGTTTTGCAATAGTGGACAATTATTTAATTTATTACTAAAAAAATCTGATTGAAATCATAAGAAATATATGGTTTTGCGATAGCGTGTTTTTTTTTCGTTTGTAAGTGAAGCTGTCATTTACTGAATTTTATCAGTTAATAACCGCTTTAGTTAGTAACAAATGTGAAATGTAATCGCTAAACCACAATTTTGCAATCGTTTTCATCGTAATTTTTCCTAACAAATTACATTCAATTAAGCTCCAAAAAAACAGATCTTTGAAACTAAAAATTATAGTTCATCCATTTTGTAATGATAAATTAGCCTTAGACCGACCTAATTATTACTTACGAGTAGGTACATGCCATTTCAATATATGGAAATCGGACTAGTATTATAATTGCGAAAGTTTGAGTGAGTAAGTGCGGATATGAGTGCGTATGCTTATTACTTCATCACTCTGAAACGATTTGGATGGATCTTGGAATATGGATAGAGCAGGTTCTAGTTTAACATACAGGATACTTTACATTGTCATTCATCTAATACCGCATCTACCTCGCAACCTCGATTTTCAGGGGTTAAAGTCATTTTTATTTTATAATCTGCTCTTTTGTACTGTACTGTATCAGCCGTATTGTCCCACTGCTGAACGCAGCCTCCCTAATTCAAGGGGGATTTGCCATAATCCTACATTTGCAAGCGTGTTGGGGATCGCAGTGCAAGATAGCAGTTACTATTATATCAGTTACTTTAGGCGACATTTTACCTCGTCATCCTACGGGCACTTATTATATATTATTTTTAATAATATGTCATATTCACATTTCTTACAAACTAAAACTGAAATTTATCAGTTTATAAAAGCTTTAGTTAGTAAAAAATGCAAGTATGTAATCATGCGACCACCTATTCAATAATGCAATCTGATTTTTAATAACAATTTACATAATTGAGCCCCTGGATGTACATTAAGGTGTTATTATCTAAGATGATATTATGAATACTCTGCATGTCCTGGTTATATATATTATATATTATTTATATACACCAAACTGATATAGTTTTTTTTATATTATTTTTATGAATCGTGGGACACATAAAAACAAATCTATCATCTATGTTTCAGCTTCAGCATCGACTTCAAAATTCGTAAAGCCTTTGCTCACGCTGAATGGACATAGCTTCTTTCTGAAGAACGATCGTGGATCTCGACGTTACTGGTCCTGCAGCAAGTACAGGCTGGGATGTAACATGTCTGTTACGACCTGGAACAACGCGGTGGTAAAACAAAGTGGAAAGCATAATCATACCTAATTTACCAAAAGTATTTTTGCCGGATTAGTAAGAAAAATGGATTTAACATATCCTAATATATAAGAACTTATATATATTACCTATCGTGTCTGATTGACTGACTGACAATCGATGTTCAGCCTAAACGAGAAGTGATAGAGACGTTAAATTTTAAGGTACCCTCCCTCAGTAACTAGCGTGCATTTTAAAAATGTTGGTAGGCCACCACACAAAAAACTTTCAGAGCCATCTCTTACATTGAGTGCACGCATACCTCCTTTATAAGTCAATAGTTTTCGAAAGATTTTGGTGGCGTTTCTCTTAGTTATTATGTATATGTTTAATCGGAGAGGGCATTTATACAGGTAAATTTAGAAAATCTTCCAGCTTCCATTGTGGTTCCAAAGTGGAGTTTTGTTAGAGTTCATTCAAAAGTTCTTGAATAAGACTTTATGATTAATCTTAAACTGACGCGAACTAAGCCGCGGGTAAAAGTATTCTATTACGTCTTAAATGGCGGCTTGGGAAAGAAATGCTTCTAATTAGCACCATGCACTAGCATTCACGTCTTTGTGAGGAAGGTTTTGCTGAAAATTACATAACAGTGATACCAAAAACAACAGCACTCCAAAGGAGGGTTGGCATCAGTATGTTATTCACGCAAACATAATAGATCATTCAACACCCTTGCTAGTAAAGTGAGCTTTATTATATCGTTTTTAGGGCCAGAAAACGAACTGTAACATCCTCGTGCATAATAATATTATACACTAGAGCGTAATAGAATTATCCCTGCAAAGTTAAATTAGTACCTAACTGCAAATTATATGCGAGTAAACAGAGCATTTTCAATTTAACCGGGTAATTTATCCCTACAAAGTTAAGTCAGTACCTAACTGCAAATTATATGCGAGTAAACAGAGCATTTTCAATTTAACCGGGTAATACAGATTTGTAACAACAAAGAGGTTTCAGGCTAAGTATATGTAATCAACCGCCATACATTTGCCGCGCGCAAAAAAAATAAAAACTTGTGCGCTATTTTCCATAATTTAGTTTTCGTATGTTGTTTGTATCGCATTTGTGCAATATATTTCTTTTCCTCGCAAGGATGTTGAAAAAGTGCGTATGAAACTCGTGAGCAACTTGCTCACTATACACTCGGCTGATTAACGCCATCGCCCACGACTCGGGCTGCAACCCACACCCCGTGTATAATGAGCAACTTAGCTCATTTGTATAATTATATACTAATAGGAATGGTTAAGTTAATTATAATAAGATATCAACTATTACCTACATTCAGGATACGGTTTCATATTAAATAGCATAATTGAACAACAGTCAAAAATTACAACATACACAATACTCCGCATTGAACATTATCTCGGTGATTTTGTCGCGGTATTATACTCTGTATTTGTTTTAGTTGTAATATTTCACACACATATGTATAATTATGAATTCACAGGACGCATTTATTCTAGTCATCTAATTTAAATATATGTAAATATATTTTAGATTCATTTATAGATTTGTATTATTAGTCTATGTCATGGTAGAAATACACGTAATTACGCTCTTATCGCAATTGAATCTTTAAAGGGAGTAAGGCATAAGGTGAAGACTATTCACTTTCTTTATCATCATATCTTTGTAATGACTTAGTTAAAGTATTATATGATAGTAGAGATATGTCAAACTATATGGCTGCCGAATAACGTGATTCCAAAATATGTTCAAAATTGAGCACACTTATAACTAAACTTTAATAAAATTTGTGTGTCGGTAGATATAGTCTTTGCTTACGTGTGTTTGTTCTTAATATTTTTACTTTTTATTATATTACTTTGATAGTTTACAATTTATGATCTCTTGAAAACGTAGGAATGAAGCTGACGTATTAATTAGTTGACGTATTGTCTACTTTATAGTTATTGTATGTACTTAATGTATATAGTAGTTTACTCCTATGGTATAACTTATCTCCATAAAACATAGTAATTAAACATCTTTAAACAGTTTAAGTCGCGTACATTTGTCATTATTTTTTGTCCATAAAACATATTGAATTATAAATATTCCTGATAAATCAAATCAGTATTTCTGTATAACTACCTACCTGTATTTTGTTTAATTTATTTAGTTTTAAATCTATGAGAATCATAGAATAGTTAACCAGAACATCCACTGCTGCATATGCATAAAATTGATCGGGATTTTGACGATTTTTAAGGTCCTTTTTGTCCTCAAATTAATATTGGTCTTGATTTTAAAAGCAATCTACTTTCACAGATAGTATTGAAAAATGTTAAACAAATATACTGACAAAAAAATTTAGATCTTTGAATACATTTCAAATATGTAATTTGTGTATGTAACAAAATTCTTAACAATTTCTAAACGACATTGAAGATTTCTTTTGAGGGTATAAGATGTGTTACATCCTTGAAACATCAATTTTTCGTTTATTTTTTACTGCGGTCCCTATACACTATATATATATATATACATATATATATACTATCATATGTATAGTATGAAAGTAACTAACAAAACTTATGACAAAGCTTTTGTAAAGCCGGAAACACTCGAAAACACATAAAGACTGTTGAGTATGATCATATAAATATGATGGTGTAATGGTGCCACAGGCTTTGCTCTTATTGTTAACAAGAGGATGAGGTACACAAGATCTTTTAGCTGTGTTTTTTGCAAAAAAAGTTTGCCCGTCTACACAGAACAGAGGCAGCACATGGATATCAACAAATATTATCATACCTAGTTATATATATTAAAACTGTTTAGATGTGGTATACGTTTTAGTGCTTGTCAATGTATTTGTAATATGTTAGTCGGTATATTATAATAATTTTAATTCATTTTTTTTATAAATACTTGGACAGAAATTCTATAAGACTGGTCTTTTTCAGCATACTTCCATGATATTGAAGGCAAACGATTCCTTTGGTACGACGGCTACAGATTCACTAAAAATACAATTCGTGGCAGTAAAGTTTGGTGGAGTTGCAGTAAGCGGTACTCCTACAACTGTAAAGCATCCCTTGTGA
The DNA here is from genome assembly GCA_963854805.1 of Plagodis dolabraria. Lineage (NCBI taxonomy): Eukaryota > Metazoa > Arthropoda > Insecta > Lepidoptera > Geometridae > Plagodis > Plagodis dolabraria. The sequence continues at coordinate 10,757,963 of OY978445.1, read as the reverse complement.
CATACGAAGACAAGATAACGAAGACGAACCATCACATTACGAGCCACACGCATGCTCCTGAAAAGATGCCAAACCTTACGGACATCACGCACATCGTTCAGCTTAGGGAAAAAGAAAAATTATACAAAAAGAAATGTTTCCGGAATATTCCTTGTGATGCTAACCGCGCACCGTTGCCTACTTTTGATGGAGTTGTTCTTAACCCATTTCACCCAATTTGTAAACCAGATCACAAATAGAACTTTACTTCACCATAACTAAATTTGAACTTGTAATGCAACAGAAATGTGGAAACAACACTAAATTTTACCTTTAACCATTTTGCTATTTGTTAATGATTTTTAAATTAGGAATTAGGATTTTAATTTGTAGAACTACACATTTTTAGAAGCTGCTTTCGCTTGATTAGATATGAACAAAAATGTATGTTATTGCGTCATTTGGTGATGGGCAATATGTTATTGGTATGGTAGTCGTATATGATAGTTATACTTGATTTTATGATATCTAAGTAATATTAATTGAAGCTGTCATGTATATCAACGTCCGACAGCTAAACAATTATGTGGTATGACTGTGTTTATGGGTGTCATTATGTCACGCACGTGACAACGTAGCTTTTAAACGGGAAAAACGATATGGATATTATTATTACTTAGGTTCTATTGCGATGGTTCTAAACCATATTTGACGTAAATATTAAAAGCCATTTACATCATATTTAAGCCCAAGTATAGCCGTCACTAGACCTCGGTGATTATATTTATGTGCTTGTTGCTCGGATTTGGAGTTTAATGTTTGTTAGTAAGGGTATGAGACACGTCTTTGGGAGTGTTTGTTGTTCCTGTAAATTGGATGCACAACAAAACTTCTTATCATCTAAACACCCAGATAACCCGAAAGGTAAATGGTATTTAATGCTAATTACTATATTGATATTGAATGATTTTGTGGGAATTATAACCGCTATTTTTCAAGAGGGCACACAGGCTTTTGGCCATAAATCTGAAGCATCTTTTTACGTTTGTGTAGTTATGCTGTCCAATATGTTCTTAGTAATACCTTCCTGTGTCATTTGTTTTTGTAGTTTCTAAACTCGCCGGTTGAAGTAGAATTCAAGCCCTTCGCTTCCGAAAACTTAAACTGGTTCAAGCGCAGCATACGAGTGGCGACTGATCAGAAAGTTACTTTGACAACAGTCTTTTGGTTTGCCTTTTGTTTATGGTCTTTTGTTGCTTTTGTAACTGTCGTGGTCTGGTATAGCTCCCCTTTGAACTTAGCTCCTTGAATACATTTTGCTTATCAAACTATCAAGTGATTCGGTTTGCTTTTAAAAGTGGTATAACTTATATAAATCACTTTTGTTACAGACAGACTTATGATTTTTAGAATTATTTTTATTAGAAATATTATAAATGGTATTCTTTAATTTGGTGAAGGGCTAGTTATTTTAATATTAAAGCTAACCGATCAGATATAATCATTATTATAATATTTAATGTTCTAACAATACCATGTTATCTATGTTTATTGTATAAAATAGATTGTAAACACAATTATTTTAATTCTATTTTAATTTAAGAAAAAACATATTGAATCTGTATGGAAATTTGCAGACGTCTGTTCTATTTTAGTTTTTTAAAACTCAACATGTAATAATGTATCACTTATATTTTGAATATACTCGTACTTATGTGTATTTGACTATTTCAACATATTTTATTGTTCTGTCAGTGCCATACCAGGCGAGGACTTATGTGTGTAAGCTCTTTTGCATCAGAAATAAAACATAAAATATCAAAAATATTGACATGGACTAAGCATTTATACTGTATTAAAATGACGGCATTTGAAAAATAACCATTTTTATTGAGCAGAAACTTTTCTAAGGCGATTAGGGCGAGTCTTATGAAGCTGTACACTACGTACAATATTCTTTTCGTTTTGGCTACCACCATAAATATTAAGAAACGATCTGATAACTGACCATAAACTAGGAAACGAATTTAAAACAAATAAAAAATAAATCATAACAATCTCGTAAACTGATGAAAAGAGTATACATAAAGTTTTGTCACAATGTGGCGTCTAAAAATTTACATTCATACATGATATATGAACCCTGAAATCATAACACTTGTTTTTGGTATTTTCTTATTTTTTTCAGAATTAGTGAGTTCATTATTACATAATAATTGTCTTTTATGTACCAAAGGTAACTAACTATTTGGTGAATACGAAAACGTCTGTTGAACGAGCCGGCGTTATAATACAGGCCATATTTATATGGTGCATCGGTTACTCATTCTTCAGCTTTGTTTTTTATATATAGTAGGACCCATGAAAACATTCTATAACAAAATAATAACAAACCATACTGAATCAGCGAGTGCAATGTAGTCTCTGTTTATCCAATAATATTCCCTTTAATGCCTACCAGTGTTTGCCGTATTGGAAGTCCCGATAAGAAATTGATAAAGAGAGTTCTTGAATCTTTGAGCGTGTGATAATTTCTTTGAAACCACTATACCAGTTGAATTAGGAATTGCTTAGGAAGGTTGAAGTTTAGAAAGAAAGCGGCCATAATTGGAGCGGTAAATTTTACAATTTATATAAATATTTCATGTTGTTAGGGTATAACTACTTCACAATAATTAAAGATTATTCGTGAAATAACAAAGACGGTTAATTGAAACTGTTAAATATTTTTCGGTGTGTTTTATTAAAAACCGAAGAGGAAACATAGGTGTGATGGTTAACGGGCTCAGATTCAAGAAACAGGCGTGTTACAGGGAGAAATCCGAGTGGTACTGCGTAAATAGGAGGAAGGATGTAACGTGAGATAAACACTTAAGAAAAACATATTAGAAAGGTAGTTTTTGTTGCATAACCACTTGGAGAGTAATATCCACGAGAAAAGCAAACATTTAGATTAAGAATAGCTTCAAAATCAATAACTATTATTATTATAACCTATCAAGCTTCGAGATAGAAACAACAGTGCTTAACTTTTGAGTCCCGCTTGGACATGCCAGTTGACATATTTTTCTGTTTCTTCTATGGTATTAGCTTGTTGTAACTCAGACTTAATTACAGAGTAGAATAAAATGCCAGGAGAAAACTTTCGCTTGGTATATAGCACAAAATAATCCCAAAAAGTTAAGTTCTACGTGCCTGTTAATAATCAAAATAAAGCGTAAAATACCTATCTACTTCCAGAATACATTCTGTAGTTGAGTTCATATTACCGACACGACGAGATATCGCTTTTAACTATCACTGCTCTATGATTAATGACTAAAAGTTTTTAAACTTATTTCTTATTTAATATTTTGAGTTATGGTTAAATTGTACAAATGAGCTATTTTTTTTTCAGTAAAATGGTATAAAAAAAAGAACGGTAAAGATGTTGCTGTAATACATGGCTACTCATTCTACGTCCACAAGAAAAACTTGAAGACCTACAACTGGTCCTGCACAGGCTCTAAGTCCTGCAAAGCTCGTCTCATCACGACCAAAGATGATAATGAAAAAGACAGGATCTTGATCGTGTCCTACCTAGACCATTGTCATCCACCACCAACGTTTGTCATCAACGACGGATTTTATCATAAAATTTGAGTGTGATAAAAATAGCAACCTACGAAATTAATTTTCCGGCTATAATGTCAATCCTTAATCTTAATATATAATCCGGTTTAATACAGAAACGAATCTAAAATGGTGCCGATAGTCATTATCTTTCCCTTGCACATTACACATTATAATATATTTTGTAAATTAACCCATTAATACACACACACACACACAAACCCTAACACGCGCTCGCAATACTGATGTATATATTTTTGTTGTAAAAACTGACCTTATTTTTAGTTCTTCTAAGATAGGCATAATAATTAAGTAATCTAGATGGGAGAAGCCACTGGCACTCGAAACACAGTTTGCCAAATAAATTATTTTATTATTAATAGGCAAATGAGAAGAAATAATTATGGGTGCCTTTAGATTTTATTCTTCCTAAAACTGGGTTGTACTTATCTATCCTTTAGAGCAATATTTTGAATGACTGAAGTCAGATAATTAATGTTATTTAAAAATTGACATCACAGTGAAACATTACGATTTAATAAAGCATTTGAAATATATATTTTTATCGCTTATAAACCATGTAGTCTTGCTCCGAGGCGTAACTGTTCGGCAATATACATCCTTTTTTCCGTCTTTAGACGCATCAAACCGACAACGGAAAAAAAGCCTGGAAATTATAATATCACGTTCACTGCGTAACAGGCCAATATCGGCCTGCCGCGGTACTTCAGCTGGTGCGGACGAAGAAAACTATGTCCCGCTCGCTTGTGCGAAATGATTATCTTAGGTGTTTGTAAAAATTCGACAGAGACAAATATATATTTCATCTTGCGGTCAAAATTGTAGGTGCTTCCCATCAAAACATAACGGCAGGCTTTTATCGACCTACCACGCACTGACGGTGAAAAAACATCCGCGAGTGCGGCAGTGGGCCTATTTCGGCCCGCCCTCCCAACAGGCAGCTGGCGACCCGATACCGCACAGAATGCGCGCCCCGCCATTTAGTGTTGTGCTATCTAACTGATCTGACGTAGCGTTCGATAAAATCAACGATGGCAAGCAATAAAAGAGAAATAAATAATAGAGTAATTCGCCCTGCAGTTATTGACAGTGATAGTGACAGCAGTGAAGAAATATTTTCCAAGTAAAATAAAACTAATTTGGAAACAAATGTGCACGCAAAACGAAGCACAAGCGGTAAGTTTTGTTTACTACCTAAACATATCAACATATCAGCCTTAGACTCATAATGACGTGGAGATTTTTTATGTGATACCATCCTTTATGAAAATTATTATTCTTAAAAACTAGCCTTCTACACACAGTAAATAGTTAGTAGTAGTTCTACAGTAAATAGTTTTTGCAATATAATTTTTGACGTGATAACTTCTTATAAATCGATGAACGCCGGCCGCACGTTCCACCTGAGCCGAGTGTAAATGTGGCTGTGGTTATATGTGGTTGTAGGTGTGGTTATATGTTGTTGTTGGTATGGTTGTGGTTGTATGTGGTTGTAGTTGTATGTGGTAGTCACAGTAAACTTTTTTTTTTGTCAACAGAGGACGTTTACAGTAGCCCCAGTGGAAAAAAATTTAATATTCTCAAACCAGTCTCGTTTTCACATGAAACTAAAACCGGTATGTCTTAATTTAAATGATTTCTTTGCTTTTACTATAGTCTGCCGAGCATCTGTCAACATATCTCCACATTTCATGTTTTATTTAATTTTTACTTATATTACTGTACAGTTTCATCTAAATCCGTTCAGTAGTTTTTGCGTGAAAGAGTAGCAAACATCCATACATCTAAACTTTCACATTTATAATATTAGTGTACATTAATTTTATTCCACTTACCTTTTTTATTGCATTACAGAATTTAAAAATAAACCTACACCACAGACATCAAAAGGATTGTCTTCACCTCGCTCATCGTCAGTGGACAGATTTAGTAGAAGTAGAAAAATAAAAATTTTGGAAAATAGATTAATTCGCCCTGCAGTTATTGACAGTGATAGTGACAGCAGTGAAGAAATATTTCCCACTAAGAAAAATAAAACTAATTTGGAAACAAATGTGCACGCAAAACGAAGCACAAGCGGTAAGTTTTATTTACTACCTACACATATCAACATATCAGCCTTAGACTCATAATGACGTAGAGATTTTTTATGTGATACCATCCTTTATGAAAATTATTACTCTTAAAAACTAGCCTTCTACACACAGTACATAGTTAGTAGTAGTTCTACAGTAAATAGTTTTTGCAATATAATTTTTGACGTGATAACGTCTTATAAATCGATGAACGCCGGCTGCACGTTCCACCTGAGCCGAGTGTAAATGTGGTTGTGGTTATATGTGGTTGTAGGTGTGATTATATGTTGTTGTTGGTATGGTTGTGGTTTTATGTGGTTGTAGTTGTATGTGGTAGTCACAGTAAACTTATTTTTGTCAACAGCAGACGTTTTTACTTATATTACTGTAAAGTTTCATCTAAATCCGTTCAGTAGTTTTTGCGTGAAAGAGTAGCAAACATCCATACATCTAAACTTTCATATTTATAATATTAGTGTACATTAATTTTATTCCACTTACCTTTTTTTTTGCATTACAGAATTTAAAAATAAACCTACACCACAGACATCAAAAGGATTGTCTTCACCTCGCTCATCGCCAGTGGACAGATTTAGTATGTATAGCTCAAGAGGATGCAGTCCTTCGCTAAACAATCTATCAGCTTCTAAGCTTATGCACGGCATCGAAATAGATGAAAGCGAATATCATGACTTGATAAATCTAAGAAACAAAAATAAAATGATAGAAAAGAAAAATAAAATAGAAAGGAAAGATCCAACTTATACAAGTCAAAACAAGACAAAACTTATATTCACTTATTCTTTTGAAGACAGTATGTCGCAAGAGTTAACTGAAAGCAATGAAAATGATGGTTTTTATGACGAAAAACGTAATAAACAGTTTGAAGAAAATAAAAGACAGAAAGAAACACTTAATGACGAAGCAGAGAGAGAGGAAGAAACAGAAAATGCTGAAGAGGAACATGAAGATGCAGAAAGAGAGGAAGAAACGGAAAATACTGAGGAGGAAGATGAAGAGGAGGAAAGTGGTGACACAGGCGATGATGAGAGTGATGAATACTCTGCAAGTGAAGTTGTATCGGATATAGATAATGATGTTTTAGAGGAAGAGGGAGATGCACAGGATAATAGTGTCAATGAATGGGATGCTATCACAGATTTGACCCCTGAGTTGGAAGCGTGTACTTTAAATGAAAGCACTTTTAATATTCCTATAGAAGATATATCTCCTGCAGGTAGTTTTTCCTTATTTGTAACTGATGAAATAATAGATAAAATGGTTACAGAAACTAATAAATATGCGTTAAAATACATCACAGAAAAGCAAAATAATAACGAAATAAAAACAAAATCTCGGTTATTATCATGGAAAGCTACGAATAATATAGAAATGCAAAAGTTTCTGGGGGTACTACTCGCAATGGGTCTGAACAAAGTGCCTCATATAAATGACTATTGGTCAAAAAAATCAATATATCGAAACGAATATATTGTATCTGTAATGACTCGGGATAGATTTCTACTATTATTAAAATTCTGGCATTTTTGTGATGATTCGTCAGCCATCCACAATACAAATAAGTTGAAGAAAATTCATGATTTGGCTAATATGCTCAACAGCAGATTCCAAGAAGTATTAACGCCCGGTAAATTCGTTGTTATAGATGAATCAATGATACCATGGCGTGGCAGGCTGAAATTCAAACAATACATTAAAAACAAATCACACAAGTATGGTGTTAAAATTTACAAGTTATGCACACCAGAAGGGTATACATATAATTCAATAATTTATTCTGGAAAGGGAGAAAATGGCCGTGAACAAAATCATGGTAAAGTTACCGTACTGAAACTCATTCAAGGACTGGAGAACAAATGTCGTGTAGTAATTGCAGACAATTTCTACTCTTCAATTGAATTGGCGGAAGAACTCCTATCTCACAAAACCCGTTATTGCGGTACCCTAAGATCAAATCGAAGGGGGCTACCTAAGGAGATAGTGTCACTAAAGTTGAAGAAGGGCGAAATCAAAGGAGCTATGAATAAAAATGGCGTTAAAGTTATTAAATGGGTTGACAAAAGGCAACTTCTAATGCTATCTACTCTCAAAGAGGACAAAGATGTGCTTGTCAACACTGGCAAAAAAAATAAGAAGACGAATGAAGATATAAAAAGCCTACATGTGTCTTAACTTATAATAACAACAAAAAAGGAGTTGACTTCAGCGACCAAATGTCTTCATACTATTCTACATTAAAAAGAGGGCTCAAATGGTTCAGAAAAGTGGGTATGGAATATTTGTTTGGCATGGCGTTAGTAAACGCGTGGATCACATACAACATGAAAAATGATAAGAAGGTTTCAAAAAAAGAATTTACAGAGGCATTAATGCAATCATTAACTGGAAAAAGTATACGCCCTGATAGTAAGTATAATGACGTGTAACATCACTGTAGGCATATGTAGATCATTGTTGAAGGTGATTCCTACATTCGCGTGTTTCAACATCATCAGACGTTCTACATCTGCAACAGGTAACTATTGTCATTATTTTGAACATATTACCAGTACGGTGGCTGCGCATGGTCTTCGTGCATGAGCTTTGTGCTGACTCCGCTATTTTTCTGCGAGCAATGTATGGCGTTTTTTGCACTACTGCTTCTATTATGGTATGTTATGGCACTGTTTACTTACACACTAACAAATGATGCGAGTTCCTATTTCGGGTCAGTCAGCTGCATTTATCATAAAAATAACGCTTTACGTGGTCTACGGGGTCTACCTGATTGCACAAAATAGATATTAGGCCCTGTTACCACTATATTATACACCATATATACATAATTATATACCTATATACACAGGGTGTTAGGGTTATGACCGTTGTCCTTCAAGGAGGTAACTCAGTATCGTTTATACAACAACTTTCCCTATGGGACTCATGTCGTAATCTCAAAAAAAAATGTTGGCTTCCCATACTAACCAATCCGATTAACTGATTAAAAATTGTATTTGTGCAATAAACTATCTGAATCTGAATCAGATTTTTTTGTATGAAAAGTCAAAATATTTTTTTAAGCTTTCAACATGGGTCCCATAAGGAAAGTTGTTGTATAAGCGATACTGAGTTACCTCCTTGAAGGACAACGGTGATTACCCTAACACCTATACAATATGTAATTCCAAATGCGCAAAACCTCTCGTGGGGTAACTCAGTCCATGTTACTGAACAATTTTTGTTCAAGATTTTTGGAAATTCGCAAAAACAAAATGATTTTTCATACAGATGGGCCCGATTAATTTCTCATTTTGTATGAAAAACCAATTTTTTTTGCCAAATTCCAAAAGTTGTTCAGTTACATGGGCTGAGTTACCCCACGAGAGGTTTTGTGCATTTGAAATTACACGTTGTATAAGGTCATTATAAATTAAGTGCAAATATTTTAAGGGTGTGCTCTACACATGAAATTGAACACCTTTCCCCAAGGAACATGGGTCAAATATGAAAAAAAAATTGGGCCTCCTATACAAAATTGCCGACCAGCTGACTGATTTAGTAGATAAAAATATTTTTTCATATTTCGACCCATGTTTGTTGGGGAAAGTTGTTCAGTTTAATGATTAGAACACACCCTTAAAATATTTTCACTTAATTAAAAATGACCTTATACAGCGTGTAACGGAAAGGGGGTATCAACCCTGAAGGAGGTGAATGTGCTCATGAAACTGAACAATTTTCCCCAAAGAACATAGGTAGAAGTATAAAAACAAATTTTGGACCTCCGATAGTAATAGTAAATCAATCAGCTGGTTGTCAATTTTGTAAGGGAGGGCCAATTTTTTTTTTCATATTTCGACCTATGTTCTCTGGGGAAAGTTGTTCAGTTTCGCGAGTTCTGTGGTAAAACTCATAAATGGTCAATAAATCACAAGGAATTAAGCAAAAAAAAATCATTTCAGAAAATCAAGTAATACCTAACGACAATGAACATATCCTTGAGATGAGCGCTAAACGAAGAAATTGTGCAGGGTGCTACGACAGACTGCGAAAAACCTTGAATAGTACCCAAGCAAAAAAAAAAGTTAAGAAAATAAAAAAATATTGCAGGAAATGCAACCAAAACCTTTGCGTCACATGTTTCCAAGACAGGCATAAGTAAATAAAAACATTTTTCAGTTCTCTTACGATAATTCTGTTTTATTTTCTATATCCCCTCATTTTTCTCTGTCCCATCACTACTGAAAATACTTTCTAGTGCGGTCCAGGTCGATATCGGCCTGCCGCTTTTCCTGCTTTATTTCTCATTTCCTGTTTATCAAATCCCGGGGCGAATCAAACCTAAGGAAGTTGGGTTCAAGGTCATTCTAACAATATAAAATAAAATGTATACATTATGTTTCCACAAAGTTATAGCAATTTAATCTATCCTAGTGCCAGTGGGTCTAGAAAGACCTGCCACGCACTGGCGGAAATATCATTGGGGGCGCATTTTAGCCCGCCGCCGCACCAAATGAAATGTTATGATTTTACTTGCCGCAGTAAACGTGATATCTTATAATAAAAACTATCGTGGTTTTCACTCATTTTAGTAAATAATACACGATGACTCATGTGAATAAGTCAGATAGCTCCGACCATAGTTTCAACCTGTTTTCGTTCACTAGTGTACAGCAAAATGTTTCATTTCTTGTAATCCTGTGCTCAATCTTACAATAATAATCGACACTGAAGTACTTTCGGTAAAGGATTATTTTTTAATTTATTTATTTATTGTTAAACATTTTTACAAGACAGACATTTTACTTAAAATTAGAGACTGCGGAAGCCTGACGGGCTTATGAGCAGTCAATGAGTTCGGTAACATCTTCTTTTAAGTCGATACGCTCTTGGCAGAGCGGTCGTGGTCGTCATGTAGTAGTGATGGAGGGGGCAGACAGTACACGCCTCACGATGCCCCGCCATTTCTCTCTGCTAGAGGTCATCCTGGCGCACTCATTTAAAGGGTTATCGACAATATTCTTTATCTGGTCGGTCCATCGAGTGGGTGACCTTCCGCGCGGTCTGGTACCTTCCACTTTGCCCTGTACGACTAGGCGCTCTATGGACAGATTATCACGTCTCGAGACATGACCAAAGAAGGTAAGTATGCGAGACTGTACTGTTGTAAATAGACGCTGCTTTATGCCGAGTTCTTGGAGTATGGATATATTTGTTCGGAACTCAGTCCAGGAAACTCCAAGCATCCTTCTCCAGCACCACATCTCCAGAGCGTCTATTTTCTTCCTTTCCACATCTCGCATAGTCCATGTTTCAGAAGCGTAAAGAAGTATGGGGAAGATGAGTGTTCGCACGAGCCTGATCTTCGTGGTTTTGGTGATGTTCCTATTCCTCCATACTTTCTTCATCTTGTCCATAGATGTCCTAGTTATAGCCATGCGTCGCTTTATCTCGTCGGTAACATATACGAGTACAATTTAACAAATTACATAAGAAATAAAATTTTATAGTAATTAATCAGAAGTTTTTTTTTAATATTTAAAAAGGTCGAGGAGTGTGTAGGTATATGTCCTGTATCTCTTTAGGTAAAGTGTTAATTAATTTGGGTAGAAGGTAATTGTAGGTTCTCATTCCATATATATTATTATATCTAGGTAGCTGAAATGGTTTGGAGTTATTTAGAGTGCGTAAGTTGTTAGGACGCTTATATTTATTTAGGTTTAGATTATGGATTTCGTAATATTCTTCTTTTGATAATATCATTTTTATCATGTTTTGAATGGGCAAAACGTTACAATATTGGAATAATCCTGAATAGTCATCATGGTGTAATAGCTTAATTTTCCTTGGTACAATGTTTTTTAACATTCTTATCTGAAGCACGTGAATCTTTTCAAGATGTGTCTTATAGGTTCTGCCGTAACTGCTAAGTCCATAAGCAATCACGGAATCAGCTAAGGCTAGGTACATCATTCTAAGGGTCTCATAGGGTAGCTTATATTTCAGTGATGCTATTCTACTGAGTATTGACCGTAGTTTATTGCATATGTGCGTTATGTGAGGAATTCAGTTGAATCTATTGTCTATTACATGTCCTATGTATGTATGTTCTTTTACGAATTCTATTGGAATAAAATCGCAAGGACGGCCACTGGCTAAGTGTTGACATGCGTGTTTGTGTGCATGGATGACAGGATGGTATGTTGTTGTGTTATGTGATGAGTGATATGCATTGCTTTCGTTTTGTCAGCGTTTATTACGAAACCTGCGTCGTGCGACCATTTACACAGTGTGTCAAAATGGATTTGTATATTACGCTCGGCGACGGCGAGTTCCCTGTCGGCGACTACAAGGCAAGTGTCGTCTGTGAACTGGTATACAGAACCCTCCCCCGCTACGTTACACATAGTGTTTACGTAAATCAAGTACTCATTGGGTCCTAAAATTGAGCCCTGTGCGGTGCCTTTAGTTGTTTCTACCATATTGCTAAATGAATTACCGAGCCTAACAGTCGTAAACCTATTACTGAGATAATTTTTGAACCATGTTAGAGTAGGACCCTGTATACCAGTCTGTTCTAGACTGTGATACAGGGAGTTATGATATAATGTATCAAATGCCTTTGAAAAATCAATAAATATAATTAAAACATGTAATTTACATATCGTTAAGGAATTTGTTAATTTCATTGGAAAATTTACATAACAGCTGAGGAGCACTTCGACCTTTTCGAAAGCCATATTGTTTTTTTTATTTTTTAGCTCGTTTTTTTCTATGAAGTTACTAACTGCATCGCCTATGTACCGCTCAATTATTTTGTCAAGACATGATAAAATGGTAATCGGCCTGTAATTGTTGTAGTCCGTTTTAGATCCCTTTTTATGAATTGAACGGATATTACCAATTTTTAGTTGATTCGGGTACCTACAAGTTGCTAGGCTAGTGTTAATAAGATGCTAGGCTAGTGTTATAGCCGGTGTTATTTGTTGGTTAACGTATTTTAAATTAGACGCGCGAATTCCATCGTAACCGGGGCTTTTGTTGTGATTTAACTGACTGATTATTTTGTAGGTTTTATCGTTAGTAATTTGGCTTATTCTTAAGACTACCTATGGCTCACTGGAGTAGGTTTTAGGATCCAAAAGCTTTGTGTCACATGACTGGGTTATCGAGTCCACATTGTGTTGGAATTCCTTTGCAAAGTTATCGGCTAACACTTTTTCATGGAGGTTAAAGGCACGTAATATGATATCTTCTATTGAATTTGATATGTTGCCACATAATGTATTTATAATTTTCCAAATATTATTAGTGTTTATATAATTTGTAGTAGTATAATTTGTATTCTAGTGTAGTGATAAGGCGCGGGGGACCGCCGCGCGCCGGTGCCAGCGTCCCTTGAGGCGGACATCGGCGGCACGCACGCGCAACCTATGATCATCTGGCGCTGTATTTATCACTGAGGTGTCAACTGGATTTCCGCACACGCTACGTACTAAAATGTGGTCAATGCAGGATCTGCAAATCACATTATCTCTCAATTCAACACGTGTGACTTGAGTCATAGCACACATAATACCCAATTCACTCATGCCGTTGAGATATTTATGATAACTGTTGTTTAATATTTTTAGATTTATATTTACGTGCCCTATACAATACAATAATTTATATAATAACACCTAGTTACAAGTCAGTCCATACATTTGCAATACAAATAATTAATTAAAATTAATTATTAATTCATATATCAAAACATAATAAGTTATTTATTAAAATAAATGAATAAAAAAAATTTAAAAATAAAATTATACAATAACAATAAATTTATAAAATTGGCAATTTACAAAACTCATCTACAGAGTAGAATGAGTAGTCGAGGAGCCATTTTCTCAGTCTCGATTTAAAAACCATGGTGGAAGTTGTGTCCCTTTTTGATCGAGTCCGGCAGCCGGTTGTATATGGAGGGACCCATGATATATACAGACCTTTCCGATTTGCACAGCCTGTGCTTGGGGGTGACAAGGACGTGAGCGAACCTGTTACTTCGGAGAGCGCGGTAAGTGTTCACGCCTCTCTCCTGGAACTTGTCGATATTGTTGTGCGTGAAAAGAGCGACTTGATATATAAGTTCACAGGGGAGCGGCATGATTTTCATCTATGATAAGGGCATCGGATTTATCGCAGTTTTTATGTAATGTATTATACAATTCGCTAATAAAGTAATTTTGGTTCGTATCGGGGGGTCTGTATACCGCACATAAAAATAATTTAAAGTTATAGTCAGTTTCAATGGTGCCTAGTACTGATTCAAGAGTGTTAAGTGTTAATAGATGATTTTCCAATGCTATGTTTGTTTAAAACATACACGATTACACCTCCACCTCGCTTACTTTCTCTTAAATTATAATAAATACTATATCCATCTATATAATAAAGATTTACGCACTGTTCCTTAATATTTACTTCGGTTAGTACAACCACATTTATAGTTCGTGTACTACTTTGTATGATATATTCTATTTGAGAAAAATTTAAAGAAATGAACCGAATATTTACATGAAAAGTAATAAGATATTTTTGTAGAGGAGCAAGGGAGTTCATGTACTCATTCCATGTTATAAAATTGCTTTCAGTTACGTAATTTCCTTCTTCCATCACTAGGTTTTAGTGATTTAAATAGGCTGTAAAATGCGCTATAAGAGGTAAAAAGGACATAATAAAAAAAGCATTGCTTAACGTATTAACTTTTAACTACTTATCACCCCATATTTTTCTTATTCCTATAGATTTTTTCTGTTTAGTCAGAATATATTTAAAAGTTATCAGAAATAATATTTAGAGTTACACTTCTATTGAATATGAGCCATAGTATCTCTTATATGTTCACACTATGAGGATCGTGCTGTCTCTTATTCTCTGAAAAACTTATTTATCAACGCTGCAGTTACTCGAACGTCTATCTTGGCATGTTTTGAAGCTCTATTAAATCTCATGTTGCGTAATAACATTAAATTTTGTAAACAACTGTTAAAATAATCTCGACAGCTTCCACTTCCCTTCGACTTATTGCTACCGTTCTTGATTGTTCTTGACCTCCACAAGATTAAGACAATGCACATAGTAATTAAACATCCTTAAACGGTTTAAACCGCGTATATTTTGAATTATATTGTCCCGACGTTTAAAACACTTTGCAGTGATCGTGGTCACGGAGTGACGATCACTGCAAAGTGTTTGAAACGTCGGGACAAAATAGTAAAATATTATATCTTTATGTTCTAACTTCTACCAGTTAAAGTCGATAATTTTTCTATAAAAAAATATTCATATTGTAATTTTTATTGTAAAACTGGGAATACTTGTTAAAGTTTATGTTGTGAACAATATCGTTATAGATCTTACTGTTAGAATTTTAGGTATGTAAACTAGTATTTTTTTGTAACAACGGATTTGTGAGGTTTTAGGTTTTATAGAAGCAGATACAATTAAAAAGAATAAAAATACTCGTTATTCAAAGAATAAATATTATCCGATACATAGGTTCAGAAATATTTGTGTTTTTATAGGCAATGTTCTTCTTGGATGGGTGACCGCTAGTGCAATTTACTTTTGAGCGCTTCGGAGGTCGGTCCCGATTGTTATTCTGAGATGGCCGTCATTGGGCTATGTGGTAGGCATTTTTTAAATGCAATTGTGACGGAAATATCATTAGACACATCCGGTGTTAAGCGGTAACATCTGCTTGTAATATACTGCAACCATCGTTTTAAGATATAAAGCTGTGAAGTCTCATGTGCCTGTGATTTCACCGGCTTCCATACCCTTCAAACAGGAACACAGTTGTGCTAACATTACTATTAGGCGGTAGAAATCCCCCCTTATAGTAATGTCTCCTATCCTATCCTCTCCCCCCTGGACCTCGTTGGCGAGTAGACGTGTTCAAAATTAACGTGGAAATTATTAATTTAGTTCATTTGCTGCAATAAATTCAAATTCAACAAACTAAAATCAAGAGAGAAAAATAGGATCTCATAAGCATCGGGGAGTTACAAACCGTGAGTGACATTCTTAACTACAAAGTACATCAACTTCAAGCCACACCCTAATAGCCTGCGTCTACGCCGCCATCATTAAATACGATAGCCAATCGGAAGAAAGCTCCGCCCACATATGAGGGTCTTATATTAAGTTGAAGTTCAAATACCATCTCTTTGTTCTGAGAGCCTGGTACTACAGTCAACAAAACAACCGCAGTTTTGGTTATTTACTGGCGCAAATTAAGGAATTTTAAGCAGTCATATTTGTTTATGAAGTATCCATAGCTGTTTGAAGCAGCTATACTTATTTTTGGTGGTGGTTATAACAACAGTTGACTTAAGAAATATGCCAGCGTACCCCGCCAACAACCCCACCAACAACCACAGCAATGACGTCAGCTCAACCTAATGAAACAACTTCAGGGCGTACTGATACGAACGTAAGTTCCTTTACACGCTCAACTTTGAGTGATAGTGCGCATTATGATTCTGAACCTGACTTGCGCTTAGCGCACTCAAAAAAACGGAAGCATGATGGAAATCACACCGGAGTCAATGCTACAATTAAAGAAACATTAGATACCTTGTCAAAAAAGCAAGATGAGCGATTTGATGAATTAAAAAATATCATTAGTTCAGTAAAAATAACGATGATTTCATAAAGCGAATTCAAGAGTTGGAAAAGGAGATAAAAGAAGATAAAAAATATATTTATCAGTTAGAAGACCGACTAGAAAAAAAATTACGGTGGTCGAGATCGTCGGGTATTGAAATACGAAACATCCCTAAGACTGATCATAAGGTAGAGTCCAAAAGCGATGTCTGTGATATAGTAAAAAAAAACCCTTGGAAAAACTCTTAACCTGGAGATTCAAAACGCTGATATTAAAGACGTGTACAGAACACACTCATTGGAATCACCCCAAAGACCAGTAATCGCGGAATTCACCTCCACTATAATGAAAGAAAATTTGATGACAGCTGTCAAACATTTTAATAAGAACAAATCAAAACAGATGAAACTCAATACCTCACACCTCCAATTCAACAGGCAACCAATAAATCCAATTTTTATATCTGAGACATTGACTCTCAAAACGCAGAGGCTGTTTTTCCTGGCCCGTAATTTCCAGAAAACTGCAGGGTATAAGTACTGCTGGACCTCACGCGGTATTGTATATTTACGGAAGGAGGACATCTTGCCTCATGTAAAAAATTGAACGTGAGGCAGATGTTGAAAATCTACGCAAAAGTCAATGACTAGTCAATGACTAGTTTCTGATCGGTATCTAGATAGAGTTTCTACATATAGAACATTACAGACTTATGGTAATGTTGAAGTATTTTTTTGTCTTAATTTGAACTATTGTCAAAATATTATACATTACTACCTAACAATTTTTTTTTCCTGTTAAAACACACACTCTAACAATTCACTTACACATCATACACCTGCTCCAAATCGTACTAATAAACTTCACTCTTTTTACTAATTTACCTATCACTATATATATAACAAAGCTCGTAAATGAGGAAGATAAATTTTCAATAATATTACTGGCCTACACTGTGCGAAATATATGATCAACCACACCTGCTCTAATTGTGGGTAATGTCGACAAACTGATTCAAGATATAGACAACTTCACCGTGTCCAGAACGCTCGAATGTGATTTAGAAGACTGTATAAGATTTTTCTCTCCTAACCACAATATAAAAGATTAACCGTTATAGCTCAAAATATACCCAGTATTGGATGTAACATAGACAAATTTGAGGTTTTATTGATGAGACTTAATTTTAAATGCGATGTAATGGTTTTCTCTGAATGTTGGCTCAAGCATGTGCCAATAATACCTGCAATTGAAGAATATGATTATATTTTCTCATCAAAAAATAAAAATCAAAACGACGGCGTGGTTGTTTACATTAACGATCAACTTGGATACAAATATGAAGAACCCAAGTTTGAAGAAGGAAACTGCCTAGTATTTAAATTTAGTCCAGATTGGGCTGTTATTGCAATATATCGCTCTCCTTCTTTCAAAACAATTGACCCGTTTATTTAATCACTTGAATGTGTACTAAAAGGTTTATCAATTGTTAAAAACCTCATTATAATTGGTGACATAAATATTCCTATAAATAATGACAAGTTAAATGACAATTCCCATGAATATGGGAATGCGAACATTACAGTGACTTTCAAGAAACTTTATTTGGGGTACCACAGGGCAGCGTGCTCGGTCCTTCTCTGTTTGTTGCCTATATTAATGACCTTTTCCAACTGCAAGTGAATCAGTGCAAGCTGTTTGCCTTTGCCGATGACACCGCGGTTATTTTCTATGAAAAAAACTGGAACGAACTTTTAAAGATAGCGAATAATGGTCTTCGTAAAATAATGAACTGGTTGCAGAAAAAATTGTTAAAACTAAATGCAGAGAAGACTAAAATCATCGCGTTCCGAGTCTCAAATCGTACAGCACCCACTCAGCCTCTCGGCATTAAACTCCACTCATGTGAACCACATAAAGAGCATCAGTGTATATGCGCAAAGCTACAGCAGGTTGAAGATGTAAAGTATTTGGGTATATATATTGATGAACTATTATCATGGACCAAACACATAAAAATATTGAGTAACAGGCTGAGGAAGCTACTGTATATATTTAAAAGACTGAGATCGGTGGCTGATGCTGATACTATCAGAGTTGTTTACACGGCACTCTGCCGATCTGTCCTTACATATTGCATTACGTCTTGGGGAGCACCTTGTATTACTCACTTGATGAAAGTAGACCGGGTGCAACGTGCCATACTGAAAGTTGCATATAAGAAGCCATACAGATACTCCACCGATGCACTATACGCTGACACAAAGGAACTTAAGAGTAAGACAACTCTTTGTATTGGCAAGTGCATTAAGATTCCACAAAACAGCCCTCATCAGTAGAGATCAAAACAAAATTTATTCCAGGCGCAAATGTTCTTGGCAAACAACATTAACAAAAAAAAAAACATAGGAAAACGATGCTATAACTATCTAAGACACTATATATATAAACAATTGAACAAAACACTTAATTTAATACACGATACTAGGAAACTATGTACACGAAAAATCACAGATTACCTACTTATATTAGGACTTAAAGGTACCGAAGATTTGCTGCATATTAACATATAAACATTCACAAATAACATACACACACACACACACACATTCAAACACACACTCACACCAACACACACACACACACACACACACACACACTCACCAACACACACTAACACACACACAAACACGCGCACGCGCGCTCACAAACTCACAAATATACACACAAATTTAATAAAAAAAAACTTGTCATAATAGTTGTGTTAAGTTATACCCTAATAATGGAGTGAACTAGCTCTCACAAACACAGGGAATCCTACCGTGAGAGCTAGAGTTATAAATTGTTATCTTGATGAAAGTGTTAAATTGCAAATATTGTTTTAGTTTTAGAATAGTTTTTAAGATAATTAAGGCCAACATTTTTGTAACAAAGAATTAAATAAATTTGAAAAAAAAAAAATTGAATATCTAAACTTCCTCGCATTTTACGGACTAATACCTGCACACTTTTTAATTACACGAGAAGAAAGTGGTACTTGTATAGATCACGTCATAATAAGAACCAAACTAGGTGCACTTACAATCGTACCTCTTACAAAGATAACCGATCATAGACCTACTTTGTTATGTTTGGAAGATAAAGTGGTGCGTAATTATGCTAAAAGTATATATACAAAAACGAAAAAGGAGAATTTAACTAAAGATTTAATAAACATTGATCTAAGTCCGATATATAATTCGAAAAATCCAGATTTTGCAATGTCTTATCTAATTAAACAAATAAAGTTAGCTATTAACAAAAATACCACAGTTCATGTTCTTTTCAGGCAAAATAAAATAATAAAGCCTTGGATGACAACAAGATTACTAAGATGCATCCGTAATAGTGTAAACTACATAAAAAATGTAAGGGTTCCCTTAACAATGACATTTTAAAACTGACGTATACCCGCTATCGAAATTTCTGTAATTCACTAATAAAGAAATTAAGAAGAGCTTATTCTAGAATAAGAATAAGATAAGAAGAGCTTATGAAAAAAATATAATAGACAGGGCCAAAAATAATAGTAAAAAAATGTGGACGGCCGTTAAGGAGATCTCCAGCACAGATCTCCAGGTACATCATGAGAAACCCATTGAGTTGCTGTCTCTTTCGAACACTCCTCCCTCCTCCGTTGACAAAATTAATGAGTTCTTTGTAAACGTAGGTAAAAACCATACTAAAAAAAAAATCTCTATTTCTAAAAGTCAACAATATTTTGCCCCTAAATCAAAATTAGATTCATTTGTTCTCCTGAAAACCGTCGAAGACGAGGTTGAGAGATTAATCATAGGATTAAAAAGTGACTGTTCTATTGGGTGGGATGGAATTTCGAATAAATTTATTAAAGAATATAAAGAATATCTCGTGCCTTCTCTCACACATATATTTAATATGTGCCTTGAAACCGGTGTTTTCCCTTCAGACTTAAAACAATCTCTCATTCTTCCTATATATAAAAACGGTGACAGAGATGGTATCAATAACTACAGACCTATTTCTATTCTTCCTTCGATTTCCAAATTACTAGAGCGAATTATAAATAACAGACTAACACAATACTTAGAACAAAAACATATTTTATCAGATCAACAATTTGGTTTTCGTTTGGTTTTCGTCGTGGTAAATCTACAGATGATGCTGTACATGAGCTCATTCGTTTTATTACTCAAAACCTTGATAGTGCAAAAAATGTCTTTCAATTTTTCTGGATTTGGCCAAAGCATTTGATATGGTCTCTGTCCCTATTCTTTGTTCTAAACTTGAGGCAATTGGATTAAGGGGCAAACAACTAATTTTATTGAATAGCTATTTGACGGGACGATTTCAATGTGTAAAAATTGGAGATCACATTAGTGCTGAGCTTCCTGTAACTCATGGTGTGCCACAGGGAAGCATATTAGGACCAACATTATTTTTGATATATATCAATGATCTCTGCTTGTTGACTCCCCAGAATGGTAAAATTTTGTCATATGCAGATGATACAGTTATAACATTTGCCGCAGAATCTTGGAATGCAGCCTTTTATGATGCTCAAAATGGCTTTAACACAGTAACAAAATGGTTATTTGAAAATGCTCTCTCTATGAATAATGATAAAACAAAATTTATGGCATTTTCGATGCGAGGATATCCTGTACCAAAAAAATTTAAAATATATTCTCATCGATATTCTTGACCGGCTGTGAATTTTAAAACTTGCGTTTGTCCAACAATAGATAATAATAACTATATCAAATACTTAGGAATCACTATAGATAACAATTTAGACTTGCTCCTTTGGAGATTTCTCAGCGAGCCGTCCTCAAAGTTAGCACTGGTCGATCATTTTTATTCCCCACTTCCCTTTTGTATAGAGATTGTGACGTTCTCACCGTTCGACAACTGTTTATCCTAAGCCTTATACTTAGGCAACATAAAATTTTAAAGTATGATTCACTAGTACAAACAAAGCGAAGAAAATACGATGTTTGTATCCAAACATAACGATTTCGAACAGTGTTCATAAATTCATTTACAATGCAAAGAAGAGCGAGTGCATGGTCTTTCGGGCCAGGGGTTGGAGCTGCCCGGATACTATTCCACCTATTAAACTTAATGGTATTGCTCTAAATAGGGTTGATCGTTTCAGGTATCTAGGGCATATTGTGACCTCTGACTTGAATGACGATGCTGACATCGAAAAGGAACGAAGGGCGTTGTCTGTGAGGGCCAATATGATAGCCCGCAGGTTTACTCGTTGCTCGGAGGCCGTAAAAATCACTCTTTTCAGAGCATTTTGTACGTCCTTGTTCGCGGGAGGCCTGTGGGTGTCATATACGCAGAAACAGTACAACGCTCTTCGTGTGCAATACAATGCGTTTAGGGTGCTGATGGGGCTGCCCCGGCACTGCAGCGCCTCAGGGATGTTCGCGGACTCCCGTGTCGACTGTTTTTATGCAACGATGCGGAAGCGGTGCACATCTCTGGGGCGGAGGCTCCGGGCCAGCTCTAATACTCTCCTAAGCGTATTTGCGGGTAGGTTTGATTGTTATTACATAAACCATTGTTACATGGTACATGCACTGACAAACAAACAAATGACGCAGTGGCAGGCAAATTTTTAATATGATGACATTTAAAATTTATTTCATTATTTTATTTTATGATTTATTGTTTAGTTTTTTTTTTTTTTTGTATTCATTTTAATTGTATGGAATTTAATTTGATCTAATTTAATTTTAAAATGTGATAATCTATAATTTGTAATACTGTATATGACTTATGGTTGAAATAAATGATTATTATTATTATTATTATAAAACGATTTACACAGTTTCTCGGCATTTTCTCTACAATAAAGTAAACAAAGCACTAAATATTTATATATTGTCAAAACATGAAGTTAAATTAAAAGTCACATCATGGTTAAAGTCCCTATCTTATGACCAAACTGAAGATCTTTTGACCGTCATAAAATAGCTTAACTTTCTTATTTATTATTACTACAACTAAAGCAGTCACTTCCGTATTAATATACCTTAATATTTATTGTTCTATTATGTAAAAAATATAAATGATTCGTACGAACTGTCTTTACAAGCTGATAGGAATAAGCTGATTTCTTATTTATGTTTATTATACTTATATTATTCAATTAACCTTCAAAACTTACACCCTCTCACATTCACACACACACTAACACAATACACACAGAGAGGAACACCATACATCAACACGAACAATTATCAGTTTCCGCTATAGATATAATTTGTTTATTTCTAAGTCAGAAAATAATTTATTTATTTTTTAAGTCAACTAAAACATAGGTTATAATTATTATTACCAACGGGATATTTACCGTGTTTTTGATTAATTTTGAGCTCCCGATATTTCGGCACTGTTGCAAGCGCCATAATCACGAGTAAACTGAAGTCTATGCGAGTGGATGGTAGGCGCTAAGAGCAGACGAACTGGTCTACCCTCTTTCTAGTACGTTTTTTCGGCAAGGCGATACTATTATTGTCATTTTCAAAAAACACGGTAAATATCCCGTTGGTAATGA
Source organism: Plagodis dolabraria (assembly GCA_963854805.1). NCBI lineage: Eukaryota > Metazoa > Arthropoda > Insecta > Lepidoptera > Geometridae > Plagodis > Plagodis dolabraria. The sequence goes on along the minus strand of OY978445.1, from coordinate 10,735,033 downwards.
TAATTATAATTTTAATGACCGTGACAGTTTAAAAACTCATAAAACATAGGTTATTTATAATTAAAGTAAAAATATAAAATTGTAAATAATGGAAAATATTAAATAATGGAAACCCCCATGGTTTCCATTATTTAATATTTATGAGCGCTGTACGCTGAAACACAGGTGTTGAACCTAGTTCGGCAACAGATGCACAATATATTTTTTGTATTACTTTTTAGCCACATAAGTTAAACCAACTTTGTATTTAACATGAATAAATGATTATTATTATTATTAGAAATAGGTACTTCCTCGAACTACTACTTTCAACTAAACTGGCTATTAGGCCGGTCTTGGTACTCGGCCATTTTGCGAATGACCGCCTGGCTGGCTAGATACTACCGTCAAGTAGGGAATCTTTTGCCAAGTTCCTAACGATGTATTCCGACAGTCTTTGTTTTTAATTATATATTACCTTTCACCAAAATGATACCTGATAATATTTGACGATGCGGTCGAATTAGAATAGTATTAATTTAAAATTAGAACAGATTTTCAAGTTCGTATACCAGTTTGCCTATTCCCATTATAATTTAAGTCTCTATAACTTACCATTAGGTGAGAATATAATCAAAGGCAGCCTACCAGTGATATAATCGTTTTTTTTTGGATTTTGATGGAACACCATCAAGGACCACCTTATGTTTAGCAGGAACCTCTGCCTATAACAGATGCATTCTATTACAAGTGACGAATTGTACCTACTGCGCCCGTCACTCTGAGAAATACAGTTTTTATGTCTCATGTGCGTATAATTTCATAGTAACTAAAAGTTATGGGCTGCCGCGCCGCAGGTGCGTGATTCGTACCAAACCGCCGGCTTGAGCTTCACCGCATGGAAGAAAGGTATTTTGCAAATGCTTGCCTAACTAGCCACCATACTCAAGTTGAAAAACTTTCGTCAAGCATCTAACGATCGGCCTAGCCCGTTTATCATCCTGCATCACATCATAACATAATAACAGGTGAGATATTGGTCATAGGCTAGCATATCAGTAGTAAATAAAACTGTGTACTGTATTATATTAAAAATACCACGATATTAATCACTTCTCGGCCTTTAAGATTTTAACCACATATATTTGTTTTAGGACCCATATATACAAAGAACAAGAATGGATATCCAGTGATCTTATACAATGGCCATCAATTCAATAAGCATACCAACACCAAAGGTTCAAAAGGATACTTCTTGTGTGCTAAATCACGACGACTAAAATGCAAGGCTGTCATTAAAACTTACGACGACGAGATAGTACTCATTAAAAATGATCACAATCATGACTGAATACGTTTTGTCCCATGTAGGGTTCTCTACTACAAAGGTAGAATAAACGAATATGTGACTCTTCTTCAGTGATAATCAGTACAGTACTAAGTTTGGACATAAAGAAGATAAGTTAATACGTTTGTGTTAGAATATTTTTAATCAACTTCTAAAACAGGAGGAGGTTCTCAATGCGGCGCGTATTTTTATATCTATGACCACGCATAAATTTTTACACTGTAGTCCGATTCCGATATTTTTTTTAATTGGACGATATAAACAAATAATTATATAATTATACCTCCGGTATACCTTCGAGGTATCCTGAATAAACTTCATCCCAAGGTTGAGTATTATATTAGTCAATAATTTCATAAATGTATTCGCTTACATGGATGATTTAATGGTATTTGCTGTTATCGACGATGAGATGTCGGATATTTTTGGCGAATGATCTTTTAAGCTGTCTTAACAACTAAAAAGAGAGAAAAATATTTTTCTGTAACGACTACCAACACTGAAAAGTTTGAAATAACTTGTGGAATTATGACCATACTAATGTGAGGTTGGTGTTTTAAATCAGCATGGTACCGACTTCCACAAGTTATTTTATACTTTTCAGTGTAGAAGATCAGCTATTGTTTTTGAAAATTTTATTTTACTTTCTATCTGTTACTCAATTATTACATTTAGCACTTCAGTAGCATTCGAAAAAGATTTATTCAAACGTTTGCAATTTTATTTGAAATGTATGTTTTAAAGTCTGGAAATAAAGTCCATTTTACAAGACACCTTTCCAGTGTCTCGCCTTGCTTCGGCACCCGTGAGATGCAGCTTTAAAGTGATTTAAATAACACTTTATCTTGCCTCTGCACGTGCTTTGAGTATCTTGGTCCCAAACAGTACCTTTGAATTCAACTTTAGCAATATAAAGGTATTAATACTGAATTCTTCTGCTATATTTACTACATCGTTCTTAAACCTTTGCAGTTCAAATAATAATGTCCCAAAAAGGCAAACCGCTACTAAAACTATATAGACATACTTATTATGCGGTGATTGGAAGGACTTCAAATCTGAAGACCAGGTGGAGATGTTCCACTCACAGCGGTCTTGAATGCAGGGCGACTGTATACACTATTGACGATGACGTGATTCGGACGAACTATGAACACACTCATCCACCGAAAAGCTAGTTGCTGAACGTATCTTTAAAAAATATTGATATTACTTTAGTTTAATCTGAATAATATCAATAAATATCGCTACCTATAATACTAGTTTTTGAGACATATAGTTCTCATTGGTAACACCATTATTTTGTAGTACTTAAATATTAGGTCAACTTGGTATAATAGGGAGAGCGATTCCTAATTGTAAACCGTGTAGGTGTAAACGTTACAAATTTTGAAGAATTATGGCAAATATCCCATTTATGAATCATCTCGCTCATGACATAAAAAATATTTAATATAAAACAGAATTGACTCCTATTTTTTAATCCTCGCACTCTGCGTATACGTGACACATTAACATAAAAACATTACATTCCCGATTTTGAAAATCTCATTTTGATGCAATCATGCACAGCGATGAAGGACGATGGAGAACTAGCATTCATGAAACTTCACCAGAATTGTGAATGGTGGTATTTTCATTAACTTTTCTCTGTAGCTCGCGGAATAAACCGATATTAGAAAAAAAGACAAAAGCTGCGTGAGCTAACAAAGGCTTACAGTATGACTGTGCTTCATAAATAATAGGATCAAGTTTATTCATTATTAATTTATCAATTTCGTACTTTCAGAACCAGTGTTCACGATCTCTCGTTACGGAAATCCAATGATTACGTTGAAGGGTAACCTTTACAGCAAACAAAGGTCATCGGGCGGCAAAACTCGATGGAGATGCTCGCGTCGTCGTATAGGATGCCAAGGCCACCTCTATACAAAAGAAAACAGCTTTATTATTGTTAAACATAATGATAAACATAATCATTAATGCACTAAAATATTTTTTATTACACTAATAGATATTTTTTATATCTTCATTTTTTATTTCTACATCGTAGAACAATGCTCTAATCAAAACGCTAGGTTAAGGTTGAGTGAAAAAGTGTCTGCTCAGCTTGACTTTTTAAATGCGGTAAGTGTAGTGAGATACGTATCTCAAAAAACCAAAACGCTTATTTGGACTTGTAGATATATACATTTTCTCAAACATTTTTGGAAAATATGTGAGTATTATTTTGACAACCTTCTTCGAGATAAATCGAAATTGCTGTACTGTCCAAATACATAGGCGCAGCGGCGGGCAAAAAATGTATGAAAATCTATATCTGTCGTGTAATTTAAAAATGGAACGATCTTTTACTTCGGAGCATGGGAACCAAGGAGGTAACTTATCATAGGTTTTATTTAAATTTCGATCTGGCTTGCAAATAGAACGCTGTTTATTGAAAAAAAAACAAATGAACACTTCATACTTTATTATATAGTATTACTTTAACGCGGGCAATTTTATTGTTGTTTGTTGATAATCATTAATTTTGAAAAGTAATTGTTTCGACAAAATGAGTTCAAGTAAAGACAATGAGTGTGATGAACTAAATTCAACGCCACCTGAATTTCAAAAGGCGGCAAGAGCCATAATAGAAAACTTGTTACCGCCAAAATCGAAAGAAAAATATTTTAAAACCTAAGAAAATTTTGTTTAATGGAGGAATGAAAGAAAATTTAAATCCTTATCCGAAAACGTTTTTTTGGCTTATTTCTGTTTTAATTTCTGCGCATTATTTGACAAAAGCACTATACAAGCCTTGGCCATAACTAGGCATTGATGGATTTACGTATGTTTGCCTCGGCTTCGCCTCGGCCCACATTTACACGTTCGTCCATCAATGCCTCCTTTGCTGGCCGCTGCAGTAATGTACCATTATCACAATTACAACGAAAAATTTGAACCGTAAGCGGGATTCATATTTTCAACCATTCGTCCCTCGGACCTGGCAGCTAGCAGCTCGCTGGAGAATACAATTGCAGCTACTCTTGTGTCATCATGTAGCGTCTGTACATAGGGAGCCGTCTTTGAAACCTATTGTAAACGAGTGTTATTCAGATAACAGCGTCAGGTGACAATTCTGACCACCTTTCGTTAATTGTTCCGTAATTTTTTTATATGTGAGTTAGCATTGTTTCTATCTGTAAAAAACAGCGGGCTCTATTTTCTGTATATAATTAAGGTTTTATTGCCGTGGCGTTTTCTGTTTCTGTGTAAACATTCTTAAATAACAGTGTTAACTACATCTCCACTGTACGCGTTGCGAACCCTCAGTTAGTAATGCGGCCTAGAGACTCGGCCGCGTATAAGTTACATATGTACATGATATAAATTAGTTTAATAGTCGTAATTTAGTTTGTTTGTTTATCCTGTGCGAACTTCTAACTAATCCGGGATAAAGAGTTTCCTTTGTTTGCTTCTAGGATATATCCCATCTGTGTACCCAAATTTCAACCCGATCGATTCTGTAGACAAATCTCACAGAGCAAGAATAAAAACAAAAAAGCACCAAACTTGCATATTGAAAATATTACAGGATTCGAATTTTACTTAATTACTATCAACCATACTAGAGATCGATTTATAGATCATAAATCAAATCTTTTTAATATCTAGGATGGAAGAAACCAAAAAGACTAAGGAAGAAATTAGAAAAAAGAGACGTCTTGCAGCAAGACAACGTCAAGAACGAATAAAAAGAGACCCTATGTTGTACCAAAACAATCCAAACAAAAAAAGGAAAGAAAGATATTATAAAAGGAAAAGAGATAAGAAATTACTTCCCGTGTCCGAAATGTCACAAAAACATAGAAAGAAAACTCAAAAAAGAAATAGGGAAAATATCAGAGCTTATACAAAAGACAAAACTATGTATTATTTAAACCATGACCTCCACCACGTCTCAATAATTCTCTTAGCAACGCCACATCCTAGTAGCATTTCTTTTAGACCATAGTTTAAGACATTGTAAAGATAGACAAAATAAAGATTATAATCATCAGGAGAATTGGAGCACACCCCGGCTAACGGGGTGAATGACGCATATGACTATAACGTTTCCCTTGGTAAATTTCTAATTTTGTAATGTAGTCCGCAGAGCATGCGTTATTGCAAAAATAAAAAATATTATAATAAAACCATGTTAAATAAGACATATTGCAATTTGCAAGTGTTTCTATGTATGTAGTAAGTGTAATGATTAATAAGGCATATTAAATAAGTACCTCTAGAGTACTTATTCAATATCGCTAAGGGGCCACAGTAGGTCTGAAACATTCTATTTAATAAAATATGTCACTTTGAACTTTAGATGATTAACTGGAATCTGTAACAACGTGCAAAACTGATGCGTGGAATACAATAAATATCTCAATGATATGAAGTACTTAAAACTGAAAGTACGAGTGAGAAAACCCAAGTTATAACGTTATGTGTATCGATGGGTGTCAGTCATCATGTATGTACGTACATTGGGTGGTCCTATCTTTGAAGTAGGTGCTGGAAATCGCTATAGGCATTAATGCTATATAAAATAGGTAATGTAAAAATCGAATGAACTATAGGTGTCGCTCCATCCCGATACGATGGTTGAGGAACGAGAGCAAGAATTAAAGTTATGAGTCATTGTGTCATGTTAGGTCAATTGGTTAGAGCATACCCCGGCTAAAGGGGTGGAAGGACGCGGGTTCGAATCCAGCTCATGACTATAATTTTTTCTCTCGTAAATTTGTAATTTTGTAATGTTATTCGCCTAGCAGGCGTTATTGCAAACTTTACAATATTAAAATTATAAGGTTGCGTCATCATTTACAAGTTTAAAACCAATTGCAAAATTGATCTTGTTTGTAGTACAACGCAAGTTGAACTATAGGTGTCGCTCCATCCCGATACGATGGTTGAAGAACGAGAGCAGGAATTAAAAGTTTTGACTATAATTTTTTCTCTCGTAAATTTGAAATTTTGTAATGTTATTCGCCTACCAGGCGTTATTACAAACTTTACAATATTAAAATTATAAGGTTGCGTCATCATTTACAAGTTTAAAACCAATTGCAAAATTGATCTTGTTTGTAGTACAACGCAAGTTGAACTATAGGTGTCGCTCCATCCCGATACGATGGTTGAAGAACGAGAGCAGGAATTAAAAGTTTTGAGTCATTGTGTCATGTTAGCTCAATTTGTTAGAGCATACCCCGGCTAAAGGGGTGGATGGACGCGGGTTCGAATCCCGCACATGACTATAATTTTTCCTCTCGTAAATTTGTAATTTTGTAATGTAATTCGCCTAGCAGGCGTTATTGCAAACTTAACAATATTAAAAAAATAAAACAACATAATAAAAACATCATGGCCAATTCATTTTTGCAATAATGCATGATCAGCGGATTACATTACAAAATTACAAATTTACGAGAGGAAAGCGTATACTTAGTTTGGTCATAGAACATATTATAATAATATGGTTTGGTGAAATTGGCCCTGAGAAACATAGTTATATTAAAATGAATTAAAGCAGCAGTTAAAAAGGATTAACAGGTGACCAGTTTGTAGTTCTGGTTGGCTTCTAAAGTTGAGTATTTGAACAGATTATTATTGAAAGACCATATTCAACAATACATTGTAGAACACTTAGGGATGTGGTAAAAATTCTCAAAATGCTAGGTTTAGGATAGACGTTGAAACAAGGTAAGAAAAGTAAGGTGCATTGCGTCAGATTTTTACTCAAGGAACAATCTCAATATGTCCTACAACGTAATGAGACAATGTGTTTGTTTCATATAAACCATATTTTTTTAGGCCCGCAATTCTGTACGTGGTAAGCAGATGCTAAAGTACGAAGGATATAAATTTAGTCTACAATATAAGAAAAACAAGAAGATGTGATGGTGGTGCTCGTAGAATCACAGCAAAGGCTGCAGAGCGCACATATTTACTTTTGATAATATGGTCGTCAAAATATGTAATGATCATAATCATTCCTTGGCTATTACCTACTTAAAGTAACTATTTAAGTCCATTCTTGTAACTGATTGCGACAGTTTTGTTTGTGGACGAAATAAATTGCATTTGTAATATGATTTTTCACAGTCAGAATCTTGGTTAGCATAAAACATAATTATTTTTACCAGTATAAATATTATTATTTTTTGCAAATGTATTGGTTTTATAATTAACTTTTGCATCGCAAAGGAAACAATCATACTGAATACAATGGTATATAATGGTACAAATTTCGCGTTAGATAACTTTGCATACCTAAATGTTTTTTTTTGATATATTTATACAATTATATTTTGTCTTACTACAATACAGCTATTCATAGCTTTGAAAATACATATACTAATAATTATAACTTTAAATGTTTTGATTTTTGTATTTATAAAATGTTGTATAATTTAATGTATAAACCTGCCTTACTATTTTTTTTCTCGATTAACACCAGCTCAAGCAGGGAGTATGCTGAAAACCAACCCTGCATGGTCTACGCTGCAAGGTCTGTGTAGTACAATGCTGAGTTTACCCCTATTATTATCTAATTTATTTATCGGTTTTTTTGAAGAGCTCTTAGCAAGCTAATTCCGCTGCAATCATGATTTGGATGGCTGACCGTTAGTGGCGTTATTCTTCTTCTTATTACTTCCGTGCTCCTCTCAAGGCACATCAAGCCGTCGGTCCCGATTGTCTTAGGATGGCAGTTACAGCATGGAAAAGACGGCATTTATAGCTAAAGGCAACGCACAAGAAGGTGGGCAGCAGAGCTTTCTATGGAACTGATATCTCTCATGCATGGCGATCCCCAAGATACTTAACTAAAGGTAATGAATAGATTCAGGCGTTACTTTGCGTAGATCCTTATTTCGATTAGATCGAGACTGATCGAGTCTTGATCCTGCGCTCCGTAAGTCAAGACCTCCTGAAGACACTTCGTTTAGAAGCGAAAAGTGTCGAATATTCTTCCGGTTAGGCTGCGTGGCGTTTGTAACGTCACGCAGTAGGCTTAACAGGAAAATTAGGTGGAATTACTAGATATATATTTTTACACTTTTTAAGTGTTTTATTTAAAATATTGTTTAATGTTTTCTTAAGATACTTAATTTTTGTTATTATGCTTAACTAACTTAGCTTAACTCTTGGTTTTCAACCCGCATAAACGTTGTTCTACTGAGAGGTACAGCCTGGCGGGCTTTCACAAAATTTCACCATCGTGCAATGAAACACTAATAAAATTTACATAATAATATTAAAACACTTAGGCCCGGTTTCTCGACGGCTATTCAAATCTATGATCAACTAACAAAGCTGCTAAGTTAACAGCACTGTCAAATCAAATTGGGTTGCTGAAAGGGCGATTAGGATAAAATTAACTAATTAGAAATCAATGATAACTGATCAGAGAAAGTAAATTTTGTATATGGCAACCTCCCTTTTTCCCTTCAATATGATTTATCGTTCATTCACTTTCGTGTCATGTTGACAAATTAAAAGGCGGCAATTGGGTGAATTTTTCAAAAACTGATCCTAAGCGAATGCAATTTATTTGATATTGTTTAATTTTTAAATTCTATTGTAATGGCTACTTCAAGGAGAAAAAATTACACGGAACGCGAGAAATGCTCGCTGTTGAGTATAATAGCCTGTACCTGGCCCTGAACTCCTCGTCACTATAATGTTCCATGGGATACATTATTTGGCGATAAACTCTAGACCTGGTTGCTCATTTTCACTGCTACTAGTCAATGACAAAGATGAAAGAGAGGATTCAATCACCTACACTATAAAGAGCAATCCAAGTATAGTTTTATTTGTTTCTGTATTGTGCACAGAAATCTTTTTGGCTGATATGTTTTCACGGTTCCGTTTTAATCACTTTACAGGAATGTCAAAATAGTCCGCTAATAGTAACAGAAGTGGATATTTATATAAAGTTCTGAGAAAACAGCAAAATAGGGAGCAAAGTTGGTAATTTACACGTTACTCGTCCGATCTCGGTAGATTAGCTAACAAATGATTTGACAGCGGGTTGACATGACATTTCAGCTTGATTGCTCGTTCAGAAACCCAACTTACGATTTAACTAGAGATTAGTGTTCAAATTTGACTGCTGTGTTAACTGATCAGAGATTACAATCAAAGTACTTGATCAGTATTCCTGCAACCTGAACTCGACTTAACAAGAGATTTGACACATGATTACTTAATTTGTTATTTGAATAGCCATCGAGAAACCGGGCGTTATAATTATACTGCTATATTATAAAATGAAAGGTTAAATTTAAAAAAATATTTCATTGAAATAGTCATACGTTTTAAAAATAGTAATAGTTATTTGTTATACAAGAGTGCTAAGTTGCTTTTTAACCGCGTGTTCAATTTTGATGACCGAGCAAGCGAAGGATTCTAAAATTGAATCACGAGCGCAGCGAGTGATTCAAAATTAGAATCCTGAGCGTTAGCGAGGGAATCAAAAGAGCACGAGGTGAAAAATCTTTGCACTAGAGTGCAACACGTAACTTTTCGTTCCACCTCAGCGAGAAAACCAAGAAGGTTCCGAGTCTGTGTTTTTAACAAATTAAAAAAAAGTTGTATGATATATTCGGCACCATAGAGGTAGCAGTAAATAGGTTTAATGTTTTTTTAATTCACAAACTTAGTGCACACGATGTTCTAAATTCAATTTACTTTATTCTCTAGAGAATAAAAACGGATTTTCCACTCAGATATTGAAAATTAAAAATATTCTTTTCGAGATGGTGGGATGAAAAATACTTTTAGAGAGAAGTAAACGCTAACGTACTCAAAAGTGTTCAACAATTATTAGGTTATCTTTACAAACTTTGGTATTATAATTTATTATGCATTGCTTTTTTTAGAATACATAGAAAATGACGCTGCTCCAAAGTTCTCAACGTCTCGTTTTGGGAAGCCTGTAATCACAGTGGGACCATATCGTTTCAAGATGGACTCTCGGTGCAAGGGGCCCCGGATGAGATTTGTTTGCGTAAAAACTTGTAATGGCTGTAGAGCTACTATCACTACTATTGAAAATTCAATAGTAAAGATGAGCAATGAACATTGAAGTACACAAGTAGTATTGAATTTTAACCGCGTCATTATATTTAAAACTGCTATTTAAAGATAAAGAAGTGATGAATATGTAATCGTATTGCTTGTGAATAGTAAACTAGTATATTGTCTGTTAAATCATATGTATGTAAAATAAATAAATGATATGTTTGCGTTTCCTTTATGAAACTTAATATATTAAGATGTTGTATTTTTCTAAGAAATAAAATTCTCATGACGAACCCCCTCAATAATATAAGACGTCGAAATCACTCATAGTAATAGAAGAATAAGTATTCTTGAAGCCTGCAAAAGGTCCCTTAGAGGTATAAAAAGCTGCATCATTTAGGGTCAGCGAATGAGGTGAATCAGCGTGTATTCTTGGAGTATAAAATTACTCTTTCAAACCATCGACCTGATTGGTCTATTTTGTTATAGGGTGCCCTTTTCTAGCCTTGAACCTATTGCATAAAAATACTTCTATCACTGAATAAACTGAACGCGTTTCGCTTCTACACGAAGCAACCTCAGGAGGTCTTGACTCTTTTTGCGCTCGTACAATCGAGAATTTCTCTATCGTAGTTATGGCTACGTGGCGTTTTAAGTCACGTCGACTTAGCAGGAAAATTAGGAGGAATTGTTACTGATATATTTTATATATTTTTTAAGTTTTTTAATAAAATAAAAATAAAATATAATGTTTTCCTAAAATATCTACAAAATATTTGTAACTATTAGGAATTTAATATTTACATATTATATTTTGGTCTTATTAAGTTTAAATAAATCTTAACTGATTAACTAGATAGATGTCGTAATATTACATATCATTTTGTTTTTGACGCGTTTGCTGTATACTCGTTGAATTTGTTGCAGACAGTATTGAATTCGGTAACAAAGTATTGAAAGATAAATGAGGAAATAATAAAGGTAACGTGCAAAATTTTGTCATTGTATCGTTAGAATAATGTATTAAATGTCAACTTTTAATTATATACTTTACTGTAATAAAACGATTTATTTATGAGTGATTTTTGATAACTTTGTGACCTTGACCCTCACGTTGTACTCAAAATTATAGTCTTAAAAATTACCTTGCTATGTTCGCGCCTTCGTTGCGCTTTGATTTTTCACGAATAAAGTATGACACTGCTTTTACCTAGTTAAATAATCTGCAACAAAAAAGCAATAAACAGCTAATCTTCATTAAAAATTAATAGTAAAAATACAATTCTCAACTTAACATAAATCTAGAAGACTTCGACATAATAGGGATTCAATTTATCGTGACGTAGAACACTGCTCTATTCCCTGAGTACATAATGCCTCATTATAAATGCGTTTTCACTATATTTTATAATATCAGGTATCAAGAGTAGCGTAACATTTTCTATTAGTAGTATAATTATATTCGTCAAATGTTGCTTATCAAATGTAAAGAAAAGGTATTTTACAGCTAAATATATAACGTCGCGACGAGGGAACACATTACTGAGTATTGATGGTTTTACATTATACGCCAAAACAACCAGTCGAGGAAAGACGCGGTGGATTTGCTCCACTCACAACAGGAAGGGGTGTAAAGCAGTTGGTTACACTATGAATGACGAAATAATTAAATTAAATAATGAACACAATCACGAGTGTACAGCTAAGGATAGTTAAAAAAAATTTAAGTATATACTTTAATTTTTATGTTACATAAATGTATACTTTACTCTAATAAATCGTTTTTTTTTTCATATAATATTTCTATATATATACAGCCGCAATGCAAATATAATTTATTTTGTAGAACGATTGTAAGCTATATAGCTATGGTTTTCAACAAATGAATGAGTAGGTAGAAATAAATTGCTGGCTTCAAATTCATTTGAAATTGCTAGTCTGATATCACCCAACAGGTGCTGTATTCTATGGCCCACAGTTCATCAAGAACCGTTTTAGTAACCTTGTCTTGATTATTGAGGGTAATATATTCAACAAGCGAAGTGACAGCAGAGGTACCGGGATCCGCTGGGTTTCCGTTAAGAAATGTACGGGATGTAGAGCTACTGTGATTCTGGATGAAAAGCTACTGTGATTACTGTACTGTAAAAATTAATAAAACCATTGCAATAAAATGTGCCATAACCATTCATGACACTGTAGACCATGTTATTGATAATGAAACAATTATTGACTATTGGTGGTTTTCGAAAGTTGTTTTATCTTAAATCCAAAACCTTCAAACTTCTCTTATAATTAGTAAATCAAATCAAATCATTTATTTGCTAGAATACAATTCGATATATATAAGGTCTTAAAATTACTTCCGTCGATGTATTCAGCCTGCAGGCAGGCGTGCAAATATTATACAAATTATTAAAAAAATGTTATTTTACTTATTGTCAGGATCACATCAAATTTAATTACAATTAAATACATTATACATTACAATAATTTAAAAATTCATATATTCATCAACACTATAAAAACAATTGTCCAGTAACCAATCTCTCAATTTTAACTTAAACTTATAGTTTTGTAATAATTTGATACTTTGTGGTAATTTATTATAAATAATTATGCATATGTTGTAAACATTTTTTTTATAAATCTGTCTATGGCAAGTTGACTGGTACAGTAGATTATTAAACTTAGCTCTTTTTCGCCTTACATAAACCTCATTATAATTTTGAAAACATTTTGGATGAGTTCTGACAAAACACATGCGTCTCTAATGTACATACAAGGAAGTGGAAGTATATTAAATTTCTTAAATAATGGCTTGCAACTATCTAAAAACCACGCCTTGTTCAAAACTCTGACACACCTTTTTTGAACTTTGAATGCCCTCTCGGAGTCTACAGAGTTTACCCACATTATATTAGTCCGTAACTCAGTGTTTACGTGTATTTTCCAATTAAGGTGGTTAACTAAATATACTCCTAAGAATTTAAAAGAGTCTACTTCTTGTAGTTTTTTATCGTTACAGCCAATGTCAAGTGGTGTTGGTTTTGAATTATACGAATGAAATTGAATTAATTTTGTTTTATTTATATTTATGTTTAAGTCGTTTTTTTCTGTCCAATTTATAATATCCACTAGAGCTTAGTTTATAATATGTTGAATTGATTCGTTTTTATTAGGTTTTATAACTACAGTGGTGTCACCTGCAAATAATATGCATATAAACGATCTCCCAGAGGAGATGGGATGAGGAATGTGGGGGCACCCTGCTCACGTTGACTTGAGTATAATAGTAGCAAGCTAATAGTGTTCTTGCAGCTCATTCTTTCCCTTAGTCGCCTTTTATGACATCCAATACATGGATATGCGTCCTAAAATTCTTAACCCTTGATCATTTATGTAATAATGACTAATTATATATACCTATGATAGGAATTTAATGTCTACATATAGGCGCTTAGTGTGACTTAGTTTATAATGGTAAGTTGGGATTAGTTCTTGCCGAAAAAATATATAGGTAAAAAGAGAATTTAAGTTATATATTATCGTACACTAGTACCGGTAGCGAGTCAAATTGCTTGTTTATTGATTGTTCATAGTTGATGACTTTAGCTTCATTTGAACATTCATCACTTATGGGTGGACCTTCCTGAAACGAAAAATTGCAATAAAGTTTACAACATAGGTTTATACCTAAAACCATTTTGGTTTTTCAACATACAAACTTAAAATCATAGACACCTATTACCATAATGAATAGATTCAGGCGTTACTTTGCGGAAATCCATATTCAATAATAACAAATATATCTTAAATATTTTAAGAAAACACTTAAAAAATACAAAAATATATCTAGTGACAATTCCGCCTAATTTTCCTGGTAACCCGACGTGACGTCACAAACGCCACGAAGCCAAACCGGAAGATTTTTTTCTTCCTGGTAACCCGACGTGACGTCACAAACGCCACGCAGCCAAACCGGAAGAATTTTTTCGACGCGTTTCGCTTCTACACGAAGCATCCTCAGGAGGTCTTGACTCTTCAAGCGCACGATCGAGATTTCTCGATCGTGCGCTCGAAGAGTCAAGTCTTCGTGGCGTTTGTGACGTCACGTCGGGTTACCAGGAAAATTAGGCGGAATTGTCACTAAATATATTTTTGTATTTTTTAAGTGTTTTATTAAAATATTAATTTGATGTTTTCTTAAAATATTTAAAAAATATTTGTTATTACACCTATTACCACCTAACGATGTGCTCGTTAGATGGTTTTAAACTTTGAACTGCAATATTATTTTTTTGTAAGAAAACTCACAAGCCAGTCTGTTTGCTTTTGGACTCAAACGCCCATGCATCAAGTATTTTACCGAAGGAGAAGGAGGAGTTACCTAAATTTTCTATTAAATTAGGTACACCCAAAACGTTATGTGAATTGTACCATTAAGTCACAAATGTGTACCAGTCAAATTCTACAATGTATGTGTAGCTATTAAAATTGGGTGAAATCATGATAATTTATTTTTTTTGAGGTACCAAACTATTATTTGCTTTCACGCGTGCTTGTACGGATATAACTTATGAAAGAAAGATGTCACATTTTTTATTTTCTCGACAAGATTCTACCTCTTTATCATAAAATTACAAATTATTTAAAACAAGAGTATTTTTTGTGACGCAATATATTTATTTATTTTCTACCTCTTTGCGCAATCTTGCTCTGGTTAGTAGAATTATTTTGAAAATATCTTTGAGTGTGACGATCTGTTAATACTGTTTTTAGTCACTAATCCGCTAATTAAAAATAATAATATATTTATTTGTTATCATTCCTCCGACTTTTGTTACCTCATGTCAGATATGGGGTTGCCTGAATAACATGTTTAATATTCTATAAGAAAATATTTCCCATTTCAATCTTTATTGTCTTAATAGTCCTTATTATTTGCAGCCCCCACATACATAATTTCGCGGCTCAAAGCGCCTATGATCACGTACTCGGGTTACCGATTTAGCAAACACTACACTTCGGGAAATAAAACTCGATGGCGCTGCTCTTCGCACTATACCACGAACTGTAAGGCTTCTATCAATACCGTTTTAGATAAAATTGTCAGAGTAAGCAGTTGTCATAATCATCCTGTACGAAAACCTGATAAAATGTGATTGTTGAGTTCTCTTATGTCGTGACGTCGAATATGCTAGAAGTATTGTTTACAAGTATGACATCCGATATTGAATAAAGGTAATTAATAAAAGCCAGCGTAGACCACTACACTGGCTATCGTACTGCCTTGTCTTGCAAAATAAGAAATCATTAAAGTGCAGTGCACTGAACCAGTTAAGGTTTAATGAAAAAATGTATCTGGATTTAAAAATCCAATTTCAAATACCATTTAAAATAAGGGATAAAAAGCTCCTTGAATAATTAAAGAGCGATCGGTCAGTTACCCATCCTAAAATTCATTTCAGATATGTGTTTGACAATAATTATTACGACTAACATTAAATAAAGTGTCCTGAAGAAGAAATAAAAGCTTATGCCTATGTAATAAAAATAAATATACGTATAAAATGTTAGTCGTTATTTATTTATGCATAAGATTGTTGATTTACTCGTATTTTGAATTTTTATGTAATGGCACCCTTAAAAAGTCGTTGTTTATTTAATAATGATGTAAATTAAAATTGTTGAGGTACGTCATAGAATATTTTCTTTGTTTCAGATCGCATCAGTTTTAATAGGGAGAATTATGTGGATATCAATGATTTGTAAGTCCTTTATCTATCTGAATTTAAGAACAATATCTTGAGAGTGCGTTAGTTGTGCATACAAATTTTCACTGATCTGGAAGGAATTATGGCCCAGTAGCAATGGCTATGTGCTACCGCACACTGTTAACCCACTGCTTGCAACTTCACAAAGTTTTGAGGTTTACCGGATGTTGCTAATACATCTTGAAAATGCTCGCCACTGCTACTGCTAATAATACCAGAAAGTAGTAGATTTGATAAGGCTAGAAATATCAGATGTGGTCGCTATAATATAAGTTAATGTTTCTCTTAAGGATTCCGTATTTAAACGAATAAACGGAGCCCTATTATCGAGACTCAAGAGGGATAGACAGTACGTCTGTCCCTCCGTTGTCCGTAAGTCACGGGTCTCTATATTGTAAACGGAATGACTGACAAACCCTAAATTTGTATAGCTTTTATAGAGCGTGGATTCAATATAAATATTGGAATAGAACTTCAATTTAATTATTTATGAGAGGGGTTTTTTGCGGTTTCATCATTAACAACTAATTGAGTCGATTAGATATTTCTTTCTTTTATGGGCTGATGCAATGCGGAATCATTAATAGCGTGGCCTAACTCACATTATGCATTTTAGTTTTTTTAAAACATTTGGTACATTGAACTTATTTTTATATGCACATTTAGAATTGAAATTGCACGGCCTTATAAAAATTATTAGTTAATCGCTTTATTTTCTTGTTGTAAATTTTTTCCATATAAGAACTTCAAAATCCTAGTTTTTCGACCGCATGCCACAATTAAGGTGAAATATGACAGCGAACCACGCGTAGGTTTACCGCAGCGCGCGGCGGTACCAGTTTCGGCCTACGGGGTTGAGGTAAACTAGTAAACTGAAAACAAACTTTTTAAATTATTTAGGACTAGCTTTCCGGGCGCGGCTCCGCCCGCGCGTATGTCGGTTATCGCGCGAAAACATTAACCTCTTTTTGCGCAGTTGGATAAAAACTATCCTATGTTTTTTCCCGGGTCTCAAACTATCTCCATACCAAATTTCATTCAAATCGGTCCAGTAGTTTTGGCGTGAAAGCGTAACAGACAGACAGACAGACAGACAGAGTTACTATCGCATTTATAATATTAGTACTGATTATTTTAGCTCATATTGAAGTAGACTCTGAGCTGTCGTTTGAGTGATCAATTTGGGTAATCGTAATAAAGTTCATTTTGCTGGATTCAACTAATAAAATGGTATATGTCGTAGTACGTAAGTTGTTATTGATCCTACCGTTTAATGCAGTTTGTTTTAATCTCTTAGCTTATATGGTGAATCATTATTGTAAAAGAAAAAGATGTTGCTTTTTATACTTTCTATGTTTAGATAAACCTGGATAAATTGGTATTTTAATATAAATAATACACTTGTGTAGTGTATTGTTAGACGATCTTTTATTTTGTGGTAAGATATAAAACCCCTGTAGTTTTTTCTAAAAAGGGGTTTATCGTGAATTCCTGTCATCCTCTACGTACATAAATAGGGACATATTGTTAAATGTACATACTCAGTATTTTTCTTCCTGTATTATAATTGAATATGTGATGTATTTGTTTGACGTAACCTGTTTTGTCAAAATTTTAAGTTTGACTATTAAAGGATCAACATATATTTAGAAGCATTCTTTATACTAATCTATTGGTAGATGCGATATTTGGCCATAGTTTTTTTTATTCGTAGCTGTAAAAAGAATTAATTTTTTGATGAAATTATGATTGAGTATTAATAGTGTGTTACATAATTATTAGAACAAAAAACCTTGATTTTTATATTCATATTCGGAATATGTTTAGATCATACTTTTTTCTATCTATCTATGATTTTCACAGAAAAACAAGTACATGCTGAAAACTTTCTGGCAGAGAAAGCAGTTCTTGATTAGGAAAGAAGGGTAACCGAGTTTTATTCGTAAATGAGTATCCATATTCAGCTTACGACACCAGGACCTTGCGAAATGGCAGTTCAAGTAACAGATGGGTCTGTTGCAATAGAAAGGCTATGAAGTGTAAGAGTGAAGTCAGATCCGTCAAACAAATCATCGTATCCAAAAAGTTTGATCACAATCACGCCCCAACGTTAAAGGAAGATGAATTTGAAGTCGTGAAATAACTGATATAACCTTCTTGTATTTTTAATATTACATATAGTTATTTGAATTTCGTATCCAATGGACAAAACGGACCCCTATTTACGAGACTTCGCTGTCTGTCTGTCTGTAACGAGTCTCTTGCTCTTTAACGGCATCAGTTGCAAACACTGTCTTTTGCAATATTGTATAGAACGTTGATATAAAGATGGATTCAAAATTCATTGAAATTATTTTAAGGGAAGCTCTAATTCATGAGAAGTTTGTCAAAAAAACATGTTTGAGCTCTAACATGTAGATTAAAATTGTCTGTTACTCAGAGTGGAGTACAATTACATACAATGCTGGTTTAAAATACGATTTTGAAGCTGCGATCAAAACCCATAAACTATACTCGTATTTTCTTTTACGGACTGATGCAATTTCCTAAAAGAGCGAGACCTGATTGACACGTGGCCAGTAAAATTTTTTTTAGTATTCCCTTAGTGCTATTTGTGATGTTATTTTGAAGCATTGATAGTCGAGCAGTTTTCTTTTTGCTCTTTAACGGAATCAGTTGCAAACACTGTCTTTTGCAATATTTTATAGAACGTTGATATAAAGATGGATTCAAAATTCATTGAAATTATTTTAAGGGAAGCTCTAATTCATGAGAAGTTTGTCAAAAAAACATGTTTGAGCTCTAACATGTAGATTAAAATTGTCTGCTACTCAGAGTGGAGTACAATTACATACAATGCTGGTTTAAAATACGATTTTGAAGCTGCGATCAAAACCCATAAACTATACTCGTATTTTCTTTTACGGACTGATGCAATTTTAGGGTCTTCCTAAAAGAGCGAGACCTGATTGACACGTGGCCAGTAAAATTTTTTTTAGTATTCCCTTAGTGCTATTTGTGATGTTATTTTGAAGCATTGATAGTCGAGCAGTTTTAGCTATTGAGTACCGTGCCGTAGGGCCACGGTTCGATCTCCACCGCCAGCTTGAATTTTATCAGGCTAGCTACCATCTTCAAGAAGAAAATTTGTCGCCACAGTGTGTTCCAGCAGCGTCCTTAAAAGCCTTAAAATTACAAGCACATTAGACTCAACAATTGTGTGACTCATGGCGACGGCCGCATCTGTTGTAGACAGACATTTATACCGCTTCACATCCGGTGGGCCTAGTGCACGTTCCGTCACAGTCACATAAAAAACTAAAGAAGTAAAGAGTAAACCTACTGTATTTTATAGCGCATTTTTGTAATATATTATATTAAGTATAGCGTGAGTTCAATGATCACATATGTACTCTACATAAAGCGGGATAATAGTATGAAGATGATGTTGACGCAAGGTACGTCGAAATTTCATCGTTAACATGCGCGATGAATTTTCGACGTACTTTCCACAGTTTTAAATGCGACGTCATTTACTGTTGTCACCTATCACTGGCTGACGAAGAGTATATAAACCAACTAATGTTGATTTTTATTAGTTAATATATTAATTTTGTTACACTTATCCTAAATTGTATAATGTCTGTTATTTTACTAGCCATTCTGTCTGCTGCAACATGTAGAATATCTATTTGTGTTTTTGTTATTAAATGATTCCAAATTACTTACTATTGTTCATAATGTGCACGACAATATATCGGTGGAAATACTGCTTCAAGTTTAAATAAGTTTAAAATCATACATACGTTAGTTTTTTTATTTTTTGTCACGTTCATTTAACGTCACCTTTATTTAAACATGATCAGCCTAGTTCCAAGTGATCGCTTCAAGGCTTCGATCGTTCTGCTGTACCTATTGCGTGAAAGACTCAAAGTAAGACAGTATATTACTACAATAGCATGAGCTTACTAAGTAACCATGGAAAATTGTGTACCAGTGTTGATTGTAAGAAATGAAATAGAAATAGGCAATTACAGATTTAGAAAAAGCTTATGAAAAGTGGTGAACATCGGTAACGTCAATGTAATGAGAGGGCAGCAATCTCATTTTAGCTTGGAAAACTTTTTATCAAAGCTACGAGTTCTTGCGTAAAGAAATGCACGTTGTAGGACCCGATTTAATAGTTAAGGATCCATACAGGTGTTTCAAAAGGATGCATACCATCATTATAGTTTTTTATTCGTGAAAGTTGGGATTAGTAAAAGACAGATCAAAGTAAAATAAATTGAAGTCTTATTTTTATCAAAGATGTCATCTCAACTGCAATATATTTGTCTTTGATCTCTCTGTTATAACAGTAATGCATAAAACACGCAAATCATATTTTTGAAATAAATAATTAGAAATAGATTTATAATTTTAGATATTATCATAATACTCTTCCTAAATGGAATAGATAATATAGAACTAGTGCACTAGACAATGTAGAACTAGATATTATAAATATGATATTGGACGTTTTACGATACTAGACATGAAGCTTGACGTAATGGAATACTGAACTTTTCAAATATACTTCCTAGTCAATATCAGCCTGAACAATTTTAACATTTCATTTTAAATACAGTTTATTAAAAATAATATCTTCAGCTAATATCTTCAGCAGATCCTGTCTATGTTAAATCTTGTCGAGGGAATATTATGATAAAATGCGGTAGGTACACCTTTACCAATAAAAATCGTACAGGTCCGGGGATCAGATGGGCATGTTCGACCCATCACCACAAGGGCTGTAGGCTTACGTAAGGACTTTTGATGATGCAGTTGTCAAAGTTCACAATGTGCACGACCATACTATTTTGAAGAGAAAATTTCAAAAGCTTAATATATTTGTACTACCTAAATGTTAATTATGGTTAGTTTATTAAGTTTTATTTTCAGTTGTTACCAAGTAAACGCTATGTTAAATTACGGTCTACTGACTTTAGTGATATGCATAATTGTACATGTTATATTGCCTCAAAGCTAACAATTGTTACACTATTATTGTTAATTTGAATTACTAAGATATGTTTCTAGTGTTGTATAACAATATAGTATAATATATTATTTAGTATACATAATATTACTGCACCATTATTCTCGCCACGGTGCGGGACACTATATAGTAATTCTTTGTACTCGTGCGTGACCGGTAAAGTAGATACAGAATAGGTAACTACGTGTGTAAGTAATGTTCGCATTACTGTGTTCCAGTTTGAAGCGTATGGGTGCCCGTGACATTACAGGTGCATGAGACTTAACAATTTAACGTCTAAGAGTGCACTTCTTCACTTTTGATGAACTGCATCTGTTATAGGCAGAAGTTACCCCATAACACCAGGTGGGGCTCATGCTGGTTCCATCGCAATAGCATAAAAAAAGGTTTCCCTTTATTATGCCTTTCTTTGGACCCAGTTTATCACTTTCACGTTAAATACCTTATATTCAAAACACCTGTTAAATACCTAACATACAATATATTTTGTATCCGTCGAACTCAACTTTTGATGTTTTTTTTTGTGGGTAAGAGAGTGCACCTTCAAGTTGATTCCGTTTAAATTTTTATCGATATCAGTCGTTCTGTCAAGTTTTCAAAGTGAAGATATCAGTCGAGTTGTTTTTCAAATTGAACTCAACTACTAATAAGCTAAAAAGCAATAAGCCCAAGTCAGCATGGTACTCCATCCTTACAAGATTTTTCATAATTTTCAGTCGGAAAAGTTGATTCCAAAATATTTTGCGTTTTATTTTATTTATTCGCAGTGCCGGTCTCATATATCTTGTTTTGTATTAAGTAAAGATTGTGTTTCGTCGGTGGTACATTGTGTTAGTTTTATTTAATGTTAATTTTTAAATTAAAAATAGATATATTTTTTAATTTAACATTATATCGATACTGTGCCTGTGACCTTTTTCTTGCTCGTACTTAATTTCGAGTTATTATTTACATAATTTTTTTTTTTTTTTTTTTTTTATGCCTGATTGGTTAACCTTTGACCACTATCTCACCTGATGGTAAGTGATGATGTGGTCGAGGATGTTGTTCAGACTAACCTAGAGTTACTGGCTCTCAAGGACAGCTGCCGGAACACACCGTTAGGTGCTTGGCGACAGATTTTCAACTTGAGGGTGGTAGCTAGCCAGGCGGGCATTTGCAAAGTGCCCTACCACCATGCTGTAACGACTGCTATCCTAAGACAACAACCGGGACCGACGGCTTAACGTGCCCTCCGAAGCACGGAAGCGCTCAGTAGTAATGTCACCAGCGGTCACCCATCCAACTCATGACCGCGGCGGACGTTGCTTAACTTTGCTGATCGATTCAGAATGGCTAAGCAAACTTGGCTACGAGCGCTTTAAAATAACATATTATTATTGTCTATTGAGTAAATCAATATAATTATTCATGTGTTATGAGAACTTGCGATTTTCTTTGGCACATAATATTATTAAATAAGAACAACAACATTGCAGTGTGTCAATTACTATATTAACATTTTTTCTGAATTGCACCTTTCATATTTAAAAGTTTTGAAATATTTTTGAGATGGCACATGAGGAAACCGCACCGTAGTCTACAACACTTCACTCGCTGATAGCACCGAACACCGTTTCCCATTGCACGTTTGTTTATTTATTTAACATAAAAACAAACGTCAGTGAGTTGTCAATAAAATAATACTTAATCAGTAATAATCATCAGTAATAATATTATAAATGCGAAAGTAACTCTGTCTGTCTGTCTGTCTGTCTGTCTGTCTGTTACGCTTTCACGCCAAAACTACTGAACCGATTTGAATGAAATTTGGTATGGAGATAGTTTGAGACCCGGGAAAAAACATAGGATAGTTTTTATCCGACTGCGCTAAAAGAGGTTCATGTTTTCGCGCGATAACCGACATACGCGCGGGCGGAGCCGCGCCCGGAAAGCTAGTATAATATATATACCAAAAAAAATCGGTATAAAAAGTAAATTATTGTATAATGATGAATAAAATATATACCTACCTAGTATTAATGATAAGGTGAGGTTAATAATTTTAATAATTATACAGTAAATATAAGTACCACTAAACATTTAATAAAATGTACGCCTACTACATATATAGTACATTAATCATAAGAGTAAATTGTTTATATGCCCGAGGGGTGCCGGGCTAGAATGTTACCTCCCTATCCCTATCTCTACCCGTGGGTATCGTAAGAGGCGATTGAGAAGGTGGGCAGCAGTGCTTTCTAAGGAACTGATATTTCAAGCTGCGATCCCCAAGACGCCTGCCAAGCGTGGGGATTATTACAAACCAAAAAATGGGGGAGGCTGTGTTCAGCAGTGGACAATGCGGATGGTACAGTAAATTGATTTATAATATATGATTAACATAACGTATACATAGGATGTATTTAAACTATTCAGTGATAGAATATTTTACTTTTTTCTGCGATTTTTTATCTCTACGGGGAAATATTTGTCGTTCGAATAACAATTAAGTTTCCTTACAAATATAAAAAAATAATATAGGAATTAGTTTAACTCGTTGAATCTTAAATACTGATTAAAAAATGATTGCCATTGTTATTCATTTAATTGTTTTTCAGGTCCTGTATTCTGCACATCAAAACGTGGGAATGTGATGTTGAAATTTGGTGGTTACCGTTTTTCTAAAGATTATACAACAGCTGGGAAAACAAGATGGCAATGTTCTAACAGAGGAGGAAATTCTTGCAAGGCACATATTTTTACATACGAAGAAGTCGTATTGAAAGTAAACAATGTACATACACATCCGCCAGTTGAAGATATGTATACATGTTAAAAAAAAATTAACATCGTAATGCTGTGTTAAAAAAATTGGTTTAAAAGCCTGTCCATTTTCTGGGCATGATAATAACTTGAACATCACACCACCACTTACTAGCATGCGAGTCAATGTACAAAGAATAATGAATTAAATAATGGATACGCCTGTGTTCAGCGACTTTTGATTATGTTCTTAATGTCACCTTATTATTTCTCTGTAGATTCTTATATAGGTAGGCACTAGTAAAAACTATGTTATATGTGTACATTTCATTCGAATGTAGTAAACATTATAAAATACACCTTCATGTAATTAAGGTGGTTTTTACATTATTTTGTGTTCTGATTATTAACAGCTGTTTAATTATTTGCTTTTTGTCACGATTTAAGTGGAAAATTAACTGTGATGAATGTTCGTCCCCATAAGTACAATGAGTACTGGACCACCTCCAGGGTCAGCTTCCTGCATATTTAAAATCTCTTAAAGCTTGATATCATTAAGTACGAAGATGACAGTAGAAAATATAGATTGGATACACTTCTGTTGAAAATAAAAGATACCCGAGAAATGCCTTTGCTTTTTTTAGAATTATTTATAAGTCTGCATTAGATCATCTATATTGGAAGAGGCACATTTCGGGGATGATACTCAAAGGTCTCTGCTTGGCATTAAATAGGCTTGGCTGGGTATTGACATTTTGCATGTATGTTAACTGCATAAAACTGCTTGCAAACTGTAATTTTGCAGTTGGTGTGCAGTTGAAATACAAACCATCAGTTTGGGGACACAATATTTGCTTGATATTTCAGTGGTTGATTTATTATAAAAGTTATATATGAAATTTAAATTCACTCACCGTTTTTAGATGCCTAAAGCAGATTTTCCTGGAAATCGGGAAGATGCACAGTATTTCACAAGCTCCTTTTTGGGATATCACTTTCCCGGCTGAGAGCATGTAACACCACACACACACACACACACACACACACACACACACACACACTCCCTCCCACTACACACACGATATTAAGTATAGCTTTTACACAGTATAAAATTCTCGAAAGCGCCACGCGTTTTTACTGAATTGAAAAGACGCTTCCCTAAAATTGATATTTCATTATTTACTCTCGGCCGGTTATAATTTTAAACAGGTAATCCAGAAAAACATAAGAGAATCTACATATTTTGTCCTTTTTTAGAATACATCATATCCACAGCACGTAATACATCCACGATAGTATTATTTTAACTAACTATTATGTTACATTGCAAATATACATAATTTAGGTACGAATTTTACAAAATCACGCGGCGTACTTTCCCGCCTTTTTGTAATTTGCATCGATTTTTACGATCGCAACAGCAATTGAGATTTGTTCACGCGTACATACGTGCTTGTATATATTCTATTTGATCTATGTATTTGACAGCGCGGTTTTGGCGGGACGTCGCATACTGTTTTTTTTTGTTTTACATTGGATACGTATGATTTGTACATTTGCCATTTGTCAAATAACACGTTATGTATGTTTTGTTATATATATATATATATATATATATATATAACACAACATAAAATAAAACATATATACGTATAAAAAAACCTACATACATATATATATATATATATATATATACTTACATGTTACATTTGCAAAAATATCCCTGGTCACATCACTGTACACAATTCTAAGGTATGTAGGTTTTTTTATTGCTGATAGGCTAGCTTTGACCACTAACTCACCTGATGGTAAGTGATTATGTGGTCGAAGATGTTGTTCAGGCTAATGTAGAATTACTGGCGTTCAAGGACAGCCAGAACGCACCGTAAGGTGCTTGGCGACAGATTTTCTACTAGGTAACTACAAGTCGTGAGGATGTCAAGTTTAATCATGTTATCCTAGAGATAGACATATAATGTTGTGTAGATCGATCGCACATCTCCTGAAGCCTGTAATATATCGATTAGCTGGCAACTTTGCATCTGTTTATATTTTATTCTTCTTTGGATTCTAGGTATAATCTATGTTTTTTTAATCTTCTGCATGTCATAAATCAGTCCCAAACTCAGCATATTGGAGCTTGTTTTGAAACCAATGCTCATCTATCCGTGAGGCCGGGTGCTGACTATACGGAAAAAGTAATTGTTCAGTTCAATTCCAAATTTGTCTTTATTGTCTTTGTGCTAACTTTTCACCACAAAAAGAGCTGATGAAGTAGAAACTGGCTCTCAAGGACAGCTGCTGAACACACATGCTTGGCAACTGTATTTCTACTTGACGGTAGTAGCTAAGCCTTACGGCAAAGTTTACGTCACTGGGCCATCACCTAGGTTATTTGTGTAAAGGAAATAAGGCTTCGGGAGTCAGTGAAGTTTCTGATGAAAGTTAAGTACACCAAGACCAAAAATCTGATCAAGAGCTAGTTATGCTTAGCTCTTTTAGGGTTACACATTACAGATGTAGAACAAATATAAGGTATAAAAAACCCAAAAACTTACTAAATTAACTCTTGACAATGACACATTGTAGGGTGCAAAAAAGATTTTTATTCGGCTTTTTTTTCATGTGATTGGAAGCTCTCGAAATAATTATTTAATGAATTTTATGTCCACCCCAAACTAGCTTAGCTAATTTTTATCTAGCCCACCAACATCTTTAGTCGCCTTGTATCAAAAAAAACATTAGTGCCCGTATGGTAGCGAGCATATCACCATCGACAAGACACCCACGTGATACTAATTTTAATTCTTAGTTAATTTTAGTTCATGTATTCGTTTCTTAATGAAAATATTTTTCTTGTATCCCCATAATGATCTTCACACCACAGTGATAGTAATATTATATAGGACACCTCATTTGTCAAAATCGCAAAAGAAGGATGGACGTACAAATACGGCAAAAAAAACTACTGATGTGTTTTGGCCACGATAGGAATAGTTTGCCCACCCCTGTTTTAGACTGTGATATACCAATACAGCATGGCAGGGCGACCATTTAACTTGTTTGTATCAATTTATTTTATTTGTTATATACTAACAAATCTGGAATCATAGAAAAATTGTGGTATCGCTATTACGTATTCTCATTTCTTACTAACTACAGCTGTTTATTGCTGAAATTTAGTACAAAATAGCTTTAGTAAGTAACAAATGTGAATACTTCATCGCGAAATGTTTGTATGTGTATAACGCATAATTATGAATGTTTTTGGGTCATCAGTACTATATATAATATTATAAATGCGAAAGTAACTCTGTCTGTCTGTCTGTCTGTATGTTACGCTTTCACGCCAAAACTACTGGACCGATTTGAATGAAATTTAGTGTGGAAATAGTTTGAGACCTGGGATAAAACATAGGATAGTTTTTATCCGACTGTGAAATAAGAGGTTAATGTTTTTGCGCGATAACCGACATACGCGCGGGTGGAGCCGCGCCCGGAAAGCTAGTACATTATAAAAGAACATTGAGAAATGTAAGCTACGTAACAGCATGACTGCTGAAACATGAACTCCGTTATAATGTTAAATCATCTATTGAAAATCGGAAAGCAAAGTTTCCACACATAATAATATGACCTGCCTGAAAATATGCTCAATAGAAAATATGGTTAGGAGCAAATAAACTACCTACATACTTATTTTAACATATTTACATTAATACTTCTTTGCACTAGTATAGGGTCATAGGAGTAGGCAAATGAGTCATATATGTTTAATATTAATTCGTCTATTACATACTACCAACAATATTTATAAAATTGTATTTGCTCCACAGATATTGCAGGAGCCATATTCAACCGCTCTGTTCGAGGCAATCCTATAATCATAATATCTGGCTACAGATTCAGGAAGCATAATTATAGTATCGGGATTGAAGACCAGGTGGCCACCGCCATAAGTGGCTGTCGTGCCGCTCTTTTCGCAATAGAAAATGAAATAGTGAAATGTAAATACGAGCATATTCATTAATGAAAACCTAAGAAAAAGGTTTACTACACATAAGAGACAAAGAGCAGAAAAATGATGACAAATACAACATCGTGGTATGTGAAAATGATCAAAAGATAGTGAAACATAGACTTAAGAAATAAATGAGTTTTATTTGTATATACATGTTCCGGTAAATGTCAACTATAAAATTGTAACAATATTAAATGCTAAGGTAAACCAAAATTTAATTGTAGAAAAAAAAGAGAAGAAAGTTTTATTCTAGTAGACAGCAATTATTTGATCAGATAGGTATTACTTTCATCATTTCCATTCAACCAACAGCGAAGCAGCAATGCTAGTGTTGCGGACCGAAAGATGAAAATTTGTAAAAAAAAAAATTAAGCCGATATTTATCATTATATACTCGCATAATAATAAATCGTACTTCGTAATTTCTACATATAAATAAAAGCAGATGAAAACGATGACACTCGCGAAAGTTTTACTTGGATAAATAAAGTTGTGTTGCAAATATCAACACCCTCTTCCTTAGCAATTATGTTACTGTTATCTCCACATAATCCATAGTCTTAAATATATAAATATAATCTATTTCGGTTTAGGTGTTCAAAGGTTTTTTTTAAGTTTACACATTATGAAGATATAATATTCTTAAAATATGTACCTACATTGACGGCTATGAAAATTATTATTAGTCTAAGTTTATGTATAAGACATTTTTTAAATTTTAAATTAATTTTTTACTTAAATCTGAACATATAGGTTCGCATTGCATGACTAAAAAACACGCTAATAAGATATTGAGCAGTTATAATTATTCAATAGTAGTCTGGAGTTTGGCAATGTGTCTGTTAGATAGTAATATAATCACCTCCTATTATTTGATAACTCAGTTCAGCTTACTCCTTGCGTAATAATATGATATTTTAAGCAAAACTTAAAATAAATTCCCGATATGACAACATTATGATAACAGTTTTTTTATTAAATGTGAAGAAACCGTTGTGGTACAATGTTTACCGATTGCAAATTTGTGTTTTTTTAATAGCCTGTAGCAGAAATAATTGAAAAAAAAAACACTTTCAACAATAACATTGGACGATTAAAAAAGAACTATGGCGACTACTGACCCAAATAAACCAAGTCGCGTTCATAAATGTAATAGGTATTGTTTTATTTGTCAACCTATTGTTGGCAACATTGCTGATTTTTAAAAGAAAGTTACGAGTGCTGCCGTCAGTGGGCGAGTTGCGAACAAAAAGCGTTACCTGGCGGCCTACGCGGAGAACTCGAGAAGGCGTTTTGGAGGGAATACAATAACGGGATAGATATATACAAATGTGACGAGTGCGGAACGGCATCTTTTCGCATCGATATCTTGAGACGGCAACATCTTTGAGTTTTAATTATCGCTTATTAAATATATATATATATATATATATATATATATATATACTAATACTAAACGATCAGTGTTGTTAATGTGATTACTATTAAATATTATTTAAAGTATTTTTATATTTGAAAATGTATGGATTTTTGAGTCATATACAAATTCTATTATATCATTTTGTACATAGATTTGATACAACACACAGAATGCTCAAAGCCAAAATAACTAAAAAAAACTTCATTGTCATTTTCTGTTTGCTGAAAAGTGTGATGATATCACTACACTGTGCAACGCTTTTAGATAGTTTAAATCCATTACTATTTTAAACTAGTAAGATAATAATTTAATTTAAGATGGGTGCATAATGTCATAAGCACATTTTTTACTTGGTCCGAATTGTAGTAATGCAAACTGCCATCAGCTTACATATTCAAATTGATCTGTTTATTAGTATTCTTAGCAGTGAGCACTTTTAAAATTCGCGTAATTCGGACCGTACTCTTAATGATCTATGATAGAAATGGCGCTGAAAACCCCCGTTTGTGGTATACCGACTTGCGTGCATTGTGGGTGTAATCACTACGTTTTAGACGCGTGGTTGGCCTGACTATTTATATATCGTAATAAAGCACTAACGCAGCCTTAAAATTCATAAAAACTATGACGATAGGTGTAAATAACTTCCTGCCAGACCTATCTACAGATAATATAGAAAGGTACAAAATCTCTGACTATTATTTTCCTCCGACTCCTAGGCACTGAATTCAATTGACATTTTCATTATCATATCTTGGATTATCAGTAACGAAAAGTATTCCGACTGAAAACCACAAGCTGTATACAAAAATGTTAGGTCTCAAGTTGTATGGAACGTCGCCATCCTTCTTTGATATTCTAACTATAAGATTGTTTTTATTGCAGTTAAGAAAAAAGAAGATATAAAATCAGAGATAACAGAATATTTTGAAAAGACAGAAATTACAGATAACGTATTATACCAAGTATTTAAAACTTCTAAAGGTGGTGTCAAGTTAAACATTGATGGCTTTATTTATGAGAAAAATCGAGTTTGCGGTAATAAGCACTACTGGGTATGTGAAATGCGTAGTAACAAAATAATATTTTGTAGGACAACAGTTGTTACATTATTAGACGTAGAAACTGGTTGCCATATGCGGATAAAGAATTCATTACTAAGGCATACTCATGAACCTGATGCAACGAGATTTCAAGTTGCTGAGGCAATAAATAAAATAAAAGATATTGCAGCCAATGACTTAATAAAAAAACCTGATTTAATTATAGAACAAGTTCTTAAGTCTTCTCCTGGGATAAATATGCCTTCTGATAAAATAGCCTTATTCAAATAATATATAGAACAAGAAAACACACCATGAAATCTATTCAAAGTAGCATGATGACTTTTTCAAAGGTTGATGATAATGACGAAGAAGATTTAGAGTTTTGACTAGTTATCCTTAACGCTATCTCCTTAACGAGTGACAGTTTTAATTTTATAATAACGCATTATCTCTGAAAACTTTCATCGGACACCTGTCAACAGATCAACTTGGGCGGACGGACTTTCGGATATATTATGTTTAGTAGAGAGTAGTGCAACAGGAGAGGTCCCGTTCTCCCGGAAAACCCCATAAGTATCGGCATGTGCTGATCATCCCACTAATATTATACATGCCAGTTTGTGCGTGTGTCACGCTGAAATAGGTTAATACGTGACCTGCAACCAGAACACACACATCCTGCACGAATGAGTAAAATTTTTAATTGTATAAAATAATTCGTTACTCGCGGTTATATTCAATATAAAAGATTAATAAGCTACGACTACAGGCTACTTATATTTTTAGCGGTATTTTAGCTTTAGTATACCAATACTAATAATAATATATCTTGTATATTACAACTACTAGGCGAGATTGGTAAAATACCATGAACGTATTATTGTCATTAAAATTATTTTCCTTTTTCTAGACACATTAATGAAAATGTTATGAGCTTGTTCTGTAAGACATTCCTTATTCGGAATGAATAACAAAATTAAATGTTATTCACATTGTATAAGAATTCACCGGTCATTAAAATACTTGTTTAATGTTTTCTCAAGATATTTTTGTACCACTTTAGCATGTACTTCAGTTATAAATGTATGTAACAATTACACGTTTTTAGCTAATAGGCTCCTAAATAATGACTCTGAATTGGGGTAATTTTTACGAAACAATGTAACTTTGTCTTAAATTCTTTATTATCTCCTTGTTCCAAGTAAATAATATAAATAAATTCATAAAAATAATATTTTATTTAAAGAAGGGACAATCTATTTTGATACAAATATTTTCTCCGGTATGTCGAACACTGATTTTGGGTTGTGTCTTCAGTAAAAGCCACTCGGGGGTGTTTTGTGATTTTCAGTAAAGTATGTCACCAGTACTAAGGGAAAAGAAATGGCCATTGTCAAGGGATTTCCATTTATACTGAAATGTGAATCTCAAAGTACTCGAATCTGGTACTGCATAAAGTCTAATAAATGTAGAGCGCGCTTTACTCAGACCTTTGATGGCCGAATGAAGAAAACGGAGCTACAACACAACCACGAGGCTTCTAAATACAAGGTTACTAGCGAAAAATATCTAAAAGAATAATAAAAATAGAAAAGTAAAATAATATATTATGATACTAGTGAGCTAAGTTGCTCATTATACACGAGGCTGTGGGTTGCAGCCCGAACTGTAGGTGAGGGCGTAAATCAGCCGAGTGTATAATGAGCAAGTTGTTCACGAGTTTCATATATGCACTTTTCAACACCCTTGCGAGGAAAAAAAAAGTATACTGCACAAATGCGATTCATACAATATACGAAAATTATGGAAAATAGCGCACAAGTGTGTATGTGTATTTTTTTTTTGCGCGCTGCAAATGTATGGCGGTTGATTACATATACTTAGCCTTAAACCTCTTTGTTGTTACAAATCAGTATTACCCGGTTAAATTCAAAATGCTCTGTTTACTCGCATATAATTTTCAGTTAGGTACTAACTTAAATTTGTAGGGATAATTATATTACGTGTATAATATTATTATGCACGAGGGACAGATATAGTTCGGTTTATGGCCCTAAGAACGATATAATAAAGCTCACTTTACGAGCAAGGGTGTTGAAAAATAAAATAAAGTATAATGTTGTCATAGTTTCGTTATAATTGAATTTAAGTACTTAGCCGCAGTCGTAAAAAAATGATCGAGTTACATATACATAAAAATTAACATTGATTTATTAAACACTTTATTTATTTCTTACCTTCGAAGTTTTTATTTAAATTATCATGATTTTCTATTGATAATGATCTTAAGATACTCATGTTATGTTAATAACCTATTCCAACCTCGGGTTGATCTATTATAGACCTCGCCTACGGCTCAAAATGTTATTAACTAAGTCAAAATATATCGGTGTCAATCTTAAATTGTAAGACATTCAGTCTCTAAATGTATCTCTCATTATATACATATGAAGTCACTATAGTCAATATTTTACTTAATTTTTCCTACAATATGTTTGTATCATTTTAGCATTGCTTCAGTTATTTATTAATATATCGAACGGTTTTTGCTAACAAACAGTGAATTCGAGTGATTTTTAGTAAATAATGTTACCTTGTCTTTAATTCTCTAAGGCTTTCTTAACACAAGTAAAATAAATAAATATTCAATAAGATGTATTTAAATATTTTAAATAAAACCGGCAAAAAACACTCACGTTGGGGATCGAATACGTCGACCCGGGTTTCGAGCATATCTAAGATATTTTTTTTTCCAGGTATATGCATAAGATGTATTTGTTTAATTATAGAAGATCCAATCTATTTTGATACTTGAATTTGCTTCGGTATATTGAACATTAGTTTTGGGTTGTATTATCAATAAAAGCCACTCAAGAGTGTTTTTTTTTATTTTCAGTAAAATATGCCACCAGTGCTAAAGGAAAAGAAATAGCTATCATCAAAGGATTTCCATTTATACTAAAATGTGAATCTCAAAGTACTCGCATGTGGTACTGCATAAGGTCCAATATATGTAAAGCGCGCTTTACTCAGACCTTTGATGGCCGAATGAAGAAAACGGAGTTGCAGCACAACCACGACGCACCTAAATACAAAGTTATCAACGGAACATTTCTAAAAGAATAATATAACAAGAAAAAACAGTCTAAACTGCAATAACAGGATACTTACTGTTCTGTAGTTTCGTATATAATTAAAGTTAATTAATTAGGCGTCTTTTTACTTAAAAACTAAGATCATTTCTATTTTATATTGTAATTTATCAAACAACAAATTGTGTCTTTATAATGTTTATGTATGTCTTTGCATTAGAGTTAATTATATCGTTTTATTATGTACCCTTAAATAAGAGTCCGTAGCAAAAAATAATTTTACCTTACGAATTTGTTGGAACGTTTTATCAGTACAAAAAATGGGTGTTCTTAACGTGTTAACTTACAAATTAATTCTATCTTCTCACCTGTTCATCGAAAACATTTGTAATCATGATAAATTTTCAATTATTTCACTTAGATTTTACTACTTTAAACGCCGTCACTTATTCATTATTTTGTTTTATTTTAAGTCCACATAAATTACAACAATACATAAATTACAGATTAAGTAATGTACCTACTAGTTAATGTTTGCTCACTCACAGTAGAATACAATGTCTGATTACTTTGCGTACTAACTCCTTTATATCAACAAACCACTGCTGGATGTTTCCCAGGATTTTATCTCTGTTTTAGACTCTGTACACATATTCTTGGTAAATATTTCCAAGGCGGTTATTAACTCGTCGTAACTGATTAAAAGTTAAAACTCCCAGTTTTCCAGCTCCTCTTTCTGTTGCTCCTCTTGGTGGCACACATATTGGCGCGCAGTCGTGCTGCTTACTCTTACTTCAAAGCTGTTTATGTTCTATTCAAACTGCTTATCCATGTCAACTGCAGAAGTCCGCAGTGCATTTGTATCATAGCTAGTCGATGTAAGTACCCGCGCGTTTATACCAATTTTAAAGATAATATGTAATAAATGTTCGTACAATACCCTTTCATCATCCCTAGCAGCAGGTAGTTAAGTTGTTATTATTCATCGATCTAAGTATGATCATACTAACATAAAGCATGACACCTGTATGACTGAAACACACGGGTAATTAAACTACACTACTTATTGCGAGTCTATATCGCAATAAAGATTATTTCGATTTTAATTGTATCGGTAGCACATTTCCAGTATTAATAGAGCGGACGACGCCGGTGGTGGGGCTTTTAAGAATGTTGTCATAGGTTCAAGCTGCAAAGTACAATATCGTTGTTACTTTCTTAAGATGAAACTATCGCAGTCCGTGAAGCAAAACTGACTGCGTCTATGAACTCCTTCTTTTCATTGTTCGTATCTTTATGAAGATACGAGTAAGTTTTCCATTCACTCAAGTCATTGGAAGCAGTTATAATTTGGGGGATAATCTTAGTATTAGTAAATAAGTTTAATAAAAATAAATAACTATTCCATTTTTGCCAGTTACATAAACCATGAACCAAACCGGAAAAAATATCGCAATGATTACCTTCTATCGAAATGGAGGAGCGATGCAGAAAGAATACTACAGATGCACTGTAGGAGTAAAGTGTAAGGCGCGTTTTACCACGACACGTTCCGGAGAGTCAAACTTGGAGCACTACCATGAGCCACCGCGATTCGTCGTCAAAAATGGAATTTTCTTCAGATTTTGTAATAAATATTTATTAATTAATATTTATTTTATGTATTAATATATATAGCAACAAAACACTACAAACTATATACAACACTACAACTACTAAAACAATAGCATTTAGGCAACCTAACGGCCATTGAAGGTCCACGTACAAATTCTTAAGTTTGTATATAGCTTTTTATTTTATTAAATAGTTATTACAGTTCCGTAGACGTTACGTCTGTGTACTTACACTTCACGATTTGTTTTATGTTTTCAAAACTTACAACGATGTTTTAAAATATAATACATACTAAGTTTAATTAAAAATGATAAGAGAATTGAATTTATAGCCCGAGAGAATTGCACCTTATTAAATCTACCAGCAAGTGCGTTATGGATAATAGCGACGGAAGCAATATGTGGATTTGGAGTACAAAATCTGGATCAGTACTCTATTAATTTCTCTCATAACCACTCAAACATAAAATACGTATGTTAGGGATAACTCAAATACTCCTTGTCAGATGTCTTTCAATTTATATGGGGCCACATGAGAAGCAGAAGCTTTCGAATGTAAAAAAAAATCATCGAAATCGGTATGCCCTGTAAAGAGTTACGAGATAGTGATAAAAAGTCTGTGTTTAGCATAGATTACAACCATTGCGAATAGTCTAGAGCAGGTGACTTGACAGTCTGTGAGTGACGTGGCCCAAACAGCAGTTGCCACCTGGCATAGACGGTAGTATTCTCTTTATGAGCCATTTGGTTACTCTGATCTGTGGTTGTCATGTAGTATAATCTTCGGTTGTAACGTCGCCTGTAACGAAAAGGATATTCTTTTTCCGAATTTATTCTGAACATTATAATTTGTGTACTTGTTAATTCTTAATTGTTCATTCTCAAAGAAGAGCGTTCATGTTCACCCAAAGGTGAACCTATCAGCGTGGCAGAAAGCGAAAAAGTGGGAATATGTCTTGACGAGTATAAAAAATTAGAAAAAATAATATATTTTACTAAAAAACTTGTCAGTGTATGCAAGACTGCACGTAACCAAAAAGATATAAATATCATTTTTTGGAAAGAATGGTAAGTTGAAAGTTTTTTTTCTCTCAGAATTAATGGTGGCAACTGGCGTTAGTTATTAATTACTGTAAGTAGTATAATTGTAATGTTAATATTTAACATTTTATTGTATGTTAATACCTTGTCCTAACTTTTATAGCTAAATTTTTTTCATTCGCTACTGGTGACAATAGAACTTGATGATCTTTATAATTGCCAGTTGAGTGAAATTATATAATTCAAGTTACGTTCTAGATTGTGCCCTGAATTTTATCTTAGGCAGTATTTGTAGCCAAAGAGCACAACGCTGTTAAAAAATATTAAGTTTATAGTTGTGTGGCATGCAACAACGCAATCATGGCATTTACTTGAACTCACTGCAGATTTGAGTTTCGGCTCCCAATCAAACATATCTGCAAGACACGTCGTGTAAAATACAGAATTCAAATATTTGTGATTGCCGATAACATTATTACGGGGTCCTTGGCTTTTCGGTAGAGTGAATATAGTACATGGTGTACTGAGGGGAGAAAATTATCTATATCTGTTCTGTATGTTTAAGCCCGACGCGCAGCGGATGGCTTAAAGGAAACTCGAGAACCGAAATAGAACATTTTCCGAGTGATATATAGTGATATACTAAACCGATTTTTCTCCATTTTTATCCTTTATAGGTTAGCCTTTGACCTCTATCTCACCTGATGGTAAGTGAAAACACTATAGGATATGCATAATACGACATGAAATGTTGGTACTAGCCTAACTATTAATCAATTGATATACTTATAATTTACTAAACATGCTTACATTCGGCCATCCGACAAAATATACACGTCCCCGTGTATTTACAACATTTTTGGAAACGGCAAGCTTATCCTACTGTGATACAAAATCATTGACAATAGAATAATCGAACGTATTACACTTCTGCCCATTCTGTCAACCGTGGTAACAGTGTCTGCGATTCTGCTTTGAATACCACTTTAACATACATCGGACTAAGGCAACTGCCTTCGTCAACCATGGCAACAGCCGCATCTGCACTGAATACCACGTATGATAGTTTGACCGAGGCTACTTGAAATCTCACACAATCGCAACAGTACAATCTAGAACTGAGGCTACATCTGCCTCTATAATTATAAAAGCTGTAATATGAACAGGAATTAATGAACAACATAATCATATTAATAGTAAAATTGAGCCGTTACTCATAACATAACCAATGGCTTCGGTATCTAATATAACCATTGCTTAAGTTATTTTTAACATATTTTAAGTATGGTGGTAATTGTTCCGGAGATGCGAATCGAGCAGCTTAGATAATATATTAAGCGATCTACTGCCTTTCTCCCTTGTTTACCGCAACAATTCAAGAACATGAGTTTTTAAACGGTCACGGTCATCAACATTATAATTATTATTACCAACGGGATATTTACCGTGTTTTTGGTTAGTTTTGAGCTCCCGATATTTCGGCACTGTTGCAAGAACATTTGATTCAAGAACATCATTTTAAGCATTAAAAGTATTCCTCTAAAGAATCATTAAACCTGGCACGTTTACCTAGCATTGTTGCGAGAAACTGGCCATAATGTTCATTACTGAGGAAAGGTTTGGCCAGGAATACATCACGGTAGCGAGGTCTTTGTACCACCTTTGGGCAAAACCTATTAATTTAACGAGGGTAAAATGTATGGTCTGTCTATCCGTTCAATTATATATGACAGCACATTCATTCACTATGAAACCACATATCTACAGATTGCTCTTTGCGAGCTGAATCAAATTCGGGGAGTGTATTCTGGTAAGACCATTTTTAGTTGCTAGTATTGCTACCAATAGACTATAATGCCTTTACCAGTTCTTCCACGCTAAGGTTGTTGTTCAAATGCAAATCAATACCTTGTGCTGTAGGCCGTTGTGCTTAAGTACAACGTGTGCGGTGCTCTCGTTCGTTGACAGGGCTGGTTTGGTTGATACGACTGCGCGACCACTGTTGATTAGCCCGGCTGCATGACTGGCAGGACTGCGGCAGCTGCGCTGACTGGCCCGACTGCGAGACCGGCGACACGACCCAGGCTGCTTGGCACGACTCCGCGACCGCTGTCGACCAGCCCAGCAGCGCAACCCTCGCGAACCGGGCCGACCGCGAGTGCTGCGCTGACTTTCCCGACCTCAGGACTGGTGGCTCCAGCTGCATAGCCCGCGCTGGTTGACACGGCTGCGCGACCACTGTTTACTAGCCCGGCCGCGCAATCTTCACCAACTAGGGTGACTGCGAGAGCCACACCGATCGGCCCGACTGAGGGACTGACGGTGCTGGCTGGACCAGCTGCATGGCCCGCACTGGTTGACACGGCTGCGCAGCTGTTGACCAGCCTGGCCGCGCAACCCTCACCAACCAGGGTGACTGCGAGAGCCACGCCGATCGGCCCGACTGAAGGACCGGTTGCGCTGACTGGACCAGCTGCATGGCTCGCGCTGGTTGACACGGCTGCGCGACTGCTATCGACTAGCCCGGCCGCGCAACCCTTGCTGGGCCTACGAGAGCCGCGCTGACTGGCCCGACCGCGGGACCGGTTGCACCCATGCCCCGCCGTGGAAACATCGCTGGTTGTCTACACCTGGACACACAAAACTTTCTTGCCGCAGATATTGGGATGAATAAATCAAATCAAAAAATCTTTATTTCAGACATAAAACAGTCCATATTATAAAATAGAAAAACATAAAATTATAGTAAGATAGGATGAGGAATACACAATATACGTCATATATATATATAAGTCACAGCATACATTCAAATGTCAAGAAAAATATACGTAAAATAAATACACTCGAGAGCAATGAATCCGGGTCACTTAAAGAATGTTAAAAATCTCGGAAACTAAAAATGATAGGTTAATGCAATAAATTGTATTTAATAGACAATGTAATACTCCTTAAATGAAAGTAAAAAAAAATATGAGTCACCATACATTTTATTAACACAAATTACATAAAGAAAAAAACTGCTGATCTCTCCTTAAAACAAAAATAGGAAACATGAAATTTTTGAACTTTATTACGATTTTCTTGAATTTTAATACTTCGTATTGCCTCCTCGTGCTTCCATTACTGCGTTTA
Organism: Plagodis dolabraria; assembly: GCA_963854805.1. NCBI lineage: Eukaryota > Metazoa > Arthropoda > Insecta > Lepidoptera > Geometridae > Plagodis > Plagodis dolabraria. The sequence goes on along the minus strand of OY978445.1, from coordinate 10,695,727 downwards.
CGCGGTTTGGCATGCTGTACACCAAGTTCCTTATACGATTTTGGGGAATATTCTCCCATTCCTCTGTGAGAGCAATTTTGAGCTCACGAAGCGTGATTGGGGGAGGGTTTCGTTGTTTTACGCATCTGCCTAGCTCGTCCCAAGCATGCTTGATCGGGTTGATATCCGGGCTGCGCGCTGGCCACTCCATACGAGTAATGTTCATCTCTTGAAGGTAGTCATTCACAATCCTACCTGTATGAGGTCGGGCATTGTCATGCATAAATATAGCATCCTCACCTAAATTGACCATAAATGGACCAACGTGATCATTGAGGATTTCTTCCACATATCTTACGCTAGTTAAAGAGCCGTTTTCTATGATCACCAGCTCTGTGCGACTTTCAGAAGAAATTCCGGCCCACACAAGTACAGACCCACCACCGTAGGCTACTTTTTCTTCGATGCATGCTTGCTTGAATCTTTCCCCTGGTCTTCGATACACTCTGTGTCTTCCATCGTGCTTGTAGAGCATAAATTTTGATTCGTCGGAGAACATAACTTTTGACCAATCTTCAATACTCCAATTTACGTGGCTCTGGGCATATCTTAGTCTCGAAATACGATGCCCACGCTCCAGTTTAGGGCCGTTTGCAGGTCTAAGGGGTTTTAAGTTAGATTCAGCAAGCCGACGTCTTACTGTCCATGCACTTGGGTTACTTCCTCCGAGGCGTCGAAACTGATTGGTGAGTTCAGTTCCTGTGAGAAAGCGATTTCGAAGCATGGTGTTCACCAAGTATCGGTCTTCTCGTGCTGTGGTACACCTGGTTCTGCCCGTTCCTGGTCTGCGTAGGTTAGAACCAGTTTCTTCGTAACGTCGGAGAACTCTTTGTACTGTTGACAGCGACACACCGACAGTCCTGGCTGTATCGCGCTGACTCCGGCCGGTTTCCAGCATTGTAAGTATTCTGGTGCATTCTTCAGGCGTAAGCGACATAATTTCAGCTTGAATAATGAATAAAGAGCACTATCAACATGGTTTATGTACCCACATAAATGACAGATTACAAACAAAAGCAAAACCAAATGCTGTAATTTCGTAGTTCCATCTTCGAAAGTGGCCCTTTTTCAAATTTGATTTTTTTATGATATAACTTTACAATAACTAAGAAGTTTTAATACCTTCATTTAAGGAGTATTACATTGTCTATTAAATACAATTTATTGCATTAACCTAGCATTTTTAGTTTCCGAGATTTTTAGGATTCTTTAAGTGACCCGGATTCATTGCTCTCGAGTGTATAAGCGTTAACGTTTTTAAAATTATTCATTTATAGTAATTAAACAACTTTATACGGTTTAAATGCGCGTATATTTGTCATTATTTTGTCCCGACAGCAGACTTGGTCGAGCGTCTGTTCTTCATGTCAGCAATGTGTTCTTTTACTCGGATACCAACGCTCCTCTTTGTTTGCCCAATGTATGACAGCCCACATTCACAATCAAGTTTGTAAACACCTGCATCTTGTAGGGGAATATTGCACTTAACAGGTCTTAAAAATTGGTTGATCTTCTTGTGCGGCTTAAAGGAAGTTTTTATTGAAGCTCGTCTTAAGATATTACCAAATTTGTCTGTGACTCCCTTGATGTAAGGTAAGATGGCAGGTTGTCGCTCAACTGTGGAAGGCTTGGGCCGGCTTCTGTGACGCGTTCTTGGGAGCTTGTGATTATTGCTTCGCAGTACTTGTTTTACATACTGAAGCTCCTCCTTGAGATGGTCAGTGTCGCAGATGCCATGTGCTCTCTGTAACAAAGATTTGCCTACGGTAGCCAACTTTTGTTGGCCCCATTCTATCCCATTCTAACCCCTGAGTTTTTGAATTATCGAAAAACATAAAAGTCCTGCATGATACTGCACTGTGCTCGAGTCATCACATTGAGAAAATAATTGTGATGTCTCTTTTGCCCAGTATTTCATACATCTTAGCAGGATCTACTAAAAAGTAGTTTGTTAGGAAACGTGTGTTCCTAACATATTTTTGTAAGTAAAGAATGCAGATTGAGAAAGACAAGACCCTGATGAACGTTTCTATGTGAATTCTAAATGTTTTGGATAAAACATAGTTTAAGAGTATTGTAAACTAAGCGGCGTGTGAACTGAGTGTAATAAACTAGCAAAAAAGCTGAGCTTTGTGAGGGCTCGCGTTTATTTTACAGCTTGATTCTAGAGGTTTCATCTAGTATAAAGTAGATTAACTATGATTTATTTGAGTATTAGCGATGTTACCTCTTTGGTTTTCGAACAGATGGCGTAAGTAGTACAATAACATTCTATCTGATAACACTTCTAGATATGAAGTTAAAATACTACGTTGAAGCACTAATCTATAGGCGTTATAGTTTTTCAATAAAGTGTGCCGCAAAAAGTTGTGGAATAGTGATAGGGCTCACTTCACTCGCCCTTATTATGTACAGCATTTTGTGCAGTCGAATTTTGTGGTTGTGCCTTCCTCCACTCCAGTTAATAAGCACAATATTACAAAATTTGTAAAATTAACATAAATAAAAGTAGGTAACTTCATTGTAGCTTTATTGTTATTATTGCATTCATGCCTGTTAAAGTGTAATCTGGAACAAAATGTGGAACTCTTATCCCTGGAAGGAGTCGATAGCTTGCTAGCGTACTGTTATGAAATCTCAGGTAATTAGATCATATTCTGGCACGAGGGGCCGATCGTGTTGACTCCCAACACGCGATTTTGATTTAAGCGTTCCGTACCCAAAGAGGAAAACGCAGCCTAAAAGACACAAACGCCACCAAGTCAAACCGTCAACTTCATCAGAGTTGAATAGATTTAAATTGGATCAACATGAATATATAGGTAAGTACTTACCTAGTTTAGGAAAAAGAATCATCCAGATTGCATTATTCATTAAACAGGTTTTGCGTTATACATAAACAAACATGTACGCGATGACATCAGAAGCTTCTTCTTATTTTGAAAGTTAGTTAAAAATGCAAATAGTGCAACTTTTCGTGACACGGAATTTTATTATTTTAGGCTGAACTGTCTACGACGTGGACGTGTCATGAGTTCATAGTTTTAAAAGATTATGCCGCCACGCTCATAAAAAAACTACGATCCACTGCAAAAAAAATAGGCATGGAACTGGGTCCCTTGTAATAAAATATCGTTCATCTTTTACAATATGTAATGTTAATTAAAATTACTACAGGCCATGTGGATGTAAAATATGGTAGTACAGAAATAAGTTACCGAAGAACAAACAAAACCAATTAGACCTGGTTTTTAACAATTTATTCGACTTTTAAAATGCCCAAAGATCTTTTATTTTTAAATAAGCTCAATAAAACTTTCTTACAACGTGTGATTGTAAATATTTTTTTTGTATCTCACTTGATCTTAACAGTATTATTTTAAATAGAGATTTTTTTAACATCATAAATATTTTAACTTCAGTAATCTTCGAGAAAGATAAAAAAGAAAACTGGGTTCTGGTCTTCCGTGGCTGTCGATACAGCAAAGGCTATGCTTTTACAAACAATGGTCAGAAGGTGTTCTGGAGATGCGTGAAAAGGAACTATGGTTGTAAAGGACACGTCGTTACATATGACAATATTATGATACTGTATCAAGACCACAATCAATGTTGCACTTATAGGAAATCACCCCAGTAAGTGCATCATTAGTTTTGTTTATTAATTTAAATTATAGATTAACTTTAAAAAATATGTATTTCTTTGAATATGCTGACCCACAATTAAAAACTAAGGTTAATATATATATATAACCTTAGTTTATAACTATACATGTCCGAGCTTTGGTCGCTGTTACTATACGATACTGACTATATTTAATAATAATATTACTGTAGTTATTAATGTGCGGTATCCATGAAAGAATACTTTGAAAGTCGATAGATTTTCCGACTGAATAAAACAAAAGTAAGTAATAAAAGTAAAATAAAACTCAACAAAAACAAAAGTAATAAAAGAGTTTTGGAGCAGTGATGGCTCAGTGGCTTTGGCTATGGACTGCCGCGCAGCAGGTCCATGGTTCGAATCTCGCCGCGGGCTTGAGCTTCACCGCATGGTGGAAGGGCATTTTGCGAATGCCCGCCTGGCTAGCGACCACCCTCAAGTTGAAAATCTGTCGCCAAGCACCTATCGGTGTGTTCCGGCAGCTGTCCTTGAGAGCCAGTAATTCTAGGTTAAGCCTGTTAACACCTTAGACCACATGGTCACTTACCATCACGTGAGATTGTGGTCAAAGGCTTACCTATCAGCAATAAAAAAAAAAAAAAAAAGGGTGATACATTTAAAATAGTTGACGGTCACAACCATTGCCGAAGTAAATTTAATCGTAAAACTAAATGAACACATTATAATTAGATAGAAAAAAAAATATTTACCATATGCCCTTTCTTAATTTCACACCGCATGACATTTATTTGAAGTGGTTACGTATTTGAGACGTAAGGTCCGTGGGGACCTGCATCGCATTTTCCAAAACTTATCAGAGTGCTCGGTCGATACGACGCATGATCAAAATACTGGCACCTATTTAGCTCGACGAATATTCGTTGCTATTCAACGGGGCAAAGCTGCCAGCATGCTTGGCACGCTGCCAACTAGTATTGAGCTGGAGCATTTGGACTGCCTGTGAGTCTGCAATGACAAAATGCTTTTCTTGTATTCGCTGTAATATTGTTTATAGTTCGTAATATTTTGTTATTAAAGGTATACCGCAAATATATATTTTTGAAACTATAAACTCATTCATTAGAAGAGAACCCAAATACGTTCCTATGGACTTTGTTGGTGCATTTTTACGCAAATTTAAAAACATGACTTTCACCCAAAACCGAAAGGGGGTGCATTTTTCCAATATAAGTATGCTATTTGTTATTTGATATGTCAAGCTCTGAATCGCAGCCAATTTAGTCAAATAACTAAAATTAGTTTTTTGTTTTTATTTCAGTAAGTTTCATTATGCAGAAGTCTGGAAAGATACGAGCGATATGGAACGATTACACATATTATTGCGGGACTCGAACTAAGAGTACGATCAAATGGCAGTGCACAATGTACCCCAAGTGTACAGCTCGGTTCATTATGAACCTTGAGGGAAAAATGATTAGGAAAAATACAGATCATACTCATCCTCCCAAATATTAATAATTAGTAGTTAATGTATTAGTATAGCGACGAGGTTGTTTAATCATAAGTAATGTAAGTTTGAAACTAAATATAATATTTTTAACTCAATCGTTTATGTTATGTATAGCATAAGTAAGAAATTACAGGCACATGAGACTTAACAACTATGTCTCAAAGTGACGGGCACAGTGCAATTCGTGACAAATGCATCTGTCATAGGCAGAGGCTTGTTCGCTTAACATCAAGTGGGCCTCGAATTAACAAGATTCTATTTTTTTAGTTCCAAGCATGACTTCGGGTCTGAATAACAGCATCAGAAAAGCGTATTGCTAAAATGGGTTTAACAAGATTCTATTTATTTTTTACTTTACACATAATAATCAAATAAAACTAAATTTCAACACAGATTAATACTATGGTAAGACTTAATGGCTATAATTACGTCTTACCATAGTTTTTCCGTGACTGGAAGTAATGAAACCAGCTCAGGGAACAGAAATTATAAATGCAACTTTGGTTATGTGATCGCTAGTGACATTACTACTGAACGCTTCTATGCTTCGGAGGGCACGTTGGTCCCGGTTTTGTCTTAGGATAGTAGTCGTTATGTCATGGTGGTGGGGCATTTTGTTAATGTCCTCCTGGCAACTAACAATGTGTAACGGCAGGTGTCCTTGAGAGCCAGTAATTCTAGGTTATAGTGAACAATACCTTCAACCACATAATCACTTACCATCAGGTGAGATAGTGGTCAAAGGCTAATATACTAGGTATAAAAAAAGGCATCTATGATGGGTATTCCGATGAATCAGCTTTCAATGTTTATGTACCTTATAGATCAGTTATTTCTGGTAATCTTTTATTACTCTTATTGCTGCATGATCTGCTCAAGTCCAGTATGATTGCGTACGCGATGTCAGTGCGTACGCTATCAATCATAATCATCAACTTTTTCAATAAACACATACAAAGAGCCATGGTTCATTGTTGTATGCAGTGCGGAACGCGACGACGCCGACGCTGGCTGGATGCGTTTAAAACTTTTGTCGAATCTATCTGAATCTCGCTACGGCAATGGTCCCTTTTATTTACATGCGAATATTTCATCATTGATGATAGTCACAGTAGGGGTACTATCAATGATGAACACTTTTGAGAGCAAATATCAATATTGTTTTATGCTTAGTAGTTGATACACACATAAGATATTTGTTGTATTTAAACATGATGGCAAAGCTCGCAACAGCATCAAATCTGCAAAAGAAAGCTCGGTTGGTTAGGTCAACCAACCGAGCTTTCTTTTGCAGATTTGATCACCACCAAGTCGTCCGGGAGGTATTATAGGCAACCGTCACCATCTACTCGTAATTTTTTTTTGTGCTTTATAGTTTGGCCCTTGACCACTATCTCACCTGATGGTAAGCAATGATGTGGTCGAAGATGTTGTTCAAGCTAACCTAGAATTATTGGCTCTCAAGGACAGCTGCCGAAACACACAGTTAGGTGCTTGGCGACAGATTTTCTACTTGATGGTGGTAGCTAGCCAGGCGGGCATTCGCAAAATGCCCTACCACCATGCATAATGCCCTACCACCATGCAAAAATTGTATATATACGTACATATCTTATTTTTACTATAATAACTATGAAACCAGCAATGAAATACGTTAGGTCCTGTTTCTATACGAAATACGTTATGTTATCTTTTGATCTTCTGCTTAGTTTTAAGTTTTGTATATAAACCGTTATATCAACATTTATTTATGGTTTTTAGGGGAAATAATCTACTCTAAGTATGGGTCGACCAATTATGGTGGTGTGCGGCTTCAGGTACTATAAGAACCACCGCTCGCATGGACTGAAGGCCATTTGGTACTGCTCTAGGAACTATCGCGGATGTCTGCTGCTGCTATCTCATCACCTACAATAATAGTATAATGCGCTTCAAAAACGAGCTTTCACATTAGCTGTATAAAATGTAAATAGTATATAATCAGTATGTTTGTGTGCGTATGACTCTAATTATGGATAGGACCTCAGTATCGTGGTGTCTTCAGAGATAAAGTAAGCGGTACACTTGGTGCGATACCTGGTGGAGCACTGCCACCGTGTCTTGTACCCCATCTCGTACATACTTTGCTGAATCGGGACGAGCGGTGGAGGAGGTTTTGAGCGCCTCTGCTCGTTGTAAACCATGTAACTGAAAATTTAAATTCCGTTGTCGTAGAAAACGAGAATTTTTTGCAAATTCAATATTTCATTTCAAAATCAATATTTCATTTCAAATTATAATATTAAAACGTTTTTAAATTCAAAAAAGGCCATTAATTAACGGTATTAATATAGGTATGATTAAGATTTGAATAGTTTTAGTTTAGTACATACTCGTGCCCCCCGTGCTCCCCTGTGCGGTGCCGGGTTAGAATTGCACCTCCCAATCTCTTCCCGTGGGTACGTAAGAGGCGACTAAGGGAAAAATACCGGAAGGTGGGCAGCAGCGCCTTCTGAGAAATCTACAACCATAACTGCGATCCCTAAGACGCCTGCCAAGCGTGGGGATTATGGCAAAATCCCCCCTTATGATAAGCACAAATATGACTCGGCCCCCAGTCCCCGGCAGCTCTATTATTCCTGGCCCCCGTAGCAGGCCAGGTAACGGTGGAGCAGGGGTGCTAAAAATCCCCGGAAGATGCCTGGCTACCGCTCTTTTAAACGACTACCCTTGGCCCTGGCAACACACAACGTACGTACGCTCAGGGAAGACCACAAGGTTGTCGAGCTGGAAGAAGAATTGAACAAGTTACGCTGGGATGTCATGGGATTATCGGAAGTCCGAAGACAGGGACAGGACACCGTTATCCTTGACTCCGGTAATTTGTTATTGTACCGGGAAGGTCACCAAAAATCTCAAGGTGGTGTTGGGTTTCTCGTCCGGAGGCCCCTCGTTAACAACGTTGTTAAAGTCGAAAGTGTGTCGAGCAGGGTAGCGTACCGTATACTCAGAATCACCAAACGGTATTCGCTGAAGGTCATACAGGTTTACGCACCGACCTCGACACGCTCAGATGATGAAGTTGAGGCAATGTATGAGGAGATATCTGAAGCCATACATTCCTCCGAAACATACTTCACCGTTGTTATGGGGGACTTCAACGCTAAGTTAGGCACACGGAATGGCGATGAGTTGAGAGTGGGGCCATTTGGATATGGGCAGAGGAACCAGAGGGGCCAGCGGCTGGTCGACCAGAAAACAAATATTCAATGATGTCTCTGTGATCCATAAGGTGAAAACCGGTAGCGATCACCGTATCGTTAGAGGCACATTAAATATCAATGTAAAACTTGAGAGGTCCCGTCTGATAAACTCCACGCTCCGTCCTAGCGTTGCACAAATCCAAAACCCCGAGAGCTTTCAACTTGAACTACATAACCGCTTCCAGTGCCTAGCTGAATGCGAAACAGTGGACGAGGTAAACAACGGGTTGGTGGAAGCTGTCCAAGCGGTGGGGTCTCAGTTCTTTAAGACCCCCCGCCGAAATAAACCGAAGAAACTCACAGAAGAAACCATCAAGCTGATGGAAGACCGGAATGAGATGAGACTGCAATCTTCAGCTGATATGTCGAACTACGGCAAGCTCAATAGACGAATTTCGAAGGCACTACGACACGACTTGCGCGCCTTCAATACAAATCGTATTAAGGCCGCAATCGAGCGTAACCAAGGCTCCAAAGTGTTCGCAAAAAATTCGTCTATAGGGCAAAGCCAAATGACCAAACTGAAGATCGACGATGGCAGAATCATCTCATCAAAACCGGAGATTCTGAGAGAGCTTGAGAGGTTTTATGGCCAGTTATACACCTCCACACGAGAACCCGTTGTCAGTGCAGCTCAGGACAAGAAAGCTTAACTGACCCGACACTATACCGAAGACATCCCGGTCATCAGCCTATACGAGATTAGAATGGCTCTCAAACAGCTTAACAAGAACAAAGCGCCAGGGGATGACGGAATCACGACAGAACTTCTGAGAGCGGGTGGAAAACCGGTACTCTCAGTCCTCCAGAAGTTATTTAATTCCGTCATCCTTGAAGGTAAAACGCCAGAAGCGTGGAGCAGAAGTGTAGTGGTACTGTTCTTCAAAAAAGGTGACAAGACCTTGTTGAAGAGCTACAGGCCCATTTCACTTCTGAGTCATGTTTATAAGCTGATCTCAAGAGTCATTACGAATCGTCATGCTCGTAGGTTTGATGACTTCCAGCCTCCCGAACAAGCCGGGTTCCGAAAAGGCTTTACCACCATAGACCACATCCACACGCTCCGCCAGATTATACAGAAGACTGAGGAGTATAATCGGCCGTTATGTTTAGCGTTTGTGGACTATGAAAAAGCATTTTATTCAATCGAAACCTGGGCTGTACTGCAGTCTCTTCAGCGATGCCAAATTGACTATAGATACATCGAAGCGCTGAAGTGTTTGTATAGAAACGCCACCATGTCGATTCGACAACAGGACAAGAGCACGGAACCAATCCAACTGCAGCGAAGCGTGAGACAGGGAGACGTTATTTCTCCGAAACTGTTCACGAATGCGATGGAGGACGTTTTTAAGCTCTTAAACTGGAAAGAATTCGGCATCAACATCTATGGCGAATACATCACTCACCTTCGTTTCGCCGATGACATAGTCATTATGGCAGAGTCGCTTGAGGAACTCAGTACAATGCTCAGCGATCTCAGTATAGTTTCCCAGCAGGTGGGTCTTTAAATGAACATGGACAAGACGAAAATTATGTCTAATGTCCATGTTGCACCCGTACCAGTAGTTGTTGGAAACGATACGCTCGAAGTTGTAGACCACTACATTTACCTGGGACAGACTGTCCAGTTACGTAGGTCCAACTTCGAGAAAGAGGTCGCCCGAAGAATCCAACTCGGATGGGCAGCGTTCGTGAAGTTACGCGACATCTTCTCGTCAAAGATCCCGCAGAGCCTGAAGACCGAAGTCTTCAACCAGTGTGTGTTGCCAGTGATGACATATGGCACCGAGACGTGGTCCTTAACTGTGGCCCTTATGGACAAGCTCAGAGTCACTCAACGAGCTATGGAGAGAGCTATGCCCGGAGTTTCTTTGCGCGATAAAATCCGGAACGTGGATATTCGCCAAAGAACCAAAGTCACCAACATAGCTATCAGAATTTGCACGTTGAAGTGGCAATGGGCGGACCACATTGCTCGACGAACCGATAACCGATGGGGAAGAAAGGTTCTCAAGTGGGTACCACGATACACCGGAAGACGTAGAGTTGGTAGGCCCCCCACTAGATGGACTGACGACATTATAAAAGTCGCGGGTAGCCAATGGTTACAAGCGGCTGATAGCCGTACTTTGTGGCGTTCTATGGGGGAGGCCTTTGTTCAACAGTGGACGTCTTCCGGCTGATGATGATGATGATGACATACTAATAATGCCTTACTATTTTTTTCCAGGCCTTGTCTTCGTCAAGTCTCGTGACGGTAATGAGATGTTAAAATGCGGGGGCTACACGTTCACTAAGCACTACGCAATAGGTCCTAAGGCGAGGTGGATATGTTCAAAAAGCAACAGCCAGGGATGTCAATCTACAATACGCACCTACGAACAAGACTTCTTGTTTATTCGTAATCAACGTAATCATTCGCCATAATTTGCTTCGTAACGGAAAGAATCTACTGACTATTTCACATTGTAACAAATAAAAAAATTTCTGCTGAATTTTACTTGAGAGTGTTTGTGCCCAAACTGTAGTGATATTTTTGCAAATAAGTATTTCTTATTTCAGTCTATTTTCAAGATGTGAATGGAAAACGTTACATCTGGTGCAATGGATTTAAGTTCCGAAAAAATCAATCGCTAGGAAACAAAACGTGGTGGCTTTGCAGTAAACGAGAATCTAAGGGTTGTAAAGCGTCGTTAGTTTGTTTCGAAGAAACTATTATAAAAGCTAAACTACATCACACACATATTTGAAATTTATTCTCTAATCATTGGAATGATATGTTTCTCTTTATAAATGAAAAAAATTGGGTGCGTATATGATAACTACGTTACTATTTACTAGCTAAGTCTAATTTTGTTGAAATTTGGTTGGTTTTTTGACCACACTTGATGATATGTCATGATGTGATCGAAAAGTAAATAAGCATCGGCTAGAATCAGCTATAAGTATATTTTCAGCACCGATAAGCCGACCGAAGGAAGTAATTGGAGGTAATGTGTATTAAATTAACCATCTTGAATCATCAAAAAGGTTTTACATTATTTCGTATTTCAGTGCCACATGAAAAGACAAAATTATAAAAAACTCATTAAATGTTAATCACATTCCGCAGAGCAACAGCTCGTAAAAAGGGTTTTGAAAACAATTTCATAACAACAATTTCAATCGGCGTTTTCAGTGTTTCTTGTTTCCAAAGCGGATATGGTTTTTTTTTATTTATAGCTGATTAGCTAGCCTTTGACCACTATCTCATGTGATGGTAAGTGGTCAAAGATGTTGGTAATTTAGTTGGTAGCTAAGAATTACTGACTTTCCAGGACAGCTAAGGGAAACACCGATATGTACTAGGTGACAGATTTTCTCTTGACGGGTAGCTGTCCAGGCGGGTATTCGTAAATGCCCTACCGCCGTCCAAAACATGGAACAAAATGCGAAAAATTATGTTTTTGAGATAAGCTCCGTCACAAAAATGGTCTGAAAATTTTATCTTTGGCGTTCTCACCTGGATTTAGATATATTTGTAATCTACTTTATGGATTCAATTCTGTAGAAAATTTGGCACTGTATTAAATTAAACGGAGGCGTTGTTAAATATTTGTTTTTTGTCAGAACGGGTTGATTACAACAGAACATAAACATTTATGTTTCTCGGATTTCACTAAAACAGAAATATAGGAAATGACAGTTTGTAATGCTCGAGCGGCCAAAGACCTCACACCTGTGTAGGTGTGAGGTCTTTGGCCGCTCGAGCATACACAGTTTGTAACTCGTTATAAATTGTTTGTATTCTGTTTTTATATCAGTTATTAGAATATAATCTCAACAACAAAAAGAATACATCTGCAATCTGTTTCAGTGTTTTCAACTTAAACAAATACAAAAACTTCACAAAAATAATATACCTACTATAATATATTAAAATTGTTTGAACCTTACTGTGTTTTTTATGCTATAGTGATGGAGCAAGCACGAGGCGCACCTCGTGATAGTACGGTAATAGATGCAAAGTAATTCCACCGGCACCTATACCCTTTAAACCGGAACACAGTAATGTGGACATTACTGCACGGAGGTAGAAATAGTAGCAGTACTTCCCCGGATGGACTCACACAAAGAGTTCTACTGCTACTAAAATTGCTTACTCAAGTAATCGTGTTGACTTAATTCTTCCTTTAATTAATGTCTTATTTTACCGGTTCATATAGCGAGTTATAGTTGAATAGTCACAGTTTGTTTTACGCGAAGCTCACCTTTGGAGCGAAAGGCAGTAACTACGAATATCTATTCGTAGTTACTGCCTTACGCTCCTTCATTATTAGTACCTGCGGTACAGATTAAATCATCTGATTTAATCTGTACCGCAAGTACCAATACCAAAGATATGATTATTGTATCTGAGTAGGCTGGGATTGATAAAATATTCTCAAAATGAGAATGAATGTACATATATTGTTGTGATTGCAGTGGCTTATATAAGGTCGAAACGTGGAACAGCGCTGCTTAGCTTGGAAGGGTATACATTCTGTGTCCAATCAATATCCGGGCCAAGGAAGCGATGGATTTGTTCAACACACAACAGTAGGAAATGTCGAGCGGTCGTCCATACATACGAAGACCAGATAATAAAGATGAATAATGTGCATTATCACTAACAAATTATTAACGTTACACACATACAAAACCAATAAATATACCCATAACAATAGTTCAGTGTGAAATATATAATAGAAAAATTGACTATTAGTAATATGTAATAATATAAGTCCAGCTTTATTAACTTATGATAATTTATTGGTAGCACACTATCATTCAATTGCATATATTATTTATGGATGGCATCGTGCTGCTCATTATCTTCCGACCCAAGAATTGAATATCGATATTCGATATATAAATAAAATATTAATAGCCATATTATTTATAGCCAATATTTCATGAATATTAATTAAAATGATCAAAATGCTGGCACCTATTTGCCCTAACGAATTAGCATTCCAATCTACCGGAGCAATACAGCCAGCATGCTACCCACGCTGCCAATTGATGGTGGGCTGGAAGCATTTAGACTACCTGTAGGCCTTCAATTAGGTTGCCTAAATGCTATCCATGTAGTAGCTGTAGTATTGTATGTAATTCATAGTGTTTCGTTAGTATTTCATTTCAGTATATTTGTAATAGTGTATATTATGCCTTATTGATTTCTTGAAACTATTTCTTATAAAAATATATTATTTAATAAAATAAACTGTAATTGCATTATAACATTTTGGTGCGTCTTTGAGTCCAAACCTCTTAAGAGTTATTGTTTTCGTTACATAAAACATAACAAAGTCTTAAAATTGCGATATATACTTCACTCGAGAATTACAGCACTTATAAATCAATTGAACGAGGTACCTTTGACAGGTGTGAATCAATATAGTATTTTAAAAAATCCAAAGGGGTATTACTTCGGAATACCAGATACCAGTTCCACAAGAATGAGCTGTACAAAAATGGATCTATTATTTGGCGATGTATTAATTGGAAACGGTTGGGTTGTCAAGGATCTGTAACTACAAGTATAAAATGCAATGGACTGATCATCAAAGAAAAAATACGTTAGTGTAACTCAGACTTCACTAACGCAGAAATTAAAAGAGAACTGACAATAATTGTAAGGAGCGAGCGGCAATGGAACTCACATCTATACCCACGATATATGCTGACTTTCTGGATAATTTGACATTAAAGGGAATCCATCCGCAACCTGTTCCAGGTTATTAGAAAAAAAGCTCGAATTTTGCACCACCAGCCGGAAGAAGCCCACTGTTGAACATGAATCCTCTTCATTGAACGGCACACTTAATTACCCAATTACATCCATAGGCTCTCTGCAAATTTCACGGTATCATAAATCTTCCTATTATAGTAGGACATACCAAAACTTTGAATTCCCATTTATGTCACCAACTTCTGGAATTCATCGGTAACTTCAGTTATTCGGCCAATTTCTTCATGTTTCCTTTCATCTTTTTCCTACGACACCCACAGAAGATAACACTGCAGATTTGACCTTGACCGCATCGTGGTAAGGCATTTCGAAAATGTTCACCTTACTAGATATCCCAATCAGGTAAAAAAACTGTAGCAGTGCCTTCTGAGGAAATATTTAACAATAAAGCCATTATTCAACGTTTTGGCAAAAAATTCTCCAACCTATTTTCCTAATTCAAAATACTTTAACTATACTCATGGTCTCTTGTGTGTGAAGCTTTTTTGGTGTTGGACTGTCTTGTAGTGATATCTAAGGGTGGATTATTGATCAAACTGGATGTATATAGGTTTTGCCGTCGAAATTCGTTAAAGATACAAGCTTCGGTGGCAGAGCACCAGCCTTGTCAGTCACGGATAGTCACAAAAGGAATTTAAGCAGTCATTAGTAGCAGTAGCATTGAAGTCAAATATTTTCAAAATGCCCTACTATCAGTGCGTTGAAGCACAAGGTAGGCTTCAGTTTTGACTGCAGCTTCAAAACTGAAGCCTACCTTGTCTTGTCATTGCAACAAAATCATTGTACCACTTTTTTTTCAGAAGCTGTATTTTCTGCGTCGCCAATGGGAAATCCCATAGTGATAATGTCTGGACGCAAATTTAAAAGACAAAAAACAATGGGCTTAAAGTCTCGCTTTGTATGTTCTTCACATGCACACCGTGGATGCCGAGCTTCCATTACTTCGATAGAAAACGTAATTGTGAAATGTAATAATTTTCATACTCATTAGGTTTTACTTCGTGTTAAATGTAATAACTGTTTAAAATTTAAATAAATAACATTTTGATTAAAAACACGGGTTTCGTTTAAAGGGTCATGTTTACTAAAACTGACTTGTGATTTCGAGGTAAATTACAACGAAAGGTAAAATATACTCATATAATCCCAGCGGGATTGGAAAAGAAAACTTTCGTTGTAATTTTGTAAGCTTATTTGCTTAAGAAGCGTAAATGCATAAAATTACAATGTTAGGTTTGGACTCGTGGGTATTCGAGTCGAGATAGATCTTCAGATATAGTTTGACGTTTAATATATGGACCATCTGTCAACATGAACGGTATGAACAACTGCATCTTGAGTTCAATATACGAGCATTTAGGAAGTCGTTTTCGCTTTGAGAAACATATTTTTCAATTTTAAAAATAAATATGTAAAGAGTACCTATATATTAACAATGTGGTGTAATCAGTAGTATATATTATATCAATCCAGCGCAAGCCATGCTAGTATTAAATGAGAATTATATGCCCCGTATGCACTACATTGAGAAGAAATAAATTCATTTAGGAAATATACTCCGAGAGTAATATAGATTGATAGATAGAAAACTCTTTATTGTTACACCACTTTAGAAATATAAAAGATTACACATTAAATTATAATAACATAGCGTTACAATGGGCGGCCTTATCACTAAAAGTGATCTCTACCAGGCAACCTTAGGATGGAATTGAACGAATAAAACAATAGAGGCGGGTGTAGTCCAAATACATAATCAAATTTCATAAAAACATTTTAAAATAAAACGTATTTTAGTGTAATTTCTAAACAAATATATAAAAAATAGCATACATATAGGTTTTTATAATAATTAAACAGATACAATTATAAACATATATAATATATATATATATATATATATATACATATATATATAAACATATACATAGCAACATACATAAATAGATAATGATATATACATATAACTATAAATTATATAAAAATATAGTACATATTATAATATTATCTCATATATAGCATCGAAATTGACAAAAATATAGTGCAAAATTAATTGGACAAATAAAACCTTTTAACTTGATCCTTGAACATATTGAGAGTCGGTGCTTGTCTGATTGATACAGGAAGAGAATTCCACAAACGGGCAGCCTGAATAGTGAAGGATTTGCTATAAAACGAACTCGTATGAGGATGGATTTCAAGTGTGAGATTTTCTGATGTCCTTATCGTGTATGAAGAACAGTGAAGGAAATCGAAGCGTTCCTTGAGATTGCGCGGGGATGTAGGACTGAACAATATATTGTAAAGGAGACTGAGAATATGAGCATTCCGGCGAAAACGTATATTCAGCCAATTGAGCTTAGAACGATACTGAGATACGTGATCATATTTGCGTAAACCAAATATGAATCTAATGCAAAAATTTTGAAGACGCTCAAGTTTATCTAGCTGTTCCTCCGTGAATATACTCTGGTATATATTCCTCAGCTCCCCGTATTAAGTCCCTTAAGCTGGTTCACACCCAGGAAGAAAAGGAGACCCTGATAAGCCAGGGCTACGGAGAGGGAAGTGGATCACGCACCCTTACCATCCACGAAGCGCAGGGACTGACATACGAGTCGGTCATTGCCATCAAGACCAAGAGCAGCATGAAGTTGCACGAGAGCGTCACGCACGCCGTCGTTGCAGTTTCACGGCATACATACATACTATCTTCATAAACTACGCAGATGGTCGTATCAAAACAAAGGGGCAAACTATTAGTAATAATATTAGGAATGCCATCTATATAAGTTTGCCTTGTTTCTGTACACTTTAGCTCACTAAAATGAAGTGGCAATTCTACTGCCGAACTATTTTCGACTTTGCCTCTATAACTAAAACGCATGGTATTGTTTGTAAAACTTGCACGTCACGCGGCCTCCCGCGGATGGTCACCGTCAATTCTTTCATCCTATATTATACATTATGGTGATAGACAAATTCATAAATGGTGCCTCTTTGGTGTGAAGTTTCGCTTAATGAGTAGAGAACATGTAGTAGGTAAATAAATCAAATCCGGGTTTGATTTGAATCAAAGCCGGCCGCTCGAGATAAAAATTTGGTTTTCTAAATTTGCTAAATTTTAAAAACAAAAATAGGAAGGTCCTCTCAGGCATAAATTGTATTTGTGTATTTTATGATATGTAACCATCATTCATTACGATTCATATTAATGGTTAAAGTATGAAATTGCTGATTTGTACTGAAAAAATGAAATGAGTATTTTTTTAATATAACATATTTATTCCTTCAAAATAATTACCATTATAAGGAACTTATTAGGAACCTTAATTTGCCGATATGGGCATTCATCAAAGATAATTGCAAATCTTGCTTAAGGTTGTATGACGGTAAAGGTGTTACTGGCCACCATAAGCAACATGGGGCGAGTAACAATCGATCTTGTAAGTAGTACTTATCAGTTAACCCCTACGCTCAGGTCAGCTTTTAACGCAATTCAAATTAAAGTACAAAAAATCATCCACACAAAGAATCATGTCAACATTTGGCCTGTCAAACATTTTGACAGTTCGTGTCGTGTATATTGATAAAGCTTAAGTAAAAAGAATGTTAATTTTTTCGTTATTATTTATCACGAACTTAAATCAAAATCGGTAATCTGAATAAAAAGATATTGATATTTTAACTTATTACATAAATCTGTCAGTTACATCACTCAACGCAGCCATTACAATACAAGTTACTAACGTTTCGTTTTCTGCTACAATTAATTGGTTTTCCCATACCGAATTGATTCATTGTTTCGGAAATTACATTCACAATTATTTTACAGACTGAATTAATATGTTTTGGTTTAACTCAAGTGTTAAATGGGAATTTTCGCATACAATTATCTCATTAGAAGCTGTGTTCACGAAAAATGAAACGTTTTTTTTGTTGTATGTCAATGTCAGCCGCTGCAACTGTCAAACAAATGGTATCTTCTGGTATTGTCAGTGAAGACATTATATTTACCTACCAACCCCGCGTAAGTGTGATAAGATATGCACTTAGTGACGTAAAACTTGGTTCATGCACTGTTTTTTTGTAATCTGATATTCTCAAATATTACTTGCTCAGTGATTCTAGGACCGTTTATATCATTTTGACAGTTACATAACCTCAAAACTTGTTTTCACTATAACATATTTTCTTTATTGACAAATTGAAAAATATCTACACAGGTGTTACAAGAATAACTGAAGTTTAATTTAGAACCATAACCATCATTATATAAAGCCAACATAAAAATCAGAATGACAGGTCGCGGCATGTATGGGATGTGGGCATGATTCTTTAAGCAGCTTACATAATGAATTGTGACTTTTAACATTAACTTTATTTATTTTATTAACTGCAGAGCGCGGTTCACACAATCTACAACTCCTCTATCATTCGGGCTAAAACGGATCACAACCACGTACCGCCTTTATTTAGAATTGTTAATGGAATATACTGTAAAATTTAGCTAAATATTAAACCGAATATTGCGGTTATTATTAATATCGTTGTGTTGTTCACTAGATAGTGATTGCAATTTTATTATTTGTAATCTTGCAGCCGCAAATAAACGTATTATTTCCACAATGCTGATTTTTTTCCCACCAAGATATATTACTTATTCAGCTATTAGAAGTGCTGATCAATGGACGCAAAATTTCCAAATCAGTAAATGCGCGAATAACGAGTAGTCTGTAAGACTAAAGGTTAGTTAAGAATAAATGTAGTTTTTGTTTAAGCTTTCGTTGCCAAGCTTGCCGTCACGGGCACAAAAAACAGTTATCTATTGCCGCGCGCCCGTGACGGGCACAACCACTTCAAAGCACTTGATAGCGGACCGGTATCGTATTTAATTTTTTTATTGAATACCTGGTTTGTATACTCTCTTTGTATTTATTCTCTATGCCAACGTCTAAGAATGAAAAGAACTAGCGATATTCATTCGTTCCAACAGTTGTACTATACTCGGTCTGTTAGTTCAAACGTCGTAAACATTGGCATTGTTCCTTGAGTGTTTCGCGCGCTTACATGGCGCACTTTGAAGCGAGTAAAATAGTGAATTTTTAAATAAAAGTAGCAGGATTTTGTTGTTTATACACAGACAATTTATGTGTTAACCTGTTCTACATAGATATTTAATGATAGTCATGCACTTTGTTGAAAATTTAATGGTTACGTCCATTGAAGAAATTGGTTGCCATATTTAGGTTTACTTGTTAAAATCGTGCACATGTTTTATGTTATATTACAAAAATAATAGAGCCAGGTAGATTATTTTATAAGAATTACGACAAAATATGGTGTTTATATGTGTAGAAAAAAATAATTAATAAATTAATTGCTCAAATGGCAATTTTGCAAATAAATGTAAAAAAATGGCAGCCATGTTTATATTGGCGAATTGAGGTCATGTCAATTAAAAGCTTGGCAACGGAGGGGATTATTTGTTCATACCTCATAATTATTATATAGTGTTCCTTGAGTTCTAAAAACAGACATTCACATTAATGTACACAAAAATCATCCACACAAATTTAGGCAGCTTACATAACAAATAACATAGACTAATTCTAGCATTATATTTTTCAGTCACATTCCTCCCGAACAGATTCGGAAAAAAGATTGCTATTATGTATGGCTATACGTTCTACTGCAACGGTCACTCCAAAAGTACCAGCTCCTGGCAGTGCACCAACACAGGGAAGTGCAGAGCGCGGTTCACACAATCCATTATCGACTCCTCTATCATTCGGGCTAAAACGGATCACAACCACGCACCACCTTTATTTAGAATTGTTAATGGAATATACTGTAAAATTTAGCAAAATATTAAACTGAATATTGCGGTTATTATTAATAACGTCGAGTTGTTCACTAGATAGTGATCGCTATTTGTAATCTATGCGGCTGCAAGATTACAAATTTTATTATTTGTAATCTTGCAGCCGCACATATACGTATTATTTCGGCAATTATGAATTGTTTCCCACTAAGATATAATACGTATTCAGGAGCTGGAGGTCTACTCCCAAAAACGAAGTTCGAAGCTTCGTTTCGGATCGAAGTAACGACGAACATCGAACTTGTACCCTACTACCAAATGACTTCGGATGTGACTTGTACGGACGATCTTCGTTTCGGTTTCATAGACAAATATAGTAGGAGTCATATTGAAATCTTTGGGCAGGTTCTTTATGGTAGATATGATGAATAAATCAAAAACTAATAACCAAAATGAATTTGTGAAGAAGAATGTTTCGATAATTAATAAATTATTTATTCATGAATGTGTATGTGGAATTTAATGTATTCTACAATTTGTTTTCTTAGTAAACAAGTATTTTTCAGAGTGATGATTGTGTCATCGACAAACAAAGAACCTAATTGAATGTTGTCTAACACTATAAACTCTTTCGTAAATTCTACTTCGAATATGACAACTAGAATGCAACCATGGACTTACATTAGTAGATAAGGTCATATGTGCAATACACCGTTCGTCAGAATGTTTTTATTTTCTCAAGTAGCAGACCCATTTTTGGGGCTTCTTCTTTTTGACGTAAGTACCTATTTCTCGCGCTGCATTTTATAAACAACCATGCAACGCGTTCCTAAATTAAGTAAAAATATTCTTGAAAACACAAGAATGATTTCTTATTTATTGTAACGGCGACTCTTGTATACAAAGGTATTTGTACATTCATGTTCCATAACTTTTTCTTCCACCACCAAGCGCATTACCATTATATATATTATAAATATATATATTTTGAAGCAGTGATGACTCTGACAGACGTAACAGTAGAGCGAATCTATCATGAGATTATCATTCATCCATAATCAACTTACTGTCTAAATACGAAGAAATAAATGTCAAATAACATTTGGGAGTAGGGTCAAATACGGGCAATATGTCAATTCACGAAGTACGGATCGAAGTTCGGATCCGAAAGAATTTCGTGGTAAGAAAAGGTGCGATCCGTCAAACGAAACTTCGAACTTCGTTTTTGGGAGTAGACTTCTTGGAGGTTTACTCCCAAAAACGAAGTTCGAAGCTTCGTTTCGGATCGAAGTAACGACGAACATCGAACTTGTACCCTACTACCAAATAACTTCGGATGCGACTTGTACGGACGATCTTCGTTTCGGATTCATAGACAAATATTATAGTGGAGTTATATTGAGATCTTTGGGCAGGTTCTTTATGGTAGATATGATGAATAAATCAAAAACTAATAACCAAAAAGAATTTGTGAAGAAGAATGTTTCGATAATTAATAAATTATTTATTCATGAATGTGTATGTGGAATTTAATGTATTCTACAATTTGTTTTCTTAGTACTTAAACAAGTATTTTTCAGAGTGATGGTTGTGTCATCGACAAACAAAGAACCTAATTGAATGTTGTCTAACACTATAAACTCTTTCGTTAATTCTACTTCGAATATGACAACTAGAATGCAACCATGGACTTACATTAGTAGATAAGCCCATATGTTCAATACACCGTTCGTCAGAATGTTTTTATTTTCTCAAGTAGCAGACCCATTTTTGGGGATTCTTTTTTTTGACGTAAGTACCTATTTCTCGCGCTGTATTTTATGAACAACCATGCAACGCGTTCCTAAATTAAGTAAACACATTCTTGAAAACACTTAGTTATTTATTGTAACGGCGACTCTTCTATACAAAGGTATTTGTACATTCATGTTCCATAACTTTTCCTTCCACCACCGCATCACCATTATACATATTATAAATATATATATTTTGAAGCAGTGATGACTCTGACAGACGTAACAGTAGAGCGAATCTATCATGAGATTATCATTCATCCATAATCAACTTACTGTCTAAATACGAAGTAATAAATGTCAAATAACATTTGAGAGTAGGGTCAAATACGGGCAATATGTCAATTCACGATGTACGGATCGAAGTTCGGATCCGAAAGTGTTTCGTGGTAAGAAAAGGTGCGATCCGTCAAACGAAACTTCGAATTTCGTTTTTGGGAGTAGCCCTCCTGTTACAAGTACAGGTCAATGGACGCAAAATTTCCAAATCGGTAAAAGCGCGAGTTACTAGTAGTCTGTTAGATAAAAGGTTAGTATGAAGTTAATGTATTTTTTTAAGCATACCTACAATCGATTTCAACGGATGTTATCTATTATAATCATCAGGTGAATAATGACCACTGATGGACTTAGCCTCACTCTTTGAACGTCTAAATACAACTATAAATCTTTTTGCATATAAAAAAATATTGTAATTGTAAGTTTGTACTTATTTGCCCCCATCATTGTCTTACGGAAATTAAAAATATCTGCGCTGGATGTGAAGCGAGTTTTATTGACAGATTTTGCGGGCACTGATTGGTGGTTGATTGCTAGAGTATGTTCAGAAAGAGAGTGGGATTATAAAGTTTTAAATAAGCTAATGGCAAAATTTTAATAAAATAACTCTAGCTAATTTTTCAAATCGGTCAAGTAGTTTTGGGTTTATTTGTTACATACAAAAATACATCAAAAATCTTTCCTCTTTATAATATAAGTGTATTTATATAAATACATAATTTACATTTTTATGCAGTCCGGCAGTAAATTACTAAGTCGACTCTTTTACTGAGCAATGTCGACCAATTGCAAATATATAAAGACAGTGTGAAAATAATTATGTCCAGGTATGATTTCATAATACGTCCCAAACAGCAATTTTGCTCTATAACCATCTCTCCCCAAGCCTCTGCAACTAAATTGTTTTATTTATTACAGTGACATTCGTATCAAGACATGGATCTAACAAGCAAATTGGAATAATAAATGGATATACATTCTACCAGCATCGACTATCACCTAACACACAGATCTGCAGGTGCAGGTTTGGTAGTCATTGCAAGGCGCGGTTCATACTCAGCCACAGAGGTGATATATTAAAAGGCTATGATATAGAACACATTCATGCGCCTCCAAGGTATAAAATCTTGAACGGAATGTACATTAAGCTGTGATTTAATTTTAATTGCAATTTTCAAACAATTTATTTTGTTTCTCAACTAGTCACTACTAAGGAGAATTTTAGCAGCCAATCCATCCAATTGCTTTAAAAAACGAAGGAGTAGAAGAAAACGAAATAAATTTTAATGACGAAGGCATGCTTGTTATTCATCGGGACTAACCAGTAGACTAGTATTTCCGCACACAGTAAAGGAATTGATATTGTAGTGCCCTGTTTTACCCTGTAGCTACAGGGTAAAACAGGGCACTACAATACCAATTCCTTTACTGTGTGTAGGTACCCTCTTATGTTCGCATGTACAGTCATATACTGCATTTCCGTTAGTTAAGAAGGACATGGAACAGTCTCATTGTAGAGACATTTGATGCTATTCCATAATAATTACTTACATTAAATAAATGTCACGATAAACTCATACAAAAGAAAAAAAAGACGCAGATAAAATAATTTAAATTGGAGATTATTGTTTCAAAATTATCTCACATATACATTTTGCATCTCTAAACAATTTTCTCCCATTTATTTTACAGGTTCGTTTTCCATAGAATCACGGAAAGGTAACCCTATGGTGAAATGCGGCGGCTTCACTTAATATACAATATTCCGACAAAACATATCAATCAGTTGGTAATGCTCACTAGGGGCCGTTTTTCTACGAACTTAAGACGAAGAAAATCATCATATTTGTACCATCTTATTGAAATAAGTCATTTGAAACAGAACATAGCCGCTGTGCATTTCAATAGTATTCAGCCACAATTTCGAATTATTGGCACTTAATCCCTTAATGAAGTTGTAATAGATTACCTATGAAGCTTGGGGTCCCAGCTCAAAACCTAGATATTTGTGTGATGAAAAAATATCTAATATCAAGCCTTTGGTTTTTGTAGTGTGTTCTTTGTTTATATGTCTTCCGCTTCCGGGACATATATGAATATATATACCTACCATCTTCGGAATCAGACTTCTTCTTCTTTATTAGAAGGTATTAGTATACAAAGTCACTGAAATTAACTTTATTTTTCAGGTGCAATGTTTACAATATCTCGTTATGGCAACCCGATGATCATTATCCAGGGGTTCGGCTTCAGTAAACATCGGACGGCGGGAGGTAAAACTCGGTGGAGATGCACACGGAACGTTGGGTGTCTAGCGTACCTCTATACCATAGATAATAATATTATTAAATTTCATAATGAACATAATCACTAAGTGTTGGCTACACGTTAACCGTTAACGACGTTAAGAAAAATCGTTCCGATTTGAGTACAGTTTGTAGCAGGTTTGTGATTCAACCTGACATTACTAAATGATACATGAAGCTTATTCCTTTTGAGTAAACTCATGTAGTACCTATCCTTAAATTTTCATGACAAAAATATTAACTAAATCTTCAATACTAACAAGAATATGTGGCATGTACATTTTTCTTATAAATTATGGTTACATCTGATAATAACCTAATACTAACTTTAAATAATTACAACCTATAAATAATGCAGAAAAAAATATGTATAATAATAACCAGAGCGTGAGCTGTATCGTGAGATGCAATCTCTTTCATTAAATAATTTATTTAATGATATTATGCATGTGTTATATATCTCATAATATAATAATATTTGATTCGTAGTTTTTACGAGTGAACATAGTCAGGTTTTACATATCAGATTAGAAACGTACGAGACTATTTTCTTAATAATACTACAGGCTTTATGTTTAATAAGATTTTATGTTTGTGTAAATACTCTAGCCTAAAGTAATTAAGAAAAACATCTTAAATGATCTCAAGTTATGTATATATGTTGTGTGTAGCTGGTAATGACAATGTGTAAGTAGTTAAGAATTAAAATAATAGTGTGTAGTAATAGGGAGATTATGGA
Organism: Plagodis dolabraria; assembly: GCA_963854805.1. Taxonomy (NCBI): domain Eukaryota; kingdom Metazoa; phylum Arthropoda; class Insecta; order Lepidoptera; family Geometridae; genus Plagodis; species Plagodis dolabraria. The sequence continues at coordinate 10,670,594 of OY978445.1, read as the reverse complement.
TTCAGATTCCTGAAATATTAAGGAAGTATGTATACCTACAGGAATGATGGCAATTTTTTTTGCTTCATTTTCGAGTTATATCTGTTTTGTGTATAGTTTTTACAATAAATATAATATTATAAAAGATTATAAGAACATTATAGCGTGCTAAGCGAAAATTACAAGTACAAATTTTTAGAACTGTAATTAAATTTAGAAATATTGAAGAGTAGCGACATCATTACGAGTTTTAAGTATTTGAAAAGTTTCGATAAGATTAATTCTAGTGGTCTGGATTGAAAACTTGCGATAAGATGAATTGTAGTGGTATGGCCGCACCGTCTCCTATAACTGTTTAAATAATACGTACATTGAAGCACATAATTTCGGCTCAGTTTAGCTAGTCTCGATAGCCCAGTGGTTACCTAAAAGGCACCCAGTGCGAAAAGCTGAGATCGTCAAATAACCTTATACTTTCAATACCTGAGCGCACAGGACTAAGTTCTATGACGAATCATTTTCCACTGTATGTTTATGGAACTTGTTGCCGCTCGAAATAAAACGTGCACCCTCTATACAACGTGTAGCGTAAAAGTGTAGTAATACTGAAAGGTAGGCATGGGTATCCACTGAGGAGACCCCTGGCAGAAAATCAAATATTAAAACAGAAATATTTTTTTCCATACAAACATTGAAAATTACTATTTTTATAGTTAATGTGGCAGCCCTGGTGTTCGCGGGCCACTGACCGCTCTAACTCCACCCATGACTTACCCCGTACCCCGCGCTCTCGCTGCAGCAAACTACCATGCAATGCATGCATGGCCCACGCACCGCACCACCTACCATCCCCTTAACCCTTACTCCGCACCCCACTCTGCACAAACACATACCCACACGACCACAACGCCCACCATGAGTATTTTCTCGAAAAAATACCTAAGTACCTACCTGTAAAATTTTGAAGCGCTCGTAGCGAAGTTTGCTTAGCCGTTCTTAACCGATCAGCAAAGTTAAGCAACGTCCGCCGCGGTAATGTGCTGGATTCGCGCTTCCGTGCTTCGGAAGCCATGATAAGCCGTTGGTCCCGGTTGTGGTCTTAGGATGGCAGTCGTTATAGCATGTAGTTAAGGCATTTTGGGCAGCCCACCTGGCTAGCTACCACCCTCAAGTTGAAAACCTATCGCCAAGTACCTAAGGGTGTTTTCTGTCAACTGTTCTTGAGAGTCAGTAATTCTAGGCTAGCCTGAACAACAGCTTCGACCACATGATCACTTACCATCAGGTAAGATAGTGATCAAAGGCTAAACTTTCAGTAAAAATAACATAAAATGAACTTACCTACCTACCTTTTCACCTAGCGTTGTTTCGTATTTATAGTACCTAGGTTCTTACTGTATTGGACTTATTGGCAATACCGGTATTATATCGGTATCAATATTTTCAATACCGGAATACCGGTATTTTGGTATATTTTCGGTATTTCACTATAAATGTTAAAAACGCAGAAAAAAATATTTGTATGTAATATTGTTTTCGACTGAATTAATATACCTATTTTATTATGATAAAATCACCGTGAAACAGTATTTATTTTAATCAACTTAATTATTATTATTAATTTTTGGTACTTTTTCTTTTTTTTTATTATTCCAATAAATAATCAAATATTTACTATATATTATAACAATAAACAATCAGATATAATATTAGTTTTGGATAAAATTCCTCGCCGAAAACGCTATTTCGGATTCAATACTAATTGGAGGTAAGGTCTTATAAAGTTCATCTCAATAAAGTCCTCTATTGCCGCCATTTTCGTACTGTGTCATTTCCGTGTGTATAATTCAATATTGTATCGCATCAGATTTCATCATCTTTCGGATCAGAGTCATTAGATTCTTTGTCTATCGCTTGTGATTAGTGTAAAATATTATTTTATCTACTTTTCTCTTTTAGAGATTTGTCGATCGTTTTATTTAATTCTTATTAAATTGAAGCTGAACCGGCACCTCGACGCTATCGCCACGACCAGTTTTGGCACCATCTGCTGATGTTGCCGAATGATCGATCTGAGTAGAGTAGATACGCTTTATGAGGCTTATTAAATTTGAAAGAATTTAGAGTTTCTAACTTACCCTCCTAAATGATAGTTTTTTCGTAATATTGTCTCGAAAACGGAAACTACCCACACCGTTCTTACTGTATCACTGCTGAATACAGCCTCCTTTATTAAAGCGGAGTTTGCCATTATGTCTACCCTTGGTAGGCGTTTTGGGGATCGCAGTGTGAGATATTCATACTGCGTGTATGTATATATGTGTTTATATTTATATTATCCACAAATATATGCATTAGCTTGCATCACAAAAACCAAAAGGTGTTGCCACGCCGTCTTGTCAATGTTGTCAGTTGTAATTTGTTATTGATAATATTGAAAAAAATGTAGGTGACGATATCTATTATTATTATTTTTTAACCTTATTTTTTGTTCTATTTCATATACATTCCAATCTTTTGCCATTTTTCTTAATGCTTATGCCGTTTTTCACTAAGCCAATTATTAATTCTTGCACATAGATACTAAAACACATGAAATCACACCATAAAATACGAGTAGCTAGCTATTAACATTTTCGTATAAGTATGCATAATAACACTTTCACATATATATTTTGTACCCTTTGTATTTTTTTGTCCGTGTGTCACTAATGGTCAGAGCTGAAAACCAGCGCTGTGAATCAATTCATGTGTACATGTTATATTATTTTGATACTTACTTTTATTTCCTAAGATACTATTTTTTAGTGTTGTTCTTTATTTAATGTTGTCGTGTGCAGTTCTGTCTTTAATAAATAATTTTTCATTTATAAAAAAAAACAGTTCATACCCAGTTCTTATCACTGTAATATACTCGGAAACACTGATTACCATATATACCCCGTGCATGTGCGTAGTAATAAGAGAATTGTGAATAGAGAACCGAAGAATCAAGTGAGAGCGCACAATGCGATTGAGAATATGCGTGAAACAAAAAGATGCACCGCGCGGGTCTGAGGGGCGTGCGGTGGTCGGCGGACGATATGTCAGTTTTGTTAAAATATATAAACAGTACTACCACCATATATGTAATACCATTTATGTACTCACAATTGCACGGACACATTGACTGGTTCCAACCTTAAAATGTCATTTTTTATTAGGTAGAAATCAACGTTACCTAATCAGATTATGAATTTATGGTTATTGAAGTCGGTTTTTTAATTAATTTGTAAAAGCATGAAAAGAAACGTAAACTGCGCATTAATTTACAACCATAATATTTAATAAGTTGTTGATGTTATTCATATAATCTAAAGCCGCCGTATTGGTTTTTAAGCCGTTGACTAGTTTTCATGCATATAAACTTCTTTTTTTGTCATAATACCGAAATACCGGTATTTTTCATTCCAATACCGGTATTTGAAAGTACTCTAAATAGGCCGGTATTACCGGTTTTTCGGTAATACCGAATAGCGGTATCCATGCCCTAGTTCTAACCTATCCGGCTTATGAAGCTGTGATAAGGGCAAGGAAGGATTTAATTAATAAGAAATAATGAAAACATTTTTTGTAATAACATTATGAGTTTTATTAGGTATCCCTTGTTAACAAAAGGCTTTAGTATCTACTTACAAATTAAACCATTTATTTACTATTACATCACATTAGGTATATTACATTCATCCGTTACCGTCATCATCAGTATTAACAAAAACGAAGTACTTACCTACCTACCTAACTTGGTTGCCTAAATACTTACGAGTACCTACGGCCGCAGGTATACCTTTTCGACATGAGAAAGTTCATAGGTAAGGACAAACATCAAGATTACCTACTTAGCAATAACTAACAATAGGTAACCTACCTATCTAACAGAATCGCCTAATACTTATCTAAGTCACAATTTTGATACTTACACTATATTTAATTTTGTAACCAGTTGTTATTTATACATTTCTCTGAGCTTATAACGAAGCTAAACATAATGCATAGGTACATATCTGTCTACGATATTTGTACATGTTCCCACATTGTGCGCATTTTCTATGCAAACCTTTTATTACATTTCTAGTGCATAGCTAGGTTTCAACTAGGTTCAACTTGGGTTCATATCAAATTACGAAGGACCTTTTATTTGTCTTTGCTAATCTAAAACCTGGCACCGCTATTTTATTTTTATTCCTTGTGTTATAATCGTGATTGTCACTGTTTGATTTAAATTTGCTAAAATTTTTACGAACATACATAATACTTTCAAATATATACAGACTTGGTAAAGTTAAAATATCAATTTCTTTAAAACTATCTCTCAGAGATTCCCTAGGATCCATTTCATATATGGCAATAACAAAGTGATCATATGTTGTGTTTGGAACCCTGGGAAAATGAAGTACATAATAAAAAGGAATTATTTTTAAAGACATTAGAAATAAATTAGTCAGCGTCTTTACTTGTTTTGAGCAAAGCAGAGTGTTATATAACGTGTATAAAACGCATTTTAGCTTTGACTTAAATATCAGCCGTTCTTTGGCTCGGGCTGTGAAACATTTTAGTTAAAATGACTTGATTGCAAAATTACAACGAAAGGAAAAAATAACAATATCGAATGAGATTCTAATCCGTCCCTATCGCCGTGAGATGTTCTGCCAATTAAGCTGTCGTAGTGCGGGACTCATAGTTCAAATTTGTCCTTTTGCCCCTAACTTTTACATTAAAGCTGCAAAAATTAAAATGTTAGAATTGTCGGATTGCGTCATCGTAAACCAGTTTAAAGCAGATTAAAAATAAGCTTTGTTGGTGGTTCAATTCAGTTTGGCTGCAGATGTAGCTCCGTCTCTTTAATAGGAGCGAATGATGCATTTCAGGTAGGACTCACTCACTACGATAGATTAATTGAAAGTACATGTGTGGGATGTTCTTCAAAATGTTGAAGAACCCGGGTCTCCAAGTCTGATCCAGCCCAAGTACTAGGACTACCTTGACTCCGGGTTCCTCTGACGTTGCCCGTACTGTGGAGCCGTAGACACGTCCGGCGAAAGTAATCGAACGAGGGAAGCCGCCGCTGCTCCCCTGGAGGTCTGCCCTCGATAAATCGTTGGCGATATAGCTCACGCCCACCGTGATAGCTGCCATCAGCAGCGCCCACGCACAACAACATCTCATTATATTCCGCATTAGTAAAAGAAGACATGTTGAGCAATTGGTATATCTTACTGCATGCAAGTAGGTAGCGACTATTCACCACGAAGGATCAAAAGCAACTATTCTAACTAATCTTAAAAATAATCTTAGATACTCTTGTCGGCAAATCAAAGACTTAGGTATTGCCTACATTTTATTAGGATTCAGCACTGAAATTGGATTCGTCCCGGTATTTTACTTTTTTCACGAAACCGGTTTTATGAATATTATGTCCATGTACATAAAACAATTGAAACTAAATGGTTTTGAGTTAATAATAAAGTAATAAAACTAATGTATTAATTTTATTAATAACTAGATTTCCGGGCGCGGCTCCGCCCACGCGTATGTCGGTTATCGCGCAAAAACATTAACCTCTTTTTGCGCAGTTGGATAAAAACTATCCTATGTTTTTTCCCGGGTCTCAAACTATTTCCATACCAAATTTCATTCAAATTGGTCCAGTAGTTTTGGCGTGAAAGCGTAACAAACAGACAGACAGAGTTACTTTCGCATTTATAATATTAGTACTGAGTACTGATAAAGTAATAAAATTAATATTTTTTAAGTATTCAAATTTCCAAAAAAAGTAAAAATAACTATGTTTGAACTTTCCTAACGACTCATTTATTACTTGTACAGAGAATTTTCTTCTTCATTCATTTATCACAAAACAATTCTCACCTTAAGAATCTAAAGACTGTCCCTTATACTCTAGTTAAGTTATCGCAAAAGGTAACTATGCAGAAATTGCTTATTCTAGGTTAAGCCTGTTAACACCTTCGACCACATCATCACTTACCATCAGGTGAGATAGTGGTCAAAGGCTAACCTATCAAGCATAAAAAAATAAAAAAAACAAAATGCACCTAATGAGCAACATGTCACTACTCACATCGGCGTGACTAGGGGTTTGCTTAATACTGGTCTCATATTCTGGCTCATTAATTTTACTTATTCAAAATAATAATACTGAATTTTCGAGTGTCAGCAAATCAAACACTTGAGGAATTTTACTTATTGAAAATAATAATAATAATATTTAACTGTCGAGTCGAGTGTCAGCAAATCAAAGACTTGAGGCCAAAATTTTATATGGGCTCAGCATTGAAATTACTTTCTTTGCGGTTTTTTTTTGTTTTTGCATGAAACTGCTTTTTTCATAGATACAAAATCCTGTTTATTTACACAAAAATTAAGCAAACGTAGATTTTGTCATACGAGTAACATGATTTGAAAACTTCATTATATGCTAACATGTAACATAGTATTTAGAGATTAAAAGTTTTGGAGCAATAAAAAAGTAAATAGAGGCATCTCCGTTCAGATCATCACCTACCAATCACCCAAGTATTTTATGTACTCCTACTAATAATTGTTGTACCAAAGATTCTGTAGCAACACAGAATGTAACAAAATATTTTTTTTTTTTTACATATAGTTCGGGATTCTTAGCGCAAGTCTGACCCATACTTAACCGGTATTATTTTTTTTTCTACGCTAACAATCATACAATGTTTTAAGCTTATGTGTTACAGTGTTCACGATAGAGACAAACAAAAAACACGTTTCTCGTATGTGATCCCCCTGTTATTATTTGGCTAACTATTACGGTTCCAAAGAAACGGTCGATACTTAGAAATAGAGTCCCATTTTATAGTGTGGAGCCCTAAAAAGTAGGTACTTATTAAGGTAGCTCTATCATACATGCGGTAAAACATACGAGCCTAAAAATTTTACTTATAATCCGACATTTAACGTACAGCAAAAAAAAAAATTTAATAAACCAACGTGAGTCGGGCGCGACAAGGGTTTCAGTATTACTACACCTTTTTTTATACACGTTGTATACGTCTTCAACAACCTTGTTAACACTCATTACCTTTCTTGCTAAATATTAACACTACCTACTACTATTATTGTAAAACTGATTCCATCGTTTTGTGTTGTATAGTATTCATATAGCTGCAAATATTGTAATAATTGTATGTTTTGTATGTAATCGTATAACATTATATAATGAATGTATTTTATGTATATATTCATATATTTATTTATATATATTTATATTATCGTGTACTTTGGTTTGCCAAATTTTTACTTTTATGATGTAGGTAATTTACGTTATTTTTTTTGCCCAACTCTTTCTTGTGTTGGAAATTAATGTTTATTTTCTAATCTTTATTAGTGTTGTTATAGATTGGCCTCCGTGCATATATGTTGATCAATATCCCTTTGTAGAGGGTTTTCTGGAAGAGATCGCTTTCTGTAATAAGACCGCCCAATGTCACACCTACTCTTATTTATTATGTTTTAAATTATAAAGTGTGTATTCTGTGTCAATAAAGTGTCTGTGTGAAATCTATCTATCTATTGGAAGTGGGCTTCTTATCCCACATATAATAAAGAATGGTAATAATGAAAATGCTGGTGAAAATTATTAATAATTTTCAACAGTAGTCCATGAAATCACAGATCATATCACACGATAAACTTGGCAGTATAACTCCATAAACTAAAGAGTAATTATTGCAAATAAAGTACGCGAACGAATTGAATTGAAGCCTCTAGAACTGTGCAGAATGCATTAATTATTCTTAGCATTTAATTCTTGTTTGTACCAGCTGAATAATAAAAAAAATTACATCTTTTTATTAATAATTATTACACATAAAGTACACAATTTGTTGTAATTCTGCCTTTGTTTTAGTAAAAACTGTGTTACAAAAGGCAGTCTCATACTTTCGTGACATTTGTACCTTATGGTAAGTCTGTACCATAAGGTACAAATGTTTAATATAAAGACACAAATAGCTGTTAATTTTGATCATAAATTACACGATACTATATTCTAGAGAGTAAATGCTTACAATGTATGCTGACATGATGAGTGAGATTTGATCTCATTTTCTGTCCAAACATAGTAAGGTAGGTACACTGATCAAATATTTTCAAGAACAACAGCTCCTTTTAAATTAAGCAAATATTTATATGCAGATATCTGAATAGTTTTGAAGACTACAAATAAATTCTAAATATTTTTATTACGTTTAATTTTTCAGGTTTTAATTACAGATTTGGTGTATTTCGCGGTGGAACTCGACTTATATATCAGGATTACACATTCCACAAGTATAATAAAAACAGCGACATATGGAGGTGCTCCAGCAGGTCGAAGGGATGTCCTGCTAAAGTTAAAGTTTTTGGAGACAGGTTGGTGGTTGTAGAACCGAATCACGTCCATCCGCCGAAGATTCCAAAGTTGTTTATGTGATAGATAATACACAACTTGTATTATTTTTTTGTAAATTGTCATGAAATTATTACGGTTAAGCTTAAACGACTACATTGTTTTAACAAACGTCGATTGTTTTCATTTGAAAATAATCTTAATATTTATGTATAATCAATAATTACACTTAATAAAAGAAATGTCTGTAGTTTGATTTATTGTTTACGTATGTATTTTAAAAATTGTTGTAAGGTGAAGTAGCATGTTTGTGTTGATATTTATGCTTCCCTCAGCAATTATTTCTAGCTTTCTAAAGATTGCAAAATTGTCATAAAGTAAAATAATTTTGTTGTCATGCTAAACAAAAGTCATGAAAATACAGCGAAGTAAATTCTATATAGAATAAAAGTAATTAGCGTTTATTTATATAAAAATTAAGAAATAAGCAATGAGCGTTTATTTATATTAAAATTTAAAGTAATTGAATTAATTGATAAAGTTTTTTTTGGAAATTTTAAAGGTTCCGTGCTGAGAAACTGCTACCTATCACTGCGATCCCCAAGACGCCTGCCAAACCAGAGGATTAAAGCAAGCGCCCTTTAAAAACTTTTAAAACATTATCCACCCGACAATAAAATATTTGGATGTATTCAGCAGTGGACACTTCGGCTGCTATAGTTTCAAATTTGAAAATCCTTTCCTGGCTAAAATAGATTAAAAGCACTTGGGTAGATTTCGAATGACAATCAAAAACTTTCTGAGCTTGAGTGGTGAAAACAAAATGTAGGTACTTCTTAGGCAGGATTTTTTTGTCCCCGATAAGCAGATTTTGAGCAAATTCACACCTGATGGTAAGTGATGATACGGTCAAAGATAGTAAACAGGCTCTTAAAGACAACTGCTGGAGCAGTCGCAAAATTTCCCTCCCTACATGAAGTGTAATTTTCAGGCTGCCGTTTCAAGGTCGCAACCTATAACTGCCATGGCAACTGGGACGACGGCTACCGTGCCGTCGCCTCCAAAGCACGGAAACGCTTATAGTAGTAAATTCCACTAGCGATAACATAATACCTATGTGACCGCTTATTTATTTAATAGTTTTCACATAAATAATATTCCACTTGAAATTCGAACCCTTACAATAGCCCCAATATGCAGAGCCCATCACACTGGCTGTTTTCTGAGTTCTAACTCAACGAATCCCACAAATGCCGTTAGTAAAGTTAGTAGGTAGATTATTATAGATGGCGGTAGGAGTATCGAAGGATCGATACTGCTGCCGCCATCTATAATAATCTACCTACACTCCTGTGTGGGTAGATTATATCATAAATTAACTAATATTATTTGCAGTGATAATCCTATAAAAGCCAAACAAAAGGCTTACTACAAATAATCTTTAAATGAAGGTAAATTCTGGTCTCATCATTCTTATCGTCGCTTATAATATTAGACTTAAATCATCGCTGCGTGTTAATTATATCATTTGAACTGAACAATTGAGTACGTAAGAAATAACCTTTGCTATGTACAATATTATATGGACGTCACAGTGCACTGATTGTAACATAATGTATTCGGTAAGAATTTCGTCACATTATGTTGCAGTCGCCGGTCTATTGGCGTATAGAACGCCAGGACCGGAGTCTGTTGTGAATCCCAACTGCAACGATTTGTAAGCATAGACGAGGATTGTGTAAGGTGCGTAGGCTGTTTACTTCTGTTTTGTGTATGTATTGTGTTTTGAGGGAGGTTCATCAATTTGTTTTAAAGCTTAGCAATAACTTTTAACTTGGTAGTTAAATATAAAGAGTTAAAAAACACACTAACAGTTTTGCTACAACTCTGAATCGGTAATCAATACAATCAGGTACCTAATCAATAACGATTACCTATAATTTACTATACATTATAGTGATAGGGACAAAGTGTAAACTCATTTGACATTATTGAACCAAAGTCTTATTGATTACTCCATCTCTAGCTACCCTGGTACTGTGGCTTGAATTGGATGTTAATAATAATGTTTATTAGGAAACAGCGTTTAAACTATGAAATTAAAATAAAATACATAGGAAGCATGGTATGTATTATTAGAAAAATGTAAGTTTGATGATTGGTATTGGTGATAATTGAGTCTCACACTAGGGTAATTTGTGTCGTGAGAGTCCTTTTTTAATTTCTCTATCTATGTTTTACTAAGTGTGTATTATTTAATTATTGGCTACTCATAATTTATAAGAGTAGGTATAGCTAGGTAAGAGGTGGATGTTTGTTTGTATGAAGTAGGTTTTTTTTTATTATGATGTGTTAACGTTAATAGAAGGTAAAAGACTGACACTTAAGACTGGCTCTAGTAGGCCTAACAGGCGATGCGCCGCTAAAGTAAAATTAATCCATGATTATTTACTAGTAATGGAATCGGAACATACACATCCACCTCCATCGTTATAAACCATAAATGTTTGTTTCAAAGCCCTCATTATTTAAGTTATTATAATAATGTAATTATAACAATAAATTATTTGTAGTATGACTCATATAGGCAAGGCCGCAGTTACTTTTTAAAGCGAAACATTTTGTTGATATCGGTTATGGTATGATTCGTTTTTTCCTAATTGTTTCCAAATTGGAGGCAGCGACAGCCGAGTGGTCCTGACCTGTTGAGTACTGTGCTGCAGGTCCATGGTAAAAGGATATTTTGCGACATTATTAATATTTTTTTGCCGGTATGCCTTTGTTTAACAAAATACTACGAACTATATACAAAACTACAGCTACTACAATAAAAGCATTAAGACATCCTAGAAGTCATAGCAGACCCACAGACAGTCCAAATGCTTCAGCCCACTACCAGTTGGCAGCGTGCCCAGCATTTCGTTATATAGCTCGAACATTATAACAAATCTGAAATGATGATTGCAGTGCACTTTGTGAGGCAGAGAAATGGAAAGGAACGTGCAATATGGAACGATTATACATATTATTGCGGGAGGAAAACTAAGAGTACAAAACTGTGGCAGTGTACTTTGTACCCAAAGTGCAGAGCACGGTTCATTTTGAACCTCAAAGGAGAAATTATTAAGGCGATAATGGATCACACTCATGCAGCCTCTAAATATAGAATTATAGATGGTGTGTACATTAAATTGTAACAAGGTGATCATTATTTCTCATAACCTAGTTATATCGAAAGAAGATTTAATTAAATTGAACATAATAATATTTATGACTGCTTGGGTTGTGTGTGTTTAAAAGTGCCGCTTTGAAATCTCTACGTTCTGAAATCGATGGGTTGGACAAATTGGGTTTATCTGATCTATATCAGGAATAGTCTGGAACGGTGTCGGATAGATGGCATTAGTCTCGCCTCCCATTACATAACAAAACATGTTTAAAAAAGGGTGTGTATTAGACATCACTGCCCATCCCTGAGGGCAGTACGATATTCTGTGCTATTAAAAACGGTTGCAAAAATTTGTTGTGATACATTGCATTGTCTTTAAATAATATGATTACTAGTGCACCCTGCAACTAGGCTCGCGTGGACACTACATGACATGACAATACTATGTATTTATGCCGATTTAATAAATAATTTAAAAAAGGTAGGGATTTGTGACACTGCTTAAGATATTTTGACTATGAACAGCTGTAAAGCCTTAAATAGCTAACTATTTTTGAGTTTCCTGGATAATTTTTTATAGAGCAAATTATACATCTCCTTTAAAATAAATACAGTTATGTCAAATAAATTATCAGAACACGGTGTTTTTATTGATAACCTACTCGATCACAGTTCTAATTAAACAATATGCATAACGAACTAAATTCGTGAATGTAAACGATAGTATAGATAGATAGATAGTAAATTACCAGGTCTCCAAATTCTATTGAACTTATTCAGTCATGTACTTTTGTCCCTTAAATGTCTTCTTGAAAAATACAAAATAAGGAGCTCACACAATGTTACTTTTAACAGTAAAAGTAAACGACGTTGCCTATGATGTGTTTATACCGCAAAATTAATGTAGTCATATTGTTTAAAACGACGAAAACTACTTTACCAAAAACTCCGCCTTATCCCTCATTCCCAACAAAGAATCGTTCTAAAGAGATGGAGCGACATCTAAAGCCAATACGATTATACGTACAAACAATAAATATTTTTCATAATAAAAACTTTTTTAAAACTATTTCGCAATTAAACGAATAAGCTTACAAAATCGCATACACTAAGATCTTACCTATTCTACTTTTCAGTGTTTTTGTTTTCAACCTGCAAAGGAAAGCCTTTGCAGGTTGAAAACAAAGCTTTGGTAAACGGATACTCATTCTTAAATTACTTCAAACACAAATCGAGTGGCTACTGGCGATGTCTAATGGTAAACAATAAATGTACGGCGCGATTCATTATGATAATATACATTTTATTTATTTTTATTATATATTTATATATATCATTTTGGTATTTGAATAGATACAAAATATTTATACAAAACAAAATTATTGAGAGTTATTTTAAAACAGTCTGTGTTGACTAAAATGAAAACTTAAAAGCTGTTTAAACTGCAATTGTACACCAGCTTAATGGTCTCTAATAACAATAAAGGAAAAAAATACGCCCACCCTAGAAACGTTGAATAGAAACTACTAATTTAAGTTATAGTTTAGATTTTGGAATAAAATCAGGCAACCTATCAAGATTAAATAAATATACGCTATCACTCTAGACATTATATTTCAATCAACCAAGTAGCATTAGAGAGAAGTTTTTAGTAATTAAATCATTCGATGAACTTGTTTCAGAGCCAATTTTCAAGATAAACAAAAAAGGCTACCCAATAATCCTGTACAAAGGACACCAGTTCAACAAGCACACCAACAGTAAAGGTGCAAGAGGGTACTTTGTGTGCGCCAAGTTGCATGGAGGATGCAAAGCTCAAATTCGAACTTACGAGGACGTCATTATTACAATGAAAACTGAACATAACCATATGGAATAACCCGTAAATGAACGCTTAAACATAAGCTGTAATATATATAATGCTTGTATATAATATTCAGGTTAGTGAACTTTACCTACTAGGGTGTCAAAATGTAGGTACAGATCAAAAATGTGGGAGGTGATTCAGTTCTTAACCGACTTCAAAAAATTTGACTGCATTTATTTGTGTGTAAGTGACCTCTTTACAGGGTGTACCGATTTTTATGATTTTTTACATTCAAAAACTAATATTGTAATGCTTGTCATGTGGCCCCATTTAAATTTGAGTGAGATCTGACGAGTCGTATTTAAGTTATCTAGAATTGCCATTTCCAACGGCTACAATAAACAGTTAGTTGATCGATTAATTCAGACCAAACAACGTAATAGGGCTAGGTCACTTCTTTATTCTTGCCCTTCTGATAGAAATATCAAGTACATAGGCAGCTTAACGTATATGGGGCCAATATCTCAAAAAAATTCCAATATATTAAAGAAAAATAACGTCCATGTAGCTTTTCGTTCAAATCAAAATCTACGTCATTTATGTGATGGTAAAGATCGATTGGAAAACGGTAAAAAATCCGGTGTTTACAAACTTACCTGTGTCGAATGTAACAGCGTTTATATTGGTCAAACTGGCCGTAATTTTGATATCCGATATAAAGAACATAAATCCGCGTTTAGAAACGACCATCCCGAACAGTCTCATTTTGCCAAACATTTATCTATTACATTTATATATCTATTATGTCTAATATTTGGCTATATATATATATATATTTTGCTATATATATATATATATATTTTCTCATATTTGGCTCAACGAATAAGCATTGCAATTCAACGGGGCAATGCTGCCAGCATGCTGGGCACGCTGCCAACTGGGAGTGAGCTGGAGCATTTGGACTGCCTATGAGTCTGCTATGACTTATAGGTGTCTAAATGCTTTTATTGTAGTAGCTGTAGTGTTGTATATAGTTCATAGTATTTTGTTTAATAAAGGCATACCGCCGGTAAAAAAAAAAATTATGTCTAATACCCTTTAAACCTAAATTTCAAAAAAACAATTCCCATACAAAATATATAGATTTTTCGAATTACTGTTGAAAATACTGAAATTTACTCTTCTCTTTCTCTTCTCTGAATCAGTATCAAGGATATTCATGCAAAGTATGACCGACTTTGAACACTTAGTATATAAAATATGACGAAACTACGTTTGTATGGAAAGCGCTCCGTGAACTCTACTAGTAATAATACCGCAATAATTGTATTTGTATGACAAACATTTGCTATAAATATTAGCTATAGAACTAAAAGTTTCACTATTTATGTTTACAGCGGTACTTCATGTTTTATTTCGTTAGTTATTGTTTTCTTAAATCGTTAGTTAATAGCAGGTAGTATTTCTTTACATAATTTGTATCTATGTAAGTATTGCTATAGAAACTATAATTTTAATAGGTACAATATTTATGGACGAAGCTGTTTCATTATATACAACGTAGACCTCTAAATTGCGTATAGAATTCTTATAGTCGTGAAAATATAATTCAGCTTTTTTTAATTATCTTGCCTATTTCATACGAGACATTTAGGTGAGTTATTGTAGTAGCCAAACTTTGAAGTAAAATAAATTAGTATCTAATGAGTGTCCAAAGTTTCTTATTCCATTTGTGTTTTTCAGAGTCTTCAACATTTCAAAATATTTACACAAGCACAACGAGAGATGTTCAAATTTTCAAGTCTCAAAAAGGAAGAGATATGATGACACGTAACGGCTACCAATACACCCAAAGGTATACGTACCAAGATGGTTCTAGCGGTTGGCGATGTATAAACAGGACTTGTCCAGGAAGCCTGACATATCGCAATGGTGTAATAATAAAAGAAAAAGCTCACTCTTGCTCGTCAAATGATATTGTAAAAGCAGAAATAAAAAGACAGTTAGCGATTTGCAAGGAACGAGTGATCAATGAATGCTTACCATTGAATATTATTTACAATGAGTTTCTTGAATCTTTACAACTAAAAGGAATGTCATTCGTGAATGCGGCGCCGAGTTTTAAAAGCGTCAGAAGTTCGTGGTACAGACACAGAAGTAAGCCTGAGGTTAAAGAAAAAATATTTGGAAGTTCATAAATGAGTCTTGTTGATTATAAATGCTTGCAAGGGCACAGATGATTTAGTTAAAATAGTTGTAGTTGTAGTAGCTTGGTGATTCCTTGTTTGTAGTCTGTAGTTAATTATTTTAAATAAAAGCAAACCACAGTCAAAAAAATCTTCGATCCTACGAACCCACCGATTATTGTCAATATGAAAAGTTGTTTACGTTTTTGTTTATTTGTTACTCGCTTACCTTCTAAACTTTTAAGTACTGACCTTCTAAGATGTATGACGTTCTGATTACGAATAATAATAGGTATGTATACTGATTTCCAAAATCCACCTAGGCAAAACCATGGGCGGAAGCAGATTAATATACAAATATATTTTAAAGCCATTGTTGCCAGTCTCTGGCCTGAATATAAAATTAAAAGGCTTGTTCAAGAAGCACCAGAGCTACCTTAAGAATCAACAGTGAGGTAGGTGGCGATACCTTATAATAATATGATTCGATTTGCTCATTCAATCCTACAGAGCCTTTCGTTTCCTCAGGTTTCAATAAAAGTACTCGCACCAAATAAAACATCACAGCCTTGCATAACACATAAATATTAAACTTAGTTCTTTTAAAAAAATTCAATGGCGCAAAATCACAAATATGATTCTGATTATCTCTTTGACATTTAAGTATCTACATAACAATACGTAAAGTATGGTTTTGAATATTTAGTTAGCGGCAAATGTAACACAACATAATATTTCAGAAAATAGATGATTAATATTAAATATAATTTATAAACATATACATATTACACAACATATATATACCATGCCGTACCATGTCGTTTATAAATTATATACATATATATAATTTATAAACGACATGGTACGGCTAGAAGACCAAGGCGTACATGCAGGGAATGTAACAAAGAAAATAGAGTCTCAATGGGATATGGTTACGCTAAGAATAAAACAATAAAAGTAACGACTTATTGCCAAGACTGTCCTGGAAATCCACACCTTTGTCTAAATTGTTTCAATAAACTACATTGTTAACTATAATATCGTTTAGATCGAACATTCTTATAATTTGCAGCAATTTGCCTCACTTGAATACTGACGTTTTATAATCTATAAAACCATTGCATTTATAAAGAACTGGATAAACATGTACATGGAAATGTCAAATACGGCGACGACCTATTCTGATTGAGTCGCATTACTGTGCTTGTGTGAGTATACTGCATGGTTGTCTTCCCGTCTTTGCCATGCATTAAAACTTACGTGTTCTTATTTAGGGACATATACCCGCCAGCCAAAGTGTGAACTTTCATATAAACTCAACTTGTTATTAAAAAAAAACTCGCATGTAAATATAGTGTCCTATCGTTTCTGGCTTAAATCCTTTTTCTTTTGGACTATAATTATTTTTTTTATTATATAGCGTTTAGTACATAGCACTCGGTTTTAGGAGATTGAGCCAGTTATTCGTAGCTCCAAATTTATTTAAAAAGTATAGTACACATGTATAAATAACTTCTCATTATAGAAAGTTTATTATATTCCGCATGTTTGTGGTGCAATAGAAATATTAAAAACATGCAAATTTTTCTTGAAAGAGATGCTTAAAGTTGGGTCTTTCTTTTATCTAAAATCACGAGTTTTTGAGCTAGTGTAATTTCAAAACTGTATAATTTAATGAAAATCTGATGCACCACAAACCTAGATATTAGGGTAGTGATTCCGTAGGTAAAAAATCATTGAGTTTTATTCGCTATTATTAAAATGAGATTGGAGCTGCGTTTTGTATGGGGGCGTTCGTCTAAAATATACCCTTAAGTCGATGACGATGTTAGTAACACTTTCAGGGGATATTTTATTCTTCCTACACCGTTGCCTGTTTTTTTATGATATTCGTGTGTGCTTTACACTTGATAGCCAGAGTGGCTGCTCACCCTGATTATGAACAACTCATAAGCTTGTAACCCGAGCCGCCGTATTCGATCTCTAACGTGACTGTTTTTCCGGTTAGTCATTTATATTCAAGTGTAGAGCACACACAAATATCATAAATAAACAGGAAACGGTGTAGTTTGCAGCTACGCTCAGGCACGTCGACCTATCTGATAGCTAAGGTGAGTTTTTTTTTATACTGAACTGTGTAGCACTTGACCACTATGTTAAGTGATGATGATGGAGCGCGGTTACCCAGAAGGTATATATTCCCTCGCGTTTTGAAGACCCCCATATTGTACTTAACCGGAAACACAGACTCAGGCAGGATGTTCCATTCCCTGGCGGTTCGCATGATGAACGAAGACGCAAATCGCTTTATGCGGGTAAATAGAATATAAACCAGTTAATTTATAAAATTTTGCCGGTTAATTAATAAAATGTATCTTTAATGTTTAAATAAATAGACTGTTGAGATTTTCTTGTGCGTACAAAGCATTCTTATCATATTAGTTTTTTATTTATAGCTGATAGCTTAGTATAAACTGATGTTAAGTGATGATGTGGTCGAAGATGATTTTGATTTACTAGCTCTCAAGGACAGCTGCCGGAATACACGGTAAGATATTTAGCGATAGATTTTCTACTTGAGGGTGGTAGCTAGCCAGATGGCCAGTCGCAAAATGCCCTACCCCTGTGCTATAACGCCTGTATCGCAAGACCAAGACCGAGGTGCGCTCCAGAGCACGGAAGCGCTCAGTAGTAATGCCACCAGTGGTCTCCTTGGATGGGAGACCGCAGCGGACGTCACTTTACGTATTTGATCGGTTCAGAACGACTAAGTAAACTATGCTTTCAAATGGTATGGGAAATCAATTTAAGTAACACACAAATGATATCGGAAAGCAGATCTGCCTTCACCTACGACGTAAATTTTTAAGGAATATATTCTCGCTTATGCGAAAATATCCTAGCTGTATATTGATTGATCTGTAATTGCAGTGTTTAAACAGATCAACATGTTTTCGACTTTTTTTTTTCGTCGTTCAACATTTAACTCGGACGATTTGGAACGACAGTACAGTTAATATAGTTATAAATATAGTTTTAAGCCAATGACTGTTTAGTATTAAATAATAATTATATTGTTCCCTTTTAGAACATACGGTAATGTTTGGTAAGTCTCGTCACGGCAAGCCGGTATTGTTGTTGGGACCTCATCGATACAATATGCGCCAAAGCAGCACATCTAAAACAAGATGGGTGTGCGCAAGGGTCAGTCTTGGATGTCGAGCCACCGTCATAACAGTTGAAGACAATATTTTAACATTAAAAAATTATCACAACCACTCGTGAGGACTATTGCTCCTAAGACGCTGTCAATTGCTGAATTTTTTTCACTATTGGAGTGAAAGAGAGGTCGCGATACTGAAATCGAGATTAGTTTGGGTGGGTAATATCCGAAATAAAGTTTAATAACACAAAACTAATAAAGTGAATCGAAAATTCAACTTTTCTTGTCCCTCTTGTTAATGTTTTGCTATTTTATTGTTATATTTTTATACACATTATACATAGATAATTATGATATTTACGTCACAAGCCTAATTTAGAGTCAACATTGCATTTTTATTCTATCGACAACACTTTGAGGAAACTAGGTGACGGACTGATCGGACGAACTTTTCTTGGACATAGAGAATATAATTAAAATTAACATATAATGGTCATACTGCTACAAACAAAATACATTATGCTAAATATCTGTTCAAGTAAAGCCATTTAGCACTTGTCAGCGTCTTTATAAACGGCGCCCACATCTGAAGCATAAATAGTAATAAAATAACAGATAGATAAATAGGTATGAGGTTATCTGCGGCTACTGTAGCTCAGGGGTAAAACAACAGAGCCGGAGATCTGTAGTTGAGGGTTCGAATCTTTTTAGCTATTATTTTGCCATGTAACAGGAATTTGTAATTTCGTTATATAATTATTTTTTTAATTAAAAATAGTTTAAAAATACTTTCAGCAAACATAACATTATAAATTTGCGAGAGGACTTGACTTAAATTTTTCCTCTCGTAAATTTGTAATTTTGTAATGTAATCCGCAGAGCATGCGTTATTGTAAACATAAAAATATTAATATTATATTAAATATGAGAAAATTAAAAATACAAAATTATATAATATATTGTGACAATCCACCTTATTTTTTTGTTAAGTTTATGCACTATTTTCGTATAATAACAGTTTATTAAAAGCATTAAAAAATTATATGAGGTTTTTGCACTTTTTCCTTCTTTTCTTTTCTGAGACTTCATTATTATATCAAACGGGCAATAATTGGGAATGGGAATTTAAATCGACCACTTCCCAAAAGGTAAAATTTCCAAAATGTCAACTCAACTCAAGACGGGACATTAGAAGTAGATTAGGTACATGAGCATAGACATCAGAAGCAGTGATGGTTTTTTTTATTGCTGATAGGTAAAGCCTTTGATCACAATCTCACCTGATGGTAAGTGATGATGTGGTCGAAGGTGTAAACAGGCTGTTACGTATACAAACAGTCACTGTCTAATGTGACAATGACATTCTATAGGTCAAGCAAATGTCAACGTCAAAATAAATACGTTAACGGTTACAAAAAATTACGCATATCATACTCATCGAACTCTCATGTATTTTTTGATTTAAATTAAATACTGCTAGTTTTCGAAGTATAACAAGCTGTTTTTATTCGGTATAAGAAGTTCTACCACCCAGCGACCCAGCCGTTACACAGGCTTAACCTAGAATTACTGGCTCTCAAGGACAGCTGCCGGAGCACACCGTTATGCGCTTGGCGACAGCAAAAACGTCCTCCCACCATGCGGTGAACCTTTACCACCTTTACTATCAACAAAGAGTTTCTAATCTTACTCTCAAGTTCGATCATAAATGTATGCTGCACCGAAATGAATTTCTATTTTCCTTTTTTGATACTATGCGTATTACATTAAATGCTGCTCATTTGTTAGAAGTAGTTCAGCTCATCTTTGTATCGGGTAGTTTACTGTTGGAAATATGGGCGTTTGGGTGTACGGTATGTTGCGTGTCAAGCACTATGCATTGGAATATCAGTTATGGTCCCTTGCATCATAAAACTGTGGCCATTTGCATGCCTAGTAATTCGCCATTAAATAACTGGTCACCTGTGTATCAGATACTTTGCGTTTCTGGCACTATGCGTCGAAATCTGTCTAGATACTAATACGAGTATCTCTTTATAGAACTGGAACAAAATTTGTTCCTTTGTTTTGAGATTTAATTTCTTTTCTACTTCTAGGGTTCTTTTTCACAACGAAATCTACCATATTTAATAGTATCAACTCTATTTTACATAACACAGGCAACAAAAGAATTTAAATGTACCTACGATAAACCGAGGTCAAAAAAATAATAATTTAAAATAAAATGTATCACTTGTTAGGAGTTATTAACATTGAGTTTTAATTAGTTGTCATTGCGTGATACCCCCAAAAAAAGCTTTATTTGTGCACATTGAGCAATAGTTTCACCTTACAAATTTAAAACGAAATTTTTAAAATTGTTTTTGTTTTAGAACGCGCCATGTTTTCACTGACTCGGAATGGAGGGCAGATGATCATACATGGCAACTACAAATTTCACCAGTATCGAGCGTGTGGTTTCGGTTCCAAGAAGACGTGGCGATGCTCTCAGTGGAGATTTGGACACTGCAGGTGCTCGATTGTCACTGTGAATGACACCATTGTAAAAATTACAAACGGTCACAACCATTAAGATGAAGATTAATTTAAGTAAAAAATCACAAACAACAGAATGCTCAAAAGCAGAAGTCTCGAAATGCAGAAGGCAAATTCGAATCTGATTAGAATATAGAATGAACTCACTCAAGAGAAGAAGATAAATTAAGAAATGGATCAAGGCTCTTTGTATTTATAAATATAGTATATTATCGGGTTTAACATTTTATGTTTATCATATTTTAAGAGCTAATTTGTGTAGTGTGAACAAAATATTTCATTTCTTAATGAAATTTAATGCAACTATATTGAATACTCACATGCCGTATACTTAAAACACTAGTTTAAACTTTTTACCAATATTTGTGTTGTGTTAAGGATTATTACTTGTAATGTGTTACGTAGATATGCAGGCTTCCATTTATAACTCTCTATATTACGAGTACATAGCTGAAAGTTTATATACTTACATCATGTAAACTCCGTAGATAAGTTACGCATGTAGGTACTTAAAAGAAAATAATATAAAAAAGAGTAAAAATATCTTTTATTGTTGAATATAAGTAGAAAGTGCAATAAAACTATTTTGGAGCGCTCGTCGTAAAGTTTGCTTAGCTGTTCTTAACCGATCGGCAAAGTTAACCAACGTCCGCCGCGGTCATGAGTTGAATAGGTGACCGCTAGTGATATTACTATTGAGCGCTTCCTTGCTTTGGAGGCAAGGTAAACCATCGGTCCCGGTTGTCGTTGGAATGAAGGATGGCTGTCATTATAGCACGATGGTAGGACATTTTGCGAGTGACCGCCTGGCTAGCTACCACTCTCAAGCAGAAAATCTGTCATACCTGATATAGTGTGATGTTACGCAAAGTGATGATGTGGTCAAAAAACTCCGTTCGAATCCCGCCGTGGGCTTAAGCTTCAGCTCAAGCCCGCAGCGGGATTCGAACCATGGACTTGCTGCGCGGCAGTTCATAGCCTATGCTACTGAGCAATCATGAATTTAAGCTATTCTCATTAAAATATGTTACCCCCATGGGGTTTCCTATATCCCGTAGTAGTTATAAGAGGCGACGATGGGAAATACACCAGAACCAAATTGGGGGAGGCTTTGTTCAACGATGGATATTATGGCTGTAGATGTGATATTGGTGTGAACCCCCAAGATTTTCTTACCGGAAAGATTACGAACATTTTCAGACCACTTTTTAGTCCTACGTCTGGGAGCCACGATTGCGCGAGGCTACGAGCACGGGCCTTAGCGCATAACTTTCTGGTCAATTCAGTTACTAAATTCTAGATTTAATTTAGGATAATAGTGATTACGATATCCGAGAGCTTTGTATTCATTTGTATCAATTTTTACCGACTTCAAAGAAAGGAGAGTCGCAATTCGACTGTATTTTTTTTACCTCGTAACTTTATACAGGGTGTACCGATCTTGATGATATTTTTTATAGTCCCATTTAAATATGAGTGAGATCTGACATATTTGAGTTATGCCTTATAATGCGCATTTAATTGGCTTCGACTACATTGATGATGTTTTCATGGTTACTTGTCGGTTTGGTTCAATTACTTTTTTGTGCATTATTTGTTGAAGAATATTTTCTAAATCTCGTTTTTCTAGTAAGTTTCGTGACGCAGCCATCGGGAAAAAAGTTACCTCTCATTGACGGCTACACGTTTTACTGTCAAAGGAAGTCCCTGAGTACGACCAGGTGGTGGTGTACCAGAGGGCGAGAGATGTCAAGCCAGATTCACACTGGAGCTCAATGGAAAAACAAAGAAGGCGAACATCATACATAATCATCTACCGCCGAATTATATGATAGTTAACGGATTTATTGAAAAGTTTTAAATAAAGTACCATATACCAAAAAATTTATTTATGGTATAATAACATTTATTAAATAAAAGATTTTTAAGGTTTTTACAAAAGTCGAGTCTTTTTCTTCACTTACTATTGAATATGGTAGCGTGTTGAATATTTTTATTATTAGAATTGAGTAGCGTTATTGGTAGCGTGTTAGATATTTTATATTTAGGTCTAATCTATTCTTACCAGCAGCACTCCGTTCTGGAGTCAAATTGCTCAGCCATTAGTAGCAAGGAATTTTTAATGAATTTGACCAGGGTTCTCTTAGATTTAGGTAATGTGCTCAAGCCGCCCTGATACCCATCAGCGGGCCTGGTGACGGTAGAGGCAGTTTGCCCCCACATAAGTACCTGCTTAACAAGGTGCCCTGACTCCCTCTCATTCCGAATGACTAGGTGCTTGCCGCATGGATGTTTTGACGAGTACCTGCACTGAATTGTAAGATGGGAGTCGACCCCACGAGCCTGGTACGAGCGTGGCGCGTCCTTGGACACCGTGCTTCACACTGTTAAAAGGATATGCCCGACGACCTGCTTGGTACAAGTAACGCATTCTACCATGGGAAAAAACAAAAGACTGTCACAGATATCGTAAGAACTTGTATTAATTTGTTTATATTTACATACTAGCTGTTTAAGAACACAAATCGCGAATGCTAATCCTCTTTTGATGTATTTACTAATCATACTTATGTCAATACACAAAGAATACTATATACTGCAACTTGATTTCTTTTATTTTTAGTAAGTTTCATGCGGCAAAAATCAGGAAAAGTACGAGCAATATGGAACAATTACACATATTATTGCGGAAGACGAACTAAGAGTACAATCAAATGGCAGTGCACAAAGTACCCGAAATGTACTGCTCGGTTCTTCATAAACCTCGAAGGGAAAATGATCAAATCAAACACAGATCATACTCATCTACCCAAATTCTAGAATAGTGGATTACCATCCACTATATGTACGAATTGTATTTCATATAGTAATATGAATATAATTATAAACTAGTTATTGAAAATATTTCATTCATCATAATTAAAAGAATCACAAAAATTACTATTACTGAATAATTACATACATTAAATCGATATTTTAGAAAAACATTTAACATACAAAGGTGTGTCTAGCGACAATTCCGCCCAGTTTTCCTATTAAGCCGACGCGACATCATAAACACCACGTAGCCAAACCGGAAGAATTTTAGACGCGTTCGCTTCTACACGTAGCATCCTCGGGAGGTCTTGATTCTTCAACGAATAGTCATTCTCGATTGTGCGCTTTCGTTGTGTGACGTTACAAACTATGAAGTTTATCACGTCACGTCTGCTTAGCAGGAAAATTAGGCAAAATTGACACTAGATATATTTTATATTTTTTAAGTGTTTTTCTAAAACAATACTTTAATGTTTTCTGAAAATATTTATTATTATAAAATTACTATTTATTAATTTTAAGCAATTTGCGTTTATATGTGACTTGTATGTATTACGGGCGATTTGTCCGTTTCTCGTTCTTCATTACATACAAATCGGTATACTTTTTAGTGAAATATGTCTGAAGGTAAACTTTTTGTATGCAATATAAAGGTTTTTGTATCGTAAGCGTAAACAATACAAACTATCATAACGACATTTATCACGTACCAAGTACAAAAATCCTAGATGAATTCTCTTTTTAACAAACAATGATTGTTTTGGTCAACGATTTAGGTTTCGCAAACTTATTCGTGCTACAGATACTGTTTTGGAGGACTCCGTATCATAATGTATACGGTTAAAATATATAATCCTTATATGTACAATAGGTACATAATGGTTTAATAGATACTTACAATTTAACTTATTCAATTCCAAATAAATAACATTCAGCATACACACATCCTATATTTCATAATATTGGTGAAATATAATGGTTAAAATAGAATAATCCTGTTTTTTTCAAGTTATGATATACTAAAACTTGTAATATAGTTGTTACTCGTATGTATATTGTCGAAAGATAAACATGATAAAACGTTATATATGTTCAAATACATAATGTACATTAATTCAATTGAATATACGTAGTATTCTTTATTATACATACGAGTATGTACAATAACATTTGGCATACTAAAATGTAATGTACCGTATCAGCCGGATCGTCCACTGCTGAACACAGCCTCTCCCATTAGTTACAGTCATATGTAGTGCAAGTAAATATATAATGTGTAGTAATAGTCCTAATTTTAATATATTTATTTTTGCAAAAACGCATGCTCTGTGGATTATATTACAAAATTACGAGAGGAAAAATTATAGTCATGTGCGGAATTCGAACCCGCGCCATCCACCCCTATAGCCGGGGCATGCTTTGACCATTTAAGCTAACATGACATATGACACTGACTGAAAATTTGGTATAGCTGCTTTGAAATTGTGTGATACAAAATTAGTATTAACACTTCACATTTATGATATTTGTTAGCTTGTAGGTGTTTAAGGAATTCTTAAAGAAACATATGTGTATTTACTACTTTTACTTTATTTGTTCAAGGAGAACCTTAGAGTTAGAGTTTAGTCGTTTACTAACGACTTTTTTAATCATTCTCTATATGGACAATATCAATCAAGTCACCTTTCAAATAAAATAAAGTTAAGCTTTGTTATTTATAAATTTGAGAGCTACGATGTGGTACAGACATGCATATAATGCGTTCATTATAATAAAGAGTAAACATGGTAAAAGGCATTATAAGATACAAAGCACGACCAACTTATATTATGTTATACATACATAGAACTATAACCTAAGTATATTATGTTACCTTATGTATGTTATAGTTCAATCGTTAGGTTTTCAAAGATTAAAGCCGCTGTTACCATTATACAAATGTATTAGATTTGAATTTCAGAAGTCCTCATTACCAAAACAGATGAAGGAAAACTGAGGCTGTTTGTCGACGGATACAAATTCTTTATGAAGGGTAAATATGGCGAGAAGATGAGATGGGCATGTTCTACCCACCATACGAAGAGATGTTATGCTTCAGTTGTGTCTACAGGTGAAGACCACGATATCCTCAAGATAAATAACGAACACAGTCACCCGAAAGAAAAAAAGGAAAAGCAGAAGAAAATTACTTGAAATGAATCAGTTATAATAGAGACAAACACTTTCACAAAATCGATGTTTTATAAAAAAAAATGTTCATTAAATTTAGTTATAATCGTGATCCTGTTTCAAGTTTATACTACTACTATGTTGTCTATTTGTATTTCGTCAAATTATGTCTATGTTTTTTTTCTTCATATTAACACGTGTACCTAATTTTGAGATTGTTTATTAGCCTGGGAGATTTTTCTACCCCCTTATATAATTATTTTTAGTATATTATAAAACGAAAACGTCAAATTTATGTGCGCCTCAGATGAGAGAACTAATTCTTGATCTGGGATGTCCACGGATGCTTTGAAAATTATTAAGGTTAACGATTTTGAAAATTTTTTTTCTAACTTACCCCTAGAAGTCACTAAATCATTGGATTCTTGTCCCAATGTAGCAGAAGCCCTATTAAAACATAATTTTCCCTGCAAAACACCGGACTTTTCTTTTAGATACACGACAAATTTTGAAATTATAAAGACATTCAAAAGTTTAAACATAAAGAGTACTGAAGACTTGTGGGGTATGTCAGTTAAAGTGGCAGAGTCTATAATTTGCATTATCGCACCATACTTAGTAACAATATTCAATCTTTGTGTCGATAGAGGAAATTTCCCCGACTTAATGAAACTATGTAAAATCACTCCAATTTTGAAGTCGGGGGCTGCATCTGACCCTTGCAATTATAGACCTATTTCCATCTTACCTGTTCTGAGTAAAGTATTCGAAAAAATTATGCTCAAACAACTTTTATCTCATTTTAATGAGCATAATATATTGAATGAGAATCAGTTTGGTTTTACTAAGAGCAGATCCACTACAGATGCAGGTGTTCAATTGATGTCACATATACTTGAAGCCTGGGAGAGTTCACATGATGCTATTGGCGTATTTTGTGATCTTTCCAAGGCATTCGACTGTGTAGAACACTGCACTCTGATTCGTAAGCTTTCACACTATGGTATTCGTGGAAAAGCTTTGAATCTAATAGAGTCTTATCTGTCAAACAGGCTACAGATGGTTGGAATAAATGGCAATACTTCTTCCGGGTCTTTGGTAAAAATAGGTGTACCGCAGGGATCAATTTTGGGACCTTTTCTGTTCCTAGCGTATATTAATGATCTGCCTTGCATGGTCAAAGATTTCTGCAATATTGTTTTATTCGCCGATGATACCTCTCTGATTTTTAAAGTAGATAGGAAAGATAGTGAACTCATTCATGTAAATAATGTGTTATCTATG
The DNA here is from genome assembly GCA_963854805.1 of Plagodis dolabraria. Taxonomy (NCBI): domain Eukaryota; kingdom Metazoa; phylum Arthropoda; class Insecta; order Lepidoptera; family Geometridae; genus Plagodis; species Plagodis dolabraria. Next base: position 10,643,072 of record OY978445.1, on the reverse strand, counting down.
ATCTCTGAATGGTTCGCCGCTAATAATCTTCTCTTAAATTCAAAAAAGACCAAATGTTTAAAGTTTTCTTTACCAAATGTTCCTTATGTTGAACCAAACATTGAGCTTGGCTTAGATAAACTCTCTATTGACAAAGCGACAGTCTTTCTGGGAATCAAAGTGGACTCAACTTTACAGTGGGATCCACATATACATGATCTAGCCGGAAGACTTAGTTCTGCTGCATATGCAGTTTGTAAGATAAGACAGTTAACAGACGTAGCTACTGCACGGCTAGTTTATTTCGCGTACTTCCACAGTATTATGTCGTATGGTGTATTGCTGTGGGGAGCTGCTGCTGAGATGGAAACAATCTTTATCTTACAAAAACGTGCAATTCGAGCCATATATGAAATGGATCCTATGGAATCTCTAAGGGATCTTTTTAAAGAAAATGAAATATAAACTTTACCGAGTCTGTATATATTTGAAAATATTATGTATGTTCGGAAAAAGTTGAGCAAATTTAAATTAAACAGTGACAACTACGATTACAACACTAGGAACAAATATAAATTAACGGTACCGTGTTTTAGATTAGCAAAGACAAATAAAAGGTCCTTTTTAGGTAATTGTGTGCGGTTTTATAATAAAATTCCCGAACATATTACAATGCTCACAGAAGGAAAATTCAAATTACACGTGAAAAACATTTTGATTAAGAAATCCTACTACACAGTTTGTGATTACTTAAACGACAAAAATGCTTGGAAAATTCCACCTCTGCCAAGCCATCACCTGTCTCCTACGTAATTTAAACAAATATTGTAATAATTGTATTATATTGTATATAACAAATTGTAAACAGACGTTTAAAAGAATGGCCCCGAGTTTCTTGCCCGTTCTTCTCGCAGTGGCTCTATAAATTTTTTTGCTGAACGTGGCATTACAATGTAGAATATTTCAATATTAAAGTTTGTAATTGACCTTCATAAGAGCGTCGTAGACGCCTAAATTGAATAAATGATTTTGAATTTGAATTTGAATTTGATCAAAAGCTTACTCCTGTAGTACTGCAAAAATGGTGAATCATCCATTTAGTTAAGAACCTAAGAAAAACCGATTTGTGTTTAATTAAAATTAACTGTGTGTGTAATTAAATCGCTTAAATTAGAAAGGGCTGATACAATGTAATAAGTTAAGTAATTTTAATTGTTCATTGCCAATAAAAAATATTTTTTGTACAATATATCCTCTACGTTTATTTATAGTTAGCCAGTTCCTAATAATTAAATATAAAACATACTTGTTCAGAAATTCGTTATTTTTTACAATACAATTTTTGTACAAATCTAAGCACGTCGTTAATAAATAATAAATAATATCCCATAAAATTACTTACATATATTTTTTACATATAGGTGTTATATTACATAAAAAAATTAAGGTAACAACGTGTATTTTTATTTATCAATTAGTGTACCTATTCAATTTCCCCATATAATATTCCTTCCAGTAATTTTTTTTAATCGCTTATTACGACAGCCACAGGCAGAAATGTGTGGGTGACATTCTAATCCGGCACCCCACGGGGTACATATATGTAATGAGTAATTCAATACAGAGTGATAATGTACATATTGAATAACTGTATTTACTAGTCAAACATGTTCCACCTTTGTCCGCGTCTCTGATTGTCATCGGCAGTGCTTTCTAAAGATCTGTTTTCTTATACTGCGATTCCAAAGGCGCCTGCCTAGTGTGGGGATTATGGGTAATCCCCAATAATGGCAGAGGCTTTGTTCAACGGTGGACGTTATGTTTTTTTTTATGTTATTGTGACGGAACAAGTTCGAGGCCCATCTGATGTTAAGCGGACTCACCTCTGTCTATAACAGATGCATTTCGTCACAAGTCATGAATTGCACTGCGCCCGTCACGTTAAGACATAGTTCTAAGTAAGTTTCATGTCCCTGTAATTTCACTGGCTCTCAAGGACCGCTACCAGAACACACCGTTAGGTGCTTGGCAACAGATGTTCTACTTGAGGGTCGTCGCTAGCCAGGCGGGCATTCGCAAAATGCCCTTCCACCAAGCGGTGAAGCTCAAGCCCGCGGCCGGATTCGAACCATGGACCTGCTGCGCGGCAGTCCACAGCCTTGGCCACTGAGCCATCACTGCTTCAAAACTTTTAACGGTTATAGCTGATGATGAATAACAGTCTACTGAAAAATGAGCCAATCAGCAACGGCTAATGATACATCTTATAAGTTGCTTCAGTACAACTGACACCACGCGACGGCCTAACCAAATAACTGCAATAAATGCTATATAAGGTACAATATGTCGTATTAAAGTTGATATGTTTATCTTTTAGATAATAAGGTTAGTACATATCCTTTTTTGTAGATGATCAAACACCAATATTCACAACATCACGATACGGACAGCCTGTGATAATGGTCGGCAAGTATCGGTACATGTGGTCGGGCAGTAAAGGGAAGCAGGGCGCGCGGTGGATCTGCGTGAAGATAGCTGACAGTTGTCGAACTTCCATCATCACCTTCGATAATGAAATCGTTAGATTTAACCATGATCATAATCATTAATAAAATAATATGTGAATGTGATTAAGTCCCGTTGCATACTTATAACTATGTCTACCTTCTTTTCATCTCTGTATAGCGTTTGAAAATTGATATATGTTGGCAATAGAAAACATTAATTAGCCTAATTTACCTGTTAAAATGACATGACATCATAAATGCCACGTGGTCAAACCGGAAAAAAAGTATACGTCTACACGAAGCATACTTAGCAGGTTTTGACTCTTCAAGCGTACGATCCAGCAAAATCTTTCGAAAAATCGATCTTGATTAAATATTTACCTAAAATATAAAAAAAAAATCGTCATTGTACAAGGATTCTTGCAAAGAACAAATGTTTGTTGACTACAATGCGTTCATCTTATAAACTATTACATATTAAAGGTTTGTATGTATTTATAACCACTCATTATTAAAACGAATTATTCAGTAAGCCCGCGTAGAAGTTGGTAGTACGAGTATCAGTACTACATAGTACTGATACTTGAACCTATTACCAATTACCACGTGGGCCAATTCGTGGACGAAATATGGTCAGTGACCTACTTAAATATCGTTTGAATTTAAATTGTTGTCAATTTTTGATAGACGAATGATAGAATAATAGAATAATGATAAAAGGAAAAAGGTACGAATACAATCATTACGAAATAATGAATGTTCAACTGTGAATGTTTTGAAGCGCTCGTAGCGAAGTTTGCTTCGCCATTTTGAACCGATCAGCAAAGTGAAGCAACGTCCGCCGCGGTCATGAGTTAGATGGGTGCCGCTGGTGACATTACTAGTTACTGCTGAGCGCTTCCGTGCTTCGGAGGGCGCGTTAAGCCGTCGGTCCCAGTTGTTGTCTTGGGATGGCAGTCGTTATAGCATGGTGGTAGGGCATTTTGCGAATGCCCGCCTGGCTAGCTACCACCCTCATGTTTAAAAACTGTTGCCAAGCACCTAACGGTGTGTTCCGGCAGCTGTCCTTGAGAGCCAGTAATTCTAGGTTAGCCTGAACAACATCTTCGGCAACATCATCACTTACCATCAGGTGAGATAGTGGTCAAAGGCTAACCTATCAGGCATAAAAAAAACTGCTATCGACTGTATTTTTAATACTACTCAAAAATTTGTTTAAGGTGTTCCAGTATTCACAATGTCACGCTATGGCAAACCCGCAATGGAGATCGGACAATATCGGTTCAATAAGAATTACGAGTGCAGAGGTCCAAGAGCGCGGTGGAGATGCACTCGGAATGGTAAAGGATGTAAAGCTTATGTTATCACTGTAAATGACGTAATATTGACAATTATGAATGAACATAATCATTGAAACTAATTCTGTAAAATAGTATTTTCAATTATTTAACTATGAATTCCACTTGCTAGAATTAGTGATTATTTACAAACTAAAAATACTACTATTAGTATAGCGCTCCTTTAACGAAGAATAGTGAAATCGCGATCAAAAGAATCATTTATGTTTATCTATAGATACTATAGTATCTACGAACTAAATGTATTACGCCGTGAATAAAAACTACACAAAGATATATGACAAGTTTTTTATATATACAACTAACGACATACGGTTAGAAACATAGTACATAATATATGTATATATATTTACTAATACTTTTATTTCTAGGACAAAAAGCAACGTTTGTTACGTCTCGTCTCGGAAATCCAGTATTGCTGCTGGGATCCCACCGCTACAACATGCGAGGTAGCACCACGTCTAAAGTAAGATGGGTGTGCGTGAGAGTGGCCGACGGATGCAAAGCAACTGTCATCACCATCGATAATGAAATCACTAATGTAAAGAATCAACACAACCATTCTTAAGAATACGTAATTATGAAGCAATAATGGCCCATTGGCATAGGCAAATCCAGCCACGGTCTTCAGCATCAGCTCATGGTGGTAAGGCATTTCGTGAAAGCGTTTTTAATAACTAGCTGCAGCTTGGCGAATTCACAAAAAGCCATACTAGAAGGACCACCTTTAAGAATAAAGTCTGTGAACCTAACGGTTTGTTGCGGCGGCTGTGGTTGACAACCATTCGTTTTAAATATATGTATATGTAAACATTCTTAGCAAACGTTGTATCTACATAACTACTGTTTTGTACGCCATGATGTACAAGCAACTCTCCACGTACTCACCTCTCTGAACTGGTAATATAAAAGATCATAATCACTGTTGTGTAGATAATTTAAGGAACAATCTTATTTTTCTTATTTCTTTCATTGTGTTATTATGACGGAACACGCACGAGGATCCTTGATATTAAGCGGTAACCTATACCTATAACAGAGGCATTCGAACAGCACTACGCCGATCACCCTGAGGCACAGTTGTTAAGTCTCATGTTACTATCATTTCTTACTGGCTTTCAAGGACTGCTGTCGGAACACACTGTTAGGTTCTTAGCGACAGATTTTTGTATTTCACGGTGGTAGCTAGCCAGGCTAGCATAAGCAAAATGCCATTCCATCATGTGGTGAAGTTCAAGCCAGCAGCGTTGGAGATCGAAACATGGACCTGCAGCATGGCAGCCCATATCTATTACCGCTCGGCTATCATTCTTCTTCTGGGTATTCCTATGCTTAGCACCATTTTCCTACACAAATCAAGTTGCGTGGTTTGTTCTCGTATTTAAAATGAGTTGCCGGTTAGGTACCTTCGTGAAATTGGTCACTCACCAAATACATAGATATAAGTGTACAACTTAGTTCTTATATTTTTTCTGTTAAAAAGATTTATATGTATAAGTTATTATGTAAGTTAAACATGTGTTTTTATTTTCGTGTTTATGCTTATATATTTATGCAGTATACATTAACTATTATTAAATAATTACTAATATGAATTAGTTTACCTATGTCTAATAAATTTAGTTTCAACTTTCTGGTTTTCTGTTTTTGCGTAAAATAAAGAACAGGACGTAGGCATACCTACGCATACTGTAACATCTTTTTTTTTGTTTTCTTGTCGTACGTATCATGTCACTGTTGTTGTAAACATTCCCTTGTGACTATAATGTTTGGTATCTCATTTTTATTGATAATGGGCTTGTAAATCCAATTTAGTAAATAAAGTAATAAATAAAAACAATAATCATAACTATTGTAAGCAACCAGTTTGACGCTTTGGTTGATGTCTGTTGGTAATTACTTTAGATTTCGAACGCACGTCTTAGTACGCGGCAAACGTAATGCGTTTCGTTCGATCATGGAGTTGGTGAACGTAAGAATGGGGTGAGATAGTTTGTCTTGATGGTACAATAATGTTAAATATATATATCCTGTTATCTCAGAATACTTAAAAGGTTTAGTGAATAATATAATATTGGTTTGTTAGGTCAGTTTGATTGTTTAATTTATAGATTTTAAAGATACAAAAATGTTGCGGAGCCTTAGCGATGAAGGAGAAACGAAACGAAATGAAGGCGCGTTCGAGACCTCGAAACTAAACTCGATATTCTGGTAAGGGTTGAGATGGGATATTTTCTTGTATAATAATCTAGCAATAGATTTGTTATAAGTTTATTTGAATTAATATTAGTTCAAACCAGTGTCTTTTTGGATAATTTTCAGTATACTAGTGAAATTAGAAATTATAAGTTATTGTGTTTAATGTTATGGGATGGTGACAAAATCTCAGTACTTGACTGTGAGTGAAGTTTCGGAACGTATCCGGAAGGATATCCTTTTGAAGAAGGAGCCATTCTTTTTTCTCTCGTCGAGCCGTGCTTTTTTGAGCCGTGCTCCAATATCTTTATATAAAATTTCTTCTTCTTGTTGTTGGTGAGTAATTACTTCGTTGTTGTGACTTTTTGTGCTAGTTCGTGGTTTTGTGAGGTCATCTGAGAGTATTGATTGTTCGTTTTAGATCAAGTGTTACCGGTGCCCACCAAGCGATGAAACCGTCTGCTGCAGTGATGGCGTCCCATTGATGCATAGTTGAATATTGCCTGGAGGCAAATATATTTCTTGTGGTGTTGATCGATTACTGAATTGACCGGTATGTATAAAGTTTAGATGTGGAAACTATCCATTTAACCTACCAGTAGAATGGATTCACATGTTCATGATATTTGTTGCAGATTTACTAATGTTGAAGCCATGATGTTTTGTGGATCCGAGGCTATTTACCTCGTGTGATGTTTCAATAAACGTTATTTACATCCTCCCTCAAAAGGTATGTACATGTTTTGTTGAAGGTTAGCAAATTTTGTTCATCTTTAGATATCCTCCAGGATAAAGTAACTACAGTAAAATGTGAGAGATAAACTGATGTTGTTGGGTATTTGCTGCGTGCAGAAATAACCTTAGGATAGTGATTTTTCATCGAGGGAGTTACAACATATTATAATTCACTCCGGGCAAATAATTTTATTGTACTGAAATACCCTAGCAGGGATTCCTTGTGGAGTCTATTATTACCTAAATGATATCTGATAATGTATTGAACCTGTTTCCTATATATGTGGTGCATACATTATGTATAAAGCACATTATGTATGAAGTAAATGTTTTTGTATGATGTAACTCTGAAACTACTTTACTTTTGTTTATAGATTGAGTGGCTTGAATTAAGATTATTCTGTCTATTATTACCTAAATGATATCTGATAATGTATTGAACCTGTTTCCTATATATGTGGTGCATACATTATGTATAAAGCACATTATGTATGAAGTAAATGTTTTTGTATGATGTAACTCTGAAACTACTTTACTTTTGTTTATAGATTGAGTGGCTTGAATTAAGATTATTCTTACTAATATTCCATTTAAAGCATAAGAACTATGATATAAATAGCTCAAAATGTTTCGGTACTGGATCATTATTACCAAAGTTTATATTACAAAGATGTTAGCTCGCCCGCTAATAATAAGCCAATGCTTAAGGATATTTAAATTGTTTTAATTTAAGATATTATTATTTATTATCACTTATTTAGAGTTTTAGTAACGTGCCTAAATGTGTTTTTGGAGTTTCCCATGTTCCGGGATTTTCTGGGGTTCTTCCGGAAATATCTAACAAGCTGTTTTATGATAGTGTAAGCTTCTCCTGGCTCTTAAAGCCTGACTGAATGTATTAAATATAATTTTGGGAGCTTTGGGAATTTTCCCGATTAACCAGAAAATTTCATATATTAATTTATTTGTTACTAAATGTTTCTCCTGGCTCTTAAAGCATGACTGAATGTGTTGAATATAATTTTGGGAGTATTGGGAATTTTCCCGATTTTCCTGAAAATGTCATAAATTGATTTCTTTGTTATTAATTGATGCTCCTGGCTCCTAAAGCGTGTCTGAACGCGTTAAATGTAATTTTAGAGGTTTTAAGAATTTTCCCGATTTTCGGGAAAGTTTCATTTGTGAATTTATTTGATACTTTTCGATCCTCCTGGCTCCTAAAGTGTGTCTGAACGTGTTAAATGTAATTTTAGAGGTTTGGGAATTTTCCCGATTTTCGGGAAAATTTTATATTATGAATTGGATGAATCTGCTGGGCGTGTTAAAGCCCCAAAGCGTTCTGTAGGTGTAACTTGATTGAGTTTAAGCGGTCTAATGTAATGAGTTCTAGTAGACTTCTAAATATTATCTTTATTGGAAAACACCTCTTACTCACTTACTAAGTTTCATATTATAAATTAAGATGCAGTTGATGGTCTGCAGGTGCGTGCAGTAGGTACTACTTACTCGCCCGGTACCGTTTTGTATACACATTTATTTTATAAGTAAACAATACATTTTATTTATCAACTTCAGGAGGTGTTTCGGGACGGCTACTCCGAGCCGAAATGTTTGTTGGGGTTACTGCGAGCTTTCTATGAGTTTGGCTGCTCCTCTTTCGTTTGGCTGATCCCAGCTACGTGTCGAGCTGCTTCTGAGGACATAAGCCGGTGAGAGCCACCCATTTTATGCGGAGGGCCTTTTTAATGTTTCAAAAGTAAAAACCAGTGGTAAAATTTAACTTTCCAACCTTAATAATGTCAGTACGTTAATACGTTATAGATCAGCCAAGCGACCCAAAGAACCCCTTTTATTAGTAGGAGACGGACTAAACTTAGAGATAAAATAACGTTTGAGTTTGTGAGTAAGAACCTCTTTGTTTTTTATTTTTATTTTCCACAGTTCCAAAAACCGGACTATACTTAAAGTTTTTTTTCAACGTTACAATACGTCCTGTTATTTAATACTAATGTGTGGATTTACGCTTTTTTGGAGGTACTAATAAGTAGGTGTATTATATAAAAGGTAATGCTATTATTGCCTTTTATATAATACATTCTGTATTTGAAATTTAGTGTAAAATAAATAAACCCATTTATTATTCTGTAATTGACCACATTTAATACTGTTGCATTTATGTTTTTTTTTTATAATACAATGAAAAATTAAACATATGGTTTAAAAAAGATATACACACTTTCTCTATTTTCAGTGTCATACGTGAAGCAGCGATCTGGAAATATGCTGGCAATAATCGATGGGTACACGTTTTTCCTAGATAACCAAACACGAACCACGAATAACTGGAGGTGTTCCTCACACAAGCACAGGCATTGCTACGCGAGGTTCACACTAAATCGTGACGGACAGACTGTAAAGAAGATGAATACAGTTCATACTCATGATCCCCCTAGATATAAGATTATTAACGGCGTGTATATAAAATTTTAAAGATGCGTGAGTCTCTATTTTATAAACCGACTTCCAAAAAAGGAGGGGATACCCAATTTGACGCGTGAAAGCAGACTACTCGGTAAAAAGTTATGCGTGGTAAAAATATATTTTTACCACGCATTACTTATCAAATACAATCTAAAGTGGACTACCGCTTTTGATAAAAAGAGTATACCTACGAGGCGGTCAATGGTCACATATAAATTTCATCAAAACAGGTTGAGTTGTTTATAAGTTTTGGTCAATTTACTGAAAAATCTATTTGATTATCTCGTATGATTGAATGGTATTCGCTGTTGTCGACGATGAGCACTATGTGAAGCGAGTGAATAATCTTGAAAGCAGCACTTATCACTAGAAAGAGATATATATTTATTTCAAAACAATGGAACTGACTTCCTACAGAGAAAAGTATGAAATAACTTGTGGAAGTCGGACCACGCTAATGTGAGGTCTGTGTTTTGAATCAGCATGGTAAACTAGTTATTTCATACTTTTCAGAGTTGGAGGTCAGTTCCATTCTTTTTTTATATATATCATATAACCACAATCTCACTGAATGGCAATAATGTGGCCGAAGATGGTAAATAATGTATTATAGTCTAAGATTTTTTTACCTGATTATAGTGAAAATAACATCAACTATCGGTATCAAGAACTCGCGGGAGTGACTAGATATTTATTGTTTAATCCACCAATAATTTAGTTTTACTCGTACATACACTGTTAGTCATATCCGTAGAATAATTCAGCTGATAAATTTAAAAAAGACGTTCGACAATCGTTTCCTTAGCAGTTCATATGACATTTTTTAATCGTGACAAAGAGTACACTACTTGACTTAATGTAAATTGTAATTTGGACGGAAACATTAAATTAGGAAAGGGATTTCATAAAATTGCCTCCTGTATTTTACTCTAAAACCTATTAGCGTCATACCAACAATCTAGTAAGACGTTAAAGGTATCACAAGATAATAATTTGAAAAAAAATATTCACACTAAAACTGATATTAATCTTCGAAGCGTTCGTAGCGAAGTTTGCTTAGCCATTCTGAACCGATCAGCAAAGCTAAGCAACGTCCGCCGCGGAGTTGGATGGTTGACCGCTGATGAAATTACTGCTGAGCGCTTCCGTGCTTCGGAGGGCTCGTTAAGCCGTCGGTCCCGGTTGTTGTCTTAGGATGATAGTCGTTATAGCATGGTGGTAGGGCAGTTTGCGAATGCCCGTCTGTCTAGCTACCACCCTCAAGTAGAAAATCTGTCGCCAAGCACACTAACGGTGTGTTCCGACAGCTGTCCTTGAGAGCCAGTAAATCTAGGTTAGCCTGAACAACATCTTTGACCACATCATCACTTACCATCAGGTGAGATAGTGGTCAAAGGCAAACCTATCAGGCATAAAAAAAAAGAATTAGAGTTTCTGTGACAAACTCGCGCTGTTCGCGGTAACGTAGGTCTTCTGTAACAGTGAACTGTGCGTTGTTACTGAAGACCTTTTTACAAAACTGCCCAAAAAATTATTGTTATATTTTCATGTTCATGTATGTTATGTATGTTTGTAAGTTTCTTTATTCTACCTTAACTTCTAAACGGCTTAACCGATTGCAAAGTATTAGATATCGTTAGATTTGACTTTATAGCATAAGTAACACTAAGTGTAGACGACTTCGCGTTCTGCAGGGGTGACCGTGGCTGTGCACACATATGTGGCAATGCATGCACACACACACGGTCTCAGTGTATTTTCTTGCGTCTACGTGAATGCCGGTCGCAGGGTTCAATTTAGGTGCAGGAAAATTCCGGGGTTTCAGTTTCTAAGGCGGATTTATTTCTTCTTATTTTCTAGTTGTTATTTTACTTGTTGTATTACTGGACGACATAAATTCAATGAAAATTGTTCTTTCTTATATATTACAATTATCAACTATGCATATAACTTACACACTGCTTTGCTAATTACATCATTTGACCCAATTAGAACACCGTACTACCCGTCTCTATCTCACGTTCAAGGTCAATTGCACTCGCACCATTTGATTAATTGGCTATAATTAATCGGCCGCCTGACCTAAAGCGGCGCTGTGATTGGACGCCCTATTTTACAAAGTGAACTTTGACATGATTCATTTTCTCTATCAATATCATACATATTGCCCCCTAATTACCAAAGTTCTGGCTTATGGCCGGTATACATACTGTTCCAGGGGTTAACCTTTACTTAATATATACCTCTGATGGAGGTATATAATCCCTAAATGTTTATAATCTTACATTTTTCGTCCGTAAACATTGATTTCTTGTACACAGTCTGACATAAAATATCTGTTTAAGTCTTATATCTAACCTAATCATCTTACTTTACTTATCTTTATTTGCTAACTTAATCTACGCTTATAACTAAGTACATTTGTTTATCCTATGTAACTTATTATCACTAAAAAAAGGGACTTAAACTAAGCTTTATTGAAACAATGAAATCCTATTGTTATTATGAGCGACGTTCGCCGTACTCGCCTACACTAGGTACATACAAAAATAAAAAAACAAATTGGCAGATTTGCAATCTTCATCAATATTGGATGGCAAATCCCCCCATACTGGGGGAGGCTGTGTTTAGCAGTGGACAATCAAAAGTGTTTTTCTTTTTTATATTATTTTTTTTTTTTTTAAATAGTTATAATATATTTGTAACGGTGCGCGCATAATTAGTTATACAAACGTAGGTATACGCGAACCAACCCTCCGCACCTACCTCTCGCCCCTTTTTCTTCTGCTGGTTAAGCAATGCGAAACTCTTTCATCACATTTTAAAGATTATTTTAGCCGATTTAACTTACGGTTTGTTTACGTCGAGAAGGCGTCTCGACCGGTTTCGCAACCTTCAGAGTCGCTTCATCACGGAGTGCGTGCGCTCACGACTGCGCCGACGCATGCACTAGTGGTGGCGGCGGCCGCGGACCGAGCTGAAATATCTCTGTAGGGCCTAGGATATCTTCGCGTACAGTGCATATGTTAGGGATTAATTTTTATGAATTATTTATATTATGTTAATCGACAGAAGTCCACAGAAGTGAACATTCATAATTTTGAATTATAATTATTGATATTTATAATTTGGAATTAGCAATAATTAGTTTTATTTTCCAGATCCAGTTTTTGCATGGTCTCGATACGGCAATCCAATGATTAAAATTCTGGGCTACAATTTTATCAAGCATTGCTCTTCAAAGGGAAAAACTCGATGGAAATGTTCACAAGCTCATCAGCACTGCAAAGCATTTATTTATACCCTTGTCGAGTGTAACACGATTATCAAATGTTGCAATGTGCATAATAATTAACGTTTTTAATTGTGATATATTACTTGTATAAAATGGTTGAAAATGTGGCTTAAATTAATATCAAAAACTTGATCTTGATTGAAAAAAATTGAATGAAATGCTTATTTACTAAGAAAGATTTTCCACAAAAACTACTGGATAATATTAGAAATCAGCGAAATACGTATTAAATGCAGATGCATTGAATACGTATATCTATGCATACCAATATATGGTATGCAATACCCAAAAATAGATTTGCTTAAATTGAAGTTTTATAATTTTTACAGACTATAATGGGGAGATCACTCCGGTTTACACCACATCACGGTTCGGCAAACCCGTAATAATGTTAGGGCAATACCGTTTTAACCGGCATGCGAATTATAAAGGCCCAAGGGGTAAATTTATATGCGTGGCTAAAAATGTTGGATGCAGAGCAAATATCACCACATTCAATGGGGAAATTGTTCAAATAATGAATAGTCATAATCACTAAATTGTTGATGGTTCAGCATCTTTCTAATATATATACTTAAAGATTATAATATAAACTTATTTTATGAGAAAATATTAAAATTGTAATTGTATAACATTTCCGACAAAACATTTATTTATTACAGAAATATGTGATGTGTAAAATTTTCGGATACAACTTTTTCAGTTTCCAATGTAGAATAGGACCTCTAAGCCTCGGACTTCTATCTGTTCGACCTTTAAAATACAATATTTTTTTAACTATAATAGTAACAGTTTAAATTGCTGAAGAAGTGATGTTTGTTAGTTGCAGATAGCCCAGCAAATATTATCAATTACAAAAGAAAGAAGAAGAAATATGTAATGTGTAAAATTTTCGGATACAACTTTTTCAGTTTCCAATGTAGAATAGGACCTCTAAGCTTCGGATTTCTATCTGTTCGACCTTTAAAATACTATATCTTTTTAACTATAATAGTAACAGTTTAAATTACCGTAGAAGTGATGTTTGTTTTGTTACTGCAGATAGCCCAGCAAATATTAACAATTACAAAAGGTTAAAAATAAAATGTTGTTCATTAACATGAAAAGTATATTTTGTAACGTTTATTGTTTTTGATTTTTGCAAACGGTAATAGAGTCAAACTTAGTATGATTAATGTAAGTAGTCCGAAATATTATAGCAAAAAAATATTTAAACCAGCTAACTACTAGTCTGACTTCCGGTAAGTTCCCGAACTGGATGAAAAATTACCATTTTTGGGTAAGTTCATGCAACAAATATGTTGTAAATTGGTAATAAACTTTTGTGTACAATTTTAAAGTTTGTATATACCTATTAAGGGCTTCAGTTGAAATATTTTACGAGGAGTATAATATATTTATAATAAAGCACATTAACATTTTAAAATTAAAAATGACTACTTAACAATTAATATATTTTTAAATGTTTTAGTGACATTTGTATCTCAAAATTCTGGAAAGCAACTGGCCATGCTTAGCGGTTACACGTTTTATTACCAGAGACGGACTAAAAGCACGTAGCTCTGGTGGTGCACTAAAGGCGCGAAGTGTCACGCGCGGCTTACGCTCTCCTATGATGGAAAGACCGTACTTAGGACAAATACAGTGCATCACCATGATCCTCCTTTACATCGAATTATAAATGGAATTTATTATAAAATCAATAATCAATTACGATTACCTTGTGCAAGCCGTTGACATCACCCGCGTGTATATCGCGTACCCTTGATAATACATAACTACCCAGTGAAACTAAGTAGAAATCAAGAACAAAACCTAGTTTCTTGTCTATTGTATTAGTAGGGATTCATTGATGCTAATAACTACTTCATATGTTTCTGCGGGAAAATCAAATATCTATGTTTTATATTGCGTTATTTTCCAAACTTTTACATTTTTATCGATCGACAGTTTACGTATTTTAATACTTGCTCAATAATAACAAATATTTTTTAAATATTTTAAGAAAACATCAAATTAATATTTAAATAAAACACTTAAAAAATACAAAAATATATCTAGTGACAATTCCGCCTAATTTAAAAATAATTTCAAATTAGGCGGAATTGTCACTAGATATATTTTTGTATTTTTTAAGTGTTTTATTAAAATATTAATTTGATGTTTTCTTAAAATATTTGTTATTATTGAATATGGATTTCCGCAAAGTAACGCCTGAATCTATTCATTATCTTAATACTTGCTGTTTACCGCTATTTATGGAGAACCTGTGTTGCGGATCTTCTGGTCTCTTTTATGTCTTAATACAAACAAGCAAACGAGTTGGATTTGTAGTCATGCGATTGTGTAAGTGTTATGTAGTTTGTAGATGATTGTGAGGTGTAATAAATATGTTGATATTCGGCTCTAGGATATTTTTATCAGACTAGTTATGTACAAAAATATAATCACCAAATTATATTTTTTTGGATAAATTCTGGATTTAGTCCCTCCGGTCACTGCAAATACAAGTTCTTGCTAGAGAATCAGATCGGCAGGAGATGCAGAACAGGCGGAAAATTCTTTTGATACATGGCGTCACTGAAGATGCAAAGGAAGTAGTGGCTGAAATTGTTACACAGACAATTGTTGAGCGTCTTAAACAGTCTTCGTTTTCAGTGAGTGACATCAGCCGATGCCATAGAATGGGCCGCGCAGGTAACCCTGGAGTACTGCAACAGACTACCGAATTTATGCCACTGTAGCTACGCAATCGTAACAAAATAGCTTACAGCATACCAAATATTTCAAAAACTATTGATAGCAAGCCACTGACGTGCGATCGAACCTAAATAGCGTGCAGACTACGGATACTGTCAAAAACTACAATTTTCATGCAATTAAGTTGCGTTAACGCCGTTCAATAGCTAAGAGAATCGGGCCCCTGTTCCATATTTTGATGTTTCTTACAACTGACAGATGCTGTCTTAATGCAATTGAAATGCTATTGAACAGCTACACCTTTCGAGGCTAAGTGTTCGTGTCGCTATTCAAAGTAATTTAGAAAAAAATGAGTGTTGTGAGGTTTTCCACAATGCGGTGACGAGTTATAGTGCTCGCAGAAGAAGAAGATCGCAGGAGACGACTTGCGGAGCGCCGAAACCGCCGCCGAGCCCGCGCACTATTGAGGCTCTATATTGACCACTTCAGCGATATACCCGAGGTGGAATTTGTGAAAACATTTCGTCTCGGGAAATCCGCATTGAGGGAAATAATTGACGTGGTGTTGCCGTTCATGGCAAAGGAAACAGGCGGGACGGGAATGGCCCTGAATTGAAGGTGATAAAGATGTGAATTTAATGGTTACCTATCAAATAACGCATCGTCGCCGCGTCGTAACGATATTGTGACTCAAACCAACTCTTTTAGGTAGTCATCGCGATGACATTTTATGCTTCTGGGTCCTATCAATCATTGGTAGGCCAAAGCGCATTCAACAATGTCTCACAGACTACTGTGTCGGGCAGTACTACTGTGTACAGCCCTGGGTCGTCTCATTACTCCCATGTGTGGCATAGCCACCCACTTAACCAACATTTAATGGAGCTGAACAGAAATGGGGAGCAGGTGTTTTTGTTGGGTAGACATGAACAGTAAAATTCGTTAATTTAAAATCAACATATTTATGATCATTATACATACTTATAACTTATTTATTAATCAGATTGTTAATTGTAAATATGTATATTCTGTCAACAAAAAACTTATTTACTTACTAGTTTTTCACAGCATCAAACTATTATAGCGTAATAAAATAACAAACCCATAAAAGTTTATTTTATGACCAAAAAGACCAAGAGCATCAGAATAATCTTGAACTTATATTTAAATCAAAAAATAACAGCTAATTATAGTCTCCCCTAGATAATATAGGTTTTATAAATTACTCCTACAATATTTAAATTCAAATGACATATTTTTTCAGGATATAGTTGTTATCCCTTGAGGACTACCATGATGACCCATGATTACATATTTGCTGTATGTATATATAGAAATGTTAATTGTAAAGATGTATATATATATACTGCAGTAACGTGTGTAGTATGAATGTTTAATTACATATTTACTGTAAGTATGGTATAAAGGTTTAATTGTAAATATGTTAATTATAAGGTATGTTTAGACTGCAGTTTGGCCTGGAATTTGTTTAATAAAATCATTAACCTAATTGTATTTTTTATTTGTTTATATAAAAGAGAATGAGCACATAATTTGAAATAATGCATTAACAATCTATTCGGATGATTAATAGATAGCCTCGATGGTGGCGAGCATTTCACTTTAATAGTGATCTCAGTCAACTTTTCACTAATAGCTTCAATGGCAGCCAGCCTCTCGGTTGCCCGCGCGTGATCCATCGCCGCTTCTGCGCTCAGCCGCTCCATATTAGCGAGACTGGATGACGCCTCGCGCATTGATAGATCTACAAACAAAATGTAGTTTTTTTATTGAAAGTGTGTGCAATAATATATAATTTAGCAACTACGTTTTTATACTTGATAGGGTAGTGCTTGACCACTAATGAGGCACGAAGCAGACTAGCACTTGAAATTTCCGTACCACCATGCTGTGTATTTACTTACAATGTTACCTTCAGAGAAAAAATCCATTGAAATACTAAGAAAAAATTACTGGGTTTTAGATGGATATAAATAAAATAACTTAGGTGATATTAATAAGACCAAAATATTATATTTACCAGCAGCCCCCATCATCACGTTCTAACGGTACAGTTGGGTGATATGCAATTAGCATCTCTACGCATTCTGCCCAGAGACGCTTTGATAAACTGCGCCCCTCCGCAGAGCTTGAGCACCGTCCTAGCGCCAGTTCCGGGTGCGCCTCCACAAACTCCACCAAAACTTCTAATTGGGCAATGCCAATCATGATCACAAAAGTTGAGCTACTTTTTATCATCAGCAAATGAAATGAACTCACTTTGTAGAGGTGTGACTAATATATTCGTATTAGGTATATGTAATAGGTTCAAGACAGAAGTTTAATATTAGGTAGGTAATATGCATTTAAGTAGTAAAACTGCTTGAATATGTGGAAAGCTATATACATCTAGGCAAACAAATATCACTTAAACAATCCAGAAGCCAAGAAGAGATAGATAGGCGAATAGCTATAACCTGGAACACGTTTTGGAGCCACAAGGACGTCTTAAAAAGCGACCTACCTTTAAAACTAAAAAAGAAAGTCATGGATACCTGTATACTTCCCTGCCTTACGTATGCCAGCCACACATGGACTTACAACAAAGAGACTAGAAATAAATTATAAGTATGTCAGCGAGCAATGGAGAGAAGCATCTTAAGTATCAAATTAAAAGACAAACAAAAGAACACAGCTATGCGAAAAAAAACGAAGCTAATAGATGCACTGCAACATTCACAAAAGCTGAAATGGAAATGGGCAGGCCACGTAGCACGAACACCAGATGCAAAGTGGTACAAACAAGTAGCTATATGGGCAGGCTCTAAAGGGAAACGAAGACGGGGGAGACCACAGGAAAGGTGGGCTGATGAAATAACTAAAATAGCCGGCCAAAAATGGCTTTCAGCAGCCAAAGATAGAAAAGCGTGGCTGGGAATGGAGGAGGCCTTTACCCAAAGAGGGGTCCTTAAATAATAATTAGTTATAAAATTGTTAGTTTTGCTTTGTTTTTATTTTATTTAAGGAATAAACAGGCTTTATTATTATTATTAATATGAATTTTGTCGTAATAGGTTATTCAAATAATAGTGAGCGACGTGACGGCGACTGAGTGACGCTATTCTTCCTTACAGTTGGCTGTGACTTGCCATCTCATTCTCACTCGTCGCGAGAGAATGCGACGCCGACCTTCCAATTTGAAATGAATCCTCGGGGCTCAGAACTTGCGCGCGGTGGTCTTCGGTGAAGTTATTGCATGTGTTGTAATACATGTCGCTTCTTGTATAGGAGCTTCGTGGATAATCAGAATAAGACCAGGCAATGAATATCGATAGATTATTATTAATTATGCAATGTTATGGGTTAGTATTTACCTATTATTGTAACGCTGCCTATTACATACTATTTTTGAAATATACTATAAATATATAAAAAAAATTAAAAACAAAAGGAACATAAAAATAATCTATATTTATAATGTAAATACAACTTATAAATCATTGTAAATTTCGTGATTTCGTTCACAGTCCTAGGTCTGTTAAGGTATGAAGGCAAAGTAAATCACTGTATATTTATATCAATAACGTGAGCAATTTGTCAACTATTACACATAATATTTTGACCAATAACGGTTAAATTGCGCGTCTTTTATGAACGAATAATATGATAAGTTGTCACTATTATTTGACTATTACCCAGTAATAGGTTAGATAACATAATATTGGCTAAGCGTTATATTCGATTATAGGAATATGATCCTATTATAACACCTCTATCACTTAGTACTGTTTGTTTATATTTTTGGCAAAGACAATAGATTATTTCTTGCATATTCTTTATTTTCTATTCAGGTATTAAAAACTCAATTTCCGTGATATTTTGGAGGATTTTAGATAGAAAAATAGCTAAATGATTTAAATATATTTATTTAATGTAATGTTTGCTAGAAAACCAGTGTATTGATGTTTTGACTGATGCTTGATGGATAGAAGTTTTCATTATTATTTCAGTGGTAACATTTGCAAGCTATAGCACAGCCATACGATAACGACGCGATTGCTATACAACTGCGATTAGGAGCTAGAATTAGCAGACTACCGAATTTGACATTAACAGCAGTTCGATCGCAGAAGCATCGCAGTAGTGTGGCATATGGTCAATACCTAAGAGAATCGGGGCCCTGGAAGTCTCACACAGCTCGATTTATGCGTTCCTTCTTACCGCATACTTGCAAAATGTGGAATGATCTTCCAGCTAGCGTTTTCCCGCGGAGCTACAATATGGATTCCTTCAAAAAGGGTGTTAAAAGAGTCTTACAGGGTCGGCAACGCATTGGTAACGCCCCTGGTGTTGCAAATGTCCATAGGCGACGGTAACCGCTTACCATCAGGTGGGCCGTCTGCTTGTTTGCCACTCCATCACATAAAAAAAAAAAAAAAAAAAAAAAAAAAAACCCTGACAAGCCAAGGCCAAAATTATGTAAATTTCGAGAGTTTTCTGTGCGAAATAAGATCTGGTCGGTAAAGGCCAACCTAAAAGCTACTGGCATCACAATCTCGGAGTTTTTAACGAAGAGTCGGCACTGCGTGGTTATGGCCGCACGACAACGTTTTGGCGTCGCTAGGTGTTGGACGAGGGAGGGTAATGTTTACGTTATTGGCCCCGATGGCGTCCGCCGTCGCGTGGTTTCTCAAGACGATCTTAACGGAATCCCAGAGGCCCCGAAAGCAGCACCCGTAAAGGAGACGGCCGCTACCAAGGAAGCCCCAGCTCCAGCCAAGACAAGGCGTGCAGCTGCCAAAAAGTAGAACGCTCATAAAGTGAAACCTGTCGTTTGGAGTTATTTCACGGTACATAAATATACATCTTCTTTCTTAGACTTTCAGTTGAGGGTGATATAATATTCATTGTTTTTCACATCTACTATCTACCTCCACTAAGTACTTATTGTCTTGATTCATTTGTTCTTGTTTCCATTTTGGTATTTTTCGCTAAGCGACACATAGTTTTGTCTACTTTCATTTTCAACCACAATGTAAATCATCAAATAAACAACTGACATTGACTTACACAAATGTCATCATACGTCTATGATCCTGTTCCACTTGACGCCGATAACGCCACCATCGAGAAACTTATAGGGTGCGTTCCATAATATACTACATAGTGAAATCGTTGCGTGTTTAACATTATTACATTGCTATATGGTACGTTGACCATAAAATATTGTGGCATCTAAGTACAATATTTTGAGGCATACCTAGCATTTAATATGAATATTGTTTTGTTTTCTGCATGTTCCTCCCTGGAAAATGTATTCATTAGAACACAGCTGGCCGGTGGAAATTAGTTAATTAATTTTTATTTATTTTTTTATTTTTGTGCGTTTGTATTTTTATTTTAATATTATTTGTATATTTTTTATATTATTAGAATAATTTATAAGTTTATATAAATATATTAATATGTCTTTAGTATGCAGTAACAATGATGATAGTGATACTTTTGAATCAGCTTGTTCATCAGGCAGCACAGATAGTTTCTGTAGCATTCCAAGCATCTCAAATACCATTGACACAATTATATCAGATGTCCCGAAAAACTTTAATGTTTTTCACCTTAACGCTCAGAGCATTCCGGCCCACTTTCCCGATATGTTGGCATCTTTTGAACACCCTAATATTCATGCAATCTTAGTTTCTGAATCTTGGTTGAAACCATGCCTTCCTTCTATATTATACTCATTGCCAGGTTTCAAGCTTATACCTAACGACCGGACTGGTAGTCGTGGTGGAGGTGTATAAGACCGCCCATTGCTGCCATAGTTTAGGAGTATGCTATTTTTAAGATTGTTCTACTATAAAATAATGGTCTGCAATAAAGAGTTTTGTATTGTATTGTATTGTATCTCACCTGATGGTAAGTGATGATGTGGTCGAAGATGTTGTTGAGGCTAGCTACTGGCTCTTAAGGACAGCTACCGGAACACACCGTTAGGTGATTGGCTACAGGTTGGTCATGAACAAAAAAGCTAAATCTGTTGCTATAAGAGTTCTTGCCTATATCACCTAATAAAGTTTTAGAAATGTATCCAGCAGTTTACATATGAATGAAATAGACACGGCTGAAACTTATCTCATGACTAGACTTGACTGCGACCCTTTTTAGGACATTCGAACATGAGTAACATACATTGAAGAATATAAAATGTACAAACAAGTCCAAATTAAGACTATAATAAAAAAATGACCTGACCTGTACCTAGAAATTAAAATTTAATTTTCTTTACATAGACAAGATCAACATTTGTTTGTGTTACGTTTAAACATGGATACTTCGACATGTTGTGTTAAAAAAACATGACCTAAATTGCTCTATTGATAGGTCCATGCTCTATATTTGCGAAGAAACTCGTCACTGCGATTTAGTACAAATATTACTCGAATTATGAGAGCCATTAATGATTGGTAAAAAATAGTATTGCTATTCAACTAGTGGTTCACTAGTATATATTCCTAGATGCATTAGCGCAGCGCTTTAAGTTTTTCTATATCGTGGTGGTACATGGCGTTTGTTTTCCGACACTATTATTATTATTCGTCGCTAAGATAGATAGAAACACTTTATTTGCATACCATAAAAAACATATGTATTCATATAACAATGAATACAATAAAACTATATATCTAGCATTCGTGGACTACACCAAGGCGTTTGATTCAATCTCTCACAAATACCTCTGGGACAGCTTAAAAGAACAAGGTGTACACGAAAAATACATAGCAATCTTAAAAGTAATATATAGCAACTGCCAGGCCAAAGTAAAAACGGAAACTGTTGGACCACCGTTTTTCATAAAACGAGGTGTAAAACAAGGCGACCCCGTATCACCGAAGCTGTTCACAGCCATCCTCGAGTCGATGTTTCGCAAGCTTAACTGGTCAACATATGGCCTCAACATCAACGGAGAGCGGCTAACTCATCTCCGTTTCGCAGACGACATCGTTATCTTGGCTGAAAACCACAAAGAACTGCAACTCATGCTTAATACTCTAGATGTCGAAAGTAAAAAAATAGGTCTCCACATGAACCTCTCAAAAACTAAAATTATGACAAATAGAGAACCGAGACCTATTAAACTAGACAGCAGATGCATAGAGTATGTGAGTGAGTACGTGTATCTAGGCCAGTTAATAACAATGCATGACTCTACCGTCAAAGAGATAGATCGCAGAATAGCCATTGCTTGGAAAAAATTCTGGGCCAATAAAGATATTTTTAAAAGCCGAATTCCGATCTATCTCAAAAAAGACTGATGGATAACACCATCCTACCGTCCCTACTTTATGGATGTCAAACTTGGGCGCTAACAAAAAGACTAGCGAAGAAAATAGCCACCTTTCAGAGAGCGGCAGAGCGTTCGATGCTGGGTCTAAAACTTAGAGACAAGGTCAGAAATGTAGATATACGGCAGAAGACCAAAGTTTTAGACTCAGTAACGATGCTTGCAAGACTGAAGTGGAAATGGGCTGGACACCTCGCCCGAGCCACCGACGGCAGATGGAGCGATCGTGTGGTACAATGGTACCCGAGAGATGGCACACGGGCGAGAGGTCGGCAAAAGAGGAGATGGCGAGATGATATCGTAGAAGTGGCAGGAGTAGCTTGGACCGGGCTCACACGAGATCGAAACACGTGGCACTGCATGGAGGAGGCCTACATCCACACTTGGGTGCCCTAATATTATACACATATTTAAATAATAATAAAAAAATGAAAAAGTGTTAAATAATGTACATCCAAAATTTTATAACGCTGTAATTTTAATTTTATAATATGGGCAATAAAGGCTTTTTATTTATTTATTATTATTTATATAAAAAACATTACAGAAAATTAACACACAAATTATGTATACAACGGGCGGACTTATTGATGAAAACAATTTCTTCCATACAACCGAACAGAAAGGATTTACAAAAATTTGCCAGGTTGGCAGTTTACTAGGTAAACATAACAATCATTCTCGAAGTACTATTTAAGTTTAGTTAAGTCGGCATATATTATTTTATGTCATTACTTCGTTTCATTCCCCATCATCAGAATACCCATTCGTATAGGCATACTGTATAAGCCGCATGGGCCACTGCTAAACACAGCTTCCCCCATCATGGGGGATTTCCATAATCCTCCTCGCGCTTGGCAGGCGTCTTGGGGACGCAGTATGAGATATATCAGTTTTTTGAGGAAGTCCTGCTGCCCACCTTCCGGTGTGTGACCCTTAGTCACACACCCGAAGTTATTATATTATATAGGGACTGTTTTATTTATAACTAGTTACTTTCGCATTTATAATATTAGTACTGATAAGTAAGTACTGATGTTTAATAGCTATTTCTTAGATTAAAGGTTCGAGGTGAGTTCCAGGATTTCCATAGCACAGGAATTACTTAGTTTGGAATCCTGCTCCTTCCCATCGCTGTTCTTAAGATAAGAAGCTGTGTTATGTACTACTGTTAGTTTTGCAAGAAAGAACTATTTGTGAAGGAAAAATAAATTATTATTATTCATTATTAAAAAAACGAATAAATGAAAAAGCAGAGTTCTGATTAGATTTCTTACATATTTCTCTCTTGCTATCTTTTTACTGTTTTGATGGTAAACTTTGTAGACTACTACTGGAACTTGCCAAACTACGAAGCTAGATTTACTTGATTTGAGCATTGTTGTTGCTGTTGACCAAATGGAATTTCTAGTCGAGTGGAGCAAGACTTACCAATGTCCTCCACGGTCTTCAGCGTCTTAGAAGCTCAGAACTAAGGCGGTTTGTGTAGCTTTCATGAGGTCTCTCCAACGCATAGTTTATCGACCGCGTGATCGCTTGCCAGCCCAGCCTTCTACAAAACATTGATTAATAGCTTAAGTCACCGTTTAGATTGGTTCATTCTCCATTATCGGTCGGATTTTATTGTTAAATTTCTGAATATTTTCAGTGACATTTGTAAAAAGTCAGACAGGAAAACTACTAGCCATGGTGGGAGGATATACGTTTTATTGCCAGAGACGGAATAAAAGTACCCATCTCTGGTGGTGTACTAAGTGCGGAACATGTAACGCGCGACTTGTAATGTCCACAGATGGAGTAACTGTGATAAAGGCGAACACAGTGCATACTCATCGTCCACCTACTTATACAATACATAATGGTTTTTATTTTAAGGTTTAGTATGCTAATCGTTGTATATTTTATTATAATCTGTAGTTCTGTTTTTATATATACAATAAAATGGTACTCTGTGATAATAAATAACTCTAATTTGCGGAAATTATTACTACTTTTATTTTTTATTTTGATCATAATTACTTTTACAATTAAAACCTATTTTATTTAAATATATGATGGTGTAGAAAAAAATGTAGCTGACCACATTGACTACAATTAAACAAAAATAATGTAACAATTTTCTTTTTATATAAAGAAGACAACTTTTAATTAAAATATTTTGGTAATTGCGTTTTCTGTTTAAGAAGTCGTTAATTTGTTTAACCTTCTCTTACTCTCTTACAAATCAACTTCTTTCTTACAAACTCTTACTACATGCAAGTATATTTATATACTTGCTTATATAAGAGATGTGCTTTGAAGATCTTTAAAAGTAAAACGACTCTTCAATACATGCGAGGTAAGTTTCTATGTACGAATATGAACAATCAGTGTTTCACGTAAAGAGTTGTGTAATATTTTTCAAAATACTATACCACAAATAGATTATATTGTGTCTTTTATTGACCTTATTAAAAAGGATTTAAAAGTAAAGTTATCGTCACTAAAACTTCGATTGGTTTTCCAAAAAGTGATTCCATAAATACATATATCGCTTTTTAAAGCCCTTCAATTTGATACGCCGTTCGATGGGTTGGAATTTTTTTTCTCACAATATGGCGTCTATAATCCGCTTTCTTTTATTAAACTAATGTCACTTGCGCTATCAAGACAAATCTAACGATATCTCAAGCATATAAATCGGTTAAGCAGTTTAGAAGTTATTATATAAAGAAACCTTTAAGTACTCGTACCTATACCTATATAGTAGAATATAAAAACAATTTATTTTTGTTTCAGTTTATTTTCCAGGTATAACCGGAAAACGTTTCATATGGTTTAATCATTTTAAGTTCCGGAGAAACCAAACAATTGGATATAAAACTTGGTGGATTTGTTCCCAACGCCGATCTAAGAAGTGTAAAGCGTCGATTGTATCTTATATGGAAACGATTGTGAAAACTAATCTCAATCACAATCATTAACGAATTATACTTAGCAAATATTAACATATTATTATATATAATACATAAGTTGAAGTTGTGCAATCGTTACACATAGGACTTGCAAATGTTCCGAAACTGATCAATCTCGTCAAGTCATCGAAGTCAGGCACAGTGCCCAATAGATGGCAATTTGTTCACTAACAAACACATTGAACCTTGAAACTTGCGTGCGGTTATATGTTGGTATATACACGTCAACCAACCATATGGTTAATACAGGCATCACGATGTTTATTATAATATATATATTATGGGTTAGAGTTGTCTACCGTAAATATATCACGTGAGTTCAACCCATCGTCTATGATATATAATTAAGATAATTATAGACAAGGACGTGATGAGTATTTTCAAGAATAAGTGAAATAAATATTATTTATTTCTTCTTAAGTATTGGCTTCCCATTGCTATGATTAGTATGCAACATTATAAAGACGAATTGAAAAATTATATGATCATAAATGTTATGATTATTCGTCTGAAAATTGGAAGCCGTTGACCACAATCTCACCTGATGGTAAGTGGTGATGTGGTCGAAGGTGTTAACATGCTTAACCTAGAATGACTAGCTCTCAAGGACAGCTGCCGGAACACACCGTTAGGTGCTTGGTGACAAATTTTCTACTTGAGGGTGGTCGCTAGCCAGGCGGGCCTTCTCAAAATTACCCTTCCACCATACGGTGAAGCGAAAGCCCTGTACTGCTGCGCGGCAGTCCATAGCCAAAACTACTGAGCTATCAGCACTTGAAAAAGTTTGTCTAACTAGAACTGCATTAAGTTTATTTTTCTCTCTAGAACATTTTATTGTCTTATAACGTCTAAAAAGTTCCTTGTAGTGTATCCAATATCATTAACAAAAAAGTTGAAACATTTATATCCGGTGTTATTTTAAGATTATAACTAGATTTAAGTTAGATCAGTAATTACTTATAACATTAGAAATCTATTGTTATCCTGTGAATATATTCACAGCCTACGAATAAATCAAAGATATTCTTAGTGATTTTATCGAATAAAAAGTTGTCACCCGGGATTCGAGAAGCCACCGGGGGGCCGGTAGACATTTACCTACCTCATATTGAAGAGAATAATCTGAATAAAACATCTGTTTTTATATCAGCTGCATGTAGGTATCGCTGATTTATAAACAAACAAATATAGGAACTTAAACCAATATTGGAGATTAAAAAAAATATTAACACTCAGGGTAAAAAATACGGTTGTGCGCTTTTCCTTTAATAAATTTATGATCTTAATTTTTAATTTTACATAAGAACTCTATAATTTGGAAAAGAAATATTAAGCTCCAATTCATATAAAGGTATTATGTTTTTCAAAAATGTTTAAAATAATGTTTGTCAAAATTTAGCACGCAAGAATCTATTTAACCGCTTTCTCACATTTGCAGTTGCTTCGTACATTCAAACGGGAACGTATACCAGGATGTTGGTGTATAGAGGATACAGATTCTCAAGGAATTATCAGAAGAAAAGCAAAATATCGTGGAGATGCAACAAACTTGGTTGCTTCGCTCGGGTCATCACCATTGATGATTTTATAGTAGGAGAAAAGAACTATCACACACATGTTTAATTCTTGCAGTCGACAAAAACAACTTAGCATAATATTTGCTCGAATATGTGCTTACTATATTGATTCAAATATTCTAAGGGAGAGAGAGCTTTATTACTTTTGCTAAACAGCTGAAGAGGATTTTCCAACAAAACCTCAGCTCACACTTTAAAATTTAATTTGAGTTATATTGCATAAAAATGTAAACGTAAACATAACGATTGTAGTGTTATTAAGCTATGAACAAATGCGTACGTATGAATATTATGAAAACAAGTAGAAATAGAATTAAACTAAAATAAATAAAAAATAATAATTTTGTACATAAATACGAGTAGTTAACAATTATTTCGATGAATAGATTACAACATACAATGAATATTTAGAAGATCGTTTTAAAATATATAAAAACTATTACACATAAATATAATACAGAATACTTCTAAAATTCCTACAATGCCTAAGTGACGTCAGAAATGCCATGTAGCCCAGTCCGAACAGTTTGGACACATTTTACTTCTATACGAAGTATCTTCAGGAGGTCTTGACTCTTTGCATGATCTCAAATAACAGATGATGTTTTTGGATTCGACAACAAGTGAACGGGTCGAAAACTATTCTGGGTCAGCTATGCGACGTTTCTGACGTCAACTGTTACCCAGAAGTGATTATATGTATAGTAATAGTGAACTGAAATATGTTAGGAAGTGGTTGAGTAAAGAAAATCGAAGATGACGTAACGAATCTTACCTTCTCACTTGCACTCCAAAGGTTATCTATAGTTAACAAGTTAGATGCGATGACTTGCAGCTTCATCTTTGATTCTTTTCTTTACTAAACCGCGTTTAAGTACTCAATTCAATTTAGTATATACAGATGGGTACTATAAATGGGACATTATACTTTTCAGAACCCAAATTCAACCTGTCCCAACGTGGCAATTTGGTGATCCAGATCGGGGAGTGGCGCTTCAACAAGCACGCTACTTGGGGTTCCAAAGTTCGCTGGACCTGCATCAAGAAGAAGAACGGTTGTAACGCTTCCATAACAACCTGTAATGATATCATTGTAAAGACTCTGGGAAAACATAATCATTAATGTGATATTTATTTAGACGTAGTGAGATTATTAGACGAGCTAAACTTGCTATTAGTAATACTTGGAACTCAGATCTCATGGTGCAACGACATTTATTTACTACTCTTAGTCGAATCAATAACTCGGATACCAAAAATATGGTACTTTATTTAATCAATTTTTAGTGTTCCGTACGCAAAGTGAATAACGGAGCCCTCTTAATGTCATTGTTTATTCATCCGTATGTCACGGTCTCTCGCTTGTAAACGGAATGTATAACAAACCTGAAAGTAGATAATAAATTTAGCATATTTTTTTTTTTTTTTTTTTATTGCTGATTGGTAAGCCTTTGACCTCAATCTCACCTGATGGTAAGTGATGATGTGGTCGAAGGTGTTAACAGGCTTAACCTAGAATTACTGGCTCTCAAGGACAGCTGCCGGAACACACCGTTAGGTGCTTGGCGACAGATTTTCCACTTGAGGGTGGTCGCTAGCCAGGCGGGCATTCGCAAAAATGCCCTTCCACCATGCGGTGAAGCTCAAGCCAGCGGCGGGATTCGAACCATGGACCTGCTGCGCGGCAGTCCATAGTCAAAGCCACTGAGCTATCACTGCTTCAAACATATACTGCATATGCTGTACTCCACATCCTGTCATGTGTAATATTCTGGAACTCTATTATACGCAATTAGAAAATCAGTCGACAAGCACTTAGGGGTTTGTTGCGGTAGCTGTTTTTGAGAGCCAGTAATTCTAGCCCAAGCCTGTTAATACACTTGACTTCATCATCACTTACAATCCGGTGAGATTTTTGTCAAATGCTAAACTAACAGTAGTTGTTATAATGTTTTATTTCTTAAATAATTATATTAAAGCGTCAAATACTATTTTAATTAAGGATCTATCTCTAAAAGTAAAGTAATTCGGAATTTAGAAACCCTGTATATCATATTATACTACATACTTTGGTCGCCGGACTTGTGCATAAAGATCCCAATTTGATTTAAATTATACACATAAAATTAAATAAAATATAACATAAAATATGTATTGAATATTCCTATTACCTATTTAATGGTGGCACAGAACCCTCTAGTGCGAGAGTCCAACTCACAATTAGCAAATTTTTTACTGTATCACAATTTATATAAATATAAAACAACTCGGAATTAGTCGGACTATAAAAAATGAGCTGATATCAGCAATATGTTAGGCACACAAAACAGAATAAAATCAATACGTTACTAAATAACAGAGTTGCAATTATCAGTCTAGGTTGTTATTAGTAATTGTTAGAAATTGGTTCATATTTTTGAGTACTATTTTTTCTAACGCAATTATCCCTCAAAAATGTATCCGTAAGAAATATCTTGCTTAAACTATTCATAACATTTTGATAAAAATAAAAATAATTAGTTATATTTATCTCAAGCAATTATATATACGTGATAGTATGAATAATACCTAGGGTGGTATATCTATACTGAATATAAATGTAGCTATTGAATATAAACTAAGTATAAACTGAGAATATTATGCTGAAAATGTTACGACATTAAAGTTAAACGAACATATTACGATAGAGGTTTAAGTAGCCTTTACTTAGTTTTGTATGGATCATGAATTACAAATATTAAATTTATTACTAAAGTATTATTTAAAGAGTATAGAAGAACGATAAGCGAAAACAGAAATAGGGTCGGATCGAAAAAGAAGACTTTCAGCTCAGCGGGACTGAAACCAGCATACTGTCGTGGTGCATTTTCAAAAAAGTTATGGAAGCGGGTGCTGGAGAGTAAATTTTTCCATTCAGTGTTCTGCAGGTTACAAACTGAGCAAGACTTGAGGCGGCACTCCCGCAATCATTCTAGATGGGTATCGTTACAACCAACTCGTGGGTATAGATCTCAAAAACCGTTGGCGTCATGCATGTTCATTTGTTCTGGCTGTCGAGCCAAGCCACATCCAATAATAAAATTACGTTTCACTAATATCGATATCACGCACGAAAGAAAGTTAAAGATTACGATATCGGAATTTTAATAGCTGTGCCGTAAATATAGTCTGAATGTCATAAACCATGCAATGTAGCACATATAAATTATACAAGATCATTTTTCGCCCTAATGCTACTGTGAGTGTGTTGTTAGCACACACCACCTTCGAAATTTCGTACTCCAATCGTATTTCGTAAACCGAGTACGAAATTTCGGCGACACAACCGTACCCCCGGTAGCTTAATAGATAAAGCATCCGGCGCGAAATCGGAAGGACGCGGGTTCAATTCCCGCCCGGGGCAAAACATTTTGTATTCCAATAATTTGTAACTTTATGATTTTCGCTTAGTACGCGGTAGTGCTTGTAATCATAATATATAGAAATATAGAAGGGTAGCGACATCATTCCGAGAGTTAAGTGTTTGAAAAAACACTTCTTTCGGTCAGATGAAGTCTAGTAGTCTGGTTGATGGCCGCGCACCGTCCCCTATGACGGTTTAAGAAATACGATTGGAGTACGAAATTTCGGCGACACAGCCGTACCCCCGGTAGCTTAATAGATAAAGCATCCGGCGCGAAATCGGAAGGACGCGGGTTCGATTCCCGCCCGGGCACAACATTTATATTCCAATAATTTGTAAATTTATGCAAAGGACTGTATTTTACGGTTTTTATTTGTACGCAAACGTGACCTATGTAAAAAAATATGAGCATGCATAATTTTTCTTCCAAAATATGATGTCTTAATTGAATTTTATTGTAACAATATTGGGTCGCCAACAGTATTAGCATAAAATTAATATCCATAAAAAATATTTAGTGTCAGTCAGCATTTCTGATATTCTAACGCATCAATAAGTTCCGAAGTCACGTAGTATTATTATATGTTCTATGGTAATGTGTAAAATAAATAGTTAAAACTAGTTTTTTTTTGTGTCGAATCCATAGTATTAATGACCGAACCAGCTATGGCTTTTCATCGAAAAGTGCAAAAATAAAGCACGTGGTAGCAAAGCAACTATGTAGTTTTATAGGTTATAGGTATCATAATATTGTGTCTTTGATGATGTACAATTTTGTGTGCGTGAGTGTATGTTATGTTATAACAATGTATGGGAATAAATAAATATCATTTTTATTTTGTTTCAGTGACTTTTGTATCAAACAACAAAGGGAAGCCTCTTGCTATCGTACACGGTTACACTTTTGTCAATAACGTAAAATACAAATCGAGCGACTACTGGCAGTGTTTGAGGGCTCATAAAATATGTAAAGCGCGATTTACTACAATGCCTGATGGAGTCATAATAAAAGCAAATTTAAATCATAATCACTACCCTCCAACATATAAAATTGTACATGGTGTTTATTATAGTATTTGAGGTAATAATCTACTGTAATGTGCCCTATTACTCCATTAACAATGTGTTTATTATGAATATGACCGTTTTTGAACAATCATTAAATCGACATGTCTCTATAATATGTTGTCATGTTTGCACCATATGCTGATATTAGATTCCTGGTACTAACTATAGCTTATTGTTTCGTGCACGCTCACAAATTAATTTAAGTGTGTGTGATACTTGAGCTCTTGTCTTGAACACCAAATTGGAACGAGTCTATTGCATTAGTTGCACTTCGGATCTAGGGTATCCCTTATTGTCGGAATGTTAATCGCAATCTTAGTTCACTTCATATTATATTGTAGCTTCAAACATATGTACCTATTACCTAAAATTGGCTAAAAAGCCAACATCACGTGATTAGCTCTAAAATAAAGTTTGAATTAACATGTTTAATTTGTTGGTTAATGTTTTAACTTCAAAATAACATAATAGTCGGAAAATATTATAAAATCCGGTGGAGCTGGACGATCGCACAGGCGGTAGCCAGCATCTCTGTCCTCCCTAAAAAAAAAAGAAAATATTGTACACTATTTTCTTTGCACCATTATATTAAATATTGTCTAGATCTAGATTGACAGTGATTGTTGTTATTATTATATAAATCAAATGTGAATGGTTGGAGACAATAACCACAGATTACCTACCTATAACCCATTAAAACGATGATACCCACCTCTTCAGTCTGTTTGTGACCACAGTCAATACAACTTTATTTAAACGTCGCTTCGGGGTAATCTAGATTTTAATTCCGCGATCTACTTCCGATCAATACTAACAACTTTAAACAGTCATCCGTATATATTAGTTTATTGGTTTTATAAAGTTTCATTTAGAGCTATTTTTGAGTTAAAATCTTATTAACCTTAAAATACATTTTGAAAATGTGATGAGTTAAAAACATACATTTGCCCTGATTTGAACAATTTAAATGATGATTGATAGGTAGTTATTTATTACTTATATACTTATATATATGTTTTACTATATAACCGTGAATTAGATGTAAATGCAATACAAACCTTAGTATGAATAATTTGAGGCTATATGTCGTATAGTTTGTTATATAGGTGCGTGTTGTGTCTATAAAATCAATAATACTTCTGTGGTAAATAGATATCTTCGGCAATAATTTGCAACATAATTAGAAGAAATATAAAATTTACAATTAGATGAAATAATCAATAATTCCACTGCATTTTTCATATAGTAGTGGCGTTTTGCTTTTTTAGGTGTTATGAAGTACTCATATTATTTGTTTTTTTTTGTTATTTGTTGGATATGAGGCGCATGGTTTAACAATAATTCTCAAGAATATACGTTCAATCACAGATCATATTATGTTAAAAAAACCTAACCTCTTTGGTAAAAAAGATTGATTTGAACTTGTAATCAGAAATACTGTAATATTTTATTGATATCATTGCTTTTTTCAACAAAAGGAGAACTACCTACTCTCATTACATCCAGCCATGGAAAACCAATGCTGACCTACAACGGCTACAACTACAGCAAAAACGTACAAAGGAAAGATATGATT
The DNA here is from genome assembly GCA_963854805.1 of Plagodis dolabraria. Classification (NCBI taxonomy): domain Eukaryota; kingdom Metazoa; phylum Arthropoda; class Insecta; order Lepidoptera; family Geometridae; genus Plagodis; species Plagodis dolabraria. The sequence continues at coordinate 10,609,898 of OY978445.1, read as the reverse complement.
CGGTGGCAATGCACCGGAAGTAGGAATTACAGATGTAAATCGTTTATCGTAACAAAAGACGAGACGTTTAGAATAGTACACGAACACAACGATGAGCGTAGGAAAACCAGTCATAATGTATAATGCTTAAGCATTAATATATGTTTTTTCTGACAAATTGATAATATTTACCAGCATTATATTAACATGTTACATCAAAAAAAGAAGCTCTCAGTTGACTCGTATATATATTTTTATGTAGGACCAAGTTTATTATTGGACTGGATATTATGAATCAGCATGTTTGTTATGTTATACGATCATATCATAACAAACAATTTTATAGTTAATATATAACAGTGTAATAAATGAAAGGGTTTTGGTTAATTAGTGTCAGTTATTATTTAGTAAACAACTAGGACTCGCGTAATATTTACCGGATATTTCTCCGATCAGTTTCGAACTTATTTGAGGTTCTTCGTCTGGGAGTCGATTGATTCAGGGTCGAGCGCGCGTTGAGACGGTGACGCTGTAGCTGTCAAAGTCAAAATTCCTCTGTTCGAACTGTCATTTATGTCACTATCACTAGGATTGTCATATGTTTGATATTATCATATTACGGTTAGTTAGTGTATTATGAAATGAGCATTCAACTATTTAGGTATGTTATTATATTACATGTTTTTTTGTTAAAAATATTTCCAAACTTCAGAAAGCATTGGATTTACTTGTTCTTGGTATTCGTAAAGTTAATATTTTTGATGTCGGTTGTCACGTTTTATGACTCCTGCTGGAAGATATATGGACAGATTGTGCAAACCTACCCGACATATACGCCCCTCGGCTCCCTCCGTGCAGCTCGCCGAGTACAACCCTTCCACGAGCAAGGGCCACGAAATCCTCTCGCAGGTGTACCAGCAGAGCGCGCAGCCGCTACGGCTTGTGGCTGTCAAGCTACGAAAGTACCCTAGGATCGAACAACAGAAATAAATAATTGTAAAAAAAATTGGTGCAGGTTTTATGACCGGTCACATGTTTGTAGTCAATCCGCTACTGATTAAAGTGAAATAATTTAAAGTAAACAGAAGGTGTTTTATTTGTGTCGTTGTATAATTAAGATCTCCTAATGGCTTTGTATGGAATTCCTATAGGTAGAATTATATACTTTGCTGCAAAAGAATGCGTAACGCTTCACATAATATATTATACTTTACAAATGTGAGTATATTATTTTTAATAATTTTGCAGATTCTACTCCATTAATGATTGTTACCGACGTGGAGTTCATTCCTACTGCAACAAAATGTATGCTACGTATGGGGGGGCACACGTTTTCATGTGCAACTCAACTAGTATCGGGCAAACTTTGCAGGTGGTACTGCTCTAGACGGAGGAGAGGCCTGTGCCCAATGGTTGCTCATACCCTGGATGGCAATTTAGTAGCTGTAGTTGGTGAACACAATCACGAATAAAATGAATACACTAAAATTTATATATAGTGTATTCATTTTAAGTTATACTTATTTGCATAGCTGTATAAGGATAAATATATGTTCCTAAAAACTCTGTACAAGTGTCGTTCTTTACATTGAATTCAATTAATACATTTTTATAAATACTAGTGCTTATTAAATAATAGTGAATGAATTTCGTCGTAAATAATATTTTTTATTGCATGTCAATACTAATCAAAAATTTTTTTTTAATCATGGCAATAACCACAGTATTTTTCGTTTTGCTACTACTACTTATATTTATTTTATTTTTTTACTAGCCCGGTTCGTCTCACTCCACTGCAAAAGCCTCGTTCCCCATCTTCCAGATTTTTTGATTTAACTATATGTATATCCAATATATCTGATGTGAGTTTAATTTATAATGCCAATTTCGTCTAGGCCGATCACTAGGTGTTGTCATTTACTTCCATTTGGGATACACTTTTTTGTGATATTAGCCCATATGTCGTCCGGCATGCGACACACGTGTCCAACACAGCCCCATTTTAACTGTCCGGCTTTACGTCTTACATCAGCTACCTCTGCTTTGCAGCACAACGTTGTATTCCTCACATGGTCGATGAGTTTGAACCTGAGAATGTTTATAATGTAATTTATTTACCGATAAAGTTTTTCTTATAAATATGTGATCAAAGCTATTGAAATAAAGTCCAAATATCTTCTTTGATATTGTAAACTCGAGTTAGCACTAGAATCGCATTACAATTAGAATTATGCTTGTTAAGCTTTAGTCGTAGAGAGGGCATGTATAGATTAGTCATTGATACAAGGATAACTTACAATTCGATATAAATTAAAATGTACTCATACAAAGATCTTTTTAAAACATCATATTATTTTTCGAATTGATAGGAATATTTCTTTTATTCGTTCAAGCGTTGTATATATAGAGTTCGCCTGAGCAAAATGATTGTTTCCTGGACATATTAATAGTTCTTTAATTGTGACGCAACTTATTAATAATTGGTTATGTTATGTTATATAAAAAATATATCGATCTTGCTTAGCCACATTTTTAATTCATAATTTATCTTACAAAAACCAGTTACTGTTTGCTGGGTTCCGATTTAACCGGCACAGCTCCAGTAGCGGCCCGAAGGGGCTGTATGGGGCTGTTGTGTGAAGTATAGTGCATGCATTTTTGTTTACTTTGCTCTCCAGAGTATCCAATATTTTCCAAATCCAGGCTTGGACGGCCATTGATAATGGTTGGTAGCTACAGATTTAACCAAGAAAATGGAATAAAGAGGGTCTGGCGATGCTGACGGTGGAGAAGGGGTTGCTGCAGGTGTACGCTGACCACTATCGGTTAAACGATTGTAAAAGTTTGCAATAGTCATATTCATTGAATTAAAGTAACTATTTTACATGAACCATTTTTCTTGTTACGAAGTTCTTGACAAGCTAATTTGTACAGTAAGATCATCGAAATTATGGTTCCTTTCGTGTACATGACATTTCACGGCCGACAGGCATTTTTTTGTATAAACCGTTGGTATTGCTACAATATTCCATGGATTCTTCAAAAAGATTAAATGTTCGGCGGGTGTCGGCTTAGCACAGTCATTATAATTTAAACATTAATGATATTGTAGTTCCATTGTGTACTTATGTTTAGTACGTTAAAATGTACGTCTTCATATTTTATTAAACATATTTTTATGTTTGTTTCTGTAACTGCTTTCGTTGTGACTTAATTCTAAAATAAGTTTTGTTAAATACAGGGAAAGGACACACCAGGAGAAAAGCCGTGATCCGCAGAGATAAAAAAATACTACCAATGTTTACTTGCACGTGTAAATTAAGATGTTACGAGAAATTCAATTCCGAGATTGGACAAAATATACATAAAACATTTTGGAAGCTCGACAACCAAGCCAAACGTTGGAAATATATATACAATTTCAGTATTCGACAAACAAATAAACGGTGAAATGCGTGTCAAGCCACGCACAATGTAGGGTTCCGTAGAAGCCCGTTATCATAATATAGAACGATTCTGTAGTTCTTTATTCTCCTCCACTTTCTTCCTGCTAAATCTAAGAAATAAGAGTGCGATTGCCGCCAAGTTATTATTTCAATTGTAATTAGAAAATTAAACAAAATTCGTTTGTGAATTCTATGGGTACTCGAATGAAAACGTAACAATAGCGCGATTCAGAATCCGTTGGTATATTGTAAGAATTTGAATGTCATTAACTTATTTGCTGTAGCATAAATAATTATTCTATTATAAAATAGTTGATATATATATGAAAGAAAAATAGAAAGTATACACCGATATATGCAAGTAAGCTGGGGCTGTAAATGTACTATTATACTCGTTCTTTATAACTAGTCTGGCCATAAATACTGTAACATATAATTTTTCAGCTTTAGAATTATTTAGAATTTGGAACGCGTTTATTACTTTAAATTTTTTTTTCGATTTCGCGCCATTTCATATATTATTTGGTTTTCATTATCAAATAATCATATGAAATGAGGTGTTAAAGAAAATAGGATAGTAGTATGCGCCTTGTGCAAAGTAGGTATTGAACCATCGCGTCGGTTATATTCCAGACACTTCTAAAGCTTGACATAAAAACTTTTCAGCTTTAGAATTATTAAGAATTTGGAACGCGTTTATTGCTTTAAAATTTTCTTTCAATTTCGCGCCATTTCATATATTATTTGGTTTTCATTATCAAATAATCATATGAAATGAGGTGTTAAAGAAAATAGGATAGTAGTATGCGCCTTGTGCAAAGTAGGTATTGAACCATCGCGTCGGTTATATTCCAGACACTTCTAAAGCTTGACATAAAAACTTTTCAGCTTTAGAATTATTAAGAATTTGGAACGCGTTTATTGCTTTAAAATTTTCTTTCAATTTCGCGCCATTTCATATATTATTTGGTTTTCATTATCAAATAATCATATGAAATGAGGTGTTAAAGAAAATAGGATAGTAGTATTCGCCTTGTGCAAAGTAGGTATTGAACCATCGCGTCGGTTATATTCCAGACACTTCTAAAGCTTGACATAAAAACTTTTCAGCTTTAGAATTATTAAGAATTTGGAACGCGTTTATTGCTTTAAAATTTTCTTTCAATTACGCACCATTTCATATATTATTTGGTTTTCATTATCAAATAATCATATGAAATGAGGTGTTAAAGAAAATAGGATAGTAGTATTCGCCTTGTGCAAAGTAGGTATTGAGCCATCGCGTCGGTTATATTCCAGACACTTCTAAAGCTTGGTATCAGCCTTAGGTATGTTCGTATATCGTAATATCAACAGATATACAACAACACTTCCTCTGTCGAAGACCATAAAAGATCAGGGCAGCTGCGTGTCTTAGAACTACAAATCAATGCTGTTAAAGCTAGAATTTAGGAAGTAAAATATTATGATAACTCAACAATAATCTTATTGCAAGAAATGAAGATTCCCGCTAGGAAAATGTCGCGTATTATAAAACAAGACCTGAAGCTCGGTGCTTATCGTCGATATACAGGACATGCCCTAAATCAATTTTTAACATTAAATAGAGTGCGATACGCAAGTGAAGGCCACAGAAATATTCTATTTACCGATGAAAAAATTTACACTATTGAAGAGCTCTACAATCAGGAAATTGATGATGTGTGAAATTAAGTAATCGATGACTTTGGTACGACAGGTACAGACGGCAAACACTTCTAGTTTACGGCGAAGATGAGTCCAAAAATACTTTATACCTATATAAGTCGAATCTTTGTACTGCCATATCTATATCTATACTAATGGAAATAGTTTGAGACCCGGGAAAGGACATAGGATAGTTTTTATCCAACTGCGCAAAAAGAGGTTAATGGTTTTGCGCGATAACCGCTATACGCGCGGGTGGAGCCGCAGCTGGAAAGCTAGTCTATTATGTATGACATAGGGCATAGTTATTGTTTTAAGATTTTGTTTTCAATGCCAGTCTTTACCCCTTATAAACAACCAACTACTTCATCTTAGTCACTTTAAAGGATTTATTCTATAGATTTTATATTTGGTACAAAATATCCAACACCCAAGTTCAACGACTATTACTGCTAAACCAATCAAGTTAACTCAACCGCTATACTTTTCCTTTAAAGTTCATAAAACGCACTATCAGCTTGAATTTTTTCAGATTTTTCAAGCCAGCAGTTTATTTTATCTAAAAACGATCAACCGTCACAACATACTCGTATTTTCAAAGATGTTACACCGTCCAGTACTTTTTGCCATTTCCAGTTGAAGACGATCCAAACTCTTATAAGAATTCGAGTATGTAAGTTGGCGTTTTTAAATACATTGTATACGAGTGACAAAAGTGTTCGAACGGCTCATATTAAATTACATAAAGGGTTACCTTTAAAATATTGCCGAGGAGGAAGCAAAAAACTAAGTTAATAAAATTTCCAGCCGTGCAATGTTATTATTAAATTTAAAACAAAATTTATATAAATTTAATAGTAAAACTATATGCCTTGTTTTCACTCCTATAAAAAAAACTAAATGTAAAAATTAAAAATTGTATGCAAAAATTTAATGATAAACTGATGATTTCTTTGTTTATTCTTAGAGAATTGTTAATTAAGCAAGGTTCAAGTCAGCTGAGGGCAGAGCGATCTCCGTATGGTATGCAGTACCTAAATTTACTATCACTGCACCGCGATGTTACCTCACATTAGCATGTATTGAACAATTTGTACTTAACAAGGTTTAGTAAAGATAAAAATATTTTCTACCCACAAAATTTTTTTTCTCCTTAATTGATTAATATAATAAAATCTTCTTTATATATTAGTAATTACGTACAAATAAGTGCCTTAATATTTAGTTCTTGCCTAATAACGTTAGTTAGTATATATTGTAAATTATGTAGTTGTTAATACTAAAAGGAGTGATTGATGCAAAAGTTTATTTAACAAAAACGGTACCTTTATTTTAAAAATACATATTTATCTCATTTTCCAGATTTCACTAATTTAATAGGCCCTATTGAAAATACTGGGTACGAAATAAGAAAATCTGCAAGGGGCCACAGATGCTTAATACGTAATGGGTATCGGTATCATATACATCATCAAACACAAGTTGGAATTGATTTCTGGCGATGCAATACAAAACCGTGTCGAGGCAATGTTGTATTTCATAAAGGAAATATTATAAAAGAAAAAGAACATATATGCAAACCATGGAATATTACTACAGAACAAATAAAACTAGAAATGGACAAATGTAAGGAACGAGCGGCCTTCGAGACCACATCTATGAAAAAGCTATACGCTGACTTCCTTGATGCTTTGAATAAAAAAGGAATCAGTCCTAAGGAGGCACCGAGTTTTAAAAGCGTCAAAGCCACATGGTACAGAAGCAGAAGGAGAGGTGCAAGTAATCTCAACTAGTACGTAAAGTAAAAATATTTATGTATACATTAATTTTATTGGAGTTTTGTTTTTAATCGCTAGTTACGTTACCTATCACCTGCTCTCGATGTACATGGAAAACAAACTTATGAATAATTATGAACTATGAATGAAATATTTAAACTTTTGTGGAACTAATAGGCAAGCTAACAACTATCTCACATATACACTGAGAAAAAAATGAAATGTAGCGAAGTCTTTTCACAATGTATGTGTTGTTTTATCTAAAATACGTAATCTACAGCCGTAAAAATGTTGGATAGTACAAAATAATGTTGAAGCGTATCAACACGTAACTAAGTTACAACATGTTCTGTACTGATCTTGCCGTTAAATACGTACCCGTGTGTTGGGTCCGTCAACAAGACTCAACCTACGTAACCGATATAGGCAGATACATGCTAGGAAATAGTCCATGGATATGACGTCACAGATAGAACATTACATTATGCTGACGCATCTTTATAAATGTACTCCAACATTAACAGGATGACACAAGCGTATTGACTAAAAAAAATAATGTTTCAAGTAGTTTGCGTCGGGACTATAAGTAGATCGTCTATTTATGGTAAGTATTTTGGAAACAGACTCCTACTGTGAGTAGGCAACAACAAGGTATAAGTAGACGATCTCCTATATGTACGTAGCTTGATGCATGATATAGGTACGTAGAAAACATTATTAGTTACATTTAAGTAGGCTGCGCTAAGACTCCTTACTGTACGTAGGCCGATGCACGATATAAGTAAGCAAATTATGCAACCTCCTTCCATTACGCAGAAAAACTATTTACCGTACGTGAATTTATGCGCAATAAATTCACGTAAAATTCATTTAAGTAACCTACTTACTGCACGTAGGCCTATGCGTGATGAACGTAGGGAACATCATTATACGTTTTTAGACATATTGCATTTGTACATTATTTAAATGTTACGGTCGCAATAATATACTGTTCCCTCGTCATTTTAATGATTGTTTTACGACAGAAGATCAGTGTTGCCAGATGCCGAATAAAAAAATACGAAAGCAATGTTTCATAAACGCTGATTTTCGACCATTGCTTATTTCAATGTTACTTCATTTACTTTTTTTTTTTAATTTTGCGCTCGTACTCATGTTCGTATAAAATACAAATAAATCAATTGTTATACGCGTGCAAATAAATAAAAACTAGTTACTCTGCACTGAAACCCCATATTTCGATTTGATACTTCTTTAGTTATACCTATTATGTGCATTTGTACTTTTAGTTTGTGCCTCATTTTTTACATCAAATACAACATATATATATAACGTTGCTTGTATGGGTATCGTTACGTGGTGTTTTCATCATAATAGTTCAATAAGCAAAGAAATAATAAAAAGTAATACATTGATGAGATGATTTATAGTATACTATTGACTATATAGAATAAAAATTTGATACAAGGTTTTTTTTCTGTTATTTTTAAAAATATGTTTGGTTTATACCTACTGCATCCCGCAGTATCATTCGCGTAGGCAATAATGAAAAGTGATCATGGTCATGATGATTATGATAATAAGAAGTTTGCGTTGTGTTTATCTAAGACCTAATCTATCTATATTTCTAATTATATTTCAGTTTCATCCAAAGTGGTCCAGCAATTTCAGCGCATATTATATTATATAAAGCATATATATATACTTACAAACCTTAGTATTTCTAATGAATCGATTCAGGCGTTACTTTGCGGAAATTTAATAATATCAAATATTTTGAAAATATTTTAAAAAAAACATTATATTAATATTGTAACAAAACACTTAAAAACAATTAAAATATAACTAGTGACGATTCCGCCTAATTTTCCTGTTAAGCCGACGTGACGTCACAAACACGTGAGTCGAAAAGGTGCGATCGTGCACTCGTACTATAGTCAAGACCTCCTTCCTGAGGATGCTTCGTGTAGAAGCGACACGCGTCAAACGGTTTGACTGCGTGTTGTTTGTGACGACACGTCGGCTTAGCAAGAAAATTAGGCGGAATCGTCATTGGATATATTTTTATATTTTTAAGTGTTTTATTAAAACTTAGCATTACTAATGTTACTGTTCTTGACCAGGAAATATTACACATTTTTTATTTATAACAGCATTTAGCCACATTCTCATCTGATGATTTTGGTATTTTCTAATCTAGCCTTACGAATTGTAAAACAGAGCTTTTGAGGGTGTAAGGAAGTGTTCAGTTTTTTTTATAAATATTTAATCTAATACTACTAAACATGGATTGTTTTGCCTACATGGATGAAACCGCGGAGAGCAATTGTTATTATAATAGTTTTTGAAAAGTTTAAACAATGCATCAATGGTATCAAAGTTAATGGTATCTAATTTTATTAATATTAAAATATTTTTGTGTGAATACTCGGCTGATTTTGATTTACATGCTGGCAATACTGGCTGGCGCGTAATGCAACAGCTATGATATTAGTTTTCTGCGAGACCGTGGCAATCGCGTCACGCGCGCATGCAAATGTTTTCAACAGTAATTATTTATAAAAAAAACTTTTATTACAAAGTTTCCAAAATCAATTTATCACCAATCAAATTTGAATAAACGATGAAAGGGGTTCAGACGCCCCAAAGTGGGCCTGTATGTATAAAGAAAGGCCAAAGACACAGCCTGGCTGGCTATCTGGCAACCAGTGAATTCAAATGCTAAACGGCAACATTCACAGGTAAGCGACTTTGTTGTTTTTTTCACGATGTATTTATCGAAAGAGTACTTACTACCTCGTGCAAGTTAAACTTTCGAAGGTTCAGCGATGTTAAATAGGTGCATCAAGCATCTGTAGATAAAGTAAAGTCTTTAGTTATAAATGATTTAGTCAAACGTTGAATAAATGCCACCCACTATTAAGAAAGGGGGCCATATTTGCAATAATTTTATTTCATTTCATTTGCCATAATGTCCATGCTTGGCAAGCAACTTTGGGAGCTCGTTTGTAAGATGACAGTTCTTCGGAAAAGGCAGCTGTCCAAGTTGTGATATTTTCCCTTTTGTCGCCACTTGCAACTCCCACAGAAAGATATGGATGGTGCAATTTTATCCGGGCATCCCAAGGCCGGTTAAACATATAACAAATATATTTATGTAAATGCAGTCTACATAATTGTTACAGATGCTACTTTATTAGAAGACAAATTGACTTGGCTAAAAATAATATTGATACCTGACACTGAGTACAAAAATCCTCGAGAAAGACTGTTGATACTGGTGATAAAGAAATATTATGAGAATAAAGAACACATCCGACTACCTAAGACAATCCAACTCTCCGATAACCCCAAGGTATATTTTGGTATGTTAAACTTTCAAACCTACATGATATTTTACTTTCATACTTCATATTTATGTTTCATATTACTTTCATAGTGGAATTATTCGAATGATCTTAATGTTATTGATTGCAGATTTTACAAGATCTCAAACATATATATCTAAAAAATAATGAGGGGCTTTTCTTATAACTCCAGGGACTAGTGCTAGTGGTAAGTACTTTAAATACCCTAAGAACATACCGGACGACTACAAATAACCTGGAAACGTAACGCTACAAGTGCAGCACAATTAACTATTGTGGTGAACTTATAGCGAGTGTAGTCTGACATTAATAAGCTATTATTTCCTAACTTCTTGGTAATACTTTTTAGGGAGTGTCATTTTTATTTAACAAATTTCATAAAATATCTATTTATTCCAGATGGTGAATCTGAAACTGTAACTGTGCGCCGCACTGCTTTGATCCTCGCATACATTGTTGATTCCGCTAGAAAAATAAAATGCATATGGTGACCATGTCGAAGATAAAATTTTCAAACTCCGTGAAATGTTGTACGCATGCCTTTTAAGCCTGATATCTGAGGTTTGACAGTTTTCCACCACGTCCTTAATAATGTCATGTACCACCTTAGGCTGGCTACGCTCACCTGTCTTTCAACTTAAATCGATAATTTTTAATGGACCTAAATATTTATTTTTATTTCAGAACAATTTTTTATATTATTTTCAATAAATAGATCACAAATTTATGATAATAAATTTTTATTAACTTTATGTATTTAATTATTTAATATGCTTATTTACTGTCTTATTACAGGTGCAGCCTGCATATAGAATAATTACTTAAATCGTGCATCAGCCTTTGTACAGCTAGGTTGTATACGTAAACCTTAGTGCAGTTTACTAATGGTTTGGATCTTTTCTTCGTATAGAATGCATCAATCTATGTAGAGTAGGGTGCACAGATTGTAATCCAATGCGCATAAATAAACCAGGAGCAACCTTCATATAGTAAAGAGGTTTACCTTTGTATACTACAAATGGTGCTCTTAATAACATCTTAAGCGTAATAATGGTCCAGGTTTATGTACATATGTAATATCCATACTACATAGGCGAATGCATGATAAATATATAAAAAATCCTTACTATTAGTAGGTTGTGCCAAAATTGACGTAGGCAACCTCCTTACTATAATACAGCCGATGCATGATACATATGAGGATCATCCTTACAGTAAATGGGCTGCACCACGATTGACGTACGCAACCTCTTTACTGTACGTAGGACGATGCATGATAAATATAAGGAATATCCTTACTATAAGTAGGCTGCATCAAGATTAACGTACGCAATCTCCTTACTGTATGTAGGCCACTACATGACAAACGTATGGAAAATACTTACCATAAGTAGCCTGCATCAAGATTGGTGTACGTTACCTCCTTCCTGTAAGTAGGCTGATACATGAGATACGTAGGGATCATCTTTACTATAAGTAGGCTGCATCAAATTTGACTTACGGTACCTCCTTACTGTACATAGGCCGATACATGACTAACGCGGGGAACATCTTTGCCATAAGTAGGCTGCAACAATATTGACGTAGGCCACCACCTTACTGTACGTAGTTCAATACATGGTAAACGTAGGGAACATCTTTACCATAAATAGGCTGTACCAAAGCTGATGTAGGCAACCTCCTTACAGTACGTAAGCTGACGCATGTTAAACGCCAGAATCACCTTTACCATAAATAGGCTGTAGCAAGTTTGACGTAGACTACCTCCTTATAGTAAACATAATAAACGTAGGAAACATACTTATCGTAAGTAGGCTGCACCAGGATCTACGTAAGTAACATCCTTACTTTGTCAAGATGTTACATACTTATTTGCATGACACTACATCATTGAATGAATGAATGAACGAATGATTTTCATACATTATTGTAATGTACAAAGCTCGTTACAGCAAGGCCATTATACGTCATGTTGTCTCATCTTTATGTACGCTAGTCACGTTTTAAACAAGAAATACGTATGTTGAGGCTAAAATTACGTATGTCAAAACATGAAATTTTTCTCAGTGTAATATAAGATAATAGATGATATTGTCATAAAAACTTACTTGAGTTGTCATGATTATTAAATAAATATACCACTTATACAACATCTTTACTGTTCGAACATCGGTCGGAAATTTCGACTAAACACCGTGAGTGCTAGCCGGTATATTTAATTAATAATAGATGATGTGATAAAAAATGGAAGCGCTATTATATTATGACTGAGAACCGGTTCGTAAGTATACGTTTTTGCCATCAAAAATCTAAAAAAATCACGAAATACATTATATTCAATTGAATAGCAACATAGGTCCAAATATGAGCAAAACATCTTAAAATCCATTATATTTATATAAGTCAAAGTAACTAAGTCTGGAAGTTGTCATTAAGGAATGTTATCAACCAATAAACTTCTTCATATCAAGATCACACCTCATCCTGAATTAACGAATTAAAGAAACTGTTACGAAGAGAAAAAAAAAAATTATTTATTGCATCATATTAAAACACGTGACATTAAAACATAAAATACTTGTATGAGATATTGTTACAGTTTTAGTCGGTACTGTAAGTCAGTTTCGTAATTTTTTTTTTTTACTCCTATGATGTTAATATGCGTAGCGAATCAATGGTATCCGCAAACATAACGCTAGTCAGGATAAATTTTAGATTGTCTGGATTAAGCCATTAAAATCATCTTATCTACCAGGAGTATACATTTCACAAGTCTTATAAATACAGCAAAAATTGGACATGTTCTAGTAGGATGTCTCAGAAATGTACTGCCAAAGTAAAGTTCTTTGAAGATATGTTGGTGGTAGTAGAACCGAATCACACCCATCCTTCACTGAACGTGTGATAATTAATTCTTCATATCTACTAATGTCATTTTGAAAAACTGGAATATCTTGGATGTCATGATGCAGAAATTTCGAAAAAAATAATCATATGAATATGAATTCGTATCCATTTATTTCATAACTGAATAGATACATGTCATAGAGGTAAATAAATTAACACATAATTACAATAAATGTAAGTATAATTTGAAATGTAAACTGCCTGAGTCTTATCTTCTATAGTATTTCTCATCGACGACATACACTAGTGTCTTTACAAAAGTTATAATCTGTTGGCTAGTAACTATAGTTTTGAAGATAAATCCCTTTTGTGTTTAGCAGCTGTCATTCAAAACCAAGGTCTTGAAGAGATTTATATCTATTTTTAAAGGCACTAATGGTCTTATATTATAATAGTTTTCAAAATAAAGATCATAAGTTTGACTGCTGTCAAAGTAATACGCTGTTGCCGTCTTAGTTACCTATACGCTTCGGTAAAAGCTAGAAATTTGCATTAAAAAAATATCGCAACTTCGTTTTTATATATCTCGCAATATACCTCTACCTTAAATCCATAGGTTTAGAAAATAATAACAAATATTTTAGGGGAAAAACCATCAAAATTTTCTTTTAACAAGTCTTTTAACATAACCTACTATTTTGTAACCCGCAAATAATTTTAGTAAGATAACTAGTAGAGATAGCTTTGATGTATAACAAGTTTAGTTTCTACTGTTTTCTTTTTTTTTTTTTTTTAGGGAGGACATAGATGCTGGCTACCGCCTGTGCGGTCGTCCAGCTCCACCGGGTTTTGGGCGAGGGCCTGGCCCTACAATAGCCCGGGAGGGAGAAGTGCCGAAGGCACTTCTCCCGAGACGGGCGTAGAAGGCGAAAAGCGCTTTCTACCTCCGTCTCCTGCGGACGCCGAAAACGTACCGCTATTATAGGAGGGGTTGACAGCGAGCTCAAGGGCACCACTGTGGTTCGGACCTCGGCTTGTCTCGCTGTCGAGAGACATGGGGGGGATCGGAGCAAAATGCCTCTGTGCAACTGCAGTGTTGCACAATTGGGCCCTACTGAATAATACTCTTTGACTATTTGGAGAGCAATTTATCGTGACCTTGTTTTTGCCTCGAGCTCGCCGGCGAGCTCGGTGTTTGATTGTGTGACCTCTGATTACCTCACACCTGGGGATTTTACCTCGACGACTTGCGGATAACGCTAAAGCTGCCAACGTAATGGCTGCGATGGGGTCATCCAGGTCGTCTAATACCTGCCGTGGTCGGCGACGGGGGGGTTTGAAAAATGGGATAGAAGAGGCGGTCGAGTAGTTCGATGCCTGGACAACCAATGGGTTCGAGTGGTGGGGCGCTCGATCAAAGTATCGGCGGGCGCAGTCCTTATTGAACTGCGCTAAAGAGGGAAGGTTTAGGTCGCAATGCAACTCGGTGTTCCGGATATACCACGGAGCGCCGGTTGCACTACGAAGAAAACGGTTTTGAATGACTTGAAGCTTATGGAGATGGGCCTCACTAGCATGACTAAACACTACTGATGCGTAAGTCATGATGGGGCGGATGCAGGCAGTGTAAAGTGTCTTCTTATTTCTAAGAGACATTTTACTCTCTTTGCGAATCAGGGGACCAAGGCGACCCATTACAAAGGCCGCTCTGTTACGGACGGTTGTTATATGATCGCTAAAGGTGAGATTCCGATCAAGGGTGACTCCGAGATATTTTGTTTTACTAACCCAGGGGATGGGTTGGTCGAACAAAGTTATAGGTTGCGGGTAACGGGGGCGGCCCTTCTCAGTAAAGTACATAGCTGCACTTTTAACTGGGTTGACCGCGATGCGCCATTTACGGAACCAGTCACCGATCTCGGTGATGGCCCGTTGGAGGGCGGGAATGGACTTTCTACTGATATGCCACCCAGTGGTATAAATAGCGGTATCATCCGCGTATTGGGCTAATAGGACGTTAGGCTGAGAGCGTGGGATGTCGCTGGTATACAGCGCGAAAAGAATGGGTGATAGCACGGAGCCCTGAGGGACTCCGGCTCTGACTGGGTGGGGGGAGGAGAGGGTGCCTTCCACGCGATAGCGAAAGCTTCTGGCTTTAAGGAAGTCTTGTAGGATGAGCACAAGACGTTCTGGCACGCCAAATTGGTATAGCTTGTAGATCAAGCCGTTGTGCCAGACTTTGTCAAAAGCTTTCGCTACGTCGAGGAAGACTGCTAGCGTAGTCTGGGGTTTGGGGTACTTATTGAAGCCCTCAATGATGTGCTCCGTGAGGCGGTGCACCTGTTGGACGCATGAGTGTCCGGGTCTGAAGCCAAACTGCTCATCTGGGATAAGGTGGTGTTCCTTAGCATGGGACTGGAGACGGTTTGCAAGTAACCGCTCGTAAAGTTTGCCTAAGGCACTGAGGAGGCTGATGGGGCGGTAACTGGTGGGGTCAGATGAGCTTTTGCCTGGTTTGTGAATGCCAATGACATTTGCACATTTCCAGGTGTCTGGGAATAAGCAGTGGCTCATAGCAGCATTGAAGATGCTGACTAGGAGATGGATGAGAGGAGGAGAGAGGGTTTTAAGAACCCTGTTGGAGATGCCATCGGCACCGGGGGATTTGCGCGGTCGGAGGGCCTTGATCAGTCTCGCCACCTCAGCGTAAGTCGCTAAGGTGATTGGTGGGAGTTCAGAGGTGACCACAGAGCTTTTACGTTCGACTTCAGCATCCACCGAATCGAGGTGAGCTTGGTCAACGTGATCTACGTTAGGGGAACACTGAGCCTCTAGGCTATCAGCTAGGCACTCAGCTTTGTCTTCGTCAAAGAACGCTGGGACTAGTGGGACTGGTCTGTATAAGGGAGGCATGTCGTTGTAGTTACTTCCTTTCATACCTCGCGCCAAGTCCCAATAAGCCTGGTGGCTTGGCACGAGGTTTGAAAGTTTGTCACCCCATTGTTGATCACGCAACTCAGACATGCGACTTTGAACCATGCGTTCAAAGTGGCGTTTCCTAGTTTTGTTCTCTTTACTGGGGTAAGAGTCGTAATGTCGGGTCACTGCTTTACTTTCCGTCACTAATCGTCTCACATCCGCTGGAATGACAAGGCGCTGGTCGTCCGGCACCATGACCTCCTTTGCGGATGCACCTACTACGGTGGAGAGGTGATTAGTGAACGAATCGATCGCAAGGGTTACGTCATCTTTAGTCAGGATGTCGTCAGGGATCTTGTCAAGGTCCGGTGAACTGATAGCCTTTAGGGCAACGCCTAATTGCTTCCAGTTCACTATCGTCTTAGTGGGGCGGGGGAGGTCTGTTGTTGGGTCGGGACCTAGTCGCAGTATAATGGGTCGGTGGTCAGAGTGAAGCTCGTGAACCACTTCTATGGAGCGTAACTGGAGTGTTACGCCTCTGAGTAGTGCCATGTCAAGCAAGTCAGGTCGAAAGTCTTCCGTGTGAGGGTAGTGAGTGGGCTCAGTGGGCGCAATTATGTCAAAATTAAGTTCTGCGACTAGTTTTTCAAGTGCAATGCCTCTGGGATTGTTGACGTTACAATTCCATAGGATGTGCTTACTATTGAAGTCGCCAATCAGAAGGACGGCGCTTCCTAATGAGAACAATGCTTCTAAGTCAGCTCGGACGATCGGCTTTTGACAAGCTTGGTAACAGGACGCTATGACTATAGGTTGATGACCAGTCATAGCTAGAAGGCAACAAGATGCTTCCATATTAACAAGAGTCGGGGTAGGTAAGGGGATGCAGTGCAGGGACCTTTTGTAATAGATAAGAGTGCCTCCCCCACGGGAGTTCACTCTATCATCACGTACCGTTCTGTAATTGGCAAACCTAGGGTTCGCCTTCCCCGGTTTTAGAAGGGTTTCCTGCACGCATATAATGTCGATAAGGTGGGTGCAACAAAAGTCGTGGACAAGGTCACGTTGTCTAAAGAAACCGTTAGCGTTGAATGACGCTAACGAAACTGAGCGCGGTTTCGTGCGTGCGGTTGTACTACCCATAGTGGTTGTACTGGGGAGGGGCCTGGGGAACGAAGCGCTTAAGGGCGCTTAGTAAGTTCGCGTGTTCCAATGTGTATTGGATCACGTCCGCTGGGGATTGAGCGTATTGCATCTTGTGGAATAGCTCTTGTACCTCATTGATGTCAACCGACATAGCCAGATCGCTGACTAGGTTGATTGCCTCTTGAAGAGGGGCAGCCATCAATGGCATAGGGGGAGCTTGTGGCCGGGAAGCGGCGCGGGGAGGGGCGCGAACGGTGTTGGCAGCGGGTGCCGGGAGCGCGGGGCGAGCCGGGGCCGGTGCGCGGGCAGGGGCCGCGGCGCGGGCGGGTGCGGGTGCGGGCGCGGGCGCGGGCGCGCGGGCCGGGGCGCGGGCGGTAGCGACGGTCTTAACCATACTGGGTGGTTTAGACCATGCGTTACGGGCTGGGAGCGGCGCGGGTATTACCTGTGAGGCAGGTACTACCGTTAGTTTAGGGCTGACCCGTTGGTAACGGTCATAAGAGGGGCGGGTCGGCCTATGCCTTGCCACCCTGTGGTTCACTCGTGGTGCTTTAGGGCACCCACGGTAATTCGCGGTATGCCCTTGAGCACCGCACAGAATACAACTGGGTGGGTCCGGCGAATCCCGGGTGCGAGTGCACGCTGCTGTCGCGTGATCGCCTAGGCACTTGACGCACCTAGCGCGAGCGAAGCAGAAACGGGAGGCGTGCCCGTATAGTTGGCAGTTATGGCACTGCGAGGGACTTCCATTTTTGAATGGGGCTTGGACATCGAGTCCTGAGAGGCCACAGACCTTTTTTAAATTAAAAATGGCCTTGCCCTCTGGTGTACGGTCTAGTACTACGAGTACTAGGTCATATGGACTGCGGTCCTTCCCGCTGTACATGCGGTGAACCGCATGCACAGGGAAGTCTTGTGCTTTAAGGTCGTCACATACCGCATCGGTATGTATCTCCTTAGGCACACCGCGAATCACAACGCGAAGGACTTTCTCCTCTTCGAGCGCATAAGTATGAAAACTTATGCTCTCTTTACGGAGGAGCTTTGTTAGCGCTCTGTGGTCGCTACTGGTGGGCACTTGGACTTTAATGCCCTGCTGCGTGGAGCGGGCATTAGAGTAATGGATCCCGCGATCCGAAACTAAACGGGACAGCATGTCCCATTTGGTTTTGTCCTGAATGAACAGGGGCGGAGGCGGTTTTTCGCGGCGCGCGCTCGCGTCCTGAGGGGACGCGGCAGTGGTGGCCGGAGCGGAGGGAGGAGACGCGGGGCGCGGGGCGGGGGTCGGCTTCTTGCCGGAGGCGGGGGCCTTAGCGGGTGCCTTGGCGGGAGGGGCGGAAGTTACGCAACTAGCGGCTTTAGGAGCACGCTTGCGTTTTCTATCTACGATGGTATAGCCGTCGTTATCTGAGTCCGAGTCGGTGCGTAAGGCGCGACTCGGATCTACCTCCATCTCCGCTTCGGAGTCCGAAGTGGGCTCGACAACGGCGATGGAGGGACGGGTGCTCGCTGGCCTCCCGATCGGTGAGCGCGAGCGAGACCTCTCACGGGGAGGGGCTGCCACCGTGCGTCTGTTGTCTGGGCCCGGAGCGGGCGAAAGCGGACTGTCCTCTGAGAAGGACCGGGTCAGAGGAGGGACGTTGGCCTCCGGGATTGAAGTCCCGGAGGGAGCAATAAGAGTGTCCGTGAGGCGGGCACTCGCTTCCTCTTCGAGGAGTTGCATATGTGCAACGTATAGATCGCGGTGGCGGAGGGCGAAGGTCTGAAGGACCTGCACCTCACCGTTAGAGGGACGGGACTGCATCCTGAGGGGAATACTCAGGACGCCCTATCAAGGGTTTGAATTCCCTCACACACCTTGTGAGCTCACTGTGTGAGAGGGAGTGTGTACCTAGGGTGTGCCCTAGTTGTGTACCCTCTCCGAGCTTTTTTCTCGGCGGAGAGGGGTGCTCCTAAGCGCTACTCCGGGGTTGACTAGGGGCGACCCCAAGGCCAGTAATCCCGGAGCCCAGCTTGCTTCGGCTGACCCGTGAAGCGGGAAAGGCCACGGTGCAAGGTTAAACCAAAACAACAACAGTGGCCGTTGTCACCGTAGGGTGTCACACTGCGACCGCAGCAAATGGCGGATTTGATCGTTCAGACGGGTTTGGCTGACGCTACCCCACGCCTGAACGACGTCGCTTAACAGCACAAAGTGTGTTGTTACGCGACTGTTACTATGTTGTGTCGGGTAGTAAAGTGGTGAAATGCGCACCGAAAAGTGCGGTCAAAACAAGACCACCAGCCCGATATGATGTTGTTCGTCCGAAACAAGGGACTTGGGTAGGTGGTAATGCCTGACGTCTTAGAGCGCCTCTGCGCGACGGCACGGCGAGCTCGTAGCTCGCGTTGCTCGGCGTTCGGCGGCTGCTCAGCTTCTGCACACAAAACAAAAACTTCGTCAGGACTGCGTATTCCAAGGCACTGGTCTGCAACTAGCGTCGGAACGATGACCCGAGTGAGACGGCAATAGTGCGGGGACTATTGCGGTCTCACTGGGAGATACTGGCGGAGCTGTAGACAGGTGTGCACGGCGTGGCGGCACAGGTCGGAATGAAAAAAAAGGAAAAAAAAAAAAAAAAAAAAAAAAAAAAAAAAAATCTACTGTTTTCATTATAACTAAATATTTTATATGACTGTTCTAGAGCTTTCCAGTGAGATGACACCAATATTGACCACGTCCCGCTATGGCAAGCCGGTGCTCATGGTAGGACAGTATCGATTCAACCGCTACTGGCGATGCAATGGACCAAGAGTGAGATATGTTTGTGTGAAAGGTGCTGACGGCTGTCGGGCTAATATTATCACTTTTAATGATGAAATAATTCAATGTAACTACAATCATAATCATTAATACCATTAACTGAAGAATAGTTTGATCAATACATTATGTACCTCTGATTTTGGATTTAATTTGAGTTTTTTTCATTTACGTGTCCCACATTGGTGGTCAAACTGTAAGACTTCGGCGCTTGACCGGGAGATGTGGGTTTAAGAAAAATGATAGTTATAATTGACGGATACTCCTTTTACTCAGATGGTCAACGCATAACAATGACATCGTGGCGATGCCCAAATTCGAACATTTGCAAAGCGCAATTTAGAACGCTTCCCGGAGATGAGTATAGGATAACAAAACAATATCTACTACACAATCATAAGCCTCCATATTTTCGAATTATAAATAACGTTTACCATAACATTTAATTTTATTAATTGGCTTGTTCTAAATAATAAAATCGTTATCTATCTATCGTTAAAAAAATATCGTTGGAACATAATAATAAAATTATTATGTTCCAACGATACGTCGTTCAATTATGCAACCCCTTTCAAATATCTGCTTTCTAATATAATATCGTTTATTTATTTTAATTCTTACTTCAAATTGTTGCAAATTCATATTCAATTTTAAACCAATTTTATATTATCCATTTGCCTGTTTTTTTTTATTCCTGAAGACTTTATAATTTGATAATTGTTTACATTTACTTAGACCAAGCCAACAAGGCCAACCTAAACGATAAAATATTGCAATAACTAACAACTTTTTCTTCTATTGAGGTTTATGATGAATCTATGTAGAAATAATACTTCTAATTCACCGTCTAAGTAAGATCTAAATAGCTATTAAATATTAGAATTATTCCTAGAAAATATTGTAAAAAAATTGAATTATTTTATAATAACAAATACTTTTAAAAGTATCCTAAAAAACATTAAATAA
The DNA here is from genome assembly GCA_963854805.1 of Plagodis dolabraria. Classification (NCBI taxonomy): domain Eukaryota; kingdom Metazoa; phylum Arthropoda; class Insecta; order Lepidoptera; family Geometridae; genus Plagodis; species Plagodis dolabraria. Next base: position 10,588,963 of record OY978445.1, on the reverse strand, counting down.
TATTTAAATAAAACACTTAAAAAAGCATAAAATTATATATCTAGTGACAATTCCGCCTAATTTTCCTGTTATCTACGTGACGTCATAAACATCACGCAGCCTAACCGGAAGAATACCCGACTAGTTTCGCTTCTAAACGAAGCATCTTCAGGAGGTCTTGACTTACCGAGCGCACGATCGAGACTAAACGGCCAGCGGCTAAACACGCCTTTATATAGGCCCGATCGCGACTCACTGTTCTTTTTTGTAGCTTACAATTGGTAAAGATATACGTGTTTATAGTGATAATTATATAACAATGTTATTGAATTGCTAACAGAATATTTTTAAATTATATATGGTATGTTTAGTGTTTACAAATATGAGAAATATTGAATAATATAGTAAACAATATTAGGAAACTAGTTTTAACTTAAAATTATGAAAGGGTCGCAGAGTGACGTCAACACTGGTTCGGCGGGTAGCTCGGTTCGGCCAGCAGGCGGCTTCCACGATGAAACAGTCACAGGACCTGCTTGTAGCTGCTCGGGACACGTGGGGATGACACGGTGGGTGGCGTGACTCGTAGCGTGACGTCATCACTGGTAGCTGGTTCGACGGGTGGCTTGGCTCGGCACGTTATGAAAAAATAATAAACAAATATTACAAATAATGTTTAAATTATTAGGTTTCAATTTGATTTAATCTGTACTTAATTAAATGCTTTACATTTTTCTTGTAATTATTCAATTTGACTCCTTTAATGGCTTATTTGATAATTGCGTAGTCCATTAGACATTGATTTGACTCGTTACGTAATACTTGGAGGGGAGAGCAAACATGGCCAGTTGTAGGGAGAATTCGAGTCAGTCTTCAAAAGATTCTCGAAGTGGCCGGACGCTACAGTACTTAATACGCAAAGTGCCGTGTATAATATACGACAGTAATATAGGTATACAGTGTTTGATAGTGAGTTTACCCTAATTGTGGAAGATAAGTGTGAAATATAGCAGTTGTGACATGGTAAGCCGGAACCCCATCACAAAATAGTTTGTGGCGGCAGATTATCACTAAAAATACGTAACAGTGGGGATGAAACCAATTGAGTCTGTTCATTCAGCAGCGCGAAGCCTACACTATGTTTCGATATTTCTAACTGTTCTAATACACATAACCTAAACCCCTTGTCACAACAGTGTAAGATTTCAAACGTATTACAATCGAGGAGTTGATGACCGCTTTCAATTAAATGTTTGGCAAAATGAGACTGTTCGGGATGGTCGTTTCTAAACGCGGATTTATGTTCTTTATATCGGATATCAAAATTACGGCCAGTTTGACCAATATAAACGCTGTTACATTCGTCACAGGTAAGTTTGTACACACCGGATTTTTTACCGTTTTCCAGTCGATCTTTACCGTTACATAAATGACGTAGATTTTGATTTGTACGAAAAGCTACATGGACGTTATTTTTCTTTAATATATTGGAAATTTTTTGAGATATTGGCCCCATATACGTTAAGCTGCCTACGTACTTGATATTTCTATCAGAAGGGCAAGAATAAAGAAGTGACCTAGCCTTATTACGTTGTTTGGTCTGAATTAATCGATCAACTAACTGTTTATTGTAGCCGTTGGAAATAGCAATTTGGTATATTATATTAAGCTCTTTATTATAGTTGTCTTGGGTCAGAGGAACCGATAACAATCTATGGACATAACTTCGAAAAGCGGCTAATTTGTGTTGAATAGGATGACAAGAACTGGAGGGAATAGCAACATCTGTGTGTGTTGGTTTTCGATATATTTGGAATTGCAATTTACTGTCAACTCTTGTAAGCGTTAGATCCAAAAAGTTGATAGATTGGTTTGATTCTAATTCCAGTTTAAATTTAATTTTTGGGTGTATATTGTTAAGTTTCTTCACAAAGATATCAATTTGGCGGGAAGTACCAGTCCAACAAATGATTATATCATCAACGTATCTATAATAAAATAAAATTCTAGGTTCTTTTACTATGTGTTTGCACTCAAAGTCGTCCATAAAAAGTTCGGCCATAAGTGGACTTAAAGGTGACCCCATAGCTAATCCCTCTTTTTGAAAATAATACTCATCATTAAACCTAAAATAATTTTGCTTCATACAGACAGTAGTCAAATTTATAAGGTCATTTACTTCCCCAGGATGTAATCTTTGTTTCTCAAAATGATTCTCTAAGACGCGTAAGCAATTTTCGTAAGGAACGTTGGTAAATAGACTGTCGACATCAAGAGATAATAATTTGGCACCGGAAGGGATGTCAATATCTTTAACTTTGTTAATCAGATCTAGGCTATTCTTTAAACTATATTTAGGTTGAAAAGATGATTTGGTACACAACAAAATATTGAGATGTTTTGCTAGGTTGTACGCAGGGGCGCCAACATAAGAGACAACGGGTCGAATAGGAATGTTCACTTTGTGTGTTTTAGGTAAACCGTATAGACAGGGAGATCTAGGATTCATTGGTACTATATTATTGAGTGAATGTGTAGGTATAAATGAAGTAGACTTAATTGCATTTTTGACATCTAAAGTGAAATGTTTAGTTGGGTCGGAATTCAACTGTTCAAATTCTTCACCTTGAATAATATCGTTAACTTTTTGATTGTAATCATTTTTGTCTAATATAACCACACTGTTGCCTTTATCTGATTTGGAAACCACTAGATTGTTTTGGCTTAATTTATTTTGTAAAGAATGAAACTGCCCAATCTCAGAGCTATGGTGATTACTAGAGGAGTAAGCTTTTTTTAATTTGAACAGCTATTTGGTGTTTCACTGCAGTCTCAACTTTACCTTTAACACAAGAGATTTCAGAATCTACTAACAATGTTTCGAGAGTTTTCTGTGATAAATTAGGGGTCAAATTATATTTTAAACCTTTTTCTAAAAGAGAAAGTTCTGACGCTTGAAATTGTGTATTACTTAAGTTTTCAACACGTGGGTGAAACGTATGAGCCTGGCTCTGGTCAATTGAGGTAACATTGCTATTATTAGGTCGTGAATTACGTGATAATCTCTCCAACTTCCTAGATTGTGATATGTATTTTTCATGTGTAACTTTAGAAGCTAAATCCCTAGCTTTATTATCTAAAATATCAAATTCAATATTATGTAAATTAAAACTAAGTTCCGAATATAGCACCTTTAGGTGAAGTTTGAGGTTGTCCCTAATAGAAAACCAACGTCTACTTTCTTCGTTTAACCAAATTTTTTGGCTTTATCTAACGCGATATTACTTGCCCGAGTGTGTGACTTGGTACGTAAATTAATATAATTTGGAATGACACCTAACTGTTTACACTGCTGATTGAACCAGACATTTTGGGAAGCTAACCGATGGAGTTTAGTCAATTTTATATACAATTTCGCCTGCTCAGCTATACTTGCCGACTTAAGGTAATGAATAGATTCAGGCGTTACTTTGCGGAAATCCATATTTAATAATAACAAATACTTTTAAAAGTATCCTAAAAAACATTAAATAATATTTAAATAAAACACTTAAAAAAGCATAAAATTATATATCTAGTGACAATTCCGCCTAATTTTCCTGTTATCTACGTGACGTCATAAACATCACGCAGCCTAACCGGAAGAATACCCGACTAGTTTCGCTTCTAAACGAAGCATCTTCAGGAGGTCTTGACTTACCGAGCGCACGATCGAGACTAAACGGCCAGCGGCTAAACACGCCTTTATATAGGCCCGATCGCGACTCACTGTTCTTTTTTGTAGCTTACAATTGGTAAAGATATACGTGTTTATAGTGATAATTATATAACAATGTTATTGAATTGCTAACAGAATATTTTTAAATTATATATGGTATGTTTAGTGTTTACAAATATGAGAAATATTGAATAATATAGTAAACAATATTAGGAAACTAGTTTTAACTTAAAATTATGAAAGGGTCGCAGAGTGACGTCAACACTGGTTCGGCGGGTAGCTCGGTTCGGCCAGCAGGCGGCTTCCACGATGAAACAGTCACAGGACCTGCTTGTAGCTGCTCGGGACACGTGGGGATGACACGGTGGGTGGCGTGACTCGTAGCGTGACGTCATCACTGGTAGCTGGTTCGACGGGTGGCTTGGCTCGGCACGTTATGAAAAAATAATAAACAAATATTACAAATAATGTTTAAATTATTAGGTTTCAATTTGATTTAATCTGTACTTAATTAAATGCTTTACATTTTTCTTGTAATTATTCAATTTGACTCCTTTAATGGCTTATTTGATAATTGCGTAGTCCATTAGACATTGATTTGACTCGTTACGTAATACTTGGAGGGGAGAGCAAACATGGCCAGTTGTAGGGAGAATTCGAGTCAGTCTTCAAAAGATTCTCGAAGTGGCCGGACGCTACAGTACTTAATACGCAAAGTGCCGTGTACCTGTGTGTTCATTACCTTAAGTCGGCAAGTATAGCTGAGCAGGCGAAATTGTATATAAAATTGACTAAACTCCATCGGTTAGCTTCCCAAAATGTCTGGTTCAATCAGCAGTGTAAACAGTTAGGTGTCATTCCAAATTATATTAATTTACGTACCAAGTCACACACTCGGGCTAGTAATATCGCGTTAGATAAAGCCAAAAAAATTTGGTTAAACGAAGAAAGTAGACGTTGGTTTTCTATTAGGGACAACCTCAAACTTCACCTAAAGGTGCTATATTCGGAACTTAGTTTTAATTTACATAATATTGAATTTGATATTTTAGATAATAAAGCTAGGGATTTAGCTTCTAAAGTTACACATGAAAAATACATATCACAATCTAGGAAGTTGGAGAGATTATCACGTAATTCACGACCTAATAATAGCAATGTTACCTCAATTGACCAGAGCCAGGCTCATACGTTTCACCCACGTGTTGAAAACTTAAGTAATACACAATTTCAAGCGTCAGAACTTTCTCTTTTAGAAAAAGGTTTAAAATATAATTTGACCCCTAATTTATCACAGAAAACTCTCGAAACATTGTTAGTAGATTCTGAAATCTCTTGTGTTAAAGGTAAAGTTGAGACTGCAGTGAAACACCAAATAGCTGTTCAAATTAAAAAAGCTTACTCCTCTAGTAATCACCATAGCTCTGAGATTGGGCAGTTTCATTCTTTACAAAATAAATTAAGCCAAAACAATCTAGTGGTTTCCAAATCAGATAAAGGCAACAGTGTGGTTATATTAGACAAAAATGATTACAATCAAAAAGTTAACGATATTATTCAAGGTGAAGAATTTGAACAGTTGAATTCCGACCCAACTAAACATTTCACTTTAGATGTCAAAAATGCAATTAAGTCTACTTCATTTATACCTACACATTCACTCAATAATATAGTACCAATGAATCCTAGATCTCCCTGTCTATACGGTTTACCTAAAACACACAAAGTGAACATTCCTATTCGACCCGTTGTCTCTTATGTTGGCGCCCCTGCGTACAACCTAGCAAAACATCTCAATATTTTGTTGTGTACCAAATCATCTTTTCAACCTAAATATAGTTTAAAGAATAGCCTAGATCTGATTAACAAAGTTAAAGATATTGACATCCCTTCCGGTGCCAAATTATTATCTCTTGATGTCGACAGTCTATTTACCAACGTTCCTTACGAAAATTGCTTACGCGTCTTAGAGAATCATTTTGAGAAACAAAGATTACATCCTGGGGAAGTAAATGACCTTATAAATTTGACTACTGTCTGTATGAAGCAAAATTATTTTAGGTTTAATGATGAGTATTATTTTCAAAAAGAGGGATTAGCTATGGGGTCACCTTTAAGTCCACTTATGGCCGAACTTTTTATGGACGACTTTGAGTGCAAACACATAGTAAAAGAACCTAGAATTTTATTTTATTATAGATACGTTGATGATATAATCATTTGTTGGACTGGTACTTCCCGCCAAATTGATATCTTTGTGAAGAAACTTAACAATATACACCCAAAAATTAAATTTAAACTGGAATTAGAATCAAACCAATCTATCAACTTTTTGGATCTAACGCTTACAAGAGTTGACAGTAAATTGCAATTCCAAATATATCGAAAACCAACACACACAGATGTTGCTATTCCCTCCAGTTCTTGTCATCCTATTCAACACAAATTAGCCGCTTTTCGAAGTTATGTCCATAGATTGTTATCGGTTCCTCTGACCCAAGACAACTATAATAAAGAGCTTAATATAATATACCAAATTGCTATTTCCAACGGCTACAATAAACAGTTAGTTGATCGATTAATTCAGACCAAACAACGTAATAAGGCTAGGTCACTTCTTTATTCTTGCCCTTCTGATAGAAATATCAAGTACGTAGGCAGCTTAACGTATATGGGGCCAATATCTCAAAAAATTTCCAATATATTAAAGAAAAATAACGTCCATGTAGCTTTTCGTACAAATCAAAATCTACGTCATTTATGTAACGGTAAAGATCGACTGGAAAACGGTAAAAAATCCGGTGTGTACAAACTTACCTGTGACGAATGTAACAGCGTTTATATTGGTCAAACTGGCCGTAATTTTGATATCCGATATAAAGAACATAAATCCGCGTTTAGAAACGACCATCCCGAACAGTCTCATTTTGCCAAACATTTAATTGAAAGCGGTCATCAACTCCTCGATTGTAATACGTTTGAAATCTTACACTGTTGTGACAAGGGGTTTAGGTTATGTGTATTAGAACAGTTAGAAATATCGAAACATAGTGTAGGCTTCGCGCTGCTGAATGAACAGACTCAATTGGTTTCATCCCCACTGTTACGTATTTTTAGTGATAATCTGCCGCCACAAACTATTTTGTGATGGGGTTCCGGCTTACCATGTCACAACTGCTATATTTCACACTTATCTTCCACAATTAGGGTAAACTCACTATCAAACACTGTATACCTATATTACTGTCGTATATTATACACGGCACTTTGCGTATTAAGTACTGTAGCGTCCGGCCACTTCGAGAATCTTTTGAAGACTGACTCGAATTCTCCCTACAACTGGCCATGTTTGCTCTCCCCTCCAAGTATTACGTAACGAGTCAAATCAATGTCTAATGGACTACGCAATTATCAAATAAGCCATTAAAGGAGTCAAATTGAATAATTACAAGAAAAATGTAAAGCATTTAATTAAGTACAGATTAAATCAAATTGAAACCTAATAATTTAAACATTATTTGTAATATTTGTTTATTATTTTTTCATAACGTGCCGAGCCAAGCCACCCGTCGAACCAGCTACCAGTGATGACGTCACGCTACGAGTCACGCCACCCACCGTGTCATCCCCACGTGTCCCGAGCAGCTACAAGCAGGTCCTGTGACTGTTTCATCGTGGAAGCCGCCTGCTGGCCGAACCGAGCTACCCGCCGAACCAGTGTTGACGTCACTCTGCGACCCTTTCATAATTTTAAGTTAAAACTAGTTTTCCTAATATTGTTTACTATATTATTCAATATTTCTCATATTTGTAAACACTAAACATACCATATATAATTTAAAAATATTCTGTTAGCAATTCAATAACATTGTTATATAATTATCACTATAAACACGTATATCTTTACCAATTGTAAGCTACAAAAAAGAACAGTGAGTCGCGATCGGGCCTATATAAAGGCGTGTTTAGCCGCTGGCCGTTTCACATTCCGACCTGTGCCGCCACGCCGAGCACACCTGTCTACAGCTCCGCCAGTATCTCCCAGTGAGACCGCAATAGTCCCCGCACTATTGCCGTCTCACTCGGGTCATCGTTCCGACGCTAGTTGCAGACCAGTGCCTTGGAATACGCAGTCCTGACGAAGTTTTGTTTTCTGTGCAGAAGCTGAGCAGCCGCCGAACGCCGAGCAACGCGAGCTACGAGCTCGCCGTGCCGTCGCGCAGAGGCGCTCTAAGACGTCTGGCATTACCACCTACCCAGTCCCTTGTTTCGGACGAACAACATCATATCGGGCTGGTGGTCTTGCTTCGACCGCACTTTTCGGTGCGCATTTCACCACTTTACTATCCGACACAACATAGTAACAGTCGCGTAACAACACACTTTGTGCTGTTAAGCGACGTCGTTCAGGCGTGGGGTAGCGTCAGCCAAACCCGTCTGAACGATCAAATCCGCCATTTGCTGCGGTCGCAGTGTGACACCCTACGGTGACAACGGCCACTGTTGTTGTTTTGGTTTAACCTTGCACCGTGGCCTTTCCCGCTTCACGGGTCAGCCGAAGCAAGCTGGGCTCCGGGATTCTGGCCTTGGGGTCACCCCTAGTCAAACCCGGAGTAGCGCTTAGGAGCACCCCTCTCCGCCGAGAAAAAAGCTCGGAGAGGGTACACAAATAGGGCACACCATAGGTACTCACTCCCTCTCACACAAGTGAGCTCACGAGTTGCGAGAGGGAGACAGAACCCGTTAGGCCATCCTGAGTATTCCCCTCAGGATGCAACGTCCCTCTAACGGTGAGGTGGAGGTCCTTCAGACCTTCGCCCTCCGCTACCCCGAACTCTACGCTGATCATCAGCAATCGCTTAACGATGCAGAGAGTGCCCGCCTCACGGACACTCTCATCGCTCCCTCCGGAATTCCAATTCCGGAGGCCATCGTCCCTCCTCTGACCCGGTCCTTCTCAGAGGACAGCCCGACTTCGCCCGCTCCGGGCCCTGACAACAGACGCACGGTGGCAGCCCCTCCCCGTGAGAGGTCTCGCTCGCGCTCACCGATCGGGAGGCCAGCGAGCACCCGTCCCTCCATCGCCGTTGTCGAGCCCACTTCGGACTCCGAAGCGGAGATGGAGGTAGATCCGAGTCGCGCCTTACGCACTGACTCGGACTCAGATAACGACGGCTATACCGTCGTAGATAGAAAGCGCAAGCGTGCTCCTAAAGCCGCTAGTTGCGCAACTTCCGCCCCTCCCGCCAAGGCACCCGCTAAGGCCCCCGCCTCCGGCAAGAAGCCGACCCCCGCCCCGCGCCCCGCGTCTCCTCCCTCCGCTCCGGCCACCACTGCCGCGTCCCCTCAGGACGCGAGCGCGCGCCGCGAAAAACCGCCTCCGCCCCTGTTCATTCAGGACAAAACCAAATGGGACATGCTGTCCCGTTTAGTTTCGGATCGTGGGATCCACTATACTAATGCCCGCTCCACGCAGCAGGGCATTAAAGTCCAAGTTTCCACCATTAGCGACCACAGAGCGCTAACTAAACTCCTCCGCCACGAGAGCATAAGTTTTCACACTTATGCGCTCGAAGAGGAGAAAGTCCTCCGAGTGGTCATCCGCGGTGTGCCCAAGGAGGTACATACCGATTCGGTATGTGCCGACCTGAAGGCACAAGACTTCCCCGTACATGCAGTTCACCGCATGTACAGCGGGAAGGACCGCAGCCCCTACGATCTAGTACTTGTAGTACTAGATCGTACTCCTGAAGGCAAGGCCATTTTTAATTTAAAAAAGGTCTGTGGCCTCTCAGGACTCGATGTCCAAGCCCCATACAAGAATGGGAGTCCCTCGCAGTGCCATAACTGCCAATTATACGGGCACGCCTCCCGTTTCTGCTTCGCTCGCGCTAGGTGCGTTAAGTGCCTAGGCGATCACGCGACAGCAGCGTGCACTCGCACCCGGGATTCGCCGGACCCACCCAGCTGTGTTTTATGCGGTGCTCAAGGGCATACCGCGAATTACCGTGGTTGCCCTAAAGCACCACGAGTGAACCACAGGGTGGCAAGGCATAGGCCAACCCGTCCCTCTTACGACCGTTACCAACGGGTAAGCCCCAAACTAACGGTAGTACCTGCCTCACAGGTAATACCCGCGCCGCTCCCAGCCCGTAACGCATGGTCTAAACCACCCAGTATGGTTAAGACCGTCGCTACCGCCCGCGCCCCGGCCCGCGCGCCCGCACCCGCGCCCGCACCCGCACCCGCCCGCGCCGCGGCCCCTGCCCGCGCACCGGCCCCGGCTCGCCCCGCGCTCCCGGCACCCGTCGCCAACACCATTCGCGCGCCTCCCCGCGCCGCTTCCCGGCCACAAGCTCCACCTATGCCATTGATGGCTGCCCCTCTTCAAGAGGCAATCAACCTAGTCAGCGATCTGGCTATGTCGGTTGACATCAATGAGGTACAAGAGCTATTCCACAAGATGCAATACGCTCAATCCCCAGCGGACGTGATCCAATACACATTGGAACACGCGAATTTACTTAGCGCCCTTAAGCGCTTCGTTCCCCAGGCCCCTCCCCAGTACAACCACTATGGGTAGTACAACCGCACGCACGAAACCGCGCTCAGTTTCGTTAGCGTCATTCAACGCTAACGGTTTCTTTAGACAACGTGACCTTGTCCACGACTTTTGTTGCACCCACCTTATCGACATTATATGCGTGCAGGAAACCCTTCTAAAACCGGGGAAGGCGAACCCTAGGTTTGCCAATTACAGAACGGTACGTGATGATAGAGTGAACTCCCGTGGGGGAGGCACTCTTATCTATTACAAAAGGTCCCTGCACTGCATTCCCCTACCTACCCCAACTCTTGTTAATATGGAAGCATCTTGTTGCCTCCTAGCTATGACTGGTCATCAACCTATAGTCATAGCATCCTGTTACCAAGCTTGCAAAAAGCCGATCGTCCGAGCTGACTTAGAAGCCCTATTCTCATTAGGAAGCGCCGTCATTCTGATTGGCGACTTCAACAGTAAGCACATCCTATGGAATTGTAACGTCAACAATCCCAGAGGTATTGCACTTGAAAACCTAATCGCAGAACTTAACTTTGACATAATTGCGCCCACTGAGCCCACTCACTACCCTTATATGGAAGACCACCGATCTGACTTGCTTGACATGGCACTATTCAGAGGCGTAACACTCCGGTTACGCTCCATAGAAGTGGTTCACGAGCTTCACTCTGACCACCGACCCATTATACTGCGACTAGGTCCCGACCCAACGACTGACCTCCCCCGCCCCACTAAGACGATAGTGAACTGGAAGCAAGTAGGCGATGCCCTAAAGGCTATCAGTTCACCGGACCTAGACAAGATCCCTGACGACATCCTGACAAAAGATGACGTAACCCTTGCGATCGATTCGTTCACCAATCACCTCTCCACCGTAGTAGGTGCATCCGCAAAGGAGGTCATAGTGCCGGACGACCGGCGCCTTGTCATTCCAGCGGATGTGAGACGATTGGTGACGGAGAGTAAAGCAGTGACCCGACATTACGACTCTTACCCCAGTAAAGAGAACAAAACTAAGAAACGCCACTTTGAACGCATGGTTCAAAGTCGCATGTCTGAGTTGCGTGATCAACAATGGGGCGATAAACTTTCAAACCTCGTGCCAAGCCACCATGCTTATTGGAACTTGGCGCGAAGTATGAAAGGTAGTAACCATAACGACATGCCTCCCTTATACAGACCAGTCCCACTAGTCCCAGCGTTCTTTGACGAAGACAAAGCTGAGTGCCTAGCTGATAGCCTAGAGGCTCAGTGTTCCCCTAACGTAGATCACGTTGACCAAGCTCACCTCGATTCGGTGGATGCTGAAGTCGAACGTAAAAGCTCTGTGTTCACCTCTGAACTCCCACCTGCCACCTTAGCGACTTACGCTGAGGTGGCGAGACTGATCAAGGCCCTCCGACCGCGCAAATCCCCCGGTGCCGATGGCATCTCCAACAGGGTTCTTAAAACCCTCTCTCCTCCTCTCATCCATCTCCTAGTCAGCATCTTCAATGCTGCTATGAGCCACTGCTTATTCCCAGACACCTGGAAATGTGCAACTGTCATTGGCATTCACAAACCAGGCAAAAGCTCATCTGACCCCACCAGTTACCGCCCAATCAGCCTCCTCAGTGCCTTAGGCAAACTTTACGAGCGGTTACTTGCAAACCGCCTCCAGTCCCATGCTAAGGAACACCACCTTATCCCAGATGAGCAGTTTGGCTTCAGACCCGGACACTCATGCGTCCAACAGGTGCACCGCCTCACGGAGCACATCATTGAGGGCTTTAACAAGTACCCCAAACCCCAGACCACGCTAGCAGTCTTCCTCGACGTGGCGAAAGCTTTTGACAAAGTCTGGCACAATGGCTTGATTTACAAGCTATACCAACTTGGCGTGCCAGAACGTCTTGTGCTCATCCTACAAGACTTCCTTAAGGCCAGAAGCTTTCGCTATCGCGTGGAAGGCACCCTCTCCTCCCCCCACCCAGTCAGAGCCGGAGTCCCTCAGGGCTCCGTGCTATCACCCATTCTCTTCGCGCTGTATACCAGCGACATCCCACGCTCTCAGCCAGACGTCCTATTGGCCCAATACGCGGATGATACCGCTATTTATACCACTGGGTGGCGTATCAGCAGAAAGTCCATTTTCGCCCTCCAACGGGCCATCACCGAGATCGGTGACTGGTTCCGTAAATGGCGCATCGCGGTCAACCCAGTTAAAAGTGCAGCTATGTACTTTACTGAGAAGACTCGCCCCCGTTACCCGCAACCTTTAACTTTGTTTGACCAACCCATCCCCTGGGTTAGTAAAACAAAATATCTCGGAGTCACCCTTGATCGGAATCTCACCTTTAGCGATCATATAACAACCGTCCGAAACAGAGCGGCCTTTGTAATGGGTCGCCTTGGTCCCCTGATTCGCAAAGAGAGTAAAATGTCTCTTAGTAATAAGAAGACACTTTACACTGCCTGCATCCGCCCCATCATGACTTACGCATCAGTAGTGTTTAGTCATGCTAGTGAGGCCCATCTCCACAAGCTTCAAGTCATTCAAAATCGTTTTCTTCGTAGTGCAACCGGCGCTCCGTGGTATGTCCGGAACACCGAGTTGCACTGCGACCTAAACCTTCCCTCTTTAGCGCAGTTCAATAAGGACTGCGCTCGCCGATACTTTGATCGAGCGCCCCACCACTCGAACCCATTGGTTGTCCAGGCATCGAACTACTCGACCGCCTCTTCTATCCCATTTTTCAAACCCCCCCGTCGCCGACCACGGCAGGTATTAGACGACCCGGATGACCCCATCGCAGTCATTACATTGGCAGCTTTAGCGTTATCCGCAAGTCGTCGAGGTAAAATCCCCAGGTGTGAGGTAATTAGAGGTCACACAATCAAACACCGAGCTCGCCGGCGAGCTCGAGGCAAAAACAAGGTCACGATAAATTGCTCTCCAAATAGTCAAAGAGTTTTATTCAGTAGGGCCCAATTGTGCAACACTGCAGTTGCACAGAGGCATTTTGCTCCGATCCCCCCCATGTCTCTCGACAGTGAGACAAGCCGAGGTCCGAACCACAGTGGTGCCCTTGAGCTCGCTGTCAACCCCTCCTATAATAGCGGTACGTTTTCGGCGTCCGCAGGAGACGGAGGTAGAAGGCGCTTTTCGCCTTCTACGCCCGTCTCGGGAGAAGTGCCTTCGGCACTTCTCCCTCCCGGGCTATTGTAGGGCCAGGCCCTCGCCCAAAACCCGGTGGAGCTGGACGACCGCACAGGCGGTAGCCAGCATCTATGTCCTCCCTAAAAAAAAAAAAAAAAAAAAGCTGGCCGTTTAGTCTCGATCGTGCGCTCGGTAAGTCAAGACCTCCTGAAGATGCTTCGTTTAGAAGCGAAACTAGTCGGGTATTCTTCCGGTTAGGCTGCGTGATGTTTATGACGTCACGTAGATAACAGGAAAATTAGGCGGAATTGTCACTAGATATATAATTTTATGCTTTTTTAAGTGTTTTATTTAAATATTATTTAATGTTTTTTAGGATACTTTTAAAAGTATTTGTTATTATTAAATATGGATTTCCGCAAAGTAACGCCTGAATCTATTCATTGAATTATTTTAAAATTGTACATATTTTTTTACTGTTTGATTAAAATGGAGGAAGGATGCAGCAAGCGTGTAATCGAAGTACTGCAGGAGTAGGTGAAAGGTGCGATACATTTCCTTGCCGTTAGGAAAGATCATCAAAGCTGCTTACGAGCACAGCTATTTAACAACCATTTTATTTGCAGTAGAACTCATTGTGCGAGTTCATCCGGGGAAGTACTGCCACCATACCTATTTGTACCGCCATGCTGTACCTACTGCATACTACACATATATAAATATGTCCGCATTACTGTGTTCTGGTATGAAAGATGTGGGTCGCGGTTAAGTTACGGATGTATCAGGGTGATGGATGCAGTGCAGTTTGTTTTTTGATTACAATCAAATTGAACATTTAGATTTTTTCATTCAAAAGTTTTATGTAGGTGTACTATTTTACTCTGCATGGTGACAGAGCTTCTCAAATTGATGGCTGGTCTACCCACTACATGTCACCATGCATTTTGCGTGTTCCAGAAGATTTTGTTGGAAACCATGAGTTCTGGTCTAAGCTTTTTACCCTATATTTTGCATGGTTTAGCGCTACCCGCTTGAGCAACAAAAGAAAAATATTACAGAAAACAATATGTTTCTCTACATAAATATTATTATCTTAAATATTGTTTCTACATGACGTGTGAATATTTTTTTTTTGAAGACTTATTTCATAATGACGATGTTTGTTTTAGGTGAAATAAAATTCATACAGTTAAAATCAGGAAAGCATCTTCTGAAAATTGGACACAACACATACAGTACTAACAATGAAAGTTGTCAGCCATGCTCTTGGTATTGCTCGAAGAGGTCCAGGAAGAAGTGCAAAGCCAGGGTGAGAACGGTTAACGGACATATCTTTCACTGGTCGGGAAGACATAATCACGAATAGATTATGTCTACGTGACACGATATCTGTGTAATTGACGGGGTGGCATATTGTGTAATACTATTTTGAGGGAAGAATAACTTAAGTATCTAATTGAATTGTAGGTATAAGATATCTCTAGGTCAACCATAATAATTGGTTAGACTGAAGCAACATTAGGCAGCGAAGTAATTTGCGACTGATTAACAACAAAACAAATGTATAAAGGTTATGTCTATAACTGCTAAAATTTTCACTAAATATAAAATGCGATTAGCTTGTTTCTAATCTTGCAAACGCGTCACTGCTTATTGTAGTTTCAGCGTTGGGACTAACTGAACACGCAAAAAGTTAGTTAGTACAATTCTAGTCCTATAGGAAATATATATGAAGTAGTAACTTATCAGTATTAGCTGATTTTCGCGTGTTTTAGATGTTAATCCTACGATATTATAATTGCGTGACCGCTAAGTCGTATTATGTGATGTTTTATGTCGTTTCTTCGCAATAACGCAGAAAATTTGTTGTGAAGCACATTAAAAATGTATCTTTCTTAAATTCAATAAAAAAAATACGACTAATAAAAATTAAATCACTCTAAAATAAAAAAGAATGAAGAAAAATATAGATCACTCTTAGATCTTGAATCCAAGGAGATTTTAGGGTGATCTATATTTTTTATAAATATGTAAAATAATTATTTAAGTTTTTTTTCAGATATTTTCTTCTGCAAATCAAAACGCGGATCAGATAATTTATGTTGTGCTGGATATTACTTCTGTAAACATCTATCAAGACGTATCAAGTTACCAAAATTGATACCGAATCAAAAAACTAGATGGAAATGTTCCAGTAACAACCACAAGGGCTGCAGAGCTTTTATCTTTACTATAGGCGAGGAAATCCTGAAAATCAATAATATTCACAACCATCCACCCCCGGGAAATGGATTAACAACTCTGTATTCCTGAAATTTGTTTTCAAAATAATGTCACCCATACAGTGGTAGGATTACATTGAGCGGTAAACGCTTAAAGCCCTTGATTCAACTGTCGTCACTGTCGTGCAAAAGCGGATTTATTGTGTCTATTTTGATATTACAAAGACATGGTAATATAAGTTGGCAATCGCAATATAGTGCTCGGTATACATATTAAAAACCGGGCTTATTGCTGGGTTTTAAAGTCCATACTTTCTTCTTTTCGCCTCTGCATTTGTGAAGAGTGAAACTGACCACTTTTCGAACATTTCGGCTTTAGAACGCAAAAGTCAAACTAGGGTAAGATAAGCCTATAAAGTTTTTTAAGTCTTTACTGTAAGGCAGAGTAGATATTACGAACACCTTAAAAAAATTACCCCTTTTATACCCTCTAAAGGAGAAAGAAGTGTAAATTGATGTGTATAACACTACTTGTCTCAACGTCAAATAAAAATAATGAAATACTTAGGTTTTCATAAATTATTCGGCAAAAGTGATTACTTATTGTTGTACTATGTATGAAAGTAGGTGATGAAGTTTTTTTCTAAAACGAATATTCATGATGAAAGTTTGTACGATTAATATTCGAGTAAATTAAGTAATCAGACTAGCGTCCGACACTACATAAGTTGTTATATGATGTCAGTTATGACAGAATCAACAACATAAAATTAAACAGATGAAGAAAAGGTTCTTACGTGTTTCTCCAACTTCTAAGTTTTTTGATATAAACAATATGACAAACAAAAAATAAATAAATTATGATCTCTGAAATATAAATTAGTTTTTTATAATATTTTAATAGGCAGCCTGGCTCGTGGATCGAGTAGCGTTTAGCAGTACTTTGAAATCTTGAGGACCTGAATAACTTCTTCTAAGGTTTTTCTGTAGTTCAGATTCGGAACTGACCCCGCTGATGGCAATGAGTTTTCTCTACACGAAAATATCTTGCAAAACGTTTGTGTCAAAACACATAAGCTTACCTCTTCCGAGGATAGACAAGCATGTTGTATAATATCTAGCATGTAATTTTTATTGTGCAAAAACATTTTACACCTGTATCACGATCATTCAAAACCGTTATTTATAAATTTCAGAAACCGTCCTTGGCCCGAACAACGTAATAGATCATACGTTCAAGACTAACCCTTACTGTGACAAACGTAAACCTTGCATGGGGTGTTACCAGAAGCTACTACAAAAAGCCATGTCACCCATGGAAGCAAAAAAGAAAGTTCGAACTACTCGGACTTATTGCACCGGTTGCGCGATGGTCATGTGTTCGACGTGCTATAATAGTATTCATCCTCAACAAAATATTCTTACATTGTAACAGATAGATGTAGATACCAGTAGATTTATCAATTAATATTTTGCTTTCGTATATCGATTTTTTAAATTTTTAGATGGGTCCTTAGACATTTTTCAGAAAATGACAAAATTTCTGTAGTACCTTCCATAGAATAAAAAATAAGTAGCTAACAAGGCGCAGTAGTAACCAGCACTTGCACTAAGGCTTTTGTCTAATATTATGAATAAAAATGTGTAAGTTGTTCAACCACTAGTTTTACTTCCTTTGCAATAAAAACAAGATGAGTGCAATACCTATCTAGGTACTATCTTTGAAAGCTTCACATTTTGTTTACCTTTTGCTGCTGATTTTGGTGTTTTTGGGCTTATAACTACCTCCGTTTTAGTTTCATATAAATTTCACCAACTCCCGTCAAGGGGCGTGATAGTTCCATTTAAAATTACAGCTATTGCCAATACTGAAATTTATTGTGGGCTAACGACACTATCAATCCTGTAATCAGTATGCAGTATAATTGGAAAGAGTGAAAATATTATATAGAAAAACATAAAAACCAACATACAACACTGAAAAGTATTAAATAGCTTGTACAAGACAATAAAAGTGTGAGCTTACAGCCATAAATGCCTAGTAGTAGTAACAAAGTATTATCTAATCTAAGTTATCTAATTTTGTGAAGCAGTGATAGCTCAGTGGCTTTGGCTATACACTGCCGCGCAGCAGCTCCATGGTTCGAATCCCGCCGCGGGCTTGAGCTTCACCGCATGGTGGAAGGACATTTTTGCGAATGCCCGCCTGGCTAGCGACCACCCTCAAGTAGAAAATCTGCCGCCAAGCACCTAACGGTGTGTTCCGGCAGCTGTCCTTGAGAGCCAGTCATTCTAGGTTAAGCCTGTTATCACCTTCGACCACATCATCACTTACCATCCGATGAGATTGTGGTCAAAGGCTTACCTATCAGCAATAATAAAAAAAAAAAACTGTGTCACGTGTTGTGACCCAAATAATAAATACATTAGATACTCACCAGTAAAACACCACTATAGTATTGTACTAACTTCCAACAGTAAATAAACATTATCCCATTTTTCTGCGGATGTCGGGTGTATACCATTTATAAAGAAATTATAAATCCCGATGGTAGGTATGTAAAATATTATTATTCCTTAGAGCTTCGATCATCATCAAATTTTAGGAAACGGTCGAGTCATACTACTGCTTTAGCTCACAATGAGTACTGTAGCTAAGATTTCGTTTTTTTTTACAGTTGCATCGATCATCAAATCAAAGCGCGGTAACCCGATGCTTGTGTTGTCGGGATACACACACACGGTGCAAAATGTAACCAATCGGAGAACTCGTTGGGTTTGTTCTATGAGCCACAAAAGATGTAAAGCATCCTGCATTACAATGAATGGCTTTGTAGTCCAGACTAACCATGGACACAACCATCCACCGAAATGAAATTATTAAACGGATAGAAAGCAATGGATGATAGCAACGAGTCTAAAAATAAACTATTTATATTTCCTAATCGAGACATTGCTAAAAGTATCGATATTGCAACAAAGCTACTATACTTTTTTAATGGTTAGTACAAAGACGCCGCCGGCAATATGTCAACACCTTGACGTTGGACGACGGTGCACGGTGGTTGTATTTATTAAAACGAAATCCATACGCATCCATAGATAAAGAGAACAATAGAATTACATTCAAAAATGGACAATATCGTCCACGCGGATGCCAATGGGTAATAAAAGTAAAAGTATAATCTTTCTCAAATAGATTTTTATTAATAAGCATTAAAAAATATTATGTTGATTTAGTAAAAAATGTTCTTTGAATCTCGCTTGATCAAGTACAATGAACTAGCAATAAAACTAAATTAAAATTCAATTTTAAGTATTCTACTGAATCAGGATCGATTGTTATTACATCCGAAAGCACATCACAGTGTATTAAAGTAGGAAGAAAGTTGGTAATGTTCCAGAAGAATTTGTTACTCTTATAAGGTAATCTTCAGTTAAGATCTTCTATAAAGATTTGTGCTAATTTGTGAAGATTCTTTACAAATAAAGACTGTATACTTTACTTACAGAACGATGGTTTTGCCGTGTCTGTTTTGCAAAATATTTAAAGTACACTTTAAGGTTGATAATGATAAAGCTTAGATTTTTTTTTTAAATAATTATTCTATGTTGCCCATTTGAATATATGGATTAAGCAAAGCGGCGATTAAATGATTTATCTAAATTAAATTGTTCATAGTAAATAATTCTCAGCACAAATATTTACGGATATTCCTTTCGATAGAAAAGACGCAGAAAGAAGAAACTTGGAATCCGTGACGCGTCACTGGGTCAATCACTATAGATTTTTTTCTTATCCCTGTCTGCCTTTTGGCGTGATTAAGATATATACGAAATATATGTCTACTCTATGTCTACTTAAATTAAGGTAAGTTTTAACTAATAATAAAATTAGTTGAAAATCTGAGTTTTTCGTTTTGAACTTGTTTATTAATATAATCCCTTCTATGAATAACCCACTAAACGGTTCAAATTTAAAAACAGCTGCGGGTAAGCCTACCGGGCAATCGGGACTTAACAACGAACGTGTTGGAGTGTCGAGCGCAGTAATGTTGCTCACAATGATGACACTAACTGTAATGGATAGATTTGATACATTAACCACCAGGAACCGGTTTGGCCGCCTCGGCCCTTATTAAACAAAAAAAAAGAAAATTCAACACAACGTTATAAAGAACATTTTTGACTTTCTTGTTTTCTTCTAAACTACATGTATACCATTCAAATAAGAGCAATCCGCTTAATTCATACTGTGGTACAGTCTAAGAAAATGAGTACACTTAATTGATATACATAAAATTAACTAGTAATGCGCCAATCGTTCGCTTGCTGCGTGTTTGTGCTCATAAAGTGAAGGATTGCTCATTCAACTTGATAATCGGCATCAATGTCAATTATGAAGCAAATAATTATCTTGTATAACATTCTTGATTCGTAGTTGTAATATCTTTCACAGGTCCACTCTTCGTAACATCACGTCAAGGTAACCGGATGGTGAAATACCGCGGCTATACCTTCAGTAGACAGTTTTGTAGAAACGAAAAGACCAGATGGCAATGCTCAGTGGAAAAACATGGAGGCTGTAGGGCTTCTATGTACAGTATCGACAACGAGTTCATTCAATTAAATAATAATCATGATCATTTGCCACTCTCGGACTATTCATTATGAGGAAACATAAGCAGCAAAAAAGATTGTATTGTTTAAATGTGTTTCTGGATTGTGCCCGGCAGATATCAATAGGCTCGTGTCCTAACAAAAATTAAAATGTATTTAATAAAATACCTCTACCTAAATAACCCTTTGGGAAAATGAAGGATATTTTTCATGGTTATTGTGTGCTATCTACCTAACCAAAGTCAGTTTACCGGCCCGCTCTTCAAATCAAATAGTTCATTCGTAAAACGTGTGAATACATATCATCTAAGGAACTAGGAAGTTCTGATATTTAAAAAAAAATATATTTCTTGGCCAATATTTTTTAAGACATGTTTTGTCCTTTGAGTTATATAATATAATTTAAAAATTATATATTTATTTTATTTATTATAATATCTTAGGCTTCAAAATAAGTAGTTAATAAATAAATATATGTCAAATTAAAATGAAATTATAAAAATACATTCACAATGATATTATACGTCACTACTTATCAGTCTAGAATTCATCTACGAGTATATTGTAGTAACATTTGACATTTGTTTAAATAAGTCAATTAAAAAATATATTACTTATTTAAAGAAATGGCCTTAGCCTGATGCAACAGTAACAATACGACTTACTGTATTTAAGAAATTATTCGAATAAATCGTTTTCTATGGAAATTCTTATTTTCACATTCATAGATAAAATGTTAAAGATAAAAAGTTGAAATGTTATATCTTCTGAAATATGTACAGGACATGTTATGAAGTTTGTAATTTGTAGATGAGCAAACACCAGTATTTACAACATCACGATTTGGACAGCCAGTGATCATGGTCGGCGGGTATCGGTACAACATGTGGTCGGGGAGCAAAGGGAAGCAGCGCGCGCGGTCGATCTGCTCTAAGAAAGATAATGGCTGTCGAGCCACCATCCTAACCTTCATTAATGAAATAATTAAATTTAGCTATGATCATAATCACTGATAAATTATTAAGTTTTATGAAAACAAATAGATCCCAAAAATAAAATATTGCAGTTGTATTGAAGGAGACAGTTGTATAGTTTTTTTTTTTTTATAGTTTATTAGATTTATACATATAGTTCTTTACATCTATTATGTTACTCAATGCCCAATATAATAATGTGAGTATTTCGGAATAAGATAGTTTCTGTTTGCTATTTTTTATATTGAGTTTTAATTTAAGTGCATTAAAAGTTGTTTGTTAAATATTATTTTTATAATCCTAATTCCTACATAAGACACACAAACAATCTTACCAAAGTACAGTGTAGACTTCAAAAATGATAAATAAAATTTACAAAATACCTGCTTGCTACACCAATGAGTATTAGATAATTATTTGTTACAGCGATGGCATACTTATTGAATCCTAACAGCTACATAACACTAAATGGCCCCGACTTCAAAATATACCTTATTTCATGATTTATATTAGTGTGGGATATTATATAAACTTATAAACGAACTGTTAATGTTTATATAATATTTTTTTGTGGTCTAGACAGCACTTTGATAAGTCTACAAAGCATACATCTGTAGTGTAAAATTTTAAGTTTAAGGTTTAATAATTTTAATATTCATTTTATTGGAGGTAATAAAAAGATTAAAGTTCAAAAACAACATCGCTAATTTACAATACGCTTGATATATTCTTCATCTGCCTACCCTTATCTTATTCCAATATGTCTTTTCTAAAAAATAAGACAGCACAAGTCATATTAAAAAATAAGATTTGGCTTTGGCTTTATTGACACCCGCCTGCCTGATACAAAACCTTGGGAATGCTCTCGAGGCTTCCGCCTGCTGCCTGCGCGGTCAACACCTACGTATTAAAGCTTTTACAAGCATGTGCATTACTTATTAACCCCATGATATTTATATTAATAAAATGTCATGGTTATAACCTACGATAAATATGATGTATTTGTAGGTTGTAGGTAACCCTATTTTAATTCCAAATTGATGAATAGAGAAATTACTGAGCCCTCGGGCTGAATGGGCTGTACGCGCCGCTTAATATTACTTATTACCTGTTCTAATGAATGACACATTATCTGTTAAGTATACACTCACTCATTCACACATTCCTTTCGTTCCTTCCCCGTCATTGCCCCTTGTGATGCTTCGTCGCTAAGAAGTACGTACCAATTTATAAACCGAAACAATAAACGTTAATAATATAAACAAATCTAAAACTAGTAATTAATGCAAGACAACGCAGTCGCGAGTGATATAATTTACGTATATAAAAGTGTGTTAAATAAAAAGGAGACCACCAGCTGATTGGAGAGGAAATCGCCTATGGAAACACTTCCAAAAAGATCGAAGGAATAATATGTCGAAGCTTACCCCTATATACAGTGAGTCCATCATCATCTAATCCTATACCTCTCATGGTCCTACGAGCCTTATGTCCCAAATTCCTTTGCATATAACACAAACCACGCATAATTTCATACAATCTCGCATCACACCGCGCCACCGCACCGCGCCGCGCCATTTTGCATCGCTAGTGAACTTTATCGCAAGCGCATTCATATTTATTTAGCGTAAATATATTTCAGTTTAGGCTTGAATTTATTATTCGCAGCTCATATTTATACCACGCATTCATATTTCCGCATAACTCACGCATTTACTCTTCGCAAAAACGCTTATTTACTTATAATTAACTATTTCAATTTATTAGCTAAACTGCTATTGAACTTGATCCGCCATTGTAGGCTGTAAAACGTCAATCGCGTTTGTAGCCAACTAATTCATATATTCGCGCTCACGCTATTACCTCGCAAATTATAAACTACGCATAATTTTTAAATTACTTATTTTCTTAAAGCTTGTGTCTACCTATATTATTTTACTCTGCTTAAACACTTGCTTAATATTTAAGTAAGTAGATAGGTACATACCTACCTGTAGATATATCTATTCTCCGTGCCTAAGCTTGCATTGTCATGGCTGAGAAAGAAACGAGACGTAAGATAACTTTATTAGAATCTAAAAAAGAAGTTTTGTTTGCTCGAGTCCAACAATTATACGACCTTAGCCTTAAGGTTTCCAACTAGTGAGAAATTATTTATGTCACGCTTTCAGTCGTTAGATAAAACTAGGACTGATTTTTTGCAAATTATCGACGAATTGAATTTGCTACAGATGAAACTGGACGAAGAGGTCACACCTAGCCTGAATGTTCTTAACGCATTTGATGAATTATACTGTAATATAATCGCAGTGGAACAATCACTCACGCAACTAAAGGTAAATAAAGAACGTCGTCAGTATGAATTTTCTAAAAAGATACCTTCGCTTGAACTGACTTCTTTTGATGGTAGCCCAAATAAATGGCCCGTATTTTATCAAAACTTTAAAAACCTCATACATGATAATCCATTGCTTAGCAGTGCGGAAAAAGCACAATACTTGATAGGTAAACTTTCAGGGAAGGCTCTTAGCATTTGCTCGGGCATTCCGAACACTGGTGAAAATTATAACATTTTGTGGAATATTCTTGTGGAAAGATATCACGATGTTCGCGTCCAAGCCTCTATGTATCTTGAGCAAATGTTACACTTTGTGTCAAAATCCGCAGATGATTTCATAGAACAGTTTTGTTCATCGGAAGCCGCTATACGCCGTTTAGAAATCGATGATCTTTCAGATTTCATAATCACACACATAGCACTCAGTAAGTTGGATAAAGACCAACTCACTCTCTTTGAACAAACACATCGCAGCGTAAAACTACCTACGTTCAATCAGCTCAAGCAGTTCATGAAGGAACAAAATAAAATACATTCTCTTCGTTCCTCTTTAACGACAAACAGTAAGCCTAATTACGCTACTAAAAATAATTATAATAACGCACGACAAAAAATCACTAAAACTACGCACGCATTTGTAGTAAATAATAACGCAGCTGATTCTGTCCCTAGTTTGCAAACAGACTCACAAACACTAGCGCTCGCGCACGCACAGTCATCGCCACATACCTGCCGGTTATGTAAAACTCGCCCTGAACATGCACTTTTTAAATGCAGTACATTTTTATCTAAAGATGTAAACACACGAAACGCCTTAGTCACTAAATATAACTTTTGTCCGAACTGTCTGGGATTTCATAAAATTAATGATTGCAAATCATTTGGTCGATGTTCGATTTGTCAAAGAAAACACCATACGTTAATTCACGTAGATAATCTTTACAATAAAACACGTAACTATTTAAATAACAATAATAAAGAGACGCAGCAATCTATGCAACCGGGCACAGCGCATTCACCACCGCTGCAGCCGCAGTCACAGAGTAGCGGTGCACAGATGGGACATAACAGCTTGTCTCTTTCGGCCGTCGTACCTTCGCCTAGCGTCGATAGAAATACTACCGTATTGTTACCTACGGCTAGAGTATATTCATACGGTAATGATAACAAATGTCACAAACTTCGCATTTTCCTCGACAGTGGTTCAATGTGTCATTTTATTAGAAAGGATTGTTGTGAAAGACTTAATTTAAAAATAAACCCGATTTCGACAACTATAAACGGTATAGGTGGGTCACAAAGTGTATCGCTAGGTAATGCTACTTTTGTGATTCATTCTCGATTTGATAACAGGTGTAAATACACCATTAACGCTCGTGTAATTAATTCAATAACAGATTATTTGCCAAATACACCAATAGACTTGACACAAGCAGACCACTTGCTAGACCTACCTATGGCGGACGATGAGTTTCACACTCCCGCTGACGTAGATTGTCTGTCAGGTAGTGAAATTTTCGCATTGCTGTTAGGTGGTAGAAAGGTTACATCACCAGGATCTTCTGTCATAGCCGTTGAGACTACTCTAGGTTATATCGCTATGGGACGCGCGGACTGTGACAGGTCTGAATCATCACGCATTGTTAATAAAGTCGATAAGACATTTTTTTGCAATACTGACGCACCTTCATTAGAAACTATAACGCAACGCTTTTGGGAACTCGAAAGTGTACCCACCAAGAAAATTGTAAGCACTGATGACGAGACTTGTGAAAATATTTTCCAGTCTACATACACGCGGGAAAACAGTGGCGCTTACACTGTTAGCTTACCATTTAAGTCAGACGCATCTGAACTCGGTAATTCTTACCTAACCGCAAAACGACGGTTAATTAACTTAGAAAAGAAGCTTGACGCTAACGCAGACTTACGCAGAGACTATAATGCTACAGTACAGGACTACATTGACCGTGGATATTTATCCGAAGTGGAAGTCGAAAATACTCGATCTGTTGATAATACTTATTACATACCGCATAGGGCTGTCTATCGGCCGGAAAAGACTACCTCAAAAACTCTAATTGTTTTAGACGCTTCATGTAAATCGAGTTCTGGTAAATCGCTTAACGATTTATTATTTACTGGGCCCAATTTGCAACGCAACATATTTGATCTTCTTATAAATTTACGCATATTTGCCATCGCTCTAATCGCAGACATAGAAAAAATGTATTTTTGCGTTAAACTCGATCCATGTCACCATCCCTTTCAACGCATATTATTTAGATTTGATTCGGAATCCGCAATTAAATGCTATCAATATTGTCGCGTAACGTTCGGTGTATCTAGTTCGCCGTACCTGGCAATGCGAGTTGTCCGGCAACTTGCAACAGACGAACGCGAAAAATATCCAATCGCAGCGGTTGAAGCTGAAACCCGAATGTTTATGGACGACTATGTTTCATCCATGGATGGGTTAGCTGAAGCCGAACGTACTTACCATGAAATGGTAAGCATGTTTATGGCCGGGGGTTTTAAATTAACTAAGTGGATTTCCAACAGTTCCGAATTTATGGATAAAATACCCAACTCGCATAAAAATCCTCAACTAATAAATTTTGATACGGATCGCAACGTCATCACAAAAATAATAGGTATGCTGTGGCAACCCAGTGACGATGTTTTCCGCTACGAGACTCATGACGAAGACTCAGATATTTGTACTAAACGCACAATGCTTTCTGCGACGGCTCGCTTATTTGACCCTTTGGGTCTAATAGGACCCGTAACCGCTTTTATGAAATTGTTAATACAAGAATGTTGGCAGCGCGATTTAGACTGGGATCAACCCGTTCCAATTTCCATACGTCATAAGTGGGTACAGTTTCGAAGTGAACTCAAGTATCTATCGCAACTCAGTATACCGCGTCATATAGGTATTTACGCTGGTGCTCATGTAGTCATTATAGGATTTGCCGACTCAAGTGAAAAATGTTACGGTGCTGCCATCTATGTGCGAGTCAGTGCTAACGGGAGTTCTCCTGGTATTATCAACCTTCTCACATCTAAATCACGTATCGCACCGCTTAAGAAAGTTTCACTTGCCCGCCTTGAACTTTGCGCCGCATTGCTATTAGCTAATCTCATAGCTTCGGTACGGGACATAATTAATGAAAGATATCCTGTTAATACAATTTACGCATTTTCCGACTCAACTGTCGCTTTAACTTGGATACACTCACCTGCATATAAATTTCATACTTTCGTCGCAAACAGGATAACTGAAATTAACTCTAAGCTTCCTGCGGCTGATTGGTTTCACATATCAGGTAGCCAGAACCCCGCGGATATCATATCAAGGCCAGTGACGCCAAAACTCTTATTAGACCAAGAAGACGTTTGGTTTCACGCACCGCATTCATTTTCGCAACCTATATCCGATTGGCCTATTAAACCATTTCAGGTATCACCAATCGATGACGAAAGATTAGAAGAGAAAACGGTAGCTTTCGTTTCGGGAATTGATTCGAATGAACCTAATATAATACATAAATTAATTGAACGCATGTCGTCTTATAAAAAGTTATTACGAACAACAGTTTACGTATTACGATTTGCCAAAATTTTGAACACAACCGCTTTAATAACACCATCTGATTTGGATAACGCAGAACTTTTTCTCATTCGTCACGTACAAAGTAATTCTTTTGCTCAAGATATTTATGCATTAAAAAATAATAAACGCATCAGTAAGTCGCTTCTTAAACTGAATCCCTTCATTGACAAGAACGGAACGATTCGCGTCGGTGGCCGTTTATCACATTCGGAGCTTGATTTTGGACAAAAACATCCAATTATTCTTCCACCTAAACATCGCCTCACGCAGCTCATTGTTGACTATTATCATGTATGCAATCTACATACTGGTCCTTCTTTATTGCTCGCATTGCTTCGACAAAAATACTGGATTTTGGCGGCTAGAAACCTAGTCCGTCAAAGAGTGCATCAATGCAATATATGTTTTAGACTTAACCCTAAATCGTCGAACCCGCTAATGGGTGATCTCCCTAGTTTTAGAGTCTCCGAAGCTAAGCCTTTTGTTTACACATCAGTAGACTATGCAGGGCCATTTTTCATTACACATATCCGCCGTCGAGGTGTGAAAAGCCATAAAGCTTACATTTGTGTCTTTTGCTGTCTCGCGACAAAATCCCTCCACCTGGAATTAGTGTCCGATTTAAGTTCAGACCTCTTCCTCGCTGCTTTCAACCGTTTTATCTGCAGAAGAGGGCCTGTTAGTATAATATATAGTGATGGTAGCACCAATTTTTTGGGAGCAAAACGCAAACTGAATGAGATTTATACCTTACTTGAATCCGAGTCGCATAAAAATTATATTGGCCAACAGTTAGCTGACCATCGTATAAAATTCTTACATAGCCCACCATTTGGACCTCATTTCAATGGGTTGTGTGAAATAAATGTACGGTGCATCAAAACACACCTTTATAAAGTAATGAATCTTCAAGTTTTAACCTATGAAGAGTTCAATACTCTCTTAGTACAAATAGAAGGTTTACTAAACAGTCGACCACTCTGTGTACTTAGCTCAGATCCATCAGATCTATCCGCGCTTACTCCGAATCATTTTTTAAATTTAACACCCTTAAAATTTCTGCCTACTGAGGACGTGACGAGTGTGGCTGACAACCGCTTGACTCGCTATCACTTCGTAAATAAGCTAATCCAAAGTTTTTGGCGTCGTTGGAGTCAAGAATATTTAACCACGCTTCAACAACGCGAAAAATGGAACACGCAAACAAACCCTATAGAACTCGGTTCAGTCGTTGTCATAAAGGATAACAATGCGCATCCTCTTTGTTGGCCTTTGGGAATCGTGGAAGAGGTATATCCCGGTAAAGATCAAGTCATTCGCACTTTGAAAGTTCGAACTTCTTCTGGTAGTTATGTACGTCCAGTAGTCAGAGTGTGTCCTCTTCCGCTACAGTAGATATACACTATTAGTAAACCAAATTAATTAAGGAAAATATATATACAAATTAGTTTTAGTTATTATCAAACGCATCTTAAACGACGCATTTATATATGATTTTTTATTTAAAGCTTCTAGAGGAAACCTCTAGGCCGGGGGAGTTGTACGCGCCGCTTAATATTACTTATTACCTGTTCTAATGAATGACACATTATCTGTTAAGTATACACTCACTCATTCACACATTCCTTTCGTTCCTTCCCCGTCATTGCCCCTTGTGATGCTTCGTCGCTAAGAAGTACGTACCAATTTATAAACCGAAACAATAAACGTTAATAATATAAACAAATCTAAAACTAGTAATTAATGCAAGACAACGCAGTCGCGAGTGATATAATTTACGTATATAAAAGTGTGTTAAATAAAAAGGAGACCACCAGCTGATTGGAGAGGAAATCGCCTATGGAAACACTTCCAAAAAGATCGAAGGAATAATATGTCGAAGCTTACCCCTATATACAGTGAGTCCATCATCATCTAATCCTATACCTCTCAGGGCTATGTCTGAGTTGATTCAATGGAATCCAAATTTTATATGGTATGCAATATTTCATAATGGTGAATTTGGTACAAGCCTGATCCGAGGTACACTTTTTACTTATTTGACGATCTATATAGTTTACTTCATGATCCGAGTAGGCGACTCAACCCATATTCAACTTGGCTGTCAATTGAATCCGCAGACTTTGCTGACTACTTCAAATATAGATATTCGGGGTAGAACCCGTTCACGACTCAAAAAACTTGTTTAGTTAGGTATTAGTGTATTTTAAAAAATTAAACTTGAGTAATGGTTCTGTCATTAGTCATGTTTTCATCATAGATGAGCATGAATGTATTTTTCCGATATTATTATTTCTCACACCCAAAGACCCAGTACAGGAACTTTTGATGAAAGAATTGGCGATTTTAAAAGAGAACGCTGTGAATGAGCCAAAAGCTGTTTCTGCACTGTATGATGAGTTTTATTTATTTTATAAGACAAAAGGAATCTCAAAAGAATCAGTACCGAAAATTAATTATATAAAATCTACTTATTATTAATATATAAAAATGGTTGGGTCCGTATTAACCAACGCATTCTTAATTTGTAAAAGATAGTAGAAACATAAATTGCTCTAGCATGGGCATAATAAAGGCATAATAAAGGTCTTATTTACCAGAAAAACTTTAATTAATGGTCAAATGAACATTACTGATAACTCGCGTTAGATTTGCTTTGTCATAATGTATATTATGTATATTATTAGGCGTAGGCTTTATGAAATATTATGACATGAAATTTTCTGTTGATGCTTTCAGTTCCACATTTTACTACGTCTCGTTATGGAAACCCCATCATTGAACTGGGCGGCTACAGATACAACAGATATCATCGATGTCAGGGAGTGAAAGCGAGGTGGTATTGCATAAAAGCGACTAGTGGTAGTTGCAAAGCTTACCTCATCACTGTGGCAAATGAAGTACTCACCATGAAACATGAACATAATCACTGATTATTAGTTACTTCATGCTTTACCGGTGTTAGGATTATTAAGTTATAGATAGTGTTACATAAATAAAAAAAAGTTTCGTTGCTTATTTTTCGGCCTTTGATTGAATTACACGAAAAATACTAATTATAACATTGTGTTTTAAAAACACTAATAGAAAAAAAAAATGCTTTTTTGTGCAGAAAATCCATATATTTAAGAAGCATATATTTCAGGCTCAGGGATAGACATGCAAAATATCATAGAGTTTAAACAATTCGTATGACGAAACTACGTTTGTACGTAAACCACTAGTTAGTAGAACGGTGGAATCTTTCAATGCTTAACTTTTATTAATTGAAGAAGTAGTATTAACAGTAGAATAAATTATTTAAATAATTTGAGATTATTATAATATGAGGATAGAAGAGATATATTACATAATACTGGTTGAATATGTCCTAGCTAAAATAGGGACTGATTCTGTGAATTCTGTGAAGAACGCCAGCAACGGGCCCAGTTTTGCCTAATGCGAGTGTAATATTAATAAAAATGATCGAGTGAATTATTACTTAACTTTTTTTCTTTTGAACAATAACCAACTGGCACATAATATCTCTTCTACAAAGATGTATGCCGAATGATTTATATTGATATAGTTTTTCACCAAACCTAATCCTTATGAAATATATGGGTGTAATATTTTATATTTATAGCAAAACTTTTGTCTGAACAATAAAATTTTAAAACAAATTAGTGCTATTTTCATAATAAGCATCACTGCAGATTTCTGCATATCAGTTGAGTTATGAAAGAAGTTTACATGTTTCATTTTATTTATCAGAACTGACAAATTACTTAAGTAAAGTAATTACTATAATACTATAATAATACAAATTACTTAAATAAAGTAATTTGACGTATTTCTGACAAATTTAGTATCGTAAAAATTCTAAAGGTTCGTCTTTTACTTCGGAATTAATACCAGTTGCATACAATCCAGTACCGTAGTAGTCATGATTGCCATATCTGAATAAAATGTCTGACCTGCACAATATAATATGTAATGATTATGTACTCTGCTTTCAGCAATATTTATCAAATCTGCGAGAGGGAATGAACAAATACTTTACAACGGTTACAAGTACTACAAAGAAGCGAGAGGCGAGAGGGATACATGCAGGTGGCGCTGCACAAAACGAAATTGCAAATCAAAAATCAAAACAAAAAATAATATTATTATATATACTAATGAAGAACACTATCATG
Source organism: Plagodis dolabraria (assembly GCA_963854805.1). Lineage (NCBI taxonomy): Eukaryota > Metazoa > Arthropoda > Insecta > Lepidoptera > Geometridae > Plagodis > Plagodis dolabraria. The sequence continues at coordinate 10,557,617 of OY978445.1, read as the reverse complement.
ATAAAAAAAAAATCGCTTTAGTATCATAATAATTACAATTTATAATTCTACTATAATGATTCAATTCCGTAAATAAAATAAGTCAGCATAACCATGTTGATGTTTGTATATTAAATGTGTTCTAAATAATGTTAAGACCGACAAGGAAAATAAGATTTATGAGTCAAATGTCATGTTGGCTTAGCGGTCAGAGCACACCCCGGCTATAAGGGTGGATGATATGGGTTCGAATCCCGCACATGACTATTATATTTCCTCTCGTTGTAATTTTGTAGTGTTAAGATTTTTTACGATGGACAGGCTAGAGTTTGATCTCTATGTTACCAGTTCGTAAGTGATGATTTGGGGGAAGAGTATAACTTTACTTTTCTTACTTTCAAGTACAACTGTTGAAGCACACTGTGACGTTACATAAATGTGTACTGACATTGTCATATCTTGATTTGTTGAGAGAATTGTACACGGTTTTTATATGTTGATGAACGATTTTGTTATATTTTTTGAAAGTCATCAATACGGCACATATTCCGTCTTTTTACTTATTTGAGAGCACTGTCTTTAAAATTATTAATAATATGTTTTCTAAAACCTCTTTACTATATCTTATGATTTAATAAATATATTAATGCTTTATTATATCGGTACATTACATTATTAACATTAAGCCATGAAAATGTTATACGTTATATAAATATTAAAGTGTTTTATATTTTAGAACCATCAAATTAAAGTAAAATACCATATTAATATTAACCATCTTATAATTATAAGACTATAGTTTATTTATAAATGGATAAAAAAGAAGTAAAAAATTACAAGAGTACATATAATTAATTTGTGACTAAACTAATACTCAGTGTGACAGTAATATATATTTGAAATAACTGTAGATATATTTTACCTATTTATATCGAAAAACTGACCCAAGGTTAGTACCATTATTATTGACCACCCCTAATTTGCATTTAACTTTCAGTTAAATATGTTACCAGTTCTAAAGGTAAAGGAATGGCCATATTAGAATGATTTCCATTTCTACTAAAATGTAAATTTAAAACTACCCTCATGTGGTACTGCACAGTGGCTAGAACTTGTAGAACGCGCTTCAATCAGACTCTTGATGGCCGAATGAAGCAACATTTGTTCAACAACCACAACGCGTCGAAATACACTGTTGGTATTATGGATGGAGTTTATTTGAAAGCTTAGGGCTAGTGTCTCCATAGCGCTTCTCAAATAAACGTAGTTTCGACATATTATTTTAATATGTAAATATAAGTTATTTCAAAAATATCCTAAGAAGTCGTTTAGGAATTCTTATGTTATATTAATGGTATAAATGCTAATGTATTTAGGAATAAATGAGAATTAAAAATGTTCACAATAAAACTGACTTCAACCATGAAATACGTATGATTTTGGATAACTCAAATACTTATTTCACTCGAACTTAAATGGGACCACATGACAAGCACCAACTTCCAAATATAAAAAAAACATCAAAATCGGTAATGAATTATGAGGTAATATGTCTGATTAGTTAGCCTTTGACCACTATCTCACCTGATGGTGAGTGATGCTGTGGTCGAAAATGTTGTTCAGGCTAACCTAGAATTATGTTTGTGTAATAGGCCCATGAACTATGATATAGTGTGATATAGTGACATTACATCTGAGCGTGTTCGTGCTTCGGAAGGCACGTTAAGCCGTCGTCAGTTCCGGTTATTGTTTGAGGATGGCAGTAGTTACAGCATGGTGGTAGGGCATTTTGCGATTGCCCGCCTAGCTAGTTACCACATTCAAGTATAAAATCTGTCACCCATCACTTGTCCTTGAGAGCCAGTAATTCTAGGTTTACAACATCTTAGACCACATCATCACTTCCCATCAGGTGAGATAGTTATCAACTATTTTTTTTAACATGATATGTTTAACGTATGTTCCAGAACAGGTGCTCTTTAAACAAAACATAGTTATTTTTCTAAAACAATTCTGACAAAGCCGCATTCAATTCTAAGCAAAAACCAATTCTAAGAGTATCTAACAGACCTATATGTTTGTTTAATATATACGAATACGAATATATATATATTTTTATACAAATAAATTCACACGACTTTTGAGGTTTATTAATAACAGTAGTCCTATTGTACCTAAGGTGTATACCATTTTTTTTGTATTAAACAGAATCTACAGGCTCGTACATTGACGCTAAATCAGGCCTGACTCACTCTGCACTTTAGGTACAAACCTATATGTACCTCGGCGTATCCGTCCGTCTACGGTGCATGCCGCGTCAGAAGAGATAAGAGCTATTCGATAGAAAGAGAGACGCCTTGTAGGTTAATATAAATATAAGGTACTACGAGGTTTGCGAGCCGAAGTGCACTTTATTTCCCTGTAGCTAGAGTCGCTTATTTATTGGAATGGCTTTGCGGAGTGATCCTTCTGGTCTTTTTTATGCTCTGGCTACATCAAGTCAAGCAAGCATACGATTTTATAATGTATGATGTTATATATACTACAGGATATTGCTACGATATAATTTCGTTCTAATATATCTAAAACTTTATTGTTACAGTTACTTACGTACTTTCGCGGCGTGGGCATACATTGCTATGTATTGAAGGGTTCACATTCTGCGTCAGAAAATCATGTGGAGGGAAAACGCGATGGAAATGCTCGACACACAACCACAGAAATTGTCGAGCGGTCATTCGTACTGTCGAAGATCAAATAATAAAGTTGCATAATGAACACAATCATCTACCAACGTTTCGGTATAATCAATAGTTTAATTAAATATTATTTCATACTATGCTATTTTCATCGGGTTACGATATTAAAATATACCTACATACGATTCAGAAGTTTTGGCGTGACTGCTCCTATAAAGTTTAATAGTGTCAGGTTCTTAGTAGCCTACTTGAAACTAAATTAATAGCTCGTCTTTGGCGACTAAGAAAATCAACCCAACTAGAGTTGACCGTTTTGATACATATCACATACATTGCATCGTGGTTACCTAAGCAAAAAAAATATACTTTTTAAATGTTAAATATCGAACCTATTTTACTATTTCAAAAACATCAAAGTTTAAATTAAGGGAAGGTATGAAATAGACGTTTCGAAGTGAAAAAAAAAAAAAATTCATGCCCATCTTTATCTATATATTTCTGCTCTCTAATAGAAAGATAAGACCTTTCTGATATAATCTCTGTGGACCCGGACTCAATCTGGATCTGAAAAAACTTTGTGAAGGTATGTCGTACTGCTACCTAAAAATAGTTTTTTAAGCCCAAGCATCGACAACGCTTCAGAATTCGTCGCATCTAAATACGAATTTGTCCTAGACTTAGTGGTAGACTATTCTTGGGCTAATTCATATTTATTAAATTGAATTACCTAAGATGATTGCCTACCAACTGTTCAGTGATTAAAAAATTACGGAACATGTCTCTTGGTTCGCGGTTCTAATTCACGCATTTTAACAAACACTACGTTGGAAATGTAGAGAATTTTATAATCTTATGTAAAAACGTTAAATTTCAAGCATTTGCGAATGGGTTTACAGGTTAAAATACATAAAATTAGAAAACAAAAATCGCCGGATATCGGTATGAAAATGGTATGTAAATTTTGATGCTAAAAACTCAGTTATGTTAGTTTCATTGCGAATATTTGCCTGCCTTCACTCTTTATTAAAATCTCTCTTTACTAAATTACTTTAGTCGCATCGTCTATACATTATACTTCATGGAATCGCACGATTGTCCAATATATTTTTTATAGTGTCTGATGGTTATATTCTCAATTCCAGAATTCGTGATGTCCCGCGGCGGAAAGCGAATTATGATATTGGGCAATTACAAATATTCGATACAACGTCAAAAAGGGCAAAAAATTCGCTGGGCCTGCACATCTCAGAGGTACCATGGATGCAAAGCCGCTTTGAACACAGTTGACGATAATATTGTTAATTTTGTTAGTGATCACAATCATGACCCGCCTTGCCTTTGCAGCTACAAATCATCGGCTTGTACACGTCACAAAGACTGCATTATTATTCCTGAGTAAAACTTTCATGTTTAAACGAAGTGCACCATCCTTGAAATGCCAGTTCAACTCTAAGACTTACAACCCTGTTTGAACACGTACCAGGTATTTTCCATATGAAACCTTTAGAATTAAAACTACACCCTTTCAAATGTTCGTAGACATCTGTTCAAATGTTTATTTTAAATTATCACATAATTCCAAAGCTTGCTGAAAATGTTGCGGTATATAACAATAACGTTATCTGCGTCAGTTTCATCGGCCGTTTGATGTATTACCCGCTGCTTTGCCTGTTCCGAGTGATGTTTAAAAGACTAATAGTCGTATTTAAAAAAATAGACCAGATATTCCCAAATGGAACTCGTGTAAACGTCAAATAAAATGGAAAGAAACAACACAGACAAAATACTACAAAACGGTACACAAGAATTGATAAATAAAAGAACAAAACTTATGACATCTTAGAATAAAACTAAAAATAAATTAAAAGTGAGCTAAAATCTCTATGTAAAACAACCAATAAAGCTATCAGAGAAGACTATCAAAACAACAGAAAGCGAAGTTTTCAAATTAAAAAAAATAAAACTGAAGAGGAGTCCTGGCCCAAACAATATCTCTAATGAAGCCTTAAAGGCTCCACTATTCGGAACATTTTTAACAAAACTGTTTAATATGGTAGTTGAATCAGGAACTGTCCCACATCAATGATGTAAGTCTGAAAAAGTACTGCTTTATAAAAAAGGAGATCCAAGTGACATTAGCCATTACAGGCCAATTAGTTTGCTATCCAGTATCTATAAGCTCTTATCATCGCTGTCATTGAGCAGAATATCAAGCAAAATTGATGATATGCCGGGAGTAGAACAAGCCGGCTTCCGTTCCGGCTTCTTAACAATCTATCACATTCAAACAATAGAACAACTTCTAGAAAAATGCAAAGAATTTAATCATCCTCTCAATATAGGTTTCATAGACTATCAAAAAGCATTCGAGAGTATCTCTCACAGCTCCATATGGGATGCATTAACATCATTCAATATAGACTACTGCTACATAAGAGTAATCTAAAATATCTACTCACAAAGTATGAGCAAAATACGTCTGGAAACCAAGGGAGAAGCAATAAAAATAAAAAGAGTTGTAAGACAAGGTGACCCGATCTCACCAAAACTTAAAAGCTGTGCTGGAAAACATCTTACGTGAACTGGATTGGCAATCTAATGGTATATGGATTGGGAAGGGATACCTGAGCCACCTAAGATTTGCTGATGACATTGCACTCTTTTCGAACTTGGCTTCAGAACTCGAGCAAATGATGCAGTCTCTAAACAACAGAAGTAATAAAATAGGCCTATACATGAACATCAGCAAAACTAAAATCCTAACTAACAGTCATGAGAAGCTTATACAAATAGATGGAAATCAAATCCAATATCTAAAGGATTATGTCTATCTTGGGAAACAAATATCTTTCAACCCTGACAGTAACGAAGAAGAAATAGAAAGAAAGGATCAGAAGTTCTTGGAACAAGTTTTGGTAGCATAAAGAAATATTAAAGGGAAACTACTCCTTGAAGCTAAAAAAGACTATAATGGACGTATGTATCTTACCTTGCCTCACCTACGCAAGCCAAGCATGGGTGTACACTAACAAAGTTAGACGCAGACTATTCACAACACAATACACCATGGAGAGAAGCATCTTGAAACTAAGGAAGATGCATAAAATTAGCAACAAAACCATTGGAAAAAGGACAAAACTAACAGATGTCCTTGAACATGCACAGAAAATGAAATGGCAGTGGACTGGAAATGTGGCTAGGGCCCCAGACCAATGATGGACTTTGCAAATTACTAAGTGGAGAGAATGAAAAACCGGGGCAGACCAAAAATGAGGTGGATCGATGACATTCACAGTGGCAGGCGAAAACTGGCTGGAGAGAGCTAAAAATAGGGAGACCTGGAAGGAGATGGAGGAAGCATATACCCGGATGGGATCCAAGCAATACAATACAACTTACTAACAATAGTTAAAGAAATTTTATTATTAGCATATTTTATAAAATTATGTAAACAATATTATCTGTTATGTCAAATATGCTTTATTATTATTATTTATTATTATATATTCGTATATTATTAATATTTTTTTATTGATATTATTATCAAACCAACATCACGTTTTATAAGGTCGCCCATTCATATTCTATATGCGAAAACAATTTATTGGAGTATAGTTATTGTAATTTAGTTTAAGATAGTTATAAAAAACTCTGTATGTTTTCCGAAGAAAATAAAATAAAATAAATATTCATTGTTACACTTTACTTATTCATTTGTTTTAGTCAACTAGCATTTAATTTTTTTTGTGGTGTATTATATTCTATGCTATGACGTATGCCGCTAATGTATTGTTCTTTCCGTCGTATTGAGATGGAGCGACGTCTGTAGTTCAACTTACGTTATACTAGACACGACTTATTTTTGCAATTAGTTTTAAAATTGTTAACGATGACACAACCTTATAAGCATGTTCGAACCCCGCAGATGACTATAATTTTTCCTCCCATAACTTTGTGATGTGTATTAGTATGTCCACGAACAACCGTAGTGCTTACATACATAGTTTGCATATACTCTTGATTTTAGAATTAATAGTTTGACTTTATTTTGCGGATTACCATAAGTAATAATAATAAATATTGTAAATGTTGTAAAATAAATGACGTAAATAAATATTGAATGACATTATTATGATAATATTTTTAAATATATGACAAGAAAAAACTTTCGTTCCACCTAATTTTCCTGCTGACGTGACTTTATAAACGCTTTGTAACCGGAAGAGTTTTCGACGCTTTTTGACTCCACAAAGCATTAGCAAAGGTCTTGGTTAATCCAGAAACTCACGCACACAATACATACTGCTAATTAGTACAAAAACTAATCTTAGGATTATGGTTTTACTCTTATTTTGTATTAATAGCTGTGAGCATAGCAATGACATAGCACATCCCTACCGTTATCAGTTTTTCCCGATGAATACAACATAGGTGTCTTCAAATCGAGAGTAAATAGGTTTCTTCTAGGTAAGCATGCTCCATCTTAGACCACACCAATGCTTTACATCAGGCAGGGTATGGTCAAACGCGAACCTACAATGAATACAAAAAAAAAAAACACGCCTGAGTATGCTTACTGAATTAGTTTTGTGATATTTTTAGTTTATTAGTTTACTGATAAATAAAAAAATATATTTATTTATTGAATAATTCTGTGTACCTCTGTGACGTTTTAACGGACTACGATATTTGTTAGCTAGTTTACGAATCACATAAAATTTTAACCACAAAACCGACTTCTAACTGAAAATATACTAAAACAAAATTGCACTGAATAGTAAATAAACACGCAGATTTATTCTCAGATAAAACTATTAATATAAACTTAATTATTATTTTTCTTAAAGACCACATTTACATCGCGATTCTGAAAGTGCAATAAAAAATAACTTGAACATTGGGTGAAAATTGCAACGATGCTAATTGAGATTTCAATTTACATGTATGTATTTATATATTCAGGTATTAAACCAACGTTCACAATGTCTCGCTTCGGCAATCCAGTTCTTCAAATTGGACCGTACCGCTACAACAGGAACGTGTACTACAAGGGCGTACAAGGACGCTGGACCTGCAGTAAGATGACTGGAGGGTGTAAAGCAACGATGTGTACATATATGAGTGCGTGTGGTGTTTTTGCAATTTATAGGGTCTCGGAAGTAAAGATACTTATTCTAAAGCAAACTGGCCATAGAAAAGTGTCCAAAGTAAAAATATATGGGTCATAAATAACGAATCTGTTTTATTAGCCGGCCTTACATTTTTTTTCATTTTTCGATAATGCAGCGAGCTCTACAAGTATTATTTTCAATGTGTGAATTCGATATTATTTGTGTCATGGTAAATCTGAGACAGAAAAAAATCATTCTAGAGGGAGCTAGAAGAAATTTTAAAAATCATACCAAAGGCTTAGTTTAACGTCTAAACGGATTTCATGATACTTGATACCATAAATAATACTCTGGTTCTGTATAGTTTTTATCCCGTTATACTGGATAGTTCATAATGGAGAACAATATACCCGTTTCCACAAGCTGCGGCCGAAAGCTACTATAATTAGTTGCAATCAGTGAAATGTCAAATTGAACTTTTACTAACCCAAATTCTATCATATTTGTAGCACGGCAAACCTCATTGACCTGCCCATATCACTCGATTATGGGGTCAGTACAATATGTTTCTCTAACAACAGCAAGGAATTAATATATATTACCTTATGCTACATAATGTTGACCTACAAAAACAGGATAAATGATGAGACTAGAATATATTGTGGGAAGTTTCCTATCCGTATTATATTTAATTACATTTTATAATTTACTGTTAGTTTACGTTACTTCAAGTGTAACGTACAAAGAGTAACTTTTCCTTTAAAACTCTCTGTTCACGAAGATAAAGTATCTTTTTTCTAAAATTCACATCACTTTTTCAGTCACGTACAAGAGATCTCAACGAGGCAAAAGGCTACTTTGCATAGACGGATACACCTATTGGGCTCAAAAAATCAGTGGAGCTAAGATTCGTTGGGAATGTACTCGCAGGAATAACAAGTGCAAAGCAACTGCTATAACGTTTGATGAAATCGTTTTGAAGGTCAACAATATTCACAATCATTAGATTGAATGTCCTTGTAATGTGGGAATTTCTATTCAGAATAAAAGTATTAAAGTGGTACAAAGATTTGAAAAGTTAAAAATAAAAACACAAACACAGTATTCATAGAGAAGTACAGTATAACATAATTACTTTTATATAATCTCATTCGGTAATATTCTAATTATGAAATGAAATACAAACTTTTTTGGCATATTTTATTTACATACTTCTTTAAGAAAATAAAAAAAATAAATTAAAGCATTATTCTCCTAACAAAACAATACTTTAAAACATTTTTTTTATTATTAAAGTACAATGTGTCCTGACCAAGGAGGATTCAATTTAAGTACACATTATCTGTGGTGAGCGCTCTGCGCGCGTAACACGCTGGTTTTTATATTGCATTTTACTTTAGCCATGAGATTAAATAAAGTAGTGTATGCAACTGCATATAATTACGTATTAAATCACTTGTGTAATATTATTTTCAAACTCTCCTGCGGCTGGTTTCAAAAAACTACACTCATGTTTTATTACCATCTATTATATGACAGTTGCATAAACTACTATTAAAAATCATATAATTTTTCCTTATATTCAAGGATGTGCAGCTTTTTATCAAATGTCATACACATATGAGAAAAATCTGCGCATCCAGCGTGACAAAATGAGTGTAGATAACAATATTTTTACATAAATTCACACCTCTTTCCCATTGAGGTAGGCAGAGATCACAGATTTCTACTTGTTACGGTCCTGTGCTTACATACCTCTTTCGCAGTATGTAAGAAAGCCAGACAATTTCAATATTTCACTAAATTAGGTAGGAAAAGTATTAAATATATCGGACCACATCTCGACGAAAAATATGTATACATACATCTTATCTTAGAAATCGCAGAACGAAATCAACAAATTGTTTTTTTTTGAGCAGGTGGCCGGGATAGTATATTATACTCTAACGACTCCCACAGCAGCAATTGCTGATAAAAACCACACGGTGCTTTTAGTCGGTACTTTGTTTTTTTTTCAATCACATAACTCTCGTCATTAGGTACGTTTATTGTTTATCATGAATATAGTACCTACGTTTTATATTTCTAGTTACCTATAATTAAAAGAAAATTACGCGATAGTGCTTGTGATGACCCAGTGGTTAAGTCACCCGGTGCGTTAAATCGGGGAACGATGGTTCGATTCCCACTCGAGTCTTCATTTACAATATACTTGCAAACTAAATAATATATAGTTTATTGTCGTTGTAAATAAAAAGCATTAACGTACAAAGTATTTTTGTTTTAGTACAATGGGTAAACAACACTGCTGGGAAGATGCTAGCCATAGTCAACGGCTACACCTTCTACGGCAACAAGAGCGCTAACACGTGTCGGTGGCGGTGCACGTCGGGCTCCAAGTGCTCGGCAGGGTTTACGTTGGCTCTCGTCGACGGCACTACGATCAGGGCGCATTTAGTGCACACTCACAAACCACCCGCATACAAAATAATCAATGAAATTTACTATAAAGTCTGAATAATTACCACACCCGCGTTTTTCTACGTTTACTATAAAACGATAATTCAACATAATATGAAATATACTTATTATGTACTGCAAAGTGTACTATACTGTATCAGCAGGAACATAGCCTCCCGCATTAAGAGGGGGTTTGCCATAATCCCCATGCTTGGAAGGTGTCTTTGGGATCGTAGTTTAACAAAGCAGTTCCTCAGAACGCACTTCTGCCCACCCTCCGGTATTTTACCCCTGGTTGCTTCTTACGACACCTACGGCTGGCAATGGTGGGTCACATTTTAGCCCGGCACCCCACGGGCATGAGATGCATACACCTTCGATGAATATAGATGTATTAAGAACTATAAAACTTACTTTACAAACATGCGATAATATTTTGATTTCATAGGTTCTTAACCCAACTTATAAGGAGAGCCCCATTATAGTCAAGTATCATTTTTTTATTGTTACCAATAGTTTAATAAAACGTTTATTTCACATAACTGTAAGTTTAATAACCTCTGTACTTCTGTAATAGCCGAATCGTCCACTGCTGAACACAGCCTCCCCTAATAAGGGGGTATTTGCCATAATCCCCACGCTTGGCAGACGTCTTGGAGATCGCAGTGTAAGTTGGCAGTTATTTAGAAGCGCTGCTGTCCATCTTCCAGTATTTTTCCCTTAGTCGCCTCTTACGACACCCACGGGATGATATGGGGAGGTGCAATTCTAACCCGGCACCCCGGGTTTAATATTATAAGTTTAACGCCAATTATTCTCAAACATGATATTTAATATTTAAAATTGTTAATATTTGAAATAATTGTATAAAGTACTTAGCTGGCAAATACTGCATATCGGATGTGGAGTTTTAGAAGAACTTTTTCTTCTAAGTAACCACACAAACTTTTTAGTAAGCTTTAAAAATTTAGCATCATTCATAATATGTTAAAAACAACACGAATCTAACGAGTATGTTATTTTTACAGTGAAATTCATAATGTCGCAAAGGGGGAAGACATTACTAAGCATTGAAGGGTTCACTTTCTGCGTAAAAACGGCAGTAATTGGAGGGAAGACACGTTGGATTTGCTCCACTCACAACACAAGGAAGTGTCGAGCAAACATACATACTGTTGAAAATCAAATAATAAAATTAAACAACGTACATAATCATGAATAAGTTCAGTCTGTGATTTTAAGGTTAACGTAAAACACTTCTTACGTTATCGTTTAGGTACACGTGATAATACCTGTAGATATAAAACAATACATTATATTTAAAAGAATAAAAATTGTTGCACTTATGTATTATTTCCATTCCAACTTAACATAAGTAACACATACCAAACGCCCTGGAAAAATTTTTCATCAGTTAGTGAAAGTTGATGTTCTCGTATGTATATATATTTTTAAAAATTTGAAGATGTGAAAAATACTCATATAGAGTATTTTTCAAACAAAATGTACATGTATTAAAAATAAGTTGTCATAACGTATGTAATTTTATCATGAAATCAATCTATTAATTATGTATGTGTTTTTAAAATTTTCTAGACGTAATGAACTGATGAATTTATTTATTATTACGTACTGTTTGGTATATTTTATGCAACAAGTGCTTCAAATATATACTTTGATTTCAGATTTAAGCCCTGTATTTGCAAAGTCCCAGCGCGGTAACCCCGTAATCATAATCGGGCAGTACCGCTTCAACCGCGTCAACAAGTACGGCAGCCGCACGCGCTGGGTGTGCGTGAAGGCCAAATCTGGTTGTCGAGCCTCCCTTCACACCGCGGACAACGCAATCGTGCGCGTCTGGGGCTTCCACGACCCGCTAGCGCATACCAGTGCAAACCGCTATCCAACCTAGATGCGCGGCAGTATCATAGCAGTTAAACTATAGTTGCAGAATTTCTTAAATCAAGACGAAAACGGTGATTTCATATATATCAGTTAAAACTGTAAGAGTCTACAATTTAAGTTTTATGAAGATGACATTTCTCACTGTATATAATATGTATTAAAATTTGTGTCGTGACATTCGATAGAGTAGCGATTCTAAGTAATAAACATCATTAGCATAATTTTTTACAAATATTCCACCTTAAGTGCCTTGAAGGATTTAACTAGAAAAAAAGCCGACATACTTTATCTTGGTGGCGTAGATATAGTATAATAGATATAATACAATAGATTTTAAGGCTTTATTTCATTATAATTATTGAGTACCTACTACCTTGTTTTCAGATCTAAAATATTTTTCTATTGATTCTTTTGTAATATCGACCTAGACACATCAAGTGATACATACGAATAAGACGATGATAAATAGGATTATAATTAGTTATATATACACACATGACATTGTTTAATGATATTTTAATCATAACCTATTATTCTCAGGTGTCAGTTATAAACAGGTACCTATACAAAGACAAAATCAACAGGATTTGAAAGTTGTAACGGCGGAAAACCTTATGTAATACGAGTGTAATTGAAGTACATCGGGGAAAGATAACGAGACAGGAACAATGTCAGTGTAACTTTTTAGAGGATGATAATCCTGCAATAATTGATAGTGACTGGACTCTCTGTGCAACTGTGAAGTGAAATTGTCTCAGTGCAACTGTGTAGTGTGATCGTAAAATCAGTATGTAATCTAATTACTACGATCTAGTAACATAGAAGCTTGAAGATCTCTGATTTCAACAAAGTAGTCACCAAATTATCAATAACTGATTAGTGGTAGCAAATACACAAATTGCAATATCAAGAAAACAAGATATCAGATAATATACATTTGCCTGTTTTCATATTGCATATAGATGTTGCATATTTCAGTATCTTCTTATCGATAGTACTTATTTCAGAATTACAGATAATACTTATTACAGCAGTAGGTACATTCTATCATAAGTAGCAAAGCTTGGCCGTTCTTAACCGATCAGCTAAGTTAAGCAACGCCGCAGTCATTATTTGGATAGGTGACCGCTACTAACATTAGGTACTCTTGAGCGCTTCCATGCTTCGGAGGGTATGTTAAGCCGTCGGTCGTGGTTGTTGTCTTATGATGTCTGTCGTTATAGCATGATGGTTGGACATTTTGCGAATGTCTGCCTGACTAGCTACAATCCTCAAGTAGAAAATCTGTTGCTTAGGACCTAACGGTATCTTCCAGCAGCTGCCCTTGAGAGCCAGTAATACTAGATTAGCCTGAACAACGTGATACCATCGCTGTGAGAGAATTATCAAAGGTTAGCCTATCAGATATAAACAAAATAGACACTAATTGGCATGAGGATAAACGACACGTACGACTAGCTGACTTCTTATGAAGCACAGACTTTACAAGCATTCAATAGCTTGTACATTTTACAGCAAATGAGACGACGCCATATAAAGCGTATTCTACTAACCAGTGTGTTGAAGGTATTAAACAAAACTAATCATACAGCAAAAGCACCGGGCACACCTCGCCCGGTTTATAAATATTTCCAGATTTTTAATCTCAGTCTAGTAACTTCAGTTGCGATGAGAGATGTAATTTTTGGTCTAAAAATTAATATTAAATGACAAATGACTTAAATTTGTTGAACAAAATCTAAAAAATTTTTTGTTGTTGTACTTTGAACAAAAATTGTTGTTGTTAGTTTTAATTATTAATAATTGTAGTAAATAGATGACTTTGAATTTATTTACAGTTCCTGTGTTCACCACTACGCGATATGGGAAGCCTGCGATAATATTCCAAAACTACAGGTTTAACTTGTGTCGAGAGCAAGGAAACAAGAGAAATTGGAGATGCTGGCGGTGGCGACATGGCAACTGTAGATCCTCAATTATCACAGTCAACAACATCATTGTTGCTTTAGGCAAAGAACACAATCATCCCTACATTCTATGTAGAAGCTCAAGAGGTCCAAAATATTTCAAAAAATGATTTCAAATTATTACTTTAAATCATATTTTTGCAATAGTTCGCATGCTAATTGAATATATAACGCGGGTTTGAACCCCTCCCGAGATGGAAACTTTATGCTTTAAAATGTAAAAATACAAAGACTTAGGCACTTGTCCCACCGCCCACGAGAAAACGAGTGACTATCGACTATTTTCTCGCTCAAGAAACGTACAATAGATATACATTCCGTGTAAATATGAGAGATGCATATACAAATAGTTGATCGCTGACTGTTCACACGGCCGGCTAGCACTCGCTTCACTAGTTTGTACGAGCTACACAACCATCGAATCTACGCGCTCGCTTCCCGCGGCTCGCCAACTCGTTTCTAATTCGAGCTCTACTCGTTTTAAACACGTTTAATATTTTTCTGGCAAATAAATATATTATTATTATTATTAAAACTACCTTTGTATGAAAAGAAGCATAAGTACACTTCACGAAAAGAAAAATTTGTGCTGTTTCACTCACTATGATAGGTCAATTGGCAGAGCATGTCCTGGCTATGGCGACGGAGGGTTGCAGGCTCGATACCCGCTCGTAAAAATATTTCGTTTTTCTTAATAATTTTGTATTCCAAAGCTTATTTGCTTCGCAAGTGTCAAAGCAATAATTAAAATATTAGAATTATAGGTAAAAGAGTTTAAATCTTAGTCTTGTTAGCTGAATTTAGTTTGGCTTACTACGACGGTTAAACAAAAGGAAAGAAAGAATGAATTTGAGGTATGATGAATGAATTGGCGGATCATGTCCCGGCTATATATCGGACGGGTGGCTGCGGGTCCTGCTGATCCTGCTCGTAGTTCCAAAATTATTTCTTTTCGTTGTAATTTCGTAAGCTTATTCGATTACCAGAGTTAGTGATAAACTATGTTAGAATAAAGTTGTTAACACTCATGTGCCTGTAATTTCACTGGCACCCACCTTTGAACCGGAGCACAGTAATGCAAGCATTACTGATCATTGGCGGTAGAAATAGGTAGGTAAACTTTAAGATAGTTCAAACTTAAACATAAAAAAATAAGCAATGATAACTCAGTGGCTTTGGCTAGGACTGCCGCGCAGCAGGTCCATGGTTTGAATCCCGCCGCTGGCTTGAGCTTCACCGCATGGTGGAAGGACATTTTTGCAAATGCCCGCATGGCTAGCGACCACCCTCAAGTGGAAAATCTGTCCCCAAGCACCTATCGGTGTGTTCCGGCAGCTGTCCTTGAGAGCCAGTAACTCCAGGTTGAGCCTGTTAACACCTTCGACCACATCATCACTTACCATCAGGTGAGATGGTGGTCAAATGCTTAACTATCAGCAATACAAAAATAAAAAATAAACTACTAAGGGCACAGACGTAAAGTCTAAGGAGTGTTAATATATAATTACCTTGAATCATAGTATATTGTGATTTTAAAGAATCGTACACTGATAACTAAGAAAGATGTTATGAAGAAGATGAAAACAACTACTGTTCAGCTTCAAAGTTCAGACAGTAAATCGCAACACTGCGTCGTCGTTTTCCATCTGTATTATACTGTACTGGATCAGCCGGACTGTCCACTGGTTAACACAGTCTCCCCTATTAATGGGGGATTTGCTGTAATCCCCACGCTTGGTAGGCGTCTCGGGGACCGCAGTTTAAGGTATCAGTTCCTCAGAAGGCGCTGCTGCCCATTTTCAGTTATTTTACCTTTAGTCGCCTCTTACGACACCCACAGGTAGCAATCGGAGGTTGATAGTCTAGCTCGGCGCCACACAGGCAAATCCATAAAATGAAACAAATATCAAGAGCTTGCTTATTAATATAAAAATGTTTTAGTAAATTTTATATAATCTCATTCGGTAATATTCTAATTATGAAATTAAATACAGACTTTTATTGCCATATTTTATATACATACTTCTTTAGGAAAATTAAAAAATGAAATTAATGCATTATTCTCCTAACAAAACAATGCTTTAAAACAATTTTTTAATTATTCAAGTACAATGTGTCCACCAACGAGGTTTCAATTCAATTTAAGTACAAAATATTATCTGTGGTGAGCGCACTGCGCGCGCAACGCGCTGTTTCCGAGCCAATAGACTATTAACAGACTTTTTACTTTTGCCAGAAAATTCAAGAAAATCGTATACCCATATGCAGTTGCATAGTATATGCAACTGCATATAATTAAGTATTAAAACACTCGTGTAATCTTATTTTGAAACTCGCCTGCGGCTCGTTTCAAAAAACTACACTCATGTTTATAACCCTCTATTATATGACAGTTGCATAAACTATACTATTACTAAAGTAGCTGTATTTATTTAAACCATTTATGCCCAATTAATAACTGCTCTCACTGGGATACGAGCAAACGGAAATATTGATTAGAGCATAATTTTCTTATTCTTTATTTATTTATACCGTAGGAATTGCTAACTAAACGCTCACCACTACATTATTTCAAGCACGTACAGAAGCATCCATTCATTTATATTTAAACTCACACAATAACATCTACTTACTCTCCAACTATCTACATACATACACAAATACACACACACACACCCTAACACACACACACACACACAACACACACAACATATATAGAGATAAACTTAGACTTTATACATCTACATATTACATTTTATGTCAATCCCAAGATTTCTAGGAAATATTTTATTATGTATACCTACGCAGACTCATTAAAAAAAACTAGATAGTAAAGTTCTGCATTATTAAATTTAAAACAGGGATAACTGAGCGCTACATCATCGTGAAAACAATCGCTTAACGGTATAGTTGTGTTAACTCACATAAGGAAAGTAAACTTAATACAGTCGTTATTTCAGATCCTCACACAGATTACAGAGATCTCTTCCATCTATAACTACACCTTAGTGAGTTCCACAAGTGTACACTCATTCTTTGGGTCACCAAGATACAGGCTGTGCCTAGTTTGGGGCCCTCAGTTTAATCTTTTGCAGTTAATCATCACTATGTTATCCTCAACGAAGTAAGAATAATATATAATAAGTATTATTAATACTGTGCATGCAAGAACAATTGTAAAATAACTTGTAAATCTTTTGGCAAATAAAGATTTATTATTATTATTTTCATTGAAAGTTTTACTTTTCTCGGCTCTAAGCCGGTTTTGACTGTAATTACGGGCCTTGGCCAAGTAAATTACAGCGTGTAATTCGTAGAAGTTAAGGTAGGTGTTAAGTCACTTCATTTTTTATGATTATTCTTAAACTAAAAAGGGAGGTTAAAGAGGAGTATTTGGTATTTACAATACTTAGTATATGAGTATTTGGTATTATTTGGTTTAGGGATCATGCTTGTTGCGTAAAAGTTGTTTTAATGTTACACACATAAATAATCTGCTTAATTATATCCAATTAATAAGTTTTGCAATATAAGGTATTGTTAAAATTGCTTTCATAAAAAAATGTGTATAGTTTTTAGCTTACTAAGACTACATATTTAATATTAACCATACATTCAGGCCAAGGCCACAGCACAAGTGCCCAATCCGCAGTAATATCGTAGGAATACCATCGACTTAATTATTGTAGGAATATAGTATTTTACCTAAATGGCAGCTACTGTACTGGGTTCTCTATTGTATATTAAGAGTTTGTATGTATTGAACGTCTTAAAATGCACGTTATATTTTAAATATGGTATGCTTACTTCAATTTTAATTGCTACTACACAAAGATACATGAGTGCACACTGCCCCGTTACTGCTACCCTATTACTGCCACTGTTTATACGTAACGCTGAAATATTTTATGCCGGTAACAAAGTATTTTTTGGAAGTTAAAATATGGAAACCGCTGTTATCTGTATAATTAACAATACCAGATAGCATCTTTGCAATATATAGATTTTTTTATTTTTTTATTTGGTTTTGTTCATTTTCCACAGACTCCGGGGTCCGTGCCATTTTTGAAGTTAACGGAGAATTTATTTAGTAATTACATTAATAGGGGGAGCATTCTTACATACTAGGGGAACACAATTTCAAGGAATTCACTATTACTAAACAGTTGCAAACATATTTGCACTGGCATTCCGAACGGACCAGTGTCCTCAAGCAGCACTCGTTTACGAGTTGACTCGCGTGCCAGCCATCGTCCTCCTCAACCATTTTTGAGGGAAGAGGGCGACCCGACACACGATGCCACTGCTTGCCAACACATTTTCGTGAGCATGACTGTTCCGAATGCCTGCACGAATCCGCTTGCTAAAGGGGTAGAAAACTATAACTAAGTACTAAAAGGAAATATATAGATTTTTGAAGTTCTCATTCACTGGCTGCACTTAAGTGCAGCGAGTGGATGAGAACTTCTCTGGTCACCTTCTACTACATTTCAAATATATATTAAGAATTATTCATGTAAAATTTCTTGTCCAATTTTTTTATATTTAAGACTAAGTTTTGGCAGCAATGATAGCTCAGTGGCAATTGATATGTACTGCTGCACGGGGAGTCCTTTGTTCGAATGTTGATGCTGGCTGAGCGTGACCGCAAAGTGGAAGGTCGTTTATATTTGTTCGCTTGGCAAGCTATTATTCTCAAATAGAAACTATGATGCATTCACCTAGCACCATGTATCTTTAATATTTTACTATTATTATATTAGCCCCTATTAGGTAAACTGAATCTTAACATCTTCGATTAAATTACATCATAACGGTTACAGACACGTGAAAATAGTTCTTTTCTGCCGGTCAGCCCTTATTATATACAAACCATATACGACTACAGCTACTACAATGAAAGCTTTTAGACAAACTACAAGCCATTGTAACCTCACAGGCGGGGCAAATGCTCCCCGCTACCAGTTAGCAGCGCCGTGTTCAGTACGCGTCAGCATTGCCCCATTGGATTGCAATTCTTATTCGTTGAGCCAAAAAGGTACCAGCATTTTGATCACGTGTCGCATCGACTAAGCGTAAAATAGTGATTTAAGCTACTAAATAGTGACTTATACTTGCCTGAATTAAGAAACCTTAAATTCCAGTATGCCAGTGATTGACATTTATCACGAATATGTGATTTACTGGAATGTTATGCTCGTTTCAGTTGATAGGTATCTATTTTGATCAAATTAATCAGCATTAAACAGTAATGGTTTTAATACGACTAACTAACAGTACAAGGTTGAATATTTATAATTAATAAGTTACCATCATTAAGGAGTTTTGAAACATTATTTCAGTGCCAAAGATAGCGAAGTCTCGCCAAGGGAAGCCTGTCATCGAGATGGGTAGTTATCGGTACTATAGACACAGCTACTCGTACAGCAACAAGCGGAAGTTTAAATGGCTTTGTTGCCAGTGGTCATCCCGAAACTGCAGAGCCTCTCTCACCACTATCGACGGTCAAATCATCTGTTATAAAAACAAACATATTCACTAACATTTCCGTAGTTTCAATATAATGTGTGATTTTGTATTTTTAATTTATTTATTGCTCTTCTATCAAAACAAAGTGTTATTTTGCATAAACATAATATACAAACGTCATACCAGTTCAGAATTAAACATAACCTAAAAACCAAAAAGTCTTAGTTCTTTACAAGTAAACAGAAAGGTAAGTAGTAAGGTAAGTTCATAAACAAGCGAACTTCCCGTAGAGATGGGGCTATTATTCTGAATATTTCGGGATGGTATATTTCTTACAATCGGTACAAAAAATGTACAATACGAGAAAACGTGTATAATATTTTATATTATGAGTTATATTTTTTAAATTGCCAAGTATTATTTTTATTTTCATTACTCACTTTTAAAATCGATGGGTCACATGTTTCAGTTCGGGCTGAACCGCTACTTTGTACAATTTATAATTACAGATTCAAAAAACAAATCCGACATTTATGTAGGGTTGGTTACATATAGTTATTTTGTCTACCATCAAATTATATTAAAAAAACTTTACTTTGGTCAGTCGCGTCGTGCCAATCAATCCAACTTTAAAATGCTAATAGTTCTTAATATGTGTTTAGGTTGGTATTATGTGAGTGCCATTAAATTTATTTATATTGAAATTATGTTCAGGAATCTATGTCAACAATCATGTTGCGAAGAGGTGCACAAGATGGAGTAGTACTGCTAGGCCAGAGTCATTTCCGCATACAATGGAAAGATTACAGCAAAACATCTGGAAGACACACACACAGCCGCCCATGTATACTACAGAGAATGGAGTGTTTTACAGGATGTAACTGTTAACAAATTTGTTTTTATCACACTTGCACGGAAACAGTATCTACATATACAGGTTAACTTGGCCGTATAATTCTCCATATAAAATCTCGAGCTTTCTTTTTGTCATGAAACCAACCTTAACCGACTTTTTTGGTCGTGCAAGCAAGTAAGGAGTTTACGCGCAATTGAAAAAATGTCTTAGAAGGTTATCTAAACAGGAATTTTATCGCGATCTCTACATGTTACTTAAATACTCAACTAATGTGTATCTTTATAATAGATTTTAATAGTTTTTATGTATCTAAACGTCGATTTTTTTTACACTATCATGTCAGTTTACCTACTTAAGTATTTGCCCTTAACGTTTCTGAACGGAACATTTGTATAATCTGTTGTGTGGGCAAAAAGCCCGCCATCGTTTAAAAAACAGTTCACGTATTACGTAATAATAGTTGTGCTGACTTGTATCATGAACCATATAATAAATTAGGTAAGTAAAAACTTTCAACAAGACTATACAAATGAAAACCATCGGAATCGTTTTAAGAAGACACAAAAAAATCACAGCGGATTCGCAACATTTCTTAAAGACACCCGAATTATCATGTGAATTAAAAACACAACCACAAACATCCCATTAATTTAATATAAGTGATTTACAATTTCTGTAAGATAGAGTTTTAAAATTAATCAAATTTATGTTTTGTCACACCTTGCATATGTAGCGATGTGATGAATATTATACCACTATGTCCGTATACATTTCATACCAAAATCTCGTGATTCTCCATAATATAGGGACTTTTTTGTATATAAGTTTACGATGAATTTCAATAACGAAAACGAAATAAGAACAAAAAAGTGTATAAGAATGAGTAATAATGTAGTATTGAGATATTTGTATTTGTAGGATATTTGTTTACAAATATAGATTTTACGTGTTGGTCAATAATTTAACCGTGCTAATCAATATTCACGATTTAATTACATTAGTATCTACGAGTACAAAGCGTAATATATATTTTGGGCACAAACACTGCACAGTTAAAATAAAGTAAATTTTATTAGTTTCATTTGTTGGACTATTTTATATATAATTATTAATTTTATTAGTTATTTAATATTATATTTAGCAGGTGATAGTTGTAGCGTTTTTCAGTGAAAACCCCTAAAAACTATATAACTTTCTATCTATCTATATGATTTAATTGTATTATATTTTCTGTCATCTAAAAAACATTAAAATTAAAAACATAATTGAAATAACTTCAAAATATGTAAAACGTAAGGTTTTTTAAATACATGCGCTTTACTCTGGTTCATTAAGTTTGTAACCGCCCAGTCGAGAACCCCTCTTTTTTATTTAATAATATTATATTTTTAAAATTAAGTAATAAAAGAAACCAAAACATTTTTAATATAATAACTGACTAAATAAAACCACCTAACTTAAACTGAAACTGAACTGAAAACTGATCCTAAAAATTGATCCTATTTTTGTTTAACTTTAAATGTTTTAACTTAAAGATCGTGCTTGACTAAAAATCCTGATTCCAAATTTTCAAATTACTAAAGAAGCCTATAGTAACATGTAAAATATTTTTCTTTAATCTAAAATTATTGTGATTTGAAATATGGCATATGAATCGTCTAGTATAGTGGTAGGACCTTAAGAAGTGACCTATTGTAGTAATCCATTTTCTTTTAAGGTAATTAAGAAAGAACTTCTAACCTAACAGATAATACTCCTAAATAATATGTACTTAACCAAACATTTAAATCTATTAAATTAAAATTTATAATTAAAATAAGAATCATAAAGATGGACCTATTATACTAGTTATTATACTATAGTATTCTTATAGTAAAATAATTGACAATCACTCAATATAACTTAGAATATTATTTGTTCATTTAACGATGTAAATGAATAGAATTTGAATGTATTATTAAATTAACGTAGACATTCTGAATTAGTGAACAAAGAATAATAGATATCTCGTAAAATATCGGAATTAGGTATTTAAGACCAATAGTAAATTATTAGGGAACCTGAACTCTAAAACTAGGTAAATCATTGTAAGAGATGTTACATAAGAGATAAATGTATTATATTTCTAAACCATAATTTCAGGAAAAGCAATTATAAGTGAAGTACCAATACGGTATTAAATCGTATAAAATTAATTAAATCGTTAGATTATTAATTCATTAAACGGCTAAATAATTTTTGTTGGGGAGTAAATGATTGTTTCTTAGAACAAAATAGAAATTACGGGAAATTTAAATGAAAAACAATGAATTTATTATACAAATAGATAAGGTAATTTATACAGATCCCAAATCTAAAATCACGTGTATAAATTGTTATTGTAGATAGTCTCAAATTAAAAATAGGTATCGGGAAAACCAGACATAAAATCTAGATAAAGTAAGTAGTATAGAATTTGGCTCAAAATAGCGTAGTATAAATAACTATACACTAGATATGTTTTGGCTATTGTAAGGAAAACAACATGAAACTAGAATTTACTTGAATTTTTGTACTCATAATAATATATTGTCATGACTCCTAAGACTTCCTGAGATTTCCACCAAAATTGCAAAATATATTAAAGCTTAACAATAACAACCTAAGATGCATAACGGCTTATCTAGTATAGTTAGTGAAATATATTAGAAGAAGATATTTTCTCTAAAATACCTTACTATGTTAGGTTAGCTTACCTTGACTTTAACTCTAGGAAACTAAGATGTATGAATTAATTATATTATTATTATGTTTTGTGAGAGAGGCTGATAAAGGAAATATACCAAAATGGATAGTCAACGAACTCCGTAATCACCTTATATTTTAGGCGACTTCAATCATTTGAAGATCTAAATAGGAAAGAAAAGACATAAATTAATTTAAATTATATATTACAAAATCCGTAATATGTATATCTAAACAAACTTAAATCTGTCGGAAATATAAAGAAAACTACGAAATATTGAATATTGTATTCTAAAATACAAATTGACCATTTACTTCCTCAACTTATGTTCTCAACGTCATATAGTAAAATGGATATTATATAAGATAAAGTATTGAACAAAATTGTTTGATGAAATTTGATTAAGTAAATTGAATTATTTTAAAATTGGTCTATTTAAAAGAGTAGGAGAATGGACTATACTGATAGTTCATAGATTATTTTGACTCTGACTTCGACACTATTCAATTTTGAAAGTATAACGTTTATTGGTAGTAAACTAGCAAAAAGGTATTTTATAACATATTGTTATTGTAAGATTTTATTGTTTGATAAGTTGCAACTTTGATTATTAGATGGATCCATCGTATTTTAGTTAGCAGTTTTAAGGAAAAGTTCAAATTCTGAAGTGCCAGGGACTTGCAACCCCTGGAGTACGTTTCAGAAGGCCTTCTTTACGGCGTACGACGCCAATGCTCATCGGTTCACTTAGGTAAAGCCTTCTCCTTAAATCAAATACTGCTTAACTTCCTAATTTGAACACATTATTGAATAATTCATAATATCCATATAATGAGTGTCATTGATTGATTATTTCTCAATTTACTTTTACATATTTCGTACATGACATCATGTCTAGTTAGTTAATATCATTGATATGATACCTTTCGGTTTGAAATAGAATGTTATTTAAAGTATTATGGTACAATCCATATTATTATTTAATTTCAATGAAAAATTTGGTTATATATTTTAGGACTTACTTTGCCTAAGTTTTGTAAAATCACGTGTTTGTGATATCAAAAGTGAATTATATTTATACTCTGACTCAAGTACTCAAATATGAATATATAAAGTTTAGAGGAGTTATTTATATTCCCTCTGATTTTCTCATGTCGAATATAACATCTTTCATCCTTACAGCAGAAAGACTTATTGAAGTTGTGGTCGCATTTGCACCAATATTCAACAATGTATCATCATGGTTGAATATAATTTATATTTCATATTGTTGTTTACATATATACGAGGACTTACATGCCTCATTCTTGTCGTAAAGGTGTCAATCCATATTGGTTGAACAAACTTAAAGCATTCGTTATATCAACTTAAATACTTGAGTAGAATAATCATACACATTTATAAGTTAGTTTAGACAAAATAAATTTTCTGGAACAATATTCAGAAAACATTGGGGTAGGATTAGGACACAAAATCAATATAATTTACTATTGCAGTAGATTAGAACTGATAGACCCAAGAATACTAGTGTATACTAGTTGAATAGTGTATCAATCCCGTAAATTTTATAATACTCAAATAATTCAATATAAACTTACGTACATAAATTTTCTCCACATAATTTTTATGCTCTCCATAAATCGTTTTTTAGATTTAAGCGAAAATTACTTTAAAAAATACTATGATTTCAATTTTTCATGTCATTTTGTATTCTTGACAGATCCTCTCAACATTTTCAAACTATTCTATGCCTCTTTCTTTTTAAACATAAAATGAGGTCTCAATCTCATTCCAGATTTAAGACATCAAAAAGGTTAGCATACACAAATATTGACTATAAAAATTTCTTACTTAGGATGAATAATTTATTTCTGATCTTTAGGTTCTGTACCACATTCAATTATATTATTAGTATTTAGTGACGGAACTTCCTACTCAAGGTATGTTCCGTTACATTCAACCCCCAAAATTTGCGCAGGTGATATGATAATTTAACCGTAGTAAATTTTTAAAGCTTATTGGCAAATGAACTCATAAAAATTTCTTTATCATATTTCTAAGCTTTTAATTCTTTACCATATTTTAATTATATTATATTATTTGTGTTAAGTGATGGAACTTCCCTCCCACGATATGTCTCGTTACATCAAACCCCCAAAATTTGTACAAATTATATGATAATTTAACCATAATAAATATTTAACAATCTCTCTAAAATTTCAATCATAAATATGTTAAATAATATTTAAATAAAACACTTAAAAAAGCATAAAATTATATATCTAGTGACAATTCCGCCTAATTTTCCTGTTATCTACGTGACGTCATAAACATCGTGCGCTCGGTAAGTCAAGACCTCCTGAAGATGCTTCGTTTAGAAGCGAAACTAGTCGGGTATTCTTCCGGTTAGGCTGCGTGATGTTTATGACGTCACGTAGATAACAGGAAAATTAGGCGGAATTGTCACTAGATATATAATTTTATGCTTTTTTAAGTGTTTTATTTAAATATTATTTAATGTTTTTTAGGATACTTTTAAAAGTATTTGTTATCATAAATATGTTCTTTAATTCGAATAAAATTTATTGGCAAATGAACTCAGACATGGTGTATTTGAGAATGTGTGTGTTTTTAAACCATTCCAAAAGTTTAAAATTAAATGAGTTAATATATAAGCTTTTATAGCGATAATCATAAATAAAGATTTCTTTTCACCAAGTCGATTCAATGCTGGTAAGGAAATGCGTTTTGTGTTGCGCATTAATCCTAATGATTCAAAGGTTGGTGTTAGTCTGCAAACCAATCATACGCTTAGAGAAAAACACCCCCTAAGACCTTCCAAAAACTAAATCTACTCTTAAGGCTTAAAGCTTTAATTATGTATGCTCACCACTAATCCACTTAATACCAATTTCATGTAATCAAACTTCTGGTTTTGGAGATGTATAGTGTACCGCAATATTTAATGTAGAGTGGGACTCGTATGAAATCAGTTTATACTGATGACTTGTCTTCTGACTTAACCTAACACCAAATCTCCTTCATATGAGTCGCTGATATGTACTGTTTTGAGCATTATAGCTCCGTCGATAGGGTAATGCATCTGAATTCAATTGACAACAAATTGCTTCAAACCAAGGATATCAATAAATTATTAAAGCTCTCCATTCCTTCTATTAAAGTACTACCACATATATTTTTCCTTCCTTTCTATTAAACATTAACATTGCACTCTCTTTTATGTAATCCATTCAAAACATTAACTATCATTGTGTTTCATACTCTTTAACAATAAATCAATTCCGTTTAGTAAGAAGCTCAAAATCAATATGACATATTGACAACTTACAACTCACAATAATCTTGAAACCGTTTTGTTTGGCAGTAACAAAACACACTCTAGAAATCATGAAGTCCCATAACTAAATAAGTTTTCTATAAACTATTTTATTATAACTTTCAATAATAAATTAAAGTATATACAATTTAATAAAACTTTAAAAAACAATAGATTATTTATTGTTAAACATTTTGATTAAGTAAAGTAAACAAGGAATGATTAAGGGATATAAATTAAGATTTAATTTCATTATCTAATTCTTTATGATTAACATGGCAAACGATTGAATTACACACATTAAAACATTTGATTATAATAATATCGTAAATATTTTTTTTACAACCGCCATTCTCCCCTCTATCTAAAAAAAATATTTCATATACTCCTTGTTTTATTTTTTATTTTATTTTCATATAATAAAATTGAAGTAAATTATTTATCTTCCTTAATCTAAATAATTCATTTTTTTTTAAATACCTAATTATATTTAATAATGAATAACTGGACTTACTCTTATCGTTTTAAAATTTGAAAGAAATATTATTATTAAAAAAATTCCTCGGTGTGCATTTGTAAAATTATTAGGTAGGACAACCCCCTGACTGAACTTGTTTAATAAATGATTTTACCACGCTTCAATGTTTAATTAACCCCCATTTTATAATCTTTTATTTTATTTAATTTATTTATGGTCACCAATAATTATTACATAAATTCGTGCATAAATCTGAGTATATTTGTAAGTAATTAATACAACCCCCTGACTGAATATATTTAATCATTGATTTTAATTCGCTTTCAATTTCAATCAACTCCCACTTTAATATAATTTTATATTCAGTTATAATGAATAGATTCAGACATTACTTTGCGGAAACCAAATATAATGAAAACAATTTTTTTTAATATTTCAAGAAAACAATATATTAATATTTAAATAAAACACTTAAAAAAAAAGTACAAAAATATATGTCATAACAATTCCGCCTAATTTTCCTGCTAAGCCAACGTGACGTCACAAACTCCACGCTACCAAACCATAAGAATTTTCGACGCGTTTTGGTTCTACACGAAGCATTCTCAAAAGGGCTTGCTTCTACGAACGCACTTTCGAAATACCGTTTTAGCTAACATACATACTAATATCCTATTAAATCTTTCTTAATACCTCTCCTATTTCACGGCAACAAATTGTGCGATGAATCGCACCTTTACAAATCACAATAACCCTAGAATTAACCATATTAATCTATCATCACTGTTCTTTAACTTTTAGATCAAAAAATTATCTAACTTTTAAATAAATTCTCATCAACCCGCAGTATCACAAGTAAAGAAAAATAACCGTTTGTTAAAAACTGATAATCAAATGATAATCCCCAAATTAATGATAATGATAAATTGAATTTCAACTACCTAAGTAAACTTTTAAATAAATTATGGCAAAATCCCGATTAAATCCTGGTAAAATCCTCTTAATAATGTATCTTTTCTTAACTACTAAAATCCTGGTCACGCCGCTCCAAATTGTAACCGCCCAGTCGAGAACCCCTCTTTTTTATTTAATAATATTATATTTTTAAAATTAAGTAATAAAAGAAACCAAAACATTTTTAATATAATAACTGACTAAATAAAACCACCTAACTTAAACTGAAACTGAACTGAAAACTGATTCTAAAAATTGATCCTATTTTTGTTTAACTTTAAATGTTTTAACTTAAAAATCGTGCTTGACTAAAAATCCTGATTCCAAATTTTCAAATTACTAAAGAAGCCTATAGTAACATGTAAAATATTTTTCTTTAATCTAAAATTATTGTGATTTGAAATATGGCATATGAATCGTCTAGTATAGTGGTAGGACCTTAAGAAGTGACCTATTGTAGTAATCCATTTTCTTTTAAGGTAATTAAGAAAGAACTTCTAACCTAACAGATAATACTCCTAAATAATATGTACTTAACCAAACATTTAAATCTATTAAATTAAAATTTATAATTAAAATAAGAATCATAAAGATGGACCTATTATACTAGTTATTATACTATAGTATTCTTATAGTAAAATAATTGACAATCACTCAATATAACTTAGAATATTATTTGTTCATTTAACGATGTAAAGGAATAGAATTTGAATGTATTATTAAATTAACGTAGACATTCTGAATTAGTGAACAAAGAATAATAGATATCTCGTAAAATATCGGAATTAGGTATTTAAGACCAATAGTAAATTATTAGGGAACCTGAAGTCTAAAACTAGGTAAATCATTGTAAGAGATGTTACATAAGAGATAAATGTATTATATTTCTAAACCATAATTTCAGGAAAAGCAATTATAAGTGAAGTACCAATACGGTATTAAATCGTATAAAATTAATTAAATCGTTAGATTATTAATTCATTAAACGGCTAAATAATTTTTGTTGGGGGAGTAAATAATTGTTTCTTAGAACAAAATAGAAATTACGGGAAATTTAAATGAAAAACAATGAATTTATTATACAAATAGATAAAAGCAGATAAATGAATCCTAAGGTAATTTGTACAGATCCCAAATCTAAAATCACGTGTATAAATTGTTATTGTAGATAGTCTCAAATTAAAAATAGGTATCGGGAAAACCAGACATAAAATCTAGATAAAGTAAGTAGTATAGAATTTGGCTCAAAATAGCGTAGTATAAATAACTATACACTAGATATGTTTTGGCTATTGTAAGGAAAACAACATGAAACTAGAATTTACTTGAATTTTTGTACTCATAATAATATATTGTCATGACTCCTAAGACTTCCTGAGATTTCCACCAAAATTGCAAAATATATTAAAGCTTAACAATAACAACCTAAGATGCATAACGGCTTATCTAGTATAGTTAGTGAAATATATTAGAAGAAGATATTTTCTCTAAACTACCTTACTATGTTAGGTTAGCTTACCTTGACTTTAACTCTAGGAAACTAAGATGTATGAATTAATTATATTATTATTATGTTTTGTGAGAGAGGCTGATAAAGGAAATATACCAAAATGGATAATCAACGAACTCCGTAATCACCTTATATTTTAGGCGACTTCAATCATTTGAAGATCTAAATAGGAAAGAAAAGACATAAATTAATTTAAATTATATATTACAAAATCCGTAATATGTATATCTAAACAAACTTAAATCTGTCGGAAATATAAAGAAAACTACGAAATATTGAATATTGTATTCTAAAATACAAATTGACCATTTACTTCCTCAACTTATGTTCTCAACGTCATATAGTAAAATGGATATTATATAAGATAAAGTATTGAACAAAATTGTTTGATGAAATTTGATTAAGTAAATTGAATTATTTTAAAATTGGTCTATTTAAAAGAGTAGGAGAATGGACTATACTGATAGTTCATAGATTATTTTGACTCTGACTTCGACACTATTCAATTTTGAAAGTATAACGTTTATTGGTAGTAAACTAGCAAAAAGGTATTTTATAACATATTGTTATTGTAAGATTTTATTGTTTGATAAGTTGCAACTTTGATTATTAGATGGATCCATCGTATTTTAGTTAGCAGTTTTAAGGAAAAGTTCAAATTCTGAAGTGCCAGGGACTTGCAACCCCTGGAGTACGTTTCAGAAGGCCTTCTTTACGGCGCACGACGCCAATGCTCATCGGTTCACTTAGGTAAAGCCTTCTCCTTAAATCAAATACTGCTTAACTTCCTAATTTGAACACATTATTGAATAATTCATAATATCCATATAATGAGTGTCATTGATTGATTATTTCTCAATTTACTTTTACATATTTCGTACATGACATCATGTCTAGTTAGTTAATATCATTGATATGATACCTTTCGGTTTGAAATAGAATGTTATTTAAAGTATTATGGTACAATCCATATTATTATTTAATTTCAATGAAAAATTTGGTTATATATTTTAGGACTTACTTTGCCTAAGTTTTGTAAAATCACGTGTTTGTGATATCAAAAGTGAATTATATTTATACTCTGACTCAAGTACTCAAATATGAATATATAAAGTTTAGAGGAGTTATTTATATTCCCTCTGATTTTCTCATGTCGAATATAACATCTTTCATCCTTACAGCAGAAAGACTTATTGAAGTTGTGGTCGCATTTGCACCAATATTCAACAATGTATCATCATGGTTGAATATAATTTATATTTCATATTGTTGTTTACATATATACGAGGACTTACATGCCTCATTCTTGTCGTAAAGGTGTCAATCCATATTGGTTGAACAAACTTAAAGCATTCGTTATATCAACTTAAATACTTGAGTAGAATAATCATACACATTTATAAGTTAGTTTAGACAAAATAAATTTTCTGGAACAATATTCAGAAAACATTGGGGTAGGATTAGGACACAAAATCAATATAATTTACTATTGCAGTAGATTAGAACTGATAGACCCAAGAATACTAGTGTATACTAGTTGAATAGTGTATCAATCCCGTAAATTTTATAATACTCAAATAATTCAATATAAACTTACGTACATAAATTTTCTCCACATAATTTTTATGCTCTCCATAAATCGTTTTTCTAGTATGATTTCTTTCTAGTATCTTCTAATAGTAGGCAAATCATACCTATGTCTTATATTTTAGATTTAAGCGAAAATTACTTTAAAAAATACTATGATTTCAATTTTTCATGTCATTTTGTATTCTTGACAGATCCTCTCAACATTTTCAAACTATTCTATGCCTCTTTCTTTTTAAACATAAAATGAGGTCTCAATCTCATTCCAGATTTAAGACATCAAAAAGGTTAGCATACACAAATATTGACTATAAAAATTTCTTACTTAGGATGAATAATTTATTTCTGATCTTTAGGTTCTGTACCACATTCAATTATATTATTAGTATTTAGTGACGGAACTTCCTACTCAAGGTATGTTCCGTTACAAGTTGATTATGCTTATTTAATTACTTAAATATCTTGTTCACAGATCCAATGTTTTGTAAATCTAAACATGGGAACCCGTTAATCAGAATCGGTTATTATTATTTCCGGAAAGACTACACAGTGTCTGGTAAGACAAGATGGCAATGTTCCCAAAGAAACTCTTGTAAGGCTCATATTTACACAATCGAAGATCAGTTTTTGAAAGTGTACAATGAACACACACATCGGCCCAAACCGATTAAAATCACTTGATGTGGGTGAACATGTATTCAAGCAATAGATAACATTTGAAAAAAAAAAATTAATGGAATATTTTTGTTAAGACTTGCTATTGTCAGTTTTATTTAGAAATTGTTATGACCAATTATTATTTTCAAAAGTGTAGTTGACGCAAAGAGTTAATGTTATTTTTAAACTTTAATTGTTGGTTTTGGCGGTTGTCTTTAAGACTTAGTTATTATTTTGAATACTGCTTGTTACTATTTCTGATCACATCATCACTTGCTTTAACTTGTCAATAGTTAAATAGTCAAAGTCTTTCATTTATTCATTAAGTCTACGAGATTCATTTGAAGACACTCTCATTGGGCTCTGTTTATATATGCCTACGGCACTTGCAACTGTGTGGATGTATATAAGGGCTCAGAAAACATCTATTATCCAATTAATTATATGAAACAATAGAAACATTTATATCATGTCCATATATCAACATTTTATTTAATAACCAACGTTCTAAGTTTTAAATGAAATTGATTGATTATCTGTATTTTCTCCGTATGATAAATCTTTCAATTTTGCGGGTATCAGAACCAGACATGCAAATAACGTTTCACAGAATTATCAAATAATAAGATGATAACTATTTAAATTATATTTTAGAAGAACATTTTTGTTTGGTTCAAAATGCTACGGCTTTAATACGCAAATACTTTGAACATAACAACATATTAATGATATATTCTGTAAACTATTACTGACTCCAATGAAAGGGTTGCTTTTTATTAAAAAAATACTACTTCTCATACTGCTTCTAAGGCATACGTAACTGAATGTTAAAATTTATCAGGCCCGTTCATAACTACGTCGCGACAATGTAACCCGATGGTCCATTGGAGTGGCTACAACTACAGCAAGCATTATTCAAGAAACTATAAGACCAGATGGCAATGTGCAGTTGGATTGCGAAGAGGCTTGTTTGTTCAGTGTTGGTGAAGAATTTGTCAAAATAAACGATAATCATAATCGCCCACCTAACTGAATATCTATGTCTATTTGACTGTGATGAAATGCTTATATGTATATTCTAAACAAAATATAAAGGTTTATATTTTGACTCTCTGACCACGTATGAATGCAACACTTCGCGAATTGACAGTTGCTCTTAAGAAGGGATCAGTTTAATGGGAGGAAATGTCTTACCTCCAATTTCTGGAGGGTTGATCAGTCTTGATTAGCTTAGAGACTAAATATTGAATACTGATTGGTCAATGGGTAACCAAAGATGAGATGCGACAAACGACAAATGAGCGTTCAGTATTCAGTCAGTTAACTGATGAAGACATTGAGAAACCAGAAATTGGGTCTTAGTCAATATAATTAGTAAAATTGTGGCGTTCATAATGCATTTCCTGAAAGAACTATATGAAAGTAAAAGACTTACATAGGTGAGTAGCACATTGACAAGAGACCCTTTAAAAAAACATGTGGTAGATACCCAGTGAAGTATGCCTTGTGCTTAGCACATCTACTTGCTAATTGTTTTTTTTTTTAATTTGATAGATACTCGTACTAACGGTCAATACTCACCAAGCTCAATCTTTCGCATCCGAATACTTATTGCGACGGCTAATGATAGGTTTAACCTAAGTATATGGTTTTGTTGACAGTTCGTCTGAAGAATCTACGTGGGTTTTAAGGATTCTGTTACATACTCAGACCAAATAAAAAAAAATAAGAGGGAACAGCAAAATGAGGCTTTTGAAGCGCTCGTAGCGAAATTGAAGCGCTCGTAGCGAAGTTTGCTTAGCCATTCTGAACCGATCAGCAAAGTTAAGCAACGTCCGCCGCGGTCATGAGTTGGATGGGTGACCGCTGGTGACAATACTACTGAGCGCTTCCGTGCTTCGGAGGGCACGTTAAGCCGTCGGTCCCGGTTGTTGTCTTAGGATGGCAGTCGTTATAGCATGGTGGTAGGGCATTTTGCGAATGCCCGCCTGGCTAGCTACCACCCTCAAGTGGAAAATCTGTCGCCAAGCACCTAACGGTGTGTTCCGGCAGCTGTCCTTGAGAGCCAGTAATTCTAGGTTAGCCTGAACAACATCTTCGACCACATCATCACTTACCATCAGGTGAGATAGTGGTCAAAGGCTAACATATCAAGCATAAAAAAAAAAAAAAAAAAAACAAGGCTGGTTTTATAAACATCTATGCAACGTATCCACGTTACCGACCAAATTACTTCTGTTTGAAATATGATTCCATATTTAATTTCCTTTAAAAGATAAGAAGCAGGTAACTCTATCTTGCTTGTTATCTTTTAAAGATATTTTTGGACCAAGGTTCTTTAAAAAAAATACTTTACCATTAAGAAACAGTAAATATATTTAAAACTGTATGTAAGTACTATGTTCTAACTTTGTATCTGTTTCAGAACTTTCTTTCATAACTTCTTCTAGAGGCAACCTGATGGTGAGTTGCGGCAGCTACCGATTTAGCAAGCACCAGACACGCTCTAAAAGAATTAGGTGGAAGTGCTCATTATCCAGGAAGTTTGGCTGTAAAGCCGTCATACACACGGAGCAGGAATCATTTGTCAAAGTATACAATCGACACAATCACGATCCACCCAAACGCACAGATATAATTTATGATTACGAACTCAATCAGTAGTTTTAATCAGATACAGCAAAGAGTATTTAGGTAAAATAAGAATGTATTTGGTATGGTTAGTTTTAAAAAATAAACAGAATAGTTGCCATAGCTGTTTTTTATTCTCTGACATAACAAATCAATATTTTTTGATAAATTGAGAATTCACAACGGCATGTGTATCTTTGGCAATACTATAAATTCTTATTATCTTACCTGATGAACCATCATTCTTAATGGTGTCTTTACTCGGCATGTTCGGAGCACTAGTGTTTGGTACATCCTCGATTCACTGTTACATGTTCGCATTTTTTGGATATTAGCTTTTAAACTAAATTTTTTGTGCATTCCGCAATCCGTTAAAAGAAACATATTCAATAATTTTCAAAAAGAAATGTATTTTGTTCGTACAAACTGTTGAAAGGCTATATTCTGCAATCTTTGTTCTACACCGCCAGTAGAACTTCATATTTCGTAAACTATTAAGTGATAGGGTGAATTAATCGATCAACGAGGTAAACCTGCGTTCTTAAATACATTCTTGGATGTGTGAGTGGCATATTTCAAGTATAATAGGTAATGTTTAAGGTTGTCAGTTATCTAATCTCTATTCATTTAATTATATATTTTTGTACACCTGTTATGTATTTTTATGTTCACGTAATAATGTATTGACAACCACTAAATTGTTATAAATTGAAAATGTTTTGTAAATTTCTATCGCCTGCTAGGCTGTATATCCAGATATCTCCAAGGAAGATGAGCAGTGTAAGGGGAAAAAACCAATAGCATTGCTTCAATTTCCTAACCTCGCTAAGTGTAGCGATCTCATTCGTGAAATGTTGTCTCGCAAACCGCTCATCGTCCTTACACGTCTCTAGTGAACACTAAGCCTTAGTGTTAAACTACTACCTATTTGACAAAGTGAGTACTCAAGTGTTAAAACTCAAACTAAATTAAATCTAATTATGAATACTACGACTATGTACGTACTAGTAAACATGAATTTATAGTATATATATACATATATATATAAATATGCAGTGTTATTTGTATTTACAAATTATCCTTCAGATTTTTTTTCAAGTCAGACAAGTAATAATTGCCTGTACCGAAATAAAATTTTTATTTATTTATTTATAATAACATTTATTTTTAAGGTCCACAATTCATCACAACGAATCGTGGTAAAATTAGGCTGAAAATGGCAGGCTACAACTATACAAAGCAGGAAAGTAAGGGAATGAGGACACGTTGGATGTGCCCCAAGTCCAGCAGCCAAAACTGTAGAGCATCCATCATGACCTATGGCATTGAAATTATCAAAGCTAATTTTCATCATTCTCATCCGACCTAGTCTTTATAAAAGTATATTTAAGCTTACACAAATTAATGTTGCCCCTTCCTCCCGGACCTCTGACCTGAGCGGACGTGCTTGTGAACTCTGTTTTAGTTGTTTTCTATTTTAAAAAACGAAAATCAAAAGTGATAATTGTATCGGAAAAATAGGAACCCAGAAACAATAGGAAGCTATTCATGCCGTGCGGCGGCGTAGACGCTAGAGCACTACACAGTGTGCGTGAGTAACCCTATCTTTACACAAATATAAGGACAGCGTAATTTGCATATGTAATGCTTATTAGTGCCATCACCTTTTACCAACTGCATTAAGACATATTATAAAGAGAGACAAGAATATTTTTAGAACCTTGTCTAGAGTGGAGGTCTTCTAAGACTGGACGGAAAGCGTAAATGTTCTGAATAATCGATCAAACCATTTTATGCTGCCTTGTATTCGGTGAACGGTACTAAGTTACTTCTTTGATTTTTTGGTATCCTGGTACATTTAACCGACAACACCTACGATGCCGCGCAATCAACGCACCCCGCCGCCCTGCACACCCACGGCCGAAATCCCTTGCCCCACGGCTACATTGAACGTACTTCAACATCAGCAACCAACCTCTGGTTCAGCATCTGATTTGACTACGATTGGGTCTAGTGAAGCTGAATACTCAGGCTTCACATCTAAAAGGTTAAATAAAAGGAAGCGAGAAGTTGATACCGATGACTTAAAGACCTCTATAAACAATCTTAACAAGCTCCTGACTTCATCTATGGCGAAACAAGACTCTAAACTCGCAACAGTCGTAAGTGCTATCAGTGAAATTAAACTACAAAATGAGAATATAGTGAAGTCAGTCGACTTTTTGTCGGAAGAGAATCGGAAACTAAGTACGAAACTGACTACCATGCAGAGCGAAAGAAATGAACTTCTTCTTTACGTCAAATCCCTGGAGGAAAAAGTGGAAATTATGGAGCGGAATTCTCGTGCCTCTGGCCTTGAATTACGTAATTTTACACACAAAGCGGGTGAAACCAAAAAAGACTTATCAGAAATAATAGTAAAAATCGGTGAAAAGCTCAACACCAAAATTCAAAGTCATGAAATTAAAGATATCTTTCGGACAAAGTCAAAAGGCGAAAACAAGCCCATAATTGTTGAATTTACATATGTGA
Organism: Plagodis dolabraria; assembly: GCA_963854805.1. Classification (NCBI taxonomy): domain Eukaryota; kingdom Metazoa; phylum Arthropoda; class Insecta; order Lepidoptera; family Geometridae; genus Plagodis; species Plagodis dolabraria. The sequence continues at coordinate 10,520,760 of OY978445.1, read as the reverse complement.
TTAAAAAAGAAGAACTGCTAGAATCCCTAAAAAAGTTTAAACGTGACAGGAATGGTCAATTGGAGTCCTCATCTTTTGGTATCAAGGGAGATTCTACAAGAGTTTTTATATCAGAGACATTAACTACAAAAAACAGGCGGTTGTTTACTCAGGCACGTGACTTCGCAAAGACAAATTTATATAAGTTCTGTTGGACCTCCCGCGGCTTTGTATACATGATGGCCAGCCGGCTATCCGAATCGCCGGTGATGAAGACCTCGACCGTTTAAAAACTAACACGTGACTAGTACATTTTTTTTTGTCTCTAAAATACAATAGCATACCTAGGATAACTATTACTTACCATTCTATATATTATACTTTTATTATTATTGTAAAAAAAATAATGCCATTATACACACACACATACACAAAATTATACAAATCACAATTTCCTGATAAATACATTATTCACTTTCACACACACACTATAAACCATTACGGAACCCACTTACAATATTTGTCTTCTGATTATCACTATCTCCCTGCCAATAGTAGTCTACCAATAAAGTTTGATAACACAGCGACACTACTAGTACCAATGATTTTTCTCACATATTATTATGGATAGTACCATTAACAATATATCCACTGAACTTGATGATTATAGCATAACCCGTTCACTGATATGTGACCCTGAAGATTGCCATTACTATTTGAATGATATGAATAATGGATTAACTATAACTACACTTAATATCCGAAGTATTTACAAAAATTTTGACCAGTTCCAATTATTACTTCATAGATCCGGAATAGAACCCTATTTCATTATACTGACTGAATGCTGGTTAGAAACCCACAAAACGCCTCCTAAAATATCTAACTACAACATATTTTTCACAACTAAGTCCAAAAACCAAAATGATGGTATAGTAGCGTATGTTAGAGACCATTTGGAATGTATTACAGAAGAACCTGTTTTCGATGGTGCTACCTGTTTGATTGTTAAATATAAAAATAATGCTATCATATCAATTTATCGATCCCCGTCAGTACGCGTAATCAATAATTTTCTTGAATCATTAGAAGCAATAGTAAACAGACTAAATAAATATAAAAATATATTTATTGTTGGAGACATCAATATAGATATAAAGCCTACAAACAATGACCAAAATAGTTCTAGATATCTTGATCTTGTGCATAGCTTAGGGTTTCTACCAGGACACACCTTACCTACCAGGGACATGAACTGTCTTGATCATATACTAATCAAATCCAATTGCACCGGTACGTGTCTCGTTCTAAACACATTTATCACAGACCATAAAGTGGTACTTCTAAACCTAAATCACCCTCTTAGAAATAAAACCTCAAAGACTTTCAATAAAATTAACTATGATGATGCTCTTGCTCACTTACAAAACACTAACCTGTGCTTTATTTTTAATATGACTGATCCTAACCTTGCCGCTGAAGCACTATCTAAAGCCATTATGTATTCTATAAATATAAATACCAAAATTTTACCAGTACCTCGAAGCCAAAGAATTATAAAACCATGGATTACGATAGGTTTAGTAAGGTGTATCCGCAACAGGGACCGCATGCACTTAAAATTAAAAAAATCTCCTAATAATGAGGTACTTAAAATAACTTACACACGATATAGAAATTATTGTAATCGTACACTAAAAAACTTAAAAATAGCTTATGAAAAGTCTGAATTAGAAAAGGCTGGAAATAACAGTAAATTAATGTGGAATAAAATTAAAGAAATAACAAATACGAATAAACTAAAGATCCCACCTACTGAACTATTATCATTAGAGGCCGACCCGTATGATTCTGTTGAAGAACTCAACAAATATTTTTCAGGTGTTGGCACAAACTTAGCCCAAGCTATCACTAATTCCAATGATCTAAACACAAATAAACAAACCTATTTAAATTTACCTCCCTTTACTTCTGATTCCTTGGTTCTGCTGGAAACTGCTGAAGCTGAAATTGAATCACTTATCCTTAACTTAAAATCTAGCAGTTCTGGTGGATGGGATAATATCCCAACTTTATTTGTTATAAAGGCTAGGCGTACTATTGTTCCATACCTTACAAAAATTTGTAACCTGTGCATTGCAAAAGGTGTCTTTCCTACCATCTTTAAAAAATCTCTCATCCACCCAATCTACAAGGAAGGGGACAGAAACTTAGTTAGTAATTATCGTCCTATCTCAGTGCTACCCGTCCTTTCAAAAATACTAGAAAAAGTTCTTAATAAACAATTAGTACAGTTTATGGAGAGAAAGCTATTGCTATCATCATCTCAATTCGGTTTCCGCAGGGGCAGGAGCACAGAAGATGCCGTTAACCACTTAATAAGTCACGTGACTAGCCTAGTTGACAATAAGCAAAAAGTAATTGGGGTTTTCTTAGATTTGAAAAAGGCTTTTGACACTGTTTCTGTACCCATCCTGATTGAAAAGATGGAGAGGTATGGGATACGTGGGCTACCGCTGGAACTTTTCAAAAGTTACCTGCAAGATAGAACTCAGTGCGTAAAAATAAACGGCTTTGTTAGCAGTGATATTTCTACGACATTCGGTGTCCCGCAGGGTAGTGTGCTCGGTCCCAGTCTCTTCTTGATATATATTAACGACTTATGTAACATAGAATTATACAACGGATCTGTCTTCAGCTTTGCGGATGATACCGCACTTGTATTTCATGAAGAGACTTGGGAGGGAGTGAGTTCACTTGCGGAACAGGGTATTATGAAAGTATACAAATGGTTGAACCACAATCTTCTTACCCTCAACCTAAATAAAACAAATTTTATGACCTTCACTATAAATGATTCCACAAGGCCTTTACATAATTTTAAAATACAGGTTCATAATAATTGTGATCAGAAGTTAGGTAACAAATGCAACTGTATGGAGATCAAAAGGACCAGGGAGCTTAAATATTTAGGAGTCATTATTGATGATCTGTGCACGTGGCATGCTCATATTGACCTCATAACATCTCGAGTACGTAAATTGTCTTGGGTTTTTAAAAAACTGAGACACTTTGCCAATAAGGAACTATTGGTTATGGTTTACAAATCTATTTGTCATTCAATCATACAGTATTGTATATCCGTTTGGGGAGGAACACATAAAACATTCCTATTAAAAGTAGAAAGAGCACAGCGTTGTATTTTGAAGGTTATGCTGTTCAAGCCGTATAGATACCCAACACGACAATTATACGATGATTGTAAATTATTAACCATCAGACAGACATACATTTTACATATAGTTCTGAGAAAGCACATAATAACATCTTATCACAAAACTGATACTAATAAAAGACGAAAAGAAAAAATCTGCAAAATTACCCGACTACGCACAGCTTACCTAATACGCCAGACAACATATATGTCAAGCTTTTTATATAATAAAATTAATCAAGATTTAAATATTCATGAACTTACACACTGGGAAAGTAAATGTAAATTATATGCAATGCTCTTAAAAATGGACTATGATAAAACGGAAGAATTTGTAACCTATTAACCAATTTATCTAACCTATTTACACAAGTTAACACACACACACACGCAAACACACCCTCACACACACACACTCACACATACACATACACACACACACACTCATCAACAAATGAAAGTACACATTCCCAAGTAACGTGGCATAATTACGTAGTACATTATAATAGTAAATTTAGTTTTAGTATTATATATATAATATGTATACACTATGAATACAAACTTTAATATGTGGGTGTGACCTTAGGCCAAAACAAATGTACCAAAAACGACGTTCACAACTTGCTCGTAGCCTTCTAAAGTGATCATATTCAGTCCAGGTTTAGGTTACACCTAAAGTAGCTGTCAGTTTTAATTTGGGAAATAACGAAAATAGTACATGTATTTATAAATAACTGTACCATATAGGAAGGTGGTCCCCAAGATACAGGTTAACCTAGTTTGGGGGCCGAAAGTATTTTGCAATTGTAAACTGTTTATATATCAATAAATGTTATTATTATTATTATTATTCACGTTATTTATTTAATAACATAATTTTAAATTTTTTACAACATTCATATATAAAAAATAAATATTATAAAAAACTTAAAACTAGGATGCCGCCAGCAGCGGGGCAGGGCCTAAGCTACCAGCGGTTAGGACTGCAGAGAAAGGAACCTTCGGACAATGCGTGTCGTGTCGAGTATCACTGCCTTCTGTATCTGACCCTTGATCCAACCGTCTAGTGAGAGCCTCTTGAGGTGTTGGTCGAGGCTCTTCGCTATTAGGCCGTTCGCCGAAACGACTATCGGGACAATGATCGTCGAGTCAACATCCCACATGGCGGTTACCTCGTGAGCTAAGTCAAGGTACTTGCTGACTTTGTCCTTCTCGGCCTTCACGAGGTTCTCGTCATGTGGGATGGTGATGTCGACAAGCACTGCCCGGCGCTGGGATCGGTCGACCACCACGATATCAGGCTTATTGCAAACAATAGTCCTGTCCGTGATGATAGAGCGGTCCCAGTAGAGCAATGCACGACCATTCTCGAGAACTGGCGCCGGTGCGTACTGGTAGTACGGCACCTCTGACTCGACAAGGCCATATTGAAGGGCAAGTTGCTGGTGGATGATCCTGGCTACTTGGTTGTGCCTGTGTAAATACTCGCCGTTAGCAAGATGCGAACAACCGGAAATGATATGCCTGAGTGACTCTCCGGGACGGCGGCATGCTCGACAAATGTCGACCGTACCGTCCTTCAGGATATATTTCCGATAGTTGTTCGTCATCATTACTTCGTCTGCAATTGCACAGGCAAAACCCTCGGTTTCTCCAAAGAGGTCTCCGAAGCGTAGCCAGTTCACCGAAGCGAGTAAGTCCACATCAGGCCCAGTAAGGGCCCGAAAGAACCTCCCGTGCAGCTCCTTGCCTTTCCATACTGCCTTGCGGTCATCAGTGCTCAGCACCGTTGGTTTGCGCCAGTTATCGTTCGCCAAGGAGAGCGGTGTGAAGCCTTTGTCAACTGTCATGACATCACGATGCATCCCGCACTCGTGGTTACGGAAATAATCCCTGAGACTGCACACTTCACGGTTGTGAAGGCTCTTGGCATTTAAAAAGCCACGACCTCCCCATTTCCGTGGAATGTACAGTCTCATAACTGACGAGCGCGGGTGTAGCATGCGATGCAAAGTGAGCAGTTGACGGACTTTTCTATCCAGGGCGTCCAGCTCAGTCTGCGTCCACTTCAGGATGCCAAAGGAGTATATCAGTAGAGGCATCACCCAACCGTTAAAGGCGCTCGTCTTGTTGCCACCAGACAAAAAGCTTTTAAGTACTTTTGTCAGGCGGTAAAAGAAGCGTTCCTTTACCGATTCCTTGATGTCATCTACCGAAATACCCAACGACTCTGACATACCGAGGTACTTGTAGGACTCGACTTCGGAGAGAGATCTGAAAGTTATTGTCTCAGAAAGCTGCAAATTCGGAGAATTTACAACTTTCCCCTGCTGTACATGCAAGACCGCACACTTATCTACACCGAAATCCATCCTAATGGCACTGCTAAAAATCTGTGTAATTTTTAGCATTTCCATCAAGTCTTGGCGTTTCGGAGTAAACAGCTTTAGATCGTCCATGTACAGCAGATGACTAATGACCTCACCTCCTCTACGAAGTCGAAAGCCTAGCCCTGAATCCTTCAGCAAAGTGCTAAGAGGATTTAGTGCTAGGCAGAACCACAATGGACTCAGACTATCACCCTGGAAGATGCCTCGCTCAATCCTTATAAAGTCCTGCGGGCCAGAGGGGGTATCGCTACCACCTGGTTGACGAAGTACTGTCGTCCATTGTCTCATACATGCAGATAAAAAGGATTTCAGAGTTGTATCAATTTTATACAATTCTAATATCCTTTCCAGCCATGAATGAGGCACTGAATCATAGGCCTTTTTATAGTCAATCCAGGCAACAGAGAGAGCCCCCCTGTTCCGCCGAACTTGTTGGCTAATGGTCATGTCTATGAGGAGGAGCTCCTTAGTACCACGGGACCCAACCCTACATCCATTCTGAGCGGGGGCCAAAACATTGTTCGCAACTATGTGCGTGTTAATTTTTGTAGTCAGAATGGATGTAAGGAGCTTGTAGATGGTAGGTAAGCACGTGATGGGTCTATAGTTTTTCGGGTCCGTGGTACTACCGGACTTGTGGAGCAGAAAGGTGACACCGGTGGTCATGAAACGGGGAAGATAACCAAGCTCGAGGGCTTCTTGAAATTGTGTCGCCAATCGGTAGTGTGAGCATCGAATCCATTTTATCCAAAAGTTGTGCAATCCGTCTGGACCAGGACTTTTCCAGTTCTGGGTCGTACGAATTGCACAACTAACATCTACGGGGTCTATATTAACAGACCCCATGGATTCGATAGACTCACATTCCCGCTGGATAACACGAATCCAATCACCCTCTGTATGCTCGACGGGCATCGACCAGACGCCACGCCAGAAATCATTCATGGTACTGGCATCAGGCAGTTGCCCGTCGATCACACGCTGATCGGTCCCTTCCCATTTCCGGTACACCTTTCTTTGATCACTTTGAAAGAGGCGATTAAGCCAGTATCTATCCACACGCTCTCTATAGCGGCGAATACGACTCGCCCACGCATAGACCTTCTGCTTCAGGTAGTCAATGCGATCAGTGACACAGGCCATGTAGTCTCGGGGTAAGACACCGGTTCCGGCAAAGGCCTGGGTCACGAAACGCATGACTCGAGGGCGGTTATTCCCTCGACTGAAGCAGATAAGTTTAGCAATGAGAGTCCGGAATGAGTTGATACGCCGCTCGATCCGTACTTGCCATGCGGGCGCACACCCGGCGGGACGTGATGCGCGGTCGGTGTCCGGGAACTTGACATGAGCAACACGACACGCCGCAATAGCGCCACAGTACAAAATCGAGTGAGTATCAACTAAATCTTCGCTAGCCCGCAAATACGGGGCCAGCAAAGTATTCAGGGCTCCCATTAACGCTAGATTGCGTCTATGAGTAGGCAAACGTGGTAGTCGCGGCCTAGAGTCAGGTGTGAATCGATACTGGCTAATTGCGTCCTCCAAAGCCCTCCTCAGTTGCTCACTCACCTGGCTAGTCACGCTCATATTCGCGCAATCTCCCTCATCGACTTCAAGATCCACCATTGCCACTGGTGTCATACCCGACGATGGCGTCATAGCCTGGGCCGGGGTCGACGATGCGGCGGGGAGATCCTGTGCCATGGAAGGAGTCGCGCGAGTAGTAAGCGCCTCCAGGCGGAGCCGATCAAGCACAGACAGGTCTAACAGCTTGCACCGGTGGATAGCCCGCACTTGATCTGATAGGCGTTGGGCGGATACGGCGACAGTCGGTTCAAGGGTCTGAAACAGAGGCAGCATACGATCACGATACGCGGTCAGAATTGTTCCTCCCTCCGTAGCCCCATAGTAGGCGCGCATGCAGTTTTCATTGATTGATGGAGTCCATCGCATGCGGCGCACTATACCACCGGTAGCGGGGGCCGGGCGCGGAGCAGATTGCCCCACAGGCTCCAAGCGTGCCGGTAGCGGGGGACGTCCCCGTCGCACAGGTCTCGGCGGCGGCGGCGGCGTCGGTGGCCCACCCTCATCACTCGATGCACTCGATTCGCGGGGAGTGTGGAACTCGTCTCCCGACGAAGAGCTCGGAGCTGACGGGGTAGGCGGTGATGGGATATGTGCGCAGGTGGTCGCCGCTGTGGTATTCTGTCTCGCCTTTAATCTTGTGATCATATTTATGATATCTATTGGTTTAATTCCATATTGTAATTTGTTGTTGTTTTCTTTGTTCTTTGACATAAAGTGTCAGTATAGCAATTTGTAGTCATTTTAATTGTTTCTTCTTTAATTTTATAAAATATTGTCTGCTTATGTTATGGAAGGTTTTATTATACACTCAGAATATAATATAGTAGGAAACATCAGCCATAAAGTGTAAAAATTCAATTTTAAAATTGTTTTGTGAAAAAAGGCGACGTATGTCAGCGGTGTTTTTTTTTTTTTTTTTTTTGTTTTTTTTTTTTTTTTATTATTATTATTATTATTAATGTTGATTTTTATTATGTATATCACATAACCTTATTAATCGAGCTATTTATTACTTTGGTATATTAAAATTTACATTTTATTATATCACTACAATATCTGATTGTTTTTTTAATGTTTGGCTTACTTTAATCCCGAAAAGATCACAAAACAAGACACAGCTGCACCCATATTTTAGTAGCAGTAGAACTCTTTGTGAATAGGTTCGTCCGAGAATTCTGTCTATACCTGTTTCTAACGTCAGCAGTAATATTCGCATTATTGTATTCCGGTTCGAAGGAAATGGGTGTTAGTGAGAATACAAGGACACGAGCCTTACGTCTCAGGGTGATGGGCGCAATGCATTTCGTCACGTATAACGAAATGCATCTATTAAACGCAGAAGTTGCCGCTTAACACCAATTTGATAAAAGAAACTTTAGTTTGAAGGTCCGATGTAATAGAAAGCAAGCCTATAAGTACTTGTTCCATCATCCAGACTGTAATTTTGAATTTTTTCTAGGAAAACTTAGAACACTAGTGTCACTCATGCTCCCGGAATCAAACCCAGTTCTAATGCATCGGCAGCATCAGCTTCGAACAGATGTAAATGTTAGATTGGCTGTACATGGAATGGATAAGCTGCAACTTTTCATTTAAAGCCCATAACAAAACGTTTCAAAAAACTCGATCATATCCCTTCTTCATGTCAACGAACACCATATGCTGTCTTGTGCGTATATCTGTATTTTTTGCACCGTAATTGAAGTGTTGTCCAGAAATAAATCCGATCTGAGCCTGTGTCGTTTCACTTTCTAAGAGCTATATGAAAATAAAATAAATGACAAATAAAATACTTCTCCGGCTCATTTCAAGACGATATAGATAGTAAGTAGTACCTAGTAGTTTAGAAAACGAGAAAGTTCTGCATGGAAATACTTTGGGTTCATATCACATGATCCCTATTCCATATTACACCGGTGACCTGAATCACAAACCATTAGTAAGTGCGAGCTTACCGACAGATTTTTTCACACACTTTTTTGGTTACCAATACTAATCTCGTTATCGTTTCAGTGAAAAATAAAAACAAAAAACTCGTATTAAAAATGTGTAAATACAAGATTCGAGGAGGTAGGAGCAGGAAAACTCGCTGGGTGTGCTCAGAGCAGGAAAGCAAAGGTCGCAAAGCTAAATTAATGACAGGTGTCAAACGTGTCACTACTACCATTGGTAAACATACGCGTCCTCCTAATTAAGTTCAGGCGACACAAAATTACGCTCTTTTTACTATAAGGCGTTTTTCTTACCTATATTGTGCCCTACTCGTAGCATTGTGTAGCTTGCATGTATTGTGTCATTGTCAGTTTTCCTCATAAGTATATACAAATATCTAAAGTATTTTAAGATGAATAAAAGGCAGCAGTCGTAACATATATACGGTTTTTTACCATGCTTGTTATTTTAAGTAGGCTTTCTATTCTGCACTTAACAGATATTGTTATTTTCTGTTTGATTCCTTGTATTACCATTTATAAGAGCAAAAACAAAAACGTAAAAGAGCACGTGTCTTATAAGGCACTCCCGTAAATTTATTTTTACTTTAGCTACTTTTTTGTAATAATGTTATTTTTTGGACAATCCGCCATATATAAACACATTATGTGTGAATTTGTACCTATCATGGTTCAAGGGATACAGGTCTGGTCTCGCTTTATTTTAATTTCACTTGATTACCTAATTAGCCGTGGGGTGCCAGGGTGGACTGATCCGTGGGGTGCCGGGCTAGAATTTCACTTCCCCATTGCTACCTGTAGGTGTCGTAAGAGGCGACTAAAGGTAAAATACCGTGAGGTGGGCAGCAGCGCCTTCTGAGGAACTAATATCTTAAACTGAGATCCCCAAGACGCCTGCCAAGCCTCAAACTTCCAAACCCTCCTTAATGCGTATGCTGTGTTCAGAGCGGTGGACAATCCGGCTAATACAGCACAGTGCCCTTTTACTGTTTGAAAAATTTTTAGTATAAAAATAGTCACGGTTATCAAATCTAATACGTTCCTCCCGATTTCATGAGAGGTCAGTCAATACAAGATTTTCTAGCTCGAATAATGGTCCCGAGATCCATGGAAAACGAAAACTGGAAAGTTATATACATATAAATACTACATGCAGTAATTGTATTTATTATAGCAGCACTATGTATACTTAGTCCTTTAAATAACGAATGATAGATATGTCTTTTTAATTACCTATATATAACTTTTTTTCGCTTTCAGCGTGTCTAGCCCCCATTCAATTCATGACAACCAAGTTTGGAAACCCTACTATCCAGTGGGGAAAATACCGGTTCAGCAAAAAGCTGACTCGAAAGACTAAGACCTGGTGGGAATGCACTGCAAGGAAGTCCTTCCAATGCAGGTGCATGGCGGTCACCGTTGACAGGAGGCTGGTGAAGCTCATTGGGTGGCACATCATTAATAATAAGGATCTTAGGACTCCAGTAATAAAAAAAAATTGATAAAAACATTATGACTGTTGAACACTTTACTGTTAATAAAGTATACTTTGATGTAAATAATTTGAAAATAATGGTTCATTATTGTATATTATATACATACGTACGTTTAAATGTATATGACACAATATTTAGGTAACTTACTTCAAATAGGAACTGATAATTTTGTAAAGCTAATACAAAAATGGTATATTTATTTAATTTCCGCCGTTTAGATTATCAAACGGAAGGATTTTTTAGAAACACATGCTATTTAAATTTATTTGGAAAATACGCTGGATAAATTCGTTGATCTTATACCATCTGTACTAAGTACACACCGCATTCACCGCGAATTTCGGTTCTCGGTGAGTGCGGTGTGTACCTCGCGCTGCGCATAGTTTTACATATTTTGAATTAAAACAACATAACGCCGCCTTAGTGCTTGAATAGCCGAACGACCAGAAAGCAAATTTTACAGGAGACATTAATTTTAGTTTGCTATCCATACAGGGAAATTTTATTACAACGAATGCTTATAAATGATTGGTATAAACTTTAAATTGGATAAACTCTTTTTGGAAATATATATATATATATATATCATTAAAATATTAGCTACGTACTGCATATTTTCAATTTATACGTGGAGGTTGGACAAAATACCTCAAACTAAATTGCGTAGATGGATATAAGGCACAATGATCAGAATTCACGGCACTCATATTGAGTGTCAGTTACGTGCTTGTTTGTCTGAACAACCATCATTTTTAATATACAGCATGTTCAGTTTTCATTCATTATAATAAGTGCCCGTGAGATGCCGGGCTAGAATGTCACCCCCCAGAACAACAACAATAGTAAATAACCAGAAAATGGGCACGCTGCGATACTCAAGACCCCATGCTAAGCGTGGGGATTAAAGCAAACCCCCACTTAATGGAAAAGGCTCTGATCAGCAGTGGACAATCCAGCCGATACAGTACTCGTTCATTATAACGCATACTGCGATTCCCAAAACGCCTGCCGAGCGAGGGGATTATGACAAACCCCCATATTAGAGGAGGCTGTGTTCAGCAGTGGACAATTCGGCTTATACAGTATTGCTTAATTATATCGCAATGCGATCCCCAAGAAGCCTGCCAAGCGTGGGGATTATGACAAACCTCATAATAGGTGAGGCTGGGTTCAGCAGTGGACAATCCGGCTTAAACAGTATTCGTTTATTATATAATAATAATAATAATAATTTATTTCTTAAAAAGGCAAGTTTACAAAATATGTTATAATACAAACTCCTGATTCCTAAACTAGGTTCTTGAGAACCCGTAACATAGGTACCAGGACCTCTTTCGTCCGAGTACAGATTTGTTGTTTGCCTTAGCAGTATTCATACAATATATTATATATATATATATATATATATAGTACACTCATAAGAAATATTTATATAAAATACAAAAATCATTTTAGAATAGCAATTTCATAATATTATTATAATTATAAATTCATAACACTGTTGTGTGTGTGTGTGTGTGAGGGTGTGTGTGTGTGGTGTGTGTGTTTGCGGGGGAAGTGTGGGGTGTGTGAGTGTGTGTGATATTCAAAGCACTGGTGTGATCCACTGTTCCGTTTGTTCATAATTCATATCGATTAGTTTATTAAACAGAAGTTTTTTGAGTTGATATTCTGATTTTGAGTATATTTTATCACTTTTGTGAGTCTCATTATATAGGTAAGGTCCCAGAAAGGTAATAGATTTCTTAGCGAATGTAGTGCTCACTATTGGTACTGTAACAACATTGTGGGAAGCACGTTTTGTAGCAATCTTTTTATCAAATTTGGTTGATTTGTGTTGACGTAGTACAGCTTGTTGCACAAAAAGTTGTCGTACAGTAAGCACTTGACATTCTCTATGAAGATCTGCAGTAGGGTATCTATATGGTCGTTTCGTGCTACATTTCAGAAGTCCTCTTTGAGCTCTTTCAAGTGGTAAGAGGTGAGTCTTATAAGTTCCTCCCCATGACGCTATACAATAAGTTATGATAGATTGGCATAGTGAAAAATACATAAGCTTTATGATATCCCAATCCGCACTATCACGAATTGATTTGAAAACGGCTGTTAACTTTCTGACTCTAGTTTTGATTTCAGTTATGTGAGGTACATATGACAGTCTATGATCGATGATGACCCCGAGATATTTAATAGAAGTAACTCTTTCTAGATTAGGACATTGACATATAGATGGATAGATGTTAGCACAAATGGATGTTTTGTGGCCTACAAGTGACAGATTTTCGTCAGGAGTGCCTTTTAGTGAGAAATTTATGTATTTCGTTTTTTCAACATTTAATGATAATAAATTATTTCTAAGCCACATGGATACCGTATTAAATGCTATTTCAGCAACTTTATTAACATCCTCCCAACTCTCTCCCTGAAGTATAATAGCTGTATCATCAGCATAAGTTATAATACTGCCTTGTTTTATAGTGAGTTCACAGAGATCGTTAATATAAATCAGGAAAAGAGTCGGTCCGAGTATGCTTCCTTGTGGAACTCCATATTCAATTAAGGTTGGTCTACTAACATATTCACCCAGTTTGACACTCTGTGTCCGGTCCTGCAAATAATCTTTTAAAAGTTTAAGTTGATTTCCTCTTATACCCATCTTTTCAAGCTTACTAAGTAGCAAGGGTACGGACACACAATCAAAGGCCTTTGCTAAATCGAGGAATATTGCCTGGCATTTTTTTTGTGAATCTAATTTGTTTACAATATAATCGGTTAGTTTGAAAACAGCATCATCTGTTGATTTGTTTTTACGAAAACCGTATTGGTTATTAGATAGTAGTTTATTTTTTTCTAAATAATCTACTACTCTTTTATTTATTACTTTTTCAAAAATTTTGGATAGCGATGGTAGAATGGAAATAGGCCGGTAGTTTCCAGGAACTTTTTTATCTCCATTTTTATGAATGGGAACAATAATGGCATGTTTTAAAGCTTTAGGAAAAGATGCAGTATGAAGACCAAGGTTTACTAAATGTACTATGATTGGAGACAAAACATCCACATTTTGTCGAAGTATTTTCGATGATATACCGTCCCAGCCTGCTGCTGAGTCTTGTTTTAGTGAATTAATTAAATTTTTTATTTCATTTTTGTCTGTATCCAGCATGACTAGAGAGGATTTTGGGGATATAATACAATTATTGGCAGAAGAATGGGAGTCAGGAGTAATATTTTGGGATATTGATTTACCGACGTTAGCAAAATAGTAGTTTACTTTATCCACAGCATTTTGTGGTGACATGTCAAAATTCAAAAGATCTTGTGATAATTTCGGCCTTGTTTTGTAGTTAGTAATATCATTAATTACCTTCCAAGTTTTTTTAATATCATTGTTTTTTGCAGCTGTCTTAAGTAAATTTTTTTCGTAATTTATTTTAGCTTTCCTTAAAATGCCCTTACAAAAATTTCTGTATCGTTTATAGGTTTTTTTCAAGATATCGTTTCCTGGATCCTTACGCAGCTTCAAATGCATCATGTTTCTATTTTTCATACAACGGATCAAACCTACTGTTATCCATGGTTTTCGTGTTATTTGTCTTCTTGGTAATACAGAAGTAATAGTATTATTGCAAATAATTTGTGACACAAGTTCAATGAATAAGTCAGTAGCTATATTACAATCTTCAATGGAAAGTATTTTTGAGAAGTCTGCGGTATTTAAGCAGTTTGTTATTTGTGGATAATTTATTTTTATAATAGTTTTTGACGTATGAACGTTAGTTTGCTTAAGGTCAATACATAGAAACTGCGTAAGATGATCTGTGACTGTGTTTTGTATTACAAATGTTTGACATTCAAACGATGATCTTATCATGAAGTGATCAATGCAGTTATTTTCTCGTGTAGGCAGCATATGGGCCGGTAGGATGCCGTGCATAGATGTCAAATCTAGGTAATATGAGGTATTTTTATCAGTAGTTTCAGCCAGTAAATTAATGTTGAGGTCTCCAGTAATAATGACATTTTTATAGTTTCTTAGCGAATTTAGAAGTTCATCAAGTGAGTTTAAGAAAGGTGTTGCATCATCATTTGATGGAGATCGATAGATGGCTAATATGATTATGTTGTTGCTAATCTTAGTTAAAAGGCATGTTGCATCTGTTATATCACACTGCGATCCCCAAGAGGCCTGCCAAGCGTGGGGATTATAGCAAACCCCCTTAATAGAGAAGGTTGTGCTCAGCAGTGGACAATCTAACTCATACAGAATTTGTTCATAAGTGCGCACACTATGATCCCCAAGATGCCTGCTAAGCGTGGGGATTATGAGAAACCTCAATAATATGGGAGGCAATGTTCGGGAGTGGACCATCGTTCATCATATCGCACTCTTCGATCCCCAAGACGCCTTCTGAGTGTGGGGATTATGACAAACCCCTATAATAGGCGAGGCTGTGTTAAGCAGAATAGGTGGAAAATCCAGCTTATACAGTATTCGTTCATTATATTACACTACAATCCCCAAGATGCCTGCCAAGCGTGGGGATTACGAGAAACCTCAATAATAGGGGAGGCAATGTTTAGGAGTGGACGATCGTTCATTATATCACACACTTCGATCACCAAGACGCATGCCAATCGTGGGGATTATGACAAACCCCCCATAATAAGGGAGGCTGTATTCAGCAGTGCACCATCCGGCTTATACACCATTCGTTCATTATATCGCACACTGCGATCCTCAAGACGCCTGTCAATCGTGGGGGTTATAGCAAACCCCAATAATAGGGAGGCTGTGGTCAGCAGTAGACCATCATTCATTATATTGCACACTGTGATCCCCAAGACGCCGGTCAAGCGTGGGGATTATGACCCCTCCCCTGTGTTCAGCAGTGAACAATCCAGCTGATACAGTTTTCGAACGAAAGTCAACTAAGAGGTTTTTAGCATTTTACCAATAACTCTGTATATATATTAATTTATATTATATTATAATTAAAATAATATTAAAATTTGCAAATTAGTACATTATTTTTTGTGATTAGATTGAAGAATTATATATACAATTTTTTAAATATAGATTTCACATCACCGATAGAGAAAAAAAAAATGTTAAGTAGAACAAATAAAATCAGCCTGTATGCACAGTCCACTCCTAATTCAGACACTAAAACTAAATAATTTCAACGAAATGTACACGTACCTTTCTAAATCCAATGCACTGTGCATGTAACTTTCTTTTATAGTAAATTCTGTCAAATCTGAGCACTTTATTAAAAATATTTTATCATTTAAACTATTAATAATATTATATTTGATACAATATCGCTGCTAGACTCAAATCATAACAAATAAGATGGCGCCGCGTCCCATTCAGATGAACGGTTGTGATTGGTCGGTTGATGGTGGTTGGGCATACAAGAACGAAGCTTAATGTTTGGATGCGTTCGGTTAAGCAAAATATGGCGTTCAGGCAAACAAGCACTCAACACAATTTAAGAATCGGAGATAGGGTATTTTATTTTCGCTAGTTCTGAACGTTATATTAGAAATAAAACCAAATAATATATATTGAACAACGCGTAATCAACTTGTCTATGAATGGGAATAAAAAAGTCATTTTGGTAAAAAATGGTCTGTTGGCCATTCAAGTACTAGGGAGACGATAACAAATTAAATATAAAATTTGCGAAACGAGGACGAACATAATATTATTATGTACTAACTAGACTCACGAGAAAACATACGCTCCATGAAGAATTTGGACACCTACTTACTAACAGTTCTGCAGTGGAGGAACACTCTCTGATACATAAGCAATATTATTTTAAATTCACACGAATTAAATGGTAAGTATATATAATGATATTATATATTAGCTTTACACAAAATGATTTTAGCTCTTAATTATTAACTATTGAAAACATTGATATCAGTTTATAGCACAAACAATCCTTCATTTAACTAATGACACCGTACTTTTTACATATTTCTTAAACGCGAATTCTGATAAATGCAGTTATTTATTTGTCTTGTAAAGTTTGCTAAATGTTATTAAAGATTTCTTAGTAAACATATAAGTGAGATTAGCAGTGATTCAGTAGACAATTCGTTATCGGTAAACCTCAGACCGACTAAGAACTAGTTCTCGTTCAGTCTGAATGGTAGACCATGTCCAGGGCGGGTCTAAGCGGACGGCACGCGACGCTACACCGAACATATAAAATTTCACGATATTGAAGGGTACGCTGATCGTTCTATATGTATCTTGAAATTGCACTTCGTTCTGTAGTGGTATGAAGTTTTTTTATTTTAATTATATAGCTAGTCGCCTGTTAATGAGGGTCTTTAGTCTTCAGGTATACAACAACCCTGTAACTATACATAGCAAATAAATTTGTTCACAACCGACAACGATATTTAAATATTCTTTTATTTATCCATTTTAACTATTAAATAATATTAAAACAGTTACCAAAGTTTAGAAATGTGCTGATTTGTCAGTCTGTAAAAGTTATGGCGACACTGCTGAGCCGTTGTCTATTATACATTTGCAGGAAAATACAGTAAAAGAATTTGGAGATACACAGTCAAAGCTATGGAAGCAGTTATAGAAGACGTTGGACGTGGTTTGACGTATAGAGCGTCAGCAAAAAAAACACAAAGTACCGAGAGCCACTCTCCGAGATAAAGTTACAGGGAAGTCGCCTCGAATTAGAAAAATGGGTCCATGCTCTTACTTATCAAAGAAGCAGGAAAATCTTCTTGTCAAATGGCTGAAACATGTAACAAAAGCGGGATACCCAGTTTCAAAAAGGTTATTACTTAATAATGTTCAAGAAATGGTTCAGGAGTTACGAATCCAAACGCCTTTTAAGAATGGTAAGCCGGGGCAAAAGTGGCTGCAATGTTTTTTGCGGCGCCATCCTGAAATAACTTTATGTCGGGATTCAAACAAATTCTCACAGACAACTTTCCACTTAGAAACATGGTCAAGGGATGTCATGTCTCATCTACGATAAACTAACGATTTCTGAATATCTACTTGTTGTCCTTAACCAAATAATAAAAAAATATATATCAGTGCATATAAGTATTCCCCGAAGAGGTAGTAAAGGTGTCTAAATCCATCTAGCTACCCACATTTCACGTGACATGTTTTGATCTTATATAGCCTTATAGGCAGAGGCGGACTATACAATTAAATTCAATCACATAAAAATCCGCTAGTTATTATTAAAGCCCAATCACAAAAAAATGTGATCAATTCGAACTGGTCGCGGCCATACCTTTGGTGATAAGCAAGGTGAATTCATCCAAAAATCGCAAATCTATAACTTTTTATTTGTGATTGTGACGGTACAAGCACGAGGCCCACTTGATGTTATACGGATTAACCTCTGCCTATAACAGATGCATTTCGTAATGTGACAAATTGCATCCTTCATATTGACAAGTCTCATGGGCCTGTCTGCTGTCGGAATGTGTTCCTGTTAAGTGCATGGCGACTGATTTTCTACTTGAGGGTGGTGGCTAGTCAGGTGGGCATTCGCAAAATGACGTTCCACCCCATGTGGTGAAGCTCAAGCCGTAGGTGGGGATCGAACTAGGGCCCTGCAGCACGGCAGTCTAATAGCTAGAACCGCTTGGCCATCATTATTTCATAAACTTAACAAATTCTAATGAAAACGTGGAGCAATAGCTTACTTTTGTTCCACGTTAATTATTTGAATTATAGTCAGACTCCATTACGCTCATTAGATATAGTTATTTACAACTGCTCTTAGAAAAGTGTTCGAAAATAATTTTGTGTTTTCATTACCTAATCATATATAATCATATATCAAATATCAACTTTTCAATAAAATGTAAAAGTGGTATATTTTGCATGGTGATAGGGGCTTTTGTGAATGCCCGCTATTTGCTATCTATCTTCTGCCATCAAGCACCTATAGGTGAAATCTGCCGCTAAGCACCTAACGGTATGTTCCAGTGTAACGGTTCGTTACAAAACCATCCTATTGTTAACTAAAATATAATAATGTTAAAGAAAATCTAATATTGAATATCAGCTACCTAATTAATTTAATACTATTCTTTAGCTAATACATTTCTATCAAACTATTATCTACTTAGGTACTATTTCTTTGCCATATACTACTTATATAGATAGATAGAACTCAGTATTGAAACACCACAGCACAGATATATGCTAAATTTACAAAAAATACATTAATTGGCGGCGTGAACGCAAACTACGATGAATGAGAGGTGCGGGGAATGACGATTTGCGCAAACCGTCAGCTGCTATCGTAACGGTCGCGACGCGAGCCTGGGGTTGAGTCTGTGCTTCACTGCGTATACTCGTACCGCTCCATTTTTTTTTATCATCTTGTGATTTTAAACCGCATTATCTGAGTGAGTGTTGTACACGTCTTAGTTATGTGATTATATTTATTGAATATTGTTATTGTTATGTACATTGCACATTGTAAGGACTGTAGGTATGGGTTCGTATTTCTTATCTCCGTTTTAATTGAAATTGAACTCTTAGTAAAAGGTTTCTGCGCCTTTACTAAATGCAACATGTTTGTGTTTTATTTTTATCCCTTTGTGGTTTTCTATCATACATCAACTTCCAAATCATTTTAAATAAATGTCAATTTATATTTTTATATCTTCACTCATCTATATATTTTAAGATATTCATAAACATTGCCTACTGTGACTATTAAATTGTGATTTATAGTCTTTTTTTTCATTTAAACAAATACCACGAACTATGTACAATACTACAGCTACTACAATAAAAGAATTAAGACAACCTATAAGTCATAGCAGACTCACAGGCAGTCCAAATCCTCTAGCCCACTTCCAGTTGGCAGCGTGTCCAGCATATTAGAAATTATATATTAGATATTATTGGAAACGGGATATTTACCGGTACGGTGTATTTGATTATTTTGGGGATTTCAATATATCCGAAAAAATGTAAAAGAAAGAGGGTAGACCAGTTTGTCTGCCCTTAGTGCCGACCATGCACCGGTATTACTTCAGTTTACTTCCTCATGATCAAGGCGCTGTCAACAGTGCCGTAATATCGATAGCTCAAATCCAATCAAATACACGGTAAATATCCCGTTTCTAATAATAACTATAGTTTAAATGACTGTGACAGTTTAAAAACTTATATTGTCATTATATGTCTGCATATACACGATATTATGAGACGCCGTTACTGTAAAACTTGTACTTATATCTTATTTACTTACTGCGACCATAATTAGCTTGAGAGCCACTAATTATATCTTAGCCTGAAGAACATCTTCAGCCACATCATCACTTACCATTAGGTGTGGTAGTGGTCAAAGGCTAACCTAAGTGACATAAAAAAAGAAATCAGTGATGAACTTAATAGTTTGACTGCCACATCACTGATCTCATTTTTTGTGTGTAACCATCTCCCTCCACTTCACGCTTCACGTCTGGGACGTTGCAGTCCATGACTCTGCTCAGCGCACTGTACACGTGCTTCCACAGCCAGGGAAGCGGTTACGATTAAGCGTGCAGTATATATTTTTATATTTTATTTATTACTTTATTACACAAAAATAAATGAAGGAAATAATCCAATGAAATAAATATTAAATAAAAGCATTATGTACCTGTCGTCTAGTGTAGGAAATAGAAAAAAATAGTAATTAGAGGTTTTAGAAAATAAAATAAATAAAATCAGAAGAAAGAGTGAATTAAAACTTTAATGGAACCTACTTAGCATAAAAGTATATCATATAATAAATAAACCGCATCATCATTATCGCACAAGTGAGATATTGGTCAAAACCTAGTCTATAAAATACACTGTGGAGAAACGCATCCTGCTCACCACAGTGGGTGACCACTTACCACAGTGGGTGACCACTTACCATAGTGGGTGTACAGTAATCAAGATGTAGTCTACGAAGTGCAAATCGAACTATAACGAGGAAATGCGATTAAATGACGGCATTTATATAATGAACGTGAAGCTTTAACAAATAAATACTGTTATTAATTTGCCACCGTGCCATTACAATTGTGATGCAATGCCGTTCTCAGAGGAACATTTTTTTTAATGATAAATATTAACAAAATAAAAAAAAAAATTTTGGCGACAATTCCGCCTCATTTACGATATTTTTTGTTTGTGAAATATTAAGTTTGCATATTATATAACAAGATTAGCATAATATCTTTATTTCAAAGTTTTTATTATTTGCAGATTTATCACTACCAACGTTTGAGGAAATCTCAGAAACTACTTGGAAAACATGGGACTCATCAATATCAAAGTCAACTCAACAACCATTAAACGCAGATTTAGTTTCTACTGCAACCAACTCGGGAGGTGGGAGAATTTTACGGAATATTTCCAAAACGCATATTATGAAAGAAGCTCATCCATTTGAAAAAATATCTTCAAAACAGCTGAGGCCGATTTGTTCTACAACATGTAAATTACAATGTTACGAAAAGTTTAACGTTGCTCTCCGGCAAAATATACTAAACGACTTCAGCAAATTGCGTGATCCAGCTAAACAATGGAAATACATTAACATGTTTACTGTTATACAAAAGAAGAAACGTACAACCGTCAATAGTTCACGACGACGACACACTGTTCTCTACTTCCTCCCTCTGCTTGGTGACGATCGGAGTTCTTGCAACCGTGTTCAAGTATGTCTCAAAATGTTTTTAAATACTTTGTCTATCAAACCTGGCGTTGTAAGGACTGCCCTTAACAAAGTAACTCAAGGCGAACCTTTGACGGATAGGAGAGGAAAATATATAAGGACTACCCTTAACAAATCCACTCGGAAATAACCTTTGAGGGATGAAAATGTAAAACATAATCTTTTAAATCATAATAGCAATACGTAATGAGTTATGTCAAATCAAATCAATCAAATCATTTATTTACTAGAATGTTGTATAAAGCACAGCTGGTGGTAAATTTAAAATATAGGTTCAAACATTCTACCATAACAATGGTGTGTAAATATTACATAAAATTTACAAAATAAGTTTAATTATAATTAATGTATTCGAATGTTATAATAAATAAAACCAATAAATAGAGATTTCATGTCAGTATGTTGTGTTTAAAATGTAAATTCAATTAAAGAGAAAAAAAAATAAAGAAAATTAAATGTCACAATAAATACTTATTGATACAAATGTTGTTATTTAGTCAATAAATTCATAAATTATTTTCCATTATTTAGTTTTATATGTCATAAATTCGTTTAAGTTATAAAAACAATTTTCAAGTAACCACAATGTCAGTTTCCTTTTAAACACGGGTAAAGATAATTCTTTTAAATTATCAGGTATCTTATTATAAACATTAATAGCATTTATATATGAGTTTCTTTTATATAAGGTCAGATTACTATAAGGGCAAAAGAGTTTATATTTATATCTTGTAGGTCTGATGACCACCTCTGAGTTGAGTGTAAAGAATTTATGATGCTGCTTAACAAAAACACAAAGTTCTCTTATGTACATACACACAAGTGGTAATATACGGAAACTCTTGAAGAGAGGTTTGCAGGAGTCCATACACCAGGCCCTACAAATTGCTCTTACACATTTCTTTTGACCGAGTTACCCCACAAAAGAAGACCGTACGAAAGCACAGACGACACATAGCCGTGGTACGCACTAAGTGCAGCTTCGGTGGAAACTGTTACGCGTAACCGTTTGATAGCATATACAAACCGGTCAAGTTTATTACAGACATATCCTACATGTGTCTTCCAATCGCAATGCTTGTCGATCATTATTCCTAAAACTTTGTAGTTATTACTTCTTCTATTCGATTTCCATCATAAAGTACTTTTAAATCAAATGTCAGCTTTTCTGTAATTACGAAATTGGATCATTTTAGTCTTTGAAAGATTGATTTTTAAATTATTGTTATGTAACCAATTAACAACTATATGTAGCGCGAGATTTACGTCAGTTTCATACTTAGCTTTATCTTCACATTTTATTATTATTGTTGTGTCATCTGCGAACAGAATAGTTTTGTGTTTAGTGAAGTTTGGGAGATCATTTATATAAATGAGAAATAAAAACGGCCCCAGAACATTTCCCTGCGGGACACCAAAAAAATTGGTTTTATATCTAGATCTACTTGCATTTTTTAAACCTTTTGATACTTTTGAAACCTCAACACATTGATTTCATTCTGATAGATAGCTTTTTATCCAATCATTTGCTTTTCCTCTTAGGACCGTACTACAGTATTTTGAAACACCATACACAAACATTGTTTTTTTTTTACTATTTCTTACTAATACACTTTCTTTTGATGCCGAGTTTTGGAATATGTCTGTATGTCTTGGTACCATGAAGCCAAAACAAAATATTCTGAGGTTTGTGTCCCTATAATACCAAAATATAAACATAAATTAGTCATAAGTCTAATCTGTAGTTACATTTAAACTATGAAAAATCTTGAGTTCTAACCACACCTGTATTATATTTTAAGTGCAATTGTATCCTAAGTCCTAAGAACCCTTCCTGTCGGAATGTAGGTAAATATAATTTATATATTTTACTTTATTTATTTCTTACAAAATTCATGTACCAGTATAACGTAAGGATATCGCTTATTTAAGAAATATGCATATCCTAAAGATGCGCTACGAATTCCTAGTTCAAAACTATCAGTTAAACAGTGGCAGTTAGTACAAAAAATTGTATCAACTTGTAGAATGTCTAAGAATCAATGATTGAAATGTAGTTCATACTACATTTCGATCATTAATCGAAGAAGGCATCCGCCTATCCTTACGAAGTAGTATAATATGTTAAATGTTCATAGCATATTATTTTCCAACATTTATGTTCTTATAAC
Source organism: Plagodis dolabraria (assembly GCA_963854805.1). NCBI lineage: Eukaryota > Metazoa > Arthropoda > Insecta > Lepidoptera > Geometridae > Plagodis > Plagodis dolabraria. The sequence goes on along the minus strand of OY978445.1, from coordinate 10,497,238 downwards.
TAATGAAGATCAGTGACGCATCGTATTACTCAGAAGTTATTATGTACCAGTATCAGATGCTACACGACCTTATTATTAAACTAAGCTATGAATCACACGTCTAACTTTATAGGACTATTCCATACTTACCCACACATCTCCTTCTGATTATAAAAAAAATCAAAAGATAAAAATTATATCATACTTAAACATCAATTAAATTAAATACTAATTTCACTTATGTACTACTTTATTTACAGAACCAAAATATTTGCTCAATGCTCGTGGTAATAGAGTGTTGTCTATTGGGAGCTATCTATACACGGTAGATGTTGCACCGCACATTTTCGTATTAACGAAAATGTGCGGTGGCGGTGCTTCAAGAAAAATATTAAAAAGCTTCAGAAATGACCGTGACTGATATCATTGCAAGGATAGCTGGTTCTCATAACCACACGTAGTTATTGTACCTTCTTAAATGCAATACTGTGTTTAAATCATTATTTAAAATTATTAAAAAAATACTCTTTGCGTTGGACATGAACCGAGTCAGAAGGGAAAATCTTGTTTAGGTTAAATTCAATTAGCTTAAAAATAATTTGCATACCTGGATGCTGTAATGGTAATTGCAACTTTTATTGATTGTGAACAGTATTTGAGGCGAGTGACAATAATCTTGTAAGCAGTATGAAAAGTGAAAAAAATAGTAATTGGAACTGGCTTCCAACACTTGAAAGTGTAAAATAGCTTGTGGAAGTCGGGCCATTATAATATGATGTCAATGTTTTTGAACCAACATGGTACAGATGTCAACAAGTACTTAACATTTATTTGGGTAGTGGAAGTTTTTTTTTTATGCCTGATAGGTTAGCCTTTAACCGCTATCTCACCTAATGGTAAGTGATGATGTGGTCGAGGATGTTGTTCAGGCTAACCCAGAGTTACTGGCTCTCAAGGACAGCTGCCGGAACAAACCGTTAGGTGCTTGGCGACTGATTTTCAACTTAAGGGTGGTAGCTAGCCAGGCGGGCATTCGCAAAGTGCCCTACCACCATGTGTAGTTTCTCAAGTAGATTCTATTTAAAAAATATATGTTTAATATATTTTATTAACCTTAATGAGTTTTGTGTTTTTTTAATTTCGAACTATGAAATAATTTTTTAGAAGCGGAGCACGCGTGCTCTAATGAATTATAGCGTTCAGAAACATCTGCAAAGCCATCACAAAATCTTTTGTAGTACAAACGATCAAAGATTTTCTTAGGTATCTTCACTTAAATTCAAAGTTTTAATTTTCATATGTTCTGTCAAATTAATTCTAGGTAAGCCTGAACTATCTCTACGGCGGCATCATCATTTACAATCAAGTGAAATAGTTGTCATAGATTAGCCTTTCAGATAAAAAATAAGAACACGTAGACAACCGGAGATGAAGCGGAGTATTTGCAAGTTGAAGTGACAATGGGTAGGACACGTCGCTTCACATTATCGTGTTCCACTTTAGGTAATGTAGAGTAGGCTCACATAATTATGATTGGTCCGTCGATCGTGAGACACTTGGACAAATGAATCATATTATGTCCTCTCTAATTCGTCTCTTTTATTTTATTCCAAATCATCCTAAAATAAATACTTATTAAAATATGGGTAACACATGATACATATATAATTAATAACTGCAATTGTTGTTGAATAACGCAAAAATATAATTTTATCTAAGCACAAGAGCACTTCAAATAAATTTATATATTCAAAATTAACCTGCAAAGCACTCATATTAGCGATTGAATACGTCGAGTCATGTTTCGAGCATATCATATGCTCATCATCAGGGCAAGTGACATGGTGGTGTTTTTTTCCTTATATTCGGGTCACATCGGTGTAGAGATTGCAGCACCTTAACCTAGGTTTCGATCGAAGGTTTGTGCACAGTCGACAAGCAATAGACATAATGGCAAGTTATACTCCTCAGTCTTCTATATATAATCTGTTGACCACATACTATTGATTTGGTCTAGGGTGTAAGTCTTTTTGGAAACCGGTTTATTTGGGAGGCTAGAAGTCATCAATCAGTTAAACCTACGAGCAAGATGATTTGCAATGACTCTCGAAAACATACCATTTATAAACATGTCTCAGAAGCGAAACAGGCCTGTAGTTCTTTAATAAGGTCTTTATATCCATTTTGATGGACAGTACTTGAACAGCTCAATTTGCACGGACAACTGTTTTACTAGTATAGTTGTCCATACAATAATAAAGCTATAATAAGATGATTCTGCCAATTTCGATCTTCAGCTTCGTTGTTTGACTGCTCTACAGACGATTTTCTCGCAAAAACGTTGGATTGCAGTCCTTTAAACGGTTTGTATCGAAGACATGCAAGTTGTGTCGCAGTGACTTCGAAATTGTCTATTGAGCTTACCGTATTCCAACATTGAACTATTTTAAGTGTTAGAAGTAAGTTTCCAAATACGATTTTACCTATCTATAACCACTGATTTTAATCTGATTATATACAAATACGAACTTTTAATTATGTGCCTAATAATGAATGCTTAAATATAATATTATGTTTCTAGAAGTTTAGCTATATATTTTTACCAGAAGGCGGATAAAACTGCTGTTGTAAAACCAAGAAACACGCTTATTTTATTACAGATATAGCAGTTGTGTATGTACCTAACGCAAAAGGAAAAACGATAGCTATAATAGACGGCTACACCTACTACTCAGATCGTCAATACATAACTACTACATCGTGGCGATGCACAAATTCGAAGATATGCAAAGCTCAATTTAGAACATTTATCGGAGATGACTATACGATGACAAAAACATACCTTCAGCACAATCATAGCCGACCGTATTTTCGAATCATAGATAATGTCTATCATAAGATTTGATTTTATTGTCATTTGATTAGTTATTTTGTCATGCAACCCCTTTTATATGACTGCTGTCTAGGAATATTTTATTGTTGTCATCGTATAAAAAAAAATATTTTGTCCCATACATTGTTATTTCATTGGTTACGAGCGCAAAATTATTTTGTGCATTAAAAGAAAAATTTAGTTGACTATTTTTATATTTTACTCCCAATTGAAATAATTTGGATATGTTTTTTAATATTTGTTATTTATTCAAATAGGACTTAGACATTGTTGACTACAATTATTCAATCAAACTACACCGGGCCTGCATCGAGTCCCCTAACTTCAATTACCGCTAAGGGGGTAAGTGCTGAAAGCACTTTACCAGAGATGGGAGCAAAAAGCTTGATGTGCCTTTTATCTCCGTGATATTTAGGCGCCAAAAACACACCGCTAGAAATAGAGGAGTCCAGAACGATCACATCGGCATCATTGAAGTACTCGACCAGCACTGAGTTTTCCGGCGAGATCGGTTTTTGTTTGTGTAACCACTGATTACATCAAATATTAGAAACCTTACCTTATAGGGTCTCTTTGGGATGTAGAAAAATATGCAATCAATATACCTACCTAAGTATATGGAACAACCCTAATAGCGTCTTAATATAACTCATAGAAACTAATCATTAAATTAACAATGTGTTACAACTCCAACAATAATAATCTAAAAAAGTAGGTATTTGGTAATATTTAATAATAATAATTTTTACATTTCATTATAATCTGATTTAATTTGAATGTACCACAGAAAACACCAAAAATATCCCATTAAGAAAACGAGATTGCCGTAGGCACTCCAAGGAAGTTGCATTCAATAACCTAGGAATACGTATATAGTATCTTATATATAAAGAACACGATTCTTCATATATAAAATATAAATATGAGCGTAAGTTTTCATAATACGTATATAGTAATAATGAGCATCCAACTATCTTATCAGTGAATAATGTAAATATAAAAGCTACAAATGAAACTATAAAAATTAAAAATTTCATAGTGTTACTCCTTTTTCAAAAAGAGAACATTGTCAGGTTCGCGCCGGTCACTTTGTACCTGAGCGCCGTGATCAATAAAAGATATTATTCGAATTCACGTCACAGCCCGCCATTTTTGTTCGATATAAGTATTGCAAAAAAATTATATTCAACTAGCTTTCCGGGCGCGGCTCCGCCCGCGTGTATGTCGGCTATCGCGCAAAAACATTAACCTCTTTCTGCGCAGTTGGATAAAAAATATCCTATGTTTTTTCCCGTGTCTCAAACTATTTCCATACCAAATTTCATTCAAATCGGTCCAGTAGTTTTGGCGTGAAAGCGTAACAGACAGACAGACAGAGTTACTTTCGCATTTATAATATTAGTACTGATATTAGTACTGATTGTTTCCGGTTAGTATTAGACAAGCTCAGTCTATTGCTGTATTCATATCTAAGTCAAATTAAAGACCATTATTTATCCACTTTACCATCTCATTGAAATTTTAGTCTGTAGGTATCTGTAATGTTTAGATTTAAATTGTATTTAGATCTGTAATAATATTTAGTTTGCAGTATTTAGATTTAAATTGTATATATTATTGTGGATTTTATGTATTATATAAGCTACAGTTTAGTAAATACTATCTGTTAAAGTACCTTATTATTAAGTATTTGATTTATGTAAGTAGATATATCTAATTATTTGTAATTATTGTTTGTGTTCGCCACTCTGAATTCTTAAACGATCTCCATCCAAAGGTTGACTGGAAGAGATCGCTTTAAGTGATAAGGCTTTGTACTTTTTTTTAGGTTTTTCTGCTTATTTGTATTTATTTGTCTATTGGTGATTATAAAGTGATTTATATTGTAATAATACGATCCAAAATGTTCCAATTCACGAAGACTTTTACGTGTCTGAGAGACAAAAAAAAACAGTCAAAGCTGGCATAGCTGCTCCAGAGCCATTTTGTTGGTGATGACGTTGCTGCAAGGGAGAATAGCTTTTCATTTAATTTACATTATTTTTAATAAATATTTTGGAATTATGAAAAGGGTTATCGGATCTGCGCCACTTTTGTAAATATAATTATATCGTATGCATAACCTATCTAATTACATTATATAAAAGATTAAAATTGTTGTTACAGCCAAATATGTAACGTCGCAGCGAGGAAAAAAATTGCTCAGCATTAAAGGGTTTACTTACTATGCCAAAACCACTAGTAGAGGGAAGACGCGGTGGGTTTGCTCCACTCACCATAGGAAGAAATGTAGGGCATATGTCTATACTTTTAATGATCAAATAATAAGATTAAAGAGTGAACATAATCATGACAAAGATTTCAGTAATCTGTGATAATGATTATATTTTTGCAATAATCCTATATTATTCTTAGGAGTACACAATAGAGCAGTAAAAATCTGTTACATTAGTGATGACGCCAAAAAAGCCTCCGTAGCATTTGGACATATTCTCAACTGGACCACATTCTTAACTAGATGAATTCGTAACTGGACAGAGTATAAAATGTGCTATTTTGTTACGTTTTTTAACAGCAAAGACTTCATAACATGAGTAAGTGACGCATAATGGTTTGTGCGAATCACAAATCAAGAGGAAAAATCCTTCACTCTAGGGTATTTCTGAATAAATAACTTCTTGTATATAATCAAAAACTGTTATTCTATGTGTTCTATGTTAAATTTCAAGTGAGCTATTTACTTTTATATCGTAATTTATTTATATCCATAACCACGTTAAGATTCATTCTAAAACATGAACAATCGCGAGACAGTATTACGTTGGCGGTTATTTGATAAAGATCACCAAATAACTGCTGATAAGTAACATTACAAAGCTAGACAATGAGGTGCTAATACTGCTAATCGATGTAATGTTTATTACGCCACATTATGAAAGTATTTATACATAATTATGAAGGCTTTTTGTGTTACATGTGACTGGGTAATTCAACCTTTCTGACAAAGCCATTTCCATCACATTAATACTCACATTGCCACTGTCCACATACATTCTTCATCCTTCCACACGTAAATCAAATTAAAAATAATCTAGTTTCTTCTTGCTCTTACGGTTTTTGATGTTTTCTACCCCAGACATTAGAGCAGAAAGGTACTTATTACCTTATTTCCTAGAAAGTACCTTTTGTTACTTATCTGCCTAGTATGAATTAAATTATACCTACTACTTACTAAATAACAATCAGAGTAATTATTTATAAAATTGTTAATTTATCTACTAAGTTATTAAAAAGTTTTTCAATCAATGTTCTTCTACTTTATATTCTTGTTTTTCCTGCATCATCCGTCATCTCCACAACATTATTTATAAAAATCTGTGACATCGAGTAGCTCCCCTGAGCCACCCCGATCGCCTCTCGGGGATCATTTGAAACTAAGGGTTTACTGATTTTTATTTTCTGTCATTGTTGATTTTGTTTTGAACTGGTCAGCGCAGTGTTCTGGTGTGTATGGAGGGTTATATACTGGTACGTTTTCTAACTGCAGGTATTTTGATATATGCAAGTTTAATTTTAATTCAATGTGTTAATACTTTGTTTTACAAGACCAAAAAACTTTCTTTTCTACCACATAGTTTGGTGGCCACTACATTATTCGAGATGTACACAAGTTTACGAAACATAAACCCGCATGGAGGAAGACCACATGGAGATGTCGCAATTATCAAATACCCGATGCAAAGTACACTTATACACTATGAATAATAACATCGTTAACTATAAAGATAATCACAACCATTCTAAACCACATTGTTTCCACTAAAATGTGTCATTTTAATGAACCACTATGGAATAAACCGTACTTTGCAGTGTATTATGTGGCTCACTTTCTTGAATTTTTTAAAGTAAAAAGAGAGACGGCTTTTTAACGGCCTAAAGAAAAATTGCTTCTATACTACTAATACTAGTTTATGACAGTTTGTTTATAAAATACTGCTACAGTTTGAAGTTGCATGACCCTACACTTATTACAAATATTCTGAAAGCCTGATATATGTGGTATGTTTAACAATAGATTGTTAAAGAAGAGGTGATTAGATGTCGCATGGCCTACGTAGTTACGGGTGTATTTTTATTATTATAAACCATCGTATTGTTTCAAAATACATGGCTAAATAAGAATATGCCGTATAAATCGACTTTTGTACAATATTAATTAAGTTAAGTGTAGGTTTTTGTTAATTTATAACTAAAGTTGCCTTCTAATCTTTCTAATTATTTTTTAAATCAAAATAATCCTTGCAATTATAAATCACATTGTTGCCACTAAGGTGTTTCATTTTAATAAACTACTATGGATTGGGCCGTACTAATTTATTTTATATATTTGTGTGTCTTATTTTTTTAAGTGTTCAGAAATCTTTATATATTGTTCATATTCTATATTATTAAAAAAAAAGGGTTGACAGTGCCTTAAACAGGAATTGACTGAACATTTTTTTATAAAGTGCTGCCTCGCTATTATGTTGCCTTAACTTTATTCTTATAACAACACTCTAAAAGCATGAAATATTATGATTGTTAAGCTAGGAAAGAAATTGATATCTAGTATCCAAATTAAAGAAAGCTACAGTAGCTTATGTTGGTTCATAATAAATTGCTTGATAAAATGATGAATTAAGCTTATCAGAAATTGACTAAAATTTATAAATATTTTCTTATAAAGTGTCTGCTACGCTGTTAAGTTGCCCGACCGTAGAAATACCGTAATATTTCAGTTTTTCGTCCAAAAATCGAAATACTGAAATATTGTATGTTTAAGGTACCAACAGCGAGTGTTGAAACCTATGTGAAGTTTCATTATAAATTGCAGATACCGTACTACGTGACATTTGTACTTACAGTTATTAAGTTAAGTGTAGATTATTAGGTTTTAAATAAATAACACTAGAATGTACAACTTTTAGTTTTGATTATTAAAAATATTTTGAAATTGAATTGACTCTACTTCTTCCTTCACTATTACTTACATTCTAAGGTTGTCTCAAAGAAATCGCTTCAAGTGATAAGGCCACCCATGTATATTTGCTATTATTGTTTGGTTATCATTTTCGGTTAATAGTATTGAACAATAAAATATATTTTTATTTTATTATATTAAACTGCTAATTGGGCCGATAATCACTAAGGGTTAAGTACTCGTATAGTTTATAACTGCAGGTCTTGAACTAAAGAATTTACGCAGGTTTAATTTTAATTCAATGTAACTAATATTAAGTTCATTGTCATCAGAAAATACCATGCTCTCATCCATATAATTTTTTTCTATTTCTAGACCAAAAGGCTTTCTTTTCTACGACAAAGTTTGGAGGCCACTACATCATTCTAGATGGATACAAGTTTACGAAGCATAAGCCCTCAGGGCAGAAGACCAGATGGAGATGTCGCAATTATCAGATTACCCGATGCAAAGCACACTTATACACGCTGAATAATAGCATCGTTATCTATAAAAATAATCATAACCATTCTAAATCACATTGTTTCCACAACGCTGTTGCACTTATATGAACCACTATTTATTTAACCGTATCTCATTTATTAGTTCTGTTTATTGTGTGGCTTAGTTTTTTAAGTATTCAAAAGTCTAGTTGTTTAACAGTAGATTGTTGAAAAAATGTGGAAATCGATGTCCCATGATCTAACAACTAATAATGTTTTTTCATTATTGTATGGCAATAATGAAATACAGTTTATACAGTTGGTTTCACGTACTACAACTGTATTGTTTTGCCTAAAATGACTGAAATTGCTGAATAAAAAGATATCGTTTCAAGTGACATTTTTACAGAATAAAAGTTAATCGTAAAGTTTTGTGTGTGTGTGTGTGTGTAAAAATATTAGATTTTCATTAATATTTTTTGTTCATATAACTTTTTTAATAGATATTTGTAGTTTTAAGCACATTATGCCTTCTTGTCTACGTTATGACGGTATATAGCGGTTTATACGTCCTCATAGTACCTAGATTAAAATTTTACTAAGTTATTTTTATTATAAACTAGCGGCCCTCCCCGGCTTCGCACGGGTAATTGCGACTATACATTAATATGTAAGCTATCCTATTTACTTTGATGTAGGTATACAATTTTAGTTTGTCACAATAAATATTTTTTGTATTAACAAATTCATATTTTAATTTGCATCGTCCAACATTGACCTTAATCGATATCTAAGTCTACCTTGCCGTCCACGTTGACTTTGTTTTACCGTTATAACTGACCACACTCTATGTTTCAATGACCCTCTATCTAGTTACCATCACCCGTTAACCAACTTCCATACCCCCTTAATCCTGCCCTTCTAAAAGTATTTTTTTGGGCGATGTCCACAAACTTTATTAAAGAAATGTACATACCCAGTTTTTGCTAAACTTTTATATAAAATTGTAACCACTATTTATGTCTTAATTCACTTTTGTGGCACCTAATTCATCAAATTCTTAAAAATTTTAAAACAGTATTTTAATTGATTTTTGCAATTACGCATGGTCCGCGATACATCAAAAGGAAAAGTTATAGTCATATGTTCCATATCATGTTGGCTGAGCGGATAGAACATACCCCGGCTATAGGGGTGAATGGCGCGGGTTCGAATCCCACGCATGCCTGTTGCCTGTAATTTTTCCTCTCGTTGTAATTTTGTAATGGTAAGACAGTAGTTTGTTATTTTATGTCACAAACATACGAATTAATTTCATTCGTTAATTTTCGAAGCTCTCGAAGCGAAGTTTTCTTAACCATTCTGAACCGATCAGAAAAGCTAAGCAACGTCCGCCTCGGTCATGAGTTGGATGGGTGACCGCTGGTGAAATTACTACTGAGCGCTTCCTTGCTTCGGAGGGCACGTTCAGCCGTCGGTCCCGGAGGTTGTCTTAGGATGGCAGTCGTTATAGCATGGTGGTAGGGCATTTTGCGAATGCCCGCCTGGCTAGCTACCTCAAGTAGAAAATCTGTCGCCAAGCACCTAACGGTGTGTTCCGACAGCTGTCCTTGAGAGCCAGTAATTCTAGGTTAGCCTGAACAACATCTTCGACCACATCATCACTTACCATCAGGTGAGATAGTGGTCAAAGGCTAACCTATCAGGCATAAAAAAAAACCCATGTTGAAAAACAACGTGGGCTAGATATTGCTGAAATGAAAAAAATTTTTTACTTAATTTCTCCTGTGTTGTCACAAAAAATGAAGTAGTATTAAATAAGATGCTTGGCGGACGCAGAGTGAATAAGTACAGAATATACTTCAACGTTTCTTTTATTTTCAGTCCTGCGGGTCACATAGAAAACCAACAATTCAGAATGGTATACACCGATACTACAAGAACAAACGAACAAAAGAGCCTAAAACTCTATGGAATTGCTGCAGAGTTGGAATTGGATGTAAAACTTCTATAACTACGCTTAACAATGTAATTATCGCGGAGAAAATTGAACACAACCATTAAAATCAATAATTTCATTTCAACAACTACAAATTCACATACTATATGAATTAATAAGTCATCATGATAATCATAAATTCCAATCAATGTAAATTTCCAAATGTGTTCATTTAAGAAGTGTATGTGGCCTACGCTAGTCTCTGCCCACCTCACAGTTACGTGCTGCGGCTCGCGCTCGACGCAACGCACAATCGTGACTCCCAGACAAAGAACTTCAAATCAGTTCGAATCTGGTCGGAGAAATATCCGCTAGGAGGTCGCCCTAGCGTTTGCTGAGTTAGAACACTTTCCCGACATGACAAAACATATTTAATTGTACTTTAAATAAATTAACTGATTTTATTTGTAGTAATTAATAATAACAATTTAAAATCGCATCGTTGCCACTAAACTGTTTCATTTTGTTAAACCACTATTAATATAACCGTATCTAATGTATTAGTTATATTTACTGTGTGGCTTAGTTTTTTTAAGAGTTTCAAGAAAAGGTTTCTAACGCACCAAACATAGCTTGACTATCATTTAGGACATTTTTCTTAGGTTTAAAGTGCTACGACGCTGTTTAGCTGTATGATTATAATACGAGTATTATGATGAATAAATGTTTTGTGTGCATTTTAGTATCTTCAGTGTTTATTTTTATTGTGTTCTCCTTCATTCTCAGTCTTGGCCAAGATATTTTTAGTTTCTGACTCGATTTCGACAAATAAAAGACTATTAGCGGTGGAACCTTATATTTGCCCTTAACTACTATTATCACCCCAATGTTACTACTCATTAAGGGCGTCCGCTGCGTTAAGCGGGCGTCAGTCGCGGGTGTCCGTCGCGGGGACCCGCGCCGTGCTCCGTCGCGGACAATTTTAACCCGTCGCGGACGCCCGCGACGGACGCCCGCCGCTCGCAGGCGACATTGGACTTCTAAAATGTCATCAATAATACTGTTTGTTATCAAATTATGGAACAGACTGTACAAGCACGAAACGTGCGGCACGGATAACACAACGGCGCTGACTGATTTTATAGAAACATCTCCGCTCGCGTGCTCCGTCACACGGACACCCGTCGCCCGCGGGGCGGGTCCCGCCGCCCGCGCCGCGTGCGACGGGGGACCCGCTGCACGCAGCGCTGATCTATGAGATTACAAGAAACAGCAAGCCGCGCGGGCGCCCGCGCCGTGCACCCGCATAACGCAGGGGACGCCCTAAACAAGTCATTGTGTTGAGCTGTGCTGCAGAACTCGATAATTAAGCCCTATGTGCATTATACCCGTATTTATCATTTATCGTGGGTTTTCACTAAATGAGTGCTAGTGACGACACCTTAAAAAATAAGCCTATGTTATTTATTGAGTATTTTCTTATGCAGTGTGGGTTTAGATGCCAACTGCTATCGTTGGTACACTCGGTTAATGTGGCCGATAGGAGAGTAAAAAGCTTTCTAAAACGACTAATGTATTTGCTACATGTTATAAATATTACCCCGCAGCTCATCGAGGACATTTAACTCTTAGCGTTAATGTTATATACATAAATCACGAGAGACTTTTACTTTTTAATTAAGACGTGTGGTCTCATGCATTAATTCACGGGCTCATTTGCCTTTTTCTGCACGAGAAAGGATGAAATGGAACTGTTATCCTTTATGTTGTGACAAAAAATTAAGAATTAAGGCTTCATATTTTAAATTAAGAAGATGATTATTTGCGTAGGCAGAGTACATAAGTACGCAACGTACTTCAACGTACCTTTATTTTCAGTTCCGCGCTTCACATTGACTAGGTTCGGAAAACCAGCGATCCAGAAAGGCGTACACCGATACCACAAGAACAACCGAACAAAAGGGCCTAAAACTTTATGGACTTGCTGCAGAGTTGGAACCGGATGCAAAGCTATAATAACTACGTTTCACGATGTAATTATCCGGGAGAGAATGGAACATAACCATTGATTAACACATAACCAATCAATGATTTCATTTCACAGCAACAACAACGACTACGAATACATAGCATACCATAAAAATGTTAATTGCTAGTATATGTCATCTTGATAATCATACACTCAAATCAATGTAAATTGCCAAAATTGTTAATTTAAGAAGTGCATTGATGTTTAAACTTATTTTGTACTAAACTTTATCCAATGATATTCCTGTATTTATTTATATCATACTTACATATTATACTTTTTGCACACAGTTCTTATGTTGTCTGATCTAATTATACGAGCCCTGTAAGGGTTCTGCAAGAATTTCTATTCAAACATTATCAAGTTTCAGTATTATTAATAATATTACGTGTACATCAATTAACCGGTAATAGTTTTTTTTTCATTCATGCAATTTTTTGTCGTCGTTATGTTATTTTATATAGTCATAGTTTAAATATATTCATTTCATTCACAAATTTCCGAGTATGGGTGCGCCTGATGCAAACAGTTTAGATTCAGCAAATAGTATAAGTTTAACAGTTCGTGTTTGTATTTTCGTATGGAGAAAAAATATAAAAAACACTTTAGGTCCTGTCCGACAACTTCTGCTATCGCGGATGTTCGTGGGCGACGGTGATCACTTACCAGCAGGTGAGCCACATGCTCGTTTGTATCGCATAAACATCTTAATGCACGACATACACATTATTATGTAATCATAATATGTTTTTTTGGAAATTTAGAAATTATGTTGATATAACGAACTGTCAAAAAAAATGTCTCAGGGCTCGCACTGTTAATATCATTGAGCATAAGTCATTTCTATTATGTGTTATATATATTAATTGATATCATTCGCCGGGCTTTTACCAGCGCCAATGTTCCAGCTATTCTCGAACCGAATGGTCTGATGCGTGACGATGGTAAAAGACCTGACGGCATGACTCTGGTTCCGTGGAAGTTAGGACGGCCCTTAGTGTGGGACGCTACGTGCGTGGACACTTTAGCGCCGTCACATCTTTCTGAAACCAACGTGAGGGCTGGCGCTGCGGCTACTTCGGCGGAGCAACTCAAGCGGCGCAAATATGCTAACCTCGGTATGGGTTACATATTTGAGCCGTTTGGTGTAGAGACGTTGGGTCCGTGGGGACCGGGAGCTCATCGTATTTTCCAAAACCTATCTGAGTGCTTGGTCGATGCGACGCGTGATCAAAATGCTGGCACATATTTGGCTCAACGAATAAGCATTGCAATTCAACGGGGCAATGCTGCCAGCATGCTGGGCACGCTGCCAACTGGGAGTGGGCTGGAGCATTTGGACTGCCTATGAGTCTGCTATGACTTATAGGTGTCTAAATGCTTTTATTGTAGTAGCTGTAGTGTTGTATTTAATTGACATAATTTATTTCAAATAAATTTAAAAAAAAAGTTGATGAACATCTATGTAAGTGCAAATTCAGAATAATCATATGCCTATAATATTTATTTAAAAGTTGTAGTAAGTGAAATTTTACAAATTATGAATGAGTCACACAAAACTTTAGTAATACTGACGTTGGACGTTACTATTGTTTGTTTAAAAATGCAGGATGTTTTTTTATGTTTTCAGTACTCTTTGAAAAACAAGGTAAAAGTCGGTATCTCTGGTACGGGGGATACAAATACACCAAGAACACAAATCATGGTGATAAAATATGGTGGGCTTGTAGCAAACGGAAATCTCGAGGTTGCAAAACATCTTTGGTCACTTTTATGGATCAAATACAAAAGATCTTTAACGTTGAACATAACCACTAAAAGTTGTATCAAACTTCTACATAGAATCATTATAATGAGCTAATTTTATTTTGTCATACAATGGAACATAACCTACACGTCACATCTTTATTTATTATTTGTTCAATAAACGGCTGCACTGCGTATTGGCGGACAGGCATATACAACTTTTCAATTAAATTTCGATGATATTTCCTTTTTTCTGTTCTGTTATTTCAATAATATCTTAATGAATGCGGTTGTGGTTCATAAGACGTTATGACGGGTTCATATTGCATTGACGGTGCTATGTACGGTGCTATGGTCTCTTTTGCTAATGATTAACAGGCGGCAGGTATAATTATTATTATATTCGCTACATTTCCTTAGTTAGCAATCATCATCATCATCAAACATTACTTGATGGTAAGTAATGGTATAGAAAGTGGTAAGCAGGCTTTAACGTAATGGGAACTGACTCTCAAGAACAGCTGTAGGAATACACCGTTCCACCCTGTTCCCACATTTCGAGTGTCGGGTCCGGCAAAATGCCGAGTGCTGTAGTGGCAAACCAATAATAAATTATTGGATGACCCAACAACCAAAGAACACAGTTTCTAAACCTCAAAGGTTTAGAAACTGTGTTCTGTGTATTTTTTATGCTGTCTGGAACTCGTGCCGGTTGATCGTTACGTGTAGTTTTAGACATTCTAAAGTAATTTTAAAACTTCCATTCGTCATTTTTCAATTCAGTGAGCAACGTTTGAAGAATTCCCAACACATATCTGTCACTCAGGTTTGTTGATAGCCAAAATATTCTTTAACTCGTTAGTTTTTTTGGTTCTGAGATAATATACCACAGCATACTTGGTCGACTTGGACGTAGCTTTTAAGCCTATAGGTTTTCTAAATAATAGTATCCGTTTTCAAAACACTCAGAAGGAATTAGGAAAATTTTGAAACATTTCCGTCTGTCTTAAAATTTACGAATTAACAAAATTCAGTATTAATTTACAGGGTCATATGAACAAAATCAATCAAAGTCACAACACATTTTTAGAAAAGGTCAAAGAAGAAAACGCTGTGTCGGATGTTACGCTAAGTTACGACTTTCATTAAACTCTACACTCGCTGCAAAGAGAACAAAAAAAATTGTTTCAAGTTGTTCTAAATGCAATCAAGCTTTATGCTTAGCGTGTTTTAATCAAAAGCATTTTGATTTTTGATAAAGTCATGAAATGGTTGTGAGTGAGCACCCAAGCAAATAAACGTAGTATGTACCTTTTTTAAAAACCATATTAAATAACTTTTTGGCTACGAATAAATATAATGTTTTTGAGAAGTTATTATTTATTAAAATAATGGTTTATGAATTTATTAATTACCGTAGATAATAGCGGTAATTTATGGATTGTGTGCAGTAAAAGATATTTTACACTATGTTATTAAAAATTCCTTATATAATTATATCTCATTCAGGGACATTAAGTCGTTAGTAGGGTGCCTTATATTTTTTTAAATCCAGTGTAAATATTTTTTTGAAATTTCGATTGCGCATTGATTCTGCGTTCTTTTGCGGCTTGCTGTCCAATGAAAGAGGAGGATGGAGGTGTAAGATTGTATCCGTCGATTGCACATTCTCCGAAATTAATTTCATTGATAGCTGACAGTTTTGCAAATAAATAAAAAAAATTACCTTAGCATAATTTTCTTTCTTTAACTCAACGCCATTTACGTTTTAATGTGTTCAAACAAAATTTACATTTTGACAGCTGTTGCTTAGACCAATCATAACGACGGCAAATTAAAAACTAAATTATGTGATAATAAATAAAGAAAAATATATTAAGTACTGAAATTATTTAGTCGTGCTTTCAAGGCCATTCGTTTAACTCAATCAACCATAACAACTGTATAGTACTTTTGTCACAAATAACTAAGAGTTAAGTTATGAGAAGTTACACACATACGGGCTGCTCTGCAGGGATGAGATAGGACGAGACCTGTGACATTCCAACTGCCGCCACCACCGAGCAGACCCGACCCAATCGTCCAGTGTAGAGGGGCGTGCACTTTATAACATAATTTATTTGAGATAAAAATTATCGCGAGCTTTATTATTTTTATTAATAAAATAATAAGCGATGATTTATGCTATTATATTGGTATGCTGCTTATTAGGTGCTTTCACTCCTTAAGTCGCCTTTTATTACACCCAATAGAAGGGCTGAATTGAAGGATACAAAATGTATTGATTACAACCCCAAGTAACCTTGATATTTTCCGGTTAAAATGATATTTATTAGAAAAACTTTCGTAGTACCATATACTTACCTACCTACATACCTACTATACTATAATACCTTACTATAATACCTACTATAATATTATATACTTATTCTATGAATTCCTTCAGTCCTGAACAGTCATCCTAGACAGTCCTTCAGTCCCTAAATTTCATTGTTCTTACTCCTAGTGTATCTTTGTATCTTCTACTCATGTTTATAATTTTTAGTAATTTTTTTTTTTTTTTGATTGCTGATAGGTAAGCCTTTGACCACAATCTCACCTGATGGTATGTGATGATTTTACCATCCTCATATTTTAAATGAAAAGTAGAGTGCTTAACACGTATGTAAGTCATCGATTCCTACTTGGACTATAGCCGCATTAATTTTAAATAGGTTCTGCTCATGTTATTAAAATCAAAATAAATAAAATAAAAAATCATACTATTTATATATCGTTATTCCTTATATTAGTAGTGAAAAGCAGAGAGATTCCTCTTCGGGCAATAGCCGCCCGTAAATATTCCAAACAAAATTTTACGTAAAATTTCACAAATAGTTCTATCCTCTCAATATTTTTTAGTAAGTAAGTTATTTTTTCAAGGAATATTTTTTAGAAAAGCTACTTTTTTACATTTTTTTAAATTCGAAATGAAAGGTAGAGATCTGAACGCGGGTGAAAGTTATCAATTCCTTTCGACCATTGTATAACAATCTACTAAACTTGTTTACTTCCAACTTTAAACGGATTAAATCACGTATATTTATCGTTATTTTTGTCCCGACAGTCACCCCGTGACCACGATCACTACAAAGTGTTTGAAACGTCGCGTCGGGACAGAAAAATGATGATAAATATACGCGATTGAAACCGTTTAAAATTACAAAATTACAAATTTACAAGAGAAAAAATTATAGTCATGTGCGGGATTCGAACCCGCGTCCCGTTTAAAGTTGTTTTATTACAAAGTGTTGCAATCGCGAACACCTAAGACAACATTGTGCACTTCCATTGCGCAGTCTCCGAAATGTATCCGTCAATAGAAAGATATGTAGTTAAAAAAACTGATTGTGGTGAATGTAACACATTTTAGAGTTTTATCGTAGCAAGCTTGCAAAACTAAATAAGGGTGCCGTGCTACCCGTGGGGTTCCGGGCTGCCTGTGGGATGTCAGTCTGTCCTTGGGGTGCCGGGCTATAATGTCACCCCTCCATCTTTGACCGTAGTAGGTGTCGTAACAGGCGATAAAGTGTAACACTACAGAGGGTGGGCTGCAACGCTTTCTGAGGAACTGATATCTCACACCGCGATCCCCAAGACGCCTGCCAAGCGTCGGGATTATGGCAAACCCTCCCATAGTGGTGGAGGCTGTGTTCAGCAGTAGACAATGCGGCTGATATAATATATCTATTAAGCCTTTATGATAAAGTGCGAATGCTAGCTTAAGATGAGCCGTACGTTTAAGGGTTTCTCAACATTCCGCGGTTCAAGTTATTTAGAACGAAATATTTAGTTTGTGATATCTGTAATTTCTGAACTACAAAACTGAAGACTTTGAAATACTTACGGGAAAATAATTAAATTACCACTATTGTAACAAAAAAAATAATGTTGAAACCGGACTACGCGCTAATAAATTACAACTCACTTTACATTTTGACTTTCATCCCCTTTCCTAAGGGAACCGTACTGAATTTCGGGATAAAAAGTATTTTATATCCTTCTTCGTAGTATGACCTCAAATCGTGCTAAGTTTCATTTAAATCCATTCAGTAGTTTTGGAGTGATGCGCGGCCGGGATACAGACAGACAGACAGAAAAAAAAAAGTTTTTGCATCAGTATCAGCTACAGATTGCTCTGAAAAAATATTTTCAAAATATCTGCAATGTACCGAATTGAACCTGTTACAGTTTTATTATGAGTATAAATAGATAAATGTAAGCGTCTTACCCCTCGCGCTTCCCTACCTGCCTTCTTCAACTTGTTATAGGTATAGATTAGACTGATTAGAGCATTGCATGTTATGAAAAATATACGTAGGAAAATTGTGCTTATCGTAATAAAAAAAACTGTGTTTTATTGTTTGAAAAATCAGAATCTTTTGAAGTGGTCCGACTACAGACCTATCTATTATACCTATACGATAAAGTGCAAACGCCAGCTTAAGATGAGCCGTACGTTCAAAGGTTCCTGTACATTCTGGATGTCAAGTTATTTGGAACGTAATATTTAGGTTGTGACTTTGAAATATTTACGGGATAAACTTTAAAGTACCACTATTCTAACAAAAAAATCGGCCAAGTGCGAGTCGGACTCGCACACGAAGGGTTCCGTAACATTAGCTATACAACATTAGACTTCGTATTTTAACCTTTTTTTTGTTTTAACGTGCGCGAGTCCAACCCGCACTTGGCCAATTTTTTGTATTTGTTGTTATAGCGGCAACAGAAATACATCATCTGTGAAAATTTCAACTGTCTAGCTATCACCGTTCTTGAGATACAGCCTGGTGACAGACGGACGGACAGACGGATGGACGGACAGACGGACGGACAGCCGGACAGACCGTATTTACCCTTTGGGTACGGAACCCTAAAAAGAACGTAAGAAATCGGACTACGCGTTAATAAATTACAACTAAGTGTATATTTTGACTTTCATCCCCTCTCCCAAGGGAACCATGCTGAATTTCGGGATAAAAAGCTAAATTATCCTACCTTGTAGTATGAACTCAAACCATGCTAAGTTTCATTGAAATCCATCCAGTAGTTTTGGAGTGATGCGCGGCCGGGATACAGACAGACCGACAGACAGACAGACAGACAGACAAAAATAAAAAAAAAATACAGTTTCGGCATCAGTATCAGCTACAGAGTACTGTACATTTTTTTTTTCAAAATATCTGCCATGTACAGAATTGGTCCTGTTACAGTTTTATTATAAGTATAGATTACATAGTTCAGTACCTACGTATTTAATTAAATAAAAATAAAAAGTTAACTAAGGCCCGGTTTTTCTATCATCAGATACTTACCTAATTAGGGTAAACATACCGGTTATCGGCCATTCAAGCGACTTCTTGACTTCCGATTTGATTTCTATCATAATGCCCTAGTCTTAAGTCGTTTTAAAAAAACAAAAAAATTTCATCCTACATTAGTCTATTTTCATAAATTCTAAAGATTATAGACGTACCAATGTATGGTACATAATTAAAGGAAGAATATTATACGTAAATGTAGTATATATACCAGTTTTCGGCCTTTGCACTCAGTTATCGTCCACCAGTGCACTGGTTGACGGCCACCTAATTCACGGTAGAAAAACGACTCTTAATTACAGTACTAATAGCATGAAAGTAAAACAAATAATATATTCACAAAATGCTATTTATTTTTACTCATACGACTTAAAATACAATCCGGTGTAATTTTTACCGATTTTCGGCAGCTCGTTATTTCAAACGGCTAGAAACAGGTCTAATTTATACCAATTTTTAGCCGTCCTTAATTTCGTACGGCCGGATTCAGGTATTGATTTTAATGGTTATCGGCCGCTAAACATCTGGTGTTTTTGAATGTCATATTATTATCATATTTGAAAATATGAGGTATACTAGCGGCCGGCATCTAGTTGTAAATTCAGAAAATTGCTGTGTTCACAAATATAATGGAATCTTTATCGGTAATTTTAAGGTTTTCACAAAAAAGGCAAAGAGAAATGACATGAACAAACCGATTAAGCGACCGCCCGGTTGGAAAGTAGATTTTGCAATTAATCGTTATCGTATGGTTCGACCACCTAAAAATCGCATATTATGAAAAGTTTTATGAGTTTCACCACTTGAATATTCAAATTAAACATGCTTAATACACACAAACCAAACCATTCACCAATAATCCAACAGTAACACATAAAATAATACCTTTGAAAAGCAATATACCTCCTATTTGTTTCGCTAAATTTGACATGCGTCTACACACCAAATTTTGAAATGGCCGATGAAGGCTCAGTTTACAAATTTTGAGGTCATGCCGTTGGATTATGAATCGTGAAGTTTGTCTGGATCGACCGAAGTGGGCTCAACTACTGTCTATTATTCAAAATAACATGTGAAATGGCTGAAAAGGGGTAGTGGTCGGTAAACCGTTATGTTTACCCTACTATTTCTATCAAAAAATGTATAGGTACCTACACACATAACGAAAACCGAAATGCATATTACATGAACGATGTTGGTAGTCTTTCAGAAAGTTCATATTTTGAACAGACTTCAAAAAGGAGGTGGTTCTCAATATTACTGGTTTTTTTTGTTTGTTACTCTTGACTCGGTGAACCAATTTTGATAATTCTTTTTGTATTTGAAAGCTGGTGCTTACCGTGTGGTCCCATTTAAATTTCATCAAATCGTTCAAGCCGTTTTTGAGTTACAATCCAATAACTGAAAAGTGTTTTCCATCTTGATGATCATTGCGGTAGTTAGCCGGTCGGCGTTACTTTTGTGCGTATTGGTGGAAGCCCTAAAGTAAAATTAAGAAAATAGAGTTTTAATTGTACTTTTTCATCCTACTTTACGATCAATATCACTTAAAATAGTCGGACAACATCAGATATTTTTTTATGCAGAAAGCATGTATAAGTGATTTATAATAAATCATTAAAACGACACCAGCACTGAAACAGTAAGTGCGTGCATATATTTAGTAAAAAAAATCATCTCAAGGTAAGTTATTCGATGTGGTTAAGGGAAACAATGTAGATGTACATTGAAGTCTATGAAGAAATAAAAGAAGATAAGATAACAATTATTTTTATTGCGATATTACTTCAAAAATTACAAAAAATAGAAGACCGAATATTAAAAAATTAATTTATGAAAAATTTTAGTTCTCGACCTAGGGGCTGAATACGAGCTTATGACTACTAAAATTATTTTTGTCTCTTATTTTTCATATAGGTCCGCTATATAAAACTCCTTTTCAATTTACTATTGCCATACACTTTAAAGATCCTGTCTATCAGTTTTCGGCCGCATTAAATACGGCAAAATAAATGAATAACAGTTCTATATCAGTAACGGCCGATATCTAAAATAGCAACAGTATTTTGAGTTAGTTTGCGGCTTTCTATTGAAAATGTATGGAGCAAAATTAGGCCGGAAACTGAATGCTCAATTTGCCGGCCATGTTGCAAAACAATTTCTTAACACCGATAAAAATATATATTATTATTGCATAATTATCTTCTTCATGTATACAAGCGCTTTTTAGTAGTTTTAGGTTGGAGAACGTAAATCAACACTAAATGAAAAACTACGAAACTAATGATTTAGGCTTAGATTTGTGTATCAATTAAAAATTGTCTGTCTAGGTGGCACCTCCAGAAGCAAAACAAAAATCACTCAATATTTAAAGAAGTCTGTGATCTTAACGCTTAGGGATTTCAGAGAGAAAAAAATGTCTATAAGGGAAGTTTGCCGACATAACGGAATTTCTATACAAGATCTTATCTCTGGAAGAACTAGTGATACGATTAAAGCGCGGCCTAATCCTTTTTTCATAAATGAAGTCAAAAAATATCTCGTAGATTGATTATTGAACTTAGCAAAGTGTGGTTTTCCTTTAAAGAAATCAGATCAACCAGACACGGTCCAAAAACATTGTATAATACTCTGGGAAACCGAAAAAAAACAAAATGATCACCCTGGACAATCCTACTTCTTAAGCTTTTAAAAAAATTTCATATTTAGAGCTGATTCTGAGACAAAAAGTTGTTAAGTCTCATGTACCTGTAATTGTACGGTATATCACATGCAGCAAACGAAATTATGATAAAAAAAGCGAATACAGATCACTGTGAAACGGAAATTACAACATCAATCCAAAAAGCACTGACACAAACCAGAACACCAATTTTTACTTTAAAAGATTTTGTAAAAGAAATAAAACATCGAGAAGACTTTAGAAAATATTTGTTTATACCAAATCATCAAATAAAAAAACAGCAAGTACTCATACACCAGCTGTAATATGGGGTCAGTTTTACGAAGATAAGGAGAAGGTAAAACTGGAAAAAAGAAGTCGGTGTCTACTAACTTCTTGGTCTCTACCAACTTCTTCACTTTTTCTAAAGGCAAGAAAATCTGAAATGAAGTGAATAGAAAAAAATCCGTTAAAGCAGTCGAGGAGAACAACACTTTTGAAAAGAAATGTGTCAAAAGAAAATAAAAAACAACAGAAGAAAAGCGAATTGCTACATTTTTAATAAGCAACATAGAAGAAAACGATGAAATAATATTAGTTGTGACTTCTGCTCTAAACTGTATTAGACGTAATTTGAAGCATTAGGTTCAATACGTATTATTTAAGAAGAGTCTTAAACAAAAATAATCCCAATAATGTTACATTTTAATAATTACTCATACATAAAATGACGGTTTTATTAAAATTACTAAGATATAAATACAAAGGAAATGTGTTTTTTTTAATAGTTGTATCTATAGATCAAAACAGTTACCTAAATTGAGAGGTACCTGACTAGAACGTTATTTTTATTGTGATATTGGCAATAATAGTAATTAATGATTTGAGAGAATTTATCACTGTAAGTTAAAGGACAGTCATGAAGTCTCTCAAATTATTAATCATAAAATCACAAAGAGAAGTATCTAAATGGAGGTCAATATTTACCAAGTGTACTTTATTAAGTTAGGTATATACTTAAAAAAAAGCTGATATTGATTATGGCAATGAAACTCATAATAATATAACTAAACTAACTCTCAGACTTCTTTCATTTAATTTGTGATTAAATTGAATAAAGAATAGTAATAATAAAGTACTCGTATCAATTTTGTACTTATTACGAACTGCCCTTAGTTAATTTTAAAGAATAAATCAATGTTGTCTTGTCATGAATCTATTGCTGGATGGATAATTAAATCATTTCGAAATTTAGAGTTCAATTTATCTGATTTTTAATGTTACTTTATTGATAAGATTTTAATATTAAACAGTCATATCACAATGGCCGAAAACTAAACTACATGAGGCCGAATACTGACACTTACGGCCAAAAACTAGAGTTTTCACCATTTTTATAATCAAAATTATATATTAAAATAACTGAGCTCCTTGAAATCAAGAAATTTTGTAATTGGAAACTACAATATATAAACTACCAAGAAACATAAATTGTGTAATTATAATCCTTGCAGTTATTTTTTGGCGGTATATTAAAGTTCGTGTTTGCGCTAAAAGGCCGAAAACTGACGCAATCACCCTAGTCGTTGACAGTGAATGACAATCAAACCCGTAAGTAGCAAGGGTCACTAAAAAGAGTGGGGAAAAGTTTTTTTACCTAAAAATGAAACCAACACAAAGTGTAAATTATTTTACACTTTGATTAAAGTCAGATCATTTTGAGATAAAAAAAAATCATTTAAATATAGGATGGTTAGCATTTTATCAGTCTGACATTTGTATTTAATTGTTTTAAACGTAAGTAGGTAGGTATAAGATTGGTATTTCACTAGCATATTCATTTTGTACAATAGGTAGTTATATAGTAGGTAGGCACATTGGCTTATAACATTTCGCGAGTTCTGCACATATGTATGACGTTAGCACTCTATCCTTTATCATTTCTCTATGCTATAGGTATGTAGGGCGGGAGCTCATCCTATATGAATTTATCAAAGCACTTCATTGGAGTTTTGCGTGACTATTAAACGATGGCACCTTAATTGGCATCAAGATTTATTGTAAAAGACGTATTTAGTTTTCAATCACATAATGTATCTAGATTAAGTTTTGTTTTGAAAATAAAATATTTATTTATTTATTATTTAATTTGACTTAACTAATTAGTAATGTATTCAGACCCCTTTAATGCTGGCAGTTGTAAGTAAATAGCTTAATACCTCATGGTAAAAAATATATGTAATACTAGATTTATTTACATAACCTTTCACCTGACATGAAGAAATTGTGGCTTCATTGCGAATCTGCAAAACTGTTGCCTTATATACTAATTATGACAAGCCATTGATAAATAAGAAGATAAAAATTATACAATAAATTTTAATTTTTAACTTATCTCTTGTTTCGTCTCGGGGGAATTTTTTGAGCAATGGCACGTAGCACATTTCATCATTTTACCAAGTTTTGCCCCATCTCAATCTAAATTACTGTTATTGTCCAAAATTATTGAAACAGTTGCTTAAACTACTCCATTTTTTTTCAATTCAGACCTCTGTAATCGGTTCCAATCAGGTTTCCGTATACGGAATATCACTACTAAAGGTCTCCTATAAGTTACTGAAGACCTTTACCCCTCTAGTATCAGATCTTTACCCCTCTCCTCCCTGAAGAGGAGCAGAGGGAGAAAAAGCCACTATACCACACTGAGAAAAATGACTTCCGTCCTGCATTACTTATTGACGTGCAGAATAATTAGTAATGCTGATGCCTGTAATAATACCAAGAGTAAGATGAAATAGCATGAAGGCAGATATATACTTCTGGTTCCATCACTAGAAATTCCAATTCAGATAACAACCGCAAGAGTCATGACAGCGCTTCCTTTAAAAATGTAATTAAATATTAAATTATTACGATATACCTTTTTAACAGGAATTTAATAACTAATTTTCTAGTTTGTAGTGAGCAAAATGTAGCACGACAATTAATCAAGAATGACCGAAAATTAAAACTAAATATTAAGACCTAGCATGACAAAAAAAGCATAATTTTCTACCCACAAAATCTATTGAATCATAAGTAGTTAATGGGTTTTTACCAATAATTTACTATAATGTAACGTTCTAAATAATTTCGAAAATAATTATTTATTCCAGTTTTCTAAATAACTTTAAAGTTAGAAGCATATTCTGCTTTCTTTAAAAGTTTCTTGTAACTATAACGTACAAGCCTAGTCAATGAGTTCAATACATGAACACAAAAATCACCGAAATCGGCAACATTAAGAGGTAGAAAAGAGCATTTTATTTTTGTATGGGGAAGTATAGCTATATAATCCTCTACTGATAGGTGTAGGTTAAATTTGAACTTATTGGAACTTTAAGTTAGCTGACGTTTTTAAGATAAGAAATGTATTATATTTGTCTTTACTATAAGTTTCAATAAACTCATGTCTGAAACTATGAACTAACGTGCTCTGAAATTTTTGTCTTTCAAGGACCTTTCCCTTGATTTGAATGCAAAACTCATATTATGAATAGAATAAGCATTGCAATTCAACGGGGCAATGCCGACAGCATGCTGGGCACGTTGCCAACTGGTAGTGGGCTAGAGCATTTGGACTGCCTGGGTGTCTGCAATGACTAATTGGTTGTCTGAATGCTTTTACTGTAGTAGCTGTAGAATTGTATATAGTTCGTAATATTTTGTTAATATAAGAATACCGCTGGTTAAAAAAAAAACATAGTTTCGGTGTCACTGTCGCGTGAACTCTTATTTCTTCTAATCTCCTTTTTTCGTTGCCGAGCTTATAGATACATAGCGACAGCTTCTATAATGTTCTTATAAATAATCATCTTGTAACTTTGGGTTTAATTTATAATTTGACGCTTTTCACTCACCTCAGTATGTAGGTAGGTAATATGTGCTCACGTCTTGATTTTCATCGTTGTCAGCCAAAAGAATCAAAATCTAAATGTAATGATAAGAACAGAACAATCATTTGAATTAAATTTTATATATATTGTTCCAGTTACATATTTTACCATGTGTCGGCGTGGAAAACCTGTGGTTTCCTTAGGAGGCTACAGATACTACAAGCAACATCGGTGTAAGGGCCCAAGAGTGAGTTGGCGTTGTTCAGAAAAGAATAATGGTTGCAAAGCTTACCTTTTAACTGTACAAAATAAAATTATCACCGTGAATAATCAGCACATTCACTGACAACAAGACGATAATTTTTAGCTTAATTGTTTTTATTTGCAGTCCACACATGAGAGATTTTGCTTTTATTATATAAGTACTTATTTTCTATACTGACGAACTTCACTGGTGCTATTTGCTGAATGTTCATAAATAAAACCGCTACTAAAGTAATAGCTTCGTATTATTTTACGAACTGAATTGATTCATCTGTATTTTTATTCTTTTAAAACTGTGCGATATAACCACTCAATTGATGTTGCCACCTTACTATCACTTAACGGTTATTAAAGCGCATGGCGTGTCGCAGCAACGGATAATAAAGCTTAAAATAGTTCCCTAATTATACGGACAAAAGAATAATGAACAGGTTGCACAAATGATAATATATACCAAAGTCAAGCTTCAAAACTTTTAACAACAAAAATGAACTGGATAAGTTTGAAACCTGAAACTTTGATAGTGTGTAGAACGTTGCCCAAAGATGAATATTATCGGGTTTATTATATGCGGGTCTCGTCATCCTCTCAAGCTTATTGAGTACAATACAACTATATATAAAAAAATGAAATTAAAAACAAAACAAATAGAAAACGAGCTGACAAAGTTGTTATTTAATCATTTTTGCTATATGGTCTACCTCAAATACTCAACAAGATAGGATTTGGGTATGTTATGTAGGTACTATATTTTTTAATTTACCGAATAAAAACTGAAAACCCCAAATGCAGTTATTTTTTATTATTATTTATAGGGTAGCCTTTGACCACTATCTAACGTAATGCTAAGTGAACTAATAAAAAGTTTTCTTCTACAGACTGTTTCAATTACAGAACCCTAAAAGAGCGAGGCGGGACTTGTACTGGAATAGTTTTCTATTTTATTCCACTTTTTAGATCATCCACTATGTAAACATGCTGCTACAAAGTTAAGATAATCTTAAGGAGTTCACAATATTGATGATTTTTCTTGTTATGTAGCAGACATATTGTCCACTGCTGAACTCAACCATTAAAGAACCATTAAGAGGGGAAATGCCTTAATCCTCACGCTTGGCAGGCATCTTGGGGATCGTAGTGTAAGACAGGAGTTCCTCAGAAGGCGCGGCCGGTATTTTTCCCTTAGTCGCCTCCTACGACACCCACGGGAAGAGATGAGGGGTGACATTCTAACTCGGTTTGTTGTGTTAATATACAAAAACTAATGGTTTTTGTATTAATATACTAAAATTTTATTTTTCAGTAATTACTTTCATAAAGTCTAGCCGAGGCAACCCTATGATAAGGTGCGGCGGCTACACCTTCTCCAATCGTAATACTAGGGGTTTAAAGAGCAGATGGACATGTTCAAGTAACCCCCACAAAGGTTGTAAAGCTTTTGTTCGCACTTGTGGTGCAAGAGTGGTAAAAGTTTACAATGTGCATAACCACACTCCCATTCTGAGGGAATAATACCAAAATAAATATTCGATAATATTCGAAAGTGTTCACAATAATTTCTTCAATTGTTTATTTTACTGTGAACTGCTTTAAGTTAGGGCGATAAAATGTACGAAAATCATTTTCTTATGCATGCACCTTACACGATTTATATATTTTTGGTTGAAGTGTTTGATTTTGAATGCCTACTAATACCTATATAAATTTAGTAGTTTAGTAGTACTAAAACTATTCGAAATCTGTATATGAAGGCTCAACTGTAATTATAAACGCCGTATCAATGTAGTTTAGAGATTAATTTCACAGGAAAGGTATTTTGGATGTGTACTTATAGCGTTTCCTCACATATTTAACATTGCGTGTTTATGAAATTATAGGTTTCTAAGTACAATTAAATTAATAAGAAAGGATATAAGTTTAATTTGAATATTGTATTAAGAAATTCTGTTATGTTAATACCACGGCCAACTTTAGGTTTTTGTAAACTGTTTTAAGTTACTTACACAACTAAGATAAGGTAACAGGACTGCCACTAAAAAAAATAACCAGGATTTTCAATTAAACAACAGTTATTTTTTTCATTGGGTTTATTTAGTATATTTAATTATTTTGTTTTACGTAAAAAGTGGGTTTGCAAGGGCGGTAGATAGGGTGTGAATTTTACTATCAACAATAATTAACATATTTGTTTATAAAGCTTAGCTTATAACAATTTATTAACAAGCACATTATATATTACAGTAAAAAAACAGCAGTACATAAAGAACGAGATGCCCGAATGCTCTGTAGAGACTGAATTCACAGGTACCATATACCAAGAGCTTAAAACTTCAAAGGGCGGTATCAAACTCAACATCAACGGCTTCATTTATGTGAAAAACCGAATATGCGGTGATAAATGTTACTGGGTATGTGAAATGAAATATAAAAAAATAATTTATTTAGACAAAGAAAGTGGTAAGCATGTGCGTGTAATTGATAATCTTCTAAAGCACTCCCATAAACCCGATGCAATGAAATTTTAAACTGCTGACGCCATCCATAAAATTAAAGAAATTGGAGCCAATGACTTTCTCAAGAAACCCGATCAAATAATAACAAAAGCGAGCAAGCAGCAAGTTCTTAAGTCTACTCCTGGAATTTATTTACCTTCATAACGTAGTCTTTACCAAATTATAAATAGAAGAAGAAAACTCGCGATGAAAGAAATACAAAGTAGCATGATGAACTCATTTGAAAAAAACGGTGATGATGACGAAGAAGACTAACATTTTTCAACGTTAGAATTGTGATCACAGTATAATTGATAAAATTACGTATTATGTGTATCTACTGATTCACCAGATATGCAGAAGCTCCATATATTAAAAATGTATATAAGATAAAATCTGTGTACATTGAAATTAATGTTGCTACAAATGGTCTTCGTTAGTTATAGTCAGTAATTGTAAGAGGAATATAATATTTTCTATGAAGTATTTTCTATGTTTCTGTACTGTATAAATCAAATTGTACTGTATAAGGCGGATTGTCCACTGCTGAACTCAGCCATAAAAGGGGGGTTTGCCATACTCCCCACGATTGGCAGGCGTCTTGGAGACCTGCCCACCTTGCGGTATCTAACCTTTGGATGCCTCGTATAACACCTACAGGTAGCAATGGGGGGGTCACATTCAAGCCTGGCACCTCACGGGGCACTTTCATTTAATGAGGAATAATAACATTATGCGTTAACAAATAAAATTAACTTTTTTGTTTCACTATGTTAAAATACATTCCATTTAAATATCTTCTGAGACGGACGGCGTTTACTATCGAGAACAGAGGGATCTCATGGGTTTCATTTTAGTGTCAGTTATAGCTATAAGGGTGATAACAGAGAAAATGTGAATAGCTGTCCGGATTTCGATACATTGTCTTAGATTACAAAAATGCTTGACATCTATTATATTTGACATTTGATAAATGTTGGTGTCCTGGGAGCACACTCAGCAGTGAAGATATATATATATATATATATATATATATAATAAATAACCCAGTAGTACTATTTGGTGAATGATTCGGCATAAATTGTGTTTATAAGCCTTGCATAACCAAGTAAAAGAATTATTTATCATAGAACATTAAACTACGAAAAAATAAATTTATGGTACAAATTTATAACAGTCTATATTTACAAATAGTAAACAAATTTAAAACGTTACACCCATTATACTCGTAATGGGGTCGGCAACTGTCAAAGTGGCGCTAGCGTAGCCTGCACCATTTCCTATTAGAATTTTGACGATATTTGACATTTGGCAAAACAAACAGTCAGAGAATAAATTTTTTATAAGCTATCCTGATGCCATCTGTAAATATTGTTTCCTTCGGCCAACTCCATTACCAACTGGGATCTGATAAAGAGGACATGCAAGTTAGTAAATGTAGTAATTTGTAACTATTTCAAGGTATATACGTCTCAGTGGGATTACGAAATATCAGAATGCTGATCTATAAAGGTTAAAGGTTCTCCAAGAACTACCAAACCGACAATAGGTTATCGTGGAGGAGCAACAGAGGTGGATGTAACGCTCGTCTTACAACAGTATGTGATGTTATAGTGGGAACACTCAACCAGCACACACATCAATCAACAAATAAATAAAACTAAGCTAAAAGGTTACGAAAATGAATAGCAATTTAGGTATTTTGCTCGTTTGTACCTTATGGGACAAGAATTTTTATGTGAAAATATCTGCGTTGTCAACGTAAAAGTACAAGTATAATATTGGTCTAAACTGTTAGTGCTAATTTTGTATACTACCATCCTCAAGTAGAAAATCTGTCGCCGAGCATATTATCAATGTAGATCTAATTTATCTGTGAATATGAAATCATAACCGTAGTGATAAAACTGTGTGTTTTTCTTCTTAGGTAAATATTGATCTGCTTCTTCTTTTACTTAATTTATTTTCTTGCTGACTATCAGTCTTTTAAACCTTGTTTAGTATAAATGATCTAGACAAGAACCATAGTAAAACCAGAAATGAAATTTAATTGCCTATTAATATCTAGATACCCAGGTCACCCGTATCTCAAAGTTTTAAAGGTATCTATGTAATATGTATAGGTATACTATAGCAAATCAATCCATAACAACATACAAACACTTCATTTTTTCACACTTGATTTTCATGATTGTTAATAATATTATATTATAAAAAAAAGTATATTCTCTTAAAATAAATCAACGCATTCTGGACACGCTAGTTATTTGACATAGTGTGTATTGCACGAGCGTTCGGGTGGATGCGCACACGTACACGCCGTTTAGCCCCATGAAGTTGAAGTACTTGTCTGGTTGTACTATGCTCGAACGTTGATTTTGTTTTTGCTTATTATGTAACAAATATTTGTAACCAGTTAAAAATTAAAACGAGATTTTAGACGACTTGATTCACACAATTTGGAAATATAATAACACTGTTGTTCCGTGCACTACTTAACAATTTTTTTTCATAGATGCTAAAAATAATGCAAACTCTCGCTATGGGAAGCCCGTAATCACAATTGGATCATACCGTTTTAACATGAGCTCTCAGTACAATGGGCCGCGCGTAAGAATTGTTTGCGGGATAGTTAATCATGGCTGCAAGGCAACTCTCTTCACTTTCGAAATTACAATTGTTAAGACCATAGAGATATAAAATACTATTTAGAGTGGCAGCCATGTCAGTTTTCTTAGAAAACGAGCGTAGCCAGTTTAACACATGTAAATGATACTTGACATTACATCTTTATTGTTCACTACAAACAATCCGATTCCCTGATTAGTCCTATTTTTACCCAATTGAAACGTTTAATAAACCAATTTATAACAGTTGAAATTACACCTTATCTAGAGAGTGGTAAGATTTAATTTCTTGTGAACATTGTCAAGCTATCCCTTTCAGTGAGAGAGACAGATATATGGTAATTCCCCTAATATCTGGTGAAATTTGCCAGGCGACAATATCTGTACAGTAATTGTGCAGTCTCTCAGTCAAGTAAAATTCAATTTTAAAATCGTTCCTTGGTAAAATCTGAGCATAGACAATTGAAAAATAGTTCACAAGTTACTGCACGCAAAATGAATACGAGAAAATAATTATTGGGATAGCTAGTAAAATTTTACCTTTTTTTATTTATTTATTCGGAACAAAAAGTGGTATCCCATTGTCAAAGTAGCCAGTGATGTAGTACATTTTTATCGATAAACTTTTCCATAGGCTTAAAACGATTTAACGATTTAATTTTTAGGTAATGCGTTGATGTACTGTGCGTTTGAGCTATAAAAAGTTTTTATGCAGTTTTATATAATCATTTGAATATGTAGTAAGGACAGGCAAGTAAGCGTCTTGAATGAACCCTATAGCTTACTAGTATGTCTATACCAAAAGCTTTAAAGACCGCTGAAAACAGAAGCACGTGGAAGAGCATAGTACATCGAGCAATTAACACTACTTCAGACTAGACACGACCTTCAGCAGCGAAGATGCTGAATAAGAAAAAGACGATAAAAATTAAATAAAGCTATTACTGCGAAGAACAGCTTAATTTCGATATAATATGTTATAGGCTCGTTTATTTGTAGTAAAATTATAACAAACACATGAAATTCGCGTAGAGGGTGGTATTAGAGATAGGCACAGATAGGGATTCAGGAAAATCAGGGAGACCGACACAATAGTAACTACCAGCTAATTAAATTGGTAATCATTTTATTTCCATTGAAACGAATTGTACTTATTGCATAATCGGCGATTGCTATTTCGAGATATTATTATTTAGCAAAAACTGAAAACAGTATATTTGTGTATTTCTCTATTACACATTTTAACAAATGAATTGAATGGCAGCCAATGAGATATTCTCCTTATTGATGATAAAGAAAATCCCAAAAATAGACTAAGTCATAACCTAAAAGTTCGCGTGTTCGGTTCCGTTCACGTCTACGTTGCTGCAACACACCCCGCGATGCTGCAACGCAGCCTGCTGTACATATGAACTAATCCAAACGAAAAAAATCATGTGATCTTGTCAAAGTAGCTTTGGTCTGTCATGGTGAAAGAACACTGCTTGAAATCCCTATCAATGCCATTCAAGTTGAGTGTGTAGAACCTCCTCTTAGACTTCGCAGACAGTGTTTCTCCGATAAATTCCTTTTTAAATTAGCTTAAAACTCAAACTGTTCTTGAAAAAAAACTAGATTGTTTACTGACATTATATAACTCATGCAATAAAGCCTCATCTGAGAACCTCTTTTGTCTCCTCCGCAGCTATTTACAATTCACCCTTCTTCCTTATTCCCTCCTTCAGAATCCTGTTATGCCTTTGTACTCATCATCCTACGAATCATTCGTTTTCAAACCTAACATTATTTTGGATTTTGGTATTGATAAAAACACAATAGAAGCTAATAAGGTTTTCATAAATAAATTCTTCACAGAATACAAGGTCTGGACTGCCATGCAGATGCTTCTAAAAATCTAGATAGTCCAATTGGTGTTGTAGTTTGGATCCCATCTACAAGAATAATTTTCAATTATAAATGTCCTTCTACCACTTCCGTCTTTTCAGGAGAAGCCATTGCAATTCTGGAAGCCATCTTTTTTGTTATATCACACAATCTGAATAAAACTATCATATTTTCAGAAACCAAAAGCTGCCTCCAATCTATTCTTGCTAACCCATTTCGGCCCAAATCTAGGTTCCCAATTGTTTTAAAAATAGGAAATGCCCTTTTCGAATGTAGCTCTCACGGCAAAAATGTGATCCTTGCCTGGATTCCTGGTCACGCCGGTACAGTGCGCAACGAATCTCAAGATCAAGATATCTGTTCGACTTTAAAACCATCTTTAAAAAAACCTTGAAACCAGAAATGGCTAATTTCTAGAATATTAAAAGCTAAATTCTATGGTAACATTAAACCTGAGATGCCCAATAAACTCTGGTTCTCAATATTCCAAAACGCTGATAAAGTGACCACCTCTACAATATGCCGTCCGAGTCGAAACTATTCCTGTAACCCAGTCTTCCTGGCCAAACTTATAACTCCCTCTG
The DNA here is from genome assembly GCA_963854805.1 of Plagodis dolabraria. Classification (NCBI taxonomy): domain Eukaryota; kingdom Metazoa; phylum Arthropoda; class Insecta; order Lepidoptera; family Geometridae; genus Plagodis; species Plagodis dolabraria. The sequence goes on along the minus strand of OY978445.1, from coordinate 10,463,462 downwards.
TGAATGTGGTTAGGACGAAGGAAATGTGAAACACATATTCTTCTGTTGTCCCAAAATAAACTCTTCTCTCTACAATATTATCCCTAGAGATATCCCTCGTCCTTTCTCCCTCAAACGTATCCTCTCCTTAGTATTTATCCATATTCAAATAAAGCTGTAAATTAACTGTTCATATATTATATAACTTAACCAAAAGTTGTTCCCAGGTGTTCTATATTTCCCCTATATATAATGAATTTGTGTGTGTGTATGTTTGTGTGTGTATATACATTTGTGTTCTTCCAGTAGTTAGATGAACTAACATCTAATGTTTCAGCACCAATTTTGACTTGAGCAGTTCTCACCGGACATGACTCATTAAAACTAAACAATCTCCTTTGTTTGATAGTCCATCTAAATACGTGACATTGTTGAAATTGTGGTGGTGCCCACAGAAGCCACAAAACAAGAGTTGAAATTGAAATCACAACCTTGAAAGATTGCGTGTTCTTGAAAATATTTGAATAATTTGTTAATTTAATTGATGTTTACCTTCTGACCTACACGTGTATTTTTACGTCCAGGTAAAAGTTTTATATGCACTAAAAGCAGTGGGACAGATGGTGCTTGCTTTCGTAGGTCTAACAGGTAAGCTCCAAATTAGATATTGGAATGAGGTGACATTTAGTGACTAACAATTCATCGATAAATTTGTCGATAAAAAAATCATGAATCACTTATATGTTAGATTGCACCGACTTTGTTCATCAGCGAAATATAAAACATTTAGGAATAATTTATTAAGTTTTCCGGTGATAGGATATTCCTACTTTCTTTACTTTTGTGACATTGCTATTAAATCTGCAACTTATAATAGCACAACGCGGCATTTTCATATAAATTGACGGAGATGCATGCGGCGCGTTAGCCGCGGGTCGACTGTCAGTAGCATTATAGTCCGTTGACGTAAATACTCCTGTTTAGGAGTATGGTGAGCTCGCGTACCACGCCCCCTTCACCTTTCTATTGCTTTCTCTTTTCTGTGGTTAAGACCAGCCATGACACTAATACGTGTGTTTAATAAACAGTTAATGAAGAGTGTTTGTACTTTTATTATTATAGGGCCAAAACAACATTATTTCTTTATACACTGTGCTATATAACACATATACATTACCATACCCACTTGTACTTTTCATTACACATTTGCTAAAAAACAGAAGTGGAGTGGATTTGGAAAAGTAGAGATCGGTTACAATATTTGACTTCTTTACACATTAATTCTCACACTATTAAGTTATCATAATTCTTAAACCATTGAGATAGAAATGCCTACTCAAAACGCCAGAAAATAGCGATCACCTGTAAGCGTCTCACCGATGAAATTTCCTTTCAAGCGCACAAGTAGTGAAAATGTTGATTTGTGTTGTTAGCACTGTTAATTCAGTTATTTGAGGTACCTACATATAAGTAATGTGGTGCTTTTAAAATCTTATTGAATTCAAAAGGTTGGTCATAAATACACAATGTTCCAAGTTCCACAATAATGAACGAAAAAAATTAATCCATATTTTAGTTTTGTATTTATTGGAATCATATGGCTAGTCAGAATGCAGACAAATATCTCAACGGTATCTCCCGAGCCCGAATGCAGACGAATATCTCAAGGGTATGTCCCATCACTAACAATGTAACTAATAATTACTCTAGGTACGAGTAAATCTTCATCGGAGAGCACATGGCATCTGTATAGCATGGGCACTATACGGCATCTGACTGTTAGAGTAGTTGTACTTGAGAGTCACCAATTATCTATGTTTCGTCTATTTTACATTATACAAATATACAACCACATCGTCACTCACTAAGGCTCGTATTAATAAATGCATTTCGATCTTAAGATGCAGTTTTTCACAGATATTTCATACATTTAACGTGAAAACTGCATCTTCAGTTAGATCTAAACTTTGAGATGCATTTTTTAATAAGCGAGCCTAAGAGTCAAAGGCTGGCCTATCAGCACTAAAAAGTAGATACTAAAATTAATTGTTTGGGTGGTCCTGGTCATAATGTTGAACAATAATTACATGTTTGATTAACATTAGCAAAGAAGTTTAAATGCCTACCAAAAAAATCAAATTATATTAGATACATTAGCTCTTATGTTTGAATTTAGAATGTATTTTTCCAGAAAAACAATTTAGTATGCATGAAAAGTTCCTTAAACAATATTTGTGTTACGAAACTTATTTTTCAAAATATATTTGGTTTAAGGTGAAATTAAGTTCATACAACTAAAATCAGGCAATCATCTTCTTAAAATCGGCAACTATACATACAATACTAGCAATGCAAAAAGTCAGCCTTGCTCTTGGTATTGCTCGAAGAGGTCAAGAAAGAAGTGCATCGCTAGGGTGAGAACAGTCAACGGACAAATATTTCACTGGTCAGGAGAGCATAATCATTAATGGGGCATGTCAACGCATCCGACCCCGGCTAACCCGACGCGCCGCCGAAACTCCACGCCTCATCGGAACGAGAAGAGAAAGCAGCCCAGGGCGCTCCACGCACCGCACTTACGTTCTCTAGTATAAAAGCGCTCGCGCAGCATGGCCCGCTCTCTTTCTCGACCGCAAGCCCCGCCTTCAGCGCATTCTTCTCCCCTTCATTTTAGTATTAAATGCTCATTTATATTGTTAACTACTCTTCACCTACTATTAAAACGTATTATTATACAGTTCACTTTCTTTATCAACCTACTTACTTACACTACTTTACGGAGCTTTCTGAAAACTGTATGCATGTGTTTGTTGACAACTACAGGTTTTTATCAACGGTTCTCTTGCTCCACTGCATGCACATTAGCCAAGTTTAATCTCTCGTATCTTATAAAATTATGCCTTTTGTTTCACTAAACACTTCCTAAGAGCAAATCAAGCTATAAATCTGATTCACTCAACTTTTAGAATTCTGTATAATAATTTGGTCTAACATATAATTGTTGAGTCATAATATATGTCGATTAAAAAGTTACTGTACAACTATACAAATTTTACTGTATTTCGTGTTAGAATCACGAAATCTTTATAATATCTCATTGTATTTACGACATCATAGCCCTAGTGCCATACTTAGGATCCCAGGTTCATCACGGATAAATTAGTGTGACGATCAAAATAATGTTGCCGTGTCTGTGGTGTTTGTGGTGTATTTGTGTGTTATCTCACGCGGCACAGTGAATTGCATTCAGTTGTTGACATGCAGGAAATTTATCATCGCGCAAGGAAATGTGTTTGTGTGAAAAAGCTTTTTTATTTAAGATTTGTATTAATTTTTAGTTTAATTGCTAGTTATTAATTTGTACTGTAGGTAATCATTTAATCGAGAAACAAAGATACATTTTGTTGATATTGTTACAAGGTACCATTTTTGAGCGGGAAAAATTATTGGTGCACCTCCAGAGTTGAGTGCTAAGATGCTGCGCGAGCTTCACCTTAACTAACAATGGACAAAAGATGAAAAAATTTAATACAGTCTACAAGTATGGTCTTTGTAGCTTAAAAAAATTCAATTGGTGTAGGCACCTATAAACGGATATAAAACTTAAACTTTGAAAAGTTTTAGTAGAATTGAAGTACTATTCCATGTATTCTTCTTGTATGTCCTGCTAGTCGCCTAAGACAACAATGAACAATGCACTGAAAATGCAGCATATCACGATTTACGCAGCTATGAGTATGGTTTTGTTGCTTCTTTAGGCACAAAACAGAGCTTATAACATCATAAAACTCACATCAACCGAAAGGTAGCGGTTACCAAACTGAAGCGACAATGTAGTTTAGAATTAGCGATAACATATTTTGTAATGTATTCTTGTTTTGTCAATTCTGTAGTTTCATACGAAATATTGTACCGAGATTCACTCACCACAAAAATTATGATATTATTATATTAGTGTCTGTAGTTAAATATTGAAATATATCTGAAATATCAGATATAATGATATAATTAAAATAAAACGATAATACTTAGGTTTTTTAAGGTGGATCATTTTATCTCAAATACACAGCATGAATTAAGCGTGAACACGAACTACATCCCGAAATAGTGCTTATCATAGGAAAAAAATATATTTTGTTTTTAAACAATAATCTCTCGTCAGTTCAACCTACAGTCTACTGGTACTTTTCTGTATTGTCCTTTCGAGTATTTTTACAACTAAATATTTCAGTTCTTAGTGTTAAAACACACTCTGAAGATGTTTTCAGCTAAAAATACTTAACAAGTTTAATACTATTAGTAATATATGTATATATATATATTTATAGAGACTGTGTGAATAATCCTTATCACAAACAACAATAAAAATGTTAGTAGACTTATCATTATAATAATCCTATATTTATCTAATCTTCATAACATGGTATACTTTAAATTACCATTCTTTTCGAATGAAAATAATGGTAACCCATCATTGTGTATGATCACCCAAACAGAAAGTAAATTTTCAATGTTAAAAAAAATCTTGGGAGGAAATGTATGTCCTTGCGGACATAGAAACGGTTGTCTATTTTTTCAATTTTATGTTTTTACTATTTTAAACCCTTTACCTAAACCAAAAAAAAAACTTAAACGTTAAACTTTCAATTTGATTTGGCTATTTTATTTCCATTAGTATAATTTTAACCCCTTTTTAAAATGCTTCAAGTGTAGAATTTCCTATTTAATTCAAATTTTACAAACAAACTAAATAAAATATTCCAATATTTTAAAAGACCACACTGGACTTGCAATCTTCTAAAATCCTTCCGCCATGGAGCAGAGCAATAATAGTACAAGTCTTATTACAACTTACAGAGATATAATTTTTTACGTGAATCAAAACGAAACTGACGATTCAATTTACAGGTAAAATTAGCTGTTCACGAAAAATAATGTATAGAAGAAAGCTGGGGGCCAGAGCAAATAAACCTTATAGCGATAGACACATGGAGCTTTGCTTGGCTGACATAAAAAACACGATGCTAAGTCAACGAGAAGCTGCAGCATAATATAATATTCCACGAAGTTCCATAAATTTGAAACTGAAAGCCATTAAAAACAATCTAAACAGGCCAACTGGACAGAGACAAACACCACAAAGCTACACCAAAAATAATATGTTTTCGTCGCAATGCAAAAAAATTAGGTCCGAAGTTATAAGTTTGTAAAGATTATGATATGACGCTTACTTATTCGATTTTTTTTAATATAAAAAAGTTGTCAATAAATTCTTCTTTTTCGATTATTAACAATTTCTTACAAATTGATCAGATACTCAAATTAATGTTTATATTGGGAATTTTAACGAAAAAGATTACAGAAAAAATAAATGCTAGAATATTCATAATGTTTTATTAAATTAATTTGCACCAACATTTCCTATTATTATTGTTGTATAATATTGAAGCTGACATTTTTGTGTAGTGTGATTATCTTCTTTATTATACAGCTTGTTCTATTGAGAAAATTTAACTAAATGTAGATGCAAACTTAAGTGCTAGTGAAATATCTCTCGGACTGAACCCTGTTTACATATTCTTTGTTTTATGCTGTTGTTTTTTTTAGCCTTGGACTTCTCTCCTGATTTTAAGTGATGATGTGGTCGAAGATATTGTTCAGACTAATCTATAATTACTGGCTCTCAAAGACGAACACATCGTCAGGTGTTTGATGTAATTGTTAATTCCTTACTTTGTCAATGCTATTTGTTCTATTCTTTAAATGTGCTACTATCACGTTTTAACAGAAAATGTGTCGCAAAATACATATTGGTTTTCAGAAGCTGTCATAGAGATCAGTTCCAATTTTACTTGACCAATGTTTCCTGTATTATCAGTTACAATAAAATGTGATCGACAGATTTATGAATCTGTTTGTTCCTGTGGTTGTCACTCATCAACTATTTTTGTTATTTTTGGCGCAATGTTTATGTAATAACTTTTCATAACAAATATGAAATTGATAGGTCAGTTATGAAATTACTCATCTCGTTTAGATCACATTTCTATTATAATGGCCTAAAATATTAAATGATGTATAACATTATTAGCCATTATAGAAAGAATCAACTCACATGAAATTGGTGAGTATGTTGTGAAGTCCACGTCTGGCCACATAAAATTAAAAACTATTGTTGCGTCAGACTGTTCATTTACGTTACTAATAATAATATTGTAATCTTTCAGTATCTTATAAAATGTCAAAAAATGGAAAGCTGCTTCTCTGTGTGGATGGGTACACGTATTACAAACACAAAACAGATGGGTTGAGGACTGGTTGGGCTTGCTCTACTCATAACAGTAAAAAATGTAACGCACGACTGAGTATGTGTGAAAACATGATTTATAAAATGAATAATAAACATAACCACGGCCCTGTGTTCGATCACTGATATAGGCGTATTGAAGCAAGCGGTGCTGTTACTGAGGAAATAGCGATAAAAAGGTTAACAGAGTGCAGGAGGAATACAATATGTAGCGTTGGAATTTTACAGTTTAATAGTATTTAGATATACGTACTCGTATTTAACGGGACTTAATCTCAATGAAGCATTATGAAGCCCCGTGGGGTTCCGGGTTAGGAAAGCACCTCCCTATATAATCGCGTGGGTTACGTAAGAGGCGAGTAAGGGAAAAATACTGGAAGGTCGGCAGCAGCGCCTTCTAAAGAACTGCCAACTTACACTGCGATCCCCAAGCTGCCTGCCAAGCGTGGGGGTTATGGCAAATACACCCTTAATATGGAAGGCTGTGTTCAGCAGTGAATGATCCAGCTGATACAGATACACATAGAGAACTTGGAGGTATGCCAAACGTACAAAGAATCATCAAGATTTGACGGAGTCATCGAGTTAGAAAAAAACAGAGTAGGATGTAGAAAATCCTCCGTTTTTGGAAGTCAGCTACAAATTTCTTACATTTTAAGGTGCGATTGCATCTTGGCGTTACACATAGAATAGGAATGCAAAGCTCCTGAAATCATAGTGGTTATATTCCCACTTTCTTTTGGGTGCCAGGCTAGATTTGCAACTTACCATATCTACCCGTGAGAGTCGTAATAGCCAACTATGGGAATAATACCGGAAGGTGAGTAGTAACGCGTTCCGAAGAACTATCTTACTCTTAAATTGCGATTCTCAAGACGCCTGCCAAGCGTGGGAATTATATAATATGAAAAATGGAGAAAGCCGTGGGAAGGTATGGTGGATGCTATGACATGTAATATGATGTTCCCTTTCCTTGCTCTTTATTATGTCATAGAGATGCATATAATTATAATACAACTCATCAACATACGCCTGTGTAGGTGTTGAAACAAAAGGAAATTCAAAGGAATGATTCATACGGGCTACGTTTTGCCGTTTGAGTACGAAAACCTAAAACATTGAAGCATATGATATAATATATGATGATATATATTATTTATGAACGCAACAAAAACTGTGTGTTTTGGCCCCTATCTATAACTTCAGTTCAGCTAAATTGGTACTGACATAAATGAAAACATAATGTATACAATGGAAATACGAAACTTTTTAAATTTATATTGATTGTATGTTTGCTATATGATAGACTAAAATAGAATAGTTTACTGACTCATCCAAGCTTTATATGGACCGGAAAACATTATTTGCGCAATTATTGATATATTTGATCCATAACATAATATAAAAATAACTGAAGAAATAACCGCAATTTCTATCTGTAGTTTTTGTCTTTCATTCTTCTGTGTAAATATAGGGAGTGTATTTAGTCGCGATCTAATTGGGTAACACATAAGTAAACTTATTAATGCGTATTCTTATATTTCCAGGTGCTTTGTTTATTAAAACAGGAATATACACTAGAATGTTGAAGTATAAAGGATACAATTATTCGAGAAATTACCAAAATAATAACAAGATATCGTGGAAGTGCAACAAATATGGCTGCGTCGCTCGGATCATCACAATTGATGATGTTATAGTTAAAACAAAAAACTATCACTTACATGATTAATCCGTGTAGTGTAGATATACCTCTTGCCTATTACGTATCCACTTGGGTTGTTCCTGTGTTGATTTAACTGTGTAAGAAAGAAAGCTACTATTTGTGAAGCGAAACATTTGTTAAACAACGGAAGATGTCTTACATTTATATATACGCGCGATAGATGCATCAGTTAATTCGTATTGCATTAAAAATATATAATTTATGTCGCACATTTAAAACTGTACTATTAAAATTTATAATTAATGCGAATAAAATGTTTAAGAAACATGTAGAAATATAATTAAAATTGTAATTACATATTGAACACGAAACATGAAACGTAGAAAATTCGTCGCTGCTAGAGAACTACATGATGCACTGTTGGCACATAAATTAGATGATTGTAGAGGAATGATGCATCCCTCCCTCTAGGAATCTATTTATTTAACTTAAAGAGTAAGTAATTGAGATGTATGTTTAAAGATAACTATTTTAACTATCCTGTATTTTTAAATGCGTTTTATAAAAAACAAAAGAGGACATGTAGGTGCGTTGGTTAACGGATTCAGATTCAACAAGCAGGTGGTGTACAAGTAGAAGACTTACTGGTACTGCGTGAAAAAGATGAAAGGATGTAAGGCGAGCGTTCCAATATGTTGTTTCTAAGTGTAAGCACTTAGAAACAACATATTGGAACGCTCGATTTTATTGCACAACCAATATGAGTAGATAATCAACAATTTTCTTGATATGATACCACGAGAAAACACAAACGCTTTGGTTCCAAAAGTACTCGTATGACAAGCTCTTTGGAGATAAGGCTCAGTAGCAAGGTGTATGTGCCGGAGGTTCCAGCCGGTACAATATATTTTTCACATTAACTGTGGTTTCGTTTGCGTGTTTGAACCCTATCTTCATCATCAACCTAATATTTGTCTGTATGTGATGTAAGAAGATGTTAAAAAATAAGGATATTTAACATGTATGTAGTTATTAAGTGAAATATTACCAGTATTTGTTTAGAATTGAAATATGAGCGGATATATATTTATATATATTATAACTGAATAATTTCATTTTGAATACTTTTAATTACGACTTTGGTTTTGTTATTGATTTTTTTATTGATATTTCTATTACTGCAATATAATTTATGCACTATCATATTGTAACAGTAATGATACGGAAAATAGTGAAAACAGCAGATATATATATAGGTATGTAATAAAATTAAGTTTTTGGAGTTATCTTGCGGTCCTTCCGAAGCAAACGCGAAAAATTATTTTCAAGTACATTTTTTTATTTTTATGCCTGATAGATTAGCCTTTGACCTCTATCCCATCTAATGGTAAGTGATGATGTGGTCGAAAATGTTGTGCTAACCTAGGCTCTCAAGGACAGATGCCGGAACACACCGTTAGGTGCATGACGACAGATTTTTAACTTGGTAGCTAGCCAGGCAGGAATTCGCAAAATTCCCTACCACCTATGCCATAACGACTGCCATCTTTAGACAACAACCGGGACGGAAGCGCTCAGTAGTAATGTCACCAGCGGTCACCCATTATCATGACCGCGGCGGACGCTGCTTAACTTTGCTGATCGGCTAAGAACAGCTAAGCAAACTTCGCTACGAGCGCTTCAAAAACGCAATCTAGCAATTTATTTATATATTTTTAATGAGTAATTACTTAAGACCCAGGTATAGCAATATACCTAGTGTGTATAATTTGAGATTTAAAACGGAATATAATCATTGTTTTAAATAAATAAACATTCATAAATATATACTCATAAATAAATGTATTATTATATATAAACGACTTATAAATTTAAGAGAACGGAAAATATTGAATTTTTGTAAAATTATTATTTTTCAATAATGTAATTTAAATGCAAATATTTCTTTTGTTACCTTAATGTACTAGTAGCAAAATAATTCCGACAGAAAATGATCCATTGGTCAAAATTTTTTTAGAGAAAAGCTTTTGATATCCGTTTGTTAAGCTGGGTAATATGTAAAAGTGGTTTTTGAGAGTTATTATGAACCGACTTACTCATAGGTGATGAATAAGCTGTTTCCGACAAAATTTAGCACCATAGACCACATTTGTACGCTCCGCCAGATTAGAAACAAGACTGAGGCGATTAATAGACCACTGTGTTCGGCGTTTGTGAATAACGAGAAAGCTTCTGATTCAATCGAAACCAGGGGGTGTCGCAGTCTCTTTGGCGATATAAAATATCTACTATAAGTATATCGAAGTGTTTGTACAGAAACGCATAATATCAAATGAAATACAATCAAAATAAAAACTTGTCATGTTTGATGCAATGCTAGACTATATATTTAAATAAAAATCACTTACTAACATACATTTTGAAGCGCTCGTAGCGCAGTGTGCTTAGCCATTCTGAACCGACCAGCAAAGCTAAGCAACATCTGCCGCGGTCATGAGTTGGATGGGTGACCGCTGGTGACATTACTACTGAGCGCTTCCTTGCTTCGGAGGGCACGTTAAGCCGTCGGTTCCGGTTGTTGTCTTAGGATGGCAGTCGTTTAGCATGGTGGTAGGGCATTTTGCGATTGCCCGCCTGGCTAGCTACCACCCTCAAGTAGAAAATCTGTCGCCAAGCATCTAACGGTGTGTTTCGGCAGCTGACCTTGAGAGCCAGCAATTCTAGTCTAGTCTGAACATCATCTTCGACCACATCATCTCTTAAAATCAGGTGAGACAGTGGTCAAAGGCTAACCTATATCGCATAATTATTTATACACCTGAAATTAAATAACTATTAATTGCTTAAATTAAAAGAGACTTTTACATGCAATTTTGAGTCAATATTTTAAACACAATATCAGTTTTTCAGGTTTGTTACTCATTCGGTTTACGGACTGGAGCTAGACGTACAAACGAACAGTCAACGAGATGTTATATATAGGACTGCGGTTTGCCCTCTGAATTCCTGAATACATTAAAATATCATACTCAGACTTCATTGTAATGATTATTTTACTTTCAGCAATATTTATCAAAACAGCGAGAGGTCACGATCAAATAATATTTAATGGATACAAATTTTACAAGGAATATGGTGCGATAGATTCCAATAAGAACACCAGATGGCGCTGCACAAAACGGAAATGTAAAGCATACATAATGACCAACAACAATGTGATAATACAGGGCTACGCGGAACACTATCATGATATTTATTAATAATATTTAAGGTGTTATCAGCAAAATTAATAAGTCCACAATAGTATTATTATTCTGAAAATACATGGAGGCCAACAGCTCTTGTCGATATTAAAGAGAATGTATAACGCTCTATATTACTACCTAGAAAATTGCGACTGGATTCAATAAATAAAACGTAACAGCAAAACTTTTACCGTGAAATGCAGATGTAGTGTATGCGATGATTATATACTTATATTTTGTCGTCTCCTGTGAAAGTACGGCTGGTGTGAGAGCAGAGGTGAGGGAGGGCACTTGCTCGGCAACCGCGTGTATAAACGTACGGTGGAATGGAAGTGATTATTATGGTGCGTGATGTAATAGAACAGTGGCAAAGGACAAGGAGAGTGCTACAGCAGCAAGGTGACTTTTTGAATAAATAATACATGTTTTTAAATGAATTGATGTGAACTTTTTTTTACTCTTAAGGGTGTAATAAAAAAAAATTACGTCAACCTCGTAAAAATTAATTAAAAAGTTAAAACCCGACTTCAAATTATTTATTTTCGTTAGCCGTTTTAACGTTCCATTGAAATTAAATAAATGTATTTACGGAATTGTTCTTTAAATCCCTTCATTTTGATACCCCACTCGATTGGTTTGGAAGAAAATATTTTATTAATCTCATAACCTGATATACAATATACAAACAAGCTAGTAATGTACCTAGTATCACTTGCGCTATGAACTCGAATCTATCAATATCTCACACATCAAAATTGTTTTAGCCGTTTAGAAGTTATGGTGAAATAAAGAAACTCACAAATGAACCCTGAAAACATAACACTCCGTTTTTGGGCAGTCGTGTAAAAAGACAGACTACATTTTTAAATTCACTTCATTCGTGATTGCGTGATCACATTCCATTACAATGGCCTATTTTAGTTTTTACCAAAGCATCCACTTTATACTATTATTGTTTCAGTCAAATTTGTAACCTCGCAACGCGGGAAAAGATTGCTCAGTGTTCAAGAATACACATTTTGCGTCAAATCAATGAGTAACAAAGGCAAGACCCGATGGATTTGCTCCACTCATAAAAGGTGTCGAGCAATCGTGCATACACTTAAAGACAAAATAATATTCTTGAAGAATAAACATAACCATGAAAGGAACTCTTCTCGGAAACGTAAATCTCATACTTAGATTAATAATTTGCTAGTGATAATTAAAGGTTGCATATAACTTGTTGGCTATGAGTTGCATAGTTCAAAATTAAGAAAGGTGGTCACCATTATTCGGCATACACGTCTTCTGTTTGTCGATATCACTTCATGATCATAAAGCTCGAAATCTAATGAAACCTACTGCTGAAAGAACTTATCAACGCCTAAATTTACTTGTTTACCTATTAACAACAACCGTAACTTGTACATATTAGGTAAAGCTGTGCACGGAAACGTCCAAAAATAAATGAACTTGGGACCTATCGGTTATGTAGCGTAGGTACAGATCTGTTCACTAACGAAGGCGGCCCCTACACTGTAAATAATTGTTGCGTATTTGTACGGGTACGCCTTGTATGTACTACGCCTACTAGTTCTTAGTGTGGGTGTAAATGTTAATGGTACATAAGTAAAGCAATAAAATATTATCGTTTCAATAAAGGCAACAAGTATTTGCAACTAAACTCGAACAATATGGTTTGTAAGTAGTATGAGTATACGGTGTTTTGGTGAAATATGTTAAATTTAGTTTTTTGTAATGTGGTATATTTGTGTGTTTATATTTAATGACCACAATCATTTATGGCATTCTCTCGCATAACGTTGGACGATATATGGCAAAAGTTGTATTGCAATTTAGTAATATGATAAAGTAATTATAAGGAACATCGAAATTTACGACTACATCAAATATTCTTGTTACAAGAAAAGTAAAGGTTACGTATAAAGCATTTCTGACGACTGACTTCTGACATTTTAACCTAATCTATTATTTAACAAAATGTTGTAATGACGACAATCACTGAGTATAACGTATTTTGTTTCATTTAACTTTCTATCCCTTACATCGGACGATATTTGACAAGATTGTACTGAAATTTAATGAGGTAAGTAAGAATTAGGAACATAGAAAATTACGATTACATCAAAGTTCTTGAGGCAAGAAAAGTAAATGTTCCGTACAAAGCCTTTTTAAAGATTGACCTAATATTAAACCTTAATTTATTATAAAAAAAACCGCATTGGGAACTGTATATTGTTGTTTCTAATCTGTATTGAGTTGTGTTGCTATTAAATGCTTATTTCTATTGTCTGTTCAAGGTAATATCACTATCGCAATATCTGGCTCCAGATTCAGTAAGCACGTAGTATCAGGACTGAAGACCAGGTGTAGTAGAATACTGTGGTTTATGGCTACAACTTAATAAAATATTAATAGATCAAACTGTTCCTGACTCTGGTAAACTATACCTGTGAGAAAATGTTATAACATTTTAAACATTATTGGTTTTCCATTTATCAAAATCTAAGCCAACAAACAATATCCCAACTACATAATTAAGTTTTCATTTTCTAAAATTCTACAGAATTGTGCTTTTTAATTATTGTTTTGTAGAGTAGAATACGTTCTATTCTACTAAACAATAAATGAAAACCACTTCTTTGATAATAAAATATAGAATTATATAATTGTTTTTTAACATCTAAATCAAAAGATATTAAATATTTTCAGGTCCAACGTTCAAGATGTCTAGAAAAGGCAAACCTGTGATTGAATGGAATGGGCACCGCTACAACAAATACATCAGGTGCAAAGGGCCCAAGGCACACTGGCGTTGCACGAAGATTGGAATGGGCTGTAAGGCCATCATCAAATCCTATAACAATGAAATAATAGAGTATAGAAATGAACATAACCATTGATTGGGAACCCACGCAGGAGCGTCACACTTAGTGCGATTATACTCGTAGTAAAAACTCTAAAGTTAATGATCTAGTAAATAAAACCGGTGAAGGGTGAGCAATATATTTTTATTTTCGTAAATATGTACAAGTTGCACCCAGCGGTTTCACCCGCGTATGAAACGATGAAAAGAATCCTTGTTAATCCAGGACTAATGGATTTTGGATAAGCCTAATATATCTATACTTGTGGTTTGTTAGTTTTTGGTAATATATATATATATATATATATATATATATTCTCAAATCTATTTTGAAAAGCCGTTTTGTATGGGAATACTTATTATCATATTTAGAGATGAAATAAATAATCAATAGAAAAACTTCCAACATTATAGGTATAAGGCTCAAGGATATGCATGAAAAAATTAACGAGATTGTCTCACTTGTTATGTAAAATATGTTGAAAGTATGTTTGTGTAGAAAGAGCTACGAAGACACTAATAAAGCCTTTAATTGTCTCGTGTGTTTTTTATTACTAAATAAGTATGTGTATTAAATTTGATTTGACTGTATTATTGTTTAAACATAAACGGGAAAGCTTAAACGAAATTACAAAATCACATCGAGAGGAATGACGAAAATTAGTTATGGAATCGGTTATGTGATAACTTAAATATAGATAATTTAACTAAAAGAAAATAAGAAATACAATTTGGGCTGGGGATTACGTGAAGTTCGCCAAAAAAAACCGTCAATCCAACTTCTGGGTTAAAAAGGAGGTGCTAAATTATTTTGTATAACTTCAAGATACTTTTTATAGAAATGTGATGGAACACTCGGCAAGCCCACCCAAATTAAGCGGTTATTTCTGATGTTGAGCCTACAACGGATGCATTTCTTCACAAGTAACGAATTGCACTTCGCTCATATCCTGAGACATACAGTTGTTAAGTTTCATGTACCTGTAATTTCAAAAATACTTACTGGAATCTCGTGGCCTCAGCAGTCCTTTCAGTGTTTTTACCGTTTGTGGTGGGGTCAGCCATAGTGTAAAACGTGTAATACCTCCTTGCATTTCCTAACAATTGTGTATATCATTATGTATTTAACAACATAAGTATTTATGCGGATCACAACTCAATTTGTTTTTTTTTCTCCGAACTGTAAAACTGTAGGAACTGTACTACTCCTTATAGATACCGATATTAGGTGTGTTGGGTGTTTGCTAACGATTGTAAGAGGCCGTAAGAGGCGACTAAGAGTATAATACGGGAACTGAGGCAGCAGCGCCTTTTGAGGATGCTATCTTACACTGCGATCCCCAAGACCCCTGCCAAGCGCGGGGATTATGGCAAAGCCCCTCTCTAATGTTCATTAGTGGACAATTCGACTGAGACAGTACATTATTGTACTGTATCAGCCGGATTGTCCACTGAGACGATTTACTCAGACGACAACGTGCAATGGGCGTTCCATGCTCTGCCTGAAAAATGTCACTGAATGTGTTTGAATCTATAGTTAGGTATATCTGCCTTGTTCATGTGTGTTGTTTCGTTCTATTTATTATAATGAATATATTTTTGAATAAAATTTTTCAGAACGCAAAAACTGTGATTAATTTATTGATGATTGATTTTACAATGATAAAAAGCAGAACTGTAGATGGTAATCAATAAAATTAAAGGTTGTATTCGAAATTGAATATTAAAGTTTTATTTTTATTTCAGCTGTAAACTTCAGCACATCTCGCAACGGCAACCCTGTTATAGAATGGAACGGTTATCGCTACAACAAAGTCCTCTCTTGTAAGGGGCCTTCTGGGCGGTGGCGCTGCACAAAGATTGCAGCGGGCTGTAAGGCAATTATAAAAACCTATAATAATCAAATAATGGAACACAACACTGAACATAATCACCAGAGAAGGGGTTTAGTGTTTGTAACTACCAGCTATAACAACAAAATACAAAGATTGAAGTAAACAAAATGTTACATCGTGTACATACCCTCTGTGACATGAAATTAAGTAATAGGTATGATGCCACGACACAGAATAATAAGGGGTAATATTTTGAAGCCTGATGTATTATACATCAGGCTTCAAAATATTGCCCCTGATTGCTGTTGGGGGTTCAAAATGATTTATTCGAATTAACATCATAGTTAAGAAGGCCGACAAATGATGATATATAATGTGGCTTATAAAATTGTGTAGTTAGCTGCAAATTTTTCTGTTTCCCTTTTTTGCTTGCGATTATTTCTACATTACTAAGTTTCGGTTACCAACTTTTTTTTATTACACCAAAAAAGCTGTTTATATTAATAAATATTAAGATAGAGTTTTTTTTTATTAATTTTATTTACTTTGTTTCTATATCTATAATATCTTGAGTAATTAAGTTATTTCATCGGAGTTGATCTGAATAAGTAAAGTTGATAAACATATCTTATTAAGTTCTGTAAGTATGTGCTTTAAAACTGAATACTCTATTATTTCTCTCTTCTACTGGATTGTTTAGATTCTTGAGCAATACCAAGTCCTCCGCGAGATATTAGGCAACCATCACCACCTTCAGTGATAAAATCATCAAGATAATATATTGAACATAATTGATTACAAACCCCAAGGTATCAGATCAATCATGTTGGCTACGTATGTGACATTTGCAGGTCATACACAAAACTTTTAGCGATCGCCTTAACAATGTATATCGTGTATAATGGACATATAAATGGACACCATGTCTAGTTAGAATTTAAAAGTACCTAACTATCAATTGATATACGGTTCTGGCAGACTCTTCTTATATACCTCATAAACTCTTGTCAGTTTCAAAATTATAATATATATATTTTTTTTTATGTTATTGTGACGGAACAAACTCGAGGCCCACCTGATGTTAAGCGGATTAACCTCTGCCTATAACAGATGCATTTCGTCACAAGTCACGAATTGCACTGCGCCCGTCACCTTGAGACATAGTTCTTAAGTCTCATGTGCCTGTGATTT
Source organism: Plagodis dolabraria (assembly GCA_963854805.1). Classification (NCBI taxonomy): domain Eukaryota; kingdom Metazoa; phylum Arthropoda; class Insecta; order Lepidoptera; family Geometridae; genus Plagodis; species Plagodis dolabraria. The sequence goes on along the minus strand of OY978445.1, from coordinate 10,446,370 downwards.
CACTATATATTGATCATGTGGTTAGTTTTTAGACATTAATACGTCGTAATATATTATTACGGCAGCACAGAATAAGTAAGATGGGTATTGGAAGATAATGATGTTATATTTTAGGTGCAGAATTTATAGTTAATCCGAGTGGAAAACTTATATCAAGATAGTATCAAGGTCAACCAACACAGCTCCAGTAGAGATCACAAGGGACGCTTCGTGTGCTACTGCGCCCGTTATGGTTGCAAAGCACGCATCATGACTTTCTACAGAAAATAGAGCATAACCATGAGCGACTCCAAAATGTTTCAATAATACATCTGCACCCACGACTATTAGACTCTTTCTTACCTACTTCTTACTTACTATTGGACTCCTCAGCTTCTTCTAAATATAATAAAATTGAAATTGTGGTTTTACTTAAAAGAAAACTTCTGTTGCTGATAATGGAGATGTGGATATTGCTTTATATAAATATAGGTATAATTTTAAATACTTATTAAAAATAAGGCACATAAAATGGTATTGAAATCGAGTGAAAATCCAAAGATATAATTTCTTAAAACTGTATTCATAATATTTTATTTTTTTACTACAATTACGAAAAAGACGGCATCGTAATGTTATATACTCTATCTTTATGTGAGAACGCATATATAACGTTATGAGTTTTTGACCTTTCCACTACCTAGATTAATTTATGTTTTAATTATTCTACACTAGCTTTCCGGGCGCGGCTTCGCCCGCGCGTATGTCGGTTATCGCGCGAAAACATTAACCTCTTTTTGCGCAGTTGGATAAAAACTATCCTATGTTTTTTCCCGGGTCTCAAACTATCTCCATACCAAATTTCATTCAAATCGGTCCAGAAGTTTTGGCGTGAAAGTGTAACAGACAGACAGACAGAGTTACTTTCGCATTTATAATATTAGTACTGATTTCAATTTATTTATTTTAGAGAAAATAATCTACTCTAAATCAGGACGACCAATCATGGTGGTATGCGGCTTCAGGTACTACAAGAACCACCGCTCGCAGGGACTGAAAGCCACCTGGTACTGTTACCGGAGTAATCAAGGATGTACCGCATCACTCATCACCTATAATAATAGTATAATGTGCTTCAAAAACGAGCATACACATTAGCTGGATACAATTTGTAAAATAATAATTTGCTGGAAATTGAGGTAGAAATTCTCAAAGCACTATGTGTCTTTTTGTCACATGTATAATATAATCCTAAGTGAGAAAGACGTCTGTCAATCAAATACATTTTTTAATACATATTGATATTATTTCATTTGATGGAATTATATTTTTTATATATTTGATGGTGCTGGTGGTATTATGTACAAGGAAATCCAATAACTGTTTAAGATAATAAGAACAAGCTCCAGGAATAACACGATCTTGTAAAATTGTTACGAAAGCAACAAACGAAATAAACTGTTGAAATTTTGTCTTAATGCCTGTGTGTCCATCTTATGTTATTTTATATTTATTGAGTTAAATGGATTACGACCAGCAGAGGCTCTCAAAACATCATCCATGGCACGTTCCGATTCTGCAAAGCATACATGATGGGGTGCAAGACGCGGTGGCAGTGCAACAGCAGGTCTCGCACCAAGTGTTCAGCATACATCATCTCCGTGGACACTATGATTTTGAGGTCCAATCTTGTACATAATCATGATACGTAAAGATTCGAATGTCTAAATAATAAGTGATTTACTAAAATGCTTTCCCTAATTTCAATTAGGTATTCAAAGTATTAAATTATATTTTTATATGGAAACATCAATGACAACAATTTAACAGAAGTTTGCAACTCTGCGTGATAATTTTATTGTTTGTCTATAACCACACGTTAATTTAATGCATGAATGTTGGTGATATTGATATTGATTACAATGTCTTTAAGACATTGTAAAATAAACTGTGACTATGTAAGTAATTATTTCATACTAAAGAACTAAGAGCTAACGTGCAGTAAATATTTCGTAATAACGGAAATAAATCAATAATGTTTATATTAATTATATAAAACACAAAATCAATAAAACAAAGTAATTAAAAGTCTGCATATGTAAGACTTCCATAACGAAAATAAATTATTGATAACAAATATTTTTTTTAAAAGTATTTTAAGTAAACGCTGAATTAAATTAATACTTCAATAAAACACTATTCTATAGATTGACAACTATACGTTCACAGTAATTTTTTGGAGAGATATTAGGTTATATGTTTGAAAATATGTACTTATGTTAATGTTTACAAAAAAAAACTCCTGTTTTTTTGGAAATCGTTTACAAAGTTATGAGTCAAGTAAGCTTGGCTTGCAAACCAAAGGTTCCGTCCGTATCAACACACAATTATGTAGTACGTTATTACGAAAAAATAATTTACCATTTAGTTCGAGCTCTTTAGCGAAATTACGACTCGCAGTTGATGAGTTTCTATTATTTGTTCTTTAACTTTAGTTTATGCACTATAATCAAATTTAGTTGGACGCTTGTATGAAACCGTTTGTACGATAGGTAGTTATACAATACAAAAAAATCAGAATAGACGTTCTCGTTTGACCAACTACCTGTAGTTTTCAATTTTTTAACAATTGCTCATACAGTGTCTGTTTTAGGAATCTCTGAAAGTGCACATATCATTTTGATTACCTTACCTTACTGTGCTTTCGTCTTACACCGACAGTTTGCGTACGTGTCATATCAATCTCTAAAGGCTAATTTTTCTGAATTTAATGATTCCTTTCGAGTAAAATTTCAAGTCATTTTCAGCTTGGAACTAAACCGTAGCTATGCATAATGAATCTATTTTACTTGAAACTTCCAAAGCAATGTTACAAAGTTTAAACCCCTGTGAGGTTCGTGATAAGGGAATAGTCAAATTTGAAATTGTTGTTTAACTATTATAGATAACAATGATATAGTTCAAGTAATGTCTTATTAATATATTCCAGGCATAGTCTTCGTCAAGTCTCGCCACGGTAAATATATATTGAAATGCGTGGGCTACACCTTCACTAAGCAGTATGCAATAGGTCCTAAGGCGAGGTGGATATGTTCAAGAAGCAGCGGCCGGGAATGCAAAGCTCTAATACGAACGTACGAATAAGACTTAATATATATTTTTAACGAACACAATCATGCTCCATTATTGTCTTAAATATAGGAAGAAACTTTAACATAATTTATAATTTTACTTTATATTGCTAATCTAGACGATAAACCCGTGAAACTTTTTATTTATAAATTTATAGTCATTATATTTTTATTAATTTGGCCGTCAGTGTAATAAAACGTAAAAAATAAAATTACTACAGCAAAAAAAATAACAATACTGACTTCAATAATAAGCGGGGAAGTGCAAGTGAATATATGGGGAGGTGCAATTCTAAGCCGGCACCCCACGGGCCATATGAACCCTATTGCGTTGCTTTAATTATTTCTCTAATCAATTTGCATTTTACCCGAAACCTACTGCAAAGCAACAGTTAGTCCTCTACATTTATAGTTCAGGAAGGTGTGTTAGTAACTACAAATAGACAACATAATCTGTGCCGCAGGTACCAAGACTATAGATATTAGTATCTGAGTAATCAGGGTTAGATATATATAATAATATCTTCAAAAAGAAAATAATGTATATTGTTTGATTGCAGCTAATTATATAAGGTCGCAACGTGGAAAAGCACTGCTTAGCTTAGAGGGATATACATTCTGCGTCCAATCATCATCCGGACCAAGAAAGCGATGGATTTGTACAAAACAGAGCAGTAAGAAATGTCGAGCGGTCGTCCATACATACGAAGACCAGATGATAAAGATGAATAATGTGCATAATCACTAGCAAGTTATTTACATTGCACAATTACATTAACAATTCAAAAATACTTTGACAATAACACGTTCCGTGTGCATATGTGTAATATCATATGGTTACGCCGTTTTTCATAGCTGTGTCACGCAAGTTGAGGTGTACGCCATCTAGGGGTGGGCGCACCAGGTTTAGCCGACCACGCTAACCCAACGGTGAGGTAACAGCCATCTACCGCGCCGCGACCCCTACCTTGACATTGAATGTCACTCCGTCGAAAGATCGCAACGCTTACGCACCCCCGCATCAACTGTTTTACCTGCTCCCGCGCAATCTAACGGACATTTTATTGCTAAAGTGCTACCTCTGAACTTTACCGCTTTTTATGGAGCTTACATCATTTCTCGCGCTGTGTTACTGTAGCCTAGCAACTGTGGACACTTGTGATAGTGATAAGTTGCTTGGATTTCACTCCGCCGCCTCGCCATTGCCTGGATGCTGATACAGAACCCGCCATACGGAAAGCAGTTTAGCAACGCTCATTCCCTATTTTGGTGTATTTCCTTCTCTTGTGTGTCACAGCATTTATTTCTCGTATATACCACCCGCATCCGCATTTAATTTTGTGATCTTTCCATCCGCGTCAACATAATTTCTGGTCCATTTCGAACCGGATATAACCAGCTAACGCTCACCTACTATCGTTTGGGCATAACTTTCAACAATTATCTTACATATACATACCCTTCTAAATCATAATAGAAGCTAAATTCATATAAATTCCTTTAAAATATTAGTACGCTTATTACTGTAACTTCTCGTAACACCGTAACTTCGCAGTACGCAAAAATTACGGTACGCATATCTCGCTTATTTTTCGCATTATATCTATGAGTTATATATAAATTCCAATAGTTATACGTCTTTAACGCATATGTTTGTTCAATTACATCGAAAACATCCCATTATTACAAATACATTTTCAAACAATTCGTCGTAACATCGAATCCGATTCTACCCACATTCCGAAGTCGTGTCGAAATCATATCATTGTTTATTCATGTAATAAAACTGTATTTAGAATCTTTTTGAAATGTCTTCGGAGGCTAAAATAAAAATAGTACATGCTAAAAAAGAAGCAATATTCGCACATATTAATACTTTATATAATTCCGCTAAGAAAATAGTGCCATCAGCTGATGTTGACACTAGATGTAAGCAGGACTTTTTAGCCGCTTCGTCGAATATTGACAAATTATATAGCAATTTTAATGATTTATGTGATCAACACGATACATTATTATTAGAAGTGAACCCTAAACATGAACTTAACTTTAATAATTGGAATGCCTTTGAAACTTTATTTTCTTTCGTTCAACATACTCGCTCGAGTTTAATAGATACTCGTCGCGCTATCTCCGCAGCTGATAAGCCTACCTCGAACAACTGTCGTTTGGCACCACTGGAGTTAGTAGAATTTTCTGGTAATCCCGAATCTTGGCCGCTATTCTGTCATAGTTTTAAGGCCAATGTTCATGATAACGCATTATTGACTGACGCACAAAGAGTACAATATTTGGTGGGAAAATTGAGTGGAAACGCCCTCAATGTCTTTGCTGGAATTATACCTAATGAATCTAATTATACCACGATATGGAATTCTTTAGTGGCTAAATACCAAGATAAGAGGTTATTAGGATCCATGTACCTTAATAACATACTCGATATTAAACCAACTTCTGGTTCATCTACGCAATTAAATAACTTTATCGAACGAGTTAATTCATCTATGTCCGCTTTAAAACAATTAGAAATTATTGATTTAACTGATTTCATTCTTACGCACCTCGCACTTAAAAAGATAGACACTCAATTAGTTCAAAGTTTTGAGCTATCTGTCCGCGATAAAGATATACCAACAAGTAGTGATTTAGTGAATTTTATTCGTCATCATATAAAGGTGATGGAACGCACCGCTGCTGTTCGGCAGAATATATCCCAGCCGCAGGGGAATTCTGCAACTCGTTCACGTCAACAAACATCATCATCAAAATTTACGCACACTTTTGCTATTACGGAAACTAACAATGACAAAACTGCTTGTATGTTTTGTAAAACTTCGCATCATATTCATTTATATCAATGCACCGCATTTCACAAATTACCCGTAAAGGAACGTTTTAATTACATTAAAAACAACAAACTGTGTATCAATTGTTTCAGTACAAAACATACAACAATTAATTGTGGTTCGCATAACACTTGCAAACAGTGTCATAAAAAACATCACTCATTATTGCATTTTGAGAATCCGCTTACATCGAACCGTAGTGACGGGGTTCAGAATAGATCGCCTGCCGTGCTCGCAAACGCAATGGCTCGCGGCTCCGGTACGGATCGCAAGTTATCTTCGTGCGCGCAGCCTGCCACTATGCCAGCGGCGCACACTAACATTTCAGATACGAGCACTTCACGCGTTTCTGACGCTACGAATAATAAACGCTCGGACACACTTACCTTGCATTCATGCAATAATGATATTCCTAATAAACAAACCCTAGATAAGACATTTGTTTTACCTACAGCGCAAGTATTTGTGCCTTCTAACGGGAAACGAATTATTATACGATGTTTGACAGATAGTGCATCTGAAAATAATATTATTACGCTCGCATGTTGCCATAAATTAAACTTAGATATTTACCCACTTGTAAATACCTCTTTAAAAACAGTTGGGTCGATAGCAGCACCAATTAAAGGTTACGTATCACTCACTATTCAATCGCGCGTTTCTGACTCTCAATATAATTTGACGCTGCTAGTCGTTGATCATATTACTGATCAACTACCTACGCGCGTGGTCCACGCTTCTATGGTGGATTACTTTAAGGACTTACCACTCGCTGATGAATGTTGGAACTCGCCCGGGGATATAGACGTTATTCTCGGTGCTCAGATGTTTGCATTTATTTTACTAGGTGGTAAAATTATACCACCCCCGCTTACTCGATCATCTAATTCTTCGGATACCGCTCGCTCTGTGCCTTATGCTCTTGAAACAACGCTTGGCTATATTGTCATGGGAGAGATACCTGCTATCAACCCTGACAATATAGTCTGGTCCTTCGGTCCTTTGGTGAATGAACTAAATAAAAACATCGTAAAATTCTGGGAGCTTGAAGAGGTGCCCTCCGTTAATATTATAAGTCCGGAAAATCAAGATTGTGAACAAATGTATCGGTTAACGAAATCAAGAAGTTCTTGTGGTCGTTATATTGTTTCGCTCCCTTTTAAAGGTGACCCTATATCTTTGGGTGATTCTTTCACTCACGCGCAACGACGATTCACTGCCTTAGAACGCAAATTTAATGCGCTTCCCGCACTTCGTCAGGCATATAATGATGTCATCTCTGACTATATGCACAAGGGTTATTTGACTGAAATACCCTACTCTTCAGCTGCTTTAGCTGAAGGCTATTTTATACCGCATCACGCCGTTGTTCGTCCTGACAAGGCAACAACAAAAACGCGCATTGTTTTAGACGCTAGTGCTAAAACCAACACTGGCATATCGCTCAACGATTTGTTACACGTAGGTCAGAATCTAAAGACTGATTTATTTGCACTATTATTAAAATTTCGCTGCTTCAAAGTTGCCATAACTGCTGATGTGCAACAAATGTATTTGAGAATATATTTAAAGGAAAATGACCGCAAATATCAGAAAATACTGTACCGGTTTAATGAAACTGAACCTTTACGCATTCTGCAATTCAATTCAGTCGCTTTCGGTCTTCGATCTAGTCCGTTTCTGGCAATGCGAACTATTCGCCAGTTAGCTGAGGATGAACGCGAACGCTTTCCTCTTGCTGCAGAGGTCGCCACTCAAGAACTGTACATGGATGATTTGACTACATCAGTACAGTCTGTTGAGGACGGCATTCATTTAGCAGATGAGTTAGGCGCATTATTCAAAGCCGGTGGATTCAACCTTACCAAATGGGCTAGCAACTCGCCTGAATTGCTTGCTCACCTACCTGAATCACATCGCGCGTCTATTGAGTTCACTAACGACAGTGATACATTGAAGGTTTTAGGCTTAAAATGGACACCTACTAGTGATACGTTTTCGTTCACAACATCTAACGCTTCAGTAGGTAACACGAAACGTGCAATACTGTCGACTATCGCTCGTTTATTTGACGTGCTAGGATTCGCTGCGCCTGTCATACTCTATGCCAAACTCTTATTGCAAGAGCTTTGGCTCGCAAAGGTAGGGTGGGATCAAGAACCACCTGAAAGTATTGTGCAACGTTTCATTCAATTTAAAAATGAATTACCATTGCTTTCAAACCTGCAAATACCTCGTCATTTAGGTATTTCAGCAGGTTGTGTCATTAACATTGTGGCGTTTGGAGACGCCAGCCTTAAAGCCCTCGGATGCGTGCTCTATTTACATGTGACACATCCAAACCGCGACATATCAGTCCATTTGATATGCTCCAAGTCCAAGGTGGCTCCGCTTAAGACAGTTACGCTAGCAAGGCTCGAATTATGTGCTGCGCTACTTCTCGCTAAACTTGTTAAACAAGTATATACATCATTCAATGATCGCTATCCTATTCATGATATTTTTGCATTCTCTGACTCTACGATTGCTCTGACTTGGATTCAGTCATCACCGCATCGATGGCAGACATTTGTTGCCAACCGCGTTAGTAAAATACAGGAGCTTCTACCTCCTGACCGCTTTTTCTACATAGAAGGATTAAATAACCCTAGTGATGTCATATCACGAGGTTCTCTACCCTCGCAATTGAATGACCACCCGCTTTGGTGGCATGGTCCATCATGGACACGTCTTCCGACCGCTGAATGGCCTATCGTGCCATTTGATACCTCTCGCGCTGAAGGTTCTATACCTGAAATCAAAAACACTGTTACTCTTACCACCATATCCAATGTGGATAACTCACCGCTTCAAGAGCTTACGCTCCGGGTATCTTCCTGGAAAAAATTGTTACGCATTACGGTTTACGTTCTCCGCTTCATACATAAACTGCTTCGCTCACCTTCAATTGAAGTATCTGACATTGAGGCTGCAGAAGTAGTAATTCTTCGCAATTTACAAAGCAAATACTTTGCTGATGAAATCAAAAATATTAAAAAAGGCAACTTACCTTCGCCTGCTTTAAGAAAACTTCACCCTTTTGTAGATGACCTTGAACTGGTCCGCGTTGGTGGCCGGTTGACTAATGCTAATATACCGTATGAAAGTCGCCATCCAATCCTTCTTCCCCGCCGTCATCATATAGTTAATCTCATAATTGACGATAGTCACCGCTCCAAGTCCAAAGTGGCTCCGCTTAAGACAGTTACGCTAGCAAGGCTCAAATTATGTGCTGCGCTACTTCTCGCTAAACTTGTTAAACAAGTATATACATCATTCAATGATCGCTATCCTATTCATGATATTTTTGCATTCTCTGACTCTACGATTGCTCTGACTTGGATTCAGTCATCACCGCATCGATGGCAGACATTTGTTGCTAACCGCGTTAGTAAAATACAGGAGCTTCTACCTCCTGACCGCTTTTTCTACATAGAAAGATTAAATAACCCTAGTGATGTCATATCACGAGGTTCTCTACCCTCGCAATTGAATGACCACCCGCTTTGGTGGCATGGTCCATCATGGACACGTCTTCCGACCGCTGAATGGCCTATCGTGCCATTTGATACCTCTCGCGCTGAAGGTTCTATACCTGAAATCAAAAACACTGTTACTCTTACCACCATATCCAATGTGGATAACTCACCGCTTCAAGAGCTTACGCTCCGGGTATCTTCCTGGAAAAAATTGTTACGCATTACGGTTTACGTTCTCCGCTTCATACATAAACTGCTTCGCTCACCTTCAATTGAAGTATCTGACATTGAGGCTGCAGAAGTAGTAATTCTTCGCAATTTACAAAGCAAATACTTTGCTGATGAAATCAAAAATATTAAAAAAGGCAACTTACCTTCGCCTGCTTTAAGAAAACTTCACCCATTTGTAGATGACCTTGAACTGGTCCGCGTTGGTGGCCGGTTGACTAATGCTAATATACCGTATGAAAGTCGCCATCCAATCCTTCTTCCCCGCCGTCATCATATAGTTAATCTCATAATTGACGATAGTCACCGCTCCAATTGTCACACTGGATCACATTTGCTCATGTCTTTATTAAGACAACGTTACTGGATCATCTCCGCTCGTAATATTATTCGGCAACGAATACGCCAGTGCAATTTTTGCTTCAAAGTTGCGCCAATGCATCCATCACCTATTATGGCTAGCCTTCCTCCCGCGCGTTTGCAAGAAGCTAAAGCCTTTACTAATACGGGTATTGATTTTAGTGGTCCAATAATTATTACTCTCGCGCGCAAACGTGGTGTTAAAAGCCAAAAGGCTTACATTTGCATTTTTGTATGTTTAAGTACAAAAGCACTACACATTGAAATCGCGTCAGATCTCAGTACAGAAACGTTTTTAGATGCTCTCAAACGTTTTCTGTCTCGAAGAGGACCAGTAGCGTGCATATATTCCGATAATGGAACTAATTTTATCGGTGCTAAACGACAATTGGATGAGTTGTGCACTTTCTTGTCTTCTAAAGATACTTCCACCGCATTCCAAGCTGAATTAAATAATCGCAGGATCCGTTGGGTCACGATACCACCTAGAGCACCCCACTGGGGAGGTATTTGGGAAGCTAACATTAAGTCTGTCAAATCTCACCTATTTCGCTGTATTGGCAAACAATTATTGTGCTATGAAGAACTTTTAACAGTTTTAGTTCAAATTGAATGTCTGTTGAATTCGCGTCCATTGTGTTTGCTGTCCGATGAACCTCACACAATTTTGACTCCCGCGCATTTCTTAAATACAACACATTTACAATCGTTACCCGCATATGAAGTTAATGAATCAGTCAGCCTTCACAATAGGAAGAAGCTTTTGGACAGCTTAGTCCAGAGTTATTGGAAAAGGTGGCACGTAGATTACTTACACACGCTTCAATTGAGACAGAAATGAAATACGCCTGATGTTCCCATTCGACCAGGTACACTTGTTCTCATTCATCAAGACGATACACCGCCACTTAGGTGGCCAACTGGTATCATTGAACAAACATATCCCGGTAAAGACGGAATAACTCGTGTCGCGTTAGTGCGTACTGCAACGGCCATATTCAAGCGTCCAGTTGTAAAATTGTGTCCCCTTCCATCTCAATAATTTACACTCTTCATCCGCATTTGTATAAATTTAAATATGACAATTATAATATAGTATTACCTTTTACATCCGCATAAAATAATATATAAAAATTATATCTACATATTCGCCATACTCACCGCTCGTCCATTTTTTATCTCTTTAACATATTGTCGCATTGTTTTTTTTTTTTTTTTTCGTTGAAAATCTTATAGACTTTCAAGCCGGGGAGTATGGTTACGCCGTTTTTCATAGCTGTGTCACGCAAGTTGAGGTGTACGCCATCTAGGGGTGGGCGCACCAGGTTTAGCCGACCACGCTAACCCAACGGTGAGGTAACAGCCATCTACCGCGCCGCGACCCCTACCTTGACATTGAATGTCACTCCGTCGAAAGATCGCAACGCTTACGCACCCCCGCATCAACTGTTTTACCTGCTCCCGCGCAATCTAACGGACATTTTATTGCTAAAGTGCTACCTCTGAACTTTACCGCTTTTTATGGAGCTTACATCATTTCTCGCGCTGTGTTACTGTAGCCTAGCAACTGTGGACACTTGTGATAGTGATAAGTTGCTTGGATTTCACTCCGCCGCCTCGCCATTGCCTGGATGCTGATACAGAACCCGCCATACGGAAAGCAGTTTAGCAACGCCAGGTTAGTGCTCATTCCCTATTTTGGTGTATTTCCTTCTCTTGTGTGACACAGCATTTATTTCTCGTATATACCACCCGCATCCGCATTTAATTTTGTGATCTTTCCATCCGCGTCAACATCATAATTTGGACAATAATAATAAATAAGTATTATTATTCCGGTTTTGATTATTTACTTATCATTTATCATTATATATACCTACTAATAAAATTAAAATATAGGTAGTTAAGTTTTTTTGTTTCGCATTAGTCAAACATTTCAACCGTTGATACTTAGTTAGTTTAGCACTAATAATTTATTTATATGAAATGAGTAACGTTTAATTGATGCAAATCAATAAAAATAATGGGTTTGCGTCGGAATAAAAACAAGTTCCATTAGAATAAGCTGAATAATAATTAGGAAGATCTGTTAAAACTACCAGCACAAGCTACCATAGGCTGATTACAAAAGAAAAAATGTATGCATGTAACTCAGATTTCAATAAAGAAATAAAAAGGTTACTGATTTTTTGTACGGAAAGAAAAGCTGTAAAAATTTCACTTATGCACACTTTGACATTAAATAATCCATCTGCGAGCTGTTTAAAGTTTTTCAAGCATGAATACGTCACTGGATATTGGGAAATATCTTAGTTTGTATTGTCAGCTAAAAGACGCCCATTGTTAAACATTCATCTTGCACATTGAATCCTATAATTGTGGGTATTTGCCATTTATATTCCACAACTCAACTTTGATACTTTCAACCGCCAACTTATTTGTTCTCCTATGGCATAAAAAATTGTTTCAAAAAAATAAAGATCTCAATCACAATCTTTATGTCTTTGTGATATATAAAATATAAACGGCTACATACGTCTTGATAACAATTTATTCACTTACAGTAAAGCTCATAGTAAATATATTAATGCAATCATGCTCTCGGCTTTATGAAAATTTAAGTTTGTATCTATGAACGCGTTTCATTCGAATTTATAAACTAGTAAAAAAGGACTAATCTTAAATGTAGTTGACTAACGGGAACATAAAAATTTTTATTCACGATGCACTTTGCACTTATATTTTCTATGACGTTCAAACGTAAAGTTTTGGAATAAATACATTAATTTTCACAAATAACCGCTGACAAAAATGTATACCACGGTATTTCAATAATAAATATACATATTTAGTTGATATAGTTATTTTTCATTAGATAAACATAAGGTATTCTTCACAAGCTTAACCAGATTTTTGTTTTATTTTTCAGCACCGGTAAGTCGGTTAAATAAAGTAACTTTCAGCTTAGCCAATCAGTGAACTTCATAGGAAGAAACTTTGTCATAATTTATAATATTATGTTGCAAATCTAGACGATAAACCCGTGAAAAATTTAATTTATTAATTTATTATCACTAGTTTTTTTGTTAATTGGGCCGTCGGTTTTGAATAAAACGTAAAAAAACATTACTTACCGCAGCAAAAAAAAAAACAATCCTGACTTCAATAATAAGCATTTAATTGTAGGTATAGTAAGCTGACGATGATTTTGTATATTATACTACCTGACTCTCATATAATCATATAAATTTCTTCATCAGCTTTTAGCTTTCCCAATTCAAGAGTCTGTTTAGTTTTCAGCACTGATATGCCAGCTGAATGAAGTATCTAAAAGTGATGTGGATACATTTTTATCGATTGTTAGATTATTACTTCGTAATGGATACCAGTTACACACGACAGGACTAACTAAAAATGAATCTTTAGTTTGGCGCTGTGCTCAATGAAAGCATATGCGTTGTCAAGGATGTTATTATTATTAGTCAGAATAAATTAATTACTAATGAAAAAAAAACATTATTGCAACTTTTTTGTTACTAAAATAGAAATGATAAAAACTAAAAATGTGTAAGTTTATGGAGGTACATTTAGAGGGTAGTAGGTACACTGACATTAGAGGGGATACATACAAAAGCTGCTACAGGTATATCAAGCATTAAATCAATATTGAACATTATTATAAATATAACTTGTAGATTTCCATAATTAACAAAACTACTTATTCTACATTCAATTTTTCATGTTTATGAAGAAATCTCACATAAATATAAAGTAGATTGGAAAGTAGATGAAGTACTGCAAGTTATAATCTAAAACTTTAAAATTGTATGTACACTATTGCGTTGTTTTAATGATTTCTCTAAACAATTTGTATTTTGGCCGAACCCTACTGCAAAGCAACAGTTAGTCCTCTACATTTATAGTTCAGGAAGGTGTAGGTAGTAGTAACTACAAGTAGATAACATAATCTGTGCCGCATGTGCCAAGACTATAGTATCTGAGTAATCTGGGTTAGATATATATAATAATATATTCAAACAGACGATAATGTATATTTTTGTGTTTGCAGCGAGTTATATAAGGTCGGAACGTGGAACATCACTGCTTAGCTTCGAGGGACATAGATTCTACGTCCAATCATCATCCGGACCGAGGAAGCGATGGATTTGTACAAAAAAAACCAGTAAGAAATGTCGAGCGGTCGTCCATACAGACCAAGACCAGATAACAAAGATGAATAATGTGCATAATCACTAGCAATTTATTTACATTGCACAATTACAAGAACAATTCAAAAATACTTTGACAATAACACGTTCCGTGTGCATATGTGTAATATCATAATTTGGACAATAATAATAAATAGGTATTATAATTCCAGTTTTAATTATCTACTTATAACTTATCATGTATCATTCTATATACTAAAATTAAAATATAGGTAGTTAAGTTTGTTTTTCAGCGTTAGTCAAGAATTTCAACCGTTGATAAATTTGTTGATACTTAGTCTGTTCAGCACTAATAAGTTAATAAAATGAGAGACCTAAGTTACGTTTTATTAATGCAAATCAATATAGAGTTCTAAAAAAGAATGGGTTTGTGTATTACTTCGGAATAAATACAAGTTGGGAGAGTTATTTTGAAAGAATAAGCTGAATAAAATTGATGGATCATGTCAATGTCTTTTATGCCTTTAAGATAAATATTGAATATAAACGAGTACGTCTTGATAACTTTTATTTATTCGACCTCAAAGTAAATATATTAATGCAATTATACTCATTATTTTAAGAAGATTATAAATAAATAAACTTATAATCTAAGCACGCGTTTCATTTGAGTATTTAAACTAGTAAAAATAACGAACAATTTTCAATGTAGTTAAGTAAAGGGAACATAAAAAATTGTATTCACGATGCCCATACTTTTCTATGACATTCGAACGTAACGTTTTAGAATAAATTCGTGTTTCCACAAATAATCGCTGACACGAATGTACCATAGTATTTCATTAATAAATGTATTTAGTTGATACAGTTCTTATTCATTAGATAAACAGTATTCTTCACAAGCTTTCGGTTTTGCGTTAGTTGTGAGTCTAATCAGTTTTTACTTTTATTTTCAGCACCGATAAGTCGGTCATATGAAGTAACTTTCAGTGATTCGAATCAATTCAGCATACTAAGGAATGCACAGGTTTGCGTATTAATTCGCAATGGATACCAGTTTCACAAGAAAAAGCAAAATAAAAATGGCTCTATTATATGGCATTGTGCTAATTTAAAAAGAAGGGGTTGTCGAGGCACTGTAATTACCTACAGCGGATTGATAACCAAAGAAAGATTGCATTCGTGTAACTCCGACTTCATTAAAGTAGAAATAAAAAGAGAACTGACTATTTGTAAGGAACGAGCGGCTACAGAGCTCACACCTATACAAACGTTATACGCTGAGTTTATCAATACCTTGACATCAAAGGGAATACATTCGCAAGCAATTCCAAATTTTTCAAGCGTGAAATCAACATTGTACAATATAAGAAAAAAAGCTCGTGGGTTGCAATAAAAATAATAACAAAATACACATTACATTGTATATATTATGGATTACTTATCATCGAAAGATTTCCCAAAGTTGTATTATTAGTATTCATATACTACTAATACAACTTTGGGATAAGGACTATGATAACATTTGAGGTATAATGAATTGGTAATATTCCTAGTGAATATTGAAAATTGATTAAATCCGTAATCCGTGGCTGTTAGTTTTGCTTCTCCCAGATAGCTACAAAGTCGAAAAGTTCTATGACAATACAAACATATAAAATTCTTTATTTCATAATATAAATAATTAATAAAAAATTACAAAATGTGTTAATTGGCGAAACACTGCCCTTTGCTTTAGTATTGTTGATTAATGAGAGTAGCGTACAAGATTAATATAAAAGTTGGTTATAAGCGACACGCTCTTTAGCTTTGGTGACGACTTATGATGACATAATGATTAAAGGGAGTTCATAACTAGCGCAGGAGTTTTATATGTTCTAACTATACTTTTAAGTGATAAAATATATTTTATGTAAGTACTTACATTTATTTACTACACGACCCCGTGGGTTCGTTGGTTGTCGAAATTGCTTCCCCCATATCAACCTATACTATGTGACTTAGAGGAAGGAGATGATGGACATAGTAAGTTTTGTTTGTTATCTGAAGAAAGCAGCAGCATTGAAGACGTACCTCACAGCCTGAATTGAAGTAGCAGCGTTCGTCACAACACTCCCCGCCATCCACGAAGTCGCGATGCCTTTGGCGCGGGCACATTGAGCTGCCGCCCGCAGCTAAAAACGTGACGCGACCGTGCGGGAAGTACTACACTCAAGATCCTGAAGAAGGGTTCCCAATTGTCGAATGTGATATCGATTCTAAATAAGTTGTTGATGCTTTAATAGCCGTGTTTTTACAATCATCAAAAATATATCTTCCTGGCTAGTTCAACGTGTGGGGGGGCTGATGAGATATATTTTCACGAAGTTTAACAACACAACGGGTGGCGCAAGACCATATTGTAGAAAGGTTTGGCGTCACTTTTGTGTCTGCCCGCTTACAATACGCCAAATCTTCTTCATAGTGCTCCCGTTAAAAAATATTCGCTCCTTTTTGTTATATTTTTTACAGTATCCAATTTGTCGTTTTCTAAAACACGTAGTGGGAAGCTTGTGCTGATTTTCAATGGGAATAAATATCGTTTAATACATGACGGTTCATGAACATACGGGTATTGCAATAATTCAAATAAACGATGCAAAGCTTCTATCACTACTTATGAAAATACAATAATCAAAGTTAATGGAAGTCATACTCTTTAATATTAATGTAAGAACCCGTTTTCAATGTTTAAAAGGAAGCATTCTTAGCAAATATTTTATAAATAAAATTTAAATTTCCTAGTAAATGTGGCAGTTTGTATGTTGCTTTACCTCTTAAATTTATTTCAACACCAACTAAAAAGAACAAAAAGCATTAATTTTAATATTGTTGTTTCAGTCAAATACGTAAAGTCGAAGCGAGGGAACAAATTGCTCAGCATTGACGGCCTCACATTCTACGTTAAAAAAGTTTGTGGAAGTAAGACGCGATGGATTTGCTCAACTCACAACAACAGGAGGTGTAAAGCAGTAGCACATACTATTGACGGCAATATTGTAAAATTGAATAATGAACATAATCATGTGCGGAGTTTACAACACCTTTATGATGCCTAATTTCAATTAAAAAAATAATTACCTTGCTAAATTATTTGTTTTATTAACTGTGAGTAGCAAAACGATCATGAGTCGATACTGTGGGATTTAAACGCCGTCAATTACCTAGAAATAATACTTAATTTCTAGGTACCTGTAATCATGCCATTCATCATGTTTTACTATTACTTATCGAATTAACTTGCAGACTTGCCCGCAGCAAAATCCACTGGCAGGTCAATAAATTGTTTTACAGTTTTACAGCAGGTCCCAATTTTTTATCATTATGTACGTTATAAGTACGGAAACACGGGTGGTTAGGTAATTAGGGTGGCATTAACATACTACTTTGTTTATTAAAACGTATCTGGTTTTATACAGTTAATGATGAAAAACACTTCTTAAATAACTTTTTTTGACAATTACTTCAGATATCTTGGTTTTCCTATTATACCTACATATAAGTAGTAGTTATTAAATAAAGTCACAAATATCTTTCTGTCTTATATCCCTTGTCTCACCTTATGTTGGGTCGCACGGAACAATATACTTTCTCTAATAACCCTAAATACCCAACTCAAATTTCTTGAGTGTTCCTAAACAAAACTAATAAAATAAAATAAAAAATTAATCATATCTAATTTAAAAATTGTATTTTTAATATGTTCTTGAGTTGCGTATTGTGTGTTCTTAAAGAAAGGATAATGTTCCGACCCTATTTATGGTATATAGCCATGAAACCGAAGTCAATACTGTTGTCGCTCTCGGGTTTTCGCACGCAATCGGATGTGACGTCAGCAACGTGCAACAATCTCGCAGCGAACTTCACGTCGCGGTGGCGTCAAAAATGGCAGCAAAGGCTGCGGGACTCACTTTTGCTCGAGCCTTCGTAACGACAAGACTAAGTAGTCTCTTTTAAATATTATATAATTTATGGATTCTAGGTTTGCTGAAAATTAAAGTTATCTGATTTAAGTAGATTCAAAGTTTAAAGTAGAAGTCAGTTAACGGATTTAGTTAAGATATTTGTGTGACATAAAATAGTTTGGGTTACTCTGTGTATAAAGAGAATAAAGTGATTTACTAATACTGTTTTGTCTCTTAATACATTGCACATCACACAATAATGTCATGTTTGTTAGTTTCTTGTAATGGCAATGTATATGTTAAAAGTTTGTGCGGAAGCATGACGCGTTGGATTTGCTCAACTCACAGCAACAGGAAATGTAAAACTATAATCCATACTGATGATGGCAAATATATTACAAAGTTAAATAATGAACATAATCATGCGCGGAGCTTAAAATACATTAACATACAATAATTACTTTGCTGAATTAACTGTATTAGCAAAACGATAATGAGTCGATACTGCGGAATTTATTGGCCGTCTAAGCCAATTCGCCTTAAATTAATCTTGATACAGATTTGTTAAAATTTTGGCACCGTTTGAAATTTTTATGTCGTGGAAAATCATTTTAGCTTCAATAAACAATCTTGCCAGGGCACTCCGACGACCGCCTGATGCTAAGATTACCATTTTAGCAAGCATTATATGCCAGTATTCAAGAAACAGTAATAAGACATTTTAGTAAATAATACGGGATAACTCACGTGAATTAGTCAGATAGCCTGTATTATTTACTAAAATGAGTGAAAACCACGTTAGTTTTTAAAGTAATAAGTACAACTTATAACCATCGGCCCAAATAATACTAAATTGCTAGGTACCTGTAATAATGCCATAACGTTGGATTTTTTACTATTATTCTCTAACCTAATAACTTTCAGACCTTTCCGCAGCAGAAGCCGCTGGTACGTCAATACATTACCTTAATTTTTGACAGTAGGAATATTTCATCGTTATATACTTTATTATATAGGGGCATACCTGTTACTATGATGGTATATACAAACTGAATTATATATTATATATAGTATTTATTTAAACATATCTGGTTTTATATAGTTAATGATTTAAAACGTTCTAATACTATGTGGCAATGACTCCAGATATCTTCGTTTTTCAATTATATATACATAATTAGTTTTTACATTAATAAATAACGTGATCAAGATCTTTCTTTCTATCCGTATCCGTAGTCTCGCCTTATGAAGAGTTGAAACAATATGCATTCTCTAACTACACAAAATATGAGTTTCAAGCAAAGGTCCTGTCCGAAATCATAGTTTTTGATTTCTAATAGTTGTTTCAAAATGTGTTAAATTCATAAAAATACCCTAAATAGTTCTATGCTGTATATAAAAACTTTATACTGTTGGAATGCAGAAATGACTAGTACAGTGCTCGACCTTAAGCGCTCGTAAGAACATATTCAGATTTGAAGAAAAAAATATTTGTTTTCTTAGGCTGACTGCACTGCACTGTACTGTATCAGCAGCATTGTCCACTGCTGAACACAGCCTCCCTAATCAAGGGGGTTTAACCCAAATCCCCACGATTGGCAGACGTTTTCGGGATTGCATTATAATATAACAGTTCCTCAGAAAGCTCAGCAGCCCTCCTTCCGGTATTTTTCCCTTAGACTTAAGACACCCACGACGTCCTTAGACAGACAATGAAGAAAAATCGTTAATTATGCGATCAATGACGATAACATTAGAATTACAGATATCAATGATTAGAAGCAATAAGTCCCGTGGTATGCTAGCAGGTATATCGTAATTAAAACAAACCTATGATTTATATAACATATTTTCTAAAATGGTGTGATTAGAATTACAAACCTGTTATTTATTATGCATATTACCATCAGGGCAAAAGATTTATAAAATTGTTACATTAAGTTTAATCAATAAAAATTAGATTGTAGTCAACACGATAACAGATCCTATATTATAATTAAGTATAGCAATATCTATTTGCAAGCATTTATTTAAATATCTCAAAGAACTAAAATATATTTTTTTGCCACCCATAATAGGTATATAATATCTCAACATATCAAAATACTATAAGAATATAACTACAATAAGTCTAACGGCGCCATTTTTGATTGGATAATTCTTTATTAAACTGAGTTATACCACAGTTAATGTAGGGTACATTGAATTAAATTGATTCATACATAAAAGTTTATATAATTTAACAACAATAAGACAGCTGTTATAGATTATGTATAGGTTATAAATTGCGTATCTACTTGTTTACTGTCGGTATTTGTTTCAATATAGTAAACATGCAATTTGTATTTATTATATCTTATTATCATACTTTATAAGCCATTAATGAGCTCGCGTAAACGAAATAATTTCTAAACCTAGAAACTCGATTTTGTATGATATTGAATCAAAAAATCATTTAAATAGTTTTTAGGGTGGCTCCAATAAATCAGAAAAAAACCGGAAAAAAATGCTTGCACCCTAGCAATCCTAGCATGTGGAGTGTCAATGTCTAGAGCTTATTAGAGTATAAAAAGATTATATATAATTTTTTTCTCATATATAATAGACAAATTGGGGGCCGTATATATAGCCTATATATATATAGACTTATTTATATTTGTTAATATTAAAGTTTAATTTGATTTGCATCATTATATCTTTTATTATATAAGTAATTTACGTTTTAATGATTTTTTTTCTAATCTTTATGAGTATTGTTAAATTGATAGACCTCCGTCCACATCTGTTGATCAATATCCCTCTGTAAAGGGATGTCTGGAAGAGATCGATTTCAGCGATAAGACCGCTCATTGTCACATCTCTCTTATTTATTATGTGTTAAGTTATAGTTTTTTTTTCTAATTTCTATGTGTCAATAAAGTGTTATCTATCTATCTTGAAACTAATGTAAGTAAGAACATCTGATTTTGGAAAAATATATACGATATCCTGTATTTACTAACAAATTCTGAGAACGCTGATTAAATATGTAAGTAATTTCTTCAGTTATAATGAAACCCAAGAATATTATTTATTTTACGGAATGAACGTTAACCTATTTTGTTTGTCTATAAATACCAGCATTACCAGTTTGGTTAGACAATCAGACCTCTGATACTTAACCGTAAATTGGTTTCAGAATCTGAAATGATATTATCTTATTGCAGATCAAACTAGTTACAAATTTGATGTAAAACGCGGTGGCACACGTCTAATTTATCAGGATTATACATTCCACCGGACTAACAAATCAAGCAGGACCTGGACGTGCTCCAGGAGGAGAACCAAGGGATGCGCTGCTAAAGTGAAACTTTGTGATACTTATTTGCTAGTAATGGAATCGGAACATACACATCCTCCGCCAGTATTATAAAATAAAGGTTAATATTAAATCTTTGCTACAAAAAAATCAATTAATGTAGAGAAAAAATCTACAATCAACATTTTATACACCTTAAAAGGAATTCAACTAATCAGCAAGTGCTCTAAATTTGAGTTGCAGGATTTAATGCAGTACTATAAGACAGACGAATAATAATATAAAGAATGTAACTTAATAATCTACAGTCATCGAGCTAAGATCAACCTTTAATAAATTGTTTAATGTTACAAGACGAGTGTTAAGCATAATCTTTTAATATTATCGATATATAGAAAAGTAAATACACATAAAAATTACCGACTTATCCTTTGGTGGATAGATGCTCTAACAATTTCATTTCAAAGAAAGCGTTGAGATGAGATATAACTCGAATTATATCCGTCATTATTATCCACAGATTATCTAATTGTTAACTAAATCGTACTGAAAGGAAACAATGAATGAGTGTAGATACACTCAATGTTAATGTACCTTCATTACATAATTAGCTTTGGATTTGTTTATACAAAAATAAATTATCTAACCCGCGCTTGACATATTGTACTTTTCTGTGAATTTGTTTTCAGTATTCCTCCATGTAAACCCATTTTTATTTAATATTTTAAACACAAATAAAGTGACTACTGGCGATCTCTAATGGGTACCAAAAAATGTATTGCGTCATTCATTATCGTTTGGTGGACTTGTGACATTCAAATTTAGACTACTCATTATCCTCCTAGTTACAATATTTTATCTAAACGAGGATAATTATTCCAGCACAAAGGGTAAGCAATAAGGCTGGCAAGACTCTGGTCATATTCAACGGCTATACTTTCTACTGGAACAAAGACAACAGAAACAGAAGTAGATGGCGGTGCACTTTGTCTCCCAAATGCACTGCTGAGTTTACGATGGCTATCGACGGTACTACAATCAAAACTTCTTTAATGCACACTCACGAGCCGCCCACGTATATGATCACTAATGGAATTTACCATAAAATCTAAACAGTCAGTCATTTTAATTTATGTCAGCTAATTTTAAGGTAAAGTTACATTTCCTATAATAAAATTATAAAATATTTATTTGATTAAGAAATACATTATAATAAAATACAGTTGCTGTCAATAAAGTTCTAAAATGTAAAATTAAGTTAGTCATGCAAACCTATATTAAAGTAAGTCTTAAAGGTATCTTGGCTTAGCCAGACTACACTGTTACAATATAACGTCAATGATTTAAGACGTCAATGTATTATATATTTTTTTTTTATTCCTAAGCTGTTATTACTTCTTATAAGCATTGATAATTTAGCAAATTATGGATATCGATTTAGTTTGCACATAATTACGTCCCATAACTGTAATGTAAGCGGTGGTGGTGGCTAAGTCATTTAGAACGCGTTTTGATAAGAGGAAAATTGGCTAGAATTTCTACCGTTTGGATTAGATTCTCGAAGATGTAAACTAACATAAACATTTTAACAGTAATTAATGCGTGATTTCTTTCAGTGACTACATAATATAATATAAATGATTCGGCTACGAGTATATTACCATTTGATGCCCTTGCGAAAATTAAAAATACAGCGGACATGTTATTTTCAGTACGTGCAGCTATTAAACAAACACTAGTACTTTACTAGCAATAATAATTATAAAATAACAATTAATTACAGATAGAATCACAAAACAGAATACTAAAATGCCTATAAAAATCGTACGACCTCACCTTGATGCATAAAAGTACTTACCAACGTATATTCTTCCAAAGAGAAAGTACCAAATTTTAAATTGACTGTTCATCTTAACCTCTTAAGATTGAAAGTTCCTTTTGCAAATTTGCAAACCTGTTGCTCGTCCATCTACTGTCGTAGCTGATTTGTAGTGCTGCATTAACATATAGGACATTTTAAACGAGTCCACGATATAACCAAATTACACGTGGTGAAGCCACGGGAATGTGCTAATTTTATATTAGTATATTGGATTCCGTTGTTGCTGGCACCAGATTTCGAGAATTAAATGTATAGCAAGACCCGACTTACACTCGGGCTAATAGTGTGAAATACGCCCCAACTGCAAGTCAAATTGAATACAATTTTGATATGAATAAAAGCTACTTCTGGTTTTAACGTATTGACAAGGTGTTTCTTATTTTTAGTTTCTCCCTACTTAGATATAATCTGTGATGTACAACCTTGTGTCTAAAGAATTTAAAGGTATATATAGTAATTAAACAACTTTAAACGGTTTTCGTGTAAGTCACCTGTGACCACGATCACTGCAAAGTGTTTGAAACGTCGGGATAAAATGATGAAAAATATACGCGATTTAAACCGTTTAAAGTTGTTTAATTACTATGTGTAACAATCGCAAAAACCTAAGACAACATTAAAGCTATATGTTTTATTGTCACAGTTACATTCGTTGTATCCCGCGGAAAGAGATTGCTTAACGTTGAAGGATACATATTCTGCGTTAAAAACACTTGTGGGATTAAGACGCGATGGAGATGTTCTACACACAACAATAAGAAGTGTCGAGCAATCGTCCACACATATGGAGACCAAATCATAAAGATAAAAAAATATTCATAATCATAAACGAAGAGAATATTTACCAATAGGATAGGCTGATGGACCTACACATAGCCTTTGACCACATTTTCACCTGATGGAAAGTGATGATGTGGTCAAAAGTGTTATGAATTATTGGCTCTAAAAGGAAGCTGCTGAGAAACACCGACCATTTTTTAATTATTTAAAGGTGGTGGCATCTATCCCGAAAGGCACTCGCAAATGCCATATATGGCATTATGGCATTTTGGCACATCGCCATGCAAAAGTCGATAAATAATTGACGTTTTATACATAGTATTAATTAATTATTAATCAATCTCAGATTTATTTTCAAAAACTAATTAATTTTATTTTCAGTTAGTAGATAGGTATTTCCTGCCCATCAACCGCATTCTTCCTAGTTGAATTTTGCGAGGTATTGTTTGTGGCGCTCGTTTGAAAACGGTACTATGGTTCGATCTGTGTTATGTGAAGATCAATGACAACATTTACAGTTAATTGTTTAATATTTCATTTAATATAGTAATAATAAAATGATGTAATCGGACACAATTTAATCATATAAATAATTGACAATTCATTTATTTATTAAGAATGACGTACTTTTAGTTATTTAAATAAGAGTATGACATACCATTAGTTATTTATATAAGATTTATTTAAATATAACTTCATGTTATAATACAAACTTTAATTTAATAATTAAATGAAATAAGTGCTATTTATCGTTATCTTTGTTATTGAATCATTTCTTTGACTACACTATTGTAATAGGGTTAATCCTATAAGAATGGTTGTAATGAATGGATTAATAAATAAATAAACTTAAATTTTAACGATGGTACATTAAATGTATCCTAACAAAATAACTTACGTTGGTACGCCAGAAATGGTTATGTTTGAAAACAATACGATACCAAACTGCATTTAGTAATTGAGCTAGTATAAAGGTAAAACAGTGGCGGTAAGAATAAAGTGACGTTTTATCGAGTTAAGCGATACTACGAGTAAATTTCATTCTCTAAAGCAGGGTAGTTCATCTCGACGTCAGATATATCATTCCGAGGCGACATATCAACGGATCTCAAATAAATTAAAAGTTGGTACCTGGCCGATAAGACTGCCCATTGTCACATATACTCTTACTTTTTATGTTTTTAAGTTCTAAGTTTGTAAATTTGTATTGTGTCAATAAAGAGTTATCTATGTATCAAGCCTAAGCCTAACAGTATAGTTTATGAAGCAGAAACTGTATCATAATAGCTTCCTTGTAGTGGTGTATGGATAATTACTCAGGACATGATTATGGGTGTTTTAATATATTTCTATCGGTCAAACGCTAATATCCTCATAACAATTCAAAGAGGAGAAAAATATTCAAATATAATAATTGTTTATCTTATAACTATAAGATCTGAACCATGAAATGTACCCCGTAGGAGGTACACTGCAACTTACATTTAAAACTATAATCTTAATCATATAAAACTGTAGCTACAAAATACAACTTTAAATCAATGTTTATATATTATTCGTTATATAATGTATATATAATTTATATATTACCCAAGTGTTAATGTTATAATGTAGGTTAGTTGCATATTATGTTATCAGGTATTTAAAGAAACATTGAGTGTTTATTGTACTACAATTTATTATTCATATATCCATTAACTGGTTATTAAACATTTTATAAGTAATAAATATTTGAATTGTTTAATAAGTTCTTTCTTTGTTATATACTATAGTTTTATAGACATCTCACATAGTTTAAATAGTTATTGTAATGAATTATTTTATAACACTTGAAATTCTTAGACAAGAATATCTCATAATAATGTGTATATATAAATTCACAGATCAATGGAGTTATCAACCAATGTACCGCGAACACGTTCGGCACAGGATAGCAAAACGAGATGGTCTCGTTAAATCAGCACGGCGCACATGCAGGGAATGTTACAGAGAAAATAAACTGTACAGGGGAATTCCTTACGCTAAGAACAAAACAGTAAAAGTCACAACTTATTGCCAAGATTGCCCAGGAAAGCCACACCTTTGTCTGAATTGTTTTAATAAATTACATTGTTGAATATTTTTGACGTGTGCACTAGACACTGTTATTAAATATAGCAACATAGCTCACTCGTACAAATCATCTTGATAAACTATTAATTTCATACTAGGTTATTTTTATTCGATATGCTCATAATCGATAAGTAATTACATTAATTATTATTTCAGTTTAAGTAGGTTGTTAAGTAAATATATGTCGCTATAACCGTTTCACATATTAAAATGTGTATGGAAGATACGCTCCTTTATGTAAGTTATATTTTAATTAGATGTAAATACAATAAAGAATTTAAGAATCTATTTAAGTATATTGTTTTACACACGATATTTTATCCTTTTACCACTATCTTACAAGATGGTAAGTGATGATGTGGTTGAAGATATTGTTCAGTCTTCCCTACATTTCCTGGCTCTCAAGGACACCTGCCAGAACATACCTTTAGGTGCTTGGCGACAGATCTTCTACTTGAGGGTGTTATCAAGCCATTTTCAAAATGACCTAGCACCATGCTATAACGACTGCCATCCTAAGACAACAACTGGGACCGACGCGCGACGGCTTAACGTGCCCTGCGAAGCACTGAAGCGTTCAATAGTAATGTTATACGAGAGGTAACCCATCTAATCACGAACGCAGCGAATGTTTACGTTGACTTAGCTAATCTCTTAAGAACGGCTTAGCAAACTTCCCTACGAGCGCATCAATATATGTATTTTGGATAAGCTCTATCGATTGTTTACAATAGATAATACTCGGAAATTATATAATACGAGTATATTTACATTATTTCCGTGTAAGACTTCTTAAACATAAAACCACATTCCATCTAGCCAAGTATGTAACTACAACTGGGTAAATTTTATTTTCAGTAAGTTTCATGATGCAAGATTCCGGAAAAGTGAGAGCAATATGGAACGATTACACATATTTTTGCGGAAGACGAACTAAGAGTACAATCAAATGGCAGTGCACAAAGTACCCGAAATGTACTGCTCGGTTCTTTGTAAACCTCGAAGGGAAAATGATCAAGTCAAACACAGATCATACTCATCCGCCCAAATATTAGAATAGTGGATGGTGAACAGTAAATTTAAAAATGTGTACCTTGTGAGATTACGATATGTAATTATAAATTTCAGGAAATAATTTATAATTCATGTTGTAAAATAAATAGTATGGTAACAAATTGAGACACTGAATTCTTACATTTAATTTTATTGGTAGGGTTTTACATATTGTGTAAGGAATTCTTAAAGAAGGTAATGTGAATTTCCTAATTTTATTATATATTGTTTGTTTAAGGAGAACGTATAAACTTCATACAACTACCGTCAGGCAGATATCTACTGGTGATCGGAGAGCACACATACAACGCCAATTCCTGCCATGAGGGCAGGCGGTTAACTTGGTACTGTTCCAAAAGGCAAACTAGGAAATGTAACGCTAGAGTAACTACATATAAAGGAGAGATCATACAAAGGTCGG
Source organism: Plagodis dolabraria (assembly GCA_963854805.1). NCBI lineage: Eukaryota > Metazoa > Arthropoda > Insecta > Lepidoptera > Geometridae > Plagodis > Plagodis dolabraria. The sequence goes on along the minus strand of OY978445.1, from coordinate 10,418,649 downwards.
GCGAACATTCTCACTGATAATTAAAAAAATAAAATTCATATTGATATCTGGTTAAAATTTTGTGATTATATTACCACTATTTAAGTTGTTTTATATGTGACTGCGTGGTCATATATAAAAATAGAAGATAATTCTTTACTACTGATATATAATACCGATCCCATAGTGATTAATTTCCAAGCTTTTATAATTTTATTTTCATGAGCTAAGATCATGTGTAATAAATGCTATTAATGATGTATAAAAAGTCGGCGGCGTTCCCTTCCTGCCCGCGACGCTTGCAGACGTACCGCTCGGCTTGTATGGTGCGTCGGTACTTTCATTTATGTGTATCAGATTCACGACAATGCTTGGACAACCGTATTTTTGTGATGAGAATGAGATCTGTGGCTTAACGTGCTTATAAGTTATGCGTTAACCTCAATAATAACAAATGATATAGCACATTTAATAGTGAAGTAATTAATTTCCAACTAAATATAATAAAGTTTTTTTTTTAATTTCTTTGAAATAGATCCTATCTACTACTATTGTAAAACATACACCTCACAAAATATTTGGCTTTGGGATCTTGGCTTAGCATTATAATCTAGCAGTTTATTTCCTGGCTCTACAGGACTTCTATATTATCTTCCCATTGACTGGGAATTTGTAAGTGACGACGCGAGAAAATACGCTGTCGGAGCAGCACGATACAAATGCTCGGCTGCACATTAGGTGCATAACGAGGTTCTTTACATATTAATGAGTACGTAATATATTATGTACTTATGAGGATTCCTGTGGACGGTTGGCATTACAGAGGCGGCGAACCTAAAAACCGAAGCCAATTTTTTTACAGGATGTGCACGTTTCTTAAACAAAAGCCTATGTGTCGTCTCCGTTTCAGAGAAATTAGATATACAAAATTATCAAAAAAATAAATGAAACTATTATGTAGTAAAGGTATACCAATATTTAATTATTTTAAATATAGCTAATGTCAAGCGTTATTTATAGTAAAATATTTTATTAATTTTTGTTTTGTTTATTACTCTATATAATTGGTCCTATTTGAAAAAAATATTACATGTATTGGTTGAAAATTTTATCTGCTTTTCGTATACTCAAATAACTGCAAAAAATATCTGATAATAGCCATACACCTACACCTCTATGACTAAATGATTGTGACTATTACTGAATCTTATATATGAATAAAAATGTTTTCAGTTATAATATTTTTTAAATTTTTTCGTCTAAGACGCTGTTATAAAGGTCAATTAAAAATAAAACAATTTCATAAGATTCTTCTTCTACTTCCGGGTTCATCAAAAAAGAGGTAATAAGAGCGTTTTCGTTGAATACATGTCATGTTGAATGAAAGTAGTTGGTTTTTTTTCTGATAAAAAATCTGATTTTATAGTAAAAGAAAATGGTTTTAGGCAAAAGTTTTTTTTTATTGCTTTATAGTAGACAGACAGGTAGGCGACCCACCTAATGGAAAATGGTGGCTATAGACGTTTGTGGCACTAGAGGGTTTACCAACGCGCTGCTGACCTCCAAAGTATCTTATGACGTTCTTTTTAAACAACCCCATCTCGTAACGTAGAGGAAAGTACTCGGCTGGAAGTTCTATCCAAATCTCCACAGTACGCAGTACAAATGTTCTATGCACCCCCACTACATTGAGCGTCTGCGCTCGACTACGCACCAGAACCGGTGCGTAGTCGAGCGCAGACGCTCAATGTAGTGGGGGTGCATACTTACTATACATACATGACCAAGTTTTCAAACCCAAGAGTAATTTTTCGAGGATTTAAACTCATGATGCTATGTGTGACCATCATTGATCGCATACGCGGCATAGTCTTATTAGTAGCCTTGGTAAGACACAAAACATTTTCTTCGGTTATAAAAATATTTATTATTATTTCCAGATAACATGGTAACTGAAATCATTTATGCACCTAACATGAATGGACAACATGTAGCAGTCGTAAATGGTTACTCCTTTACACATAGTTTTACGCAATACAAAAGCACGACTCTTTGGCGATGCACGTCTTACTGGAAATGTAGCGCGCGATTCACAACACTATCTAGGGATCGTCGAATCCTTACCAAGGCTTTTTTAGTACATAATCATAAACCTACTCCTTACAAAATTATCAATGGTATATATCGTACTAGTAAATTAATATGGTATAAGAAATAAACTTTAAGTACAAGTTTTACTATCATTTAGAACCTTTGTTTCTTTAAAAGCAATTTAGTTTACAGTTTTAGGGAGGTATAAGGTGAATTATATTTTTACATGTGATAGACCAGCCTTTGACTGCTATCTCACCTGTTGTCATATTGAATGGGAATTAGATTTCAAGGACAGCTGCCGGAACAACCTGTTATACCTATATATGACCGTTAGGTCAATTACATTTATTATATTTTGGCGTCTACGACGCACTTTTGAAATATAGTTACAAAATTTTACTATAAACATTCTAAGGTTATATATTTTTATATAAAGTATCCCTTATTTTGAGATATAAAATATTAAATACAACGTTTTTAAAATATATTTTTTTTTATTTTTTTTATGCACTGGTACAACTTGTATTACGAGAACGAAGAACGAACACACACATATACATGAAAGGTTTTTGCATTCATTAAATGTCAATCAGATGAGTGCTACAAAAGTTATTGACAAAGTCACGTTGTCTGTAGAAGCCGTCAGAGTTAAAAGTCACTAAGGAAACTGAACGCGTTTTTACTTTTACACGTAAAGTCTATCCATCATATGTGTACTGGGGGTAGGTTTGGGGGGCGAAGCGCAGCAAGTTTGTGTATTCTGTATATAAATATATTTACATTTCATTGTTTAGTATCGGTAGTTGGTTGACATTTATGTCTGTGAGATTTAAAATGTAAAATTTTTAGTCATTGTAGTTTATCGTGTGTATTTAATATGCTTTATTGCTTATGTCCTATTTAAAATATGCTTTAACTTGAATTATTTCACAGGATGAAATATGTCTTAATTCTAAAATATTATTTCATAATGTCTGTCATCTTAAATCTTTATTTAAACTAGACCTTATCTGTCACAACAATTATACAACTTTCTGAATCTGAAGAATGAAACATCTTTATGTTTCATTATCTCATCGCTCTAACTAGTTAAAAATATTCCCAAAATAGTCAGTTCAAGAACATTGATTTAATTATATAAAATTCTCTTAATTATATAAAATTAACAGCAATTTAATTCTTATATAATGATCAGTAATAATTATTGCTTTTAGAATCATTTATTGGGCCCTATATTTTGGATGTAAGCACGGAATACCCAAATCTGAGAAGTTCTACGGAAGAAAATATGTTTGGAAACTTTAAAAATACCAGACCAGATTATACCGAGACGTTGTGGATTCTGCCCAAGAAATAAAGACCGAAAGAGTACGACCAGGTGCCCGAAGTGTGCCATTGCAATTTGCTCTGAACACCAAATAAAAATATGCCAGAGATGTAGTTTAAAATTTCCAAAATAACAATATATGTTTTATTTAGATAATAGTTTTTAACATATTAATAACTTCACAATACATCGATCAGCATAGTTCATCAACGTCCGCCGCGGTCATGGCTTGGATGGGTGCCCGCTAGTGTCATTACTACTGAGCGCTTCCGTGCTTTGGAAGGCACGTTAAGCCGTCGGTCCCGGTTGTTGTCTTTGGATGGCAGTCGTTATAGCATGGTATCAGGGCATTTTCCAAATGCCCGCCTGGCTAGCTACCACGCTCAAGTAGAAAATCTGTCGTCAAGCACCTAACGGTGTCTTCCGGCAGCTGTCCTCGAGAGCCAGTCATTCTAGGTTAGCCTGAACAACATCTTCGACCACATCATCACTTTGATGAGATAGTGGTCAACGGTTAATCTATCAGGCATAAAAAAAAAAATATACACCAACTCCGAAGGCTATGGTAACCCCGAGCATCAACTTTTTGTTTTATAAAGTTTTTTTCAAGAAATGAATATAAACATCATAACATGTACGTTGTAACGGCCCCAGGCCCTTACTAAATTTTTTTTTAATCCCAAATATTTAAAATTCCAAATATAATTCATTTTAAATTAAATAATAATTAATAAAGAAACATTAATAATAATAAAACTAACTAACTAATACCACCTAACTTAAACTGATCCTAAAAACTGATCCTATTTTTGCTTTGACTTAAACGTTTTAACTTAACAATCGTGCTTGACTAAAAATTCTGTTCCCAAATTATCAAATTACTTAAGAAGCCTAAAATAACATATCAAATATTATTTTTCTTTAATCTAAAATTATTGTGATTTGAAATGTGGCATGTGAATCGTCTAGTATAGTGGTAGGACCTAAGAAGTGACCTATTGTAGTAATCCATTTTCTTTTAAGGTAATTAAGAAAGAACTTGTCTAACCTAACAGATAATACTCCTGAATAATATCTACTTAACCTATCATTTAAATCTATCAAATTAAAATTTATAATTAAAATAAGAATCATAAAGATGGACCTATTATACTAGTTATTATACTATAGTATTCTTATAATAAAATAATCGCTAATCATTCAATATAATTTTGGAATATTATTTGTTCATTTGATGTTGTAAAGGAATAGAATTTGAATGTATTATTAGAATAACGTAGACATTCTGAATAAGAGAACAGAGAATATTAAAAATCTCATAAAAATTAGAATTAGGTATCTAAGACCAATTGTAAATTATTAAGACAACTGAAGTCTAAAACTAGGTAAATCATTGTAAGAGATGTTACATGAAACATATATTATGTTTCTAGACCATAATTCAAGGCAAAGCATAAGTGAAGTACCATTAGAGTATTAAATTGTTAGAGTATTAATTCATTAGACGGCTAAATAATTTTTGTTAGGAAGTAAATAATTGTTTCTTAGAACAAAATAGAAATTACGGGAAATTGAAATGAAAATCAAATAATATATTTTACAATTAGATAAAAGCAGATATATGAATCCTAAAGTAATTTGTACAGAACCCAAATCTAATACCACGTATATAAATAATTATTGTAGAGTTTCAAATTAAAAATAGTTACCGAGAAAATCCGACATGAAATCTAGATAAAATAAGTAATATAGAATTTGGCTTAAAATGGCATGAGTATAAATAACCATAAATTAGGTATGTATGGGCTATTGTAAGGAAAACCATATGAAACAAGAATTTACTTGAATGATGTACTCATAATAATATATTGCCATGACTCCTAAGACTTCCTGAGATTTCCTCAAAAATTTCAAAACATATTAAAGCTTAACAATAAGAACCTAAGATGCATAACTGCTTATCTAGTATAGTAAGTGAATTATATTAGAAGATATTTTATCTTAAGTACCTAACATAGTAACCTAGACCTCTAGGAAACTAAGACTAAACTATATTTTATTATGTTTTGTGAGAGACTGATAAAGGAAATATACTTAAAATGGATAATCAATGAATTTCGTAATCACATTAATTTAATTTAAGAAATTACTGCCCACATGTAATAAGTTTAGAAAGTACCGAAATAATTAATGGAACGGGTTCAGGTCCTGCTGGAAGCTACCTTTTTCGTATCATTTTATGGCTATTCAAAATATTAATAAATGTATGTTCATATCGTTTACAAGAAAGACAACACCACTTAAATTTAAATACAAGTTCAAAAATACTATAATCAAAAAAACACAGCTCATTAGAGACTTGGGAGTTCTATTAGATCACAAATTGTCCTTTAATGAGCATATTTCCGATATAATTAGTAGACCGTATAAAAACCTAGGTTTTATCTTAAGAACAAGCAGACCATTCGGATATCAAATGTTCTCTATTTTTCGTACGTCAGAAGCATCCTTGAATACTGCAGAAATATTTGGTGCCCACAATATATTATATATACACAAGATCTTGAACAAATCCAATGTAAATTTATTAAACACAAGTCGGACGCGACACAATTACATTGACTATGAAGAATCCAGTCAATTTCACAATTTATTGACTCAAAGATAGGCGCACATTACTGGATATGCTTTTTCTCCATAAAGTCTGTCATGGTGACATAGACGGTACAGACCTCACAGAACTGTTCCAACAGCTTGCAGTTCCTACGCTCCGCACCAGTCTTACTAGTTTATTCCACATACCGCACTCATACACGAAGTACTGTTCTAATTACGTAATAATTAGAACAAAGAAGACATATTATAATGATAGATTAAGTTCAATAGACCTGTTCAAAACAAAATTTCAAACATGAAGTATATAAAACTCTTGTGATGTAATAAAGTGAGTGTATTTCTTCCTATTTTTTTTTATTTTCACGACCCCCCCTTCTTCCCTAACCCCTCTACCCCTCATTTTTAAGTTGCTGCTCTGTTTAAAATTAACACTAGAAAATGTAAATCCGTAATTGGATGTAAGATTTTAATATTATGTTATTGTATATAATAATTAGTTAAAATCTGTCGAAATTTGTGAAATGAAAGAAATTAATAAATAAATTAAACAACTGCTCTTTAATGGTTACTTTAATAATCTTAAAATGTTTCAGTCCAATTTATAAGATCTAAGAGAGGCAAGCCGTTATTAATACAAGACGGGTACACTTACAATGCAACTTCTGAACGCAAGTTAAATTGCAAAGTACGGTGGAGATGTTCTACTCACAACCCTTTTGGCTGCAGAGCTACTGTGCACACATTCAATGACGATGTGATTGCTGGCAAATTTCAGCACATTCATCCACCTAAGAGTTTTTACACTGAATAAACTATAGTCATACGTTTTCTTTATTTATGTTTTAATGGTCAATTCATACCGAACGGGTAGCGGCTACTACAATGCATGGTATATCGGTTGAAAGACTTGCATAAGCGGCCAAAAATAGCACATCACCTATCTTTCATCGTATACTAAACATAAAAAATTATAAATTCACAGTACTGCTGGCACTTCGCGCTTTAGTCTAAATTGACCCTAATAAAACTATAAATTAATTGAATACAAGCATGATTCTTTGGTTAAGATTATTTTAATGGGATGTATGTACTACATATTATTTACATTTAAATAAAACCATGGATGAGGGTCACTATTTTCTTCATGCTTTGTATTATTAAGATAAACCTTGAGGCTTTTATACATATTGCTGTGTCGTTTTGAATGTACATAATATTACACATACAACTTTTTATTATTCAATAAAGACACATATGATATTAACCCATGCGCATCGTAGAAAATTATAACAATAGAAATGTACCATATCGTGCGGATCCCAAAATGAATAGTTAGTATTTATTTAGTATTCTTTTAATCCCAATGTTTCAAACCATTTTCAATAGTTATAGATACATTCGGCCATCCGACAACGTGTTGCCTCCCGGCAAACACTACAAGCTAGATACACATATGAACTGAAATACCATTCAGGACACATAACACACTGTACAGCGTACGCAGAGCACATTTATTATAGCCTATAATATTACAAAATTTATCATAAGGTAAAGGCACCTTATTCCGAGGTATTTCGAAAAACGATGATATTATGATGCTTATAAATTTATTTTTGCTGCAAGACCCTTTATCTATTAAATACTATATCTTTGCGTAGTTGAGTCATCAAAAGAGCGCTGTTCTGTGGAAACATTTTAAAATAAACGGTAAGTATTGCGTCAGCGGCTGACCCGAACGCACGCTCCATACATTTTGGACATTGGGCACGGGAGTATCATGTTTATTTAAATAGTGTTTTATTCGTTAATTTTGTACAGTGCATTTATTTCTTTAATCGAAATGTTTCAATAAATATGTCTTCAATCGAAAATAGTTAACTTCTGTGAGTTTTTCGTAGTAAAATGTAGGAAAAATACAGTTTGAAAAGACCGCGGCATTAGGTGCCAAATATTTAACTCAGTTCTTTATTCCGATGTATGCCACGGAATAACGATTTCACAGAGTCGGTTTATTTTTTTTATTTTCAGTATTGTTTTCATGATAAAGCATTTCTCACTTTGAATTTGACAACCTAAATATTTATAATATATTGAAATCTATTTACGAGGTACAATAAAACGTGGCATTACCTAACTACAGCCTGTTGAAAGTGGTATATTTAGGTATTTTGTTTATTCGTTCTATGGGATAGTTTTATGAGAAAATGCAAGTTTATACACAATCTATCCTAATTGTTATCAGGCATTATATATATTCAGGACAACATTGCAATTAATATTTTGTCTGTTTCTATACTATGCAAAAATCTCGTATATTTTAATACTCGGAATTAGGAAACTTTATTTTTTGTATAAAACGTTATTCCGACGTGTACAGTGGGGCGCAATAAGATTCTTAATGCACCATAATACGCGGCATAAGCACAAGTAATATACATAGTGTTCACAATTGTTACGCAGTTTATGATAATGCAAAAAATAAAAATATCACCATCTGACTTTATAATAATTACCAACTTATATTACAAACTTTATGCCTAATCCTGAAATAATGAACGTATACGAAATCATAGGCGAGCCTTTTATGGGCCTGGGTTCGATTTATTTGCCCTCATTTGATACATGGGTGGAGGGTTAGATTTTTGTTACTGAATTACGCCATACCTAATGTGCGGGTTGGACTTTAATTTGGTTTAAGTAGTATATGTAAGGCTTAAGCAACAGCATTTTTTAAATTATAATACCACGCCTTTTGATGTAGTAAAAATTTATTATAGGCAGTCCTTTTTACATAAAGTGAGAAAGCATTGCATTTAGCAGTGCACCAGCCACAACTCACATGGATGCAAGGCTCATCTCTACACTTTGATAGAAGATAATACAATTTTAAAAATACATAATAATCACATTCATTAACTGATGCTTGTATAAACACACCGTAACATTTAAACAAGTAGTCGATTACATGAACCTAGGTTGAAGTTCTTATATTTTTTTTACCATGTGTACCTATCACTTTTACAGATACAACCTTTGTTTGTATGTTAATCCGAAAAGAATATGTTCCAACTTGAAATAAGAAATTATAGTCGTGTCGCAGTTTTAGTGATAATTAAAGTCTGATTTAAATTACTGATATATTTTTTAGTGTTCCATAAAACGTGATAGCCATTTTATTTCGCAGTAGTATGTTATCATGTTTAATATACCTGTAATACAACATGTGTATTTTAGAAGATATCTATAAAACACAATAACAGATAAAATATAACAAGTAAAGGAAAATATCCGATCCAATCCGGTATACGAGTCCAACTTGCATTTGGATGATTTTAATTGTCTATGGAAGAAGTGCTATAGTGTAACTCGCTCCTTCCCCACTGCTCAACTATCCTAAGCTGCATCAAGTTGAATAGTGGGTAATACCAATATGGTTCAAGTGTTAATTGCTCAGCGGGTAATATCCTACCCACTGCTCAACTAAATTGCTTAACTAGTCTGGTCTAACTAGTCAAATATGAACATGAAAAGTCATAGGATAACCTTTGATCCTGAACCTGATACAGAGGCACGCTAAAAGAGATAAATGGACTCTGGGAAGAATGATACGTGAATTTATGTTGTAAGAGATGTCAATACTGAGATATCATGTAATTGCATGTAAATTTAAACAAATTGGAAGAAGATTACATACTATGATGAGTCCACGTAGGTATGGACGAAAACAGGAAAAATAGGACTTATTAAATAGTCTAGAAAAAAATCTTACTGATTTCTATATATTTATCATAATACATAATCACATACTACCTGTGTGTATGTCTGTGTAGTTGGTATCACTCATGTTCGAAACGGTTTTATTAAAACTGAGCATTGTTATAACCGATTTCCATTCTGCAATAGTTCCTGGCGGAAGGTACTTGGTATAAGAGTATATTTGAATATTGTTGGTGATTTGTAGTTACTTTTAATAAATACTGATGGGCATTACATGAATTGAAAAATTACTACATATACCATATTATCAATTAGTAATGCTCAAATACTACTTTTTTATCTAATATATGAAAAACACGGGTGTTTGAGCATGAACTTACTATGAGTCGATATCGCTATCGACAATGTTTCGGCTTCGACCGGAGGAAGCCTTCTTCAGGATTTTGAGTGTGGTACGTCCGCCGCGGTCGCGTCACGCTTCACACTGCGGGCGGCAGCTCGCTGTGTTGGAGCCGACGGCGCTGGCGGCCGGGGTCGTTGCGGGGAGTGTTGTGGCGAACGCTGCATTTTCGGTAAAGGATGCGATGCACCATCTTCATCGCTACTGCTTTCTTCAGATGACACCATCGCAGTCCGACAAGCAAAACTAACTGTGTCCACCATCTCCTGCTTCACATTTTTCAAACCTCCAAGAAGACAATTTCTCCAGCTTTGTGACAGCGCCCGCCCTCTATCTCTGTTAAAATTAGGACGACGACTAATTTCTATAGCCTCGCGGATTTTGCGCGGTACGTAAAACTTCTCCTTAGCTAAAACCCGGGCTTTGTCGAAACTTTGTCGGATGTAGTGCGTCGTCCCAGATGTCAGGGCGTGCTCTGCCACAGCAGACTGATGGCTGTCCGCGTTTCTCATGGAGCGAATGTGTTCTGCGAGCCTTGTGGACACGTTCCTTTTTGTTTCTCCTATATAGCATTCACCACAATCGCATGGAATCATGTAGACTCCGGGGGTTCCCAGTGAGTCCTTATCTTTCGGAGATCGCAGTTATTGCCTAATTTGTGAGGGGGGGGCGGAAAATCGTCTTGATAGAAAATTTACGCCGTAGCAAGTTTCCGATTTTATCCATCACCCCCTTGATAAATGGTAGGTATGCTACTGCCCTCTCTGCTGTTGTTGTTCGGTTCCGTGCAGACGTGTTTGCAATCCTATTGCTTTGCTTCCAGCTATACCCATTGGACTCTAGTACTGATCGTACATGCGCAAGTTCCATATCCACATGTTGAGGATCACACAATCTTAGCGCTCTGTTAATGAGTGACCTAAGCACGGAAGCTAGGTGTGACGGGTGATGATGTGAATCCGCTTTTAGGTAACTATCGGTATGTGTTGGTTTACGGTACACGGTGTGTGAAATTCGACCGTTCTGTTTTCGTTTTACCAACACATCCAGAAAAGGCAACGTACTATTTTTCTCTTTTTCCACCGTTAAAGCTATTTTGGATGTTTTTTATTCAGGTGTTCTAATAAGGGTATCAAGTCATCCTTATGTAGAATGGCAAACACGTCGTCCACATACCGCCACCAGTATTTTGGTTTGAATGATATGCCGCTCAATGCCGTTTGCTCAAACCACTCCATGAAGATGTTGGCTATCACTGGAGCTATAGGTGAGCCCATGGCAACACCCTCTATCTGTAGGTAGTAGTCACCCCGCCATAAAAAGTATCCACTTGCTAGTATGACCTCTATTACTTTCAGCTATTACTTTAAGCTGGTAGGTTAGTCTTTGTCTCAACTGATGGTAAATGATGATTTGGTAGAAGAATGTGTTCAGGCTAACCTAGAATTACTGCCTCTCAAGGGTAGCTGTCAGAATTGACCATTAGGTGCTTGGCGACTGATTTTCTACTTGAGGGTGGCTACCAGCCACCGCAGGCGGGCATTCGCCATATGGCCAACCACCATGCTGTAACGACTGTTATCTTAAGACAATAATCAGGCGGCGCCTTCTGAAGCACGGAAGCGCTCAATAGTAATGCTACTAGCGGTCATTCATACAAGTCCTAACCGCGGCGAACGTTGCTCAACTTAGCTGATCGATTAAGAGCGGCTAAGCAAACTTCGCTAAGAGCGCTTCAAAAGTTAGTATAATAGTTAGTTATTACTTAGTTATATTTTAAATAACACTTATAATTTTATTTTTGTAGTTCCAGTTTTACTACATCACGGTGTGGCAAACCTGCAGTGGAGATCGGACCCTATCGATTTAATAAGAAATACAGGGGTCCAAGAGCGCGGTGGAGATGCACTGGGACTGCTACTGGATGTAAAGCTCACATTATCACTGTAAATGACGAAATCATTACTATTATGAATGTACATAACCATTGAAATTTGATGTGATTCTGTAAATTAATATAATTTAGAAAAGAAATATAATATTTTTAAAACTATAAGCATCACTTTTAACGGCTTTTAATATTTGAATACGTATTTGAAAATTTAAGCATTAGTATTTCGCGCTATTTAATAGCTTACATGGCCTCTTCCGGCACTATCACTACTAAATGGAGATTACCAATTTATAAAATACAAAACATTTTATTTTTAATTTTTAGATATGATTTCGCGTGTTTCACTCATAAATATTTAATAGCTTAAGTTGGATCGCCCGCGTTTCTAGCATATCAGATCTTCATCACCCGGGCGAGTGTACTCGTACTACGTAGCATGAATTTATTTATTAAACTAATACTTAAAGACAACATCCAGTGAGTTAACGAAGTAAGCGGTAAGCTATGGGCGCTGTTGCCGTTTTTCACCTACTTGGTGAAAAACGGCAACAGCGCATATATTTTTAAGTCGTTAAAATTATAAATTGTTTTCACATTTCTTTTTTCAAATCTGCTGATTGTAATATTTTACTAAATTATATTTTTTATACTACATTCATTTGTTCTGAATATATTTTATGCAACAAAATATATATGAATGGTTGTAGTCAATTTGTTGTTAGCCACAATAGGCGTATGCGAAACAGGGTAATTATTATATCATGGAAAAACAAAAACCTGGCGTGGCAAATCAAGATGATTTGCTATCGAAGCTTTGGTTTTTTCTATATTAAATATACCAATTAAATTCCAATACATTTTTTTTAAACCAGCACTCCGCCGGCTTTTATTATAAAATTATTACGAACTATATACAACATACCCATTACAAGTCATTGCAGACTCACAGGCTGTCCAAATGCTCCAAACCACTATCAGTTGGCAGCGTGCCGAGCATGCTGGCAGCATTGTCCCGTTTAATTAAATGCCAATGATATATTTTCCACAGTTAACTGGGCCAAGAACCTTGCTGGTTAAAAGATTGGAATTGTCAATGGGTTCACATTCTATCGAAATTGGGGAACGCGGCATAAAGAGTACCACCGGTGCACGGTCGGAAACAAGTGTAATGCGCGATTCACATGCTTAAATTCAGCAAAAATTATCAAGTCGAATTTGAAGCACCAACATGAACGACCGAAGTTCGTCATCCGGAATGGAATTTTCTTAAGATTTTAGTAATCACATTATTTATCAAACTTGTCCATATCATGTTAATCACTTCATTGTTTTACGTTAGTTTATTTTTTACAAATATACATAACTGTATAACTAATGCAGTTCATAATTATTTCAACCTTAGAGAATAAAATACAACTTTTTTATCTGTTTTAATCGTGGTACGCTACGTGACTCAATACTTGAACTACGTGACCTTTATTTTAAGTTTTCCATTTTGTTACAGAACGATTTCAAAGATAAATCAAATGGCGTGAAAACAAATTAATCGCTCATTTGTAAACATAAATGCACAAGTCCAAATTTAAATTCAGAAATCCACAATTCCTCACCGAACGCTATATATAACAAACGCTGATAGCAGATTGATATTAAATATAATATCCTGTCAGTATCTAATTATTTGTTACTTGGTTAACGAAAAAATATGATAAATGTATTTTATTATATTCGAAATATAGTTAAACATGAGTGCATATCATTAATTTAAATGTTGATTTGTTACAGGACCAAAATATGTTCTCAATTCTCGTGGTTACAGAGAGAACTATCTATACACGATGGATTACAAAACAGGTGAAAAAGTACGGTGGCGGTGCGTCAAGAAAAATATGAAATGTAAAGCCTCAGTAATGAATTTTGAGGATATCATCATCAGAACAGCCGGATCTCATAACACTTTATTTTTGATGCACATTCTGATGCGCTTGATAGATTATTTGAAAATTGACTTACTATTTATTGAAATATTTGTTCATTTTCACTTGATTGGCTGTTTTTAAATTTATCGTAGTAATATTTCCTTTTGTACTTAATTAAATGTAGGGTGCAGAATTTACTTTTACATCCGTAAGCTATGTATGATTAGAACAACTGGTTTAATATGATGTTTTAATTTAGTTTTCGAAATACTCTGTGTACCTTCCACAGACGAAAATAAGTAATAGTTTAATTATCTGTCTGTATATTTTATCTGTGGTTTGAATTTAATACTCTGGACTGTGACTGCAGCTGTCGCTGAGTCACCTTGTTTGTTCCCTCCTATAAAAGGAGTAGCCTAAGGCGAGTTAACTGACTTTTCTGCCCGACTGCCGCGCCGAGCAGACCTCCTGAAGTGTTATATAGTATAGTCAAAGTGTTGGCATTAAATTGCCTTAAAAACAACGAAGTGCTGCCCGATCAAGATTTGGTAAAGTTAAGTAATTTATTATTCTCTTTTCTGATATTGCATAACGACAAACCTCGTTTATATGTAAAGTAATGGTTCTTAAAATGATTTGTAAAAAGGTTCTTGACAATTATTATATATTAAATAAGAAAATATCTGTTTATGTAAACCATGACTTTATATGTTAATTGATAGTTAATAAACCAGTGACAGTGTAAATAAAATGTATGTAGTAAGTATGTAACAATTTGTTGAAAGACGTTTAAAAGAATGGCCCCGAGTTTCTTGCCCGTTTTCTCGCAGAGGCTCTATACAATTTTGTTTGCTGAACGTGGCAGTACAATGTAGAATATTACAATATTAAAATTTGTAATTGACCTTGATAAGAGCGTCGCAGACGCTTAAATTGAATAAATGATTTTGACTTTAACTTTGTTGTTTTAATCAAACTAACACGCTCGTAGTGAAGTTACCATCGTTCTGAACACACTTAGCTTTGATACAATTTATATGTACCTTTTTACATTTTTCCATTAGTATCCTGAAAGGTTGAATAAACTACATACCACAAAGAAAATACTATTTCACTACTATATATACCTATAGATAATCTATCCACCCCTTAGATACCCCATTCTTCTAGTTTGTGCCTCATAAGTATTAAAATTTCAGAGCGTTGATAGGTAATTTTAGCCTCAAAAAGTAAAATTTTCGGATATGATATGAGACACCGAACTACAATCTTTAACCGTAGCATTTATGAAGTATTCCTTTAAGGGCGACGGAGATCACTTACCGCCGAGTGAGCGAACCCCTCGTTTGTCTATTAATCCCATACAATATATTACATTACAACATAACAACACTTAAAGTATTGTTATTATAGTTATTATGTTAAATGCCACACCAATATATTTGTTTTCTTTGTAATAAAGTGAGCATTATTTCATATCATGACAAGCATCAATAGTTTAAAATTAGCTTTTCACTTGTACGAATTTGGATTTTTTTATACCTTTGGGTATAAAAATTTGCACCTCGTATAATATTGTCAAGAAATTGATTTGATGAGAAGACATTTTTAAATAACTGCAAATCTGTGCATTATGCGGGTAGACCTATCCAACATCGCACCATCTTGACAAGATTTGACAAGAACAGTGAAACTGTAACGTATAGACAGGCATGACGCTTACTATCATTGCAGGTTGCCCAGGGTTTATTATCAAAAATTATACTTACCATAAACACACAGTGGTCATTACATTCAACAGTTATAACTGTTGTATTTTTATTTGAATGTTGTTGTGTGTGTTTAACACAAAATTATAATACGAACGTCGAATTAATTAAGTTAGTAAAATCAGTTATACATAAGCCTTTTAGAATTGTTGATAAATGTATTAAAATCTTTTCAGTTGAAATAATAATGTCACAAAAAGGCAAACCATTGCTAAAACTAGGTGGATATTATTACTACGCGGAGCGTAGCTACAATTCAAGTCAGGTGGAGGTGTTCTAGTCACAGAACTTTTGGATGCAAGGCGTCTGCGTCGACCGTCGATGATACCGTGGTTGCAGTGAACTCTAAACACAATCATCCGCCTAGAAACTATCTACTCGACTGAAGTAGATAGAAAAACACTTAGGTACAATAATCATTATGGCCTTTCGCCGGGGAAACAAAAAGACCACTTTATTAAAAAAAAACAGTAATGGAGCTCGGTGGCTACAGGTACAACAAGCATGTCACATCTAAAGGTTCCCGGTGTAGATGCTCTCGGGGACCCTCATGCAAAGCTGGTCTGATCACTATCGACAGTGAGATTGTAAGAGTGATTCATAACCATAATAACTAAACGTTTCTCTACCCACAAGTCCATAGAAACTATAGCTTTGTAAACCATTTATTACTATCACCCGATCTTGATCACTCCGACGTTGAAAACATTGGAGAGGATTATAACATTTGGTGAAATTTTAGTTGTAAGACTATAACGGACGCTTAGTTTCATCTGTAAAACCATATAAAGTTATAATAACGATATTTATAAGTTTTCGAGCCGACGACAGCTGATATACCCAAGTTTTAGAATCGATTGAAATTTTAATATGTTTTGATGGCACATAATTTAAACTATACAAATTAGTCTATTGAATCCATCACTGATTAGTATTGTGACGTAATTATTGTATAAATAAAAATAATATATTTATGTTTGCGACTGTTTTCTTGTATCTCTTTTTTTGCTGATTAGGTCCCTTATCGAAGTCGTTATATTGCTTTTTCAACATCATCGGCAGCCTCAATGGGTCGTGATGTTGCCCGGTCGTGGACTTCTCTTTCAAATACTAATTTTGAAGCGCTCGTAGCCAAGTTTGCTTAGCCATTCTGAATCGATCAGCAAAGTTAAGCAACGTCCGCCGCGGTCGTGACTTGGGTGGGTGACCGCTGGTGACATTACTACTGAGCGCTTCCGTGCTTCGTTGGGCACGTAAAGCCGTCGGTCCCGGTTGTTGTCTTAGGATAGCAGTCGTTACAGCATGGTGGTAGGGCACTTTGCAAATGCCCGCCGGGGTAGCTACCACCCTCAAGTTGAAAATCTGTCGCCAAGCACCTAACGGTGTGTTCCGGCAGCTGTCCTTGAGACCCAGAAAACTCTAGGTTAGTCTGAACAACATCCTCGACCACATCATCACTTACCATCAAGTGAGATAGTGGTCAAAGGCTAACCTATCAGGTATAAAAAAAATACCTCCTAACAGATTTTCCGCCTCCTCGCAAGAGCGAGTACTTTACTTGGGAGGTTGATTAGCAATCAGTACTCCGATGGCAGGTAGATAATCACTTCTGTTGTAGGCGTCGTAATGCCTTTAAGGATGGCAATGTCTAGGACGTCCGCTAACCTGTGGCCCTCATAGCATGTCAATTGTTTGGGGCTTATGACGTCATAGTCGTGGTCCACCGAGTCTTGATACAGGATTTTAAGTGGTTTTAATAGTTTTATCGCTGCGCTATAACTGAGTGAGCAGTGCGACGGGTGATTACTCGCCCTTTCGCTTGGGGCGGCTGAGTCCACTTGTAAGTGTGCGTATCTCACAGAAACCTTAACAGTGGCTTGTATCCTAAAAATTCTCTTTAGGCAATTTTGTCGGTGATAGCTCCTACTGGATCTTGGAGCTGTATTGTGATATTGAGAACATAACTAATATAGTAACATTTTCAGATTCAACACCGTACCCGGAGGATATGTCAAGGACCAAGCTTGCTGTCCAACCGAACAAATCAAAACTACGCCAAGTACACGCACTCAGTCAGTTAGGGTTTTCTGTGACCCAAATTGCAAAATATTTAAGCATCACTGTGAGTATGTGGCAGTTGCAAATTTAATTAAATTTTTAGATAAATAATCTACTCTAATTTGATAAAAACATTTATTTTTCAGCCAAATACGGCGTGCATTTGGATTAAGCAAAGCACTGATAAAAAAATAATGAATATATGTTACGGCTAATGGTCAAAGTGCGGTTACACCTGGTTTTAGCCGGTAACAATCAGGTTAATTAAATAAGTTAAACTTAAGTGTATAGGTGAGAGATGTCGAGCAAAGCAAGGAGGAGCGTTAGATTATTAATGACCACAATAAAGCGTAGGCCGAACAAGCAAACCGAACGTTCCGCGTATTTCAACTTGGAAACTAATGAAAAACTTGATAAATACTTTATAAAAAACATAAATATATCAGCGGTTTTCGTTGCTATAAATAAATAGATAGAGAGAAAACTCTTTATTGTTACACCACTACTAAAATATTAAAGTTTACATATCAAATAATAATAACATAGTGTTAAAATGGGGCGCTTTATCACTAAAAGTGCTAAAAGTGATCTCTACCAGGCAACCTTAGGATGGAGTTGAACGAACAAAACAATTGGGGCGGGAGTAGTTAAAACATTAAAAATGAAAAAGTGCATACTCAAATGTCATAAAATATATAAAATAAAACGCATTTTAGTGTAATTTCTAAACAAATGTATAAGAATAAATTACTTATAGGTTAAATAAATACAATAATTATATATAATATTATATAAATAGATAGTGATATATACATACATAAATTATATAAAAATATGAACAAATTATAATATTATATCATATAATATAATATACCTAGACATTGACAAAAATGTAGTACAAAATTAATTGGACACATAAAATCTTTTAACTTGATCCTTGAACATTTTGAGAGTCGGTGCTTGTCTGATTGATACAGGAAGAGAATTCCACAAGCGGGCAGCCTGAATAGTGCAAGATTTGCTATAAAACAAACTCGTATGAGAATGGATTTCAAGTATGAGATTTTCTGATGACCTTAAAGTGTGTGAAGAACAGTGTAGCAAATTAAAGCGTTCCTTGAGATAGGGCGGGGATGTAGGATTGAATAATATACTGTAAAGGAGACTAGGAATATGAGCATTCCGGTGAAAACATATTGTCAGCCAATTGAGCTTAGAACGAAACTGAGAAACGTGATCATATTTACGTAAACCAAATATGAATCTAATAAAATTTTTTTTAAGACACTCCAGTTTATCTAGCTGCTCCTCCGTGAGATCTAGATAGCAGGCATCAGCGTAGTCAAGAATTGGAAGTAAAAATGATTGAGCTAATGCAATTATAGGGGCTGTTGGAAGAAAGTTGCGCAACTTTTTGAAGGATCCTGCTGCGGCAAATAGCTTGCGGCTTTTAATTTGTAACTGTTGATCCGACCTCATATAGCGATCCATTGTTATTCCAAGATTCTTTACAGAGCTACTAAATGGAATAGCAATACCATCAAAGAAAACTTGAGGAAGTAATGTCCAGTATATTGTTGACAGTAATCTTGAGCTACCATTAACTATTGTTTGTGTCTTAATGGGATTTACTTGTAACCCAAAAGAATTGCTCCATAAATGGATCTCTTAGTATATATAATAGATCTCTTCTCTTTAATATTATTATTTCTCTTATTTCTATTATTTTCCTAATATTTAGTATAATTTTAGCCTCTCTGACTCTTAGATCATCACAATATTTATTCCATAGGAGTCATACATGAGTTATGACCTCTAATTTATAATTGTTTATATTGCATAATGTGGAGGGCAGGTGTTACAATATGTCAATAATTTTAATACTTTATACCCAGATTAGGCGATGCATATTTAATGTAGGTACGTACTTTGTTACATTATACAACCAATCTGGGCACGCATAAAACATTGAATTATTAATATTTTTTAAAACATTGTTACTTCATAAATGTTCAATTATTATTATCACAACAGAACAATTAACGTGTGACAGTTGTAAATTAATTACTTAAAGTAATGAACTAGGGACTCCGGTCCCTAGGATTGTATTCTATCACTGTTTTTTACTATTCAGCACGAACCCTTTTTCATGTATTGTTTGTGTTTGCTGTCTTCGTTATTATGTTAATATAAAGAACACACCCGATACTGTATGGGGGACATATTGTATGTTTTTCAGTTCTACATTTTACCACATCACGCTTTGGTTAGCCCGTTATTGAGCTGGGCGGCTACAGATACATCAGATATCATCGGTGTAAGGGAGTTAAAGCTACGTGGCATTGTAAAAAAACCTACCTATGGTTGCAAAACTTACCTCATCACTGTTGAAAATAATATTATTGATATGAAACATGAACATTATCACTGATCGCTCGTGTTAGAATTGCTATGTTAATATTTATATTTAAATACTAGCTGATGATGATGATAAAATGTATATTATGTGTTAATCTAGCGCCTTATCTACCTCCATACCTTACATTTTTATAAGATTTATATATGGCTTATGCAAATATGATCATGTCTCCCTCAAGTGGCTCCTTATTCGTTACCGGAATGCTCATATATTATTATCTCTCCTTTACTGTTTTCTATTCAACCCTTTATCCCCGCGCTACCTCAAGGAACAATTTAAATTTATTCATTCTACCTATTCTCCTAAACGACAGAGAATGGGTAAAATTAATATGATTAAGTTTTCTAATGACAGTAACGACTGTCATTAGAAAACTTAACGCTATACAGCAGTTATTTATGTATACAATTGTCAAGACCATAAGAAACCCCGCCCAATATTTTGATCATATCTATTGTTGATGGATTTTCTGGAAGAGATCCCTCTGAGCGATTAGACCACCCATTAGACACTCGGTTTTAATGTATGTTTAAGTAATAGGTTTATTGTTGTTATTGACACTAAAGGTTTGTGCAGCGCACGCCAGAATAAGTCGCATATGACTGATTTTTTTCTTACTTACTACTACAAACATCCATACATCCATATATTCTTACAAACCTTCTCGTTTATATTATTGGTAGGATTATTTATATTATTTTATATTTACCTATACAAGCAGTGGACAATGCTCATTTTATTAAAACATATATTGTTAATGATTAATCAATAAATATTAAATTTCAGTACAAACTTTTATACTTCTCTGTATTTTTTTACGTTTGCACGAGCATCGGAGCTTCCCTAAGTTGTATTTAAAACTATATACATAAGTATAAAGGATACGTACATATTACATTTAATAAAATGTCTAATGAGTTGGCATTATTTTTACATAAAATCTCGACTTGACATATTATCTTGATTACAGGTTTTCGTAATCCAAATGAATTTTATATATATTGTAAAATCCAAAATGAATCGAAATATATTAGTGAATAATGGGCGTCGCTACAATGAACGCAGGAGAAACAGGAATGGAACTCTTGCCTGGCGTTGTGTTGTTAGAAGCTGCACTGGATCTGTCATTACTCGCAAAAAAGTAATGATATATGAAAAAAGGCATTCATGTACACCCTTAGACCCTGTACAGGAAGTCATCATGAGAGAACTAATAATTTTCAAAAAATGAGCGGAAAATGAAACAATATCCATTCCTGCACTGTACGCTGATTTTTTTCAGGATTTGGAAGATAAAAGGATACCTCAAGAAGCAATACGGAATGCAATATATAGAACAAGCTAGACTAAACATCGTTTGCTCTGCCATTTATTGGCAATCGTGACTGAATTAACAAAATAAGTTTTTTATTGCTTCCGAGGGTAGGTAATTGCTCCCAGTTGGTCAGTGTTGCAAATTTTATCAACATATTTCTTTATTGTAACGCAGAATTTTGAAAATCAGTACCTACTCATTATCAAGAAATCAGAGTGAGCATCTTCACTGCTCTAACACCGGTTGGAGATTACGACTTAACACAGTGAGTGCTAGCCGGTATATGTAGTTAATACGAGTACTTAGTAAATATGATTATTATGGTAGAAGTAAATGAAAGCTAATGCTTATGTTTTTTAATATCAAAAACATTATAAAAATCATCACCCTAGATCCTGAAAGGGGTAAGCGAAGGTGTATAAAAATACGCCATTATTTTATCAGGTGCTTATTAGGTCCCATGTTATTTGAATAAGAGATTTAGAAATGAGAAATAGTGTTTGTCGCCCCGGGAATCGAAGGGAGGACGTCGTATGTACGTACAAATGCCACTGAACCAACAGTTTTTCGGGGGCCTATCTGTTTATATTATAGTAAAATTAGAAGAAGGTATCATTGTTTCTTTCATTTTTGTGTAAATCTGAACCTACAGTTATCGAATTTGAGTTGTCGTCACTGAACGATAGGAGAATATAAAGTATATCCACCATTATTGTACTACTGACATATGCCGGCAATGCATCCTTGTGACATCTGGTGTTGCGGATCTTCGTAGGCGACGATGATCACTTACTACCAGGTGAGCCGCCTGCTCGATTACCCTCTTACCCCATAAAAAAAATAAAGTTTAAATGTATTAATTGATACTATAACTTATTGCATTACTTATTGATCATACGATAATTTGCTGTGGAATTATGCCAAATAAATCAGCAGAGCTGTAGCTACAGCTCGCAGAACTAGGTATGCATGATGGTAGGTCTTTTTGCGACTGCCCGCCTGGCTATCCAACCGCCCTCAAATAGAAAATCTGTATTTTAAATATCGATAAAATATATGTGTGGACGTGCACTATTCTTATAGCTTATTTAGAATATTTTGTAAAGCTTGATTCGGTAAGCTTTATTTTATTAGCTATATTCTTAATATTAATTAATTGTAATCTATAAATTAATGTCTAAACATGATTGTCTTCCTTTTTCGTAGATTTATCTACTTGATTATTATTTATCTACAGCTCAAGTACTCCAAAAATATATGATGTTTTTTTTTTATATTGTTCTTGCAACGGCATGCTTGCTGTGTCAGTCTAATGGTTCACTGCTGAACACCGCCTCTGCCATCCAAGGGTTTGCTATGATCAACCTTCCGTTATTTACACCACTGGAAGAGATGGGGTGACATTTTGATGCAGTTTCACTATACAGACACGGTTATGTTATCTATACAGTATCTTAACTCGGCTTTGTC
Source organism: Plagodis dolabraria (assembly GCA_963854805.1). NCBI lineage: Eukaryota > Metazoa > Arthropoda > Insecta > Lepidoptera > Geometridae > Plagodis > Plagodis dolabraria. The sequence continues at coordinate 10,395,672 of OY978445.1, read as the reverse complement.
CTTGAAATAACTACCTACAACCGCGCTGTACGTAAACATGCGATATGGCTACCCGCCTCCAGTATTTTAATTACATTTGCCTACTTTGTGTTTCCATTTAGTTTTGTGATTGTAAATATAGACTACTTCTCCTTTTTTAATAAAAACATAACATTCTTTGTGAAATGAACAGGAAGTGTTCACTAAAAATGCGTGTTGTTTTTTGACTAGTAGGTAGATTTAATTTAAAAAAATCATGTTTATATTTGAATTAAAAATCAGTCGTAAGAATTTGCGACAGAAAAATATTTGTGAGACGTACGATATGCCTTATTATTAAATTTTAATGTATAAAAAATCCGCATTCTAATATATAACTTATAACTACTTATTTCACTCGTGTCAATCACTTTCCTTTACTCTATTCACTTTTTTTCTTAATCGAGTATAATTTTACTTACTTGTAAGTAAAATCATTTGATAGTATGACCTTTCAGTTTACAGGTTATCTAAAAAAAGTTATGTCTGGATGCGTTTTTGATGAATTCGTGCAACCAAAAACAGCATAATATATCCTACTCGTCATATTAAATATGTAATATGTACTAAACTTATTTTTAGGGAAAATATCGCGCGTTTATTGTTAAAAAAATAACACACCGTCCATTCGTCACTGCGGCACTGACGCGACTGTCTGCATACCGAGCGCGGGCCGAGATCGAGGCGCTTAGGTATAACTCGCGTTTCGTCCGTTTCTATGAAGTTGAAATACTGTATAGATAACATTACCGTGATACAGCCCAGCACCCAACAGGCATTACTGTTGCCCATATCAGTTCTAAATATAGCTAATGTAATCAAATTTTGATTAAAACTCAATTAAAATTAAGATCATACAAGGACTTAAATAGTTTATTAAATTTTCAGTGAAATTCGCGATGCAGGCTTCTGGGAAGCAGGTGTCTGTAATCGATGGTTACACATTCTATTATCAAAGTACAACTCGGACCACAGCGAGGTGGTGGTGCAGTAAAGGGGGGACGTGTCACGCCAGGTTTACCTTATATCTAAATGGTCAAATGAAGAAAGCCAACATCACACACAATCATGAACCACCGACTTACAAAATAGAAAATGGAATTCTGGAAAGAGTGTCCAAAAATCTAATGATTTATTAAAACACGAATGCTGCTCCGGGTATAATGCAATCGTGTAGTAAAAGATATTGCTTGGTTTGTTCAATTGTATTCATGTCATGTTCGATTACCGTGCATCAATGATATGTGATAAACTAACAATAAGCTTACCCACATTAGAAGATATTTAAAAAATCTTTCGATAAATGTCACTAAACTTCGGATATATATTTATATAGAAAATAAAAAAGCAGATTAAAAGACTCAGTTGCCATATCTACCTTATAAAAGCTATTTGTCTGTGTCTGTATCAAAAATATATAACAATATTTGCTACAATAGTTAAGTCATTTTACATAAAATTTGCTATACGACGACTACCAGAACTACACACACTAAAAATATCACAATAATCAGTGTATTATACATTATTATATAATTATACGTAGGTATATCTAATCAATTGACTTACTATAAACAATCTAAACGAATTTTGTTGCCATATGTGTAATGGTAATAATGTTATATTCTCATTATCAAAATATTTTATGACATATTAAATGATTATGAAAACTAATTCATACTAAATGGTGTCTTGCATTTAGTTACTGAAAAGGATGTCTCAGACGTCCGAGTTTCTTTAAACTGTTCTCTTGCAGTCAGATTGATTGACAAGCTAGAGTGGTCGAATGAAAGCGTATGACATCAATTATTCACACATTCTAATTACAAAGTTGTCAAAACCCTCGTTGTCATATATATTTCTCTTCATATATTAAGAAGATCATTTAAATATTTCCGATAAAACTCTGAGGATTTGGATTCCATGAACAGTGCGAATGTAATAATAGACTAGCTACTGTTTTCTGAGGGTAAAATTCATATGTGGTTTATATAAAGTAGTAGTTGGTTGGGGCGTCCAGTGAGTACAGAGATGACGCATGTTCTAACTGAAATTCTTGTAGTATTAAAACAGTTTCACAAGCAGTGTGAGGTCTTGTGTTTAATGGAGCAATGTTGAAAACCGATTAACAAGACAATTTAAGACTTACGCTATCATTATTCGGAGTTGCTAGTCAACAACTGCTGTTATTGTTTGACCGAATTTGAGGAAAAAGTGTTGCGGGATCACTCCAAAACAGTTACCATCACTTTTATGTGGTAAGCTTCGTTTTAGGGCTTTGTCTAGGCATTTTACGTACTTCGTCAGCTCCTGTCATCTTACCTGGTGTTTGAAAGAAGGTTTCTATCATTACCTATACTATAAATTTTACTTCGTATAGCAATAGGTGCGTGAACAAATCAGGAAAATAATTTATTACAACGCTATAAACACATTTTTACAGCATTTCATACATGTACGAGTTCGTGATTATTACGCCCCTACATAGGTATACTTCATATTGATGTACCTTTATGAACATTATGTTTGCAATTGCTATATGTATATCAATAAACACGATTGAGTATATAATTCAAACATAAGCGCACGTTGACAGTAGAATTAAGAAATACTTATAAAAAAAGCCTATTTAAATTGAATAACATCTTCAGGTTTATATATAGCATTCAAATATTTTAGTGGTTTGTAGTTATATTTATTATTTAAGGACTGTTTGTCATCACTCAAGCTGGGAAGAGGATGTGCATAGTGAATAATTATAGTTTCTGAGGCTATGAAGACTATAATGCGGAGGTGTACGAAATGGGGCCGCTGCAAGTCCAGGGTCAATACTGGAACTCAATTATTACCCACCGAAATACATAATACGAAACGGGGTGTTTTATAGGATAAAATATTGAAAAGCTTTCGCGTTGATCAATGATCTTTATTAAATATATGAATCCTTCAAATACAACTATACGAACATAAGAATATTATTATTTAACAAGTATATAATTTAAATATAATTAAACAGTACAGATAATTCTTTATTGTGACTTATTTTTGCCACATTTAAAATATTATTCGACATTTATAATTCTAGGTTAGCCTGAACAACATCCTCGACCGCATCATCATTTACCATCAGGTGAGATAGTTACAGGTAGACAGGTCAAAGGCTAACCTATCAGGAATAAAATAAGAAAAAAACTTATTAGTTATGATTTTATTTTTATATGTTTAGACATTTTTTAGATTATTGACAAAAAACATATATAAAATGATTGCCTGACTATTTATTGAAATATATCTCTAGTTTTTATTTTCTAAGTATGCGTTATTTTTCAGGGCGTGTACTTCAGGGGTTAATTGACGTAGAGATACCAAATTTGGAAGAACCCTCCACAAGCAGTCAAAGTGATTTTCACATATATACATCTCAAAGAGGTGGCAAAGTTTTAAATTATCAAGGCCATCAGTACCACCTACAAAGGAAGAATAAAGATGATACTAGTTCTTGGCTATGTATAAACAGATTACGTACATCTTGTCCTGGTTCTATAAGACTGTGCAAAGGACTAGCTGAGCCAGTTAAACCGCACTCTTGTTCTTCGAATTTGATCGCAGCAGTAGTAAAAGCAGAATTGTCTAAGTGTAAAGAACGTGTAGCTAAGGAACTATCGACGCCTATACATACTCTGTACAAGGAATTTCTTCATTCATTGGAAATAAAAGGAATATCTTACTTCAAGGCAGCACCAAGTTATGAAAAAGTAAGAATGTCTTTATGCCGAAGTAGGAAAGGAGAAACGCGGTGCTCTAGATATCTTGATAAGAATTATAGTCAAAATTGAATAACGTTTTTCACTTTGTCGTTGCAGATTTGGATAGTTTAGAATATTTTGCCCTATACTATACTTAAATCATTATTACCTACGTTGTCTATTTCGCATTTACTGTTGAGTAATGAACAATTGAGATATAATTCTCTTTTTTTTTAATAAAAATGTACCAATGCATTAATCAGCCCAGTAGACTTGAATCAATTGGCTTATATAAGGTTAAAATATCAACATATTTTGATTTAAATGTGAAAAATCCGACCAAACGCCATCAATATACGTACCTTTTAACCAGCTTAAAAAAGAAGGACATTGTCAATTCGACTGTAATTTTTGGGGTGTGTTACCTTTACAGTGTTTACCTATTTTCATGATTTAATTTACATTAAATGTGGTGCTTGTCATGTGATCCCATTTAAATTTCAATGAGATCTGACGGGTCCGGAACCAAGCCTTAGAATATGTATTGTTCATAATTCAATGAAAATATTTGAATGGGAGGCTCAACATTGTTTACAATTTTTGCAAATAAATGGAATTTGGAGTAAATAGAAGGGCTCGTAGCGAAGTGTGCTTAGCTATTCTGAACCGATCAGTAAAGCTAAATAACGTCCGCTTTGGCCATGAGTTGAATGGGTGACCGCTGGTGACATTACTACTGAGCGCTTCCGTGCTTCGGAGGGCACGTTAAGCCGTCGGTCCCGGTTGTTGTCTTAGGATGGCAATCGTTATAGCCTGGTGGTAGGGCATTTTGCGAATGCCTGCCTGGCTAGCTACCACCCTCAAGTAGAAAATCTGTCGCCAAGCACCTAACGGTATGTTCCGGCAGCTGTCCTTGAGAGCCAGTAATTTTATCTAAGTCTGAACAACATCTTCGACCACATCATCAATTACCATCAGGTGAGATAGTGGTCAAACCTATCAGGAATAAAAAAAACCTAAAGATTACACAGTAGCAACAAACAAATACTACGAATTAATAAATTTAATAGTCTGTAATATAATAATTAGAAGTAGTATAATATGTACCTACAGTATAACGAATAATGATATTGATTCAAAGCTACAGCTGGGTAGTATTTAAATAAGTAGTGGCCTGAACTTCATCTTAAGTTCCAAATAGTGTTTGTAGATTTACAAGTGCTTTCAACGTTTTATATTATTATGATCAAGATGGGGAAATTTGAAGTTTTTATTCTTACAATAATGTAATATTAACTATACTAAATAATAAACTAAATACTAAGTAATATACTAACTAAATAATCATTTTAAATCTTTGTGTTATTTTCTCATTTCATTAAAATTGCTTAGGTACATACATGGATAATATTTTTATCTTTGATTATTTTCTTTTAATATAATTGATCGTTATGTTAGAAGTTATATTCAAGAAATTTTGTATTCTGTTGTTTTGACCTGACTAATTGTTTGACTTTTTACTATAACTCTTTGTGATTTTAGTTTAAGCATGGTATATAAACGGATGGATGTTTATATATAATAACCGCCGGTTTCCGTTACGCGTATCAAAACTCAATTCATCTAACAAGCCGTCACAATTAACATTCTGCTAACTTTCAATGGGTTTCTGGAACGCATATTAATTAAAAATTACAGAACACCTGATTAACATGCTTGTTCATCTATGATAACATGAAGTTTGAAAATGTTATTCAAATTCATTAATCCTTTGGTGTTCTGTCTTGTTTTAACGCATAGCGTTGTCTCTTCTGTTTTGACATGAAATTAATCCCAAATCATTTTTGGCATCGCCACCGTTACTATTTAAATATGACGGATGATTGTAAACGTAAAGCGACAAGAGAGAGGAGTTCGAAGCGTTCCTCTTTGTCAAAATACAAGCCTTTACATACATTTGGGCATTCACATCCAACAATACTATTTGCGCTCGGATTTCTAACTGACAGAGTCCAGTCGTGCGAGTGTACGCTCCAATACCTAATATGTCAACTTTGATGGGTGATCGCTAATGGCATTATCTAATTTTATTAATTTTTATGAATCCTTTTATCCTCAATACCATCATGATGATTATAAATACTCTTTAGTTTTATAGTTATTATGTCAGTAATAGTTTATTGTTAGTGAAAGTCACGAGCGTACGTGAAAATGTGCGTGTTTGTTGTGTAAGTTCATTGATTGTGCTGTCCAAGCGTGCCGCTTTGATTCATAGATTTATAAGTGTAAATTATGGCAAGCTTGTATACAAAGCTGCGTTCAATGTGTGTTTTTTTGTTTCGCTAGACGGTGAAAAGGAACTGCATTTTCTTGCATATTTCTTTTCTCAAAAAACGGTCTCCCCTCACTTGTTGCTTTTTATCGTAAAAATCGATTAAAATAAAAAAATTATGAGCAGCATTTTTTATTGCTGATAGGCTACGCTTTGACTATCTCATCTGATGGTAAGTGATTGACGTCTGATGATGATGAAGTCAGTAGAGAAGAATAGGCAAGAACAGCCGTCGTAACATATTATTAGATGCTTGGTAATATATTTTCTACTTGAGGGCCAACAACTATCAAGCCTATCAATGATTCTCAAAACTCCCGCCCTCGCATCATGCGGTGAAGTATAAGACCGCGGTGAGATTCTAACTATGGACCTCCAGCGCATCAATACAAAATAATACCACCTCTCACATCAACGTGAATATGTTGTAGCCGTACATCAGGCGCACAACAGAGCTTTAAACCATATCTGAACGCCCTTAGCCAAAAGGTGTTTTCTCAGAGGGTTGGGGTCAGGAAGGTCCATAACCTATCTTGAAAATGCTTTTGTTGGTACTACTATCTACCTAGCTGCGGTTTGCTTAGGGGCTGCTATGGTTATGTTATAGCACCCTATTGAGTAACAAATGAGCAGCAACACTATAATCACGTAGTCTTTGGTAATATATTTACGTAGTTCTATAATCGGACTCTTGTTCTATACTCGTCGTTCACACATACCGCTAGGGAATGGAACACTCTGCCTGAGTCTGTATTTCTGGTTAATTACGGGGTTCTTCAGAACAGGAGTGAGTAGCTGGTATCTTCTGGGTAAGGGCGCTCCATCACCAATCGCATCGTCACTTACTATCAGGTGAGATAGTGGTGAAGTGCTACCCAGTACCTACGGTATAAAAATTGCAATATGTGTTTTTAGAGTAATCATACTTGATATAATTCTGTTCTAGTTCTATCTTATCAGTTATTAGAGAAAACGTTGTAGGTAGGAATGCTTAAAACTATTTTTTATATATTTTTACGATATCAAGGCGTTAATCTTCGAATAATTGGTCGATTTTGGGCAATTAGAATTAGCCAGTTTGACAAACAGTTAACATACCGAAAAGCTTTTCAGAAACCCAAAATTGCAATAATTGGCGATTAATTGGAGATTTGACATTAGTGTTGACAAACAGTCACATGAAGTTTTCAGCAACCCAATCTGCGTTTGACAATGGATTAACAAGCATTTAACATAATTTGTCGCTGATTTGCGTTTCAGAAACCGGGGGACAGAAACCTCAAATTGTAATAATTGGCGATTAATTAGAGATTTTACATTAGTGTTGACAAACAGCCTCTTGAAGTTTTCAGCAACCCAATCTGCATTTGACAATGGATTAACAAGCATTTAACATAATTGGTCGCTGATTTGCGTTTCAGAAACCGGGGGTATGTTTTGTAATGATAGTACAATTAAAATTGTTTATATTTATGTTTATTTCTAATTAATTTCATTTTACTCACTTTTGATCTTGGACAGACTACAGATATTATTGACGTGAAATCACGACTCACTAATAAAAACAATGTACAAATTGGATACACAAAACACGTCCAAAATTCTTAGTGCCCAGTTCCTTAGTACTGCTTTCATAGAATTCACATATGCAAGATGAATAACGCAGCTAAAATACAACAGTAGTAAATCAGATCATTATTGCTATTATTTAGAGAGAAAGCGAGACAACGAAGTTACATCTTACTTCTAACTCATTTTTAAGTTATTTCTGATATCTGATACAACTTGTAACTTATTTTTGCTTTTATTTTTAATAGAGATGTATCAATAAAAACTGTAGGTACCTACAAAAAAATCAAGTTCCAGCATGACATTTGCAATGAAGCCGAAATGTACGAACCTTTGAGCTTTGAAGCAGACTCGTAGAGTAATTTGCTTAGTCGTTCTTGACCGATTAAATGTTAGGCAACGTCCGCTGTTTTTAGTAATGTTTTAATTATTTTATTTTTAATGATTGTAAGGAGATAGTGGCATAGCTTAACAGTGTAAGAAATACTTCTAGTAGGCTGTTGTTTCAGTTAGTCGGTATTTATACTATGTATTATTTTAATAGTACCTAAGTCACAGTATGGACAACAATCATTCATGAGCCGTAAATCACATAAAGAAGAATAATAAATTTAGCAAACAGGATCACAAGGAATGTCATTTTAAGAACCTAAAAATTAAAGAATTTTGTACTTATGTAGATCCTTAAATTACAAATGAATGAAAAAAATCTACCTACTGTAAAAACCTTACATATCAATTATCAAGTAGTTGTGTTTATTCTCAATAGCGTAACTTGTCAGCATTATACTAGCACGGAATACATTGCTTTAATCTAGAGTTTAAATGTGTTTTTTTTTTGTTTCGCAGCACTTTTATATCAGTGGAACGAAGTACCATTAAATGTTGCGAATCAATTTAGCATCCTTCAAAATCCAAAGGGTTGTGTATTAATTCGCAATGGATACCAGTTCCACAAACAAAAGATGAACAAAAATGGGTCTATTATTTGGCGTTGTGTTAATTGGAAACGGATTGCTTGTGGAGGGAAAGTTATAAGCTACAACGGATTGATCACAAAAGAAAAATCGCATTCTTGCAACTCAGACGTCACTAAAGAGGAAATAATTAGAGAATTGTCAATTTTCAAGAAACGAGCGGCCATGGAGCACACTCCTATACAAGCGTTATATACCGAGTTTGTTAATAATTTGACATTAAAAGGGATCAACCCGGAAGTAGTTCTAGGGTTTTCAAGCGTGAAAACTACGTTGTATAAAATTAGACAAAAATGTCGAAGATTACAATAAAAAAATGAATTAAACAATAACTTTCATGTTACAAGAAGTCATTGATGAACTATTAATTTTATTCAATACCATTAAACCATTAAAAACCTCATTGTGGGTTTATGTTTTTGCTTCTTCCAAAAGATGATTTCAAAAAAGCAGAAGTGACTTTCATTAATGAAAAGTACGAAAAGCTTGTTTAATTCAGTACTATTATGATTCAAAACACTGATCAAATATTATCATGTTTCGACTTCCACAAGTTATTTCATACTGTTCAGTGGTTGGTGGGTTCCGTATATTTTTTACTTATTTTTCACTCTTTTTAGTGAAGCTTTTCACCATCAAAAAGAGTTGCAATTGTTTAACTTAGAATAGGAACTCGCTCTTAAGAACAACAGTCACAATATAATCTAATTTTGTAACAGAGGATGTCTTAATGAACTTGCTCTCGTCTGTAAACTGAGAAAATTATTTCATAGAAAAGCATGTTTTGGTATATCTTAAACATTCACGAAAGAATTTCATGTTTTAATTACTGTAAATAAACAGAATGCAATCATGACGTTCATATAGCAAAGGGAAAGATAAATTTGAAGTAAGCAGACAACCGGCGTTTTTGCCATTTAATAAAATAACAGCCTCCCCTATATAGTGGGTATTTGCCATAATCCCAACGCTTGGCAGGCGGCTTGGGGATCACAGTGCAAGATGGCATAGTTCTTATTAATTCTTTGTTTTTTTCTTTATTATAAAGACAGTAATACATACAAGTATCTGAATTGGTATGATATCTTGGTGCATTCTGTGTAACAACACACGGTGTCCGAGTCCTATTAGCACTTAGCCGGTTTCATTTTCATAAAAATAACTTTGCCGTTAAAAACATTAATTTGTTAGTTAACGTTTGCTTATTTAAGGGCCTGTTTCAGAATGTTCTAGTAAGTTCCGGTTTTACTACCCAGAAAATATTTATTAAACAAAACACTATCTTTGCGTTTCACAGTCATCGATTTAGCCTATCCATCGGTTAAAGCTTGAAACGTGCTGCATGTTAGCTGTCATTTTTATCATTCAGTTATTTTATGTGTTGCATAGCAACCCCAAACTTTATTAGGACATTCTGAAACGGGCACTTAATCTAATATACAATATTATATTTTAATGTAATATACAATCTTAATAGTATTTTATTTGTATTATTATTATATTTTGAAATTTGACTGTATATTGTATATGACATTGAATATGAAATCTTAATAGTATTAAATATAATTGTAATAAGATCTTTACCGAGCTTAATTCATTTTTGACGGTCTATTTCATTTGGTATGATACAGCTCTAGATCATGCATGTTACATGGCACTAAAGCACCCCACCAACCATCAGAAGGGTCAAGATTAGGCGCAAGATTTAAGGATCTGGCGCTGCGCGCTGGTGCAGACATGGCGTGGAAATGACTTGGACATGGCGAGAACAGGGCACTGCAATGTTAAGACTCATTTTCCAATTTCCTGCCACACTTTGTCTGAAAATTTCTACTGCAACGATTAGAACGAGTGTAAATAAATGGATTTTTTCTATTAATTCACAAACGATATTTTGAATTTGATGCCACAATTATGTTTTAACCAAATATTATGTTAGCACAAATTAAATACACGGAATAGAATTAGTATTTAGATATCTGCATATTTTTATTATAGAATAAAAATTTAAGTATCATGTGCGTGTTCTTTCGGCACCTTACACCCTAAATACCCTTCGAAACGGAACACAGTAGTGTGAACATTACTGCTTGTCGGTAGAAATAGGTATGGTAGGAGTACGTCTCCGGACAAACTGACACAAAGAATTCCACTGCTATTAGATATTGAAAGACTCAAAGTTATCCGTCTTTCTTACTTCTACCTGCAGTTTGCATAACACATTCTGTCTTACACGATTTAATTTCAATTGAATGATGGCATACATAATAAGCCAATTTCATAATATAGCCCTGTGAAGTATTTTAATAAAAAATAAAAAAAATTATATATATTTTTTATTTTTATTTCCAGATCAAAAGGCTTTCTTCTCTACGACAAAGTTTGGAGGCCACTACATCATTCTAGATGGATACAAGTTTACGAAGCATAAGCCCTCAGGGCAGAAGACCAGATGGAGATGTCGCAATTATCAGAATACCCGATGCAAAGCACACTTATACACTATGAAAAATAACATCGTTAGCTATACAAATAATCATAACCATTCCAAATCGTATTGTTGTCACCACACTGTTTAATCTATTGAATTATTTGTATATGGTTAGTATTGCGTGTCTATTGAATTACTTAGTTTTGTTTAACTTATTTTTCCAATACTCAATACGGGGATTGATATGTCTTTCATAAAGGAAACACTTTCACAAAAATTGTTTTGTTACATTAATGACTCTCTATCAAACAATGACAAAAGAGAAAAGTATGTTATTAATACTGGCATAATATACCTATCTATCACCTCACAATAAACTTAAATGTAAGTGAAAGTCTTGTCTCTTTGATAATAATAACAGCCGGAACGTCATGTGTCTATACCCAGCGGTTGACCATGTATTATGAAAAAAAAGCTTGCTTATTCTTTAGTTCTAAATTTGTTCTATAATATACTGTATCAGACGGATCGTCCACTGCTGAACACAGCCTCCCCTATTAAGGGGGTGTTTGCCATAATCCCCACGCAGGCAGGAGGCTTGGGTATCCTATTTTTCTATTTACTTATGTGCCATTTATAATTTGTTCCATATTTATTTCACAAATATTTAAGTTCTAGTGCGACCTCTAGCCAGCGATGTACTTTTAAATTATATTGTTTACAAAGAAAACAGTTGAGCAATATTTGAGTTCTATGATAGTGCTATAATTTTCATGAATAATTTTTCTAAAACTTTTCGAAATATAATATGACTAGATTTCCGGGCGCGGCTCCGCCCGCGCGTATGCCGGTTATCGCGCAAAAACATATTAACTTCTTTTTGCGCAGTTGGATAAAAACTATCCGATATTTTTTCTCGGGTCTAAAACTATTTCCATACCAAAATTCATACAAATCGGTCCAGTTGTTTTGGCGTGAAAGCGTAACAGACAGACAGACAGACAGACAGAGTTACTTTCGCATTTATAACATGATGATTATAAGTCTCTGTTGAGCGATGTAAATAATATATAACCTTATAAATAAATATTTGAATAAGGATGGTATCATAAAAAATATTTTATATCTATGTCTGTAGTATAGTAGCCCTTTAGTTCAGTTTTATTGAAATAGAGCCTTTTCATAATAACGCGATAACAATACTTTAATAATGAAATGAACAAATGTTAAATATAAAAGCATTGCATATTGTTGTAGTGTATTTATAAAAAAATCTTTATGTAATAGCACCATAACTACTATGTTTTAACCCTGTTATTTAAATTTTGTGTAACGATTTTTGGTAATGTAGGTCAAATATTTTTTCCGTGTTTCAGATTTGGGTGATTCTCTCATCAAATCTATGAACATCTCGATATCATCATTTAATGTAAGTATGTAGGAAGTATATATCTCCTTGGGGTGAGGCTGGGACTGCCCCTCACGCCCATTTCTTTCTGTGGGAGTCGTGGAATAATACTAGAAATTGGGGAGCAGCGCCTTCTAAAGAAGTGAAACAGGAAGGAAGCAGGTATAAAAACTGAATATTTTTACGAGATTCTATTAGAAAGAAGATTAGAAGTGATTGGGTGAGATTATCATAGTTTCTATTTAAAAGTCGAAGGGAATACGAGGCAAACCCGCCTGTCTGTCACAATATAGAAGTATCATGTCATACAAAAATTCTCGATCTTGAACTCATTGACTTTGTGCTAATAGTACCCGTATAATAAATATAGGAGTTGTTTCTATAATACGCTGGGCCTACTTCGTGAAATAATAGCCCATACTAAAGGACGGATTTAGAAAGTAGTGTAGACTGTTCTGACTATTCTTACTATGTGTTTAGTACCTACTTACTTCCTAGAATTATAACGGATGAGAATTTTTGGGATAAACGGTCCAATTAGTAATACCTCGCATCAATACGAGTCAAGAAGTGAAAAAGCATTTATCACATCATCTCATCAATCGGAATTACGACCATTTAACAAGATCTTCCTTATCGTAGGGCAGACGTCTTGGGGATCGCAGTAGATGTTATTCATTTTTAACAAAACGCTGCTTCCGACTTCCCGGTATTTTTCACTTAGTCGCCCTCTACGACAACCACGGGAAGAAATGAGGGGTGACATTCTTAACCGGCACCCCACGAGTAGTAACTATGAATTAGTAAAATGCTGAACTGAAAATGTACAATTTATGTATGTATCCATAAGGATATTAAGGATATTATTATAAATTAACTTAGTTACGAATGATGTGAACTTATTTGAGCAGGCTTGTAATTCCAAGATTCAAATTCACTTACATTTAAGAAAAATAAATGTAAAGGTGCTCTCTTAATGTACACGCACACTATTTGTTTCAGTAACTGAAAATATATGACCAATATCTTGCGAGTTACTAAATACTGAAACGATCGAAAATGATTCCACGAGGTCTCGAATGAAAAGTGGTTTTCATGGACGGCTGACAAAAAATAAAGCTTAATTATATATATTAGATACTTGAAGGCGCTTTTGATGATAAGTTGGGCCTACCTACTGTATTTTTCAAAACAGCAATTCAATTTGAAACCACGATTAAAGAAAAATAGCATCCAATCCCAGCATAGTATGATTTAATAAGATTTTTCATATATTTAATAATTCTATTTTATTTTATCATAACTTTTATTACAACTTTTATAACTTTTACTGTTCTAAATATTCCAGGGAAAGTGTTACCTGTCCTAACGTGGAACTTTGCCGGACCATAATTATAAAAAAATATACTGATTTTCTCAGTTGTTAATTTTTACATTTTCTCAGTTCTTAATTATTACACTTGCAATACTGGAACAAACATGTTATGAGCCTTTGAAGAATACCATACAGAAAAGCTTGCAATTAAAAATAAAAGCAAATTCTTTCATTTGGCAGTGGTACGGCATTGTGTGCTCTGTCAGGTGCTCTTAAGGGGCTATAATTCTAGTTTAGCATGAACTACATGTTTGACCACATTATCACTTCCCATTAGATTATCAAAGGTTTATCTATAATATATTAAAAAAAATATTTAAAAAAATAAGATTTTGCCAGCTTCTCATGCTTTCATGTTATTTTGTACTCATATTATGGTCAGTCATTTGAATATGTTTCAAAATTGTTCGAAATTTGAATTCTTTAATGCACTATTAAAATATTATCATAATTATACTTACAGTTACTTAAGAGGCTGAGTTGTAACGATGAACATTCCTACAGAGGTATAATTATTTATATATTTATTCTGCAAGAACGCGAGCTCCATGTATAACAATACAAATTGTAATTTTGTAAGGTACACTCTTTGTAACTGCATAAATTATTAAACAAAAAGTTGTTTATGGTTGTACTCTCTGTATGCTGGTACTCTCCAAGATATACTCGTACCATACCATATTTATACCACGGTTTGTACATAGCTGAGCTTTAATCCATTCTGTATGTACAACTTGTTAAATAATAACTTAAAGTGTTTGCTTTCTTACAGGACCACAATTCTCTATTAATAAGAACGGCAAACCAACAATACTTTATGGGGGGTACCTGTTTCACCAGCATAGCTCCAGCCACAGGCCCCACGGCAAAGGATACTTCGTGTGTGCGCGATCTCGTAAGGGGTGCAAAGCCGGCATACGAACTTACGGGAACGTAATCATTAGTATGAAAACTATACATAATCATTAAACTAATAATATGTTTGACCTGACGCTGTTGGCAAGGTAAAAATAAATATTGAGTAACTATATTTTTTGCATGCAATAGTGCGGTAATATTGCATGACGATTAGTCATAAAGCAACACGAGAGAGAAGTATCCATTTGCTGCGTTCCTCTTTGTTAACCAAGCTCAAGTAGGCATACCCATTCAATAAAACTAATTGCGCTTGGATTTCTAACTAGACAGAGTCCAGTTGCGCGAGTTAACGCCCCAGTTATGAAAATGTTGAATTGCTCAGCTTTCTGCTGTAAAAAGAGGTCTGGTACATCAAGCATACGAGGTAATAGATGGTATTGTGTTGCGTATGTAAGATAATTTAATCGTATTTTGCTATTTAACATTAAGGGTCCTTAATTAGTGTTATCTCCAAATTTTATTGTCAGATACCTTTACCAACATTGAGCCCGATTGCTTTTTAAATTTCGGCTCAGGTGAACGATGAATCTCTCTCTGCCTCTGCCAAATAAAACACTTATATTGATTAATAATCAACTACCTACCGATACTAAAATTATCAATTGGCCATAAAAAACCATATTTGTGTCAGAACTTAGTTAGATGACGAAAGGATAGAAGTATTTTAATAACAATAATAAGCTAACCTAAATAAAAATATTTAAAATTATGTCTTAAATCACTGTTTCTGAATATGATATGACATATATATGGTTTTCGCGTTATTAGGACATATGCGACAACCGAATTAAGTATATTAGTAGACTGTACATTTTCTATTGTATAGAAATACTATAATATCTTTGTAAAGCAAGAAAAAAACACCGTTAGGTAAATCACTATTTTTTTATTTTACACAAATGTCTTAATAAAAATCTAAGCTCTATATATACTTGAACCGTACCGTAGATTGTACTTTATTGTACTTTTCAGCAAACCTAGAATGTCTTTTATTAAGGAATATTTACACTTTATCCATAATTTAATACTCAAAGAGACTAACTACTTGTCATTACGAAGGCTTGAGAAATAGTGAGTTCCAGTGATGACAAAAATGTGTAATAAATTATATTTTGTACATTGATTCTCTTTCATTAAATATTTAAATATATTTTATTAAAAAAATACCTTACTACATGGTATGTATGGGTAATAGTAAATGAACAAATGTTGCTTGTCGGTTCCGGGTACAGGGGGCCAACTAGTGACGACAAAAATGTGTAATAAATTATAATGTGTACATTTAAATTCAAATTCAAGTCATTTAATACGCAAAACATGGGTAAAATAACAAAGGGTTGAAAATATATTACATGAAAAGTGCGCCATGCTTTAACCAATTGGTATGCGAAATTATTTAACATTAATTAAAACATAAACATAGAAAACTACACTGAATAATATTAGTTATGACGATACAAAATATAATGTCACAAATTGTTTCTATGTCATTGTTTTCAACGTATTAGGCATTTTATGGAATCCCCAGACTTTTTTTTTTAATCTTACCTTTAAAAAGTGTCCTATCCATTTTACTATTGATACATTGTACATGATTAGCTGAGCACTGCACTAGTTCACATGCGCTAGTGTGGAAAACGAGATGGTGCTATGTAAATCAGCACGGCAAAATACTTCAACGCGCTCCATTCTTTTTTGTTTTAGGTTTTCTTATAATCAGTAAAAACTAAACTCATTTATGAAATAAATTGTTGCTTTGCGATTGATTCCTACACTATTGAAACGTAAAGTTTACAATGAAAGTTTGCTGTAAGGTTTATTAGAGGGAAAACCCTCTGACAAAAATTTTTAGTAAAACCTCGGTTTCATAACCTTGATAGAGAATACTGTAGAAAACGTGGCCGAGCGGTATTCAAAAAAAGTATCTACATAATATCGTTTGTATGTAATAAAGAAAATAGAAATGAAAAGCATAAATCTGATTCTATAATAAATCATTCAGAGTATTTAAACTTATAATCATATAAATAATAACTAAACTATTGTTTTATATTGCAGATGTGGCGGTTGGCCCAACATTTATTGTATCCAGTCACGGAAACCCAATGGTACGATATCAAGGACTCAACTACAGCAAACACAAGTTGCTTAAACATTCAGACTTGAGGCGATGGAGATGCACTGGTAGCAGTCATTATGCGTGTACAGCAGCCATCATGACAAAACATAATAAGTTTGTAAAAATAATTGGACATCACACCCACCAACGTCGTAAAGTCGTTACATTAATAAAATCATGAATTAATGTTTATCGAGGAAGTTTATATTGTTGAAGTACCAATGATACAGATGCTAACATTCATAAGTCAATAAATGCAAACTTTAATATATTTTTTATTAAACACATACAATTTTATAGTGTTTCAGTTTGTATACCCGATTTCTAGGCGTACGAGGCTACGGTTAATTAGTCAAAAAATCTCATTTAAAGTTATTTTTCTTTGTAGAAGTATAATTTAAGAATGCTACTTAAATTAATTAGAGAAAATAAATAATATGAGGTAAGATATTTATTTATGACATTGAAATTAAAAGTGAGCGAAGATCGATAAGAGCAATTCTCATTTAAGGTTGGATAAGATAATAAAAAGTCTCTCCCACGACGAAATACCTGCTGCCTATCTAAAAAGGGCAACAATGTGCATAAATAAAATGTGTTTTCATTTAATATTTAAACATATTTTATAACTAAAAGGCAATTTTTTTAAAGGTGTGTATGGGTAATAGTAAATGAACAAATGTTGCTTGTCGGTTTCGGGTACAGGGGGCCAACTACCGTCTCTTAATTCAATCTTATTTAAACATTACATTTAAAATTATATTTCGCACTACCGGATATCGTTAAAGTAAACATACATGACAACTGCAACGTGAGAGCGGGCTGCACGTATTCGATCAAGTCATCTGTGTGATAGAGATAGCGCTATGACCATTATTGTTTAAAGAGAATAATATTATTACTGCTTAACGGTTTAAATAGGAATGGCGGTAGAACTTCTCCGTACAAACTCGTTCGCAATCTCTTCTACTGCTACTAAAACAAGATATAGAACACGTTGCTTAAGGGTTTCGTTCAATCACTGATCTGCCTTAACAAAAAAAACAAGGGGTGCGTTAATAAGCGGTTATCAGTGTTATAGTATATATTTTCATGCTAGTAGGGTATTTTGCAAATGCCCGCATAGCTAGCGCCCATACTCAAGTAGAAATTCTGTCGCCAACCACCAAACGGTATGTTCCAGCAGCAGCTTACCTAAAGTAAATCGTTCAGCTATATATTAAACAGTACTTATTCTAATCCCCGAAATTGTAAAGCGTAAGAGAGATCAGTTTTTCATGATTTTTATCTGTTTGTTATTATACACAATTTATTTTTAATTCCAAAAATTGCTTGCTTTAATTCGCGTCTAGTCGATGTAACCTTAAGGTAAGGTACGGTAACTACACTTTCCTCAATCGTTATAATAAGAGCTAAAAAAGCAGATGGACATGTTCAAGTGGGGGCTACTAGGACATGTCCATCTGCTCGTGGTTGTAAAGTTTTCGTTTAGCTGCAAATCTTTGAGACAAAGGAGGTAAAATTGTACAATGTGCACAATCACCCTCCCACTCTTTCTTGTTTGCTTATCTATCCTTAATTTACATCAATAAAGTAGTGCGCAACGCAAGTCTTATACACAGTACTAAATGACGTTTGTTATAGTTATATTAATATCTTATAAATTTTCTCAATCGGGCGCTCGAAGAATCAAGATCTCCTGAGGATGCTTCGTGTAGAATCAGAACGCGTCTAAAATTCTTCCGGTTTGGCTGCGTGACGTTTGTGAGGTCACGTCGGCTTAACAGGAAAATTAGGCGGAATTGGCACTAGAAATATTTTTATATTTTTTAGGTGATTTATTAAAATATTCATTCAATGATTTCTTTAAATATTTTTTAAATATTTGTTATTATCTTAGAGGAAATCCTTTATATTCATTAATTCAAACACTTTTAAGGCATCGTTCTCAGATTGGCCGAGTCACAGATGACTGATGATATACATTTAGATCACGATTTTTAAAAATTGATTTTATTTGTGTTTTTTATTCTATTTATTTTTGATTTCAGTAACCTACGTGCAGCAGCTTTGTGGCAAAAAAGAACTGGCCATTATCGAAGGGTACACCTTTTACTGCGAAAAAGTAACTAAAAGCACTCAGATCTGGAGGTGCACTACAACAAGAGGATGTTACGCGAGATTCACCTTAATTAACGATGGACAAACGATGAAAAAACTGAATATAGTACACACTCATGATCCTCCTACGTATAAAATTGTAAATGGTGTGTATGTCCGGATATAGAATCCAGACATTGAAAAGCTTCCGGATAAGAATTATACGACCGAAGGGTAATAGCGTTACCAAACCTAAGCACATAAGTATGTTTGGCTTGAAAAATATTTTCGAAAATAGGTACTTATACTTATTATGTCATTTCTGTAGTTAGGTAAGAAATATGGTACCAATATTTACTCACAATGTTGTCATTATCTCTCTAGTATCTGCAGTTTAATATTAATAAATACCTAAAATATTAGATAATAATCATATAATCATATAACCGTGTACGTCTCTGTACTCGGCGAGTCTCTGGTTTAATTGTTATACTTAAAAAAATCGGCGAAGTGCGAGTTGGACTCGCGCACGAAGGGTTCCGTACCATTAGCTATACAACATAAGACTTCATATTTTAACCTTTTTTGTTTTAACAAGTGCGAGTCTGACTCGCACTTGGCCAACTTTTTTGTATTTGTTGTTATAGCGACAACAGAAATGCATCATCTGTGAAAATTTCAATTGTCTAGCTATCACCGTCTCAGTAATAGGGTCCCGTTTTTAACCTTTGGGTACGGAACCCTAAAAAGGCTTACAACGCTCTGCTTATATAATTTAATAATGCATTTAGGGCGTCGTTATATAAAAGATATTTTGAATTTATTAGTGGGTGTTGATTTTCACGTCTAAAAGTTTCATTTAAAGTTGCACAATAAGAACGAAGCGCGAACACGTGCATATTCAAGGATGCCATATTTAAATTATTATTAAGTACCTCACATAACCCATAACCAGCGGACAGTTAAGATAATTTCAACAATACAATACCTTATTTGTCAGAGGATGATGATTAGTTCAGAAGTTCTGACGGAACAGATTACCTAACATACATGCAAAAGTGATTTCAATCAATAGTCAGTTCGCAACATCTGCTCCTAGAAAAGTGTAAGGAAATGTACTAAAAAGCCTTGTCAGTTTCTGACATTGGAAAACTACTAAAAACTTCAAATCTGCGCCTCAATATAATTATGTTTCTCTCAATATAATGAGCATCTACAAAAATCAAGCAACCTATGTTTGATTTATAAAGTTTTCAAGACATCAATATTCAATATGCACCAAACTTGATATAAGTATTATTTGGCTGCGTTTCAGGTCTATATTTTAATATATCACGTTATGGAAACCCTGTAATTGAGTTGGGCGGCTACAGGAACAACAAGTATATTCGATGTAAGGGAGCAAAATAACTTGGAATTGTACATTAAGGTCCAGTGGAGTAGGTTGCAAAGCTTACCTCCTCACTGTTGGAAATGAATTACTGGCCATGAAAAATAAGCATAATCACCATTGATTTAAATAAAATAAAAACAATTTTTTATAAGTTCAATAATAAATTACTTATGATATCATAGTTTTTTCTCGTAATTACAGGAGTTAAAAACCATTACTTTTTGCGATATCGATGACTATTGGTAATAAGAAATGTTTTGCCATACATACTGTACAAATAAACTAAATATAATTAATATATCCGTATATAAGATTAACGAACAACGATAAAGAGGTAATATTTTGCATACTGCATGACTACGGCATTTAACATACATAATTATATGTTTTTATTACGTTCAACACTCAAATAGCTATCCTTTAATATTTCTATATATAGTATATATTAATTTTTGTTTACCAAATAATAATAAAAATATACTATAAGATTAACATGCTGACCTTTGATTATTACTTTGTTTTATTTGAAACCCACACAAATGAAAACAAGATTTTATTACAGGATTAGAAATGTACCTGCCCAACCGAAATGGGAAGCAATTGGCTATAATGCGAGGGTTCTCGTTTTATTTGTTTCGTAAAAACGTGTCAACTTATGAATGGAAGTGTACGGCTGTGCAATTCGTGACTTGTGACGAAATGCATCTGTAATATGCAAAAGTTAGTCCGCTTAACATCAGGTGGACCTCGAGCTTATTTCGTCACAATAACATAAAAAAAGATAAAGGAGGCATGGATGTTTTTGGAAAAAGTGATAAGTGTGTGAGCGATGTGAATATTGTGAGATGGTAAGTAACAGATTAATTAGAAGAAGAATACAATGACATGTTGGCGTGAGAGAAGGATAAAAAACAGAAGATTTCATAATAATCACAAAAGTCTCAAAAAAGTTTCAAATGTTTGTTAGTTACAATTCAACTACTTTAGTGACTTTCTTTTACAAAATTAAATTACGCTGAGGAGCGTACATACAAACCTAACCAACTTCAAGCAAGCTGGTCAGAGGTTATTTGAAAATTTTAACAACTTTGAATAAACGTAGAAAAATTTTATGAATAATAACACGTAAGTAGATGAATAACTATATATCTATAGGTTAGGCTCAACTGGTAAAGGCTGTATTTCCTAAATGATACCATCTTATTTTAGATGCAGTGTTAACTACGTCGCGCTTCGGCAAACCTGCAGTGCAGATCGGACCCTATCGATTCAATAGAAATCACAGATGCAGAGGTTCTAGAGTGCGGTTTAGATGCACTCGTAATGCCTTTGGATGTAAAGCCTTCGTCATTGCTGTAAATAACGAAATTTTGACCATTATGAATGTACATAATCATTGAAATTTGATTTCTATTCAAATATTATATTTGTTTTTCTTAAACTGCAATCTGCTCCCCTTGGGCTGCTGCGCTAGAATTTTAGCCCCAAACATCTCCCGGTGTGACAAAGAAGAAAATGCTAGAAAGTGGGCAGCAGTGTTTTCGAAAGAATTGCCATCTTATACTGCGATCACTTATATGCCTGACAAGTGTTTTGCCATAATTATTTGCATTGATAACGGGTTCTCGTAACGAGGTATATAGCTGTCCATTAAACCTTTCAAGCTCACTCAGATTTTCCGGTTTGATGAGTTGATTCTGCTCTCATCAAATTTCAGCTTCGTCGTGTGTCTTTTTGCCACTTGAAAACACTTTGGAGCCTTGGTTACGCTCGATTGCGACATTATTTTGTATTCAAGGAACGCAAGTGATGTCGCAGTGCCTTACAAATAATTTCAATAATATTTAGAAGATTCATTCTTCAATGGAGCTTGTTTTAGTTAGACATATCAGCTCATCTCATTCTGATGTTACAACTTGATGGTCTCTTCTGAGAGTTTTTACGGTTTATTTCGCGGCGTGGGTCTTAGATTTCACCCCTTGGGCAATAATTTACAACCCGTTGTTTAACTTGTCCACTGTTTAGCATACAGTTCAGCACTGAGACAGCAGCGTTGCAGTACCTCAAGTTGAAAGCTTTTGGAGTTTTGAGTTCAGGGAAGCGGTGAGTGTCGTTTCTTATAGCGTGCGAGGGCTGCTCTTTCTCAACGCCTCCGGATTTTTATATAGACAATAGCCGTTCACTGTCGGGTTCTTTGTATGTGCGGCTTTGTTCAATAGTGGATGTCTTCCGGATGATGATGACGACGATGATGCACGTTGTTTGACAAATCCATATAAAGTGTCACCATATTCTTATTAAAATTTAAATAATTCTTTAAAGTTAAATTATGTAGCGCCATATTCATTGATTCCCTTTTTAGATTTAAAAAGGGAAGTTGATCGTATAAAATATATTATAATTTACAAAATTGTGACTCATTAGATAATAAGATATTTCACTGTGTGAAAAAAATAGTTTGACATTTTGAATCATATGTCCAACGAAATTTTAAAGGAAAGTGGATAAAATGAATTCGAAGAGATATTAGTCAATTTGTTGTCCATCACGTTAGTGTTCAGGTATTTGAAACCGAGTAATTACACTATGGAATAACAAAAACTAATGTAATTTGTGAATTAAGCTTTTGTTTTTATATAATAAATTGAAGAATTACTCCTATACCAATGGTTTTATTTAAAGGAAAATCATAATATCAAATTTGGAGCCACAGAAATTCATAATCTAGGAAGGAATGTTCTTACTATTTAAAAAAAACCCATTGTTAATCGATTTGCAACAACACCAACGAAGGAATTAGCTGAGTACTTTATCTTAATAATTATATGTGTAAATGAACTCTACTATCTCACTTTTATTTGAAAACCAATAAAAACAATTGTATTTTTTATAGAACCCAAATTTGTAACATCTACTTCGTGCAATGCAATGGTGATGTGCGGTGGGTACCGTTTTTGCAAGCATTGTCAAACTATCAACAGGATCAGATGGCAATGCTCTTCGATCAGAAAGTGTGGATGCAAAGCTGTCATATACAACTACAAAAATATGTTTACAAAAGTATCAAACTACCATAACCACGACCCACCTCAATCATATCACGTAATTATTTGTAAGTCATACAAAGACGATTTAAGTTGTGAATAAATAGTAAAATGGTATGATGTGATATATAATAATTGACATAGCCCGGCGTATCAACGAGCTAAAGTGACAGTGGCACATAGCACACAGAACTGATGGTTGATGGGGCCGAAAGGACCTCGAATGGAGACCACAAACAAGCAAGCGCAGCGTCGAAGACCATACCCACAAGGTGAAGGGACGACATTATTAAGGTTGCAGGAAGACGCTGGATGCAGGCAACTTCCTACCGTTCTATTTGGAAATCTATATCCAGCAGTGGACTTGTTGTGGCTGAGATGATAATGATAATTCATTATTTGTTATGTGTTGTATGCCTTTGTTGATGCCTGTTTTCTATCTTCACTTAATCATTTTGGTAGGTAAGTACCTTTAATTATTGAAATTGGCACATTAATTATTGACTGCAACTTAATACTGATTCGCTGACTTGTAGAACAAAGTGGTCAGGGATTATTTTGTTGAAAGCATTCAGTAGAAACATATTGTTAATAACATCAAGTTCGAATTTTCTTACTCCTACATTTAAATGGAGTAGTAATGTAAATAAACATTACCAGCGCAAAATAAGGAATGTATAAGTTACAAATACATATACAAAGTAAAGAAATAGGCTATCCACGCTCTCGCTATTATATATTACTTACCTAATCGGGATTGACTGCGAGCTGCTCGCAAGTCGTTCAATGACTAAATTATACAAAACTAGTACTTACTTAATGAAGTGCTTCAACGTAATTACATCGAGATTGACTGCGAGTCAATTGCGACAGCGTAGGTTACGGGTGAACATGCTTAAATCGTAGTGCTATAATTCTACCTAAATACAAACGTTTCCATTCACATAACACTCAATATCTTTTTAGTGTAGTTGCACATGCTACTGTCTTCCGAATTGATCATATTTCACATTTTGTATTGCTATAGGTATGTATGTATCAATAGCATTTACATCGACATTGAGAAAAAGTTTACAAACGAGACCAACCCGTAGGTACAAGAGCGCATAAACGATTTATTTTGGAGGGGCGCGCCTTCGTGATGAAACATGTCTGAACTTAAAGTGTAACAAGAATCTTGTTGTTCAACCTAATCTAGAATTACTGACTCTCAGGCTGTCCTTGAGCGACAGTAATTCTAGGTTAGGCTGAACAGCATGGCTGCGGGAACATACGGTTAAGTGCTAGCCAGACTTACTACCATGCTATATCGATTGCTATGATAAGAACAACAACCTGGACCGACGCCTTAACGTGCCCTCCAAAGCAGGGAAGCGCTCAGTAGTATGTCAATAGCGGTCACCCATCCAAATTATGACCATTAACTTAGCTAACCGGTTAAGAACGGGTAAGCAAACTTCGCTACGAGCACTTCAAGTTTGTTCATATTATACAAAGATTATATGTATAATATCATTGATATTATACTATCTTGTATTTCATAACTACTGATCACTCATCAATCGTTATAAAAAACATTTATATTTAGGGCCCGTTTCAGTATGTCCTAATAAAGTTTCGGGTTGCTATGCAACACATAAAATAACTGCATGATAAAAATGATAGTTAACATGCAGCGCGTTTCTAGCTTTATGCGATGGATAGGCTACATCGATGACTGTGAAACGCAAAGATAGTGTTTTGTTTAATAAATATGTTCTGGGTAGTAAAACCGGAACTTACTCGAACATTCTGAAACAGGCCCTTAATCTACGACCAGACAATCATACAGGTACACACCCATTGATATAATTTTATTTGTAGAATAAGTTCTTATTACCATGTTTATATTTTAGTGACGTTAGCAAAGAACCGCCGCGGTAAAGACATTTTGATCGTTGATGGATATTCATTCTACCGGAAGAAGACACAAATAGTAACGGACTACTGGAAATGCACCTACAACAGTAAATGCAGAGCGCACGTGCTTACTGACAAGTGCGGCAACATCCTCAAGACTCTGAACACTGATTATCACCCCAAGAGGCAGAATGGTGTTTACTTCAATCTGTAAAATAGCGTGCTCAGCAAAATGAACACCTTATTAAATAAAAAAAATTAATGACTAGTCTCATATTTCAAAATACAACTTGTCAAATACCATCGCAAGCTAAAAGAATATCTTAGTAGAACTTTACAGAACACAGATGAGATCTTTACCATAACGTAATAAGTTCATAAAACATAATTAACAGATAATTATAAAATTATGAATAGGTAACTACGAAGTTTATAAATAGCTCTTGCTTGATTCAAAAAACTATTAAAATATATAAAGTATTAACATAAATTAACTCTTGAACTATGACTGGGTACGTTTTCATAGGAATTAAATAATATTATAATAATACGAGTAGTAATGCAATGTAGTACACTTGGAGCACAAACGTGAACTAGTAAACGTACAAAGTGATATAAAATTGTAACTGACTTAGTACGATTAGGACGATTACTTTTATACAGAATGAGCCATTTTCGTCATACACAACATTTCAGTCCACGAATAAGTAAAAAAGACTATTCTAATGGTTTCTATTAAAGAGAGGTGTTCGAGTACTTCATTATTTTTATTTAAACACCTGACTTTTTATTATTTTTTGTCTACTTTTGTTATTATAAGTAGATTTCATAAATGTTACAGTAATTATTAAATTGTATTACGTGTGTAATTTGTTTTAAGTACCTAATTTTCCTGTTAAGCCGACATGACGTTTTCAAAGTGTTTTCCTATAATATAAATATAATATTTTCTTATAATATTTTTTAAATATTTGTTATTATTATAATGATTTTCAACACCCTTGCTCGTAAAGTGAGCTTTATTATATCGTTCTTAGGGCCATAATTCGAAGTATAACACCCTCGTGCATAATACACTAGTGCGTGATAGAATTATACCTACAAAGTTAAGTTAGTACCTAACTGCAAATTATATGCGAGTAAACAGAGCATTTTCAATTTAATCGGGTATTATAGATTTGTAACCACGAAGAGGTTTAGGCTAAGTAGCTCAGTAGCTATAGGTACAAAGGCATTGCACTCCTAAAGGTGCCCGGGGTAGATGGATATGCTCTCAGGGTCCCTCCTGCAAAGCTGTTCTGATCACTGTCGAAAATGAGGTTATACAAATTATTAAAAACCGTAATCACTAAGCGTTCTTAAGTCACAGATACCCTTCATAGAAAATATAAATTTTTAAACCTTTTTCTATCACCCGTCCTTTTCATTTACCCACTCAAAACACTCGAGTACGCTAAAAATTTAATCGCCGTTTTGGTTGTAAGCCTAACGGACTTTCGTATGCCATAAGGAGCCTGTTGGCTTTGCCTTATTTCTAAAAGTTTATAAGGCAGATAGTTATATGTATTCTTATCCGTCGGCTGATGTATAGGTGCCGTCACTATTGAGGAAGTTTACTATATTTTGTGGTGGCTCGAAATATCTTGGCCTATCCCTAGATCAAAGAAACTAGCTCGCATGTTAGACTTGACTCTGGCAAAATGTATGTGGGCGAAACGATCGTTAATTTTCCTAACAGTTCACGGGCTAAACATTCTGTGGGTGAAACGTTAATGTTTCAAATAACCGTCTGTACTTACGCGTAATGATTGTCGACCTAAGTTTCAGGCATATCCGATGAGATGTAAGGTTCAAGGTAGAAATCATTTCCTGTTATTATTAAAAAAAAACTGTACTTACAATTAACGTAAGCTCAAATAAAAACGTATCAATAATAGATATACACTACAGAAAACTTACATTTATTAATGAAACAACTGATTACCATCTTGAACGCCACCACGGACGCAACTAAACGTGTTGGTTTGGGCAAACCTTAATCAGAGAAACATAAAAAATTGACGTGCACTGCGTCAGTACCTAATGGACAAAATTGAAAAATATTTGATTCAGGTTTATCAAATGGTCCCTCCATTTGATAAAATTGAATCAAATATTTTTCGGCCAACTAAAGAACGCAGATTACGAGTTTGTTAAAAAACATAACATACCTCATCAGTTCAACACACAGTCAAAAATGCAAAGTGTCATGAGTATATTCTACAGCCGGATCGTCCAATGTCGTTCCACAGCCTTCCCTATTAAGGTGGTATTTGCCATAATCCCCTCGCTGGGCATGCGTCCTGGGGATCGCAGTGTAAGTTGGTAGTTCGTTAGAAGGCGCTGCTGCCCACCTTCCAGTAACTTTTTATGAGTAGGTACCTATATTCTACGACGCGTAATCTCGATATTTCTCTACGAAAGCCAATTATCCTATGGGCTCCAACAGGCAGCAGGAAAAACGTTTCTCACTAAATATTTTACTTTTGGTGCTCAAATACCAATTTTTTTAAATACTAACCCGCAATCTATCTACAATACGCCTTATGGAACACTGCTCAATATTACTAGGCACTAAGGCGGGTAAAACTGCGCAAGTATGGAATATGATTATTGATGATTAATTAAAATTAACCCCGCTCCATATTAAGTATTAAAGTTTATTACTAGTTTAGTAGGTTAAGTAAAAATAAAGAAATCTGTGATTATTCCATTATATTTTATATTTTTGCAATGACCCAAGCTCCGTGTATTACATTAAAAAAATATAACGAGAGGAACAATATAGTCCCGTAATAGCCGTACGAGTGTATTAAAAATTAATAAATAAAAAAATATCCCGCACATGACTCAATTTACTTTTACTCAATTCAATTACCGTAATTTACTCTTTTAAACCTAAGATTTTTTATCTGTAGATGAGTTGTGCATATTTACTAGATGAATGCAAGGTAATTACCGTAGTTGCTACCAGTCTTGCACTTCCAAGTAAATACGTTGCCGTTAAACGTGCCGTTTTTGGGAATAACTTGAGGACAATATGCCTTTCTGTGTCTTTAGACACTGCAGTAATAATTATACAGGCACTGTGAGAGATAAGAAAAATGTTTAATTTAATGCGTAATTATTGCTTTTATTGTAGAAAATATCGTCATTTTGTTTTATCTTCTGAACTAATCACAATGAAATGGATGAGCGAGATGTGTGGATCGTTATGTGTAAGAGATTGAAAGAGATCACTGCGTAATGATGATCGGAACGTTTCGTGGCGGTTCGGTGGCAACACAAATTGCTTATTTATCCCTTTCTAACAACAGATATGACGCTAATATTTGAATGTTCTTTCCTTGTCATTACAAACTGCATGTACATGTGTGTAGGTATGTAGATAGGTAAATTCTAGTAATCTTTTAGAGCAGTGGTGCTCGGATATAACTACTCTATGTATTTCAACTCTCTGTTTTAAACAGTTTAATTAAATGAGGCAAATATGAACGTGAACAAATTTAGGTGCAGTAATTTTATTGGACAAAGATAATATGACCATATTTTTTAATTTTAAGTTTCTATTAATGTTTACATACCTACACTTATTAGTCATCACGAGGGTACCATTAATTTGTCTCTTATCTGTGGTTTAATTGACACCACTCTGACTCTTTAGAATTTAGATCTTAGAAGCTTTATTCCGAGTCTTAGGTATGTACCTACCTACCTAGTTACATAAAGTAGGTATGACTCCGGCTCATGCAATTGTATTTTATCACTGTTGTTTTACCATTTAGGACGAACGCCGGTTCTATTATTTGTTTTACTTGTGTTTTTATGGTCTTATGTGAATTTAACATGGTAAAATGTAGGTACCTACAACTTATCTTCATTAGCTTTATAAACAGGAAAGACTTGAATTTCTGTATTTTTGTATTCTTACTAGGTATGAATAAACTAAAATCTACTGGACCGATTCGGACGTAATTTGGCATGGAAACAGCCCGAGACCCGGGGAAGGACATAGGATAGGTAGGTACTTTTAATCCAATTGAGCAAAAAGAGGTTAATAGCTAAAACCGTCAATAGCGCGGGCAGATTCGCGGCCGAAAAGCTAGTAACGTATAATTAGCAACTTAGGTATCTACATTATAAACATGAATAAATACTTTATCTACAAATCACCAACTTTAGATTTAGGGCCCGTTTCAGTATGTCCTAATAAATATTCGGGTTGCTATGCAATGCAACACATAAAATAACTCAATACTTAATGAAAATGACAGTTGACATGCAGCGCGATTTATTAAATTTGTTAGTAGTGGGTAGTAAAACCGGAACATTCTGAAACAGGACCTTAACCTATCATTTTAGTTGAAACCAACATGACTCTTTGATTGTTAGACTCATGCATGAGGTCACATTAGTTAGGTAGATGACATAAATTAATCGGTTATATGAAAAATACCTACTTGATTATTTAAATCCCAAAACTCACGTCGTCTGCCGAAGTCTCACTACACTTTTCACATCAAGCTTTATATTACGCCCCACTTTTCATCACACACAACACAAATAAAATTGTCTTTGTTTTCACACATTCGATACTAAGAGTAATCTTCTATTTTGTCAGAGATTCGATATTACAGCATTCCGTCCGCCACTGCGCTCGCGCAACTTCGTCCCGCTCGACGCGACCCGACATCTCTCGCTCAGCCGTTGGGCTCGACTAGTTCGAACTTCGACCACCGTCCGCTGCTAGCGCCGCGCGCCGCCGCGCTCACCCCCCTCGTTCCCTACCTATTCTAGGAACTTACCATCCAAATATACCTACTGTTAACTACGAGCCCGGAATCACGATAATATTATATAGGTAGGTACCTATATAATATTACCGTGCCGGAATCATAGCGCAGTGAAACGTGTGGTTTCTACGTTATAGGTTCTTAGTATTACTAATCCGTACCTATATAGGTATAGGTATATAAAAAATACGAGTCACGTTGTTTGTCCCCGATGGACTCCTAAACTACTGAACCGATATTAAATTTGATTTCAGATTTCATCCAAATTGAAAGATAGGATAACTTACATCTCAATTTATAGTTGCAGTTACCCGTGCGAAGCCGGGGCGGACCGCTAGTATTTAATAAAACACATAATCTACGCTGTTGTGTGATTTTAAAATTTATGTTGCGTAATGTAAATATGAATAGTAACTACCTAGTAATTTTGTACTGTTATAGGCTAAGATTTTTATATTTCAAATCACTGGTTATAGGTATTACCTATGTATTTAACATTGATTCAGTTATTTCTTTAGAACACTTGGTAGGTAGGTATTTAAGTACCTAATGCAAAATATGTGAATATTATTGAAAATAAAAGGTAGGTACTAGGCGTGCATGAAAGATATATACTTAGATACCTATGACTTATTAAAGAATAAGCATGCTTGGGGAACGCTGCCAAATGGTGGTGGGTTGGAGCATTTGGCAGGTAGGCCTGTGATGGCCTTTAGGTTGCCTAAATGATTTCATTGTGATAGCTGTTGTGTTGTATTTTTGTTGTATATTGTTAATAAAATTTAACTAACTACATTATAAAAACGTACGAATAATACTAGCTCGTTCGGAGTCCATACATTTTATATAGGTAATTATAAAATGTTTTGACGAAAAGACTTCTTTCACACACAAAATAATTGATGAAAGATGTCTTTCGAGCAAATTAAGTGAAGATTAATCGAACACTAGTACAAGTTTGTCCGTAAAAGTTAATTTTATTTAGATAACAAATTGCTCACGCATATGCGCATAATAATTTGTTAAATAAGCAACATAAACGTAAGGAACTGTACAGTGTACAATAAACACCGTTAATTGTGTCAAATACGAAAAAAGGTGATATTATTTTCATTATAGACGAAACAGATCGTTTGTTAGACCTACTGTATAAAGGTATATAATATAGTTAAGGGACTTTTGTATACATTATATATGGCGTTAATTTATATAGGTACCTAAGCTGTTAGATTTAATCGAAAAATACTTGTATATTTTGCCTTTTTCTTCTACTTCGGGAAGGTGAAGTGTGTAGGTACTGAGTCTAGTTCAAACGTGTGATGAGTTATAATAAACATAATCATAGTAAGCAATTTCGCCAATGATTTATTTGTAATGCATTTTATTGGACTGATTATACGGATTTACGAGAGTGTTGTATTTTCCTTATCACATCTGACCCCAACATTACACAAGCATAAAAGAGCAGCAAGGCTTCAACGGGTATACTTATGGTGATAAAATAATTACAGTAAAGAAGCGAGTAGGTCATTTAAAATGAACGTCAATGTTACAACGATGCGATGTGTGGTATTTATTGTAGTTACAGCAAGCTGGTGCCTGTGTATTATTACTATTGAAATCCACTATCTTATAATCATCTTCTTCCTGCCATTGTTCCACTTATCTCTTTGTGGATATACCACATATGATTTTTCTGAGTATAACAACACAAAACGGATTGCTCAAGACCATATTGTTGAAACTTTTGGCTTCAATTTTGTTTGGCTATTTACTTGACGCCAACCAGACACTAAAATGTTGCTGTTGAATAACATTACCTACGTTTTCGTTTATTTTATTTCAGTGTCCAGTGTGGAGTTTTCTAAATCACGTAGTGGGAAGCGTGTGCTGATTTACAATGGGAAAAAATATCGTTTGATTAATGATTATGGCTCACGTGCGTACTGGTACTGCAATCATTCAAATAACGGATGCAAAGCTTCAGTCTCTACTTATGATGATAAAATAATCAAAGTAAAAGGAAAACATACTCATTAACATAAAAATGAGTACCGCCGCGCCGCGCCGTTAAGAAGCATTTATTTTTAAAGTAAAGTCCTTACTTTCATATGATAACTACGCAGTAGGTACATTATTATACTATGTAATTATTGTTTTACACTTAATAAAATAAGTTATGCACCTTTTTTTACTGTATTTTCATTCATTTTGATTTTGTTTGATATTTTATCAAACAAAATTTATCAATGTGCATACTTAATATAGTTTTTTTAATAATGAAAATGAAATAAGTATGTAATATCTTTTTAAATAAAAGTTACGTGTCACGTTGTTTGTCCGCGATGGACTCCTAAATTACCGAACCAATTTAAATTTGATTTGCAGACCGTGTGCAATTTGATACAAATTGAAAGATAAGCTTACATCTCAATTTATAGTCGTAATTACCCGTGTGAAGCCGGGGCAGACCGCTAGTATATACAATATTAAAATAATTAATTATCCGTGTAACATTCTGTGATCTCAGAGCAATATGTAAGGAAGAGGGAGTCTAAAGAAAATCAAAAGTGAAGCATAAAATTCAGCCAATTTTATGTACGACACCACTCACTCACACAAACGTATCCAAATTCTGCCAATTTTGTCTTCATTCACGACCGACCGTTGCACATTATGCACGTCACAAATAACGGAATAAATAAATTAAAAACCAACTTTAGTATGAAAACACACGTAAATATTGAATATAATGTACTTTCTTTAAAATTATACAACCCAATTTAGGTTATAATTTCGAATAAAAATGTAAACAAAAGTGTTGCCAGAAATACATTTTAGGTTGTTTCCAAGTTAGTGTGCACTATTTAAAAGTTGGTGTGCGTAGAACTAAGGTACTCAAATTAAACAAGCCAATGTTTATTAGAGAAATCCAAGAGGCTATTGTATGTTATAGCGGAAATAGTCAGAAAATTTGTAATTAAAAAAATTGGTCGTCTACCTAAGTATGTACTTACGTAAAGGCCTAAACTATCATCCACTACAGACCTCAAAATTAATTAGTTTACAGCCTACCTACTTCAGTAGATGCCCAGTTTGATGGTTTTTATGTTATTTATAACTTATTAATTTTAATATTTTAAAGTCAGTTAATTTGTTTAAATTACTTTTATTTATGCATTGTTAATAGTAAATAATTAATATTATTTACTATTAATAATGCATATATTATATATATTCACGAAAACAGAAATTTGTAGAATGCAATTTCTTGTTTATGCGTAACACGTGGTCATACATACTAGTGTATACACAAACATACATAATACTTTTAACACCAAAAACTGTGCAGTTCTGACATTATATTACAATACATTACAGTATTACATACACATAGGTCAAATTGATTATCTCCATTTATGAAGTCTGTTAAAAAGGACAAGCCAAGTAGTTTTATTTCCAACTACGGCACCTGTGTCGAAACCCTACCATATATGTGACCTAACACGCCCTAGGTCAATTATTTATTATCCTAAAGAGTGTCACTTAAGAATATCATAAAAAAATTGTGAACCAGTATAAAAATAATAATCGTGAGGATTGTGCCATATTATTGTAAAGTTTTCTATGAACAGATTTAGATGTAATAATTAAAAAAGTTAAACGATAACAATCGTGATGATTGTGCACTATTATTGTACTCTAACGGACTGATTTTGTTTTAATTATATTCTGTCTTAGGATAGAAAACTTAAGAATGGGGCGTGGCTAGCTGACTTCACGTCGCAGCTACTTCAGAGTGGTGGCAACCCAGCGTGGAGAGGCAGCTGGTGCGGCGAGCCCATCGACTCGCTCATTTTAATCGTGGCTCCAGGGGTGTCCGTATACCTAGCGGGACCCCCGCTTGTTCGCTTATATAGACGTCGACATTATTTACTATACATTTAGTAATATATCCATTACGATAATAATTATCTCAATCAGGAATATCAGATTTTGTATCACTCTGATAATTGAATAAACCAGTATTAAAAAATGGAAATAAATTATCTGAGTGATACCAAATCTGATATTCCTGATTGAGATAATTATTATCTCAATCAGGAATATCAGATTTGGTATCCCTCAGATAATTGAATAAACCAGTATTAAAAAATGGATATGGCTAGCGGGGCCCTTTTGTCCTTGGGTGTTTACGCGCATATGGATGTCACTATGACTTACTATGCTTTTAGTAATATCGCAATGAGTAATATCAGATTTGGTATCCCTCAGGTAATTGAAAAAACTGGTATAAAAACATATCTGGCTGGCGGGGCCCCCTCTTTCCTAGGGCATAAATATTATTATTACATATACCTGCATTTAATACGTTTTTTATAGAAAAAATATTATCTATGTATTTTGATTGACAGATAATGGAGGGCTCCGCTGTTGCTTAATAACTTGTAAGATTTATACATCTAGTAGCAGGATGGTTTTTTTTTGCGAAGGCTGTTTCTTTAAGACACGTACTAAATGCAGGTATATGTAAAAATAATATTTATGCCCTAGGAAAGAAGGGCCCCGCCGGCCAAATATTTTTTTATATTAGTTTTTTCAATTACCTGAGGGATACCAAATCTGATATATCTAATTGAGATATTACTAAAAGCATAGTAAATCATCGTGACATCCATATGCACGTAAACACCCAAAAATAAAAGGGCCCTGCTAGCCATATCCATTCTTTAATACTAGTTTATTCCATTATCTGAGGGATACCAAATCTGATATTCCTGATTAAGATAATAATAAATGTATAGTAAATGATGGCGACGTCTATATATGCGCACAAGCGGGGGTCCCGCTATGTATACGGACAGTATTCCTATTATATACGGACAGTATACCTAGCGGGACCCCCGCTTGTTCGCATATATAGACGTCGCCATCATTTACTATACATTTAGTATTATCTTAATCAGGAATATCAGATTTGGTGCAACACTGCAGTTGCACAGAGGCAATTAGTTCTGTTTCCCGCCATGTCTCCGGTCCGAACCACAGTGGTGCCCTTGCGCTCGCTGTCAACCCTCCTATAGTAGCAGCACGTTTTTGGCGTCCGCAGGAGACGGAGGTATAAGGCGCTTTTCGCTTTCTACGCCCGTCTCGGGAGTAGTGCCTTCGGTTCGTTCACTTCTCCCTCCCGGGCTATTGTAGGGCCTCCCCTCGCCCAAAATCCGGTGGAGCTGAACGACCGAACAGTCGGTAGTCAGAATCTATGCTTTCCGGGGAGGACCGGGGGCCCTTCCGTGCCCCGCACTAGCTCCTCACATAACCTGCAGGTATGTGTGACTAATGCACCTTCCACTTTTTCTCCGTTTCGCTGACTCTGTAGCACTTCCTGACTCCCTTTTTAAATTATAAAAATATGAGCAATAAGAAAAAGGGTTTTTCAGCGGACCCCTCTTCCACATTTAAAGTGGATTCTGCAACATTAGGGGACTTCATGCTAACCTAAACGCAGTCCATCAGCGATCAGCTAGAGACGACGAAGCCGGCCTTATTGTTTTTAACGGAGACGCAAATTTCAATTCCGGGTGATACATCATACCTAAAGTACCCAGGCTACAATCTAGAACATAAGTTTCTTTCAAAAGCCAGGGTATGTCTGTACGCCCGGGAGGATGTTTGCTGCCGCCGTCTACACGGCCTTGAAAATCGGGACACTTCCACACTATGGGTACGAGTTGACTTTGGAGGATCCACCAGAGTCTACTCGTGTCTGTACAGGTCCCATGACAGAGAGTGCGACGGAACTGGAAACACTCATTTCTTTGGGCATGTCCAAAACGCAACCGACAAAGTTGTTGAGCAGTATCCTTCCGCGGAAATTATCATCCTTGGAGATTTTAATGCCCACCATACCGAATGGCTGGGTTCTCCTAGGACAGATATTCACGGAACTACTGCCCGTAATTTTGCTCTTGCTTATGGCTTCACGCAATTGGTCACTGGGATTACCAGAGTACCTGACATTGAAGACCATGAGCCCTCCTTGCTAGACCTTCTGTTGACTACACACCCAGAGAATTACCAGGTCTCGGTCAAGGCCCCTCTTGGTAACTCTGACCATTGTCTGGTATCATCTGAAGTGCCCCTTGCTATTACCAAACGGGCTGGTCCCAACGGAAAAAGGAAGGTTTGGCGATATCGGTCAGCAGACTGGGACGGACTGCGTGAATTTTACGCTTCCTATCCTTGGGGGCAGATTTGTTTCTCCTCGGACGATACCGACAGCTGTGCAAATTTGGTTTCCGATGTGGTTTTGCAAGGTATGGAATGTTACATTCCACACTCTGTAATCCCGATCGGCGGCTCGAGCCAACCATGGTTCAATGAGGTGTCTGCGGAGGCCGTTGGCCAAAAACATGCCTATGAGTCATGGAAGGCAGCTAAACACTGTCGGGATCCTAAAACTGCCGATTTGAAAAGAAGTTACAACGCTGCCTCCTGGTCCCTCCAAAAAAGGCTTGCAAGGGCAAAGTTTGAGCATATCCGCAGAATCGGCGAGCGGCTTGCGAGCTTTCCTTCGGGAACGCGGGCATTCTGGTCGCTCGCCAAAGCTGTCGAGGGCAACTTTTGTCGGTCGTCTTTTCCATCATTGCGCGCAACTGACGACCTACTGGCCCACACTGCAAAGGACAAAGCCGAACTTTTGGGCAGTATCTTTGCATCAAATTCGACACTTGACGACGGAGGAGCTACCCCACCTACTATTCCGTGGTGTGGGAGCTTTATGAAAGAGGTCCGTTTCACACAGAAAGCGGTTCGTAAAGCTCTCTGCTCCCTCGATGTCAAGAAGTCGTCTGGGCCAGATGGTATACCTGCAATAGTGCTAAAGACATGTGCTCCTGAACTGACTCCAGTTCTGACCCGTCTCTTCAACCTCTCTTACACTTCTGGCTATGTCCCGTCTTCATGGCAAGTAGCCAATATCCACCCTATCCCCAAAAAAGGTGATAAGACAGACCCCACCAACTATAGGCCTATAGCGATAACATCCTTGCTTTCAAAGGTGATGGAGCGAATAATCAACGAGCAACTTCTGGGCTACCTTGAGAAATCTCAGCTACTCAGTGACCGGCAATATGGTTTTCGCCACGGTCGTTCAGCTGGAGATCTCCTGGTATACCTTACCCACCGTTGGGCTGAAGCCATTGAAAGCAAGGGTGAAGCCTTGGCTGTTAGCCTTGATGTCGCTAAGGCATTCGATCGGGTCTGGCATCGGGCGCTTCTATCGAAGCTTACTTCATACGGGATTTCCGTGGGGCTTTGCACCTGGCTATCCAGCTTTCTTAGTGGGTGCAGCATTAAAGTCGTCGTCGACGGTTGCTGCTCAACCACGAAGCCAATCAATGCTGGTGTGCCACAAGGCTGCGTGCTGTCGCCGACATTGTTCATTCTGCATATCAATGACCTATTGTCTATTAAGAATATTCACTGCTATGCGGATGACAGCACTGGTGACGCCAGATATACTGGTCGTGCAAATATCCCCCGGCCGCTAGTAGAAGAGAATCGGGTAAGACTTGTGTCTGAAGTAGAGAACTCCCTGGAGCGAGTCTCTGAATGGGGACGACAAAATCTTGTCCATTTTAACCCCACGAAGACACAGGTCTGTGCGTTCTCTGCGAAAAAAACCCCATTCGTCCCTGCGGTGCAGTTCCAAGGAACACCCCTGTCCATCTCTAACAGTATTGGGATCCTTGGAGTCGACATAAC
This sequence comes from Plagodis dolabraria, assembly GCA_963854805.1. Classification (NCBI taxonomy): domain Eukaryota; kingdom Metazoa; phylum Arthropoda; class Insecta; order Lepidoptera; family Geometridae; genus Plagodis; species Plagodis dolabraria. Next base: position 10,357,744 of record OY978445.1, on the reverse strand, counting down.
GAATGATGTGCAGTTTCGGGGTCATCTGGAGAGCAAAGCTAAAATTGCCTCAAAAAAGCTTGGTGTGCTAAACCGGTCCAAGCTGTACTTCACCCCGCGGCAACTACTACGCAACGGTTCGGTAGAACTTTCATACCGCGTACTTTAAGGATTTGGAGGGAGCTTCCCGCCGAGGTTTTCCCACTGCGCTACGATATGGGGTTGTTTAAAAAGGGGGTCATTAAATTTCTCAAAGGTCGGCAGCGCGTTGGTAACACCCCTGGTGTTGCAAACGTCCATAGGCGACGGTAACCACTTCCCATCAGGTGGGCCGCCTGCCTGTCTGCCTACTTAAAGGCAATAAAAAAAAAAAAAAAAAAAAAAATGTATAGTAAATGATGGCGACGTCTATATATGCGAACAAGCGGGGGTCCCGCTAGGTATTCTGTCCGTATATAATAGGTATACTGTCCGTATACCTAGCGGGACCCCCGCTTGTTCGCATATATAGACGTCGCCATCATTTACTATACATTTAGTATTATCTTAATCAGGAATATCAGATTTGGTATCCCTCAGATAATGGAATAAACTAGTATTAAAGAATGGATATGGCTAGCAGGGCCCTTTTATTTTTGGGTGTTTACGTGCATATGGATGTCACGATGATTTACTATGCTTTTAGTAATATCTCAATTAGATATATCAGTCTACTGGTTTACTGGTCTACTGGTCTACTGATCAAGTGGTCCACTGTTCAACTGGTCTACTGGTCAATTGGTCTATTGGTCTACTGGTTTACTGGTCTACTGGTTTACTGGTCTACTGTTCTACTGGTCTACTGGTCTACTGGTCTACTGGTCTACTTGTCTACTGGTCTACTGGTCTACTGGTCTACTGGTCTACTGGTCTACTGGTCTACAGATCTTCTGGTCTACTGGTTGGTCTACTGGTATTTGGTCTTTTGTGAATGATTGAAGGAGTTGAGAAGTGTTGAGAAGTGTTGAAAAGTGATGAGAAGTGTTCCCCGTACATTAGGACTATAACATAGTTGATGTCACGTTAAAATATAGAGTATAGCCTACCAAATTTGCGTTGCTGGTAGCGCAAATCAACTAGACAGTTTAAATTGCATTGTCCCATGGCAAAATCCTACACCAGATAGTCTACTGGTCTACTGGTATTTTGGTCTACTGGTTAACTGGTCTACGAGTCTTCTGGTCTACTGGTCTTTTGGTCGACTGTTCTACTGGTCTCAATGAACTTATAATCTGCCCACTTAATGATAATAATAAAAAATACCTTCAATAAACACTTACGGATAACTTTTTAATATTCCACAGAAACACGTATCTTGAGTAGTTCATTACAACTATTGAATCATCATTCGCGGACAAAACTGACCTGTACACATAATGTTATATATATATATATATATATATCTCGTATATATATATATATATATATACGAGAATATTTAATTTAAAATTATTAATAATGTTGAACACCCAGAATAGCACATAGATAGATTGCACATTTGTTTACTTTTGTAACACCCTTATATCCTACAATCTGTAATAATAAATATTTCATTTCATTTCAATAATCTTGCATTAATCATAAATCAACAGTTGTTAACTCAGATCAACTGTATCATGTAGTCGTAAATTTTCGTGAATAAATTTTTGCATTGTAGTAGGTACTATTTGTAAAAATGTAATCAATCCAACGCGGACGAAGTCACGGTCCACGGCTAGTTTATGTCTATATGACGTGGTCTATATCTATACCAGCCAGTTGTGTGCCATTGGTATAACAATCAAATAAACAGTACACTGTACCATATAACAATTTAAGAAATTAAAACTTAAGTAAACCAATGAAAATAAAAAAACTATTTTTTTGACACTTATAAGAGTAACAAATAATATTTTAAACATTTCATTGTGAAATTTAACTATTTGTAACCAATGAACCATATGCGGCACATAACAAGAGATTTAATTGTTTCGAGTGCGTAACCCTAATGAAAAAAATCCAAACCATGCGAATCCAATTTAAAACTGAGCAGAAAACGGTTTACTATCTAACCTGTGGCAAATCTTCTTTTGTTCTAACGAAGTAGTAGGTTCCATAGCAAATATTGGCCATTTTATTATCTCTGCTCTGTTTGTTTACATACTTTACAATTTCTAACCTCACAACGTAGTATTCTCAATGCTCACAACACAAAATAATTTAGTGTATCAAGTAGGTACCTAAAAATTAATGGAAAGAAGATATGAGATATAGAGTGCATTAAAATAAAAAATAAGATACCACAACCGCTATTAATGTGAAGAGAATCGCACATCGGATCTTCCGCGAACTGCACCATTGAAGACATCTGTAATCTTCGCTTTACTGTCTGGCAGCAGGTCGGGTTTTGATTGCAGCTGTGGGTTCTTTAGCAGCAACTGATGCCTGCTTATGCGTCACCAACGTTTAAATCTACTCAAGTTTAGCGAGAGAACTGATTCGGTGTCGCTCTTCATCAGCGCCCTGCACGAACACAAAACCATCTCTGGTTTAACATTTCTGTATACCTACCAAACCTTTGGCTGTTCGCCATAAAAGTCTCATGCCGCTACTTCGTCAAAAACTCAGATATTGTTACCCCTGACCCCTTCAAACAAGATTTCGGAGCTAGAAACTGAAAAAAATTGGCGGGCCTTCTCGGGAGAGGATTTGCGGCCGATATCTTACACTGAGAAATGTTATTCGAGAAGACACAGCTTTAGTCACTTCATCCTTGTTTCTCAGCAAGACCATGAAGGAGAAGTATTTTTCGACGACGTCGCATCTCCATATTGTCTTGCAGTTTATATTGTTGGGAAACAACCCTATCTGGTCATGGAGACTGCGCACAGCAGTCATGATTGAAGTCTCGAAAAGCAGCAAAGTTAGATGACAAATTGGTCAAATTGGCTGTGGGAGTAGCAGCTTGAAGATCCATTTGATAAGCATTCATGCACTGATCAAATAGTAGTTGACGTTGAACGGCATCCAACTTGAAGTTTATGTGTGAAGTGATCCAACCTTTATTTTTTCCAATTAAATTTAGCAACCAGTGATTGTACAGAAAGGATAACATTCCCTGGCAGGTACTGTGTACATAACTTTAATTATACATAAGAATTAGAGACTTATATTGTGTTTAAGTATTAATTTTGAATAAATTTACCATGAAAAATTAATTAATGACGTGTTTTTTATAACTACCCTTAGGAGAAAATTATCTATACATTATCAGGATACTCCTCGAAGACAAATTGGCGTTGTGTAGTTTTTCATTATACCTACAGCTATTACTAGTGGGACCATGAGTAATAGTGGGTCAAAAACGGTGGGAACCTCAAGTCAATCATAGGTATATGTTTACAACATTTACTTCTAAAACTTTTGCCAAGTTGTCAGTGTATCTCACTTATAAAAATACACAAATTTTTGTATATAGTCAAAGAGTAGTGGTACACATAATTTCTACATGCAGGTTATGAAAATGATTAGATTTACAAATTATTGGAGAACAAAATGTTTTGTGCTGTACAGGAATTGAACCTGCTTCCTCCTTTTTCTGGCTGGTTGTCTATTCCATTCAGATTGGAAAACAAATAATTTTTTCACTCGGTTTGGCTTGAAGTGGGGTACTGGATGGGTTAGAATGTCACCTTCACTTCACCATTTCTTCCCGTGGATGTTATAAGTGGCGACTGAGGAATAAACACCAGAAGGTGGGAAGCAACGCCAACTAATAACTTCTACTGTCCCTGGAGGAGTGAGAATGTTGTTCAACGGTGAATGATTTGGTCAATGTTATGATGTTGATATTGAAGCATGATTATATTGCTGCTGTATTTTTTACCTATTTGTAAAGTTCAAATTAAACACTTTGGGCTGGATTGGTAGATATTGAACTCGCTTTAATTTATTCAAGAATAAACCTACGCATTTCAATGTTTTTTCAGGTCCAATAATTGAAGCCATGAAGACAGACAATCCAGTTACCATATACAATGATTATCAACACCAATGAGGCATATCCAACATGTAAGTGAAGAAAGAATGCTGGACTTTATGGATAGTTCCCATGCTTATTCTAAAATACACATGGCAGACATAGCAGTTATCTTAGGTTGTAAAACCAAAACTAGCCAGTATGGTTTTTTGAGTGCCACCAATTCTGGGTTAAGGCTGTTCACACTTTTAACCACATCATCACATACCATCAAGTGAGATTGTGGTCAGACTGCAGTAAAAAATTATCATCCACTGACATGAAACACGACTGAGTACTAGTTGAGGAGATTGATTACTAGGTGTACTCTTTAGTTGCCTACTTTATGTGATGGTAAGAGCTTATAAAATAATTGGACGGGGCCTGTCGCCAAGCATCTTAAAAAATTTTCTTGCTTTAAAGTGCTTAGTGAAAAATTTTCTAAATGTATAAGTAAGAAATACAAGAGTATGCATTTTTTAGAAATAATCTTTTTTAGTATCTAAAACACAAAAGGCATGGATATGTCCTTATATGTTAAGAACAAGCTATTGAATTAAATATTATTTTTTACTTTGTAGCTGTTTCTAGGTTAAGCCTAATCTTTGAACACATCATCACTTACTAGTAATAGTACTGAACTATAAAAACAACTACTCTGCATGGACTGTTTGCATATGAGTGGATTGCTCACTGGTTACCAGAAAATAGCCGGTCTCATGAACTATTTAGGTGTGATGGCGGATATAGAACAGCATCAGTACCCTTATGTGGAGACCCTTAGAGTAGGAGAGTTTTGGGGTAGACTTGAATGCTTACCACCAGGAGGGGCTATCCCATACCTAAACACCAGTTGTTGAGTAAGGGGTTTATAAGCTTGAAATTTCACTTCACCCAGCTTCTTCAGCAAGCTTGAGCGTTTCTAGTTTTGACTAGTCAAACCTCAGGTCTAGCTGCACTAGCGCCACCAGCTCTTTCTCTGCACTTCCAGCTTATAGTAATACTAGGGGTAGGGCAGACAAAAGTGCTTGGAAGGTGGATACCCCGATTCAGTTCCGTTACACTATTCGACTTAGGGCCCGTTTCAGAATGTTCGAGTAAGTTCTGGTTTTACTACCCAGATCATATTTAATAAATAAAACACTATCTTTGCGTTTCACAGTCATCGGTTTAGCCTATCCATCGGTTAAAGCTTGGAACGCCCTGCTTGTTAACTGTCATTTTTATGATTCAGTTATTTTATATGTTGCACAGCAACCCAAAACTTTATTAGGACATTCTGAAGCCGGCCCTTAATCTAAGGCATCTGAATGTTTTGTTTTGGACTCTGACTAAGACTTATGTCAGACCTGATGTACCTAGTCAAACCTTCACCTGAGCTTTGAAGTTTTACAATGATATACTTATGTTCCTGCAAAATTTACCCATTATGGTATAACATTAATAATTATATTAAGTATTTGGTAATAATACCAATTCTTAGTCAAGGATTCAAAATAATTTCTACAAAAGATATGTATCAAAAATAAAACATATGATTTTACAATACAATCATTATTATAGTTGTATTTTATTTAGTAAATCACATACAGAGTAATAGTTTTTGTGTAACCACCATAGCAATTCCTTTTTGGTTTACAATTATTGAGCTCTTTGATGTGATATGGGAGATCATTAAAAACTTTAATACATATAGCATGACATTGCTTTTGCAAGTCAGAGATGTTCTTCATGCTAATCTTGAATTTATGGCTCTCAAGGGCAGCTGGAACAGACCGTTGACATGACGTGGTACCATTAGACAGTTAGCTATTGGGTGGCAGATACTTATAGGTATTTTTTACCATACGAGCATGCAAAATACTATGTTGTAAAACTTAAGTCGACGGTAGAATAAAATTTCTAATTTACCAACCGGCGACCAACCACCAGCCGGCACTCACTGCTACGAAGCTACCTTTGTTCCAAAGCTTTTTATGATGTGTAAATATGGTCTAATAATGTCAACATAGATATTTAATAATATAAGAATAAAACTTAATACATTCTTTACTTATCAAATATTATTTTAGACGCTCTTACTCGTAAAACCGGAATAATGTACAAACTTTTCTTTTCGTTAGGACCATTTTTTAGTATGACTAGACAAGGCAATCCTGTGCTAATGTTCGACGGCCACCGGTACAATCGTGCTATCCTAAATAGCAAGGGTCCGAAACTTAGATGTATCTGCATAAAAAGACCCAACGGCTGCCGAGACAGTGCAAGACCCTTCACATACAATAACCAGGTCCTCACGACCCACAGAACCTTGAAGATACAGCCCATGATTATAAAATGTTATATAACTATAAAAACGTTTTTTATTATTTCAATGTCTATCACCTTTTAATTTACGGTACAAAAAGAGCCCATTTTTTTTATGACTACAAATTTTACATGTGGAAGTAAATTTGTTTGTTGGTACCCGAATGTTTTAGAACTACTATTGTTATAGTTCGACTTTCATGATGATACTCAGAAACCACCTGCACCCTGTAATGGATCCAATACCTGATCAACCTAAATGAGGCGAGGAAATCATGGCCAACTTCACATAGTGATATAAAAAATGTAGACAAGCCTCCGATGTTTGGCTTATAAATTTAACCACAGGTGTAAGGTTTACATAGTTTTAATAAATTTACAAATTATTGGAGCACAAAATTCTTTGCCCCGGGCGGGAACATTTTGTGCTCCAATAATTTGTAAATTTATGATTTTCGCTGTAGTGCTTGTAATGATAATATTTAGAAATTTACATAGTTTTTTTAAATCTGTCGGTATCACTTTGCTATTTGAATTAATAATCTTGTAACTTTTGTTTTATCTGCAGCGCCAGTGTTTTCTACAACTCGTTACGGCAATCCAGTAATAGAGCTGGGTTCATACCGGTTCCTCCGGTCGAATGTTCGCTACAGTGACGAACGGCGCAGACGCTGGACGTGCCACCGCACTCAACATGGCTGCCGCGCTGCGCTCTACACTGCAGACGATATAATAGTGAAAACCTTAAATGAACATAACCATTAAATCTAACCAAAGACTTATAAAAAATAAAGTAAAACGCCTTATTTAGTACTTATAGCTTAGAATTAAGTAAATCTCAATCTCCACAGTAACAATATTTGTGTTACATAGTTAAGGAAAGGCATGATTCATTGCAACCCTTTGTCCTAGCAAATTATCAATATGTATATACCTAATGTCTAGCTTAAAATATGGCTTACCTAGTATTAAAATGTAAAAAAAACTATGCTGTACGTTCGTAAAAATGTCAATCAAAGTCATTTTCACTATTGAGAACCTCGAAAAAGTGACTGCAGTTAATTAATATGCTTCACTGCGCATGATGTAACATTTAAAACGTTCCGTAACGCATAATAATAATTGTGTGATATGTAATGTTTTTTTTTGTGATTGTGGCGGATCAAGCACGAGACCCACCTGAAGTTAAGCGGACTAATCTCTGCCTATAACAGATGCATGTCCGAACAAATTGCACTGCCCCCGTCAATCTGAGACATACAGTTGTTAAAGTCTCATTTGCTTGCTGCTTGCCTTATTTTTTCCGGCTCTCAAGGAGTTCCGGAACACTGTTAAGTACCTTCTTGGCGACAAATTTTCTACTTGAAGGTGGTAGCTAGCCAGGCGAGCATGCGTAAAGTGCCCTTCCACCATGCAGTGAAGCTTGAGCTGGCGGCGGTGGGGATCGAACCATGGACCTGCGGCACGGCAATCCATAGTTATTACCGCTCGGCTATCATTGCATCAAAATGATAATGGAAGTATAACGTTTAGATTAGTAGATAAAACTACATTGTACACCAATACATAATAACAAAATAATGTTCGTCAAAATAAACACATTAAAACATCAAACCTAACAATAAGTTGTAAACTTAGATTGAATATTTGAGGAAGTATGAACTTGTATTTTATTTTACTCTCTGTAAAATATTGTTGACCTTAGTACCGTGTGCTGTACCTACCTACTAAAAATGATGTTTTAATCAGTACTATCAGTACTAATATTATAAATGCGAAAGTAACTCTGTCTGTCTGTTACGCTTTCACGCCAAAACTACTGGACCGATTTGAATGAAATTTGGTATGGAAATAGTTTGAGACCCGGGAAAAAACATAGGATAGTTTTTATCCAACTGCGCAAAAAGAGGTTAATGTTTTTGCGCGATAACCGACATACGCGCGGGCGGAGCCGCGCCCGGAAAGCTAGTTGTAATATACGCAGCAGTATTTGTTTCCAAACTTTCCGATCTTTTAGCAAATTATAATGGAACGAGTTCTAGTAAATATATTTAGAAATGGTGACAAAACACACAGGTTGCCGTTTGTCTATCCGTGATTATATCCACAGCACAATATAGCGTTTGACAAATTGACATCTCGCAGTAGTCGACACGCGATTTTATGAATTAAAGTTGCTGGATGTTTTTTCAATTATGTTGTATTAATTATATGTTATGTACATTAACATTGAAATTCCTTATATTTCTTTGCCGTATAGGTTTTTTTATGACATCATGTTGGACTGGTCTTTTTCTATCCTTATCGGCACTTTTTATAGGAAGTTGAATGTGTCATTACAATTATTATTAGAATGATTTCTGATCTGACATTAAAGTATTGGAACAGTTATTAAGATTGGACATTTATTTGTAAATTTCTACATATTAAAGGTACACTATTTTTAGGCAACATCTTTTATGGTATGGCTTACGTTTTATTTGAATTGTATTGTTGAGCATGTATTTACTTACATGTTGCATTGTAGAGTGCTATAGAGTTGGGTGTTGCTTATTTTTATAACAACATACAATTATTTAAATGCAGTAGAGTGTAGAGTAAAAAATGCAATCGCTTACGGTCAAATGTTAAATTTAAACGTAAGTTGTAATAAATGTAAGTTTGATTCATACTTTATTTAGCTTATTGCATGGATTTCGTTGCTGGCTTTCAGAGCTCAGGCCAGTATTTGGCAAGACTCGATATGGAAAACGCACGAGTTTGGTGGGTCGACATAAATTTCGGCAGTTAAGTAAGACGAATTGCAGAATTATTAGTTGGGTTTGTAGTGGCAAACAATGTAATGCAACCTTGGTCACTGAGAAAGACATTATTGTGCATACTAGTGGAGAACATAGCCATGACTAATATCCGCATTTGCGCACAATTTTCAAATGTTTATAAAGTGATATTTTCATATTATATTTTTCGTTTTAAGTTTTCCAGAAGACATATTTCATCGATAAGTAAAATATTTCTGATCTCTGTTAGGTAAGTACATTTTAAGTTACATTGTGAGCTCGAAAGAGTCCATTCAACAAAAAAATTGCACTTAACTATAATTAAATTCAACAGATAATGCAAATACTTAGTATTGTATGACAATCTATAATTTAAGTATCTTAGCCAATTTAAATAAAAAAGTTATATAGGGTAGTACCATATGATGTGGAGAAAAATTAACACAAGCATATTATAAAGAATGCTCCATTGTATATGATACGACATTTATGTCTTTGTCATTTATATATTTATATAAATGACAAAGACAGGAACACGAGCATGTATATAGTAGACGCACATAGGCATACCTACTAATGAGGCTCAATCAGGCAGGAGGCATCGCCTAATTTCACATTGCCATGTTCGAGGTACGGGTAGGTATACGGATTTTTCCGATTTTTTAAGTGTTGAATGATCTGAGCGACCAAGTCCATCTTGACAGATGTAAAACAAGTTTTCTCAATTTTATTTAAATTACCACCAAGAATGCGATAATACAATAGTTATATGTATACTTTAAATGTTTCGAGCAGCTTACGATTTTGGCCATGCAATGTAATGTATATTAAGTTCAAAGTTTTAAGATATGTCTGATATAGGTGCTAAATGATTAAAACGTTCCTATTATTGTTGTAATTTTACAGTGTTGTGTGGTTAGTTAATGAGAGAAGATATGTAATATGTATCTAGGTATATATTTATTATATACTTATTGTTATTGTTCCTAGAATTTCTTGTCATTATGAGTATTGATGTAATCAATATATATAAAACATCAATGCCGAAATGTATGTTCATGCATTTATGCCTAGAATGTGAGCCTTTGGGGATACAAAGGCGCGATGAGATGATATGATGTTTTTGTTACATCAATACTCATAATGTGATCCTACCATTCGTTGCCATTTTATAATAACATTTCGAAATGTTCATTCATAGGTTTTTCAATTAGCAGATAGTTAGATACTAAACTTAAGAATAAATGTAGGTATAAATTACCAATATAAAAGGAACGGAAGTTGGGTGTTTAAATGAAAAGTAATGCGATTACACACATAATAACAATAGATTCAATAAAATTGTTTCAATTAAATACCGATCTGTAGCGGAACTTACCGAAGTTTCTCATTAAGGCTAGAGTGCACGTGGCGCTTTCCATACAAACGTAGTTACGTAATATTTTAAACACCAAGTGTTCAAACACGGTGTAATTTAGCACACATAATATCTCTAAGCTTAAATCTATATGCATCTCAAAGTTGATATCGTTCTTAAGATGCAGTTTTTGATATTATGTATAACCCATACGTGTCGTGACCCATACATGACCCATAGGTGCACGTTAATACTACATCTTAAGATCGATCTCATTATACATACGTTAATACGAGCACTAGTTTGGCAGTTATTCGATTTATCATTTATTTTATCCCTTCCTATCATATATTAAATGAAAACTAAGAATTCCCATACAAACTGATTTTTGCGAATAATTTTGAAAATACGTAACTTGACGGAAAACTAAAGCATAGATATTACAGTAAAAGACATGCATGCAAAATTGTACTTTGATTGAACGCTTTGTACCTAAGTACTTAAAATATGACGTAACTACTTTTGTATGATATGCGCTACGTGCACACTTCTCATAGAAGACATTCATGCGAGTAATACATTTGAATTTGATAATCTTAAGTACAAAATATGCGTCCATAACTGCTACATTTCTGTTCTTGACGACCTATAGGTATCTCAAGTTCTTATAGAAGAAGGCGTCTTTACATATGTTTTATTTTGTTAACCCCTCTCTAGCCATTTCATGTTGCCAATGCTTGGGACTTGTACAATTATTTAGATTTTAATTTATGTTATTTGTGAAGAACTGTTATGTTTCTACTACATGTTTATTCAATGAATAAGTGTGGTTAAGAGTTTAATTATACGTTTAAATGGGTTTTTTTACTGCCATAATTTTAGGTTTGAAGTGTTTTAAAATTTGTCAGTGTTATCCCATGGCAATTACCTAATTTATTATTATTATTAATTTTTTTAATATTTTTCAATAATATGTGATTATACTTGTTAAGTTAGTAGGCTACGTACCTGCCTACGTAGATGCATATTTCTTTCGTCTGAGAAAATATGAATAAATATATATTATATCCTTCTTTGCACTGGTTTGTTTTTAAATTTTTTTGGTAATAATAATTTGGTAAATACAGTGTCACGATGTTGAATGCCTATAATGTATGTCATTATAGGGTATACTACTACTATAACAGCCAAGAAATCCAGCGTTGAACAAAAGCCTCCCCCATTAGGGGAAGAGGTTCTGCCGTGGGCATTAGCCCACGCTTGTCATGCGTCTTTGTGATCGCGGTGTAAGTTGGCAGTACTTCAGAAGGCAGGGCAGTTCAGGGCAGCTGCCCACCTGGTATTTATGCCTTCGTCGCATATACATTTGTAGGTACATATGTTTCAATACTTAGTGTTTGAACTTGTATGTTTTGAAATATATTAAAATACTTTTATATTGCTGCCCATGTTAGTCTTTAACCACAATCTCACCTATTGGTTAGTGATGATGTGGCCGGAAGTGTTAACAGGCTAAGCTAAAATTACTGGACTCAAGGAGAGCTGCCGCGCGGAACAATGAGAGATGTTCTACTTGAGGGCGGTAGCTTGACAGGTGAAGCTTGACAGTGGCAGGATTCAAATCATGGACTTCCTACACGGCAGTCCATTAGGTACCTATAATATTGTTTTTATGTACAGGTAATATAAAAGCTTGTGTCAAGCACATCAATCACCGATTCGAAACCTTACGACAGTATTGATGATATGTTAATATTGTAAATTTACCTCACAAGCCTAAGGGATAATTTACTCCATGACCGAATTTAAAAGTTATTTGAAGTATATCCGTATTTCTCTACCTCTATGCCAAATTAGAAAGTAGGGAGTAAGCATACTAGCAACAAGAGTATTTCCTAGGAATCTCGGCGTCAAGAAAGATCTAGGAAGGACGGTCGTAAAGAAAAATGCAATAAAATTGCTACAATAGGTACTTACATATTTTATTTTGACGTCCTGAATGTTGTTAAAGAAAACATATTGAATCGACCACCACATCAGAAAGAGTTACAAGTATTTAGCGTTAATTTTGCAAGAACTACCAATTACGATAATGTTCACAACAGAAATTCTACACCTGGAACAATTTTCGATGCGATTCGGTTGTGCATGATTCGTCGCAACTAACTAAAAAGGTAGATATTTAAAAACTTTTGCATACTTGATCAAATACAATCATTCAAATACAATTATCAATTTCATTGGTTCCTTTAAGTCTTACTATGTTTTATTTATTCTAGGTACTGTGGTATTTACAACGTCGCGGTACGGAAAACCAGTAATAACTTCAGGCCGGTACCGTTTCAATCGTTGCTCGGTAGGGAAAAGTTCCAGAGTGTCGGGCCTTTTTAATTACCATTGAGAATGAATTAGTTCATTTCAAACATGGACATAAACATGGAATATTTCATTATTTGTGTAAACTCTAACTGGATCACTGTTTAATGTAAGTAGGTACAAACCTATGTTAGGTATAGTTCACCCAAGTTTTCTTCAGACTATATGGGATACAGAACAAAACATAAACACGAATTAACAATACACATGGATCGCACTGAAAGCTTTTAGAACTGAGCTGTTCTAAACATTACCAATGAAACCTTGATTTTTTTTTGTATAAAGAACTCTACTTACGATCGGCATCTGGTGCAAAATCGGCGAACGCGGGTTCGATTCCCGTCCGAAACAAAAAAAATGTACCGCAATAATTTGAAATTGTGATTTTTGCTCAGCACGCGACAGTGCTTGTAATCATATTTAGAAATACTCTTTACCATTACTCCGGCAAATGGTGAGCCTCACAATTTCCATTGACTCGTAGGGTTCTCTAAGAATTAATATAGGTAAGTAAACAAATAGTCTAAATAATAAAATTAAGAAAGTTAGGTGACGCACAAAACTGATACCTATTCTATCAGTTTTTGGAAGATTATGGAGACATTGCTTGATTGATAATAAGATAGTAAAGCATATCGTCATATATACGTTACGTGTTATACGTAACGTATATATGATGATATGCTAGAAATATGTTTGGAATCTGAACAACATGGCCGTCATTCAAATACTGACGTACTTAAGCATGTCCAGTATTACAAAACTACTGAATCACGAATAACTTGAATCACGGGATTCGAACCGTCGCGTCGCGTCGCAGCAGCGTCGGACCATCTGTCCCTACAGTCGAGACTTATACGATAGCTCACAGACGATAGCTCAATAGGCGGAGCACTGAGCTATCGTAGTCAGTCATAGCATGTATCCCCTTCGCTTCCTATTGTCTTACGGGGAGTATTATTCCTATATCGAGTATTTCCAGTACAAAGTAATTCTAAAACTAGTAGTTATTTTAAGAGCCTTTCTAGTCAATCAAATTATTAGATGTTAATTAGTGTGAAATATTCAAATAGGTACCTTATAATGAGTTTGTTATTTATTTTATAATCATTAATTACTATTTTATTGCTGTCAGTAATTATTGTGTAATAAACGAATGAATTTCAAGTAAAGATAGTTAACATTTTACTGAAGATTAGAGAAAATATTTTGTCCAAGCAGTTTTGTCGTTTAAGTACCGAATCACAAATTGTGTAGTAGGGTTTCTTAATCAAAATGTTTTTGACGTGCAACTTGAATTTTCCTTCTGTAGTGAGCATTTTAATATGTTTGGGAACTTTATTATAAAACCGCACACGATTACCTAAAAAAGACCTTTTATTTGTCCTTGCTAGTTTAAAACCTGGCACCGCTATTTTATATAAACCTATTTCTAGTGTTGTAATCGTGGTTGTCACTGTTTAATTTAAAAGTACTCAAATTTTTCCGAACATACATTATATTTTCAAATAAATACAGACTCGGTAAAATATCAAGTTCTTTAAAAAGATCCCTTAGAGATTCCCTAGGATCTATTTCATAAGTTTCATTTGATTTCGTAAGACAATTAGGATTGAGATCCACCGTTACATTTATACTAATAATTTGTATATCAACGTCTATCGCGTCTTTGTTTTCAAACATATGAGACAACAGTTAAGTACTTGCTTATCTATATAGGTATAATAAAAGGCCTTTCACATATAGTCCAAAGGAAGCGAAACATGTTTAATCCGTTTACTTATATCTAATAATTCCAAAACGAAGTAATTTCGTATCTACTGTTAAATAAAATTATTAAATCAAGATAATCCTTCTACAATATTGGGGAATCAAAAATAGAAAGGGGCAGCTCCTATTTTTATTAATATTGAAGAATTGATTATTAATGATATTATATCATTTATTTCAATTTTTTTAATAAAGTTTTAGTAAGATAGGTATTAAATATAACCATGAAACAGATGTAAACGCAAAGCTAGATGTATAAGATATGGAGATGAGCTAGCCATTCTTGGTTGAACCAGGGACGTGGCTATGAAGTAAATAAGTACTTCATCCAGTTTTGAGGGTATCCTACAAAGTAGTAGGCTGCACAATTTATAATGCATATATACAAAACTTGGGATTAAGAAATCAATATCTGAATACATGGCGCCCTCCAATGTAGTCTTTTATCTATTACCTTGATATTACATAAGGTATGTATATCTACGCAGTTTTTTTTTTTATGGTAATATACAATTTTGTGTTTTATTGTTAAAACACCACCGTCCATATTTTTGAGATTTACTTCTTTCCATCCTATGGTTGTCTGGTAGAGATCGCGGTAAGCGATAAGACCGCCCATTGGACCTACTTAAGTTAACTATTCCATGTATTGTTTCCATTGTTAATCTGGTGTCAATAAAGAGTTATCGTATCGTAGTGCAGCCCTGTTAATCTGGTGTCAATAAAGAGTTATCGTATCGTAGTGCAGCCCTGCATAAGGTGTTGTTGGGCAGGGGTATTACTTCCCCCCGACGGTTCCCGCCTTGTCGTGGCGGTGGGGCTTAGTAGCCGTGGCTTCGTCACCCACGGTGAAGCTAAGAGGAACCAGGGGCCGTGTTGGCTTGGGCAGTCGGCCGGCCCCAGAGGGGCCGCTCCACTGGGCTTTGCCTCTAAGTCCAGTATGGAGCGGCAAAGGGTAGGCTGCGGTGCTGTATGGGCAGCACCGCATCTGAGGCGGGCTGTGGTTTTGTGTGAGCGACACCACAGCTGACGGTGAGGGGCCACGGCGGGAGAGGAGTGCCGGTATTACGGTGCGCCGCTCTCCCTACCTTCCGTGGCCACGGCGGGGTCGCCACCGTGGATGGCGGACGCGGAGGGGCCGCAGGGGAAGAGGAGTGTCGGTATAGCGAGGCGCCGTTCTCCCTATCCTGTGCGGCCGAAGTAGCAGGCGACGGGGCTACTTATCTGACCCGTCGCAGGGGGACCTCGGGCGTCAGAAGCGGGGTTTTGTGACGCCCATTTGCAGGCTTGGTCCCCGGGTGGTAGCGACGTGCCATGTGTTCTGGTGCGTCGTGAGGGGTAGCACCCCAGGAGGGGTCCGGAAACGGACAACCGTGGCGGGTTCGTAGTTGAGAGCTAAAGCGTCCCTGCGGCCCGCCGAGAAGCGGTAGAGTTGGAACACCGTGTGTTATTTAGTCGGTAGGGGCACTTGCTGCTATGGGAGTAGTTGGTGTCGAGCCCGACATATCCCGGCCACCTTCCCCGAGGTGGACGGGAATGCGTAAATGCATTTTTCACTCGTAAATAAAAAAAAAGGGGTATTACTTAACGTTACAAATAATTTAACGCTGTTGTATGTATTACTTAAATAGTATACAGGTTATTACTAGCTGCAATGAAGAACAAGCTATTGGACGTAAGTTTCATGTACAGTTTAGATTTTCTAATCCATTGTCACACGTCTTATTTTTTTATTGTTGATAGGTTAGCCTTTGACCACAATCTCACGTGATGGTAAGTGATGATGTGGTCGAAGATGTTAACAGGCTTAACCTTGAATGACTGGCTCTCAAGGACAGCTGCCGGAACACACCGTTAGGTGCTTGGCGACAGATTTTCTACTTGAGGGTAGTCTCTAGCCAGGCTCAAGCCCACAGCAATTATCTGTCGAGCGTCCATCAGTACTATTAATAACGAAGTGATAAAACTCAAAAATATTCACAGTCATTTGTAATAAATTACAATGCACTATTCCTAGATGTGTGAAGTAGACTTAAATACGTTCTCAGAATATACTCAGGTAGCTATTGTGGGTAATTTATTACCCACAATTATTTACCAGATACGGAACATTTATTAAAATATGTTTCTGCATTCTGGGGAAAATACAGAAGCATGAAAGTAAGAACACTGTCAACTAAAATAAATAAATATTGTTGTTGGCATATATTTATTATATCTTATACAAAATATTTTTTTAAAATTGGCCATGAATTGAATAATTATAGAAACGATTTTGTAACGACTTCAGTCGCATGTATTGTAAACACTGTTTTATGAAACAAATAAGTATATATTTTGTACAGGTAACCAAATATCATTCGGGACATCAAAATCAGCGACACCGCTGGCAACTGTTAGTGGTTATAAGAACAGTTTAAATTATCAAACTGTGGGCATTTTTGCCAACAACAAATGTTTTTTTTCCGGGGATTGGATGTGTTCTGTTGTCACCTTAAATGGTCAAGTGGTGACAAGATCTACTGCACATGACCATGAAAATGTTCCATTTCAAAAAAATCACAAGAAAGTGTATGTAGATGGTCACCGGGTGTATGAAACTAGCACTCTGTTTCGATAGCTATCTTTGGTATATTCTTAGCTATTCTACTTACCACGAACAGTATCTTCTGGCTTAACATTTACCAAAAAGTTTATTGAAATAGTGGCAAACTAGTTTTAAGTTCTTTATCTATACATAAACATTAAATTAAAAAAT
The DNA here is from genome assembly GCA_963854805.1 of Plagodis dolabraria. Lineage (NCBI taxonomy): Eukaryota > Metazoa > Arthropoda > Insecta > Lepidoptera > Geometridae > Plagodis > Plagodis dolabraria. Next base: position 10,340,381 of record OY978445.1, on the reverse strand, counting down.
ATTATAGTTTACTTGAGTGATTAACATCCGTCACGAATATGTGGCCTAGTGCAATAAATGTTATGTTCGCTAATTACTTCAATCATAAATATGTCGCTAATTAGTAGATATTATACCATATACTGTAATCAATTTAGTATTTTTTCAAAACCAATCATAATTTAACTTTTTAATACGAGAAGGTAAGAGGTTGAATTTTACATTTCCAAAAAAATACTTGTCGGTATTAAGTGATATTTAAAACATTATTTCAGTTCCAAAGATAGTGACGTCTCGCCTAGGGAAGCCGATCATTGAGATCGGTAGTTACCGCTACTACAGACGATGCTACTACGACAACAAGCTTAAGGTGCAATGGATTTGTTCCCAGTGGTCAACTCGAAACTGCAGAGCCTCTCTCATCGCTATCGATGGCCAAATAGTCTGTTACCGAAACAAACATAATCACTAACACCTCCGTTGTTTCAATATTTTCTATAATGTTGTTGAAAATTTTTATCTATTGCTGCTTTATCATTAACAAGAATCGAAAGAGAAACTTTGTTAAAACAAGCTTTTATATATAATATAGAACATATTCTTGTTTATAATAAAAAGAGATGAAAATTAAAAAACCGATGAGATTGCGTCGTATCTTAACCGAGTTCCTATGACCACCTTCCAGCTCCACCATTATTGGTCAGACCCTAGTAACCACCTAAAAATAAAGTACTCGCCAAGATGAATCAAACGAGCCGAAACTCAATGGGGTTGCGTCGTTTCATTACAGAGCTCCATCATCAGCCCCTGGTTACCACTGAAATACAAACTACTTGTCAAGATGATTCAAATGAGCCCAAACTTTGCATGGTGGTAGGGCACTTTGCGAATGCCCGCCTGGCTAGCTACCACCCTCAAGTTGAAAATCTGTCGTTAAGGGGAGTTTATTCTCAATAAGTAGGCAAATTTAGCGTCCGAGAGTTGCGGGCTATTGACACTACGCAGCGCTGCGCTCTAGTCGCACAGCGCGCGTCAGGTCGCTCTCTCGATGTCCCCAGCCGCACGCTATTAGCGTCACAGTGCAACTAAAATACATGATCAACTTTAGGCATCTGCTACTAAATCTAGAACTGCATCTAAATCATTATTGTGTTCTTGTGAACATTTTTATTCGCTTATAGAATATAAATATGCGTTTCACAATAAGTACCTATTTTTATTAGATTTGGTTCGGATACATTGTTTTTAGGGTTCCGAACCCAAAACGCAAAACGGAGCCGTATTTATGAGTGCCCGATGTCTGACTGCATGTCCGTCCGTAAGTCATTGGTCTTAAGGTCGTAAACGAAATAAGTAACAATCCAAAAAAATTTATATATTGTGTAGAACGTTTACCGAAGCAAACGACGAATAATGGACTAGACTTTATTTATTTTATTATTTTTGTTACCAATACGTAGTAAGGTAGCTGAAAAATTGCATACTGGCGTGTGGTCGTCTATAGAGTAAATATATAATTAGTATTAGTTAGTATGAAATAACTTGCGGAAGTTGAAAATAGAGTATTTTAGATGAGCATGGTACCGACTTAAACAAGTTATTGCATACTTTTCAATGATTTGTAAGTTTAGTTTGGCATAGGTATTCTGAAATACAACAAACTAATCGATGCTAATATTATAATTTATAAAAAGGAATTATTTTATTTTGTTATTGTATATAACTGATAAATAAGATAAAAAAAAACAACACTTTGCCCGTAGAAATACGATTCTAAAATGTAGGGTGAGCACATGTAAGCAGCCACGTAGCAGGGATATTACGGTATGGGTATTTACCGATACGATTTCGGTAAATACCGTAATGAAATAAGGGTAACAGGTATATATCTGTTAGCATAATTGCGATACGATTACCGAATTCCATTTCGGTATATGTATTTTATGTTAGTCAATGATAGTGCAGCGGGCGGGCGGGGATGCGGTGATGCGGAGGCGCGATACGCTGCGGGGGAGAGTGGGGGGAGCAGTACTCACCGCTCGCACTGTTTAGATAATTATAGGTTTATTAGCACGTACCTATATTATTTGATATGAATGACGGGAAGTGGGAACAATAACATTATTAGTTTCAAATAGGATTTTCAGTGTAGGTATATTCAAAAACTGCTGCCGTAACACACTGTTAGGTGCTTGGCTACAGATTTTTTCTTTGAGAGTGGTAGCTTGATGGCGGATAGCATGGTGGTAAAGCATAATGCCCGCCTAGCAACTTACCACGCCCAAGTAGAAAATCTGTCGCCAAGCACTTACCGGTCTGTTCCGTTATATGTCCTTGAAAACCAGTAATTTTGCGTGGTGGTAGAGGAATTTACGAATGCGCGCCTGGCTAGCTACTACCTTCAAGTAGAAAATCTGTCGCCAAGCACCTACCGGTGGTAGCTAGCCAGGCGCGCATTCGCATAATCCTCTACCACCACGCAAAATTACTGGTTTTCAAGATCACATAGCGGAACAGACCGGTAAGTGCTTGGCGACAGATTTGCTATTTGAGGGTGGTAGCTAGCCAGGCACGCATTCGTAAAATCCTCTACCACCACGCAAAATTACTGGTTCTCAAGGACACATAGCTGTACTCATCGATAGGTAAGTGCTTGGCGACAGATTTCTACTTGAGGGTAGTAGCTAGCCAGGCGCGCATTCGCATTATCCTCTACTACCACGCAAAATTACTGGTTTTCAAGATCACATAGCGGAACAGACCGGTAAGTGCTTGGCGACAGATTTTCTACTTGAGGGTAGTAGCTAGCAAGGCGCGCATTCGCATAATCCTCTACCACCACGCAAAATTACTGGTTTACAAGGACACATAGCTGAACACATCGATAGGTTAGTGCTTGGCGACAGATTTTCTACTTGAGGGTAGTAGCTAGCCAGGCGCGCATTCGCATAATCCTGTACCACCACGCAAAATTACTGGTTTTCAAGATCACATAGCTGAACACATCGATAGGTAAGTGCTTGGCGACAGATTTTCTACTTGAGGGTAGTAGCTAGCCAGGCGCGCATTCGCATAATCCTGTACCACCACGCAAAATTACTGGTTCTCAAGGACACATAGCTGAACACATCGATAGGTAAGTGCTTGGCAACAGATTTTCTACTTGAGGGTAGTAGCTAGCCAGGCGCGCATTCGCATAATCCCCTACCACCACGCAAAATTACTGGTTCTCAAGGACACATAGCTGAACTCATCGATAGGTAAGTGCTTGGCGACAGATTTTCTACTTGAGGGTAGTAGCTAGCCAGGCGCGCATTCGCATAATCCTCTATACCACCACGCAAAATTACTGGTTTTCAAGATCACATAGCGGAACACATCGATAGGTAAGTGCTTGGCGACAGATTTTCTACTTGAGGGTAGTAGCTAGCCAGGCGCGCATTCGCATAATCCTCTACCACCACGCAAAATTACTGGTTTACAAGAACACATAGCTGAACACATCGATAGGTAAGTGCTTGGCGACAGATTTTCTACTTGAGGGTAGTAGCTAGCCAGGCGCGCATTCGCATAATCCTGTACCACCACGCAAAATTACTGGTTCTCAAGGACACATAGCTGAACACATCGATAGGTAAGTGCTTGGCGACAGATTTTCTACTTGATGGTAGTAGCTAGCCAGGCGCGCATTCGCATAATCCCCTACCACCACGCAAAATTACTGGTTCTCAAGGACACATAGCTGAACTCATCGATAGGTAAGTGCTTGGCGACAGATTTTCTACTTGAGGGTAGTAGCTAGCCAGGCGCGCATCCTCTATACCACCACGCAAAATTACTGGTTTTCAAGATCACATAGCGGAACACATCGATAGGTAAGTGCTTGGCGACAGATTTTCTACTTGATGGTAGTAGCTAGCCAGGCGCGCATTCGCATAATCCCCTACCACCACGCAAAATTACTGGTTCTCAAGGACACATAGCTGAACACATCGATAGGTAAGTGCTTGGCGACAGATTTTCTACTTGAGGGTAGTAGCTAGCCAGGCGCGCATTCGCATAATCCTCTACCACTACGCAAAATTACTGGTTCTCAAGGACACATAGCTGTACTCATCGATAGGTAAGTGCTTGGCGACAGATTTTCTACTTGAGGGTAGTAGCTAGCCAGGCGCGCATTCGCATAATCCTCTATACCACCACGCAAAATTACTGGTTTTCAAGATCACATAGCGGAACACATCGATAGGTAAGTGCTTGGCGACAGATTTTCTACTTGATGGTAGTAGCGAGCCAGGCGCGCATTCGCATAATCCCCTATCACCACGCAAAATTACTGGTTCTCAAGGACACATAGCTGAACACATCGATAGGTAAGTGCTTGGCGACAGATTTTCTACTTGAGGGTAGTAGCTAGCCAGGCGCGCATTCGCATAATCCTCTACCACTACGCAAAATTACTGGTTCTCAAGGACACATAGCTGTACTCATCGATAGGTAAGTGCTTGGCGACAGATTTTCTACTTGAGGGTAGTAGCTAGCCAGGCGCGCATTCGCATAATCCTCTATACCACCACGCAAAATTACTGGTTTTCAAGATCACATAGCGGAACACATCGATAGGTAAGTGCTTGGCGACAGATTTTCTACTTGAGGGTAGTAGCTAGCCAGGCGCGCATTCGCATTATCCTCTACCACCACGCAAAATTACTGGTTTACAAGAACACATAGCTGAACACATCGATAGGTAAGTGCTTGGCGACAGATTTTCTACTTGAGGGTAGTAGCTAGCCAGGCGCGCATTCGCATAATCCTGTACCACCATGCAAAATTACTGGTTCTCAAGGACACATAGCTGAACACATCGATAGGTAAGTGCTTGGCGACAGATTTTCTACTTGAGGGTAGTAGCTAGCCAGGCGCGCATTCGCATAATCCTGTACCACCACGCAAAATTACTGGTTTTCAAGATCACATAGCGGAACACATCGATAGGTAAGTGCTTGGCGACAGATTTTCTACTTGAGGGTAGTAGCTAGCCAGGCGCGCATTCGCATTATCCTCTACCACCACGCAAAATTACTGGTTTACAAGGACACATAGCTGAACACATCGATAGGTAAGTGCTTGGCGACAGATTTTATACTTGAGGGTAGTAGCTAGCCAGGCGCGCATTCGCATAATCCCCTACCACCACGCAAAATTACTGGTTCTCAAGGACACATAGCTGAACACATCGATAGGTAAGTGCTTGGCGACAGATTTTCTACTTGAGGGTAGTAGCTAGCCAGGCACGCATCCTCTATACCACCACGCAAAATTACTGGTTTTCAAGATCACATAGCGGAACACATCGATAGGTAAGTGCTTGGCGACAGATTTTCTACTTGAGGGTAGTAGCTAGCCAGGCGCGTATTCGCATAATCCTGTACCACCACGCAAAATTACTGGTTCTCAAGGACACATAGCTGAACACGTCGATAGGTAAGTGCTTGGCGACAGATTTTCTACTTGAGGGTAGTAGCTAGCCAGGCGCGCATTCGCATAATCCCCTACCACCACGCAAAATTACTGGTTCTCAAGGACACATAGCTGAACTCATCGATAGGTAAGTGCTTGGCGACAGATTTTCTACTTGAGGGTAGTAGCTAGCCAGGCGCGCATTCGCATAATCCCCTACCACCACGCAAAATTACTGGTTCTCAAGGACACATAGCTGAACTCATCGATAGGTAAGTGCTTGGCGACAGATTTTCTACTTGAGGGTAGTAGCTAGCCAGGCGCGCATCCTCTATACCACCACGCAAAATTACTGGTTTTCAAGATCACATAGCGGAACACATTGATAGGAAAGTGCTTGGCGACAGATTTTCTACTTCAGGGTACTGCTATCCCGGCGCGCATTCGCATAATCCCCTACCACCACGCAAAATTACTGGTTCTCAAGGACACATAGCTGAACTCAACTATAGGTAAGTGCTTGGCGTTAGCGCAGGCGTCCATACTTTCAACACCTTATAATGTATATCTCCGTCATTTTGAAAAATAAACCAAAAACTCAATTAAAAAAAATATTGAGCTATCAAACCTGCTCCCAAAATTTCGTCGGAATCGGTTAAGAAATGCGACCTGTAGAGGAGAACAACCGGACATACGAAAGCATTTTTTTCTAAATTGAAGCAACTCGCTCGAACTAAGTTCTCGCTTGGTCAAAAATACCGAGTTTAAAGTTAGGTATGTAAGTACTTATTCTTCATGTGTGTTTTTTTGTTGTTGTAAATACTCCTTTTGATCTAAGTATCTCTAAACGGAAACCAAAGTAAAAGAAACAGCAAAAAAATCTACCCATGTTTATTAGTTATACTTCGTTTACGTGTATACTGTGATAATAAAAACGTAAAAATGAGCTACATTTTTAAAACTGTAAGAACAACGAATAACTCTAACAGGAAAGCGATCGATTAGTGACGGAATGCAGGGAGTCGGCAAAAGCGACACAGGTCCTACCTCAGACACGTCTCACAGACGACTGAATCAAGCCAGACGGGGCGCTCTGTTATATAATATTGTATTTAAAAATAAATAAACCGTTTTGAGAAAAAGTAACCACAAAATGTTCTTCTAAACATCATTGCCTGTTTTTTGACATATTTTTTTATAGTAAAAGATTAATATATTATACGTATGACTTAAAAAACGATCAAAATTTCTCTCTTTTCGTGATTTTTTATGATCGAGTGAAGTTGTAATTATCGTGTTTTGAACCACAAAATAATTTAGCAAGCATATTGAACTACAACATATATTTTTATCAGATCAAAATAATGAATATTTCATTGTTTACGGGTGAACCAAAAATAGGTTGATTTCGAATATCCTAGCCTTAAGCACCTAACGTTGTGTTCCGGCGGTTAAACTTTGTCATACGAACTGCGGTGAAATTCAATAAAGAGCTTACATATAATATATTATTTAAGTCTCTTGTCCGATCACAGCTGGAATACGCTGCACCAGTATGGAATCTTACTATAAATGTTATATTGAAGATATTGAAAAGGTTCAAAATATTTTTTTACGTTGTATGCACTACAAATGTAGTCAAGGTTTTATGTCATATGGCGATCTTCTTAAAAAATATAACTTAACGGAGTTAAATTCTAGAAGAGTGCAACTGAGTGTTATGCTTCTTTATGACATTTGTCACAATCGCTATGATTGCCCTGAGTTGGTGGATAGAATTTGTTACAAAGTTCCTTTGAGAACGAATTCAAGAACAGATAATAAAACCTTCGCTACACCAGCCCGTCGCACCAACTCTGGTAAGCGATCACCAATGTTTCGCATTACTACACTTTATAACGATCATTTCAATAATATTGTCATTCCATGAACGTTTCAGTGGTTTCCGTAAGTCAGTATTCGAGGCATTGAGTGGTGATGGCGGCAATAATTCAAATTGACTAAGTTTAATAAATATTTTGTTATTATTAAAAATTTCTCTAATAATGTCTACCTCATCAATGTATCGTCGCTCGACTGACTTTCTTACCCACATATAGTGTTCTAGTTGTTTAGTTTAAATACACAAATGTATCTACTCTTATAGTATTGGTTAGTAACTTATTATAATAAGTAGAACTTTATATAAAACTTTATTATTCCACTTGCTCTGTTCAAATATTTACGATAATTTGTGGTTAACGATGTTAGTACATATACTAGCTATATTCCTAAAATTACACTTCTGTAATCCTTTGTTATGTACTGTTTGTTGACTCTAAAATAAAAAAAAATAAAAAAATATCTCAAGGTGACGAGCGCAGTGACAAAATGGTTCTGTTATAGGCAGAGCTTAGTCCGCATAACATCAAGTGGGAGTCGAGCTTGTTCTGTCACAATAATATAAAATAAATGTAACTATGTTTCAGCCAATGCTATCACATTTTAAATATTAAATTGAACTCTACTTCTAAATACTGTTGTACGAAGACGAAAACTATATAAATCAACGTCATGCAGTAAGTAAATGGAAAAAAAAATTATAATAAAAAACATAGTTGGATGTATTCTGTACGCAAATGTTGTTTGAAGCAGAGGCAAGAATTTACTTACCGAGCGCAAAGCATATGACTATATTCTGTCAAAGTAAACAGGCGATGAGCTTAGACATCAACATTGTAGATTATTAATGTAATTTTTAAATGCGATAAAACTGATGAAGATTCTCAAGAACTTCGTTAAAACCAACCAAATATAGGGCGAACAGAAAATGTGGCAGACATGTCTTTTTGAACTCAGCACGTAACTGGCGCAGAGACGGTTGCGCCGCAGCTGTCAAAGTCAGAATTTCTCCGTCCGAACTGTCACTTCTGTCACTATCACTGTGATTGTCAGTGACAATCATAGTGACTCCCAGACGAAGAACTTCAAATAAGTTCGAAACTGGTCGGAGCAATGTCCGGTAAATATTACGCTAGTCCTAGCCGGTTACTAAATAAGAATGTCGGATTTATAAGTGAGAGGCTTTTTCATACTATCAGTTTTACTGCATTGGGGAGTTCTACAAATCTTAAAAGTAATCACTTGGTGAACCAGTTATGCATATGACATAGAAATGTATTTGTGAAACTGTCGAAAGTAATGTGTAATGCTTAATTAAAACACTTAGAATCTTCTCTTGCTGTAACCTCTAATATCATAATTTCAAAATGAGTACACGAGCTTATTTTCAGTGTCGTAAGATATTATTTTCTAATGATGGTTTCAGACAAAGGGGCATACTTTCAGTATTCCTGTAGAGGTCAAAGAGTGTTGGTGATAAATGACTATAAGTTTCATAAAGATAGAGACCAGCATAGCGGAAGGCTCAAGAGTATCTGGGGATGCAGTAAAAGAAAAACTTTGGGATGCAAAGCTAATATTGCGTTATATATATAATGCAAAGCTAAGATTCAACGCATTCATCGAATTCCTAGCGATAGAGAAGGCAACGAGAGATGTCAACCTTACCACTTGCAAGAACATCATGCAAGCCTATCTCTGGGAGAACGAGGGGTTGTTGAATGTGAGACTCACGGAAGCGGAAGCAGCCATATACGATAACAGTAGATCCCGAGTCATCAAGGGAACTATGACGGGTCGCTATATGGCTGCATTCAGCTCCACAGAGGGCTTCGTTACTTTGAATGAACATGAGACAGAACGAACTGGCAAACTCACATTTTTCACACCACCAGAAAATCCCCTTGTGGTCACAGCCCGGTGCACGAAAATCATGCTGCAGGAGAAGATCATCGAGATGGCCAAAACCATCTCGGATGACTCCAACCCAACGGCAGCGTGGGACTACTGGACAATGCCACGAATAACATGGATAAACGGAGTTCCCGGTTGCGGCAAAACAACTTGGATAGTTGCAAACTTCGATGCTGACAGAGATATCATAGTCACCACCACAACCGAAGCAGCCAAAGATCTGAGAGACAAGGTAGCGCACCGCATAGGCGACGGAGTAAAATCCAAAGTGCGCACCTTGGCCTCCGTATTGGCCAATGGGTTCATGGAGCGTAGAGAAAGACGTCTACTCGTGGACGAAGCTCACATGAACCACTTCGGGGCCATCATAATGGCTGCGCGGTTGCTGGGGGCTGAGGATCTCGTCATCATCGGGGATGTAAACCAGTTGCCTTATATTGAGAGAGAAAACCTTTTCAGTATAAGGTACAGCAATCCAAATGTACTGGCGTCCATCGGCCAAGAGTTGTTCTGTACGCACCGAAATCCTATGGACGTGGCATATGTCCTGAGAGAGGTGTACCCGGGCTTCTACTCGTCAAGATCTCGTGTGCACTCCCTGAGACTCCAACGGTATACAGATGCAGTAATACCAAAAGACCTCCCAAACACCTTATACCTGACGCTGACCCAGGAGGAGAAATCCACCCTGGTAGGCAGAGGGTATGGGAGTGGCCAAGGGTCTTGCATTCTGACCGTGCACGAGGCTCAGGGACTGACATACGGGATCGTCATTATCATCCAGATGAGGGAAAAGGTGACCAGGCTCAGGGACAGCGTTCCGCATGCGGTTGTGGCAGTGTCGCGTCACAAAGAGAGCTGCACTTACTACACAGACGACAGCTCTGATACCATCGGTGGGTTTGTGCGGCGGGCAGAAAAAGCGACGGAACAGGAGATCATCAATCACAATCTGAAGATGGCACTCAAAGACCGTAACGAAAAAGTCGTGGAGCAGATGTTAAAACGGACCCCGGGGTCAGTGGCGGGTCCATCGGGCACTTAATATAGAGAAACACAAAAATGTCAATGTAAATGTTATTATAAATGTATAGGATAAGCGTAATAAGTAGTAAGCATGCTAATATAATATACTTTATAAAACACCATAGTAATTATAAAACAAATGTTATAGGATAAGATAAGTAAGAAAAAAAAAAAAAAAAAAAAAAAACAGTATATAATAATAATGTATAATAATAATAAAAAAAAAAAAAAAAAAAAAAAAATATGGACTCACTTTAGTTTATAAGATACAACAAATAACACCATAGTTGTAAATTCAAATGTGATGAATGGAGTATGTTTTATCAAAGAAAATGTAATCAAATAAAAATAACTGTAATCTAAAAAGGGCACGGACCCTGGAGTCTGTGGAGTAATGTTGTTTTATTAAAAAAAAAAAAAAAAAAAAAAAAAAAAAAAAGCTAATATTGCTACTTTGGACGATCAAATTTTATGTTATAATCATGAACACAATCATTAATACCTAAACCTTATCCTACACGCGTGACGTAACAAAAATGTATTTATAATACGAATCCACGCAAAAATTCAACCAAATTATCTGTGTCAGTTTGAATTTATTCTCCTGGAACATGAAGTCAATGGATATAATATAGTAGTAAGTAATTAGTATTTATTTGAACTGATTAAAATTTCTTCTGTATCGATTTGAAAACAACAGCGAATTATTTTTAATGTAAAACAATCTTCAACGTTATATTTAAACTAAAAATTACCAATAATTGTATTAAAAATTAACATATATTTTTTTGTTTTTCATGTAATAAAATAAAATAACTACATATATTATGAAATCACCTGCTTTATCGTGTCTTAACAAATAGATATAAAAAAACCCATGGTTTTTTTAAACCAATGCCTTTATATTTACAAATTATTATAAAACAAAATTTACGTCAGGAATTAAACTCGTGTCCTCTAATTTCGCGCCAGATGCCACACCACTCGACCGGAACAAAAATGTTGTGCTCTAATCATTCGTAAATGTGAGGCCGTGCCGCTTTTTTACTCGACTTGGCCGGGGCAGTGCCGGGCCCCTAGATATCCGCTTAGTACGCGATACTGCTTGTTATCAATTAAGAAATACGAATGCTTTAATTATATGTTATTCTCATTTAATGATCAAAGCAATTTTTTTTTTCTAGTGATGTACGTACCTAACAGTAAAAGAAAACTGATGGCTATTATTAAAGGCTTCACTTTCTACTGTGCTGGGAAATCCTTAACAACGATTAAATGGCAATGCATATCTAATAATTCAAAGAGATGCAGAGCGCGGTTCTCAACGCCCCATGATGACGACAAAGTCATCAAAAAGTCGTACTTGGAACATAGTCACAGTCGACCATTGTACACTATCATTGATGGTGTTTATTATAAGTGTTGATAGAGCAAACGTATTTTTTTTGCTTGGTGGCAGGGCATTTTGTGTATGTCTGCGGCTAGTACCCTCAAATAGAAAATCTACCGCCAAGCATCTAAAAGTGTGTTCCAGCATCTGTCCTTGAGAGCCAGCATTTCTAGGTTAGCCTGATCAAATGTGTTGACCAAATTATCACTACCAGCAGGTGAGATAGTGTTCAAAGGCTAGCCCATCAGCGATGAAAGAAAATATGCATTTTATTTTGTATTCTAGTTACACTCCATTCCACGTTTAATAATATGAATATTTGAATGCTCATGCAGCATCAATCAAAAGCGTGATTGCATGATTTGATAGCTGTGTTTGGATTGGACATTCCATAAAACTTCGGAATCCCGAATGTGTATCCCATATGTATTTACTTAAGGTTAATTATATTTATGATAATAAACTTTTCAATGAGCTCATACTCATAAGTATTTTTTTATACTTCGTGGACCTTGCCCTGAATACAGTTTTTGCAGTTTTGTTCTAAATCTTATTTTCTACAGTTCCTCCTCTCGACTAAGTCATATACCAATGGACTTTCGTGCCGGCAATACTCGAACCTATCAACTGCCGCACCGCAGGTTGGACTCTCACCGCCGGCTAGAGCTTATCTGTCACAAAGCACCTAACAGTTTGATAAATATAGTACGAGAAATTCTAAGTAATATAGTACGACCCTATTTTCTTCTAAGTTATAAAAAACTTAAAAAGTACTTTAAGGCATTATCTGCGGAAAGATAAGCTGCTCCCGCTGCTTGGTTCCCTCACTCCGCACGAAAAACGCCCACCGGGAGATGAACAGCAGTGGCCAGTGTGGAAGGCCCGCGCACTGGAGTTGACCGCAGCAGATACAGTATGTGTAGATGGGGCTACAGAGATCCGAGTCGATTGACATGTGATAGTAGCGAGTCTGTGTAAACAGTGGCGCACCTCCTGAAGTGTCCGCTGTGGCCGAGTAGCTGCACAAAGACCTCCTTGTAGCCTCAACTGAAACCATCAGACTGGCCGTGGATCTGGCCTTTAGAATATATAATATGAAGTAAAACCATTCTCATGAAAAGCAAAAGAGCTATCCACGACTATTCCTATGGAAGTAACAGTCAGAGAGACGGCGGGAATTTTGATGGCGAACTCATCAAACCTACAATTGAGAGAGTTCGTAATGATTTTCAAAAATAGCAATGGCTCAGAAGCGAGATGTGCCTGTAGTTTTGTAACTAATTGTTAGTACTGTATTTGAAGAAAAGCACCACAACACTCCTGTTTTAAGCATCTGACCTTATAGTATGATAGAATAAATTTACTTCTAGAGAATTCTTTTAGATATTCTGTTATTTTTCCGTAATTACCATGCGCCTTGTTATTCTTTGACTGTTTGAGAGCGATATATGTCATTCTAATGCGTAGATATGGTAGAGAAACTTACTTGTAGTATAGAAAAACATACGCCAACGCGTTTTGACCGTTAAGAAAAAAATCAAAATGTTTGTTAACAGGAACTGCGCACACACATATACTAAATCATTTGTGATTGCAATGTACATTTTAAAGATGCAGAATTCTCTGAAAAATATTAGAGTTAGGGCGTAGCACGACGAGACCCTTTTTCGCATGCTAGTGAGCGAAGCAGAACTACGCAATATTTAAATAGCGTATTTTGTTAAAATAATGTAATAATAAAGTGATCTTATTAAAACAGAAAAAATCTTTCAGGTACTATATCACATATTTGCTACATAATAATAAGAAATAAATTTGTATTGATACGATTTACTATATAGACACAAAACTTGACTAAGCGAAATTTTAGAGTATTCGTGATGTTTTTCTAGGGAGAGAAATCAATACAATCATGTTTTTGGATTAAGCATAGTATTTGGCATTTCCACAACAATTGTATATGTTTTATTTATATGTGTAAGGTGAACTTATTTCTAAAAAACATGTTTAAAATTTGCTGCTTGAGAAACACGTCACCTCAATATTCTGTTTCATTTCAGTGATCCTCTTAGCAAAGTCTCGCTACTCCGGCAAGCACCTTGTAATGTACAACGAATACACTTACTACTGCAAGAAGCAATGTAAAAAGACTAAGGACTTCCACTGGTACTGCTCCACACATAACTGCAGAGGGTGCAATGCCAAGCTTAAGTTGGACGAGAAGTTCGCAATAGTTGGTCTTGAGAATGAACACACGCATCCACCGGCAAAGTATTGTATATATGAGGGGCAGTATATGAAAATAGTTTGACGGGATCAACATATAGCATACATGTGGTTACGTTTTGCGTACCTTAATTATGTTTTAAATAAAATTCGTCCTAAATACACCAGCTGTTATTTTAAAGATTTTCCAGATAGCACGTTACAGATATAAATAAAATATGGATCGAATAATTACGATTACCAGGGCAAACATTAATTTCAGTATATTCAGCAATTTGTTATAATTAGATTTATATTATGTTGAACTAAACTGGACAAAAGTCGTTTCACGAGATAAAGTCACCTCGCGCTAACATGCATTTGACCTAATAAGATATGAGTGTTAAAAATGAATACAAGTACAGCTGGACAAATTGACTGCTTTGTAGGTTATAAAAAAACACCTGAACTTCTTGAAATTTTAAATAAAAAATACTTTATCAAAGTATTCACACAATAGCTATAAGAAGTTCTATTAAATGACAGCGCTTAGTTCGACAAGGAACACTGTACAGGTAATAAACGTAAAAAATCAGAGCGTGCTTTGAAGCAGTTCTGTCGAAGAAGTGGTTAAATAAACTTACTTTTTTGTCAGGTGGCTTAAGGATCGCAGTGAACGACGCGATGGTTAATTTTTTTTCGATTTCAATTAAATTCAACAGTTCCTCAGAAGGCGCTAAGGGTTTTAGTCACTCAGCACACCCATAGAATTGTAATAAATAATGAGGACTTTTAAGAATTTTTCATCACTACAAATTCATATAGGATATGCTCTATGTTAGTCTGACATTTGAAAATAATGTTTAATAATAATTAATAGGGCATTTTACGAATGCCCACCTGGCTAGCGACCTGGTAGAAAATCTGACGCCAAGCACCTTATAGTGTGTTCCGGCAGCTGTCCTTGAAAGCCAGTAATTCAAGATTAAGCCTGTTAACACTTTCGACCACATCATCACTTACCACCAGATGAGATGGTCTAAGACTTACCTATCAGCAATAAAAAAACCTTCAGGTAGAAATTCTGTCGCCGAACACCTAACACACGTCCTTGAGAGCCAGTATTTCTATGTTAGCCTGAACAACATCTACAACCGCATCATTATTTATACCATTAGGTGATATAGTAGTCAAAGACGCTAGTCTTCGTAGACGAGTCTTAAAGTGTCCCTGTTAACTGTATGCTTGGAGGGTGTTAATTTTGGGTGAATAATTGCATTGTGTTGGTTGGACGCACAGGTTGTGTCTTTGATAGGGGTTTATGGTCAGTATGTATGTAGTTACAATACGATTTCCTGTGCAGAGCTTTTTCACTGAACAGGAGTGCCGAGTGAGGAGGAGAATAACCAGTGAGATATAGAAATCAGAGTTTTATATGTGTTTATAAATGTTTTCGCGATAAGTATTTTGGAGGAGCAGTAATAACTAGAAAACTACAGTCATATTATATTAATCTTAACACTCTCTGATTGATTTGTTTTGGATTTGTACAATACGTGCACAATACCTAATTATAATTACTTATACATAAGAACCGGTGCAATATACCTACTGTAAACATACATGATCACTCATTAATCTACATTATTCGTACTAATATAATAAATATTTTGCTAACAGGTTTAATTGCTCAGATGTATATGGGCGCCAGAGGGACTAACATCCTCTTATTAGACGGATTCAAATTCAGACAAAACGGCCCAAAACACCAACTTAAAACTAGATGGCGCTGTACAACGCACGCTAAATACGGATGCAGAGCTGTTGCTCACACTATCAACGATCAAGTTGTGTATTACATGAACCAACACAATACATCTTATAAATTCAATTGTGTCAACTTTGAGATGGAATAACATACGGTTCTACCCAATGGAAATATAATATGTACGAGTAGTAGTAGATTCCAGGTGGGATAACTTTTATTTGTAACAATTAACCGCTTTATTATGCACATTAGAGTTCCCAAAATAACACCCCTTTGCTGGCAAGTATCAACAACCATTGAAACGCTGCAACGTGAAGGTTGTTGTCTCTTCTCTTTGTCTGAAATAAAAGAAAATGAGAGTTAATCTATACTTATAATAAAACTGTAACAGGTCCAATTCTGTACATGGCAGATATTTTGAAAAAAAAAAATGTACAGTACTCTGTAGCTGATACTGATGCCGAAACTATATTTTTTTTTATTTTTGTCTGTCTGTCTGTCTGTCTGTCTGTCTGTCTGTATCCCGGCCGCGTATCACTCCAAAACTACTAAATGGATTTCAATGAAACTTAGCATGATTGGAGTTCATACTACAAGGTAGGATAATTTAGCTTTTTATCCCGAAATTCAGCATGGTTCCCTTGGGAGAGGGGATGAAAGTCAAAATATACACTTCGTTGTAATTTATTAACGCGTAGTACGATTTCAGACGTTCTTTTTAGGGTTCCGTACCCAAAGGGTAAAAACGGTCTGTCCCGCTGTCCGTCCGTCCGTCTGTCCGTCCATCCGTCCGTCCGTCTGTCACCAGGCTGTATCTCAAGAACGGTGATAGCTAGACAGTTGAAATTTTCACAGATGATGTATTTCTGTTGCCGCTATAACAACAAATACAAAAAGTTGGCCAAGTGCGAGTTGGACTCGCTCACGTTAAAACAAAAAAAGGTTAAAATATGAAGTCTAATGTTGTATAGCTAATGGTACGGAACCCTTCGTGCGCGAGTCCGACTCGCACTTGGCCGATTTTTTTGTCAGAATAGTGGTACTTTAAAATTTATCCCGTAAATATTTCAAAGTCATCGGGTTTGAAGTTCAGAAATAACAGACATCACAACCTAAATATTACGTTCCAAATAACTTGACACCCAAAATGTACAGAAACCTTTCAACGTTCGGCTCATTTTAAGCTGGCGTTTGCACTTTATCGTATAGGTATAATAGATAGGTCTGTAGTCGGACCTCTCCAAAAGACTGATTTTTCAAACGATAAAACACAATTTTTTTATTACGATAAGCACAACTTCCCTTCGTATATTTTTCATAACATGTAATGCTCTAATCAGTCTAATCTATACCTATAACAGGTTGCAGAAGGCTGGTAGGGAAGCGCGAGGGGTAAGACGCTTACATTTATCTATTCATACCTGTAACAGGTCCAGTTATGAACATGGCAGACATTTTGAAAAAAAAATTACAGTACTCTGTAGCTGATACTCATGCCGAAACTGTATTTTTTTATTTTTGTCCGTCTGTCTGTATCCCGGCCGCGCATCACTCCAAAACTACTGAATGGATTTCAATGAAACTTAGCATGATTTGAGTTCATATTACGAGGTAGGATAATTTATGCTTTTTATCCCGAAATTCAGTATGGTTCTCTTGGGAGAGGATGAATGTCAAAATATACACTTAGTTGTAATTTATTAACGCGTAGTCCGATTTCATACGTTCTTTTCAGGGTTCCGTACCCAAAGCGTAAAAACGCGACCCTATTTCTGAGATTTCGCTGTCCGTCCGTCCATCCATCCGTCCGTCTATCACCAGGCTATATCTCAAGAACGGTGATAGCTAGACAGTTGAAATTTTCACAGATGATGTATTTATGTTGCCGCTATAACAAAAAATACAAAAATTTGGCCAAGTGCGAGTCGGACTCGCGCAAGTTTAAACAAAAAATCTGACCAAATGCGAATGGGACTCGCGCACGAAAGGTTCCGTACCATTATCTGAAATTTTATTGCATGGGTGCCCCCTTAGTTATTTATTCTACTTTAATTAATTATATTTAAAGAAAACATGAAACTAAATATTCTGTGAATAGTTCGTAGCGTCTATCAGTCACCGTTATTAGTATCGAGCAAGAAACGGTAAAAAAATCAAGGTTGTTGTATGGGGGTACCTTAAATATTTATTTTATTGTTAGTATTTATTGTTATAACGGCTTTAAAAATACATCAACTGTGAAAATTTCAACTGTCTAGCTATCACCATTCTTGAGATACAGCCTGGTGACAGGCGGATGGACGGACGGACGGACGGACAGTGAAGTCTTAGTAATAGGGTCCCGCTATTACCCTTTGGGTACGGAACCCTAAAAAGATTAAAATATGAAGTCTAATGTTGTATAGCTAATGGTACGGAACCCTTCGTGCGCGAGTCCGACTTGCACTTGGCCGATTTTTAAAATTAGAATAGTGGTGCTTTAAAATTATCACGTAAATATTTCAAAGTCATCGGATTTGCAGTTCAGAAATTACAGACATCACAACCTAAATATTACGTTCCAAATAACTTGACACCCCGAATGTACAGGAACCTTTGAACGTACGGCTCATCTTAAGCTGGCGTTTGCACTTTATCGTATAGGTATAATAGATAGGTCTGTAGTAGGACGTCTCCAAAAGACTGATTTTTCAAACGATAAAACACAGTTTTTTTTATTACGATAAGCACAACTTCCCTACGTATATTTTTCATAACACGCAATGCTCTAATCAGTCTAATCTATACCTATAACAGGCTGCAGAAGGCGGGTAGGGAAGCGCGAAGGGTAAGACGCTTAAATTTATCTATTTATACTTATAATAAAACTGAAACAGGTCCAATTCTGTACATTGCAGATATTTTGAAAATATGTTTTGAGAGCAATCTGAGCTTATACTGATGCAAAAACTGTTTTTTTTTCTGGCTGTCTGTCTGTATCCCGGCCTCGCATCACTCCAAAACTACTGAATGGATTTGAATGAAACTTAGCACGATTCGAGTTCATACTACGAAGAAGGACATACGATACTTTTATCCCGAAATTCAGTACGGTTCTCTTGGGAAAGGGGATGAAAGTCAAAATGTACATTTAGTTGTAATATATTAACGCGTAATCCGATTTCAATCATTCTTTTTTTGTTACAATAGTGGTTATTTAATTATTTTCCCGTAAATATTTCAAAGTCCTCAGTTTTGCAGTTCAGAAATTACAGATATCACAAACTAAATATTTCGTTTTTAATAACTTGGACCGCGGAATGTTGAGAAACCCTGGAACGTACGGCTCATCTTAAGCCCACAGGCAGCCCGGAACCCCACGGGAAGCCCGACACCCCACGGACAGACCGGCATCCCACGGGCAGCCTGGCGCCCCACGGGCAGCATGGCACCCTTATTTAGTTTTGCAAGCTTGCTACGATAAAACTCTAAAATATGGTACATTCACCACAATCAGTTTTTTAAACTACATATCTTTCTTTTGACGGATACATTTCGGAGACGAAATGTATCCGTCAAAAGAAAGTGCACAATGTTGTCTTAGGTTTTCGCGATTGTTACACTTAGTAATTAAACAAATTACTAAGTGTAACAAATAAACGGTTTAAATCGCGTATATTTATCATTATTTTTGTCCCGACGTTTCAAACACTTTGTAGTGATCGTGGTCACGGGGTGACTGTCGGGACAAAAATAATGATAAATATACGTGATATAATTCGTTTAAAGTTGGAAGTGCACAACTTTAGTAGACAGTTATACAAGGGTCGAAAGGAATTGGTAACTTTCACCCGCGGTCAGCTCTCTACTTTTCATATCGAATTTAAAGAAAGTAAATAAAGTAGCTTTTCTAAAAATTATTCATTGATAAAATAACATACTTACTAAAAATTTATTGAGAGGTTTGAACTATTTGTGAAATTTTACGTAAAATTTTGTTTGGAATATTTTCGGGCGGCTATAGCCCGAATAAGAATCTCTCTGCTTTTCACTACTAATATAAGGAATAACGATATAAATATAGTATGTTTTTTTATATTATTTATTTTGATTTTAATAACATGAGCAGTATATTTTTAAAATTAATGCGGCTATAGTCCAAGTAGGAATCGATGACTTACATCCGTGTTAAACACTCTACTTTTCATTTAAAATATGAGGAGGGTAAAAAAATAGTAGTTTTTCTAAATATTTACTAAAAATAATAAACATGAGTAGAAGATACAAAGATACACTAGGAGTTAGAACAATGATATTTAGGGAAAGTTTTAATTTTTTTTAACCTACACTTTTTACCTTATATTTAGTTACTACCCTGCCAAACATAGTTGTTATTAATTGTTTTACAACAACAGAATATTTTACAACGAAAAATCTTAGACATATAACTTTGGTTACACCAATGTTTTTCCCGGCCTTAGGTGGGAAGGAGCGCCTCCCACCCGCTACTCAGATCAAACAAACACTACTTTCCGAGAATGAGAAATAAAAAAAAAAACGATCTACCGTCAAACAAACCGCCGTTTTAAAATCAAAATTCTAAAGAAACGCACAAGGTACTTTGCTTCAACATTTATTGTGCGAACCGGGAAAGAACTCTCTGAGTTACTTAACTACTGTCTTCTGGAAAATACAACCCGGGAGTTTCGAAATCCAAAGTAGAAAGCTCCATTCTGAGCTATGGTTTACTATAAGAGTGCTTCACCGCAGACCACAGTGTTGCTTAATATGAGATAAACAGTGCACAAATGTGAATAATTAGTGTGCAGGTACGGCAATCGCGAACGAAGTCGCGGGTACAGCTAGTATAAAATAATCATACTGACGTTATTGTTTTATTTCAAAATATATTGTTTTTATATAATATATTATGCGTAAGTAAATGCGCATTTACTTTGCGAGGGACACGACGTCGTTGAATATCGATATAATTTTGATTCTAAGCCAATTTTGTTTAATGTCAATATGACAATATTTTCAGTAAATGCGAGCACATACAGAAAACTATTGAGTTATCATGATCCCTTATAGATACAATTCCAAGAACAGTAGGACATGGATATCAGACTCAACTGAACTACAGGTTTGCTTTTAGTTGCAGCGAGGTTCCAACACCTACCGTGATTAGTTGGACTCGAACACTGAGGGTTGTACGGAACCTCTTTCTCAGCCGATTTATTATGAGAGAGCAAAAGGATACGTTTTAAAAACACGTTACTTGTATGAGGAACCCCCTTAAATTTAAGTTTTTGTTAGAATTATTATTTTTTAGGCCATCCGCCTTTCTAACACATGTTGTGCAAAAATTTCGACTCGCTCGCTACCTATTAGCTTTTGAAGCGCTCGTAGCGAAGTTTGCTTAGCCATTCTGAATCGATCAGCAAGGTTAAGCAACGTCAGCCGCGGTCAGAAGTTGGATGGGTGACCGCTGGTGACATTACTACTGAGCGCTTCCGTGCTTTGGAGGACACGTTAAGCCGTCGGTCCCGGTTGTGTGTCTTAGGATGGCAGTCGTTACAGCATGGTGGTAGGGCACTTTGCGAATGCCCGCCTGGCTAGCTACCACCCTCAAGTAGAAAATCTGTCTCCAAGCACCTAACGGTGTGTTCCGGCAGCTGTCCTTGAGAGCCAGTAATTCTTGGTTAGCCTGTACAACATCTTCGACCACATCATCACTTACCATCAGGTGAGATAGTGGTCAAAGGCTATTAGGCATAAAAAAAAAATACCGTTCAAAATAAACAGCGCACCAAAAAAAAAAAACGTATCGACATTCTTTGTGAATTAATTAAATTAATCTACATATCGCTGGTGTTCAGTATTTCTTTTTATACGTTGAATATCAGACAACAAACATACTAAGTTTGACGCTTGTATGTAAATAGTATACAATGGAGCAAAAAGAAAAACGTTTCAAAAACAGGTTTTTTGTATTAAGAGACCTATATTAATTAGAATTCTTCATTATTCTTTTTATTTAATAGGAAATCCGCAGTAGTAACACATTCTATGAAAAAAATCAACGTGCGACCTTATTCAGTTCCAAAGATACAACGACGGACGGACACTCGAGTCTTAGTAATAGGGTGCCGTACAGGGTAAAAGGTGCTATTATTGTCACTGGCACTCACACCACTATTTAAATTTCGACATGCAAAACTTGTTAATGTTTCTCGTTAGTGTTTTACTTTTGATGGAAGAAGGAAGATGAGTTTCAACTGTCGAGAACATCAAATCCAGTGTTTAATCTATGCAAGAACCGAAGAAATGTTACAAATAGTTCATGGCCTGATATTGTAATCAAAAACACGGTAAATATCCCGTTTGTAATAATTATTAAAGTTTAATTTTATTTAGTCATTGTCTTGGTTTTACTTATGTTTCTCTCTAACTACAATTTGTCAAAACAGAAGCCGTACTTATGTAAGCTGAAACTTTAGATAGAAACAATCTTCTTTGTAGAATATCATAAATAGTAAACTATATTTTTACAGTTAAACTCGTACAATCGCGACGTGGCAAGCAACTCCTAAGTGTGTCTGGATACACTTTCGGTGTACATTCAACTATCGGCTGCAAGGTGAGGTGGTCTTGTTCTACGCATAACAACAAAGGGTGCAAAGCGACTTTGTATACAGTGGATGGGGAAATAGTCAAGATTAATAATAAACACAGCCATTGATGTAACAACGTGCTTGTTATCAGATTATATGTTTTTATTACTAATGCTCGGTATGTGTGTATTTTGTTATGAAATTCGTAGGGTAAATTCGATTTTGTAGCCCGCGGGAAATACCAAACCACCCTAGGGAGGTAAAAAATTTGAAAATCGAACTTGATACCTTGACATAATATCCGTGCTTTGGCAAACAGTTTGTACATAAAACAAAGACGCATTACATCTTTTTTTAGTCTTTCATGTTTAAAATTCTGAACTTTACGTGTGTTTCATTGAAAATATATTTTTGATATGTCTAATTATGAACTATTTTTACTATGATAACATGAAATAATTCATATCCATTATTACGTTCCTTACTATAAAATATTATTATTCAATTATATTATGTTATGTGTATAGATCTGAGTTTAAAGGTTCACTGAAAGAGATCGCTTTAAGATAATAAAGCGCCCAATTTATCTCTTTTATGTTTTGATTTGTATAATTGTAATTAAGATATACAATGAAGTATATTTATATGTTTTGTTTTGTAATCTATTAATATTATGGTACCACATCAAAAAAACAGACAATAAATGGATATTTGCCTCTAATATCTGTAATAATTGAAACTCTGTAGCATATTCTAAAGCTAAGTTATTTAAATGTGTACCTAGTGTTACAAGCAATTAGTTCAGTACTGTATCAGCCGCATTGCTATGATCTACTGCTGAAAACAGCCTCACCCATTATGGAAGGGTTTACCATAACCTCCGCGCTTGATAGGCATCTTGGGGATCTCAGTGTGAGATATCAATTCCTCAGGAAGCGCTGCTGCCCACCTTTTTGTGTGTTATCCTTAGTCGCCTTTTACAACACCCATAGGAAGAAATGAGGAGATAGCTTTCTGGCCCAGCACCCCATGGGCAGCCCGGTACCGCGGTAAAATTTGTATCTAGACTTAAATTAAAAAACGTATTAAAATATACGCGGTGTATGTATATTAAATGTATTTATATAACTTATTATATATTTATTCCCATTTTTCTCTTTCTTTAGATCTAATTAAATCAGAAGTGCTATATAAGAATACTGTAATAAGGAAAACAGTAAAGGGTCACAGATGCGTGGTACGTAACTTTTCAAAGTCATAGTTCCCGCGAGCCTATAAGCCTATAGGGCCTATAAGCCTATACCAAGCGACTGTGGCGACGAAAACGTGAGCGGGGAGTTGTTCCACAAATGTTGTAATATTTGACGCGTCCCTGGACCCTTATCAGTGTAAGTCACATTTTTAGAAAGCCAATGAACTAGGCTATTGTAATATCTATAAATAACATGTTTTCTTATGTTTGTTTCATATTCTACGGGCGTTTGAAAAAAAATTCGTTTGTAAAATAGACTGCCGGTGACAGGACCGCTCCAAAATAAATTGACGATTATGAGCACAAAACACAATAAATACATAATTCCTGTTATGTATATCGATGACATAAACACTCAATAATAAGAATTACATAATAACTTACCAATTTAACAATATTTCACTACTTTTTTTCTCTATCAAACTTCGACAGCGATTTCTCGGCACTGACAATTTCGTAGTAAACATTCCCACTGTGAACACTACACATTTTGTTCCGGCACAGATCTGACTAAGCACCCCAATCCATTCTTTGTTTCATTATCTTCATTCCATAGAAAGTTTCGTTCAAAAATACGGCTTAGTTTTGGTGATATAAGGCTGAACGTTGCCAACGGTTCTACTAGACCCCGGTGTCTAATTTGACTCTAATGGATGCAACGATTTTTAGACACCGGGGTCTAATTTGACTTTGACGGGGTAATGGGTATCGATATCATATTCACCATCAAACACAAAGTAGATCAGTTTCTGGCGCTGCAATGGTAACTTTTGTTATGCAGGTTTCATTTGTCAGAATGGAATTACAATAAAGGAAAAAGAACATTTTAGTACTCCAAAAGCAATTACAATAATTGACGACCGAATTAAAACAGAGATGGAAATATATAGACAACGGGCGACCAATGAGACAACATCAATAATGAAAGATAAAGGAATCAATCCTCAGGACCTCAGCACCAAGTTTTGGATGCGTCAAATGTACGTGGTACTGAAGAAAAAGCAGAGGTCGTGAACGAAATTCATACTCGTATCAGAAAACGAGACGACTTTAAAATGTTATTTAGTTGGTCTATTGGCTATAATAATTTATTTCAATATACATTATCGTTAGTCGTCTTCTTGGGCCCACAGATCGATTTGTATCGAATACATCTGACATGATATTCCGTAAGCATCAACGCAGAGTACAAAAATGATTACGGTGATTTGAAGCTTGCAAAAAAGTCATCCTTTGAGTGTTTAAGTGCCAATATGAAAAAAAAAATGTTTGGACTGTTTTATACGGCAACAGTTGTGAATTGATTTTTGATTCATGTTGGTGGCAGAATTTAAAATTGATCTTCATAAGAGCGTCGTAGAAGCCTGAATTGAATAAATTATTTAGACTTTAACTGGTAACTAGCCAGGCGAGAAAAAATGGTTTTCATTTCCCCAAATACCCCACGCTCAAGTTTTAATGACATCGCCTACACAAATAATGCTGCAAAGCCCAAGAGCCCTGTGCGTTTTTTCTGTGTGAGCGCACAGTTCAATAAATATATAAATGCAATTCAATTACGAACAATGTTCAACTGTACTAAAACAATATTCGTCAATCAGTTGCTCTTGATTACTGTGGAATGAGTGGAAACCGTTGTGTGACAATGATCATTCACAGCATCCATGTTCAAATTGTTTAAATTAATGTACATAACCACAAAACACGTACTTACTTAATCATATTTTAATCGAAGGACTAAAGGTTTGAGGAACGTGTCTAAATAAACATTTTGCTTATAGTGCTTGTTATAAACTCCATAGTTTACTGACGTTCTGTATTTTTTTCGTGTCTACATATGGCCGAAAAGTAGTGCTGTAAAATGTGTTAATTAATATTTTGAAAAAATAAAATTGTACGCACGCCATGTGCCAGAACATGTGGGTGAACAGCGGATATCGTGCTGATAAGAGTGTAAAAAATCTCGAGTATACTTGTACTACGACACGATCATTTTATTACAGTTAAATATGTTACGTCGCGGCGCGGGAAGACATTACTCAGCGTGCAAGGATTTACTTTCTGTGTGCAGTCCACGGCCGGGATAAAAACGCGATGGATTTGTTCCACACATAATCACAAAAAGTGTCGAGCAATAATACACACTATACAAGATCACATAGTGAAGATTAATAATGAACATAATCACGACTTAAGTACTCATTTTGTAAAGAAGATAAGCGTCCCTCATTTATTGTACAAATATTAATTCACAAATTATTAAATTTAAAGCATTATAATGTATCACAAATCGGTTTTTAAAGAACAGGATACCTAATTTTTGTTGTGGAGTGATGATTTTTTTTTTTTTTTTAATGACAATAATCGACTTTTCACTTAAAAATGTTTAATAAACAGCCGAACTTGAACAGCTTATATAAACCAAAAAAACATTTTCGAAAAAATTGAGCAGTCAAATTAATCCCTAGACCACCTCTTTGATTATCAAATTGGACAATATGGAACTGAAATTCGATTGTTTAGACTGGATCTGTATCCTATTAATATTTAAATCCATGCGCATCATGGATAATAACATAGAGATATAAATTGCTTTCTCTTTTCTATGGATAATAATGACAGTAGAATTTCATCCATGAAAAAAGAAAAAAATTAAAAGTTTATTCTGATAAGGCATCGTGCAGTTTCAATGGAATGGGTAAGCACCTGTTTCCCACATCAGGCTCGGGGCCCGTTTTACGAGGAAAGGTCTCTTCAGTTGGAGTCGTTGCAAGCAAAACAATTCGAGCCTTTCATTAAAGTAAGTTCATAATAACTCTGGCAAATTATTAAGTAGTTATAATGATATAGTAATGAATGTAACAATTTTCTACATGGACGATATCGTCCACGTGAATCACAAGATGTTAGCTTCTTGTGCTTGTAACTTGTCATCAAGTCAATCATCAATTATGTTGAATGCTATAAGGATTTGCCTACTCCTACAAAGTTTGACCTAAATAGACGAACATATTTGGTCAGGGACATTATTAATTCAGATGCATTTACATCCTGTATTAAAATGATATTTACATGTTTTTTTCTGGCCTTGTTCTGATTTTTGGTTTCTGTATTAATGTATCAACATGGTTTTATTTTACAGTATGTTTGGTTCAATCACGTCGTGGTAAGCAGATGCTCCATCTATCTGGATATACGTTCGGCTTCCATTCGAGGAACGGCTACAAGCTCAGATGGACGTGTTCCAAGCACAGTAGAGGATGCAAGGCATTTGTGAACACAGTTGATAATAAATTAGTTAAAATTAATAATTATCACAACCATTAGAATTATCATCACCTGGTTTTTGCCACAATTTTTTTATATTTTTCGCAATAAAATCACATTGATTTTTTTTATATATTTGCAAAGGTATTTTGTATTGTATCAATTCAGGGTTGTATGTAGTATGTACAAATCTACATCCAGTGAGCAAAAATAACGAAAAATATTTTGTTATACTCGTAATTGTACCATTTTTAATGTAGATAGACGACTTGAATTCCGGAACACAAAGCGTGAAGCTCTGATTATACTAATCAACAATCGTATTACAAAACAACAACAAAAAACTAAAGAATAGTTTTGTACAGCGGACATTAAGGAAAGTAAAAAAAATGTAGGTCAGCTTTATTATACATTTTGCTGAACATTTCTTTATTAACTTCTATTAATTGCAACTAACTTTTTTTCAGCGGCCACTTCCACCGCTGCTGAATTTAATTGGTAGTATTTAAAGAAATATTCAATAGCTAGTAGTATTGAATTTTGAGCAAAAAGTTTTATTATAATAGTAAATATTTGTTATCGATACTTGTAATCATTTATAATAGGTGTAGTAAAACTATATGAAAATAATTTATGCTGATATACACTCGAGAGCAATGAATCCGGGTCACTTAAAGAATCCTAAAAATCTCGGAAACTAAAAATGCTAGGTTAATGCAATAAATTGTGCATGCTTGCTTGAATCTTTCCCCTGGTCTTCGATACACTCTGTGTCTTCCATCGTGCTTGTAGAGCATAAATTTTGATTCGTCGGAGAACATAACTTTTGACCAATCTTCAATACTCCAATTTACGTGGCTCTGGGCATATCTTAGTCTCGAAATACGATGCCCACGCTCCAGTTTAGGGCCGTTTGCAGGTCTAAGGGGTTTTAAGTTAGATTCAGCAAGCCGACGTCTTACTGTCCATGCACTTGGGTTACTTCCTCCGAGGCGTCGAAACTGATTGGTGAGTTCAGTTCCTGTGAGAAAGCGATTTCGAAGCATGGTGTTCACCAAGTATCGGTCTTTTCGTGCTGTGGTACACCTGGTTCTGCCCGTTCCTGGTCTGCGTAGGTTAGAACCAGTTTTTTCGTAACGTCGGAGAACTCTTTGTACTGTTGACAGCGACACACCGACAGTCCTGGCTGTATCGCGCTGACTCCGGCCGGTTTCCAGCATTGTAAGTATTCTGGTGCATTCTTCAGGCGTAAGCGACATAATTTCAGCCTGAATAATGAATATAGAGCACTATCAACATGGTTTATGTACCCACATAAATGACAGATTACAAACAAAAGCAAAACCAAATGCTGTAATTTCGTAGTTCCATCTTCGAAAGTGGCCCTTTTTCAAATTTGATTTTTTTATGATATAACTTTACAATAACTAAGAAGTTTTAATACCTTCATTTAAGGAGTATTACATTGTCTATTAAATACAATTTATTGCATTAACCTAGCATTTTTAGTTTCCGAGATTTTTAGGATTCTTTAAGTGACCCGGATTCATTGCTCTCGAGTGTATTTAGAGAATTTCTGTTGATGCTTTGTGGTGTATAATTTTATTATATTATATCCATACAAAGTAGTTATATTTATTTTGCCTGTATTTTCTGATCACGGCTTCAGAGTGAAACTGTTCCCGGTCCTCTTATTTGGATGTCTTGCGTGCAAACTCCATATGGCGAAGTGAAATGTATGAACGATGACAAACAAGGAAATAAAAGAGAGTAAGCAAACGGGATGTGTATGTATTTATGTATGATGATGATGATGATGTAGTCCTGACCGATTTCGGCCACAGCGACTGCTAGTTCTGGATAGGTATGCTGAATTTAGGGATTTATTACTAGGTTCTGTTGTTCAACCCTTTGGTGTGCTCTCTGGTGGCTTGAGTACCCGATTTTGTTGGAGAAGGTTCGGGAGCACTTGGGGCATGTTAATATTCCGCTAATGTAATTGTAGGTGATGGCCGCTGGTGGTCGGGCCTTGAGCTCATCACGCTTTTTGTCAAGCTCTTCGTGGCGGGCGGCTTCGAAGGCATTCACCTGCTTGTGGATGAGGCGACGCCATTCGGGGCGTTGCGCAGCCTTAGCCTCCCATTGTGACGGCTCTACTTTGCATCTCTTCATATGTCTTTTCAGAACATCCTTAAATCTTAGGTACTGTCCTCCGCTTTTACGCTTACCGTACTGGAGTTCTGAAAAGAAGATGCGCTTCGCCACTCTACTATCCGACATACGAGATACGTGTCCACACCACTGCAGTTGTCGCCTCATCAGATACACCTCAATGCCTCCAATGTTAGCGCGCTTCAGAACGGTTGTATTTCTGACGTGGTCCGACCATTTGATGTTCATGATGTCCCGAAGAAATCTGAGGTGAAATTTGTCTAGTGTACGAATGTGTTTGCGGTATAGAACCCAAGACTCAGAAGAGTATAGGAGGTTTGGTAACACTATGGACATATATATATTTATTTTTGTCGAGAGTTTCAAGTCATGCGAACGAAATACCTTTAGTCGCTATTTGCCAAATGCTGCAGCTGCAGCACCTATTCTGCTGTTTATTTCGGCATCTAGGTCACACTTAGAAGTTATTGTGCTCCCAAGGTATTTAAACTTTTCCACCTGCATCAAGGTCTCCCTTCCGATGCCTACACTAGTGGCTGCCAAGTTGTTAGTCGCGTCGATGTTGGTCATCACTTCAGTCTTTTTGACATTTATTTTAAGGCCAAATCTAGTGCAAGATTCGTCGAGACTCGAGATAAGGTTCTGTAGGCCCTCACAGAGTCTGCAACAAAACATAAATCATCCGCGTACATGATTTCTGTCATAGTGGCACAGGAAACCTTGGAACGGGATTTAAACCTATCGATGTTGAAAAAGCCTCCGTCCATTCTGAAGCGGATACGAATACCTGCGGATAAATTGTTCATGGTTTCTCGGAGCACAACAGCAAAATATAATGCGAACAAAGTTGGCGCCAGTACGCAGCCTTGCTTGACCCCACAGGTAACCGGGAAAAACTCGGACTGCTCGCCATTGATTGTAACACAGCATTGCATGTCATCGTGAAGAAGCCGGAGTAGTCTTATAAATTTATCCGGGCATCCAAGCTTGGCCAGAACAATCCATAATGCGTCACAAGGGACACTGTCAAACGCCTTTTCAAGATCAACAAAGCACAGATAAATTGGTTGACCTTGTTCTCTACTCTTCTCCAACAGTTGACGGACTGAGAAGATAGCTTCACAGGTCCCTCTATCTGGCCGGAAGCCAAACTGGGTTTCAGGCAATATCGATTCCGATAAAGGCAGTAGGCGGTTCAAGAGAATTCTCGCAAAGACTTTTCCAGGTGTCGATAAGAGCGATATGCCTCGATACGAGTCACAATCAGAGCGGTCCCCCTTATTCTTGTACAGTGAGCATACACTAGAGACTTTAAAACATGTTGGGACTTGCTCGTCACCCCACATGCGTACAAATAATTTCCACAAGATGTTATGTAGATGATTTCCCCCGTATTTTAACAATTCCCCACAGATGTTATCAACACCCACTGCCTTTTTGTTCTTCTGTTGCATAATGGCAGTTACAGTCTCTTGGAGTGTCGGAGAATCCACAAGCTCTGTTTGAGCTGGTGACTCAGGGAGTGATCGTATGGATTCTATATCAGCTGATCGATCGACGTTGAGTAGGTGACTAAAATGCTGTACCCAACGATTCATTACGTCATCCTTGGCCGTCAATAGAACTCCATGAATAGATTTTAAAGGTACAGAGCTATGATTCTGTGGTCGTATAAGCTTACGGACTTCATCATAAAAAGCTCCCAGCTGGTTGGTATCCGACAACCATTGTATGTGACGAGACTTTTCCTGCCACCATGTGTCCTTGGCCTCTCTGGTAAGCTTCCTGATCTGAGCACTGCTTTTCTTTATACATTCTGAGATATCATCCTGACGGCTTCTTTTGCTCTGCTTCTTAAGAAGTTCTCGGTGTTTCATAAAAGCATTAGTAAAGGTGGCGGCATTCTCATCAAACCAATCCTCGTGATTATGGGGTTTTGAGTCTAAAACTAGAGTACTAATGACGATAAGATGCGTTGACAGCGTCTGCCAAGTTACTTCAAGGTCTTCATTCTCAGTATCGAGTGATGTAAGAGCATTGTCTAGAGCCTGCATGTATGCCTCCCTCGTTTGGATGCATTGAAGGTCACCTATATTGGTACGTAGAGGTTTTTTAAATGTTTTCCTACGAGGACGACGAAGGCATATTTTAAGTTTGGTTAGTACGAGACGGTGGTCAGTCCAGCAATTGGCATCTCGCATAACGCGTGTAACGTGTACTTGAGCAATATCTCTACGTCGCACTATAGCGTAATCGATGAGATGCCAATGTTTTGATCGTGGATGCATCCAGGTGGCCTTGTGTTTAGTTGGAAGTCGGAAAAAGGTATTGGTGATTGACAAATCAAATTGAGCACATAGACTCAGCAATAGCTGCCCATTGCTATTCATTTTTCCGATTCCATGCCTGCCAAGGACATTCGGCCAAGCTTCAAAGTCACGTCCTACTCTCGCATTAAAGTCACCTAGTAGCAAAATCTGTTCACGGGGTTGGACTTTTGATAATGCCATCGTAAGTTCCTCGTAAAGTTGATCCTTAATTTCATCAGATTTGTCTAGTGTAGGCGCGTATACACTAATGACATTTAAAAAGTTTTTATGCTCTAGATGGAGTCGTAGTGTGATGACCCGATCCGAGATATATACGTGACACTCTTCTAAGTGCCTGGCAATTTCATTCTTGACCGCGAATCCGACTCCAGACCGTCTTGGTTCATGCACAGCGGTACCCTGCCAGAAGAATGTGTAACCGCCACCATGCTCTACAAGTTTCCCTTGTTCAGCAAGATGTGTTTCGCTGATAGCAGCTATGTCTACAATGTAGCGACGTAGTTCTCTTGCCACTATAGCTGTTTTCCGTTCTGGACAAGAGTTACCATCCCTGTCAAGAAGAGTGCGTACATTCCACGCACCAAAGACGAAACTACATATTTTAGGTTTTCTTAAATCTAGGTTTGTAATTTTGTTCTTTATATTTCGACCACGACGAATAGGTTGCAAAGGCAGCCGTGGTAACTACCCCCCCGTTAAGATGGAACAAGCAATTTTTGGAGCACCTTTTCTAGCTCCCTCCTCGGCTGAGCGAGAAAAGCAGTGCCTCCCTAAATAGGGCTGCTTTGTCACACGTGGTGCTGCCCAATTTACGCTGTTGTTCCGATGCAGCGCAAAAACGACCACTCTCCCCGTGCCGCCTGTGTGCAGACCTCAGACAAAGCCCAACTTGCAAAGCCAAACCTCTCTACTTTAGTCTATCGCCACAGGGCTTTTAAGTCTCAAGAACCAGTATCCAGAAACAGTCCGTTGCGCAGGATATATTATGGTGCGTAGGTGTTCGAGCAAACACAAACTCTTCTCTATTCCCCTTTACCCAATGGAACGGATAGCCGCTACGATCAGAGAGGAATAAAGCTGCAGTTTCTGGGCAGCGATAACAAGACCTCTATTACTACCCTTCAGGCCATCCACATTGCATAGCTGCCTCGCCACCGTAGGTGGATTGCTGTTACAGCCGAGGCAGACCCTGTGCACTATGCGGGAGGCATCCGCAAGGCTCGAGTGTCGAGACACTCAAACCCCCCTCTACCAGGTTTGGCCCACGAGTCGACGTGGTTGCCCGGGATGTGGCCGCTGTGTGCAAACAGCTACTAGGAGCCACTGGTGAGAGTTGTAGACATCGACGATTTTAACTACGTAATCCTCCGCCAAGCGGCCGACTGGGTGGATCCGACGCCAAACGTCCACTACACCCCATTTATGTATATAAATACATACACAGGATTAGTATAATCCTTTTGAAGTTGTGAAGTTGCACAACTACTCTAGGGCCACTAAGATTCAGGTATGCCTCGTTTGAGGCCTATACAAAATGAATTTTAAATTTAAGAATTGGGTCCTATTCACATATCTCTGTAGTTTTTAAAGCTGGAAATAATCAGAGATATTTGTTAGAAAAAATGTAATGATGTTACGCAAAGAAAAAAAAATGTGATTTGGCCGCAGATAATATTTTTTCTACTGATAGAGTGATGACTACAGAAATTGCGTGGGATTAGTACTGTATGGAGAGTTGAAAGCATGCGAGTGTTAATAGATTGATAATAACGAAAGTATATTTGCTAATAATGCATATGCTGCTTCATAGGCTGGGAGTAGTGGTTATGAAAATACCGCAGAATGAAATGTTTTATGTAAGAAAGTTTATTACGCTTATTACTAGCAGCTATACTACCAGTATTAAGATAGGACATAACAAGAGGTGGTTTAAATGGACAAGTGGAATGAAGTTTATAGTTGAATTGATTCCGTGGCAGCGTTTACTGCATATGAAATTAATAAGATTCAATTTAAAAATATTGAGCTAGAAAAAGCGCACAATCATGTACTCGTACCTTTAAAGGTTCTATGGTAGGCTCTGCATGAGAAGAGACTGTCTGGGAAGTACCCGTAGCTTATTAATCCAATGTAAAGTCTAGCAAGTATATACATCCAATCCGTGGCCAGTATTACAGACACATTTAATGTAGCTGTATGCTGACACTAGGATTTGTTCCTCCTCATTATTGCACTGACATCAGACACATGTGAGGAAGTCTTTGTATGCTGATTGCTAACGACAGTTTTTTTTTTAATAAGAAAAGAGAAGCTGGCATAATGGCGGGCAGAATTGAAAATTATTGGATTGAAGATATGCAAAACAAAATCGAGCTTATTTTGTGACTCCAATTGAAAATTCAGAGTGACTAGTTTCTTCGAAATCGATGATGTCCGCAGGTACAAGTGTCAAAAGCACTTAACCCAAAAATATTTAGAAAAAATATTGGTCAAAATTCTTCAAATGTAATTTTTGGAAGCTTTTGTGTGGTGTACACGTTCATGTTAATTGAAATAAACAATATCTACCTTTTCAGAATCAGCATATAAACTAGTGTGGACATCAAGAGGTACACAGATTATGCAGTTTGGCATGTATAAGTTCTCATTGCATATAAAAAGATATCATAAGAAAAGATGGCGCTGTACAAGGCACCACTATGGATGTAAAGCATCTTTGTTTACTGACATCAATAACATCATTATTACCTTAAAGGATATCCATAATCATTAACAGAAAAGGGGGCGCTGCAGCTGGTGTCTTGCAACGATTGAAAATAAAAGCAGTGATTAAAAATAAACATGTACATTGAAACATGTACAAGAAATGTACATTGATAAAAAAATTGTAATAATAATAGCTTTACAATTATCACCATGGACTTGTCTATACAATCAATTAAATAAAGTATTCATCGAATTACATAATAAATGTACCTATGTAATTGTTAGATGTTGGTATATCTAATAACATATGTTGTATCATATGAATCCATACTTGAACGGTATACTTTGTTTTTAATTAATTCTCACTCAATGATTATCATATTCTGCTTTATAGCATTCTCATTTCTTTCACAAACATTGATTTAGTTATTTAGAAAATAAATTACAAAATCATTACAATATAAACCATTTCCACCCTGTAAGAAAAAAAAATAGTACCTTCTTAGTATACAAATATAGTGAAATATTTACCTAACTAGTGGCGTTCTTATCGCACCCAGCGAGAACTACCCACACTAATGGATAATTTATGAGTACGTGGATAACATAAAAATAACAAACACTACATATTTACAAACCATAATAATTCCATATCTGGAAAATAAATAAATATCAATATTATCTATTATGTTAACCTGACATTATGTGCAAGAATTCAGAATTTTAATAAAAAGAAGTCACTAGAACTGGATCTTCGGCACTACGTAACATGTGTAACATGTATATATATAATTTCATCACTACGTCGCGACAAGGTAACCCGATGGTCCATTGGGGCGGCACAGCTTCAGCAAGCATTATTCAAGAAACTATAAGACCAGGTGGCAATGTACAGTTGGATTGCGAAGAGATGAAAAGCTTGTCTCTTTAGTGTCGGTGAAGAATTCATCAAATTCAACGATAACCATAATTATCCACCTAACTGAATATCGAGTTTTGTTGAAACAATAAATCATAATTTAATTCTAATATATTGTAACAAATAAAATGTCTTTTTCTCAGCACTGTACACTGTACAAAGTAATTCGTTTGATTAGGTGTCATTATATTGAGTGAGGCGTTGCATTCATAACGCCTCACTCTATATAATGACAGTTGATTTTAAAAGCTTCAGGTTCTGGTTTAATGTGGCAAAACAGGTTAACCACCGAAATCTGGCAAGAAACTATTTTACAATCATGAACAAATAAACAAAATGTTACATATCATAACATCACGTATTTATATCCGCAGAATACATGCGTGATACTATGTTTTTAAACCTTTTTTAATCCGAAGGTAGATGAATTTAAGTACCAAGTTAAAAAAAGCAAAATTTCGAAGCAATGATGGCCGAGCGGTCACAGCTGTGACTGCCGTGCCGCAGGTCCACGGTTCGATACCCACCGCTGGCTTGAGCTTCACAGCATGGTGGAAGGGCATTTTCCGAATGCTCGCCTGGCTAGCTACCACCCGCAATTAGAAAATTTGTCGCCAAGCACTTAACAATGTGTGCCGGCAGCACTCCTTGAGAGCCACATAAGACTTAACACTGTATGTTTCAGTGTGGCGCAGTGCCATTCAGCAATTAGCAAAGGTTAGTCCACGCTTGTTCCGCAACAAATACATAAAAAACAACATTTTATCAAATAAGTTTTGGTACTGTGTAACAGAGAGCGAGTCTACTGCTGTCTATTAGACACAGTACCAGACACAGTTTCTTTGACTCTGGCGAATATGTGGTGTTCAGTTTTAATTGTGGCTGCTTCCGATGACTACTGCTTCTCTTCTGGATTGTTTATCTGCTCGACGACTGGCCTGTTAATTAAGTAAAATGTTGGAATGATTGTAACCTAAGTTTCAAAGAAATACAATTCAAATCAGCTAATTGTCAGTCTGACTCGAACTTTGTATCCAATATAGAATTATTGAAAACAAATATGTTTGGTACATTTATGTAACACATTATTTTGGCAGGGAATCCTCGTTGTAGTTTAAACTCCCACTAGACCGAGTTTATTTTATTATAAGCAGATTCAATGATCAGCTTCAAAATTAAATGTTTAAATATTCGTCTTCTTTAATTTTGAGAATGAGAAGACTCCACAAACATCTCTGAAAGATTTTTACAAATTATTGGAGCACAAAATTCGGGAATCGGTCACGCTTCCTCCGATTTCACACCGGATGCCTAATCCACTCGGCCACCTGGACACTGTCTTGCAGAGTCAATTAGCCGCTGTTTGGCAAAATTTCTTGCTTATAGACGTTGCGTAACTTTATCGAACAACTAAGTACTGCTTAAAGTAGCTGTCAATTTAAACACTTTAATTTCCTTTGCAGTTCCATATTTTTGCCAATCTCAGCGTGGTAACCTGATGATAAGATGCGGTGGATTTGGCTTCAGCAGGCAATACAGCAGAGGTTCCCGTTGCCGGTGGCTGTGCTCTACGAACTATCCCAAAGGTTGCAAAGCTCATGTATTCACACGAGAAAAAGAAATCGTCAAAATAAGTAACAAGCACAACCATCCACCGCCTAAGATTAGAAATGTTCCGTTTCATAATATATTTAACATTTAAGAATCTTAGGCACACGGCGAAGATATTAAAGCTTAGTTAATTATTGTCTTCAAAGCGCTTCCCTTACAATCGTGTTTCGTCATATTTAAAAAAAATATTTTAAAATGTAAAATGTTAATATATAATAAATAATAAATGCATGTTACATGTCCTTGGACCTAAGATGTTTGTTAGTTTTCCGTAAGAATGTGTATTTGTTAAAAATAATCTGGAATCATTATTTTGTACTGGCGTTCTTATTTTCAAATTTAAATATAAAATAAATAGTAAAACAAAAATTTAGGCATACCTAGATTTTAGGCACAAGGACATTCATGCAAAATTTCAAAAATACTCATAGCGTGCCCACTCTGTGGTTAATCATCTGATTATATGAGATAATGTAAATGCATCTCTCTTGTTATCATAGTGATATCATTAGCGATATAATAGCTTACACCTACATTAATGGTCATAGCTTCTTGATTTATTCTTCGCTTATCGTCAGGCGAGGTAAAGGCATTTTGATGAATCCCTAAAAAAACTAGTAGAAAAACAATAGTCGGTAATACTCTGTATCCCCTTTTCGACGTCAACAAGTTATTTTAAACTGTACAGAAGTAGATTAAATTTTATTTTGATTTTTTATTACCTATATATACTTACATATTCTTCATTCTTTTGAGTGATCTATGATGACTGGATCGAAAAATGAAAATGACAATTTGCAATAATACTTGACAGGAGCAAGCGTCGTAGTCACCCGTAGAAAGAAAATAGTAATAGAATCGGCATAATGAATTGTACTAATTATTAGAGAAGGATGCACATACCATAACTGCAATAATAATGAGCGAGACAGATATAAATATTTTTTATCCTTTTCGCGTATACCCTTTTACCTGTTGGGAGCCAGTGGTAACTGGCTCCCAACAGATGCAAGATGACTAGGGTGGAATACTCAGTTTACGGCCATTTAATGGCACATTCAATTTTAAGACGCTAGAAAAAAATTTACAATTGATTGAGCCCTGCGTTGTTTATTGATATATGTACCCTATATAATGTAGTTTACGTATTTAATATTTAATGGAACGTCAAGTGCTTCCTTCGTTATAGAAAAATATATAAATCCAAATATAGAGAAATCGCCGGATTTCGGCCATTTTTTTTAGTTTTCGGTCAGCACTACCCAGTTTTCGGTCGGAACATTTAAAATTGATTTAAAATTAATGTATCCATACAATTAACTAAAAAAAAAACATTTTTATGTGTAACATGTATGTATGTATCTATTTAAAATATCCTACTAGCCCAACACGCATTTATTCCAACATCCTCATAGTTTTGGCAGTACATACTTAAAACTATACTTTGATGTTTGATTTAATTTGTTACACTTTAATAGTAATACTAGTAATTCTAGGGTGGCCTGAACAACATCTGCGCCCACATCATAATTTACTATCAGGTGATATGGAGGTCAAAGGCTAGCCTATCAGCTATAATTCACTATACATTATTTTTAAAAATCGTTATTTAAAATCAAATACTATTAAAATAATTATGAAAGAATAACTATAGCTTCTCTCTTCAGCTATAAAACTATTAACAATCAACATTTACTTAGTATAACAGTAAAAAACTTACGGTTGAACGAGAGGCGAGTCAATTTTTTTTTTTTTTGTATTTGCGTGCGTAACTCTTTCTCATCTGCCAACGTGAAATTAAACAATTCTTTAAAAATTGTTTGGTATAGTAACCCAACCGAATAATGTTTTAGGGTATCAGGCGATTCAATCAAAGAGTATTTACAAGACTTTCGTTCCTATATTGCAATATTAAGTAGCTAATATCTAAATAATACTGCAAGAGGATCAGGAATGGCCGATGGATAGGTGCCGGCCGGTGGACCGGTTCCCCTACCCTACTTAATCTATGCAAAATCTATGTATTAACCGACTAGAGAAGATAGTCTTGGCTTACACGTGACCCCAATATTTTCATGCATCTTCATTAATTATTAGGGTTTCCATTGAGTTTGGGATACTATTACCCAGAAAGTAGTTTTCCCATAAAAAGACTAATTTTTTTTTATTTATCTCACGAAAACCACAGCCCATAATATATTCAACAAGTTTATACTTAGCTTACCCTACGGAAAATAACGGATTTAAATTCATTTTTATTGTCAGTCCAAGTTTATTGTAGCATTAAAAATACATTTAAACCGTTGTTTAGTTTACTAACAATGGTTTACATTTTTAATGTTTTGACTCCATACATTTTGTCTATTTAGAACAAGTATGAAAAGTGTTGAAGTATATTATTTACTATAGTAAATTAATTCATGACTGTGCTGAAACAGTCAAAATCTGTCACAGTCAAAATCATCATCATTACTAGAAGCTTAGGCAACAAGGTAAGTAAAGATTAACTGTATTTCTCACTCGCATGTTGTCTAGAAATTTATTCGAGAATACGCAAATTTTAGTATACGACGGAAATTTTTATGGTGCATGCCATAAAAATTTCCGTCAAAACTTTCGTACTTACCTTAATATATTATGTACATAAGATTTATGTTATTTCTATGTTGCCAGTTAAAAAAAAATAATACCAGATAATTATATGGATTTTGCTTACCGGAGGCAAACAAAAACGTAAACATAACGTACAAAGTACGGAATGCTTGAATATGCTCTGAACATTTTGAATCTCATTGCTTTCGCAAGACAACACATAATGTAACTTATTTTAAAACGGACTCAATTCCAACACTATTTATTCCTATTAGTTCTATACTTCCAGTTTACTGGGTGTTGTTTAGATGACGTGATTGTAATAATTTCCCATATTTAGACTATAATAGGAAAGCCAAAAGGAAAACATATCTTCGGGTGTAAAATTGTTTTTACAACTTTAGTTTAAATTCTATAAACAATCGTAAAAATCCAAAACCAATACCTTAGGTTTTATAATGAGATTGGCAACAACTTGAGTATGTGATGATAGGTATTCATGTTTATCATAATATAATTAAATTAAATCTGGTGCTGCTTTTTACCCCATCAATAAGGTTAAATCTTTCACCTGGCATTTCCATAAATAACGTCATAAACTATTGCTATCCCTTAGATATACGCTCATAGCGCTTCTATTACTATTTTCTTTCTACGTAGTCACCAGATTGAATAGACAAACATAACAATAACAGATTTTTTGAAGTTTATTAAATATTATTTCTAAAGTTCGAGAAATTATATTGGCCCCAACTTATATGTCCTATCTAAAAATTTAATAATAGTTTTATTAAAATTAAATATTGGTTTGCTCTGTCTTAAAAACCAAAATACATAGAAATCAATTAATAAAGTCGACATTAATGTGTATTCATATATTAAAATTTAAATTCGAATACTTGAGAACCTACTACTTTTTAAATATTGGTATAAAATGAGTATATTTTAATTTAGCGTTGTGTATATTAAAATTCTTGTACACATTTGTTACAGTATTTTCGTATACAACTCGAGGCAACCCTGCGATTACTATTGGAGGTTGGAGGTTCACTAAACACCGCATCAGTGGAATGAAAACTCGGTTTTCGTGTGCGACTCACGGCTTCAAGGGATGCAAAGCAGTTGTGTACACTATTAACGGGACAGAAATCATAAAAATATTTAATGAACATAACCATTACAATACAACCAAATTAAAAAAATTAAAAGAGTGAGCTGAACACAAACCCACAACCGATGCGTCTCTCGGGCCGGGATATATTTTACCGAATGTATTTTCCAATTGTTGTCGGTTTGAGAAAAATAATGTAATTTTTCGATGTCATGTCTCGATCGTGCGCTCGGTGAGTCAAGACCTCTCTCAAGTATCTCAAGATAGGAATATCATCAATCTCAAGATTACATTCGATCCCGTAAGTAGCAAGGATCTCTAAAAAAAAGTGACAATAGGTACTTTTGAACTATCATGGTACGGACTTTTACAAGTTATTTCATAGTTTTGAGTGTTGAAGTTGGTTCCATTTTTTAGATATTTTTTTTTATTATTTTTTTAAATACCAAGAGTTCAAACTCGGCGAAATTTTGTATGCATATTTCTGAACCCAATATCTATGCTTCTAATTTGCCAGTTTTTCGATTTATTATTTATTTTACCCCTAAATGTCAAAATAACCATTGCCATACAAAATGATTTTTTGGATTATTTAAAAAAATACTTACATATAGGGAAATCTGGCAAACCAGTACATATTGGGCTCAAGGACATACTTGCAAAGTTTCACCGAGTTTCAACACTTAGTATTTGTATGGAGCCTAGAGCTCTCTAGCCTTAAGCCGTCCACGTCGGCCCCGGTTGATGTCTTAGGATGGCAGTCGTTATAAGATAGTAGGGTATTTTGTGGACGCTTACTTGGCTAGCTGCCACCCTCAAGTGTTAAATCTGATGCCAAACACCTGTCTTGAGTGCCAATAATTCTAGGTTATAGTGAAAAACATCTTCGAACACATCATCACTTACCATCAGTATTGATGGTATGTGAATAAATGAAGTTCAGCTGACTTACGATCAGTTGAATTGGTGAAGTAAGGCAAATTACCTGTGTTTACATCAGTTTTCGAAATGTAGGTATTTATGATATTTGGATTCAGACTCGCGAAGTTAACAGCTCCGAGAGCCACAAGTTTTAAATTCGCGGATACCACGATAATGTTGAATGGGTACCAAAGTCGAAGTACGAAAAACCTAAAAATTTGAATATCTCTCCATGGCCGATATTTCAGGTTAGACTCTACTCCATAGAGGAAATTCCACTTTGGCATAAATAAAATACATTTATACTTATACTCTTTGTTTCTGATAAGATTTATTTTTGGAGCCCATTGAAATAGGTTAATCAAAAGATTAGGCTTTACTTTGCTGCCTGAATCT
Organism: Plagodis dolabraria; assembly: GCA_963854805.1. Lineage (NCBI taxonomy): Eukaryota > Metazoa > Arthropoda > Insecta > Lepidoptera > Geometridae > Plagodis > Plagodis dolabraria. The sequence continues at coordinate 10,298,888 of OY978445.1, read as the reverse complement.
ATTGATTTTGATCCATATTCAAATAATAAAAATTATTTGAAAAATATCTTACTAAAACTTTGAATTTACCTCCTGATGAAGATTCGTGTAGAAGCGAGAAGCGACGCAAAAATCTTCCGGTTAGTCTTTGTGGCGTATATGACGTCACCACGGCTTAGCAGAAATATTAGGTGGAATTTTGACTGATATATTTATTAAATATTAATCTAATTTAATGTTTCCTTAAGATATTTTAAAAATATTGTTATTATCGTGAAATAGGTATCATATACCTACCTAGTTAAATTTTTAGTCAAATATTCATCTATAGATTGGAATTTTCACTAGGTATATTAATTAAATATTTATCTAAAATGTTAATTTAATGTTTTCTTAAGGTATTTTTAAAATATTTGTTATTATCGTGAAATAGGTATCATATACCTACCTAGTTAAATTTCTAGTCAAATATTCATCTCTAGTTCACGTTTAACACCAAATACACTAAAGTTGAGGTTATGTAACTCATTCCGTTTCGGGCTAGGGATCCGTGACATTTGGATGGAAAGACTGTATTGTTAGCTGGGTTCTAATTTGCCTTAAAATTGAAACCCAAATGTATTGAACAAAATATACCATTACTAGCGTAGGTATTCCAGAAATCCAATCACAATATCAGGTCAGTACTATTATGTAGTACTACCTAACTTATTTCAAAAGATAATCATAGATTTGTAAGATTGCCCAGTAAATTTAAATAAAGGTTATGAAAGTAAGTTAACCCCGGTAGCAGTTATAACGGATTATAAATCAGTGATAGCCCAGTAGTAAAAACTATAGATTGTCGTGGTGTAAGATTTCGTTCCTATTTTTTTTGTCTGACTCGCACTTGGCCACGTTTTAGTATTTGTTGTTAATTGTTATAGAGACGACAGAAATACATCATCTGTGAAAATTTCAAACTGTCGTGCTGTCACAGTTTATGAGATACAGGCTGATAGTTTATGAGATACAGGTGACATATACTTACAAATGGACAGTGGTGTCTAAAGACCTAATTGGGTCCTATTTTTACCCTTTGGGTACGGAACCTTAAAAAGTTCATGTTGTATAGATATTGGAACTGTAATGTACGGAACGGAACCCTTCGTGTGTGAGTCCGACTCGCACATAGCCGTTTTTTATTTAATTATTAGAGGACAAAATTTTAGGTGCTGTATAACAGTTTACCAAAGTAGAGGTATATTATGTTGTATGGTGGTAGGCTATTTTGCGAATACTCCGCGTGGGCTATCCTCAAGTATACACTCTATCATTCATGATCATTGTTTATACCTATCTAATGGTTTCCACCATTAGGTAGGAATAAACAATTTTAGGAAATAAACTAACTTGAAACCAGAGCCCGTTAATATGAAACTGATTTGTTCTACAGACTTAAAGCATAATATGTCTAGTTGTAGTACCTTTTTTATGTTATTGTGACGGAACAAGCTCGACGCCCCCATGTTAAGCGGACTAACCTCTGCCCATAACAGATGCATTTCGTCACACGTTACGTATTGGTTTGCGCCCGTAACCTTGAGACATAGTAGTTAAGTCTCATGTGCCTGTAATTTCACTGGCTCGCAAGGACTGCTGCCGAAACGGCGGGATTCGAACCATGGACCTGCTGCACGGCAGTCTATAGCTAATGTCACTAAGCCATCACTGCCTAACGCAAGTACCTAGGTATAACATGCAGGTCTACTATAAACCTCAAAAAGTTTTTTATAAAAGGCAGGAGAGTGAGTCCAGTGTAGATGAATAAAAAAAAATACCTAAGTAGTCACGTTAGGTATACGTTATAACATAATAATCGAAAAAATCGGGTAGGGATCATTACCCTATAAGTATGATTACCGATGTTACATAGGTACTACTTATACTAGTATGTGATATGAATATTACGTCAAAAGTTAGTAGGTACGTACTATTACCTATGTAAATTGTTAACCGTGATAATAATTAGGTTTGATAATGACCAAACGGTATGGTCATTGACATTATCAAACCTAATTAGTTATTAATACTGCATTATAAAATATCATGTAGGAACTAGATGTTGGGTGCCTTGGTAGGTGGGTACATACGTATTTTCCTATACTATGACGTATACCTACAGCACCTGGGCGAGACATCATAATTATCTCTGTTATGTTACGACGTCTCGCCCGGGTGCGGACTCCATCGGCTTCGTCGTAGCGTGGTTCCTATTTATTCTGTGACGAAGTGAAAAACTCAATAACTTGATAGGGATATACATATTATGTAGGTACCTACCTCCATAATATTCACCTATGACAAATTATTTTCTGATAGAAGATACCTGTGCTTATTTGTTCTGTTTATCAGGTGACCGCAACCAATGAACAAACAACCTTTTCAACTCAGTAGTTTGGAAAGGTGTCGGTAGGTACTTTATCATTCGAAATCTGCGTGAAAAGTGATTTTTAAACTGACATCTCTTTATATCTAATAACGTGATATTATAATCCGGTAATATGAAAGAGGTTTTAGAAATCAGAACATCTATAGTTCCGGCAAATTAAATATTATACTCTCGATAGTACCAATTTTTTAATGTAGCTACTCTTGGAGTGCCCGGCATACCCGTGGAGTGCCGGGCTTAACCGTGGGGTGCCAGACTAGTTAAGTACTCGTGGGGTTCTGGGCTAGCATGTCAACCCCTCATCTCTACGGGTGTCTTTAGAAGCAAATAAGGGTAAAATACCGTCGTGAAACAATTTGTTAGTTATCGTGTCGTGTCGTGACCATACATCAGACCAACCTGGCCGGGCAGCTTTGGTCCTATGGTTATTGACCATCATGCCTTGAAATGAACCTATCTAAGGCCTTATATATAGATTTATGCTAGCAGGTTATTATAGTTTATAAGAATGATTAGGTCATTCTAATGAATATAATGACCCGTTGGGATGTCGGGCTATAATTGCACCCTCCTTAAACGTCTTTCTGTCAGAATCGTAAGAGGTGGACGAAAAAAAATCAGAGGGTTAGTAAAAAACTGCCATCTTTACTGAGATCCGAGAGGCGTCTGTTTAATGTTGAATGTCTTCTGGATGTTGATGATAATGAATTCTAATCATTACGAAATTAGCGCAGTATAGTAGGTAGGTATTAGTTAAGGAGAACTCGATTTTTGTAACAATCGTCCGGCTTCATATCGTTTCCATCATCAGATCAGATCTCTCACTATTATATAACATTGTCATAAAAACCTACTTATTATGGGTAAGTACCTACCTATGCAGGCAGGTAGGTATACAAAATGCAGGCTAATTTTTATATGGACAACTCAGCCCACTTGCAACTTTTGACACTAATTCACCAAGGTCTACTTATGGTACGAGTTCTTTTATGTAGATATTCTAGGTAGGTATACCTACAGCATATTTTCTCTTTGTTCAGTAGTTGTAACTAGGATCGTTGTAGGAAATTTGTAAGCCGGTCATGGCATCTACAATAAATGAATATTAAAGAGTACATAAGTATACTGTAGCAAAATCCAAACATAATATCTATTGACAACAATAAGCCCTAGATTTCTTTATGTAGAAAGAGCTGAAATATTGTTCATAATATTTACAATTACATAGTTACCATAAAATAACAAAAATAGGTATCTATCATCATCATCTAATTCTGTTCTTTCAGCCATTTTATGTATCCACACGTATTAGAGCAGGTGAGTTTGTAACTAAACTACACAGTAAATATTTTATGTAGATGACGTTATTACGATGACGCTGTAGTAACACACCCACGTTAAAGTTATGACTGAAAATACCGAAAAACAAAGTCTTAATTTTAAACTGTGGCAGACAGAGTAAAGAGTCTCGTCTCATCTATGCATTTATCTCTTTTTGACGTAGCACTTTATCTCTTTCTAGCGGTTATTATGATAGATCGCCGATATTCTCGTAAAGCTCTGATCAACTATTCTATGGTCATATCAAATACAAAATGGATCAGGAAAGTTAATATGAGTGTAATAATTCAGTCCGTTACAGATCAAAGTAATGGTAAATATCACATGGCGAGTATTCGATTTCTCGATCGTATACGATCCTCCGTCGTCACGGTCGGATTTGATGTATGCCACATTCATCGAAAAATAATAAAAGGGAGCAAAGTATATAGGCCCAAAAGGTGGAGCAACTTTAGTTAACGTTTGTTACTGGAGCAAAATATTACCATGAGAGGACTATATATATATATATATATTTATATATAAATATAATTTGAAAAGGTGAGCGAACGCTTGCAGTTTTCTAGTAGTATTCTAGATTATAACAAGAGACGCTAGAATAGCTAGATTTATTTGGAGCGACCATTATACAAATATTTGCCCTGTACAGTCAATATATTTTTTTTACCTTTGACTAAGATATCTAATAATATGTGTTCCGCCTACCTGCCAATCGATGAATAATATGGAATATACAAAAGTTTATAAAACTACTGATTTATTTATTTTAGTCTATAGAAGTGTTGATTTCACGGCATAACCATTATAAATTATAATTTTTCAGGACTTCAGGAATTCAGTAAAAAAATTTGGAGATACACCGTTAAAGCTATGGAAGCAGCTATTGAAGATGTTGAACGCGGTATGACTTGTACAGCATCAGCTAGAAAGCATAAGGTACCAAGAATCACTCTCTCGAATAAAGTTAGGGGGAAATCGCCTCGAATCAGAAAAATGGGCCCATGCACCTACTTATCAAAGAAACAAGAAGATCTTCTTGTTAATTGGATAAAACGTGTAGCAAAAGCGGGATACCCAGTTTCAAAAGGAATAATGCTCAATAATGTTCAAGAAATGGTTCAGGAGTTACGAATCAAAACGCCGTTTAAGAATGGGAAGCCGGGGCGAAAGTGGCTGCAATGTTTTTTGCGGCGGCATCCTGAAATATCATTATGTGGGGATTCGAACAAAATCCCAGAAACAACTTTCCAATCAGAAACATGGTCAAGGGATGTTATGTCGCATCTACGATAAAGTAATGCACAGTTGGATACTACTCATTGTTCTATTTAATTTATTCACCCGACATTTTCTGATTCCATGTAGTAGGTAGAAATGACTCTATTTTGATTTAACCGTATTATTTTTACAATGCATAACAACAGTTACTTTCATGGAACAAGAAAAACAAAAATGTTTACCTAGAAATGGAACCGACTTCAACACTCTAAAGTGTGAAAATACTCTAAAGTGTGAAATAACTTGTTGAAGTCGGTACCATGATAGTTAAAAAGTACGTAATATCACAATATTGTGCGCATGGTACCATTTTCGACAAGTTATTTCATACGTTTGAGTGTTGAAGTCGGTTCCATTTTTAGGTAAGCATTTTTTTTCGCCGTTTTTAGTGTCTCTCGCTACTTACGGGATCGATTGGATTTCACCAGCAATGACTTTATCATCAACGTAGGAATAAACTTTTCAGTTATTGTAATGTAACTCAAAAACGGCTTGACCGATTTTGATGTAATTATATTTATTGAGAACCTCCTCCTCTTTTGAAGGTGGTTAAAATGTTTAAAATTGTTAGCGGAAATGCATTTTGTATAATATAGTTTGTATTGAAAAATATTGTTATGTTGTGATGTTTTCCCTATTATTATCATACATATCATCCACAACAGTGTACAGAATCAAAATAACGATTTTACCGTACTGCAACGATAGGAGTACATATTCTAAAGGTTATGGCTATTGTTTCATGAGCAGGTGTCACTCTGTCACCACCCCAGACAATTTTTTATTTATATTGTACAACATTACTTGGGGTTGGGCTGACCCAACATCAATAAGATAAGGGTGTTAGTAATGTTTTAATTAATGGTAATGTATATTGTTGTCGTACTGTAAATGTATTATATGTTATCATATATATATATAAGTGTCGGCTACAGATGTAGTAAAAAAATATTGATAATTGATGATCCTGAATCCAAATCAGTTGTTTTTTTTTTCATATTTGTGTAACGATTTTATAGCTGCATAATTTAATTCCATAATTCCCACTCCATAATTCCTACTCCATTTGCATATCTGATACATGTATAATCTGAGGCATGAGCCTTAAAGATAACCAGTTGTAAATAGGCATTTTGTAAGCGAGCGTGTATCATCGACTTCATCGTCACTTATTATCAGCTGAAGCCCATAATAAGTAAAAATATTCATTATATATTGGTCGATTGAAAAGTATTTTTGTTATTAATAAATTATTTACATTTTTGTCCGTCGCATGATGCAAATTTATTTCAGCGCCATACATTGTAACATCCCGTCGCGGCAGACCTGTCTTGGTGATGGGCCCGTATAGATTCAACAAGCGTAGCGACTCGAAGGGACTGAGACAAGGATGGACATGCGTAAAAGTAAAGATGGGTTGTACAGCTACCGTTATCACCTTTGGTAACGAGATCATCAAAACTAAACCTCACAATCATTAACTTTATTCTGATCTAGGATGCCTTTTCATTCAATAATGCAACACAATGTGTGATATCATTGAACAGTAGAATTCTTCTGGCTAATTATTGTTTTGATACCATGCTTCTCTGTCAAGAACACAACGAGCGGCTTAATTCTGTAACCGGTTAAACAACTTGTTGCTAATTCACAGGCAATTTATGCTTTATCAATTCTTTTGAAATGGACTAATGACGTGGGATAACTGACTACACCTCGGATGTTGTTAAAAATTGATGTGAATTGGAATATAATATATTTTACATTAAAACATATTGAAATTTTCAAGAGATCCCATAAAATCAGCTCCCTATTATCTATTTCGAAAATAAAATAAATTCATATGTAAGCAAGATCTATCTTGGACGAATACAGGCCAATAAGATGTACGCCTTGTGTTCATTCATAAACTATTTTTAAAATTACTGGACCAATATCTGAATTTAAACTAGTGTGATATAAGCAAGTCATGAAGAAGGTTGACTAACGTATCACAAGACGGATACGCAGTTCAACCATAAAAAAAGCCAAAAAAGATTTTATATGAATGAAGTGCGTGAGTAAGGAAATGGCATTGTGTGAGTACTTATATGACAGCTAATAAGATCAGTGTGCAAATAAATCAAAGCTTTGAGCTAAATCCACTTAGTATTCGATAAAGACAGACAGAAGAAGAAGACATTTTGAATTTTGTTACCATTGTTTTTACTGACGAATGTCGTTTTGAAAAGTGAAATATGATACTTTAACAATATAAGTACAGATCTGTTATCAGTGTTGGGCTGGTTCTATACGCCGATCGACACAAACGAGCCATTATTTTTTGTTTATCTGCTCACATTTGTTGCCTTCTATATATTCTTATGATAAATATAAAGAAGCAGAACGTTTTCATTGCTTGAATTACTTCATCTTGTATTTACTAGTTAGTTTTAGGCTCGATTTCTATAATAAACAAAACCAGGTTTTAGAATTATGAAAATATTAGGTACACCGTTTTAGTGGTTTATTATGTACTATACTGTACTGCATCAGCCGGATAGTCCACTGCTGAACGCAACCTCCCTTCAATATGGGGGTTTGCCCTAATCCCCACGCTTGGCAGGCGGCTTGGGGATCACAGTGTGCGATATCAGTTCCTCAGAAAGTGCTGCTGCCCACCTTATGTTGTGTTACCCTTAGTCGCCTCTTACGACACCCACGGGTAGAGGTGGGGAGATGATTTTCTAGCTCGGCATCCTACGGGGATTTATCATGTCCCAAAGATATAATACATTTACATCAGTTCTAAAGCTAAGGTTTCTGAATTGAATTTAATTGTTTTGGTTGGTTACGGTAAAATGTTCAGTAGTTATTGTTTGGAGCTCATGTACAAAAATAACTTCTGGAGTCGTGGAAACACAATTTGTTATTTGATATATAAACTCAGCTTAAGTGACATTTATTGTCAACAGGTGCATTCAAAAAATATTGCATAACAACCGGTAAAGTAGCTTGGACTAAAAATATACTACAACTAGCAAAACAAGCCACTGAAGTTTGTCCACACGAAAGGCTGCTAAAACTTATAAAATTCATTTTCAACTTTGTAAAAGCGTCTATAAAATGATAATATGGATAGACCAAGATTAGGCGTAAACCAGTCTTCAACGCAGATCAAGAAAAGGAAATAGCTTTACAGGAAAATCAACCAGGATCTATGTTCTACAGCTTACGCGTCACAGATTTGCGTTGAATAGTTTTCAAATACGCTGAAATGTATTACATCAAAAACAATTTTAATACTCGTAGCAAAATGGCTGGATTAGATTCGGTGCAAGGGTTGATGAGGGTTTATTTTTATGCAAAATCGATTGAAAATTTGTCAAGGGAGAGCTGATATACAAATACATTATTATTTGTTGCATAGAAAAAAGTTTTGTGATTGTATATACATTAAAAACTTTCGTGACGATATGGCACATGTTTTTTTTTAGATAAAACAATCTTTTAGAGAATTAATAAAGGTAGCTAGACTTTATGGCTAAGGAAAAGTAAGATGGAAAAGCAGAACTTGCATTGTTCATGTTTGTACCACCGAGAATTTTGTGGTACTTATATTGTATTTTTTTATATTTTCAGTTCCAATTTTCTCCCTGTCTATTCATGGCAAACCAATGCTAATCCTAGCTAACTATACTTATACCAGACATAGAATGAATGGTTCTAAGGTCCGATGGATCTGCTCAAAGAGCCGTAAGTGTCTCGCCACTGTGACAACCATAGAAGACCAAGTTGTAAAGATCACTAGCACACATATACATCCCCCAAGTCATGATCCCGACTCAATGAATAAAAATGTGGAAGGCATAATATCATCATGGAATATGCAGTTATAGCCCAAGATGTCGAAATAATTACGTCACAAAAAGGCGGAAAGGCAAATAGCAAAAGTAATATAAGTTTGACAGTCATCTGCGCCATGAGTGCGGTTGGTAACCTCATTCCACCCATGTTTATCTTTCCTAAACAAGAACAAATGCCAGTGTCGGAGACAGATGGTCAGTGGGTTCAATTTATGCAAATTCTAATACTTATTAAGGTGTTAATGAAGATTTATTTGTCGAATGGCTTAAACATTTTGCAGCCCATGCGAAGCCCAAAGGGGAACAACCTGTTTTGTTGATTATTGACAATACAAGCAGCCATATTTCACTCTCGGCTTTAAATTACTGCATAAAGAAACATATCATAATGCATTCTGTTCCATCAGAAACTGCACAACCTCTCAATGTCTCATTTTATGAGCCTCTGAAAGCCGCTTACAAGCAAGAATGCAATAAGTACATGAAGTCACATTCAACTAAAATAAGTTACGATGATGTTCCAAGTTTATTTAAAAAAGTTTATACACAAGTTACTTAGTTTAAACATAGCTGAAACTGCATTCCGTGCCACGGGCATATTTCCCTTGAAATCAAATATATTAACTAATCAAAATTTTAGTGCAGTTCAAATGTCACACTATTCTTCTACTGACACTGATGATGACTAAAAAGTTAGAACTTTGGACGCGTCATAATTAGGGTATTGTAATATTATAAATATCATGGAGTTTTTGAGTTCTTTCTAAAAAACTGTTTTTGCATTGTAAAGAAATAATTCTAAATTGCTTTCTCTTAACATAAAATTTAAAAGCATATTATTATTAAAATCTATTAGATTCGCATACTGTTTTAGTTTTTAATGCACATTGGAATAAGTAATCTGGCATTAACGTTTATGTAATAATAGTATACTTGTTACCAGCCTGCACAAAAGCAATGTATAATTTTTAGGGTTCATGATGTATGCGAGTATTTTCATTCCACCAGAACATTTAAATTCCTGAATCTATGTGGATGTATAAAGAATTTTTAGATTTTTTAAGTCATCCTGAGTGATAAAATTATATTTATAAAATATTTGGTGTGATATACATATGTTTGACTATGACATTTTGGGTTTCATTTTGCAATGTTTTTTTTTTATATTTTCAATAATTTGTTCGTATTTGTCGTATGCGTCCTGTACTGCAAGGTATGATTATTATTATTTTGTTTATTATGATATTTTCGGCTTTTCTCTTTCGCACTTATTAATATTAATATATTTTTTGTTTGCCTAATAGCTATTTGAATTAATTCATAGTCGAGTTGTACAAAATAATAATAATATGTAAACAAATCAAAATAAACAAATAACATTTTTTCATAACAGAAATAATGAAAAAGTAATTTTCCGTCACAATAGTATTTCAGTAGTCTGCTGATGGCTTTTTTTTTTTTTGATTAGGTGAAGCTCAGTTTAAAATTAGCGCATAGTGATCCCGTAACAATTATGCAAGCAATTATCTGAAAGCGAACCAAGCATTGTGCTTTAACTTTCTTTAAGAACTGCATTTCCATAAGAAATTAAACCATTAATTATAATGAAGAGTGTGTTGAAAGCGACTTGGCAAGCCTTATATGCACAGGCAGTGCATTCCACAATCGTACAGCTTGGACTGTGAAGGACTTATCCAAGAACTGTGAAGTATGGGGAGGCATTTTCAGTTGAAGGGTCTCAGAAGATCTTACGGATAGGGAGTGTGAGTGATGTAAGAATTCAAAACGCTCTTTGAGATAGGGAGGAGTACTTGGAATGAAGAGAATATTGTAAAGCAAAGATAGGATATGAGCATTCCGTCGCAGACGAATTGGCAACCACTTCAGCCTTTTTCGAAAGTCGGAGATATGGTCATATTTTCGTAGGCCAAATATGAACCTTATACAAAAGTTTTGTAAGCGTTCAAGCTTATCTAGCTGATCTTGGGTTAAATCGAGATATGATATGTCGGCATAATCAAGTATGGGCAGCAAAAGAGACTGTGCAAGCGCAATTTTAGTGGTAATTGGTAGGAAATTCTGTAATCTCCTTAGAGAAGAAGCAGAAGCAAATATTTTGCGGCTAGTTTGTGCAATTTGAGGTACCCATGAGAATCTGCTATCAAATATAACTCCGAGATTTTTAACAGTATTGCTAATTGTTGCTAGCTTGAGTGTAGATCTGCAAGTCATCTGCATAAAGGTGGTAGAAAGAAGAGAGTTGATGAGATATAGAATTAATAAAAAATGAAAAGAGGAGAGGTGATAAAACGCCTCCCTGAGGCACGCCCGCAGTTGTAGTACACCAAGATGAGTAATTTTCATCAATGCGCACTCGCTGCCGACGCCCAAACAGGTAACTACGAAACCAAGCATTCACCGTTGGAGATATATTAAGAGAGCACAAGACACCCAATAAAATGTCAAAATCTACATTGTTAAAAGCGTTGCTAAAGTCAAATAATGCTAAAACTGACAGTTTTCCATTCTCCATGCCACATCTTACATCATCTGTGATCTTGACTAAAGCTGAAACAGTGCTGTGTCCCGGGCGAAATCCTGATTGGAAAGAGTTTAAAAGGTTGTTTCTGATGAGGAAAGAAGAAAGTTGTTGGTGCACAAGACGTTCGAGAAGTTTTGAAAGGAAAGGCAGAATTGAGATAGGGCGATAATCAGAAAATGAGGTCGCGTTGTTCTTTTTAGGTATAGGAGTAATCTCAGCTTCTTTCCAATAGGAAGGGAACGTACTGCTAGAGATAGAGCTATTAAGAAGGAACTGGATCACAGGCAATATCTCATCCAGTACTAACATGATCATTTTACGGGTGATCAGATCACTACCGACTGCATTCGATGTAATAGATTTTAAGCTCATCTTAATATCACAATCGGTGAATTGCTTAAAGACGAAAGAAGAATGGTTAGGAGTTGGAATACAAGATAGATGACGTAATGTCGCAGCTTTTGTGGCCCAATCAAATTTGGCAGAAGAGGAGAAATGCTGATTCAGAGCATCGATATCGAAATTGCTAGGGGTATTGTTATGGTGTGATTTTCCAACTCCCAATGTCTTAAGAAATTTCCATACTTTAGACGGATTATCATTTTCTAATGAATTGTGAATATGTCGGCGTTGTGCGTTTCTACACACCTGATTACAGCGATTTCTACGCTCCGTATACTTCAATTTGTTGTCATCAGTGGGTTTACACTTATATTTGAACTTGGCTGTTATCTTCTTATTCATGATAACTCTAATTTCAGATGTAAGCCAAGGTGCGGGTTGGTGCTTTATTTTAACGGGTCTTAATGGGGCGTGTTTATCATAAAGATTAGTTAAGATCAAGTTAAAATGGTGCACTTTTTGGTCCATAGTTGATCCATTTACAACATCAGATCAGTCCAAATTACGAGCATCATTTTTCAAACATTCAATGTCAATTCCACCAAAATTACGCTGCATCAGAATTTTAGACTTAGCTTTCTGCGGACGCATTTTGTATGTAACATAAACTAAGTCATGGTAAGAAAAGCGTCCGCTGCACACTGACCATGTTTTTTAACGTGAGATAGAGATGATACCAGCATAAGGTCAAGAAGAGAGGGGGTGCAGTTTGGAAAGTTATGCGTAGCATTTAACGGAAGAATGGTCAGGAATCTTCAAGAAGTTTTTCAAATGAAGAGAAAAAATTTATTTGACTGGATGGGCAATAATAGACACCAAGTGGCATCTTAGTGTGCGAGATATTCAGCTCCAGAAATAGATGTTCCCCTGCGTTGATGGGAGGTGGCTGTGTTGATATACTCAATATGGAGAAAGGTATGTGGGACCTAAGATATATGGCAACCCCACCACCCTTGCTACTTGTGCGGTCGTTACGAATAAGTCTAAAACCTGGTAAAGAGTACAGAGTAGTAGGAAGACATGGTTTTAGCCAGGTTTCAGAAACCAAAATGGCATGGATATTCGCATGATCAAAAGATGCTAACATATCAGGGAAATGCTTCGGAATACTCTGAGCGTTTATGTGAAAAACATTGAAATTCTTTGCTTCGTCATTCACCATAGAACCTATAATGTCCGACAAGCTCGGGAAACTACAAAAACTGCTGTCTGAGGAGCATGCGGAAAAAAAATTATCAGTTTCGTCATCGCTGCTTGATAATAACATAATAATATATATAGATATATAATAATAATAAAGTAATATATACCAAATATTATACCTAACTACAATAATAAAAACCAAATCAATAACTATCTATATCCACCCGCCAGCTGTGTGTTTTAAAAAGAAGAAACATAATTAAACACAAAATTAAAAACAGAAAATTAAAATAAACGATAATGAGTAGAAAAAAACAAAAATGCTATCTTGTCCTTGTCATGTCATTACAACTTACTCGTCTGCATAGACCCATAACTGATATTTTGCACATCTCGTCTACATAATATGACAATGACAGCAGTTATATTTGACAAATGGCTGACTTGACAGTGACACCAAGTTGATGGATATATTTACTGTTTACATTCATGGTACAAAATATTACGTTTAGTGGAAATATTAAATAAAATGAGGGTGGTGTAATACGAAAGTAGAAAAAAAGTAATATTCGCATAGAAGAGCAAAACAATTGATCAGTCTACCTTACAAATGACGACTGCAAATATACATAATCTAAGTCATCTAATTTACTTCCTGGCCCTACTGGCAGCCCGTTTGTGCTTTGCTGGGGCAGAAGCCTCTTTCGCCTGGCTACTAGCTACCTTCGCTGAGGTGGCCTCCTTCACTGCTGCAGTCTTCGACACCACTTTTGTGATTGCATCGAGATCTTCCTGGCAACTTATACGATGACGAGTCCCGTCGGGGCTGAGAACAAATACATTGCCATCCCTTGTCCAGCACTTTGAGATGCCATAACGCTGACGCGCCGTCATAAAAAGATTATGTCGGCTCTTCGTCAAGAACTCTGAGATGGTAATGCCTGTTCCCTTAAGGGTGGATTTCGATGACCATACCTTGTCACGGACCGCCACATCTCGGAACTTGCACAGAATAGGCCTAGGTTTGCTGGAGTTGCCTGCCCGACCCATCCTATGACACCGACCAATGTCATCTACAGAAAATGTTGACTGCTGCAGCTGATCATTTATCATTTTCGCAACAACAATGCCTGCTTCCTCCTGTGAATCTTCAGCAAGACCATGTATCAGCAAGATTTTTCGCTTACTTCTCATCTCCAGTCGATCCATGTCCTTGGCCAAACAGTGAATTTGCTCTTGCAGAGCCCGGAGTGACATTACTACAAAATTCTTGAATGTAGCATACTCAGCTGATATTGTTTCAGAGCTAGAAGACAGAGGTGTCCCCTGGAGCTTGCTCTCAAAGCTATCCATGCGTTTGTAGAAAACAGCCATTAGATCCTGTAGTGAGTCACTTAAGTGTGAGGCATCCATTTTTCTTAGTGAAAAAATTATTGTGTCAAAAATTTATGTGTTTTTAGTGATTTGATGAAAAATAACACAGAATGGCAGGCAGGGTATGTTATTCCTTGATTTTAACCATATATTAATGTTTATAAACACTTATTATGATTTTTAAATGTAAATTAAATACAGAGATATTAAAAGTACTTGTTGTTGTTTAGTCTACCCTCCGCCGAAAAACATTTAAAACTTCAGTTATGAATTATTATTTATCAATTTCTGCTTGATATTTGTTTATATTTATATATTCGTGTTTAATTTATATATTATATGTATGTATATGTATATATATATATATATATAATATATATATATATATATATATATATATATATGTATTTTGTATATATATAGTAATAATGTATTTTTATTGATATTTATGTATTAGAATGTATATTAAAGTACCTACTAGTAAACGTCATAATTATATATGATTTCAAGTTGCACCAACCGCCTATTCCCTTTTTCTGTTTCTGTCCATCCAAAGGCTGTCTGGAAGAAATTGCTTTTATAGCGATAAGACCGCCCATTGTAATACCATTTTGTAAGGGTTTTTATTGTTATTATTTAATATATGTAAAATTTGTAAATTGGTTTGCAATAAAGAGTTATTGTATTGTATTGTAAGAGTGTGATTTTTATGCAAAATCGATTGAAAATTGGTTAAGGGGGAGCTGATATACAACATTATTATTTGTTGCATAGAAAAAAGTTTTGTGATTGTATATACATTAAAAACTTTCGTGACGATATAACACATTTTTTTTTAGATAATACAATGTTTTAGAGAATTAATAAAGGTAGCTAGATTTTATGGCCAAGGAAAAGTAAGATGGAAAAGCAGAACTTGCATTGTTCATGTTTGTTCCGCCGAGAATTTTGTGGTATATTGTATTTTTTTATATTTTCAGTTCCAATTTTCTCCCTGTCTAGTCATGGCAAACCAATGCTAATCCTAGCTAACTATACTTATACCAGACAGAGAATGAATGGTTCTAAGGTCCGATGGATCTGCTCAAAGGGCCGCAAGTGTCTCGCCACTGTGACTACCATAGAAGACCAAGTTGTAAAGATCACTAGCTCACACATACATCCCCCAAGCCATGATCCCGACTCAATGAATAAAAATGTCGAAGGCATAATATCATCATGGAATATGCAGATTTAAAAATAGATTCAATAAATGTTACTAATATGTGTCCTATTCTACGAATATATTTTCAAAAATTCTATCTAAGTATATAGACAAACAACTTCGCCATTTTGTAATACCCACGATATTTGGAGTGTTTTAAAAATCCCACCTCAGAAATATGTTGATCATGGAAGGAAAGATCACGAACAACGCCGTTGATTATTTTGCTTTGCAAAAGCATGTTGATTTACGTATGTCCAGGAATAAAGTTAGATAACCACCCTCATCAAAATGTATGTATTTTTTTTATTATTCTGAACTGGGTAGCACTTGACCACTATCTCACCTGATGTTAAGTGATGATGCGGTCGATAGATGATGGAGCGCGTTTACCCAGAAATGATGATTATAAGAATGTATGATTATAATGTAATATAAAGTGGTAAGATAACACTGTTTGTTTACAAATACCTGTATTATTCTGTACACCTAGACATAAAATTTATATTTACTTAATTTTTTGTAGTCATACCACTTAAAAGTGTGAAACTATAGCTACCTATTAGGCAAAGTGTACAGTACCTTAATAAATTGCATTTTTTTTATTAATTGTGATGGAACAAGCTCGAGGCCCACCTGATGTTAAGCGGACTAACCTCTGCCCATAACAGATGCATTTCGTCACAAGTCACGAAATCCGCTGCGCCCGTCACCTTGTGACATATGTAACTACATATGTCACAAGGTGACGGGCGCAGCGGATTAATAACTATTAAGTTTCATGTGTCTGTAATTTCACTGGCTCTCAAGGACTGCTGCCGGAACACACCGTTAGGTGCTTGGTGACAGATTTTCTACGTGAAGGTGGTCGCTAGCCAGGCGGGCATTCGATAATGCCCTTCCACTATCTGGTGAAGCTCAAGCACGCGGCGGGATTCGAACCATGGACCTGCTGCACGGCACTCCATAGCCCATGCCACTGAGCCATCACTGCATCAATTTAAAAAAAAAAAACTAAAAAAACATCAACTATTTCTGACCTCGCACTTCAGCCCAAGAACGCAGTTTTTTTACGTGTATTTTAATATTAATTATGTAATTTAAAGGTCCACAATTTATTACAACAAGTCATGGAAAAACAAGGCTGAAATTAGCCTAGCCTATTATTAAAGCTAATTTTCATCATTCACATTCCAACCATTACAATTCTGATAGGTAATGTTTAATATCATGAAAGTATATTCTTAAGAAAGAGATTTATAACTAAAATTTAGTTTAATAACATGTCTAAGTAACATCAGCTTCTAATAGTTTTCCCCTGGTGGTGTTTTTAAAGCTCCGAACAAGTAGACTAGGAATCGGTCACGATAAATAACATCCAGGAACACGACTCATCTTCAACAGGTATAAAGCTGCCTTTCCACGAGAGATGTCAGCTATGGACGCGTGAGGTATCCACCAATGAGATCGCTTGATTTGTCAAGTTATGACAAATTGTCAAGCTGAAAATGAAGTGATCTGATTGGTGAATGCCGCACGCATCCATAGCTCACATCTCTGGTGGAAAGGATGCCTAACGCCCACCGTGGAACAAACCGACCCTACCTCCATATCGACAAAATTAAGGGCTATGAAATTTTAAATCGATTGAATCAGACCAGCAGTTTGGTATTTTATACTCTAAACGTAGGTACTCTACTTTTTATTAGACACCCCGTGACGTCGATCACTGCTACGTGTATGAAACGTTTTTAAGATAAAAAATAATAAATTATATACAACCTAAAGCGTTAAGAGTTGCACTCGTAAAATTACTATTTCTAAAATAATTTTTAAATTGAATAAAATTGTGTTTATTTTCCAGAAGCAGAGATTACGACATCTGTGAAGGGCAATCCTATGTTGAAATTTTCTGGCTACCTCTATCCTCCCACCTATATGTAAATATATAGATATAATAATATTACAGTTTTACCAAGTACAATAGTATACAGGGTTATTGGAAAAATGGTAACAACCTCTCAAGGTTCACTTCTGTTAGTAATAACAAACATTTCAAGGTGTTTTTTAAAGTTTTAAAAAAATGATTTTATTATTTTTTATATTTTTTGTGTTTTTTTTTTATTTTGTTTTGACGGAATAACTACGAGGCCCATCTGATATTAAAATTATTTTGTGCCTGCAATGTGTATGTTTTTTATTACTTTGCACGACGAAAATATTCAAAACTACTTACAGGGAGCATAGCGTGGTCCAGTGTTGCCGCGGTGGATGATCTTGGCTCGGAGTAGGCAATAAAACACGATATTTTTTTTCAATACAAAAAAAATGTGTCGCGTAATGATTGTTAGGACAAGCAGAACACAACTTTAAGAAATTGTCAGCATATTACCAATAACCTGTTTAAGAAGAAACGAAGTATATGCTTATTGTGTATTTTATTAAATGGTTCACTTGATTTTTTTGAGAAGTTTAAATTAAGAAACAACATTGACAACTTATAAAAACAAGTTTTGAAATAAAGCTAAGAAATATTGTTCTCAATTTAAAAAAAAAACGGAACCGACTTCATACACTGAAAAGTATGAAATAACTTGTGGAAGTCGGTACCATACTGATATAAACCGTCCTCACATAAACATGGTCCAACTTACAAATGTTATTTCATACTTTTCAGTATGAAAATGAAATAGATTTATTCATAGCAATACAAGATTATAAAAAAAATATTATGTATTGTACTTATTTAGTATGTTAGTGTCGCCTTTCAAGCGGAGATTGTGGCGAACCCTCCACGTAATGGCAGTGACTATTATATATTCAGGAGTGGACCAGCCGGATGATACAGTTATACTCAGCATACACCCAGAACACTTTGTTATTAGGTTTGAGCTGTGACTACAAAACGCGTAAACTTCGCGAACAAAATGAGCGTGACTTAGCAGCTTAGCGCCATAGCGTAATTTATATTTGTTTTATTTTTTCAAATTAGTTTTTATTCATTAGTATGTACATAGTATGTACATAAACACATCTAAAGTTATAAAAGTGGAACATGTAAATGGTAACATTTTAATTTTTGCATCCCACTTACTAAGCGTCTACTATCTTCGTCTAACCCTAAGACGGTCATAAGATAGGAGCGAAGGCCTGTTATGTGATCTATAGCGAAGGGATACATTTGTTTAACACGATAGCTCAGAGCATGTCTTGAGTTTTAGGGACGGATGGTCGAGGGTTCAAATCCCTCTCGTAGTTCAAAAGTTTATCCTTTCGTTGTAATTTTGTAAATTAATGGTAGATACAGACAGAAAAGAGACTACTTACAGAAATAACATACCTATTATTGTTTAGTTTGACGACAAGCTAACTTTGGTTGTCGCTCTGTCTGACGACCCTGGTATTCAAGGCTTAAATCCTGACCAGGGCTATTTGTTTGATTTTATGGTGTCTGTTTATAAGTCTTGTTTGATTGTGTTGGGTGTGTCGATTCAGAGCACGTCCTAGGGAGTCTTATCCCGTAAAGTTAGGGAGTACAAGCGTGTAAACTTTAAAACGGCAAAATCAATTGATATGTAAATGTAGAAAATATATTATTTTCAGGACTGACGGTTTTGAAATTCACCTCATCTGTCGGAGACATGCCACAGCTCATCTACAAAGGATATTTGTTTACGCAACACTACGTTCGGGATAACGGGCGAGTTGCAAGATGGCGTTGTTCCAGAAGGAAATCTGGATGTAAAGCTACAGTCATGACAAGGGAAGGAAAATTTGCCTACATGAGAAATGACCATAATAATCACTGAATAATGTATAATTTCTCAACTTCGACCGATCCAGAATTCATATACATTTTCACTGGGGCCTATAAATGATGGGGATATTATTAGCATTTAAGTTGTTTTAAGTTATTGCATAAGTGTTAATAAAATTTAAAAAATTTAAAGCTTGATATTTCAAGATGTGTTTTGCTAATTTAAATAACTACCACCTTCGTTTGCTTTGCTTAAAAAGCTTTTCCCACTTAGGTTCACCATGTCGTAATAACTTTTGTCCACAATTTCACTTGCCAACAGGTGTGAGACATCATATAAAAAATAACTCTCAAGGATAAAGTATATTTGTTTCATCTCACTCTTATTATTTTGGCGCATTGAACTCTCAATTCTTATATATTTATAATATATTTACTTTTATTTACAAACAAAATTATTAAAGTTCAATGTTCTGCTTAAATATTCCTGGTTTTACTGATACTTAATCAAGTTCCTCCGTCATCTAACGACATCCTTAATCCTGTGAATTCCTGTGACACCGAGTAGTTCCCTTGAGCCAACCGTTGCCCTCTCCTGGAACGTCTGTTGCAATTTGATGTAATTTAATCAAAACCGACTGAGGCTGTAGTCATGATAAAATTCAATATTTTATCTTTCAGAACCTAAGTTCAACCTGTCTCAACGTGGCAACTTGGTTATCCATATCGGAGAGTGGCGCTTCAACAAGCACGTCAGTTGGGGTTCCAAGGTTCTCCGGACCTGCATTAAGAGGAAGAACGGTTGTAACGCCGCCATCACTACCGTTAACGACATCATAGTGAAAACGTTGGGAAAACATAATCATTAGTACAACATATACTGACGATCAGACGTTGTAACCTTCATATTATGATAATATGAATATAACAGACACTAAAATCTCACGTCGCGTCGTAAGGGTTATCCTACATTGCACGGAAGTCAGAAAAGGAACAAAGAAAATTAATGAATCTGCTACAAATAACATAATTTTCTTACTTATGAATCCCGGAGCATTATGTTTAAACGATCTCATCAGCCAATCACAATTAGAACAAACGCTGAATGTACATACTGCTACCTAAATCCTCATTTTCCTCGATAGTGGCAAAAGTCTGATAATGCAACATAAGTTTCTAATAGTGTTTTATGGATTGTAGGTTCAATAGTTTTTTCAATTATCTGACCCATGTGAGAAATTCGTTGTCATTAGTATATAATTTTTACTCTTAACTTTTAAACCTTTAACACAGGCGTATTGAAATTATTTTGAAAGCCTTGCAGATGTTGGTTAACGAATTCTTACTGAATAAAAATACAAAGCGTACATAATTTTATAATCATAACTTTCTTTCATTAAGTGTAATTGATTAGGGAAAACGATTGGCTTAGGAAATGTTGTATACTGTTGTCTTGATTAACTAAGGCTGAAAATCTGTTATTTTTTTTTAAATTAAACGAATACATGCGGTGTAATCATCCTCATAACAACATATATACTCGTATTAAAAGTTAGATGTAGTTTTTAGCCTGTCATTATTTAGATAAGAATCAAATTGAAATTGATTATTATCATGTTTTATGTGCTACTGTTTCTTTTGAGCATCAGCTTTATCAATAAAATTAAACAATTTTATGATTATGTACTCTCGGAGTTATTAATTCTTAATTTGAAACCACTTTATACATATATTTGTACGGACTCTGAACGGCTCTCTGATGAAAAGAGTATTACTCAGAAAGTACAACAAAAAGACACAAGATAATTCTAGCAAAACTATCACTGCACAGTTACTAAGCAATGCTTTAATAAAATTCACACAATTATGTGCATATGATGAAAGTTGAAGAAGGTTGTAAAAATACAAAGGTGTGAATAAAAACTAGAGTTCACTTATTATTGTTATTGTTATTTTAAGTCTTCGATATCTCAAGTAAGAAATTATTTTACGTTTGCTTCAACTTGTACGGATGGTAGTTAAATAATTACAAATTGTTTGAATATGATATTCATTGCTTTGCAACCATCACTTACTCAAATCGTCACAATATTAAGTGATGCCCGTCAAGAAAAATGTTGGGAGTTGCTATTATGAAATTTACAAACTTCGCACCGAAATCGACCAATCTTTTTAGTCACGCAACTATATGTAAAAGAAAAATCTCACTGATTATGCAATTCTATTCGTAAATAGCAAGGCCCGATTAAAGCGACAAAATTTAAACGCTTTTTTCGCCGTATTCGGTCTGCTTTGGTCCATGTTCCAAACCAAGAGACAAACATTGTTACGTTCTGTTACACCTAATAATATATATAACCTATTTACGCGGTGTCAGCAGTATTTTTCTCTATATAAACGGTGGCTTCCAAAATTAAGTGTTCAGATTTATTGTGATAACTCCAGGAGTCACCAGACTCAGTACCAGTATACCCTTCAGGTGGAACCTCTGCCCAAATTAGTAGTTAAAAGTGAGTTGCGGGAACTTCAAAAGTCAAGTGTATATTAATAATTTTATTTTTTTATAAAATAAATGTGTGTGTGTCCATAAGTTGTTTTTTTTTAAGACAACTGAATAGGTCCACACAACAGTTCGTTTTCAATAATATTTAAATAATACCATTAACTGGCCTATCCAAAGATGTCGGCTCATCCTTCTCTTATGTGCCGGTGGTGGACACGTTTATCACGTGACTGCTGTACGCATATTTTAACTGTAGGCATCTACACATATATGCGATTCTATTGCTGATTCTACGTTTACAAAACCGCGTTAGGATTGTAAATTGGCTCTACTACTCCCAGATTTTGGTGTAAGTTTACTTATTATAAATTTGATTTTAGATTTGAATCCCGTGTTTGCAAAATCCCAGCGCGGCAACCATGTGATTATGATCGGGCAGTACCGCTTCAACCGCGTCAACAAGTATGGCAACCGCACGCGCTGGGTGTGCGTGAAGGCCAAAGCCGGGTGTCGCGCCTCGCTACATACCACGGACAACGCCATCGTGCGCGTCTGGGGCTTGCATGACCCTTTGGCCCATACCAGCACAAACCGCTACCTTTCATAACAGCAATACAACACCTGCACATTACTGAGGATGGCTTGAGATTTTTTTTAAAGTCTACTCCAACTTATATTTTCCCATAATGTAGTATTTTAATACTACACACTCAATATTCAATATATGTAAGTTTGAAACCGCAACATCGAAATAGAAGCTTTAGTTCAAGAAGCTTGCGATTTCTATCTCGCAATACTTAACATACAAGCAAAAAATGGATGCGGATTTAATTACCATAAGCAGGTATAATACGATAACCAGGCAAACTAATTGATTATTTCCTCAAAAGACAAAAAATATTCTTAATTGTTGTAAATAAAATGATAGGTGTGAAGGAAATATAAGTGAATGAAGTAAATTAATGTTGAAATCAAATCGTAACGTGTTAAGAAGTGGAAAAAGGTGGAGGAACAACGCATTTAAGAATAATCTAGAAAAAAATTGCAATTGCTATGGCTAAAGTACATAAGATAAGGTGTATAAATGTTTGAGAAGCCTTAACGAATGATAAGTGTTTAAAAGTTGTCATACTCGTATAAAGTGTAAGTGACACTGTCTTTATGAGAATACTTTATTAAAGTGATATATATGTATCTCTCTTAATTTTATAATTTGTGTCACACAATTACAAAGTTTTCGAGAGGAAATATTATAGTCAAGTGCGGGATTCGAACCCGCGTCTAATTCGCAGAGCAGACGTTATTGCAAACATGACAATGTTATAATGTGGTTCAAAGTTGAAAAACCAAGGTCTGGGCGAATGATGAGGAGAGAAATGACAACTTCTGTAAGGTTTTTCGGGCATTTTTAATACATGATCGAATCTCTTGTTCTCTGTCCTATTCTGTGTTTGTCCAAGCCCAGAGATAACTGTAAATCTGCACTCGCTCAAGATCTACACCTGCAATATGTAATTCAGCAGCGCCTTCTGATGAACTGTCATCTTACTTTGCGATCCCCAAGCCACCTGCCAAGCGTGGGGATTATGATAAATATCCCCCTTAATATGGGAGGCTGTGCTCAGCAGTGGACGATTGGACCGATACAGTACGGCAAAAAATTAGTTTTCAACACACTAGTTCACATTTAATCCTTCTCCCACTGCACTTATTAACTGCACCCAATAATTCATGCAGATATGAGGCTATTAGTGCCATTGGCATAGTTAAGATTATTAATAAAAAATAATAATACGGCAATATGATGTAATATGTTAATACTTATAGAACTTCAAGTACATCCGATATTATTGCCTCGGTGTACAAGTTAAGAAGTAGGGGTGACAATCTCTCTTTATATATATATATAAATCAATTGCGGTTGTTTGTCTCGCTAAAACTCGAGAACGGCTGAGCCGAATTAGCTGAGTTTGGTTTTGAAATCTTTGTCGTAGTCCAGGAAAGGTTTAAACCATTAGAATATTATGGAAAAATGGCGAGGAAGATAGTAAAAACAGCAATTTCATTTTCCCATATAAACTGTTCTACGTTTACTTTCCTGTCAAACATTTGACGTTCGTCCGTTAGGATAGATGATACGAAGTACACCGGATCATCTAGTAAGTATATAACCTTGTCTGACTCCACGGCAATTCCTCTAGTTGGTCAGTCCCCAAGTGCTCCATTTGGTGTCCAATGTTAGTTCTGTTATTAAACTAAATCATAATCTACATCTAAACATTCCAAATGTCTTCATTTTATTTTGATTAAGTTGATTTAAACTTAATATTTTGAATGTATAATAAATGTACCTTACCACTTCGTAGTGGCACAATTTCTGTTAATTTACAATTCCGTATAATTGTATTAGAGATAAAAATAAAAATATCTTGTTTAGAAGGTACTTTTAGTAAGTATTCCGTATAGTATTTGAAAATTTTGCAGCTATTGTTATAGAATCAGAATATTATGTGACACATCATTACGGTATCGAATATTGTTAGTTTAAAGATACTACGAACGTTATTTATCTTCAGGATTCGGTGGTGGTTTAAGTAGAGTTTATTCAGTTTATTAGTAAATATAGTGAATTATGATTAAAAAATGTTAACAATGTCAATTATTGTATAAATTATCTAAAACTTTGCGGATGTTTTACTTCGTCTTCAATTGCTTGTATTTTATCACTATAAAATGTTCTCATGTGCTCTAATAAATATAACCCATAATATAATGTATAGCCTCATTATCATCAAATATCATACGTGAAAAGTAACTAAGTACCGTGCGTATGGGTCAATACAAAATAATTTGTAGTCTTGGGATTTTTGGTCCGCATAATTGGAGGCTATCCTCAAATCGTCCCTCAAATGTGTGGGTACCTTGCACTCACTCGTGTTGTCCTTTCTAAATATAATACAGATTGTAAAAAAATAAAAAGATCTTCATGATATTTATATAATGTAAGTAATGTTAGTTAGTTAATTTTAATGTCGTTTTATTGATTCATAGCTATAATGAATTTTTGTCTATGGAAATTTAGTTTATTATGATTCAACGCAGCTTTCCCGTGATCGACCATGACTTGATAAATGCTTCAAGAAGCGTTGTGTACTTAGTTCTCCTGCTTCGTGAGCCAAATATTATAAATCTTATACAAGTAGATATTTGACGAAAAATTCATACGATCTAAAAAGTTTTAGGGAGTAATTTTAATAGTTCTCTACCAGCATGATCATTCCAAAACGTAATGTAATGCCTTGAATTATTTCCGTGGAAAGACCGTAAAATGGTGCATGCTTTCAACTTTGACGGTGCGTTATGAGCATGTTATCTGTGTGTTTCGATTCGAAATGTCAAAATAACGCGGCTCAATAACATTAACTTTTTCTGTACGGCCTCTGTGGAGTAAATATAAGAGGTAAGATACAAAGTTCCCCTGTGGTGAAGTAAAGTTAAAAATTATACGTTTATCTTGTGTCATGGCGAATAAGGACCCCTGATGTGAAATACGGATGTATTTGCTGGTTATGTAGGTGCCTGATTGTGTGACTGGGCAACAATCCACCACAAGACTAATTCTTGCACAAGAGTTCTGGATAATCTGTGGAATGTTATGTGTTATGTGGATATAGTTATCACATCATATGCGTTGAAAGACACAGCATAATCTTACGTCATATGATGTTTTGGCATGTATATTTTATTTCTATGTTTTATCCTAGTATGCTTAGTATGTGAATAAAAATGCACGAGTTAATTTTAATTAAAAAAAGTACCTTTGAAAACCTTTTAAAATAAGTGCAATATCTAAATGTTTATATTGAATGACATCTTGTGTGCAAGCCATAATGACAGCACTTTTTCTAATTTATAATTTTCAGCACCAATCCTTAAATCATTAGAAGGAGGCAGACGCACGTTGGTATACCAAGGGCATCGCTACCTGCTTGTCTGCTCCCGTTCACGATCTACCAGGCGGCACTGGGCGTGTTTCAAGCAAAAAGACAAGAAACGATGCCGCGCAAAGGTGATCACTGACGAAGACACTGTGGTCGCTTTCGTTGCAGATCACAACCATGATCCATTTGACATGCAGACACTAATAGACATGTAGCTACTAAATACGCTCTTGTTGTGTCTCAACATATACTTCTAAATATATTTCTGAGTCTAAATATATGCGATTTAATCAGTGTTTCTATATTTTGAGTCTATGAACAATCATCATTCAAATCTTATATTAAGACACTATAATGCAAATATAAAAATGTATTACTTTATAACTTTTAGGCGAGCATTTGTGTAAGCGAAACGGAAACGTAGAACATTTCTGCTTAGAAAACAAGCATGGTTCTCTGTTCAGACGAAGTCACAAGCCGTGCTCAGCCAATCCTATAATTAGAAGTCTTCTTTCTTTGTAAATCAAAGGGGGAACTATCCCCATATATCCAAATATAGTACATAAATAAATACAATTGATATTGTTCTGAAAATTTACCAGGATTAGAAGTTAGGTCTCCTTAGCGTATGTCCCTTTCGGTGAGTATCACCGCAGTGTCTGATATTCAGCCTCAAAGCAGTAGTGTGCCTGTGTTTAGGCGTGAAAGGCAATATAGCTAGTAAAATAACTAGGCGGATGTGACGTAAGAACTAACGTGTTGGACTGACGAGTGTACTGCAGTGTCATACAGAATAAGTGCGAGTGTAATAGACATACATTCGTATTTTCAGGAATATGCGTAATATTCGAAAATTAGTAACATTCGTATTTTCAGGAGTTTAAGGAGTTAACAAATTACAAAATTTTACTTCAAAGCACCAATTAGGCATTTTAATTTAACTTTTTAACATTTTGTTGGGTAACTTTTATTTCACTTAGAGAACAGGTTAGGTGTTTTATTTTTTATTGTTATATTAACTGATCGGTATTGAGGATTAACATATTACATTAAATATGTTTCCTTATTTTTTCCTTATACCAGCATAGGTCTTGATAATTTGTGATATATAATGCCAATGCCAAATTTTAATATCTCATGAAGCGTTATATATTTCTTAGGATTAATAATTAAACAAGTAGAAAAAAAAGGTTCATAAAAAGAAGAAAACAATATAGTCAAGAAAATTTGAGAGTTCTCTAGAAGCAGTGAAAAAGTTTGTCTAAAAAACTCGCAGCAAGAACTTTTAATGTAGGAACCATACAATTTCGTTTAAAGAAAGATATACCATATAGCTTCGATAAGATGTAAAGCTTGCACAGGTCCTTACTCAGTGCGAATAAAAGAGAAGAAGAAGGCACCGTATTTATTATTTAGTAACCGGCTAGGACTTCAAATAAGTTTTTTTTTTTTTTTTTTTTTTTTTTTTTTATTGCTGATAGGTAAGCCTTTGACCACAATCTCACCTGATGGTAAGTGATGATGTGGTCGAAGGTGTTAACAGGCTTAACCTAGAAAGTTCGAAACTGGCCGGAGCAATATCCGGCAAATATTACGCGAGTCTTAGCCGGTTACTAAATAATAATTATGGACAAAACTCGCGACAGTTTTTTAGCTCAGGCACCGTATTGTTCTGTCATACGGTTATTAACTGTTACTATTGCTGGCGGCAAGACTTTTCTGAAAGTAAAATTGACTTAGGACTAAGCGAGGCAACTTTTTAAGAAAGCAGGAGAATAATCCTTTTAAATTTGGTATAAGGCTAAAAATAATTAATAAGGTTTTAATGTACTGCATTCGGAAGTCAGCGAATCAAAACAATAATATTTACAAGTGGATCTGTACAAGATCAGAACAAGACATAAGAGATTTGTTTTTTTACAATATACTTTTAACTTAAATGGTAAATACTGTTTGAGATTTTTTATAATCCCAGTCAAATGTTTAATTATGTAGAGTCTAATTTTCAATAACACCCTGAAAACGAGAAGCTTGCTTTTAAAGGGAAAAAAATATGTATATATAATCGATCATGGAGCTACGGAGTACTTAAAATATAACGTCCGAGTATGTGCCGAGTGGCATAAAGAGGTAATAACATAATTAAGGACAAGAAAATTAAAAGAAAAGTGAACAGAAATAGGATAAACATTAAACTTCAAAGATTCGTAACAAAAATAGTAAAACAATGGCGAAGAACCTAAAAAATAAACCTGTAAGAAAATATATCATAGTAGAAAATATAACAAAATCCTCTGAACATTTGTTGTTATTTTTGTTATTATTTGTTGTTATTTTGCCATTAACGTGTTTTTGATTTTTCTTCTTCCGATGTTATGATAAGTAAATAAACCATTGCTACTCAAAATGTTCTTCGGAGATATGTTTGCCTAATTATATAAAATTGGAGTATTTTTATGTGTCTCTTATAATTCATTATAGTACCAACTGGTACTATAATGAATTTCGTAGCAGTATTTATGGAAGTTCAAAAGTTTCTGTCAATAATCTAAATTATTTATAAAATAGCTTATTTTTTTATAGAACCGACGCCAATATTTACAACATCGCGTTATGGACAGCCGGTAATCATGGTCGGCAAGTATCGGTACAACATGTGGTCGGGGAGCAAAGGAAAGCAGCGTGCTCGATGGGTCTGCACGAAAGCAGCCGACAGCTGCCGTGCTACCATTATTACCTTCTTCGACAGCGCAATAGTTCAGTTTAACTACGAGCACAACCATTAATAATACATAATAATGGCTAGGTTTCTCTCTAATGGAAACTCGAAAGGTAAAATAAATACAACGAACTAATCCCTTATAAATAAGATGAGGGTGATAATTATGTTTAAATGAATATATATATATATATATATATATATATACTTTGCTGGCGGACAAATACTTTTTCTTTTTGTTATCATATTTTTTTCCGCTATAGATACAGCAGAAATAATAATTGATCGATAATCCTGAATCCAAACTAGTTGTTTGAATGCTAACTGTTATATAGTTGATATGCCACCAGCACGACCAACTGGTAACTAGCGGTTTCTTTCATCATTTATCATATGTACGGCCAACGAGTGGAATTCATTGTCTTAGTCTGTATTTCCTGATACCTACATGTTTTATCTGAGTATCTTTAATGGAAGAGTAAATAGGTATCTTATAGGCGAGCGTACACTATCGTCGACCGCACCTAATAGACGGTGAGTCAAAGGCAAGCAAAATTTATAGTGCATAAAAAAAGGTATCATATATTGCATTGCGTTGGATTGATAAGTATTTATTTTTGTTAATAATCAATTGTAAACATTTTTATTTATTAAAATTTATTTCAGCGCCATACATTGTAACATCCCGTCGCGGCAGGCCTGTCATGGTTATTGGTCCGTATAGATTCAACAAGCGTACCGACTCGAAGGGACAGAGACAAGGGTGGACCTGCGTCAAAGTAAACAGAGGTTGTACAGCTGCCGTCGTCACCGTGTGTGATGAGATCATCAAAATCAAACCTCACAATCATTAACTCTATTTAGACCTAGGTTGCCTATATATTCAATAACACAACACAACACAATGTATGTTACAGAATCACAAATTTACGAGAGGAAAAATTATAATCATGTGCGGGATCAGAACCCTCGTCATCCACACCTATAGTCGGGGTATGCTCTGAACGACTGAGCTAACATGAAAATGAGTCATAAATGAGTCATAACATCAATTTTTCCTATTGTTCTTTAACTATCGTGTGGGGATGGACTATAATTTTTCCTCTCGTAAGTTTGTAATTTTGTAATGTAATCCGCAGAGCATGCATTTTTGCAGAAATAAAAATATTAAAACAATGTAATTATCATTGAAAAGGCAACTTCTTCTGGCTAATGATGATTCCGATATGATGCTTCTCTTTCAAAAACAACGAGCTTAGAGTAATGAAACCAGTTAAAAATACATGTGATAACTCCGGCGATAACTTCATTTGCAAACTGTAAGCTTTGGCAATTGAAATACAATGGAAATTTCTTCAATGTCCGTGTTGCAAGAATATTATTTGCATTTACCTGATTTGATAAAAATGATTAGGTAAATAGTTGACCCCGTGGGGTGTCGGGTTAGGTGTCACCCCCCAATTTCTTCCCTTGGGTGTGGTAAGAGGCGACTGAGGGAAAAATACCCGAAGGAGGGAAGTAGCTCTTCTGAAGTAAACTGACAACTTCCACTGCGATCCCCAAGACGCCTGCCAAGCGTAGGGATTAAAGGAGACGTGGTTTAAAGGTGATCGTTTCGGTTGATGTGATGAAATATTATTGACATGAGTAAACTATTTCATCATGGACGTAGGGTTATTTAAATGTGTCCGGTACATTGACATAAGTACTTATTATTAAATACAACGGTAATATGAGCCATCAATTATTATTTTCAATCAGATATAATGCTACACCTATAGGCTTTTCGATTATTAGAAATTAAAAATTAATATCTTAATTTCAGGACCTGTATTCACCACATCTCGATTCGGAAATCCAGCGGTTGAATGGAATGGATACAGATACAATAAGTATCCCAGCTGTAAAGGCCCCAAAGTGAGGTGGATTTGTTCTCTAATGCATCAGGGCGTGGCTGTTAAGCTTACCTAATCACTTTCAATAATGAAGTAATCAACCTGAAGAATGAACATAACCTACGACTAAAATATATTTAATTAATACTTAGCGACTTATTAGTGTTTTCCTTCTTTAAAATTTTAAAAAGTGTGTTAGTGTTTTCGAGTGAATTGTTTCTATTACAATTTTTTAATTTATCGTGATTCAATCTATGTTTAAATAGCACAATAGTACAATAAAGTTTGAATGATATTTTGCGTAGTGAAAAAATTTGATTTCAAGTATTTAATTTTTCGTAATTTTTATCTGTTTATAGCACCATCGTATGATGAAGTCCGGATGATATCTATTGTGTGGTTGTTTTTCAGTTCCATATTTTACCACGTCTCGCTTTGGTAAACCTGTTTTTGTGTTAGGTGTCTACAGGTACAATAAATCTCATCGATGTCAGGGAATCAAAGTGACATGGTACTGTACTAAAGCTGGTTATGGAGGTTGCAAAGCTTACCTCATCACTATTGGAAATGAAGTTCTCGCCTTGATAAATGAACATTGTCATTAATTACTTAAGGATAAGGCCTTTTGAAAACTGTCCAGATTTTATAGTAATATACATTTTCACTGAAAACAGATCTTTGTGGCAAATGGGACTTGATCATTTGTTAACTATATAGAATAATATAAAGCAATATATTTGCTATGCGTAGTTTGCCTTTTAGTTCCAATCTTGTATTGACTTGGGTGTTACGCCTATACGACTTAAGACTTTGCTGATTTATCTGTTTATTAATCAAAACACTATCTTCACGACCTCGTTTTGAATATAGTTTGACTAAGAAAGCTGTGTTTGCACAGTGGTCTCAATTTGGTGACTGAATCTGATGGAGTGCCTTGATTTGTTGTTATCTTGATGATTGGGTTGGTGCTGTAAAAGTATGCCTATCAGTTAAATAGGGGATAGGAAGAGCTGTCCAAAGAAAGTACATCCTGAAACTGAAACTCATTTTGAAATTCAAGTGCTTACATTGCATGTTCCATTAACATGAACACAAGGTGTAGGTATATATATAAAAACACACGTCACTCCTGTCAATCTCATATATAGCGATAACAAAAGAAATTATTTATAAAAGAAGTAAGAATAGGCAAGTTACCCTGGGAGGTCCTGGGATAATCAGAAATCCCTTGACTCCAGTAACTTGTCCAACCGCGCTCGGTTGGACAAGTCGGGTCACAATAATAACCAAGGTTTTTCGTCCGGAAGTCCATTGTTAAAAATATTGGAAAAGTCAAAAATGTATCGGTCAGGGTAGCGTACTCTATACTCAGCATAACCAAACAATGTTCTGTGAAAGTAATAAAGGTATAGGTACTTCATTGTGTATTCATCAACATTAGTTTTTCTGAGAATATGGTAGGTAAGTAAATACAAAACATGTGTTGAGAGGTGGTCAAAATACCCGGGCTTGGCTATGATATTCAAGGGAGCAAACCAGCCGGCATTCTAGGTACGCTGCCTACTAGTAATGGGCTACCTCGTATAGCTATAGTATTGTAAATAACCTGTTGTATTTTTAAAAAAGAAGAAATATGACGAAATGATCTGTATTGAAACAGCTGGATTGTACACTGCTGGCCTAACTCATTAAGGGAGGGTTCGCCATATTCCCCACACTTGGCACTGCCAAGCGTGGTCTTGGGGCTTGCAGTAGATAATATAAGATAACAGTTCCTAAGAAAGCACTGCTGCCCACGTTCCGGTAATGTTCCCCTAGTGGCCTCTTACGACACCCATACGGTTAGAGAAAAACAATTAGAGATATAAAATATCAGAATAGAATTAGAGATTATAGTGAAGAACATTTATTTTCGCAGCCAAAATTTTTAACAAATCAGGTTCTGCAGTCTGAGAAACTGGGATAATCAATTCTCTAAAAATTTATTAGTGACCTAATAACTTCTATAATATTGCGATAATCAACTTTGTTGTTTGTTATAAATCACTACAGATGAAGACGTTTTTGAGTCCATAAGAAGACCATAAGTGGCGGTGAAAATAAGTATTTAATTTCTAGTAAAATTTGAACGAGTGTCAGACATTGGCGGCGGCTACCCGACTTCGTGATATTTCGCAGGGTCGATGGAAAGAAATAACCATTAAGTAAAAGATGATGTGTTATATGCGCTTATCCGCTGAAATTGAACCGCAATTCTTGAAGTAACGATGTTTTCCCATCTCGACAACATACGATACCCGTAGTACACACGAAACATTACGTTTTTGTGGCTGTGGCAGCTGAGCTAATATTATAAATATGAAAGTTTGAGAGTTACGATGATAGTGTGCATGTTTAATATTTCGTCAAGCCATAACTGCTAACCCGTTTTGGATGAAACTCACAATAAAGATAGCTATGGTCTGGATTAATACATATAATAGTTTTAACAAAATCACTTTTCATCAGTGTACATGGGTGAAACCACATGGTATTCACAAAATATAAGGAATAATTATAGTCAGAATGTTAAACAGTTTGAACGCATAAAAGTCTTCTTAATATGAATATTTTGTTTTTAAAGCAAATTTTATTCGTATAGTACTTACAAGTTCTTTTTATAATTTCACATTTCTTTCATACCGAGTTTTTTTATTTGGGCCAAGTGAAATCTAGCCCGTATTCTCAATGCGACGTTCAAAATAAAGGAGAAATGTTCCCAAGTAGGATTGCACGCGCATTTATTTTCTTGTTTATACAAAATTGTTTATTCTTGCTGAGTAGAGTTGGTCTTATTATTTTATTTCATTATTATTCTGAGTTGGTCCCATTCAAATTTCATCAATATCGGAAGTATTTGCTGAAAGCCTACACCTGAATAACATAATAATTAGAACTCCATGGTGGTATGGTGGTAATAATAATAATAATTTATTTGCCGGAAAACTATTAAACGTGTTACAATTATTTCAACTAAGAATATTGTGGGTGAGTGAAAATCGATCTAGTAAACATCAAATATCATTAAAAAGGGGGAAAACATTCTTGAAACAAAATACTCGTATCGTTATCGAAGATTTTTGTTTTCAGTACCAAATGTATGGTTTTCTCACACACGTAAATGACCGCGTCATGCAAATAGACTTCTACAAGTACAATGATCGGTACAGGAGTGGGACCAGGCTTTATTGGAGCTGCAACCAGGCGCCCAAAGGGTGCCGCGCTGGGGCCGTCACCATCGAGGATACAATTTTCAAAACGAAGGACTTCCATAACCACTAAATAAAACGTTACGACCAATTGAAATGGTATTTCAGATGTTTAGAATATGAAATAGATGTTCCAACAAATTATAATTTCTAAATGTTAATTGTTATTGGTCAGTTACCAAAAAGAGTTGTATAAAACCAGTATGTGTTACGGTTTTCACGTGTGTTGATATATAATACAGTATTTTAATGTCAAGTGTGACAAAGGCAAGCCTATATCAGTATTAGTAATACTTGGGGTTATTTAATGCTGGTTAAAGGATTAGGCATAAGATACAAATACAAATACAAGAATTTGTGGTGTATGTATGGTATTAGATGTAAAATTATTACAATGTTTCAGTATTCTTCGTTAAAAACATCTCGGGAAGGAAAAAGCTATATGAATGGCTACACGTTCTACTGCAATAGAAAATACAAAAGTACGAATACTAGTTCGTACTTTTGTAGTGGCAGTGCACACACTCAGGGAAGTGTAAAGCGCGGTTTACACTAAACAACGAAGACTATTCCATCATCATGTCGAACATTGAACATAATCATGCACCTCCTGTTTTCAAGATATGAAACAACTAACTACAAGAAGTATATTCCTTAATGGAATATACTTTAAGATATAGTCTATCGAAATTCCACGTTGAGCGTGAATATATATATATTTATGATTATTTTGTGTTTTAGCAATAACCAAAATATAAATAAACGGTCAAATGCGTGTCGAACCACGCACAATGTAGGGTTCCGTAGAAGCCCGTTATCATATTATAGAACGATTCTGTAGTTCTTTATTCTCCTCCACTTTCTTCCTGCTAAATCTAAGAAATAAGAGTACGATTGCCGCCAAGTTATTATTTCAATTGTAATTCGAAAATTAAACAAAATTCGTTTGTGAATTCTAAGATACTCGAATGAAAACGTAACGATAGCGTGATTCAGAATCCGTTGGTACATTGTAAGAATTTGAATGTCATTTAATTTATTTTAATCTATTTAATTTATAAATAATTATTCTATTATAAAAGAGTTGATATACTTATGAAAGAAAAATAAAAAGTTTACATCGATGTATGCAAGTAAGCTTATAAATGGGCTATTATACTATATAACTAGTCTGGCCATAAATACTGTAACATAAAAACTTTTCAGCTTTAAAATTATTATTTAGGATTGGGAACGCGTTTATAACTTAAAAATTTTCTTTCGATTTCGCACCATTTCATACATTATTTCGTGTTCATTGTCAAATAACAATATGAAATGAGGTGTTAAAGAAAATAGGATAGCTGTATTCGCCTAGTGCAAAGTAGGTATTGAGCCCTCACTTCGGTCATATTCCAGACACTTCTAAAGCTTGGTATCAGCCGTAGGTATGTTCGTATATCCTAATATCAACAGATACAACAACACTTCCTCTGTCGAAGACCATAAAAGATCAGGCCAGCAGCGTCTCTTAGAACTACAAATTAATGCTGTTAAAGCCAGAATTGGTTGAAATCCCATTAGGAAGTAAAAATATTATGATATTTCAACAATAATCTTATTTTGAGAAATGAAGATTCCTGCTAGAAAAATGTCGCGTATTATAAAACAAGACCTGAAGCTCGGTGCTTATCGTCGATATACAGTAAATGCCCTATATCAATCTTAAAAATTAAATAGAGTGCCTTCCGTTGCGATATGCAAGTGAAGGACACGGAAATATTCTCTTTACCGATGAAAAAAATTACACTATTGAAGAGCACTACAATCAGCAAATTGATGGTGCGTGAAATGACGTGATCGATGACCTTGGTACGACAAGTACAGACAGCAAACACTTCTAGTGTAAAGTGAAGATGAGGTTAAAAAGTACTTTATACCTATATAAGTCGAATCTTTGTACTGTCATATCTATATCTATACTAATGGAAATAGTTTGAGACCCGGGAAAGGGCATAGGATAGTTTTTATCCAACTGCGCAAAAAGAGGTTAATGGTTTTGCGCGATAACCGCAATACGCGCGGGTGGAGCCGCGGCTGGAAAGCTAGTCTATTATGTATGACATAGGGCATAGTTATAGTTTTAAGATTTTTTATTTAAGATTAAGTTTTCAATGCCAGTCTTTACCCCTTATAAACAACCAACTACTTCATCTTAGTCACTTTAAAGGATTTATTCTATAGATTTTATATTTGGTTCAAAATTATCCAACACCCAAGTTCAACGACTATTACTGCTAAACTAATAAAGTTATCTCAACCGCTATACTTTTCCTTTAAAGTTTATAAAACGCACTATCAGCTTGAATTTTTGCGCAGATTTTTCAAGCCAGCAGTTTAGCTTTTAGAGGAGGGGGGGGGGGGGGGGGGCGCCCTGCTGGAACAAAACTTTGCACTTTAAAGTTTCATATTTCGTAAATGGAGCATTAAATCGAAAAACAGTATTAGCAACCCCGAAGTCATTTTTAAAGACCTATTCAACTATACCACACACAAAGAGATAGACGACGAAAAAAATTCATCCCCACATCACATGTATGGGAGGTACCCTAAAAAAAATATTTTTCAATATCTTATTTTACCACATTGTCGGCGTAATTGATTTACATATCCATACGAAATTACAGCATCCTAGTACTAACGGTCTCTTAGCAAAACCTCGGACAGACGGACAGACAGACGGACATGACGAAACTATAAGGGTTCCTCGTCTACGGAACCTAAAATAAACATATGAGTTATAGGGAAAACCGTAAGCGAAGGCTAAATGTATTACAAAATGAGTAAGTATGATTGTTTTGATTCCATAAGATGGCTTCTAACCTCAATCTCACCCAGAATCTGATGGCAAGGTATGAAGTTTTGAATAAGAATAAGAATATAATTAAGAATACCTCTCAAAGACAGCTGTCGGTATTCTTTAGGTGCTTGGTTACAAAGTGTTTACTTAAGGAGGTAGTTAGATAAGCAGACATTTGCAAAAAACCCTATGTGATCAAGCTTGAGCTTTATAAGTAATGTTGAAATTTTTGTCAAACAATAGTCAATAATTTTAAAATAAATTCATACTTACCTACTGAGACCTGGCTTTAGAAAATCTACTTACCATTTACAATTAAAATAAACGTCACTATTTAAAGAAAGTGCCATAGGCTTAGCGTGGATTACTTACATAGTTTTCCTGTATAGTCGGTTATATTGAATTTAATTATATGTATGTAGAATATTATGTATGGTCGAAGTCTTCAATAAACTATTTTGAGGTCATAAAACTCATTTCGCGATGGTATCCTTCATTGGTTTTCAGGTCAGATGACTCCTCAAACTAGGCTTCTAATAAAATTATTGATAGAATATAAACATTCGTTGCTGTTCAATTAAAAAAATATATCTACTTTGTTTTATTCCATCCTTCAACACAATACCAACCATTATCGAACAACCATTATACCAACTATTATCGAACACCAACCATTATCGAACAACCATTACCAACCATTATCGAACACAATACCAACCATTATCGAATATAAACATTCGTTGCTGTTCAATTAAAAAAATATATCTACTTTGTTTTATTCCATCCTTAAACAAAATACCAACTTGCTACCTTTAAGGTTGTTATTTCTACTGATGTGACAAGTACAGAATGCATCGATAAGGAACAATAAACGGAATAGATCACAATTAATATATATTTATTTGTTTCTAATTTCATTGCTTTAGAACTAATCATAACAAAAAAACACAAAAATTTAAATACGATAATAAGTTAACCAGTCAAATTTAAAAAACAAATTAACTCATTTTTCTAGCCTATTGAATTTATTTTTATGGATAGGAACTATCTAATGATTGAAAAGCCGGGCATCAATCAAAATAATTCTGTGCCGCCAGTCAAACTTACAACCTTTTTTTTTTTTTTTTTTTATTGCTGATAGGTAAGCCTTTGACCACAATCTCACCTGATGGTAAGTGATGATGTGGTCGAAGGTGATAGCAGGCTTAACCTAGAATTACTGGCTCTCAAGGACAGCTGCCGGAACACACCGTTAGGTGCTTGGCGACAGATTTTCAACTTGAGCGTGGTCGCTAGCCAGGCGGGCATTCGTAAAAATGCCCTACCACCATGCGGTGAAGCTCAAGCCCGCGGCGGGATTCGAACCATGGACCTGCTGCGCGGCAGTCCATAGCCAAAGCCACTGAGCCATCACTGCTTCAATCATTACACTAACGCTTACAATCGATAAGTAAGTATAATATCAAATACAATATTAAAATTCTTAATAATATAAACAGCGAATTATTCAGGAACAATGCGACTACAATCACTAGTGTTGATACTGGTGGTACTTTTCCGCCAGTGGAAAATAAATATGGCAGCAGAAGCAGGGCAGCCGTCAATTTGTTGTTTTCATTGTCTGTAAAATTAAATAAATACCACGGTAACGATTACTTGCACAGAAAAGTATAATTCAGAAGACTTTAATAAAAGGATTACGACGGCAATAATTTATATACAACAATAATTCTCTGGTAAAATAATGGATACTAACAACATTTTTATACAGCTAATAGGCTAGATATTGACGGCACTGCCCGGGAACCATTTGTAGGGTATTGAGATAAAGGTACTTGGACCCTTGGACAAAGGTGACTCATCCGCCAAAAAACTTAAGATGTTTATCATATATTCAATAATGAAAGAGACTAAGTAGTTAAATCTATGTATGTAAGTATACACAGATAGACCATGAGCTGGAATAAAACAGGATAATATTTATGACACCATTGATACAACAAGTAAAAGGTTCCAGTATTCAAAAGTTAGGTAAAAAAACAGTACTATAAGCATGAAAATATACAATAACAATACATTCCTGCGTAAAAGACGCTATTGTATAAGTTTCAGTTCTTTTTAAATATACATATAGGTACCTACACAGGAACTAAGAATAAAATGTTATGTGGGTGTACCCAAAGCTAGATTCTTAAATTCTAATTTAGGTATACCTATACACCAAGAAATATGCCTAACTACTGCGAGTATGAATCATACCATTACCTTACAAGTACTTTATAAGAAACTAATGTTAGGTAAACGTATGTAACAATTAGGCAAATTCATAATCATGTCTTCGTAGTAATTGTATCCTTTTTGATGAAAATTTAGCGGAATCATAGAAAGGACCGACTACAAATTTGAAACATTTTATATAACTAAACGCATTCGTCGCTAGCTGGTAGCTAAATCCAACAAGTAGTAAGTAGTAGGTTAGATATAACTAGAAGTTCCAGTTCAGTTGTATGCATCAAAAAAACAGTTAACTATAAAACCTGATTGGTAATCAATGGCAATCGCCATCTTAATTGAAAATGTGAAAAGCAACGAAACACCTATGCCTAACTTCCAACTGAAATTAAATAGATGAAAATAATTCTCACTTACCAGTAAATCTTTTAATTATGTCATCAGGCATCTCAAAATCTTTTAATAGTTCTTCCATGGAACATAACACTATCAAACCACAATTCATTAATTTATTCGTCCGTGACTCCGATGGATTTTACTTTGTCGAAACGAATGAAATCAGAAATGAAGTGCGTGTACCTGCGCCGCGCATTCTAGTCTATAGTGTTACCAGATGTTTATGTGAAATTTCCTCCTATTTTTTTTCAATATAACCCCAAATATTAGCATTTTGAAAATAAAACTGAAAGAGTTTTCATTTTTACTATAGAAAGAATACAAAACAAAATATAGTCTTATCATTTTAAACAAACATAGCTTCAACTATCAAGGCCATTATGTAATAAGTATCTATATTAAGTATATATTTTTCTACAACCCGTCTTTGAATGATCGCATATAATTTTCTGTTGCAATCAACTATTCTACCACCGCCGATACAATTTGAAAATAAATCGTCGGCATAATAGGTCGCTGCGCGCTTAATTTAATAGTGCTATGTTATACAAACTTAAAATTAGGTTTTTTAATGTTATTGTAAAATATTTTTATAACCTTATAATGTTTCCTTGGCAAAAACCAATTCGTACGCTGAGACTTCTTAGTTTTTTCTAGTTTGATCATCCATTCCATTGTGGTTTTCAGCTCTCATAATGATTTCAATGTAAAGAAAAACTTACAATTTAGCAACATTATCTTTAAATGTAAGCAATATTTAACAATAAGCAACCCTGGCAACACACCTGAATGGCAGAGGGGAGTAACGACGTGAAGTATAAAATTAGGTATATCTATAAATGGCGGCCTTTGGGACACAGTTGAAGAATGTTCCGTTGTGTTCTGTTATTTTACTATTTATTCTTATGCTCTTGGTAAAGTTTTGAAGACCTACAGTACCAGTATAGATAGTATTAACTGCGTATTAAGATACTTAATAATACTTCAAAAGAACCTAATCAATTTCATTAATACGTTTCAGTAACCGCTTTATTGATGCAACGTACGTAACGGTTTGGTTGTAGCTACTATTTATTTGGTCGTATTAGTTGCGATAGTTGTAAGTTTAAGTACCTAAATTTATGAGATAACTAACAAAATATGTACATTTAGCACACGGAGAGATGATACTACATTATAATAAATTGTACATATTATGGCTACGTGAGGATATGAACCTTGAGTTGAGACGTAGGTACCTAGCTGATTTTACTTATGATTCGTGCAAGCATTTACATTTCTTTGTGTGTAACGTAAGTATCAGGATACTGCTTACATTATTTACCCAAAAAATGCCTTGCTAAACAGTTCTTCCTTTATAGTAAAGCTAATGGCAATCTTCATGAGTGGCCTTCATCTAGCAGGTAATCAATACTAAAAAGCTAAAACAGGCTGAAGATAACAACAGGTATACTTGCTTACTCAATTTCAAATATAACTCACACATATCATAATATACATACGCTTATATGTATTAATAATATACATATAATATTTATATGAATATATATAATTATTATACCACACAGCAATTAAGCAATATCACAGTTTATAATGAAAAGTGGTAGGTATATGGACTGATAGAACTTTTTTATTTGGTCCTATGTCTCACGTCGTAATGAGACGGGTAGAGGATTCCATAGACAGGCAGATTGAATAGTGAAAGCAGACTAATTCAATAATTATCGATTATATATGGACCTAGCTAATTTTAGCTCTCGGTAACGTTCTGATTAGGTATAGTTACCTAACAATGCTTCAAAAGAACCTAATCGATTTGATTAGTGCGTAAATACTTTGTTCTAATCGCATTGTTGGTGCAAGTTACGTAACGAGTAGGGAACCAGTAACTATTTATTAGGTTGTATCAGTTGCTTTATTGAGCTGATATATAAATTAAATTATAATAGGTACTTTAGATAACAAACAAACATAAGAATTCACACTCTTTATTGTTCTGCGGGGTACAACGTGACGGGGGCTGCTTGCAAAACAAAGCGATACTATAATCATATTATCTTTGCCACCCCACGAACCCTGTACCTGCCTATTATAGTATACCTAGGATCCTACTATTAAGATATATGAATGGTAAAATAAGACCGCAGGGTAGGTTGGTTATGTATATAGGCTGTTTAGGTAGGTTCGTGAAGGCCGAGTAACATTCATGTTCTCAGAGTAGTCAGGCTGCTGAAGGCCTCTTAGAGGGACTGCAAAATAAATATATATCTAGTACTTACCTGGTAATGGTAACTATAGCATATTTGAATATTATAACAACAAAAGTATTTCCTAAATATATATATATATTAAGAGTTGAGGAGTTAATCCAAAAATAAAATATTAAAGGTTTTGTAATTTTAACTTTAAAATACGGTTTAAATTTTTATGTTTTATTTTCAGAAACATGATTTACCAATTCTATTAGAAAAAACATTGAACATATTATTAAGTAAAATAAGTCCTTTGTTAATAACAAGTATTCGATATACCGACCATTACTTATTTAAAAGTTCTTATAATAGAATAACATTTTGGCTCATTAATCTCGAAATAAGAATAAGCCTCCTCAATAAAAACACATCAACACCGTTTAATACGTTAGAAATTGACAATATAACAGGAAACCCTGCACAAGTGGAACCAAAAAGAGTGAAAACTGTTATAGCATATCGATTTGATACATTAAAGAAAATATATTAATATCTAATCATAACTTAATTATTTAAAAGTTGTAGTAGTGAGCCAAAATTTTATTCGAATAAAATGTTGGCTCACTAATCTTGAAATGAGAATAAGCCTCCTCAATAAAAACACATCAACAACGTTTCATACGTAAGAAAATGACAATCAAATAGGAAATTTAATACGTTAGATATTGACAATATAATAGGAAACTCTAATAGTCAATACTTCAGACACGTAAACGCGGCACAAGTGGAACCGAAAAGAGCGAGAAACTGTTAAAACATATTGATTTGATACATTAAAGAAAATATATTATTATCTAATCATAACTTAATTATTTAAAAGTTGTAGTAGTGACCCAAAATTTTATTCGAATAAAATGTTGGTTCACTAATCTTGAAATGAGAATAAGCCTCCTCAATAAAAACGCATCAGCATCGTTTAATACGTTAGAAATTGACAATCTAATAGGAAACTCTAACCCTCAAAACGAATGGGATCAATTTTCTACAAACTCAGATATAACGCAAATAGTTGGTACTTCAGACACGAAAACCCGGCACAAGTGGAACCGAAAAGAGTGAAAAACTGTTATAGCATATTGATTTGATACATTAAAGAAAATATATTAATATCTAATCGTAACTTAATTATTAAAAAGTTATTTTATTCGAATAAAATTTTGAATATATATAACCATAAAAACCTGCTTCTTTGTACCGTTCTCGTGGATCAGCTCGTAACGCGTCATCTGTGTTGAATACTTTGAGCTCCACAAAGTCCGAACCCTTAACATTAGCAGCGAAGAACTGCATTCTGCTGCAGACGACTTTTCTTCAGCTCTTAGGATCTTAAATAGCTTCTCTGAGATCAGATCTGGCTTTGGTTTGTACTGCAAACAAAAAAAAAAAAAAACTTATGAAACAGCTTATAATGACTGTCGAAGAATTGAAAAAATAATTTGCAACGATTCTACAAATTATAAATATTACTGATTGAGTAACAAAAAATATAATTTTACACGTATAAATTTAAAGAACATCAGCAATTTTATTTATGTATGCCAACACAAACATGTTTTACTTATTAATTTACTTTAATTCAATGAGTAGTTTTAATTAAAGTTGTCGCGAATACTCGCTGTTATTCGGTATTCGGCAATACTCAAAATTTTTTTTATGTTCGTCGAATACCGAATAATACCTAGCTATTATTCGGCATTCGACGAATAGTCGTCTAAAATAAACTTTTATCGAACAAAAAACTAATGAGTTAAAAATAATCAATTTTTATTATTTTCCTTAATAAAACAATACACATTATTAATTATTATGTGTAATATGTGCCTGTGCCTATCATATTCATGAAATTAAATTCTTTAATACTAATTAAATGAAAAATTAAATTACTACGTTACATATATGTAGGTATGTATAACATGAAACAGATTTATTTAACCTTATTGTTTTCTTTTCTCACAACCTTAGAAGAAATTAGAAATATTTTTAATGTGCCTTATTTATGTCGAATAGTAATGTTGAGTTATTCGACTATTTGCTAAAGTGAATAGCGTTAATCGGTATTTGACTATTCGCTATAACAGCTATTCGCGGCAACTCTAGTTTTAATCAAGAAGACAAATAATTTGTGTATCAAAGTCATAATGTTTTTAGAGAATATTCCTACCAACCTACTTGAACACACTTATTTATAAATATTTACCTTTCGTGTGTTGAGTTACTTTTTCTCTTCGGCTCCGCAATGGGGGGTACTACAGTGCTCGCGGATTCAAATTTGGAGTCAGATCTGTAAATTTAAGTAACCATTTAATACCTAGATTAATTAGTTACACAACCAAATTTTTTATCACGAGTTATAAATAAGTTATTAGACTAATGATAAACATCATATTTTTTGCTATAGCCAGCTTCATAAAAATTTACAGATCTTCATGCTGTGCGGCGCTGCACTGGGCTTGACACATACCTAATATTTACATAACATTAACATGTAGGTGATTGGAGAGCACATTTTTGAACATAAGAAAAATAATCGAGTGAATATGATGTTGGGGAAAAAATATTTAATATTACTTACTAACATTTTATCGGAGCAGGAACCAGCAGAGTACACTTGTCATTGATGTGAAAATTAATATCGATATAAAATTTATGACAAAAAAACCTAGGTTTTAAAGCAAAAAAAAAACATGTCAGCAATATCAGCAATCAGTCTATAAAACGCTTAACTATCACATCATCCAGGATTGAATTTCCAAATAACTTATGATGCACATGTTACATTTTGTTCTTTAGTACGTTACACTAAAGATGCAAAATTAGCAGTAATAAGGTAATTAGATATATCACGCTACAAGGGTTGCCAACGGTTTGTACAAGAAATAAAATACCTATGAAATAATTAAAGAGTTCCTATTTCAGTTTTAGCTTGTTTACCACCTTCAACCACACCATCATCCTTCACCAACAGGTGAGATACTGGTCAAAGGCTGACCTATTAGATCTAAAAATGTGAAGTATTCATTCAAACCAACAAAAAGGAGTATTCTGGTTTTTATATATTATCTAAGAAAAACCTCTAATTTGTATGAAATTTGGTAATGACGAAACCATTGACCTACACCTGGGATACTTATTACATTAATTTTACGCATGTGAAAACGAGTACTCAAGGCAGAAAATAAAATAACTTTTATTATAACTATTGTGGTAAAGAAGTAATATCAACGTTGTACTGTTTATTTTAATTGATCAGGCAGGAAAGGTACACAAAAACTTATCACTGAAGTACCAATGATGCTGAAAACAGTATTTTGTAGACTTTATGTGTATACAACAGCGAAGGTTCT
Source organism: Plagodis dolabraria (assembly GCA_963854805.1). Taxonomy (NCBI): domain Eukaryota; kingdom Metazoa; phylum Arthropoda; class Insecta; order Lepidoptera; family Geometridae; genus Plagodis; species Plagodis dolabraria. Next base: position 10,254,223 of record OY978445.1, on the reverse strand, counting down.
TCATTAAAATAATTTAAAATATCTATATTATTTTAACATTATGGTTGACAACCCTAGCTGACGAAAGCAAAACTGCAACAACAACTGCTGACGAAAGCAAAGAATATGTACATACATGACTACTGCTGAAGACAGCAAAGAATAAGTACACTTGCGAACAAAAGACTTCTTTTAATTTTTCACTTGCTTCCGTCCGCGGTTCCACCCTCGTGAAATCAAGTTAACCTATTATATGTGCTACTCGAGGAGCTAAAGAAACTCTTTGTGTATGTCATTCAAATTGTTTCAAATGTTACAACGTGAAGAAAAAACATACTTGTAGGTTCACACGTACACAAAAACTTTATCTTTTATTTACATAATAATGCGATAAGCTAAACTATGCAAGTCATTTTGGTTGTTTAGAATACTTCTACCAGTTTATTATTTCTTGGGAATAACAGTAGCTTACTCATATGTTTCTTAAATTATATTAAAACTGAGGTAGGTGCTTATGTAGGTACTTCTTAAAAATACCACAGACAAATATACCTTCATCTGTCCTATTTAGACCAGCTGTATGTTGGACAATCAAACTTACTGCAAGACACATGCAAACGCTACACCATCAGTATATGGAACACATTTTTGCAGTTGGAAATCCTTTCTTACAAATTTATTATTTTGTTGGAATTAGAATAGCTTATGCTGTTTTAAAGTACTTTAATAAGTAATTAGTTTATCAAATGTTCGTTGACAAAAATACTTTTATATAACCTATTGGAACATATATTGAATATACAATCATTATTTTAACATTTAGATTTTTTCAGTAACGCATGCTAAGCGCATGAGCAAAAATTTTTACAACGCGCGGGATCAAACTTAATACATGAACATATGCAACCACTATGCCATCGGTATATGTGACTTTGTATTTTGTCCCTGATTGTACTAAAAACTTTATGATTCATGCACACGATGCGATTAAGTGGTAGATCATTTACAAAATAGTTGCTTACAATCTATCTCCTCAAGGAGAAAATTGGTTTCCAAGCACCTAACAATTGTACTAACAGCGATACCTTAAAGATAGTTCTATACTTGGTTTATTATGTTCACCACTTTATACCTAGCATTTTTGACGTAAATAGAAGGATAGCCTATATTCACTAAAAAATTATTAAAATAAAAAAAAAAAAAACATTTAAGATCAAAAAGTGAAATTGTATCCATAACTTTAAGAAACCCCTCAAAATCAAGTCAATACTTTTGAATTTAGTTAAGAAGTATAAACAAACCATTAGCTGTAGATTGCAAAGTAGGCAACTTTATGAAGTGCAGCGTAAGTACACAGAATAAGTAAGAAGTCTGTGTAAATATCAGGTAACTGTGGGAATCGATATTCGATGCCGCATTTAATATAAAGTAGTTATAGTACTGTAGAAGATATTCATTTCGTGATTGGATTTTGGGTGAACCAGTTAAGTTACGTAAAATTAATAATATAAAGTTATTTGTAAATAATATTGGTAGGTCAAACTTACATCACATTGTATAGATGACACGGATAACGATTTTAAAGATTTTTATGTCCCAACAGTTATGAAACGAATATATAAATTTTAACAATACTTTGGAGTGTACACGAGATTCGCTACACTTGAGGCTCGACAGAAGCCCTTAGTCATTGTTAAAACGAAATTTTAATCATGTGCTAAACCATGGTATAGATATATTTACTTATGAGATGTATTATGTTAACCTAATTTTAACAAGACTTTGGAGTGTACACGAGATTCGCTATGCTCAAGGCTCGACATAAGCCCTCAGTTATTGTTTGATTCATTTAAACAATGCTTTGGAGTATACACGAGATTCGCTACACTTGAGGCCCATACATTGTTAAAAAAATCTTGTGCTATAGGCAGACCTAAAACTATGGTATAGATATTTTTACGTATGAAATGTGTTATGTCAACTGAATTTTAGCAAGACTTTGGAGTGTACAGAAGATTCGCTATGCTCAAGGCTCGACATAAGCTCTCAGTTATTGTTAAAATTTAGCTTTACATCACATACGAAAAACAGACATCATTTCGAACCAAGGTGTAATAAGTTATAATGTTTTAACAAAATAAATATTGGGAATCTGCCTACGAAGTGAGTGGAGGACTATCGCCAGCAAGGGCTGGCGAATAATTTCGAACCAAGGTGGAGGACTATCGCCAGCAGGGCTGGCGAATCATTTCGAATCAAGGTGTAATAAATTATAATGTTTTAACAAAATAAATATTGGGAATCTGCCTACGAAGTGAGTGGAGGACTATCGCCAGCAAGGGCTGGCGATGGACCGAACACGAATGGAGTGGGGCAGAATTCCCAATATTTAACTACTCCTAACTGTATGTTACCATTATACAGGTAAATACCTACCTGCTAAACAGATGGTTATTATTACGGTAAACGCTACGAGGTTTCAATACTGCGAGCAATAAGGTAGGTACATCTACCTACCTATTTTGAACTGGTCAGATAGGTTCATCGTGTTTTAAAAAATAATTGAGTTATTTTTACCTAGATTTGCTTTCAACATTGATGTAATAAATTAGGTTTTGACTAGATTAAACGTTCGCATGGTAGTTAAAACCTAGTAGTAAGGTTGATTTCAAAGTATTTGAATAAGTTCCGATAACCTAAGAAAATCTTTGTTGTAATGGGTATATATTACGTAATCACCTAATCACACAATTTTAAAGCCATATTAGCTTATATATGGCTTTAAAATTGTTTAAAGCAACTGAATATGTTCGATTGATTGTACCTAATTATTATGTTACATAGGTCGGCGTCGGTGTCTGTGTCGGCGTCGGTGTCTGTGTCGGCGTCGGTATCTGTGTCGGCGTCGGTGTCAGTGTCGGCGTCGGTGTCTGTGTCGGCGTCGGTGTCTGTGCCGGCGTCGGTGTCTGTGTCTGTGTCGGCGTCGGTGTCTGTGCCGGCGTCGCTGTCTGTGTCGGCGTCGGTGTCTGTGTCGGCGTCGGTGTCTGTGTCGGCGTCGGTGTCGGTGTCTGTGTCGGCGTCGGTGTCTGTGCCGGCGTCGGTGTCTGTGTCGGCGTCGGTGTCTGTGTCGGCGTCGGTGTCTGTGCCAGCGTCGGTGTCTGTGCCGGCGTCGGTGTCTGTGCCGGCGTCGGTGTCTGTGCCGGCGTCGGTGTCTGTGCCGGCGTCGGTGTCTGTGCCGGCGTCGGTGTCTGTGCCGGCGTCGCTGTCTGTGCCGGCGTCGCTGTCTGTGTCGGCGTCGGTGTCTGTGCCAGCGTCGGTGTTTTTGTCGGTGTCGGTGTCTGTGTCGGCGTCGGTGTCTGTGCCGGCGTCGGTGTCTGTGCCGGCGTCGGTGTCTGTGCCGGCGTCGGTGTCTGTGCCGGCGTCGGTGTCTGTGCCGGCGTCGGTGTCTGTGCCGGCGTCGCTGTCTGTGCCGGCGTCGGTGTCTGTGCCGGCGTCGGTGTCTGTGTCGGCGTCGGTGTCTGTGCCGGCGTCGGTGTCTGTGTCGGCGTCGGTGTCTGTGCCGGCAATAAGCTAATATGGCTTTAAAATTGTTTAAAGCAACTGAATATGTTCGTTTTATTGTACCTAATTATTATGTTACATAGCATCAACTTAATATTAGGTGTTTTTAAGTCATGTATATTTTCTGAGTGTGAAATTTACCAAATTTGATTAGTTTAACGTACTTTTACGATTAGGTAACGGCTCATTAACTTAGCGATTAGGTAAAAAAAAAAGGTATGTGTGACCTAAAGTAGGTGAAATACACCTGGTATTTGTTCCTACCTAACGCTGCACGTGGTGCTTACCTATCGCAAGGTAAATATATTACCTTTTGCTACGTTCAGACAAACTAAGTTAGTTAAAATCAAACAATTTTTTGCATTACCTACAGAATTAGGTTTTGAGTTAACAAATTTTTTTCTCAGTGTACGAGTAAGTGTTAGTTTAATTAATTTGGGTATGTTTACTAATGTATATCTATAATAAACTTATAATAAATCTGGAAATCACTGTATTATTTTGTTTGGAAATGTGTTTTTTCTTAAATATTATTAACTTCGTAAAATATTTAAATATGTTTAAAAAAGCCGACTTAAGGTTACAACAAATAGTGTTGCTCGTTCTCGTTGGATTAAAATAATAACACAACAAGTAATAAATACGTTGTAATCTAAAAATAAGATTTAATAAATGTATTTGTCTAACTATACCTATATCTTGATCTATTTTACTGGACAGGTTCCTAAACATGAAACGATAATTTCTGGAATATTTACGATTAATTATAATCATGAATCTCCGAATATAATTGAGTATTTATTAGTCTTTATTAGCATGTTTATTTACAAAGGGATAACTAACAGCTACACATTAAACATAGGTACGTAGTGTATTAATATTCTTTGAGAATGCAGTTTTTACGAAAACTGACAAACCAGAACCCATGGGTTTTCGGCTCAACACTTGGTATTCAAAATATGACGAAACTACGTTTGTATGGAGTACACTTTCTTAAAGTATTGATTATATTATAAAATTACAATGAGAGGAAAAATTTTAGTAATGTGCGGGATTCTAACCTGCGTCACCCACTCTAAGATAATAGCTAAGCTTAGCGTTAACTTACAGGAATTTCCAGTAAAATTCCGAATAAAGGAAATATGCCTTGTAGACGGCAATAACAGGTACACTCCTTGTACAAATGTTTATACACGTCTGCCAAACTTAGTGGGAAATATAAAGAAATTAATATGTTTAGTTTTTACGGATCCGTGCTTCTAATGCGCTGTTATTATTTTCTCCAACTACATAAACACCAATATTATAAACCTACTTCTTATAAATTAAGTAAAAATTTGGTATGTGATACATAGCAATTAAGTGACCTGGGGGTGCATATAAAATGCATCATGCGACATATCAGATAAAAAGGGCTCATTCTATAAACATTTATATTTTTATTGTAAATTATCGGGACTATAATGTATTTAGTAACTCATACAAAATGTACATGATAATTAAAACAAAACAAATTTTAAACTAAGTATATAAGTAGACCTTTAGTTACAATACGGAACTCTTCTCTACATGAGTCCGACTAGCAATGGACTGGTATTAAGAAATGTATTTAAGATCTAGTTAAATTTGGATTTTTCGTCTGTTGCATAGTTTAATCTTGCAGAACTAGCGCATTAAGATAATTATAAACTCAACTCTTTCTGATATGTCATAATAATGTACTTACAGATTATACCGAGTACCCATCCCTCAATGTTTCTGACATGGAGTTCATACCTACTGCGACCAAATGTATGCTACGTTTGGGGAATCATACATTCTGGTGCGCACGATTGTTCGCAGACAAGCCTTGCAGATGGTACTGTTCGAAAAGGAAGAGAGGACATTGCTCTGTTGTTGCGCACACCATAGGCCAAAAGTTGATAACTATAGTTGGGGAACATAACCACCCTTGTACGAGTACTCAGTTATGTTAATTTACTTGCAAAGGAAGGAAGAGAGGAGGCGATATTTATTCGCATACAAATTGCCGAAGTAGGGAACTGCATCGTGCTCCGCTCAAGTTGGCCTGTGTATGAATACACGTCCTATCTTCATTACCCTATCCTTTGATGGATATTGGCTCAAACTGCCTCACATGTGCTTATAACGCCAGAAGTATCTCATGTACCAGATGTGATGCAATCACTAAGCGTGGAGCTCTTATATAAACGTCGTATACCAAACGGAGGCTTTAATTTTATTCTGACGTTCTAAAATAAATCTATAGGTCCCATGCAAAAGTTTGTGTAAATTATGTATGTACGTTCTCATTTCCTTGTATCAGCTTACTCTTTCAGTCTTCTAGTTATAAATAAATGAACTACCATTCACAATAGTTTTATATACCTTAGGTATAATATGATATTTATTTTTCAAACAAGCATAAGTTTGTCGTAAGTAAATCGGCTTTGTTAGTCTGTGCGTTAGTCAAGAGATTAAATGTTTTTCTTTTATTTCACAGCCATGTTAAGTTACTTGATAGCGCGTACCTTTACGCGAGGCTCATCAATTTACTATCCTAAACAAAAGCTTGTTAGCGTGTTAAACTTGGTTCGCAATGGATACCAGTTCCACAAACTAAAACTACTCTATACAGCTACAGTCATGTCTTTTTGCCGTTTTAAACTTGACTGTAAACGTGGTTTTAAACGTGATTGTATGGAGTTAAGAAAGTAGGAGAGCGGATTATACTGGCAACGTCGTACTACATTTTATCAGATAAACCAAACCCAAAATGTTAAACCTTAATTAAAATTGGTCGCGTTTTTTAGTCATCACAATGATTATTCATAAGATTAAATGTATAGCTACACAACCAGTACAAAACGAAACGCATAATTTCATTATATTTCAATTTGGTCGGTTAGCATATTATCAGTCTGATATTAAATATCTAACGATTAAAACCTTGTCTTTACAAGATATCAGTATCAAAAGCTGATCGACTAGACATTGTTCACATTCAGCAACCGACAGTCACTACCTCAGGAGTAGAGATAGCGGTACAAACCAATCAGACATGAATGATATACATACAAAATTCCAGTAATTAGGTGTTTTAAGCATTCTCCTTTAATATTTCAGCCACATACGAGTATATGAAATCAAAACAAGGAAAGCCGTTGCTAAGCATTAAAGGATACACGTTTAGAATTCAATCGAGGAAGGGTGAAAAGTTAAGGTGGATATGTTCTACTCATAGGTATTGCCGCGCAGTTGTTTATACGTATGAGGGTATGATTTTGAAGATCAAAAACGAACATGAGCATTAATTTATCACAATACATTCGAGTATAATGTTACTTGGTTGTCAGTAATGGCTTACATCATATTATATGTGTGTCCTTTCCTTGTATAAAAAATAAGATTTATTGAATAAATACAAAACTTAGATGCTTACAATGGCTGTAGCATTTGTAAAATTATTAAATATATATATATATATATATATATATATATATATATATATATATATATATATATATATATATATATATATATAATATATTCCGCACATACCTATAAGTTATATATATATATATATATATATATATATATATATATATATATATATATATATATATATATATATATATATATATATAACTTATAGGCATGTGCGGGATCCAACGCGTCATACACACCTATAGCCGGGGCGTGCTCTGACCGACTGAACTGACACGAAAATGACTCATTACCCATATTCCTTGTGTTTTCTTTTCGTTCTTTAACCAGCGTATGGGGATGGAGCGACACCTATAGTTCAACTTACGATTACATCATACGACACCCACGGGTAGCGATGGGGGTTGGGTGACATTCTATCCCGGCACCCCACGGGCAAAGTATTAATTTTGACTAAATATAAAAGTCGGAATGTCTGATATGGTTATTATTAAATGACTTTAATATATTTCTTTTTATCAAAGCTGTGGATGTTTATTATTTTTTTTCTAGTCAACAAATGTCATATCAATGACATCACTAGGTATTTATGAGGTAGTTGTTACCTATAATATATAAATTAGATAGTATTTAAATTATAAAAACTTACGCTAAAAAAAGGTGGCCGGTAGATGGCTCGGGTGAGGCACCCCTTGAAGTATTTCATAGTCATTATTGTATTTATGGCAAATATTTTCAATGCAAATTTAAGAAGTTGCATTTTAAAAATCTAATGTACCTACCTGCTTGCACTATTTATTGTTTTAGCTTTGTCTATGTCAAATTCTTCTTCAAAAGAAGGTTATGTCATTTCAACATTATACAAACAACAAACAATGAGGTTAAAGTAAAACTTAACATAAAAAAATGTACTTGTAACAAGGTGTATGGTCATCTTACTAAAGCTTCATCATGTTGCTAAGGCATATAAAAAAAATTAAATGCCAAGAGAGATAAAATGACCCAGTATGTTCACAACTTCTTTTTAAGGGCCCTTGAAGTTGTGAACATACTGGGTAATTTTATCTTTCTTGGCATTTGATTTTTTTTTATTCCATTCAAAGATCTAACGATAGTAAATGTTCCCATACTAAATTGGCCTTACTATCAGCTTAGCACACAAAAAAATCAATGATCTACCGCAATAATTCACGTCACCATAAATAAAAATCTCATCGTACTCGGCAATATGAGAAAAATTTAAAAAAGGTCATAACTCCGAAAATAAGAAAAATCGCGGAACAAACATGGCGGTGATTCAGATAGGTCCTTTACCTCCCAGCTTCAGTGTATCACTACTTCTTGGGCCACCCTGTATACAATAAAAGGTACACTGAGACTTTTTTCATATTATAAAACGTAACTAAAATAACGGTCTAATTATTTTTTTTCTCGACTCTTAATTGAGTCTGTATGTATGTATGTTATGTGACGGACGTAATAACACAATTCAAAGATTAAATTTCCCATGATGTGTTTAACTTACAGGGCTTATGTTCTGTCTATCTCGGAAGGGAAACGTTATGGTCAAAAGTGGTGTTTACCAGTTCAGCAAAAACTATTCGAATGGCAGCAGGGTGAGATGGCAATGTTCCAGCAGGAGCACTAACGGTTGTAAGGCTTGTTTAATAAGTTACGATAATAACTTTATAAAGATAAATAATAACCATAATCATTGACTCTAAATTTGTAAATAAAATTTACATTCCTCTCAACTTGCACTTGGTCTAACATGGCAGTGCTGTGTTGAGTATTTGCTAGGTTGGGTTTTTATCATATTTAAGGTACAGTCAAAAATAAATAAATTTAGTTATGTAGTGTCTCGTAATAGCCCAAAAGCAATAAAAAGAAAGATATGAAAAGCGTTCATATGCAGTAAATCAGATATTTTATATTTTAAAATGATATTGTTTTTCTCATATCATCCATTAACGGCTTTTTAATATCGTAGAGCTTACTCGATCGTTTCTTTTATTGTTTAAATGTTATATTTTTCACGCCGATTGATCAATTAAAACAATTTATGTCCAGACATAGAACATATAATAATATGGTGCGGATTCCATGTTATTTATAGTTTCCCACGTTTTCTGTTTATAAATTATATAGTTATTTAGTAGAAATACTAATATCATGTGCTTAATTCATAATTTTCGATATAAATGAAATTTAATTCTAATGGTTATGATTTCTTTGTTAAATTAGGAAAATTATTAACATTATAAATTTTAGACCTATTTAATGCATATATTTAAAATATAGAGAAAAGAGTGCAAGAGACATTATGCGTGTAAGATATTATAAACGATATTAGAGGAAAAAACGTAGGAAATGAGATTTTGATAAATTGTTAAGGAAGCTATTGACGAGAGCAGAGAGTTCATCATCAACAGCCATGATATCGTCGTTGCCATGCTCCCAAAGCTTGGCAGGCGTCTTAGATGTAAGATGGCACTTCTGCCTACGTTAATATTCTAACAAAACAATAAATTAATATTTTCGAAACACGACTAGATAGAAACTGGAATAGAAACTAATATAAAAAAAACACTTAAATATACAGGTGTATTTTTTAGTATTTTTTACATTAGTTTCTTTTCTTGAAATATTTTAAAACTATTTGTTATTATTTCGCAATGAATATAATAAGATCATATTTTACCAAAGTTACATAATATCTTTAGGAGATCTTTTGTCTGGTGGCAGCACCAACTATTACATACATATTCAGATTAATTAATTATTTAAAAATATATGATAATAATATGTAGTGACTTATTGTATTAACATAAAAAAGTGATAAAATACTTCAACTTCTACTTATATACGTACAGGTTTGTAAGGAACCCTCGGTGCGCGATTCCGACTCGTACTTGGCTGGCTTCTTGTTTGCTTTCAAGTAATTTCAGTAATAAAGCTTTTTGGTGGGTACTTTAAATGTAGGTTTTTCGTGCACGCCTAGACAACATACATATACAATATTGTTTTTTAATGTGTGAGTGAAATAGCTAGTGGAACCATCGAGATAATATTGAGTTCAATGAGTGTAACAAGTTTTTTTTTATTGTTATTGCTGATTGGTTTTGATCACACTCTCGCCTGATTATTTTTAAACCCATAATTGTATACAATTCAGAAATGGTGTCGGTAAAGCGCTTTTAAAATGCGGTTGGCGGGTATGTTACCAAAGCGAGCTCTAACAATCAAAGTTGTTTATGTTTAAACAACCGAAAAACCCTTTCTGGATTTAAAGTAAAAATATCGGTTATCGATTATTTTATTGTAGACAGTAGATTTTAGGACAAACAAAAGTTATCTAATATCTTAGTGGCATTCAATAAAATTTCTATGTTAGTATAATCTTAACCTAAGCGTTGTTGTAAAGTAGGTAAAGTTTGTAATGATTAAAAAGATTTAAAACATTTCATACATTGCCTAGGCAAGACGAAGTCTGTTATCATTCGCACATTGTTTTTAATACAATACATTTTATATATTCTTCTGTCTAGGTTCTGACTAAAATATTATTCTCACCCTATGAAAAACCACTGAAAAATGTTTATTGCTATCTATTTTAGTATATTTTTACGGTAACATTTAATTTGGAACTTTTTTCCGCTACGTGAAAAACATATATTTATTTAGTAAATATGATACACAGTTTTGTAATGACGTCGCTAATCTTCTGTTAATAGGTCACCAATATTGCACAACACGTAGAGGCAAACGAATGATTAAATGCGGCGGATACAACTACAGCACGCAATACAGGAGTGGTTCTAAAATCAGGTGGTCGTGTTCTACCCACAATAGCAGAGCATGTAAAGCATGTATTATAACATATGATTACGAAATCATTAAAATTCGAAATGAACATAATCATCCCTTACCCGTTGGGGGAAACATGTACAAATATTCTTAACAATGGGGAATCATGTGGAAATTGTTTGAAGACCTTGAACCGACAATGTTATTTTATTACAAAATGGATTGTATGTTTTATTAATAATAATATTGGACTTTGTATGTTTTTTTAATAATAATATCCTTAAAATTTATAAAAAATCCAGATATTATTCAGATAATATTTATGTCTAGTTTGACTGCTCTACAAGTGACGACCGACACTGCAGCTGGCTCATTGTAGAACCACACATAACGTTGTAATTTCAAATTATATAATATGGTAAATCAAGTTGCACTGCACATCAGTGTTTAAAGAATATAAAAGTATTTTTTTCTAATTATTATAGATGGTAATTTTTTCAACTTTAACATTATTTTATATCTATTTATTCTTCCAGCTCGCTACGTTACCTCTCGACGCGGCAAGCGCATGATTCGACTGAACGGATATAATTTCTATCTTGCGCGGATGGTCGGCACCAAGTCTCGGTGGGCGTGTTCCACCCACCATAGGTATGGATGTCGCGCCGCCATCATCACTGTCGATGATATGATCACTTCCCTCAACTCGGATCATATGCATGAGGGTAAACAAACTCATGACAACAAAACTGCGAAAGAAGAATATTACATAATAAGTATGCAGTGATAGGTGCGGAAGTTATTCTTCCATCTAATTAGGTTTAGATCAAATGAAAGAAGTTTTACACGTGTTGCATTAAATTTTTGATCAATTAAAATGTTATTTTATAACCATTAAAGAGTTTCTACTATTCATTACAATACATATGTACTATAACGAAGCCCTTTATCTTCTCTACTTAATCTTAATAATTTGAGAAATAACTACGGTAATAGTTTTGAACATTATACTCGTATATTTGTAATATCACACAATCTGAACAAAACTATCATATTTTCAGAAACCAAAAGCTGCCTCTAATCTATTCTTGCTAACCCATTTGGGTCTGTATATGTAGCCCCGCGACGGGTGTCGGGCTAGAATGTCACGTTGCCCATTTCTACCCTTGGGTGTCGTAAGAGGCGACTAAAGGTAAAATACCGTAAGGGCAGCTATGCTTTCTGAGCTATCATAAAATGCGATCCCCATGACGCCTGCCAAGCGTGAGGATTATTGCAAATTCCCGTTGGCGGGGAGGCAGTGTTCAACACTGAACTGTAGAAAATATGTCGCTAAGCACCTAACGGTGGGTACCGGTAGAAGTCCTTGAGAGCCAGTAAAATTACAGGCACATGAGACTTAACAGCTATGTCTCAAGGTGACGGGTGCAGTACAATTCGTGACTTGTGACGAAATGTAACTGTTATAAGGCAGAGGTTAGTCCGCCTAACACCAGGTAGGCCTCGAGCTTGTTCCGTCAGAATAACATAAAACAAAACCCCACTTACCTCGTCAGAGACGTATAGGCGTGATGACGAACTGTTTTTTCATTATATTTTTCCCTATTAACCTGCTGCATTATTGATACAGCTACCAAGATAGCTACTTTTAGGATTGCTCGTATATTCTTAAGGGGAATTTTAAACAACGTAGGATTTCAAACTACTTGATATACTTTGCTTTTGTGATTATTAATTCGTTGAAAATATTACAGGTGAAATCATAATGTCTAAGAAGGGTAAACCGCTGCTGAAACTAGGTGGATACTTTTATTACACGGATCCTGGGAGGTCTTTGAATCTCAAAATCAGATGGAGGTGTTCCAGTCACAGAACTTTTCGATGCAAGGCTAGCGTACAAACTGTTGATGAAGCTGTTGTTGCAGGGAACTTTGAGCATAATCATCCACCTAGGAACAATCAACTTGATTGGAATATTATTACAAATAATCTATGACTAATATAAAAAAAAAAACAATCGTTTGCTGCAAAGTTAAAATGTCACTTGATAAGGAAAAATAACTGTTTTCTTTTTTCTAATTTAAGGCCCTCACTTAAGTATATCATTCATTCAACATTTTAAAAAATAAACTGCTCTTTAAACATATTTAACTATTATTAATATTGTTTTACAATTTGACAAAAAAAATTCCAAGACCTACTTGGTGTATAGATTCCTTAAGTCCTGGGGTCTAAAGCTTATAGCAATAGTTCTGTGCAGTGGAAACTGTTTCATTCCATTGGCTTCCTTTCATAATGATTTGGAAAGTTACGATTGCAATGTAAAATCTATCTTTTATACCAAAAATGTTTCTGTTTCCATCGTTTCGGAATATGGAGGTTCTTGCATTTACTCCTGAATTAGGTTGTTGTTGGACTTTTCTGACAATAACTGTTTAGTTCTGGTCAAACTGGAACTGTGTCCAGAAGATGCTAGTAAGTGCACCTCATTACATGGGACCACGACATATTTGGCGAATCGTATAACCGTTTAGAGACTCTGCCTACCCGTTCTGGGATACAAAGGCGTGATGTTATGTTAAATTGAGAAAATTATGACCAATAGACCAGTATAAGCAATAAAAGGTTAATTATTTTGAAGTTGTTTATATTTAACTACGTAAATGATGCGATGATGACTGCGGCTCCGATCATAAGTTCTGTTGTGTGACTCACCTCCAGATAAATATGATATTCTAGTTTATACATACTGTGTTAGTCTTTCAGTATGCTACATTATGATAACGAAAAGTCTATAGCGATTTAAATCTTATTACCTGATTACAATAGTATATATCTACCAACAGATCGGCCTATATTCTGTACGTCGAAGATTGGAGCAAAGGTAATGAAACTCCGTGGCTACTGGTACACTCGCCACTCCGTGTGCTCGTCCAAAGTGAAGTGGCTGTGTGCTGACTCACGTGTAATGGACTGCCATGCTATGGTAGTAACAATCGGACATACGATGGTGGATCGAGTGAACCGTCACACACACTCGCCATGTAGCTTATCATAAGGTTCTTAAAAAAGATAACCGTCGAAAATGAATCCGTCTTTAAGCTCAAGATATTTTCCTATTATGATAACGTATTTAAATAACTAAATTTTATGTTTATAATGTAAAAAGAGGAATGTGTGGTTATGATTTAATTGACTACTGTGAATTGAGTACTTTTATCGTAAAAGTTTTTATGTAACATTGTTTTAGAAAAAATAAAAAAGAAACACGCTTGGACTGTAATGTTTAATAGTTTTATTGCGATTTACCGTCTCAGTGAGCTCACATTCTATCGATTTTCTAAATGTTATATAAGCGTTGTTATGAGGTTCAGTATTTGCAATTCGGCCTTCATGGACTCTCTTCTGCACCTCTGTCCAAATTTTATAATTGACACTCTTTTAGTTACGCATATATTTTCTATACCACACAGAGCAGGTTCTCAATAATCTTTCAGCTGATCTTATGATATGATATGTTGGTGGACTGACCATGATTTCAAAACAATAATATGTATAATCGTTTTTAGATGTAATACTTATTGAGGCTGCGTCTGAGGCGTCCACTATTGAGGTATCACCCGATGAGGTAACAGCTCGTGAAAATCCTTCACGTCAAGCAAAACTAAAGAGTGACTTGGACCTCAACGAAACGAAACGACGAAAAATACAAGAACTCAGTCAGTCTGGTTACAGTGTGCTGCAAATCGCAAGAGCCTTGAAAGTGTCAGTAAGTATCAAGCCATATTCTATTTAAAGTTATCTATACGTTTTGCTAATTTTACAGAGCTCTATATCTTTACAATAATTCCTTTTTTTATGCAGCGAAGCACCGTTTACTTATGGATCAAGCGACCAGACATATCTGCTAAGAAAAGAGGTGCTCGACGAAAATCTTTTCCGGTACAATTAATCGAAGATGTTATTCATAAACCGCAGTCTGATAGTGACAAAGCAGCCTTGGCGAGATCACTAGGAGTATCGAAATCCACTCTTAGGCGCTGGCGACGAGAATATAGAAAGAATTTGCTCTTCGATCAAAAACAAAGAAAACAAAATTAGTATATTTTACATTTCACTTTATCTTCCTATGTTAAGTGTTGATTCAAAGCAACCAGACTTATCCTAGAATGTGAAGAGCCTTTTAAAAGATTTCGCAGACACTCGTCAAATACTTGTTTGGTCATATGCTATAAAAGTCAAAAGCTTAATTTGTCAATTTCGCAATTCGTCAAATCCTTTATTAATCATATACTTTACAGGTCAAAAGCTTAATTTGTCGTTTCGCGATTCATCAATTCATTTATTACTATTGACAGTAAAAACATTCATATTTCACTTTCGGCTTTAAATTATTGCATTAAGTATATGCAATATTAAATTATTGCATTATATGCAATATTAAATTATTGCATTATATGCAATATTAAATTATTGCATAACATGCAACACATCGTGATGTTCTCTCAGACTCAGTTCCACCACAAACGTCACAGCCTAGCAATGACCCATTTTATAAGCCTAAAAGCCGCTTACGAACATGAATGCAATACATGAAGTCACATTAAACTAAAATATGTCACGATGACGTTCCAAGTTTAATTAAAAAACTTATGCTCAAGTTACTAGTTTCAAATTAGCTGAAACTGGATTCCGTGCCACGGGCATATTTCCCTTGAAATCAAATATAGTAACTGATCAAAATTTTTCTGGAGTTGAAATGTCAATATGCTTCTACAGACATTGATAACTAAATATAAAAACTTTAAACGAGTCATAATATTTTTATCATGGTATTGAACGATATTAAACATGATGGATCTAATGCGTATTTCTAAAAATCAGTTATTGCATTCTAACTTATAATTGAAGAAGGTATCCTTAATTGTTTCCTCATTTAAAATTGTATTTAATAGGAGAGTAGTAAAGTTTATTTGTTTCGCAAATTGCACGATTGGTGAGTAGGGTTTTTTGGTGTAGAGCCGGATCAGTTTGAGTTTCAAGGTTATAAAAGTGTCATTATTTGATGTTTAAGCAACCGTTTTTAAATATAAATTATACTTGGAGTATTTAGTCACAGCAAAGTCACTATGGGTGTGACGATAAGCGAAGCAAGGAAGATCATTACGCCACTGTAACCATGTTAAATAACTTTCTAATAATTTTAATCTGTTTATATAAACAGTATAAGTAATTTTTTGGGGAAAATTATGATTTAAGAGATTAAGAGAAAAGATTAAGTTAAGATTAAATATGTAAAATGTGAGAGAAGATGAAGTAAGGTTAAGATTAAAATTAACATTATAATTTTATGTCATTATGCTTTTATAATATAATTCTACAAAATATTATGCATGGTTATTGTTATGGTATCTATAGTAATAAGAAAAAATATGGCAAAACATTTGTGTGTTATTATTATTATGTTTATACATAATTAGAATACTTAAAATTATGGTACAACATCATAATATATTTTTTGTAAGGCCATAGTGACGCGTTAATAATTACGCAAGTTAATTAATCATCTGAAAGCGAACCAAGCATTGTGCTTTAACTTTCTTTAAAAACTGCATTTCTATAAGAAATTTAATATTTTTTTATAATGAAGAATGGGTTGTGATTGTACATGCATATAAAAAAATACGTGACGTTTTGGCGGACGGCTACTAAATGACGTCATATTAAAGCGCTTCTCGCACTCACTATGGCATTTCTTTCACTACCGAACGCCATCAGTGCGTAGTCACACCAAGTACAACACGTTAATGTATTACCTAATGTTTTAAAGATGAGTAAAAAATATGAATGAATAAATGCATAATTTTATGGGAAATCCGCACTGCGCCAGCTGTGTGAAGTCACTCGCAGCGATGGATACGTGTGCTGCTGCCGGCGCGCCTATTAATTTCAAATTTCGTATCCTGCAGCTATTTTTAAAGTCAGTATCAAGTAACTGACGTATCAAAATAATTTTCCACATTTTTTTTTGGTAAATACAATGTTTAATAGAATTAATAGAGGTAGCTAGAATTTATGACTAAGGAATAGTAAGAAGGAAAAGTGGCACTTTCATTATACATGTTTGTACAGCCGAGAATTTTGTGGTATATTGTATTTTTTTATATTTTCAGTTCCATTTTTCTCCGTGTCTAGTCATGGCAAACCTATGCTAATTCTAGCTAACTATACTTATACCAGACAGAGAATGAATGGTTCTAAAGTCCGATGGATCTGCTCAAAGGGCCGTAAGTGTCTCGCCACTGTGACTACCATAGAAGACCAAGTTGTAAAGATCACTAGCTCACACATACATCCTCCAAGTCTTGTCTCCGACTCAATGAATAAAAATGTCGAGGGCATAATATCATCATGGAATATGCAGATGAAAAAATAGGTCCAATAAATTTTAATAATGTGTGTTCTACTCTACGTATATATTTTCAAAAATCCTATCTATACAGACAAACAACTTCGCCATTTTGTTATACACACGATATTTGGAGTTTGTTATAAATTGTGTTAACGATGCGACGTGACAACGTGATTAGGGTGTTGCTGCACGTTTGGTACACCACAGGGCTAAAACAGCCCTTTAACTCCCACAATAACTGGAAAAAGGTTATCGTACTGTTAAGCACTCCGAAGGATGTTTGCCGTCATGTAGGTGGATGGCCCAGAAATGAAAAACTTTTATAACAATATCTTCATGCTGATGTGCAAAAGAAGTATTGTACCGATTCCACATCAGAAATAAGATCATCATGGAAGAAAAAATCATAAACATCGCCGTTGATTATTTTGCTTTGCTAAATCACGCTGATTTAAGTACGTCCAGGAATGAAGTTTGATAACCACTCTCATCAAAATGTATGTATGATTATAATGTAATATAAAGTGCTTAGATGACACTGTTTAGTTACAAATACCTTTATTATTCTGTAAAACTAGAGATAAAATTTTAAATTACTTAATTTTGTGTAGTTATACCAATTTTAAGAGTGAAACTATAACTACCTATTTGGCAAAGTGAGTAACTTAATCAAGAGTAAAAATTATTTTTAAATAATACTAGAAATAAATCAACACTTTCCGAACTCGTCCTTAAGCTCAAGAACGCAGTGTTTTTTTTAAAATTAAATATTAGGTTTCAAAATGTATTAAGTAATTAAGTGTATTTTAAGGTCCACAATTCTTTACAACAAGTCGTGGAAAAACAAGGCTGAAATTAGCCGGCTATAATTATACAAAGCAGGATTGTAAAGGAATGAGGACACGTTGGACCTGATCCAAATCCAGCCAAAATTGTAGAGCTTCCATCAGAACCTACGGCATGGAAATTATTAAAGCTAATTATATTCATTCACATCCGAACTATTATAATTCTTATAATGTTTGATATCATAGAAACTATATTCTGATCAAGATATTTATAGCTTTACTTTTATTTAATTACATTTCTAGGTAATATCTGGTTTTTATTGTTACACCCTTATGTTGTATTTATAGCTCCGAACAAGCAGACTAAGAATCTGGCAAGATAAAACAACATCCAGAAACACAACTCATCGTCATTATCTTCAACAGCTATAACGCCCACCGTTGAACAAAACATTCAAGTGAATAAAATCTACTTAAGGAGGTGGCTAGATAATCAAACATTTGCAATAAATCCTATGAGATAAAGCTTGAGATTTATCTAATGGTGAATTTTTTTTCAAACTATAGTCAATGATTTAAAAATAAATTCGTACTTACCTACTGAGAACTGGCTTTACAAAATCTACTTACCATTTACAAATAAAATAAATGTTACTATTTAAAGAAAGTGCCAAAGGCTTAGCATGGATTACTTACATAGTTTTCCTGTATAGTCGGTTTTATTGAATTTAATTTTATATGTATGTAGAATATGTTGTATGGTCGAAGTCTTCAATAAACTATTTTAAGGTCATGAAATTCATTTCGTGATGATAAAATAATTGTTAGAATATAAACATTTTTTGTAATCCAATTAAAAAAAAATGTAGCTCCTTTGTTTTTATTCCATCCTTCCTTAATATACTCTGTTATGCTGTTGAAGAATTGAATAAAAATGTATATATAAGTAGTGAAAATATTTCAGTGACATAAGTGATGCAAGCATCTGGAAAGGCAAGAGCAATACTGAACAATTATACGTATTACTGTGAGAGGCAAACTAAAAGTGCCAGTAAGTGGCAATGCACGTGGTATCCAAAATGTAAAGCGCGTTTCTTTCTAACGCTGGAAGGAGATATGATAAAGGCATTTGAAGAACACACTCATGCAGCTCCAAACTATGCGATTGTTAATGGGATCTATGTTAAATTATGATTTTATATTTTAATAGAATAGATAAATATTTTATGAATGATAAGGCGAAAGCCCACCTTCCGGTATTTTACCTTTAGTCGCCTCTTACGATACCTACAGGTAGCAATGACATGATAGCTCGGCACCCCACGGGGCGAGTTAGCCAAACCTCGAAAAATTTGATCTGAAACTAACCAGCGAAGTCCAATTTTGTAGTACCAAGTAACCATGGGTGCGGAGCCAAATTGCCGTAAAACATAAAAAAAAGCAGTTGAATTTTAAAAACTAGTTAGAAATGCTGTTGGAAACTTTCGACAATATTTAATTGTTATTTTAAATATTAAATTTTATTGGATTACTGTAAAGTTACTCTAATGCCCTAAACTTACTACCGGAGCAGAAATATCGTCGACTTCTAGAAACAAATCAACTTATTTACGACGATTATTATACAATTTTATATTTATCTCTTACTGAACTGTATATTAAAATATTTAACCAAATATAAGTATATATTAGAACCGAAGCTACCTTTACACCTTACGTGAAAGGAAAATATGTAGCAGTATTAAATGGTTACTCCTTCAATTGTGATCGAAAGTTCAATGTGTGGCGAAGCACGGCTGGTGGGAGAGGGAAATGTAAGGCACGATTCACATCTCTATCAGAAGGTACACGACACGTCACCAAAGCTATTGAGAACACAATTACAAACCTCCTAAATACAGAATAATAAATGGCGTTTATCATAAGTTGAATGTAAATGAACTAGAGTAAACATGTTGATTTAAATACTGATAATATCATGTAATGACAAACTTCTGTTAGGAGTAGGTATCATTATCTAGTCGACGCTTATACGTTTATTTTTATGTATGACCACATATCACTTTACAGGATCACCTGAGTCTTGATGTTTATTTTTTGTTGAGGAAAGTATACCTGATTTTTTATCAACTTCAATCGAGTAGTTTGTCATTACTAAATAAACAGAAAAAAATTAAGTATATTGGTATCTGTCTATAAATGGATAACTTAATAATTCCATATACTGCCGGTGGTGACCAACATCGTGTGCGAATTGATTAATGGACCCTGTACGCAGCATGGCTCACTGAAAAGACTGAATTATCTTCTAACACTGAATACTTCAATAAAATATACTTAATATGTTTCTTCGAAGACAGCATAGTGGAAGTTTTGGAAGTCATACCATGCAAATATGAGCACAGTATGTTAAAATTAGTATGTCACCGACTTCAATAAGTCACTCTGTAAAATGTCAGTTACATCGTCTGTTTTTATTGATTTTCTGATAAGAGTAAATATTACATTAACTTAGTGATTTCCGAATGCATCGGCAAACGTAAAAAGGTAAACAATCACCTTGAAATTTAGCATCACAATAAGGGTCAATTCGTCCAAGAATCTATAACTAAGCGCGGATATGTAGGTATATCTAACATTATGGCTATCGATATAGGTTTTTTATATCATTGCTCTTGACACAATTGGCAATGATTCAAAAACTTGTGACGATTTAGGAAAAAACACAACGTGGTGCTCCTAAAAATCAAACAATATTGTACCGGCGCTCATTGAGCTGTCTTATTATCTAATTCGTATGGTAACGAAAATGATCTTCATTTTGAAAGTCGAACTTCAGAACGGGCATCGTTTACAAAGGAAAACATCAAAGGATATTAACTTTTGTACCCGTATGTTATTTAAAATTATTGATTTGTGTTATGGTGTGTCATCAAACGGGTAACCATTGTAATTATTGTATTGTTTTTTTTTAGATTTTAAGTTCTTCAAATCTCAAACCGACAACCCACGTCTGCTCTACAAAGGTTATACATACTCACTAATAAAGGATAGAAGATCAAATGTTTTGACACATTGGAGGTGTTCAAGTCACTGCAACAAAGGATGTAAAGCGAGGCTCACACTGTTAAATAATGCATCTATAGTGAAAGCTAATACGGACCATTCGCATCCTTCAGCAAAATTTATCGTTAAAGGTGACCGCTTCGTCAGGATATAGATTTATTTATTTTACGACCGCTAATGTACAAATGCTTTTGACATGTCTATTATATGTTTGTGTGTGTGCGTGCTAGCAAGTAGGTATATGTAGAAATTTTGTGTAAATTCATTGTGAAATACTATACTATTATTTATCCCCTATTGCACCTCCCCATATTTTGCCGTGGGTGTAGTAAGACACCGACCGTCGTCGCGACAAAGGGAAAATACCCTGTGCGCAGCAGCGCCTTCTGAAGAATCGTCACCAGTAGTAACTGCAATCTCCAGTGAACGATGGGCGTGTCAGTCATGTGATGATGATGATGATTGTGAAATAATGGTATAAAAAAGTGCAGAGAAGTAGGTGTGAAGGGAAGTAATAAAGCTGTTAAATATATACCTAAGTGATACCAATAAACACTCTAAGAAAGGTTATTATACCGCGCACAATCATTAGATGATGTTGATTTTATGTGAAGAAAAACTTACCGCGAACAAATAATCTTGGGTCCAGATTATTTATATTCCTTATAACTCTCCATGTTGGCATTTTTTCATTCAGTTCAGTATCTTTAGCGCACTGATTTGACTAGGCTTGTATGTATTACCAATTTTTCGATTGACAATTAAAAAATAAATATATAAATATATTTGTGTCTTTTTTATTCTGAGCTCTCAATATTTATTGATTAAATGTAAACAAAAAAAAAAATTCATGTCATGCATAAAGTTATTCTTTAATTCATTGATTCATAAATTTGACACAGTATCCATTCTGCTTATCTTATCTGTAAAACTGCATATTGTCTTTGCCTCTGCGTCAAGAACATTGTTAGAAAGGCATTATCATTAGAATAATATGTTTTTTTCTAAACAATAACATTTCTGAGGAACACTGATACATATTAGTTACTTTATTCATATAATTACGGAATAATATAGCCGCGAATATGATTTATTATCAGCTCTCGCTATTTCTGGAAATAATAACTGATCATTACAATGTATTTAGTGAAAAATATAAATATGTGTCTTTTGTATTAATTATTAATTACTAATGGTACATATGACTCCTTTTTTTAGTTAAAGCTATTTTTGTAAACCGAGGTCATGGAAGGTATACGCCGCAATATGGAGACTACAAGTACAATACAAACTATAAAAACCCATTAATGATGGGAACCTGCACCTGGTGCTGTACTAAGAGAGGCCAACCAAAATATAAGTGTGCTGTTAGTGCTAGAACTTATAAAGGCATTTTAAAGATATTACAAGGACAACATTTTCATGTATTATATATCAATGGTAGCATTATATTATCTTCTTATATTGTTCTAGAATTACTATTCAGAGATATACGAGTATGTTTTGTTGTCAATTGGGTTTTATACGAGTAAGTGTTATTTTAATTTATTTAGGTATGTATATCTATAATATACTTATAATAAATCTGGAAATCACTGTATCGTTTTGTTTGGAATTGTGTTTTTTTTGGTATTATTAACTTCGTAATTTTTTTAAAATATGTTTTAAAAAGCCGATTTAAGGTAACTACAAATAGCATTGCTCGTTTTCGTTGGATTCAATAATATCACAACAAGTAATCATATTTTTAGATACGTTGTAATCTAAAAATATGATTTTATCAATGTATTTGTCTGACTATACCTATATCTATATCTATTTCACTGGACAGGTCCTTAAACATGAAACTATAATTTCTGGAATATTTACTAATAATTATAACCATGATTCTCCGAATATATTTTAATAATAAAAAAAAAAAAAAAAAATACTATGAACTATATACAACACTACAGCTACTACAATAAAAGCATTTAGACACCTATAAGTCATAGCAGACTCATAGGCAGTCCAAATGCTCCAGCCCACTCCCAGTTGGCAGCGTGCCCAGCATGCTGGCAGCATTGCCCCGTTGAATTGCAATGCTTATTCGTTGAGCCAAATATGTGCCAGCATTTTGATCACGCGTCGCAATAATAATTTTAATAATTTATTAGTTTTTATTAGTATGTTTATTTATAAAGGGATAAGTAACAGCTACAGATTAAACATTGATACGTAGAGTCTTCGACCAATATAAAATGAATATATTGGTCGAAGCGTAGAGTAATAATATTCTTTGAGAATGCAGTTTTTACGAAAACTGACAAACCAGAACCCACGGGTTTTCGACTCAACACTTGGTATTCAAAATATGACGAAACTACGTTTGTATGGAGTTCACTTTCTAACAGTATTGATTATATTACAAAATTACAATGAGAGGAAACATTTTAGCCATGTGCGGGATTCGACCCTGCGCCGTCCACCCTAAGCTAATAGCTAAACTTAGCGTTTTCTTATAGGAATTTCCAGTAAAACGGCAATAATATGTACACTCCTTGTACAAATGTTTATGTATCTACATGTCTGCCAAATTTAGTGGGAAATATAAAGAAATAAATATGTTTAGTTTTTAGGGTTCCGTGCTACTATTGCGCTGTGATTATTTTCTCCAACTACATAAAAACCAATATGTACCTGCCATCTTATAAATCATGTTAAAATTTGGTACTTCGTGTTACATAGCAATCAAGTGATCCGTTGGTGAATATAAAAAATGCATCATGCGACATATCAGATAAAAAGGGCTCATTCTATAGACATTTATATTTTTATTGTAAATAATCGGGACTATACTTAGTAACTGATACAAAATGTTCATGATAATTAATAATAAATAAATTTTAAACAAAGTATATAAGTAGACCTTTAGTTACAATACAGAACTCTTCTCTACATGAGTCCGACTAGCAATGGACTGGTATTAAGAAATGTATTTAAGATCTAGTTAAATTTGTTTTTTTTTTTCGTTTGTTACATAGTTTAATATTGCAGAACTAGCGCATTAAGATAATTATAAACTTAACTCTTTCAGATATGTAATAATTATTTACTTACAGATTATACCGAGTACCCATCCCTTAATGTTTCTGACATGGAGTTCATACCTACTGCGACCAAATGTATGCTACGTTTGGGGAATCATACATTCTGGTGCGCACGATTGTTCGCAGACAAGCCTTGCAGATGGTACTGTTCGAAAAGGAAGAGAGGACATTGCTCTGTTGTTGCGCACACCATAGGCCAAAAGTTGATAACTATAGTTGGGGAACATAACCACCCTTGTACGAGTACTCAGTTATGTTAATTTACTTGCAAAGGAAGGAAGAGAGGAGGCGATATTTATTCGCATACAAATTGCCGAAGTAGGGAACTGCATCGTGCTCCGCTCAAGTTGGCCTGTGTATGAATACACGTCCTATCTTCATTACCCTATCCTTTGATGGATATTGGCTCAAACTGCCTCACATGTGCTTATAACGCCAGAAGTATCTCATGTACCAGATGTGATGCAATCACTAAGCGTGGAGCTCTTATATAAACGTCGTATACCAAACGGAGGCTTTAATTTTATTCGGACGTTCTAAAATAAATCTATAGGTCCCATGCAAAAGTTTGTGTAAATTATGTATGTACGTTCTCATTTCCTTGTATCAGCTTACTCTTTCAGTCTTCTAGTTATAAATAAATGAACTACCATTCACAATAGTTTTATATACCTTAGGTATAATATGATATTTGTCGTAAGTAAATCGGCTTTGTTAGTCCGTGCGTTAGTCAAGAGATTAAATGTTTTTCTTTTATTTCACAGCCATGTTAAGTTACTTGATAGCGCGTACCTTTACGCGAGGCTCATCAATTTACTATCCTAAACAAAAGCTTGTTAGCGTGTTAAACTTGGTTCGCAATGGATACCAGTTCCACAAACTAAAGCTACACTATACAGCTACAGTCATGTCTTTTTGCCGTTTTAAACTTGACTGTAAACGTGGTTTTAAACGTGATTGTATGGAGTTAAGAAAGTAGGAGAGCGGATTATACTGGCAACGTCGTACTACATTTTATCAGATAAACCAAACCCAAAATGTTAAACCTTAATTATAATTGGTCGCGTGTTTTAGTAATCACAATGATTATTCATAAGATTAAATGTATAGCTAGACAACCAGTACAAAACGAAACGCATAATTTCATTATATTTCAATTTGGTCGGTTAGCATATTATCAGTCTGATATTAAATATCTAACGATTAAAACCTTGTCTTTATAAGATATCAGTATCAAAAGCTGATCGACTAGACTCAGTTCACATTCAGCAACCGACAGTCACTACCTCAGGAGTAGAGATAGCGGTAAAAACCAATCAGACATGAATGATATACACTCGAGAGCAATGAATCCGGGTCACTTAAAGAATGTTAAAAATCTCGGAAACTAAAAATGATAGGTTAATGCAATAAATTGTATTTAATAGACAATAAGGTCTTCGATACACTCTGTGTCTTCCATCGTGCTTGTAGAGCATAAATTTTGATTCGTCGGAGAACATAACTTTTGACCAATCTTCAATACTCCAATTTACGTGGCTCTGGGCATATCTTAGTCTCGAAATACGATGCCCACGCTCCAGTTTAGGGTCGTTTGCAGGTCTAAGGGGTTTTAAGTTAGATTCAGCAAGCCGACGTCTTACTGTCCATGCACTTGGGTTACTTCCTCCGAGGCGTCGAAACTGATTGGTGAGTTCAGTTCCTGTGAGAAAGCGATTTCGAAGCATGGTGTTCACCAAGTATCGGTCTTCTCGTGCTGTGGTACACCTGGTTCTGCCCGTTCCTGGTCTGCGTAGGTTAGAACCAGTTTCTTCGTAACGTCGGAGAACTCTTTGTACTGTTGACAGCGACACACCGACAGTCCTGGCTGTATCGCGCTGACTCCGGCCGGTTTCCAGCATTGTAAGTATTCTGGTGCATTCTTCAGGCGTAAGCGACATAATTTCAGCTTGAATAATGAATATAGAGTACTATCAACATGGTTTATGAACCCACATAAATGACAGATTACAAACAAAAGCATAACCAAATGCTGTAATTTCGTAGTTCCATCTTCGAAAGTGGCCCTTTTTTAAATTTGATTTTTTTATGATATAACTTTACAATAACTAAGAAGTTTTAATACCTTCATTTAAGGAGTATTACATTGTCTATTAAATACAATTTATTGCATTAACCTAGCATTTTTAGTTTCCGAGATTTTTAGGATTCTTTAAGTGACCCGGATTCATTGCTCTCGAGTGTACATACAAAATTCCAGTAATTAGGTGTTTTAAGCATTCTTTTTTAATATTTCAGCTACATACGAGTATATGAAATCAAAACAAGGAAAGCCGTTGCTAAGCATTAAAGGATACACGTTTAGAATTCAATCGAGGAAGGGTGAAAAGTTAAGGTGGATATGTTCTACTCATAGGTATTGCCACGCAGTTGTTCATACTTATGAGGGCATGATTTTGAAGATCAAAAACGAACATGTGCATTAATTTATCACAATACATTCGAGTATAATCTTACTTGGTTGTCAGTAATGGCTATATTATATGTGTGTCTTTTCCTTGTATAAAAAATAAGATTTATTGAATAAATACAAAACTTAGATGCTTACAATGGCTGTTGCATTTGTAAAATTATTATATATATACATATATATTATATATATATATATATATATATATATATAACTTATAGGCATGTGCGGGATCCAACGCGTCATACACACCTATAGCCGGGGCATGCTCTGACCGACTGAGCTGAAAATGACTCATTACCCATATTCCTTGTATTTTCTTTTCGTTCTTTAACCAGCGTATGGGGATGGAGCGACACCTATAGTTCAACTTACGTTTACATCATACGACACCCACGGGTAGTGATGGGGGTTGGGTGACATTCTATCCCGGCACCCCACAGGCAAAGTATTAATTTTGACTAAATATAAAAGTCGGAATGTCTGATATGGTTATTATTCGATGACTTTAATATATTTCTTTTTATCAAAGCTGTGGATGCTCATTATTTTATTTCTAGAACCTGTAGTCTCTCATTGATCGCTCACAAGAAATGGTCTAATGTTTGTCATTGAAATCATGAGGTCCTGTGTTCGATCTCCAAGCTTTCGGTTTTTTCTGACAAATGGATTTTCTGCAGCAGTCCGGTGCCTAGAAAAGTTGCCGGTAGATGGCTCGGGTGAGGCACCCCTTGAAGTATTTCATTGTCATTATTGTATTTATGGCAAATATTTTCAATGCAAATTTAAGAAGTTGCATTTTAAAAATCTAATGAACCTACCTGCTTGCACTATTTATTGTTTTAGCTTTGTCTATGTCAAATTCTTCTTCAAAAGAAGGTTATGTCATTTCAACATTATACAAACAACAAACAATGAGGTTAAAGTAAAACTTAACATAAAAAAAATGTACTTGTAACAAGGTGTATGGTCATGTTACTAAAGCTTCATCATGTTGCTAAGGCATATAAAAAAAATTAAATGCCAAGAGAGATAAAATGACCCAGTATGTTCACAAATTCTTTTTAAGGGCCCTTGAAGTTGTGAACATACTGGGTAATTTTATCTTTCTTGGCATTTGATTTTTTTTTATTCCATTCAAAGATCTAACGATAGTAAATGTTCCCATACTAAATTGGCCTTAGCACACAAAAAAAATCAATGATCCACCGCAATAATTCACGTCACCATAAATAAAAATCTGATCGTACTCGGCAATAGGAGATAAATTTAAAAAAAGGTCATAACTCCGAAAATAAGAAAAATCGCGGAACAAACATGGGAGTGATTCAGATAGGTCCTTTACCTTCCAGCTTCAGTGTATCACTACTTCTTGGGCCACCCTGTATACAATAAAAGGTACACTGAGACTTTTTTCATATTATAAAACGTATCTAAAATAACGGTCTAATTTTTTTTTTTTTCGACTCTTAATTGAGTCTGTATGTATGTATGTAATGTGACGGACGTAATAACACAATTCAAAGATTAAATTTCCCATGTGCCTAACTTACAGGGCTTATATTCTGTCTATCTCGGAAGGGAAACGTTATGATCAAAAGTGGTGCTTACCAGTTCAGCAAAAACTATTCGAATGGCAGCAGGGTGAGATGGCAATGTTCCAGCAGGAGCACTAACGGTTGTAAGGCTTATTTAATAAGTTACGATAATAACTTTATAAAGATAAATAATAACCATAATCATTGACTACAAATTTGTAAATAAAATTTACATTCCTCTCAACTTGCACTTGGTCTAACATGGCAGTGCTGTGTTGAGTATTTGCTAGGTTGGATTTTTATCATATTTAAGGTACAGTCAATAAGAAATTATTTTTGTTATGTAGTGTCTCGTAATAGCCAGAGAAAGATATAAAAAGCATTCATATGCAGTAAATCAGATATTTTATATTTTAAAATGATATTGTTTTTCTCATATTATCCATAAACGGCTTTTTAATATCGTAGAGCTTACTCGATCGTTTCTGTTATTGTTAAAATGTTATATTTTTCACGCCGATTGATCAATTAAAACAATTTATCTCCCGATACCATGTTATTTGTGTGGTTTCCCACGTTTTCTGTTTATAAATTATTTAATAATTTAAGACTTAACTACTTTAAGGGTAATACTATATTATACGAGTAATACAAATATCATGTGCTTAATTTATTATTTTGGTTATAAATAAAATTTAATTTATTGGTTATGGTTTTTTTGTTAAATTAAGAAAATCATTAATATTTTAGACCTATTTAATGCCCCCTCGCAGTAAAGTAATGGTAAATTTTAAGAGGGTATTTTTCATTTTTATTTGTTATGACTTCATCTGAATGGGTTTTTTTTTGAGATATTGTCTATCGTTTAAAATCTAGAGAAAGGATTGCAAGAAAAATTATGCATGTAAGATATTATAAACTACGATGGAGGAATAAACGTAGGAAATAACATTTTGATAAAATGTGAATGACGATCTTGACGAGAGCAGAGAGTTCGTCATCAACAGCCATGATGTCGTCGTTGCCATGCTCCCAAAGCTTGGCAGGCGTCCTAGATGCAAGATGGCTCTTCTGCCTGCTTTAATATTCTAAGAAAACATTAAATTAATATTTTAAAAACACAACTGGATAGAAACTGAGTCAGAAACTAATATAATAAAACACTTTAATATACAGGTGTATTTTTTAGTGTTTTTTATACTTATTAGTTTATTTTCTTGAAATATTTTTAAAACTATTTATTATTATTTCGTAATGAATGAACTGACTGCAGTTGGCTTGAAGCAGTGATGGCTCAGTGGCATTGGCTATGGACTGCCGCGCAGCATGTCCATGGTTCGAATCGCGCCGCGGGCTTGAGCTTCACCGCATGGGGGTAGGGCATTTTGCGAATGCCCACTGGCTAGCGACCACCCTGAAGTAGAAAATCTGTCGTATGAAACAGTGGGTTCCGGCAGCAGTTCTTGAGAGCCAGTAATTCTAGGTTAAGCCTGTTAACACCTTCGACCACATCATCACTTACCATCGGGTTGGATAGTGGTCAAAGGCCTACCTATCAGCAATAAAAAAAAATACTAGGTACTTCCCGTGAACACAGAATTTTGAAATTTGATACGAAACAACGTTAGCACAGATAAAGGAAAAATTGCGAAAAGCTTACATTACATCATTTAATAGAAATATTTTAATTATTTTATGATGTTATGATGGATTTCAGTAAGCAATAAAAATACCTCAACTTTTACTTATATACCTACAGATTTGTACGGAACCCTCGGTGCGCGATTCCGACTCTACTTGGGTGGTTTCTTGTTTGCTTTCAAGTAATTTCAGTAATAAATCTTTTTGGTGTGTACGTGTTGTATAATATTGTTAATTAATGTGTGAGTGAAATAGCTAGTGGAACCATCGAGATAATATTGAGTTCAATGAGTGGAACTAGTTTTATTTTTATTGTTATTGATGATTGGTTAGCTTTTGATCACAATCTCGCCTGATGGAGTGTATGATGCGGTCGAAAGTGTTAAAAGACAGCTAAGCACCGGAACATATCGTTAGGTGCTTGGTGTCAAATTTTCTACATAAGGGTGGTAGCTAACCAAGCGCCCGCCTGGTAGCTTGATTTTTAAACCTATAATTGTATACAATTCAGAAAATGTGTCGGTAGAGCGCTTTTAATATGCGGTTGGCGGGTATGTTACCAAAGCGAGCTCTAACAATCCAAGTTGTTTTTGTTTAAACAACTGAAAACCCTATCTGGATTTAAAGTAAAAATATCGGCTATTGATAATTTTATTGTAGACAGTAGATTTTAGGACAAACAAAATTTATCTAATATCTTAGTGGCATTCAATAAAATTTCTATGTTAGTATAATCTTAACCTAAGCGTTGTTGTAAAGTAGGTAAAGTTTGTAATGATTAAAAAGATATAAAACATTTCATACATTGCCTAGGCAAGACGAAGCCTGTTATCATTCGCACATTGTTTTAACTACAATACATTTTATATATTCTTCTGTCTAGGTTCTGACTAAAATATTATTCTCACCCAATGAAAAACCCCTAAAAATGTTTTATTTCCATCTATTTTAGTATATTTTTACGGTAACATTTGATTTTGAACTTTTTTCCGCTACGTGAAAATCATATATTTATTTAGTAAATATGATACACAGTTTTGTAATGACGTCGCTAATCTTCTGTTAACAGGTTTCCAATATTGCACAACACGTAGAGGCAAACGAATGATTAAATGCGGCGGATACAACTACAGCACGCAATACAGGAGTGCTTCTAAAATCAGGTGTTCGTGTTCCACCCACAATAGCAGAGGATGTAAAGCATGTGTTATAGCATATGATGACGAAATCATTAAAATTCGAAATGAACATAATCATCCCCCACCCGGTGGTGGAATGATGTATAAATATTCTTAACAATGAATTAACAATGGGAAATCATGTGGAGATTGCTTGAAGATCTTGCACCGAGAATATTATTTTATTACAAAATGGATTTGCTGGGCTTTGTATGTTTTATTAATAATAATATCCTTAAAATTTATACAAATTTTAAGCTCTCTAAGAATTATTCAGAAGTCATTCAGATAATATTTATGTCTAGTTTGACTGCTCTACAAGTGATGACCGACACTGCAGCTGGCTCATCGTAGAACCACACACAACGTTGTAATTGCAAATTATATAATATGGTAAATCAAGTTGCACTGCAGATCAGTGTTTAAAGAATACAACAGATTTTTTTCTAGTCAATATGGAAGGTAATTTTTTCAACTTTAACATTATTTTATATCTATTTATTCTTCCAGCTCGCTACGTTACCTCTCGACGCGGCAAGCGCATGATTCGACTGAACGGATATAATTTCTATCTTGCGCGGATGGTCGGCACTAGTATTGTTCAAATCCGCTATACAGCACCAACGCGCTAGAGACTATAAACTATATTCGAATAGCGCGCTTTATTATACGCTATCGTTATAACGAAACAAGGCGCTGGCGCTAGATGCATAATATGCTAGGTGTCGTCACAATAGCGTCAGGCGCAACAGTATAACGCGGATATGCGCAAAGCGTGTTAACGCGACCGAAAGCGCGCGATGACTGAAGCTTGGCGCTATGCCGCTATCCGCTATACTGTTATAGTGACAGTATAGCGGATAGCGGCATAGCGCCAAGCTTCAGTCATCGCGCGGTTTCGGTCGCGTTAACACGCTTTGCGCATATCCGCGTTATAGGCCTACCCAGCCACGTTAGTGGACGCTTGATGCTAAACGTTATATTAATAGCGCGAAGAGAATAATATACAAAGCGCGCTGTATGCGCTACAAGGCAATAACACGCTTTGCTATGGCGCTAGATGCTATATTATCCACCACTAGTCGGCACCAAGTCTCGGTGGGCGTGTTCCACCCACCATAGGTACGGATGTCGCGCCGCCATCATCACTGTCGATGATATGATCACTTCCCTCAACTCGGATCATATGCATGAGGGTAAACAAACTCATGACAACAAAACTGCGAAAGAAGAATATTACATAATAAGTATGCAGTGATAGGTGCGGAAGTTATTCTTCCATCTAATTAGGTTTAGATCAAATGAAAGAAGTTTTACACGTGTTGCATTAAATTTTTGATCAATTAAAATGTTATTTTATAACCATTAAAGAGTTTCTACTATTCATTACAATACATATGTACTATAACGAAGCCCTTTATCTTCTCTACTTAATCTTAATAATTTGAGAAATAACTACGGTAATAGTTTTGAACATTACGAGTATACTCGTATATATGTATGTAGCCCCGCGAAGGGTGCCGGGCTAGAATGTCACGTTCCCCATTTCTACCCTTGGGTGTCGTATGAGGCGACTAAAGGTAAAATACCGTAAGGGCAGCTGTGCTTTCTGAGGAAACGCTATCATAAAATGCGATCCCCATGACGCCTGCCAAGCGTGAGGATTATTGCAAATTCCCGTTGGTGGGGAGGCAGTGTTCAACACTGAACTGTAGAAAATATGTCACTAAGCATCTAACGGTGGGTACCGGTAGAAGTCCTTGAGAGCCAGTAAAATTACAGGCACATGAGACTTAACAGCTATGTCTCAAGGTGACGGGTGCAGTACAATTCGTGACTTGTGACGAAATGTAACTGTTATAAGGCAGAGGTTAGTCCGCCTAACACCAGGTAGGCCTCGAGCTTGTTCCGTCAGAATAACATAAAACAAAACCCTACTTACCTCGTCAGAGACGTATAGGCGTGATGACGAACTGTTTTTTCATTATATTTTTCCCTATTAACCTGCTGCATTATTGATACAGCTACCAAGATAGCTACTTTTAGGATTGCTCGTATATTCTTAAGGGGAATTTTAAACAACGTAGGATTTCAAACTACTTTGCTTTTGTCATTATTAATTCGATGAAAATATTACAGGTGAAATCATAATGTCTAAGAAGGGTAAACCGCTGCTGAAACTAGGTGGATACTTTTATTACACGGATCCTGGGAGGTCTTTGAATCTCAAAATCAGATGGAGGTGTTCCAGTCACAGAACTTTTCGATGCAAGGCTAGCGTACAAACTGTTGATGAAGCTGTTGTTGCAGGGAACTTTGAGCATAATCATCCACCTAGGAACAATCAACTTGATTGGAATATTATTACAAATAATCTATGACTAATATAAAAAAAAACAATCGTTTGCTGCAAAGTTAAAATGTCACTTGATAAGGAAAAATAACTGTTTTCTTTTTTCTAATTTAAGGCCCTCACTTAAGTATATCATTCATTCAACATTTTAAAAAATAAACTGCTCTTTAAACATATTTAACTATTATTAATATTGTTTTACAATTTGACAAAAAAAAAATTCCAAGACCTACTTGGTGTATAGATTCCTTAAGTCCTGGGGTCTAAAGCTTATAGCAATAGTTCTTTGCAGTGGAAACTGTTTCATTCCATTGGCTTCCTTTCATAATGATTTGGAAAGTTACGATTGCAATGTAAAATCTATCTTTTATACCAAAAATTTTTCTGTTTCCATCGTTTCGGAATATGGAGGTTCTTGCATTTACTCCTGAATTAGGTTGTTGTTGGACTTTTCTGACAATAACTATTTAGTTCTGGTCAAACTGGAACTGTGTCCAGAAGATGCTAGTAAGTGCACCTCATTACATGGGACCACGACATATTTGGCGAATCGTATAACCGTTTAGAGACTCTGCCTACCCGTTCTGGGATACAAAGGCGTGATGTTATGTGAAATTGAGAAAATTATGACCAATAGACCAGTATAAGCAATAAAAGGTTAATTATTTTGAGGTTGTTTATATTTAACTACGTAAATGATGCGATGATGACTCTCCGATCATAAGTTCTGTAGTGTGACTCACCTCCAGATAAATATGATATTCTAGTTTATACATACTGTGTTAGTCTTTCGGTATGCTACATTATGATAACAAAAAGTCTATAGCGATTTAAATCTTATTACCTGATTACAATAGTATATATCTACCAACAGATCGGCCTATATTCTGTACGTCGAAGATTGGAGCAAAGGTAATGAAACTCCGTGGCTACTGGTACACTCGCCACTCCGTGTGCTCGTCGAAGGTGAAGTGGCTGTGTGCTGACTCACGTGTAATGGACTGCCACGCTATCGTAGTAACAATCGGACATACGATGGTGGATCGAGTGAACCGTCACACACACTCGCCATGTAGCTCATAAAGATCTTAAAAAAGATAACCGTCGAAAATGAATCCGTCTTTAAGCTCAAGATATTTTCCTATTATGATTACGTATTTAAATAACTAAATTTTATGTTTATAATATAAAAAGAGGAATGTGTGGTTATGATTTAATTGACTACTGTGAATTGAGTACTTTTATCGTAAAAGTTTTTATGTAACATTGTTTTAGAAAAAATAAAAAAGAAACACGCTTGGACTGTAATGTTTAATAGTTTTATTGCGATTTACCGTCTCAGTGAGCTCACATTCTATCGATTTTCTAAATGTTATATAAGCGTTGTTATGAGGTTCAGTATTTGCAATTCGGCCTTCATGGACTTTCTTCTGCACCTCTGTCCAAATTTTATAATTGACACTCTTTTAGTTACGCATATATTTTCTATACCACACAGAACAGGTTCTCAATCCTCTTTCAGCTGATCTTATGATATGATATGTTGGTGGACTGACCATGATTACAAAACAATAATATGTATAATCGTTTTTAGATGTAATACTTATTGAGGCTGCGTCTGAGGCGTCCACTATTGAGGTATCACCCGATGAGGTAACAGCTCGTGAAAATCCTTCACGTCAAGCAAAACTAAAGAGTGACTTGGACCTCAACGAAACTAAACGACGAAAAATACAAGAACTCAGTCAGTCTGGTTACAGTGTGCTGCAAATCGCAAGAGCCTTGAAAGTGTCAGTAAGTATCAAGCCATATTCTATTTAAAGTTATTTATAGGTTTTGCAAATTTTACTGAGCTCTATATCTATACAATAATTCCTTTTTTTATGCAGCGAAGCACCGTTTACTTATGGATCAAGCGACCAGACATATCTGCTAAGAAAAGAGGTGCTCGACGAAAATCTTTTCCGGTACAATTAATCGAAGATGTTATTCATAAACCGCAGTCTGATAGTGACAAAGCAGCCTTGGCGAGATCACTAGGAGTATCGAAATCCACTCTTAGGCGCTGGCGACGAGAATATAGAAAGAATTTGCTCTTCGATCAAAAACAAAGAAAACAAAATTAGTATATTTTACATTTCACTTTATCTTCCTATGTTAAGTGTTGATTCAAAGATAGCAACCAGACTTATCAACAGAATGTGAAGAACCTTTTAAAAACTGGTAGGTAGACCGGTATTTGCAAAATGTTCGCTCTGTAACGCCACGCAGTGAAGCCTTCGCATGGCGGTATGTAATTTTACGAATGCTCTACCACCTGAGCGGGGTCGGCATAACATGTACTTTCCTCCATTAAGTTCTATTGCTCAATTATCACTTCACCGCATGGTGGAAGGCCATTTTGTGAAGGCTCGCCACCCTTAAGTAGAAAATCTGCCGAGCACTTAAGTCGTTTGTAAAAATTTGTCCAGGTAGTTTGTTTACACCATTAATAATTTTATCATTATTTAAATTTAATAATGACCTAATAAACTTTATAGTAACTGAATAAAATAATAATTTTGTTATGTTGTACAGTTTCTAAAGATTAAAACTTTTTATAGCAAGTCACTGTTTATAATTCCTGCTTTATAATTGGCGTATGTGATTTATTTGTTTTTTACTAACATTAAAATGATAGTTTTGCGAAAAAAATATTCCCATAACCTTAATTTTTTTAATGACGTATTTATGATCGTTGTCGTGTCGTATTTTAATTGGGTTAGACATTTCAATAAAGTGTTACTGAATTAGAATTTTTTGAGGCAATTTAATGGGAATTAATTGATAAAAACGTGCGATTTAATATAATAAATTAAATTAATTATCTTCTGTAGAATAGCTGTAATACATTATTTTTGTAAATGTACAAACATTTTGAAAATCACCTCATTACACTTATTACACTACAATTATTAAAATATGTTATATGCTACAATGATATAATACGATTGTTTTAATTTAACCCCTATCAGTGTTTACAGGTTACATACTAAGCAACACTCGGGGCGGTACTCCAGTGATCATTGTGGATGGTCACCGGTACCTCCGCGTGAAGGGCAACAAAGGCCCGAAGGCGCGCTGGCGCTGCGTGCGCAACCCCATCGGGTGCCGCGCCAAGGTCTACACGTGCGACGACATGCTAGTCAGGACGGGTATCGAACACGACCATGAACCTCTTTACGACGAGAACAGCACGAGTTATTAAACCATGATGAAATACGTCAGAATAAAAACGTTCTAGCAGTGGAAATAAATCGTACTGTACTGTAACAGCCGGATCGTCCACTGCTGAACAGCAGCCTCCCCTATTAAGGGGGTATTTGCAATAATCCCCACGCTTGGCAGGTGTCTTGGGAATCGCACTAGAAACTACATGCGGTACTAGAAAGGTTTAACATGTACTTACATTTCAAACCTTTCTAGTACCGCAGTCAAAAAATTAATAGATTCCAAGAATATGTTGATTAACATTATTTTAAGTAGTAGTGTTTGTTATTATTAGTAAGAAAACATTGAATTAACATTTTAGAAAACACTTGAATTTAGTGATGATGTAGTAAGTTACGTGTGAGTAGTAATATACCTGCAAATTCAACATGACGTCATAAACGCCACGTAGCCCAAACCAAACATTTTTTTACGCATTTTGCTTCTATACGGCGTATCGCTTACGTCACATTGGCTTATCAGGAAACTTGGACAGGATTGTCACTAAGTATACTTATATATATTTTTTAATGTTTTCTTTAATATACTTAAAGAAAACATTAAATTCGTATAGTATCCGTAAAGTAATGCTTTTATCTATATTAATTATCTCTCTAAACTTATGTTTCTTACGTAGCACATGCTCCATCACAATGTTCATTTGTAGAACGAATATAATAATTTCAACTAGTTCTTAAAAGTTTTGTTTTTGCAGTATTTAACTTGAGCAGCTGCACGAGTAAATTCAGATTTGAGACTACTCGATTCGGTAACCCCGTGATAGTACATGGTCAGTATCGGTACAACAAGTGGAGTGGATCCAAAGGACTCCGAGCGCGATGGACGTGCGTTAAGAACCAGCAGGGCTGCCGCGCCACTATCGTCACATTTAACAACTGCGTTGTAAGAATGAAGAACGAACACACACATATATGAAAATTTAATATTATGACTATCAGATAAGGTTACTTTAAATAATGTTTCCATGTACGGATATATACCCTCATTCTTAAGCAATGATTGTGTAAAAATGCTTTTATCAATTCTTTAGGTAAATACTAGAAGAGTGGGAATCCCAGAATACTCTGAGTACACGAATGGTAGCAGTTACGTAAAAAAACTTTATGAAATGTCTCAAAAGCAAAAGTAAATTCAAGATATACGAGTACCAAGAAAACTCTCGATAAACTATGTCGAGATCTCAGAGATGGGACAGTCAGTATTTAATAAATTCGTAGGTATCTATATAAATATTGTAAATTAAATTATACTTAGCTTTAATTTTAAACTATAATTTGGTTTAACTTACATATCAAGAATAACATTTAATAATTATATTCCTGATGTTTAATAAGTTACTGCTAACTATTTTGCGTGTATTAATAAAGCTACGTACATTAAAGTATTGCTAAGTTACGACAAAGTAAAACATTGATCTCGTAGAACTAGGCTTATTCTTAAATATTTTTTCAAAATAATCTGATATATTATGATTAATAGAACTAGTCAAATCTGATTTAGATTTTTTAAAAATTTATTTTAAATAAACGAATCAAGAAGATATTAAAGGTTTTTGAAAAAGGCAAATTGTTTTACAATTATACGTCACAAATCTACGATTTCCCATAATATACACTGAGTAAAACATTGTTCTAATAATTACTCCCAAATGCTACAATGTATCTGCGTCGCATAATGTAAAATTATTATGGACTGCCGTGCATGGTTTGTATCTTGGCGTGAGTTTGAGCTTCACCGCATTGCTGCGATAGCTCGCAAGAAATTAAAATGCTTAGATAATTTGCCACAAACACCTAATCGCCGCCAACAGCATTTGAAAGCCAGTAATTCTAGGTAAAGCCTATTTACCACCCTCAGCCACAACATCCCATGCCAAAAGGAGACGGTGGTCAAAGTCTGAATAAAAAAGTGACGCGACATACGCTTTCTCTTATATTTTTATATATATTCATCTTATATTATAATAATAATATAAGATGAATATATATAATAATATACTACTACTATAAATAGTAGTCATATAAAATTCAAGGCCATCCAGTAGCTTAGTAAATTTCACCCATGCGCTTCGTAGATAATTAAAGTTAGCTATTGTAATAATTTAGTTTATAACTATATCATGTAATTAATTCTACACTTTGTTAATGTTATTTGTCAAAAACTATTTCCGTTAACGATTTCTTACAATAAGTTATTAGACTTCCAAAGTGCAGCATTGATGTTTACGTGGTAGTCAATTGCCTCGAGTCAATTTCCGATTTATTCTAGTAGCTAAACTGTCTTCAATTTTCGGTGGGAGTCGTGGGAGTAGATTCTACGTGGAAACATAGCAATCTATACTAATCTCTCATATACATGTACATATGTTTTATTTAAATGATCTCGATCGATTTTATTTATAGCAATAGAAATAACAATAGAAATGGACAATATCGTCCACTGGGGCTACTAATAGTTCACTTAATGTTAAATTTTCACCATTTCCAAGCGTGGCAAGCCAGTTATAACTGCAGGGTGGTACCGGTTCAACCGCCACTGGCGAAGCGTTGGTACTCGAGCGAGATATGTATGTGTGATAGGAGGTATATTACGAGTAATTATATTAGTATATTTAATGACGAAATAATACAGAGTAAATTTGATCATAATCACTAATGCTATAATATAACCTAATAAAGACTTCTAAAAGAAGGATTTCGTATTTTATTTATTCGGTAGTACATAAGAAAATTGAGATTATTTTCTCAAACTTCTAAATTACGCGGGTCACAGATTCAAAAACCTTGGAACTTTGGTAAATTTAGGTGACAGTTATCTTATGAGTTGTTTGAGAAGTTAATTGTACCTACTGATCAAAATGTTATTATACTCGTGACCACGATCACTGCAAATTGTTTGAAACGACACTAAAATAATATAATCCTCATATTACTTTTCATACAAATGTAGATCTGTTATATATATTTCAAATACCAAGCGGTCAAATACAAGAGCACTTATACCCTTGAGATTGAAATGTATGCTTCTGATTTCATAAAATGTGCATTTTCAAAATTATTTGGTATAATCGTTTTTTATGGTATTTTAATATCCACATATAGAGATATTATAAATAATAAAATGAAAAACTAGCAAACCAGAAGCATAAGGCTTAAGGACATGCATGAAATATTCCACTTCCACAATTCCACGAGTTTGAACACTTGTATTTTTAAATTATGTTTAAAAAAATACGAAAATAAATTTGTACGGAAAGAGCTACGAAGACATACCTATGCATAGAAAATATATGAAAATAGCATTAAGACTTCATTTTGTGTATTGTTTTTTTTAATTATTTCTATTATTATTTTATAGACGCCGACAGGACTCCAACATTCTCAACATCTCGCTATGGAAAGCCTGTTATTACAATTGGATCTTATCGTTTTAATAAAGACTCTCGGTACAAAGGACAACGGGCAAGATTTTATTGCGTGAAAGCTTGTAATGGCTGCAAGGCATCTATCACCACTTTTGGAAATTCAATCATTAAGACAAACCAGGAACACAATCACTCGTAGTGATCAATTTATGAATGTAAGATTAAAATAGTATTTACAAATCTAAATTTTTAAAAGTATGTAATTGGAGTCAATAAAAAATGATGGCATTTTATATATATTTTTATGTATAGAAAAAAACATTAATAACCAAGTATCAACCACGTATCAAAAAATATTTAATAATTTAATGCGATGACGCGGGCATGATTCCTGTGTGCTCGAAATGTCGTGCTAGAGCCGCCGTTTACATGGAGGGCTCGAGCTGTGCCTTGTCCTGTGAAACAGTAAAGAACTGTACTTTAGACCGCATTTTTGGGTTCTATACTGCGTTGAAGGAGTAGTACGGGAGAATCGTACCACGCTACTAAATCTATTATTTTAATGAACCCAGTGGGGTTAAGTGCTTCAGTTTCCTAGATTTAAAAATACTCCTAGAATTCCAAAATATATCTAACTAACCACACTACCAACACATGACACTTTTCATTTCAGTCAGCGCTAACTGTGCAGTATAGAAGTTTGGTTTTTAGGTATATATATATATATATATATCCATATCGTCGGTCGAATCACGAAAAGGCGAATCAGGATTTTATAAACTTTACAGTACAGCGATTTTAGATAAAATGAAACATTACAAGCTTCCAGCTTATTGCTGAAAGCTGACTCAGGCGTTGTAGGAGCTTCATTTGGAAGAACAATTCAACCTTTTTATATTCGTGTATTGATTTTGGCTGTAATTGTTTCAATTATGCATGTAAACGATTTTTATTAAATAAAGATTCACTTACGCCTCTCCGTGTTCAACTAAAAGTTTCAATAAATCCATTTACGCCCAAAGAGGGACGATACAATATAATGAATCACTTTATTTATTTCATTCACAATCAAATTAAATAAAAAAAAACAGTAAACTGCAGTGCACGACATTAAGAAAATGCACAATGGTAGAACCATCAATCATAATGAAACATGATCCAAATTTACTATACTTTAATCATCTTATTTTCAAAAATACCAAAGTTTAATTGTAATCAAACCTGGGGTAAGATTCAGTAGAAAAGTGCATGTTCTCGGCATCTTATTAATGGCGTTTCAGCAACATATCGTAATTAACAGGAACAGATTTACATCAAATACAAGGTTTATTTGATTAAAAAAGAGCGTCCAAAAAAGTCTTTAGATATAAATTATTATAAGTATGTCATGTAATTTTGCGATAAGAAAGTCTATAGGATAAGAAAGTAACTGGTATGGGCCGGACAAAGGTATTATGATATTTTCCTCTTCGTTTCAGTGATAGAACGTCAAATCGCACGATCAAATCGCAAAGTCCTTGTTTTCATCCCGTTGTACCGTGCACCATTGATATACGAGTCAGCTAAAACTCGATGGGTTTTTCCAAAAGATAATTTTACCAGCTAGTCGGCCTCTTAAGCAGGTGCCAATGTTGGTGAGCTCCACCACTGTGTGTGTTCTAACAAACTGGGATGAACTGCATTGCGCCCATCATCCTGACAATTTTTTTTTTGAATATTACATTAACATTTTATTGTTACATAACGTTTTTTTCTAGTATTTTACCATTGTTTTTTTTTATGCCTGATAGGTTAGCCTTTGACCACTATCTCACCTGATGGTAAGTGAGGATGTGGTCGAGGATGTTGTTCAGACAAACCTAGAGTTACTGGTTCTCAAGGACAGCTGCCGGAACACACCGTTATGTGCTTGGCGACAGATTTTCAACTTGAGGGTGGTAGCTAGCCAGGCGGGCATTCGCAAACTGCCCTACCACCATGCTGTAACGACTGCCATCCTAAGACAACAACCGGGACCGACGGCTTAACGTGCCCTCCGAAGCACGGAAGCGCTCAGTAGTAATGTCACCAGCGGTCACCCATCCAACTCATGACCGCGTCGGACGTTGCTTAACTTTGCTGATCGATTCAGAATGGTTAAGCAAACTTCGCTACGAGCGCTTCAAAAAAAGTGGTGCAGTAAGTGCCTGTTTTCGCATCTTCTTATTTTGGAGAAAGCTGTTGCGAATTTTGAGCAGCACAGTCAGCATCAAAAGTCGCTTAACATGACAAATTTCATATCTCTTGCAAACATTCTCGTATAAGCCGTTCATCACAATCTCACCTGAAAGTAAGTGATGATTTGGTCGAAGGTGTTAAATGGGCCTAACTTAGAATTACTGGCTCTCAAAGACAGCTGCCGGAACATACGTTAGGTGCTTGGCGACAGATTTTCTACTTGAGGGTGGTCGCTAGCCGGGCGGGCATACTCAAATTGCCTTTCCACCATGCAGTGCGAACGACATTGTAGTTTTTCGGTCTAAGGTACCGAACCTACTAACTAAACTAACTAGCATAAAGGTTTTTACAATTTTTCATAATGGACTGTACGTTGTCTAAAACAATTAAAATCAAACGGACTTTTCATTATTTTGATACCGAGAATAAAAGTTTATCACAGGTATGTCCGGTCATAGTCCAGTCGAGTGGCGCTTCCGTTTTCTTTGCTCCTGTGCTATTTACTGGTGCTGTGAACATCAGTGTGAAACCTATTTTAAAAATATCAGCACTCTTCCTAACACATTTTGAAACGCTTCCTATTTCTTGCAGTATATTTTGCAAATTGGTCTGGTGAGTACCGAGGGTGACATATGGTTTCTAACTGCAGGTTTGGAACTAACAAATCCTGGTACTTACAGGTTTAAACTTAACAATATCTAGCGCATAAAAACTTCGGCAACTTCGTACCTGCTTTAACACCTGTTATTGTGATTACTAAGTTTTGTTTTTAATTTGTCTTTTCTAGGACGAATAACCGCGGAAGTTACTTTATTCTAAATGGGTACTTGTTTATGAAGCATCAGGTGGCTTTTTTCAGATTACCCGGCATAAAGTTACTAATTTACTCTGAAAAATACCATTGTTAGCTTTAAAAATCTCTAGCCCAGATGATAATTATAAAATTTTATTACAATAAACCACTTTTGTAGCGCTGCGGGGCATGTCATGTGCCGGGCGAGTGAAACTGCGCTTATACATTTCTATAAAAATCGCGGGAATGGCAGCTAAACTTCTATAATGGGAAAGTATTTGTGGTCTTATAAAAATAATCTATCTAAATATGTAGACACTGCAGGGTTAATGTCATCTTTATACTTTTCTAAGCTTACGAACAATAAACAATTGTTTTATTTTGTGGGTATGAATCCGTCTAATGTAATTTTATTGTCGTTTATGGACTTCGATGGTGGTAGTAAATCAAAACAATCTCTATCACTGAATGACATCGTCACATATGACAGAAAACATAAAGGCTTGCAATAAGCTTCGTGGACATGCCCTAGTACATCAGGCTGCATGGCGTATTTTGAAGCGTATATGAAGCTCCGTTGAGAGAAGGCCTATTATATTACTGAACACAAATCATATTTATTAACAGCAGCATAATATTATGATATTATTGTATTTCAGGCCCGATAATTATCAAATCTGAGACAGACACTCTGAGGCTAATCTATAACGGTCAAAAGTTCACTCTGCACTACGCTCGGGAGAGCGGTCTCATGAGGTGGCGCTGCTCACATCGAAGAAGGGGATGTATTGCTACTATCATGACTAAAAACTCAGACTTTGTTTGCATAAGAAATAATCATAATCATTGCTGAGATCAGCTGGTCTAGTTATACTAATGACATGAATATTGTAAAAGACTGATGGAATAATTTTTGTCTCTTGGCAGTTTAACCAATTATCATGAGGGATGGAAAGCTATATGCGTGTACATTTTAGAGCCGCCTCATATTTCTCTGAGACAAAGACGAGAGCCGGCGCAGCGGCTACTTTAAATAACATGAAAAAAATAAAAGCTTGATTATGAGTGGCAACATGAAAACCGCTCGAAGACATTCGTTACA
The DNA here is from genome assembly GCA_963854805.1 of Plagodis dolabraria. Taxonomy (NCBI): domain Eukaryota; kingdom Metazoa; phylum Arthropoda; class Insecta; order Lepidoptera; family Geometridae; genus Plagodis; species Plagodis dolabraria. The sequence goes on along the minus strand of OY978445.1, from coordinate 10,210,148 downwards.
TAGATGATTATCTAAATTTGAGCAAGGCTGATAAGTTGTTCGGGTGTTCGTATTACAGTCACTTACTATGTTAATGAAGTATTTGTGAAGATCATAAGCTTGAACTTACTAATAACTTATCTAGATAAATAAGGAGACTAATATCTAAACTCTATAAGGCCTGTTAGTTTTATATTATAGATTAATAAGAACTTGCCGCCCGAGCTTTGCGCGGTACCGATGTAAAAGTACTCGCCTCAGAAAATGAGGCATGGCTATATTGATTTATCACTCCGAATATTGTATAATATATTGCTATATACTACTACTAGTTGCTACTGCATAATGTTTATTGATTTTTTCTATCCAATATGTATGCAAAATGTATTTCAAATAATTAAATGTTAAATATAAAAATAATGCATATTGGTATAGTTTCATATGTACTCGTACCTACATATTTCATTATGTAATAGCGCCATTATCACTAAGTTACACTATATACATAATATCCTTACAAGTTTTACTACTATTCATTTATAATTAGGTATATCATTATGTTGTTTTCTGTGTTTCAGATTTGCGTTATTCAAGGCTTCTCTCCAGAAACCTGTGAACACCTCAGCATCACCATAAAGTCTGGTAAGTTTGTAGAGAATGCGTGTGGCTGTCACTGGGTGCTTTTGCGATATTTTTCTGGACGCGGATTTCACAATTGCTTGCAAATCGTCGGAGAAGCGATTATAGGAACACCCGCTTGCCCTTCACAAAACAAAGGTTCTAGCTTTGGGGCCTCAGTTGTAAATAATGGTCTATATTAAAGGAATACAATTTCATAATGTAGTTATGAGTTTGTTGTAATTTCGATACATTGATAAGCCGCAGCTCTGTTGATAATATTTGTATTGTAAGAAATGATAATAGTAAATTAAAGAAGCTGTCTAATCGTTTTTTTTTCTTATGTCGTTTGCGCTTTAGTACATAAAAACAACACTTATAAAATATATCCTTAACATAAATTTATTTGTACAAGTTTATCTTTAAAAAGATTAGCCGTCATCAAAATTGACGCTAATTAAATATTATCTACCAAATAATTTTGACCATAGTAATTTGATAATAAACTATAAATTGTTTATGATTTAAAAATCACCAATCGAACAGACATATTGAAATTTTAGGATTATGGTTTGGCAAACCAACATACCAGTAGATTTTATCGAAAAAGAAAGAACTTTCGTACGTTCGTTTTAGCTATTTTGTGGGAATTAGCAAAATTTCGGCAATTATCACTACCTACTTAGCATGATAACTCATCAGTACTGGCGATTAATTAGTGTACAACTAGGAAGAAAATGTAGACTTTATAGGAACACTGTGATTCTTCCCAGTGACAGAAGTGTCTGCCTCTGTCACGAATGACATGAGCCATGTCACTGAGGCTTGCATGACTGCATGTACCGGCACAGGCACATGCTAAGCACTTCTTGCATGCAACATTACAACCAGTTTTATCATAAGAGGTTATCTGTCATAGTTGATTCATAATTCATATATCATTGTATGTTTTAAGTTCGTCATCGTGCAATTTTGTTTTCTAGTGCATTCTATTCTAGTATTTCTTTATCAGACGACAATTAAGCTACCAGAAACAACACGAACAAGACGCGGACGTGTCAGCCGATACGTATATTAGATCTTATATATTTTGTTTTAGAATAAAATAATTTATTTTAAGTTTACTATGCAGGCATCGTTTCTATGGCTATGATAAGATGTTTTTAAACATATTTTACTTGATTGTGATGGAACAAGAACGAAGCCCACCTGGTGTTAAGCGGTAACCTCTGCTTGTAACAGATGCAGTTCGTCACAAGTGACGAATTGCACTGTGCCCATCACCCTACATAAATATATTAAGACTAATAAGCCTGTTATTTCACTACACAATGCTTTCTTTAATTCAGCTAAATTGTGGTTACATCATTTATTTTCAGTGATTAAATCATGGAAAAGGACGGATATATTGCAAGTAAACGGCTTTAGGTATTACCTACAATGTTCAACAGGAGTCATAAAGCGATGGCGCTGCAACCAGCAAAAACGGACCAAGTGTAAGGCAAGCATTAAAATGGTCGATGGCATGTTATTGCAGTAAAAAGTGACTCACAATCACGAACCGCATTATAACCTCAACACTCATTGTAATATTCAAGTTCAACGTGTATTACAATATATATTACAATACACGTTGACATACATTTTCATTTTACCTTGAAATGTTTAGTTATTTTTTCGCATTTAACGCAAATATAATATATTGATATCTGTCGGGACAAGAGGCGCTACAAGGTTGCTATATAAACCAGCTGTCCGTAGTGTGAGGAATGAATAACATATTCGACCACAGCATCACGTACCATGAGGTGAGATAGTGTCAAAGGCTAGCCTATCAGCTATACAATAAATAAATTTAAAAAATCTCGACCTAGTGTACGAATGTGGCGTTCATGTGCGCCAATGAAAAAAGGTGCCTTGTACTTACCAGAAATAAGATTTGGTAGATCGTTCGCACATTTTCTGAAGTTAAGTATGTGAAACACTGATAGCTCATAGCTTTGCGATAATATTCAACTAATACAAATAAAAATAATGTATTGTAACAAGAATAATAAAATCAATGTTTTTGCAGTGATTATGTTAAAAAACACGATGGGCAAAGACTTGGCCCTTGTCGGTGGTTACACTTTCTTCCAACATTCGCAATCAAAGAAAACTGAATACTGGTTGTGTACTCGATCTGGGACAGGCTTGTCGTGTCGAGCTAAGTTCACAATCACTATCGACGGAAAAGAGGTTGTAAAAGCATTCATAGAACATAATCACAAGCCACAGAAATATCGTATCATGGACGGGGTATATTATAAATATTAATCTGTTTTGAAATCAATTATCATTTAATCTTCCTTGCAAATATGCTTACGATATAATGTATTATTGTATGTTCTAGACGTGTCTTTCTAGAAACTGTATTGTTTCGATGATGCATAAATATAAATGCTGTTTACTATAACCTGACGATGATTGTTTTCAAACAGTTGTAAAGTTTTTAATATCAATCAGCAAATCCTAAGTATTCGAAAATTATTGTTTTATCCTTAATGATAGTATAAGATGAAAAAAGTTAGTTTTGTGGGAAAAGTAAAATATTTATGTTATAGAATCCGTGTCTTTAATATAAGAATGTGAGCATGCTTTCCAGGGTGGTACTCAAGATGAAACACGTGTTGTTAAATCTGTAAGCATATGTATAGTCTATTCACATGCATCTCTGAACTAGTTCTGAAAATAAATGTTGGTATGTGTATTTATGTATCTATAAAGTATATTTTAAAAGAAGTCTCATAATCTTAAATTAAAAAAAAAAATTTATAACATTTAGTAACGTTTAATTGCCACCCGATTCGTTTTATGAATTATATATCCCCATAGATAGTCATAACAAAATTTTGTAATCATTAACAACAACACAATGAATTATCAACATAGTTATAATTTTCAATTTAACGAAGTAATTAAGACGAAGATATTAAATTTCATTCATTATCGTTTTCATTTTCAGGACTAATATTTACAAGGTCTCGTTTCGGAAAACCTGTCGTGGTCTGGAACGGGTATAGATACAATAAGTATTGGAACTCAAAGGGTTCTAAAGTGAGGTGGATTTGTTCATGTTCTACAGGACGGGGTTGTAAGGCGTACCTTGTTACCGTCGATAACACATTTGTAACGGTAATGAACGAGCATAACCACTGATACAATGGATTTAAATCAATGTTGGGGTAACTTTGTTATATATTTTACCAAATATGTCTTTTAACGACGGTAGGCCTTTATTAACATAACACTACTAACTATGTACAACACTACAGCTACTGCAACGAAATTATTTAGGCAACCTAAAGACCATTGTCTCAGAGGTTGTACTAATGCTCCAGCCCACTACCAGTTGGCAGCATGTCCCGTTGGATCGTAATGCTTCAAATATGTTTAGTTATAGTTCTATAAGTAATAAATAGTTCGTTATATATACGATAAGAGTAGGTACAGCGTACGGTCTGTGGGACGCTGGTTTCATTACAAATATTCGTAATAAATAGTAAAAAAGTTGAGCTTGATAAAACGTTATACTGGTGAGCCAAAAGAGTCACCTGTTGAAATGACTTTTGTCTTTAGAAAGTACTGCAATAATTAGTGTATGACTACATCCTATATTATGTTAGTCATATAATACTACTATTATTATTGCAACGACAAAGTGCGTCGAAGGCTTTTGTTTAATGTCCATATTTGTTTAGTGGGAAAATCTTGGTCATGTAAATCTGATTTGACTCAAGCAGAAATAAAACGAGAACTGTCGATCTGCAAGGAGCGAGTCGCTAAGCAACTCACACCTATGCCCGTGTTGTATGGTAACTTTATCAAAACTTTAAAAGCTAAGGGGATATGTTCCAAGTTTTGAGAGGGTGCAAAAAAAACTGCACCAAGTTTTGAGAGGGTGAAAGTTCATTGTACAGAATTAGAAATGAGGCACACTGAGATTAATTAAACCAGTGGTATTCGATGTTTGTTTTTATTTTTCTTATTGTTCAACATATTTTACAACAAGAATTCAAGATAAATTCATGTTGTCTACTAACTCAATTCTGTTATGATTTATAAGAATTAAATATATAAACGATTAGTCTTTGATGTTCGTGATTGTCCATGTAAGCAAATATACTATAAGACTGAAGATGAATCCATACTATGATTTAAAATACATCATCACCATCACGTTTACGGTTGAACAAAGGCCTCCCTCATTTAGGGGATTGAGCAGCGATAGCTCAGTGGCTTTGGCTATGGACTGCCGCGCAGCAGGTCCATGGTTCGAATCCCGCCACGGGCTTGAGCTTCATCGCATGGTGGAAGGGCATTTTTGCGAATGCCCGCCTGGCTAGCGACCACCCTCAAGTTGAAAATCTGTCACCAAGCACCTAACGGTGTGTTCCGGCAGCAGTCCTTCAGAGCCAGTCATTCTAGGTTAAGCCTGTTAACACCATCGACCACATCATGACTTACCATCACGTGAGATTGTGGTCAAAGGCTTACCTATAACCAATAAAAAAAAGAGGGGATTGTTATAATCTCTTTGCTTGGCAAGCGTCTTTGGAGATCGCAGTGTTAGATGGCTGTTATTCCGAAGGCACTGCTGCCTGGCTTCTGGTATTTTTCCTGCGTCATCTCTTTGGACTCCCCCAGGAAGATTTGAAATTCTACCCCGGCACGCCACGGAAAATCTAGCCCTGTTCCCGAAGGGTAATTTCAGTCCGATACTTATGTATAGGATATTTACGATCGCTACATACCAGACAGACAGATTCATTTCTTCTCTTGATTAATATAAAAGATAATTTTCCCTCTGATAAATTTTTACAACAGGAATTGCCTCAGTTAAACAATATTGAGAGGGAATACCGTAAAAGGCATCACTGATCCCGAAAAGTGTGTCTATATGCCGTTTGTATACTGTAATCTGAGAAGCATAAGCATAACTAAGTCTAATACATACAAAGATATCAAACTAATCATCGTTAACATTATCAAGTTATTTTGCGGATGTAGAGAATGGCCCAATATTTATTGTATCCAGCCTTGGAAACCCCATGGTACGATATCAGGGCTTCAACTACACCAAACACAAGTGGCTGAAGACGACGCGCATGACGCGATGGATATGCACTGTTAGCAGACGTTATGGGTGTACAGCCTGCATTATGACTAGTAAAGATTTGTGAAAATTATTGGATATCACACCCATAAGTGAGGCAAAGTCGTCACTAATAAAAATCAATAAAATTGTATATTTAATTATAGTAATACTATGTTTTTATTGGATAATACTGAAAGTTATAATGTTAACATATCATAAAAACATACCTTAATGTTTCAGTGTTACAGTCATTGACGTATACAGGGTTATTAAAAAAATGCTAAAAACGTGCGTCTTAGAGTTGACTTCTGTTCGTATAAACATTTTTAGATGTTTTTTATTTTTATTTGTTATTTTTTATGACGGAACCAACCATTTTTCTTTTTAAGCATCGCTTCAAAGTTGGCAATTCAAAGCGGTGAAAATGAATAAAATAAATTATTAAATTTGTATAATTGTTACATGAAAAGGTACCTCATCTTATATCATCTTATACAGAAATAATAATAAAAATAAATATTTAACTTGATATACACTACGTCGAATAAATCACGACTTCAAACAATCACAACTAAAATCATAATATTTGTAGGAAGGTACTGAGGAGTTGAACTTTCTATCGCTTTTACTCTGAACGTTATACGTGTTTACATGATTTTCGCGGTCTGTCAGACGAATGTTTATGAATCTAGGGTTAATAGGAAGTATTCAGTACAGAATGTACAGTTAAATGTTATATTATATAGACCCAATAGAATGTATGGATAATATATAATTATGGATATACTTATGTAGTTGAGATATTTTTACAAACAACTCAACGAATATTGATATCCAGAAATAAACGTAGACGACCTGCTAAGCCCCAACATCTGAATAAAATAATGCACATACCAATTCGAAGAGAAAAACAGGGCAGATGTCGCCATTGCCACTACAACAAGTCAAGGTTTATGTGTATGTGTTGTGCTATTACCTGTGTTTAACCATGAACAGAAATTTCTTAAATTTCATAGTTACTCGTAGCTTTAACTTGCCTCTTGTGACAGCTGCTTCGTGCTTCGTTAAAATAGAAGACCATAAGTTCACGGTTTCGAAGCAAAAAAAATAGGATTGTTGTAGTGCCGTCCATACTCTTCTAATAAAATGTCTATTTTAAATGATTATTTGACTTAAAAAATGAGGTTTTTAATTTGATTGTATATTACTTACTCATACTAGATTACTCCGCCACTATGAATTCATTTTGATAGTTTTGGTTTTTTTAAGTATGTCATACCACAGAAATGGTGCCGTTTCATTTTCAAATCAACGTCAGCTTATTAGGAGATTTTAAGTTACATATAAAGAACTGAAAAAAGTATTTGCCTATCTCGTTGATATGGTAATTCCAAGTCTCGTCGATGGTGACCAGTTTGCGGGTGAGTGAAAATTTATTACGTAAGCAGTAGGTATGTTATGTAATGTACTCGTATGGTCACGGTAATGTTATCTATACAGTATTTCAACTTCATAGAAACGGACGAAACGCGAGTGATACCTACGCGCCTCGATCTCAGCCTGCGCTCGTAGCGCAGACAGTCTCGAGTGTCGTGACTACGCCGCAGTGACGAGCGAATGGATTGTTGTTTTTTAACAATAACCGCGTAATTTTTTCACCAAAAATAAATTCAAGTACATATTTACATATAAAATATGACGAGCAAGATATATTGTGCTATTTTAAGTTACATGAATTCGTCAAAAACGCATCCAGAGATAATTTTTTGATTAACTGGAAACTGAAAGGTAATACTATAAAATAATTTTACTTAATATTATAAAACGTGTACACAATGACGGTACATAATGTGTGTCTTTTTTATGGACAAGTATTTCCTTTTATCCCGCGAAAAAATGTCTCAATTAGTAAAAAAAGTGAATAGAGTGAAGGAAAGTGATTGACACGAGTGAAATAGGTACTACTTATAAGCAAGTTATAATAATATTACAGGTAGTTATTAGAATGTGGATTTTTAATACCTTAAAATATAATAATAAAGCATTTCGTACATCTCACAAATATTTTTCGGTCGCCAATTTTTAAGAACGATTTTTTATTCAAACATAAATATGGTTTTTGTTTAAATCTACGAACACTTGCTGTTCAATTCATAGAGTATTTTATTTGTTTATATAAAAAAAGTATATTTACAATCACAAAACTAAATAAAAAACACAAAGTAGGCAAATGTTATTAAAATGCTGGAGGCGGGCAGCCTTATCGCATGTTTACGTACAGCGCGGCTGTAGGTACTTATTTCGAAGACAGAGCCGAGTTACACTACTGTATAGATAACATTACCGTGGTATGGATGAAGATGTTGTTTAAGCTAACCTAGAATTACTGGCTCTCAAGGACAGCTGCCGACAAAACGCCGTTAGGTGCTTGGCGACAGATTTTTCTACTTAAGGGTGTTAGCTAGCCAGGCGGGCATTTGCAAATACCCTAACAGCATGCTATAATGACTGCCATCCTAAGATAACAACCGGGACCGACGACGGCTTAACATGTCCTCCAAAGCACGGTGGCGCTCAGAAGTGATGCCACTGGAGGTCACCCATCCAATTCCAAGCGCAGCGGACGTTGCTTTAATTAGTTGATTGGTTAAGAAAGGCTTAGCAAACTTCGCTTCGAGTGCTTCAAAATGATTTGTCACGATGAACAAACGTCTACTCTGGCTCAGACAAAGTAACTCTGGTCACAGTTCATGTTACCACCTTTATATTCGGAATAGTAAAGTTGCCTTTTGGACGTGTTATGCGTAAATCGAGACAGGATTTATAAGCTGGATTAGAATTCCAAATATGATAGATTGACAGCATCTATGGTAGGACGTATTTTTATATTTTTACAAGAACTCCAACCAACGAACACGGAACCTATTGTGATTAACTGATTACAAACACAGGAAACCTCCTTATAAAATCAACTTATTTGATTGATTGAAGCACTCGTAACGTCACTTGCATAGTCGCTCTTAACTATTCAACTAGGTTAAGCAATGTCTACTACCGTCATGACTTGGATGGGTTACCTCTAATGGCATTTGCTACTGAGCGATGCCATGCTTAAGACGGCACGTTAAGCCGTCGTTTTCGGTTGCTTTATTAGTATGGTATTGGACATTTTAAGAATACTCACGTAGCTTATTTTCTTGTAGAAAATCTGAAGGGAAGCACCGAGTTTCGGCATCTGTCCATAACAACCAGTAATTCTAGATTGCCTAATCTCATATCAACAACATCTTCGACCCCATCATCACTTACCATCAGGTGTTTAAGCTGTAGTGGTCAAACAAGCTAATTTGGCACGTTCATCAAAAGTTTATAGCTTAAAAACTAGATTAATGTTCATACATATTTATGAAGTTTAATTTGAACTGTCTCAATTTTTATATAAATAATTTTAAATTCTTTTAAGTATATTACAAAATGACGCAAGACAAAAGAGGCAACCCTGTTAGATTTCAACTCGGTTTGAAAATCTTTAATTCTAATAGGCACTCATTTCAATGTTTTCAGTTATGAGATAAATCTTTTATTTATCTTTTATCTTTTATATATCAACTTTTACCTAGGATTATGGCCCTATGTTACATGTTTGTTTGCAGCTTTATTTGTATGAAAGTATCTGCGCCGTGCAAAGTATTATTGTTGAGAGAGAACAAAAGGAGTGCTTTGCAAATTCTGCTTTATATATATATATCCTTCTATACATATACATAAAAACGACTTCTACATATCTCTACAATACTCGTATATGGTTCATCTCAATTAAGTGTGTTTTTAAATTTTAGCACTATTTGGTATGACCGCTAACGGTCACCGATGTTTGGATATCGGTAGCCACAGATATTCTATCCACCAAAATGAGGGTATGAAGACCAGATGGAGATGCATGAAAAGAAAGACTACCGGCTGTAGGGCTTGTGCCACTACCATTAATAACATCATACTGAAATTGCGGCAGATCCATAATCATATGTGAATAACTGAATAATTTGCGTAAGATGTTTAGGTTAATTGCTAAATGCACACTAGTACAATTAAAAACGCCAATTTTAAAATAAACTTTATTTTATTGCATACTATGCATGCAAGCACTATATACCTACAACTGTAGGTAATTATCGATAGATCCTTGACTTACCGAGCGCACGATCGAGACTGAAGTTGATTGAGTCTCGATCGTGCGCTCGGTAAGTCAAGACCTCCTGAAGATGCTTCGTTTAGAAGCGAAACTAGTCGGGTATTCTTCCGGTTAGGCTGCGTGATGTTTGTGACGTCACGTAGATAACAGGAAAATTAGGCGGAATTGTCACTAGATATATAATTTTATGCTTTTTTAAGTGTTTTATTAAAATATTATTTAATATTATTTAGGATACTTTTAAAAGTATTTGTCATTATTAAAATAACACTTTTTAAAATCTACTTCTGTGAATAATATGCATAAAAAATGTACACAAAGAACTCAATTTGAAACTTAGGAGGATAACATGAACACAAGAATACTTACACACGAACAATTTATTTTCGAAAATGGTAAAGCTTCAACTTATCCCAACATGGTAACTTGGCGATTGAAATTGGAACATGGTGCTTTAACAACACGTAAGTTGGGGCTCCAGATTACGCTGGGTGTGTATCAAGAAAAAAGTGGCTGCAACGCCGCACTCACAAACAAAGATAAAATCATTGTCAGAACTTTGGGAAAATACAACCATTAATGGTTTATAATATATAGACTTGTCCTTCTTATTCTTCACCTGAAGCGGATATTATCTTACTATTATTCTACGCTAAAAACGGTGTGCACAAAACTACTGTAATATACTTAAATATTTGCGAACGTAATTCTGTAATTAAATAGCGTATTTTTACATCCTCTTTATATTCGTTATGTCCATAAATTCTAATCCATCATAATTATATGCTGAAAGTTGTCCAATGTTTAGATTATATCTTTCAATGACGATAAGGTTTGATTTTCACTGCGGTTTGCTGTCTTTTAGAATTTGCAATTTGGACTTTGAGAGAGTAGGTACAGCAGCTTACATATGTTTTTGATTTTGATTTTTTAGATCTATGAAACTTAGTTTAGCCCTGTCCATGGTTTGTTGTCAGACTCTTAGTGGCTGATGTTTTTTATAGATCATAATAATATATGAACCACATACACTCTTTAATATATTAATAAGTTGCAAAACTTTTAGGTGAACTATCGATGCAGATGTACCAAACTACTCGGGGGACTATGATGCTGCTGGTCAACGGATATCGTTTCTCTAGACATAACACTCAAGGTGTAAAGGCCAGGTTGGCTTGCACTGCCAAATCTACAAAAAAGGTGCAAAGCTTTCGTCACGATGATCGACAAAAAATAGTCAAATACAACTTGGAACACAACCATCTGCTCACACTTTACAGCTATGTTAGTTAGGATTTTTTTTGTTTATTCTAGTATTAAAATAAAAAAATATCATATGTTTAATAAACTTCTTGAGCCTGTGCCATATGTTATAATTGTGTAATAAGTTTAATAATAAAGCTGTATTGTCTATAGGGCAAAAAGTTGGGAAACCTGTAAAATATTAGTTTCGAAGATACAGTGATATTTTTCATACTGATAGATTAGTTTATTAATGAACCGGATAAACTAAAAAAAACTTAAGAATGAGAATATCTAAATTGTATTTGACCGAAAATAACTAACTTATTCGTAATGGCAGGTCAGAATTTTAGTCTCGTATTAACAATTGAAATGATGAATTTTTTACCCGAGCCGTAGTGTCTCAATACCAATGATAAAAAGAAGCTGATGTCAGTGATTAAAAAAAGTTTGCATGTTATATATGTACGCGGAGTGCTTGTTTGTACTTTAATATTTTGCGAATTTAATTGCATATTTTTAAATCCTTATATATATACTCGTATAATGTCCTTACATTCTAAATCCACCATCGTTAGTAGGTGGAAGATGTCCACTAATGTGTTTGCTTGCTTTGCTGATTACATTAAAAATTAACGACGATTCTCAGTAAAGATTTCCAATGCTTAGGCTCCTTCTCTTCGAACGGCAATACACCGGTGTATATACATAGAAATCATACAATATATATATATACAATAATAGTACAGCTAGAGTAAGGATGGAAACAGTGGGACCTCCCTTTCCTATACAATGTGGTGTGAAACAAGGTGACCATCTATCACCCTTTTTTTTATTGTCATGCCCAAAATTTTTATTGTTGTCTTGGAACATATTTTCAGAAAGTTGAACTGGGCGAATATGGGGATTAAATTAGACGGTCACTATTTAAATCATGTAAGATTTGCAGATGACTTGGTATTAATATCAGAAAACACTAAAGAATAACAGACTATGATAGAGTCCCTAAACCAACAAAGCAAAATTATAGGCCTGGAAATAAATAAATAAAAAACTAAAATTATGACTAACAAAACGAAAACAACGATAAAAGTAAATTTATTGCCATTAGATTATGTTGAGAACTACATTTATCTTGGCCATAGCTGTACAGAGAAAGAGATTAACAGAAGAATAAAAAGTACTTGGAACAGATACTGGGCTATGAATGACATTTTCAAGGGAACACTCCCAATTCAATTAAAAACAAAAGCAATGAACATATGCTTGACACCATGTCTTACCTACGCCTGTCAGACATGGCCACTAACTAAGAAACAAACGGAAAAACTAAGGATCTGCAAAGAGGCATAGAAAGGAGCTGAACCTCAAATTACGAGATCGAGTAAAATAAGCAAAGCGAGCAAAAATACGACAATAAGATCACAAACAAAAGCTAAAGATATTATAAAAGAAATTTTAAAACTTAAGTGGAAATGGTCAGGTCACATGCAACGTCTGGCAGCTGATAGATGGGCACAGATCGCAACAAACTGGTTCCCCAGAGACAAACGCAGACGAGGACGACCATTCCAAAGATGGTGTGATGACATTGTGAAGGTCGCTGTAAACTCTGGTCAAGAACTGCGAGGCAGAGAAATGAGTGGAAGCAATTGGAGGAGGCTTTTACCGCTACAAGCGGTCCATATACTAATAATAATCTAGAACTAACTTAGGTATAAGAATAAAATTTATAACAAAACTAACATAATATGACCATTTTGTGGTTGTCATCTCACATCCATTCTTTTCCACTATCGATCATTATTTCATCTAACAATATGGTCTGCCTATTCTCACTTCAACAGCTTGTAGAATTTGCCAATTGAACCCCACGACTCCAGGTCAGCAGAATATTTCCTTGCATTAGAATTTTTGGAGCCATGCAACTCATAGCTTAGCACTGGCCATGGGTCGTTGTCTGACTCCAAGTTGCTTATCTTCTTTATAGATAAAATATCCACCGCATTCACTATTATAAATTAGTCAGATTGAAGGTAAATTTTTAGGTGAACTATCGGTACAGGAGTACCAAACTATTCGGGGCACGGTGATGCTGCTAGTCAACGGATATCGTTTCTCTAAACAAAAGATTTGTGGTTTAAAGACAAGGTGGACTTGTACTGCTAAATCTAGAAAAATGTGCAAAGCTTTCGTCACGACCATAGACAAAGACGTAGTTAAATATAACTTGGAACACAACCATCTTTTCACAGTTAATGGCTTTGTTAATTAAGTTTTTTCAGTTCGAAAAAATAAATTAACTTGCTCCGCCTTAGAACACTCTTTTTTATTACATTATAATACTAGTACTATTTACTAAGCAAACTAAATGAAATAAAATTATATTGATATACCTAATGTTTTTGGTGCTTTCAAACGTCTTAAGAAACGCGTGATCACTACTTTTTAATGTATGCCTAATGGTATATTTTATTTTTAATATGTATGTTTGTAGTTTATTCCATTCGAAAGTCACGACTTGCTTAAATCAGAATGACTCTCTTTGATCTCCATCGACCGCTAATTTATTTAAGCATACTTAGACTCTTACTAAGTGCCGTCGACGTCGAGGGGTTCGATATTGACTTTTGGTATCAATGGCCTATATTGTGATGAACGAATCGACTCTTGTATCGTATTATAAATTAGTTAGATTGTTTACATACATGTAATAATTTATGGATTACTTTTCAGAAGTATATTTCTCAACAACGCGGACGGGAAGGCCTGTCATACAAATGGGCAGATATCGATATAATCAGGCTGTTTCATACAAAGGCGCTCGGAAGAGGTGGGTCTGCACGAGAGTACACTCGCAGTGTAAAGGCCATCTTACTACTCTGAACAATGTTTTAGTTGAACAAACATCTCACAATCACTAAACAAATATGCAGAATCATCCCCATAAGATGGTTAAGTACGAAAGGACAAATTAGAGTTATGAGTCATATGTCACGTTGGTTTAGCGGTTAGAGCATACCTACCTCGGCTATAAATAGGGGTGGATGACGCGGGCTTAGATCACGCACATGACTGTAATTTTTCCTCTAAATGTAATTTTTTGTAAAACTTTAAAATTATGATAATGCATCATAAATATATTTGTCTTTGTAATGCGAATTAAGAGCATGGTAATTTGATGCCAAAAAATAAGAATACGATTGCTGCCAAGTTATTATTTCAATTATAATTCGAAAAGTAAACAAACATTATTTGTGAATTCTATAGGTAGGTACTCGAATGAAAACGTAACGATAGCGCGATTCAGCATCCATTGGTACAGTGCCATCTAGTGGCAGCTTTGTGAAACGTATGTATATACTTGGATTATAATTGTGAGACCAACTCCGCTGACCGTAAATTAAATAAACTTTTTTGTGAGTTTGATAGGTTTAAAGTAGGTACAGAAGTTATTTAACCATTTAAATAAGTCCTATTCATTAATTGCTATTCGTGCCTAGATTTATAAGTTTATTTAGGTTTATTGGTAGATCTTGAACTCGCTTTTATTTCTAATTACTTAACTTTTTTCTCGTCGAACATCTTAGCGCGAGTAAAGGAATTCTTATACCTAATTACCTATACTCGTATATAATATGAAAGAATAATAAAAAGTATACACCGATATATGCAACTAGGCTTATAGAAAGGCTATTCATCATACTATATAACTAGTCTGGCCATAAATACTGTAACATAAAAACTTTTTTTTTTTCAGATTTTGAATTATTTTGAATTTGGAACGCGTTTATTATTTTAAAAAACTTGAGAGGTGTCAAGGGACACCCGGATGGAACGAAGTTCCTTTCGATTAATTAGTGAAGGAATTGTAATAAATTTTTTTTTTAAGTTATATTATTTTTTATTATTAACAAATATAATGTAATATAAACTTGATCAGTAGGCCCAATTTTAGTATCTGGCTTGTGGTAACTGAAGTAGGAAACATATGTTTGGGATTCTATTTTATTACAATGTCTTGAAAAAACTGCACTAATATATTTTGTTGTTGATTCTGCTGGATTATTGTTTAATATTAAATCAAATTCTTCCTCTAGAAACTGTAGCAATGGTTTTGATTTTTCATTACTGAAGGTGGTGTTAAAATTACCGGCCGAAATGAGTGGAAGTTTATCTAAATTTTTGTTGTATCTGCTGAGCGTTCGAGATACATATTTTACAAATTATTGGAGTACAAAATTTTATGCCCAAGGCGGGAATCAAACCCGCGTCCTCCGATTTCGCGCCGGAGAGATACATCTTTAGAATACTCTAGTAGTGCTCGATAAATGAACTTCTGAATATCTATTAATTTGTTATTTGGAGAGACATATATGACTGCACTGCGTACCAACAGAACTTTTTTCACTTTTACACCAATAATACTTGTTAGAAAGTAATGTGTTGTGATTGAGCGCTTATTATATTTTTAGCTCCGGTATTCAAAACGTCCCGTTTTGGCAAACCAGTGATAGAGTTTGGTGGCTACCGGTACAACAAGCATATTACATCAAAAGAGCCTCGAGGCAGGTGGGTGTGCTCGCGGTATCCCACATGTAAAGCCGGTCTGATCACTTTTGACAATAGAATTATGAAAATAATAAAGAAACATTCTCACTGAGAACATCTCTCGCATAACATTAGTGCGCAAGCTAGGTTTAACTACAAAGGCTAGTGTGTAACCTTCACGCGAAGCTACTTGCTTAGTCGTGTGTAATTTATAATGTTTTTTCTATGCGGATTATAAAATCTGCGATATTTGCAATTGAAAATGAGCGAAAGGTTTGAATGAGTATTGAATGTATAATGTGTAAGTGATTAAATAATTAGAAAAATTTAATACGTAGGATTTCATTAATATGTAGGATTTAACCAAATGTTGATACTTCAGATAACCGTAGTGTGTCGTAAGCTTATTACAGGCTAAACCTAAATCACCAACTAATCATACTTTATTATCTATTGTGCTGCTTGTTACAAGGTAAAATATTGTGGTTTTTATGATAATATGTTATTATACATATGAGAAAAAGAAGTTGTACTTATTGTGCGAATATTATCACTGTAAAATGTAAACATTTATATTTATTTACATTAGTAAAAGATTATTTTGCACGTCAGAAAACTAATCCTAAATGATGCGTTTGTAGACAATTTCCTTTTATTGTATAATCCTTGGCTAAAGATTAAAAGAATGTTCTGTATGCTTATACCTGTTGGGTGTCGTAGAAGGCAAATATTAATAATGTAATGGCCTTATAGCGAACAGTCTCGTCCGACATCTCAAGAGGCTCTCGCCATGTTTGGTTTATGGTCAGTTCTTCTCAACAAGGCACGCATAGTTGAGAGGATCCTCACTTTGCTGCCCTGCTACCGGTAACTTGGGCATTCTTGGCCTCGGTGCTTGCAACAAACTTCTTATGTTCCTTTTTAATAATGTTTAATTTGTATTCACAAAAATATTGTAAAACATGTAAATATATGTCTACCCTCTAAAAGTGCATTTTGTAATAAATATTGTTTATATAAAATTAAAATCAACGAGAGAAAAAATTATAGTCATGTACGGCACTATTATTTTTCCTCTAGTAAATTTGTAATTGTATAATGTAATCCGCAGAGCAGAATTTCATCTACCGTAAAGCATTGAGGAGCACCATTTGAAGCAATACTCTAATTGGATACATTATCATAGTAACGTCGTCAGAATTGCATAAGAAGATTTTTAAATCATATCAACAATAAGAAAGTAGTTTATAATGTTTTAAGTGACGAACTACTACTATTTTTAAACAGGTAAACAAAGTAAGTAAGTAGCCGTTCCCAAGATGTCTGCCAAGAGTGAGGATTTTGGCAATCCCCGTCTTAATGGGGGAGGCTGTGTTCACCAGTGGACGATCCGGCTAATACAGTAGGTATGGTAAAAATATCTGTATTTGTAAAAGAAGCTCATCCTATTTGGCTTAGCAGTAGAATTAAGAAGCCATTAAAGAATGGCCCTATGACTGCCTATTTCATTATATGAGCTCAATGATGTCCTAAATCATTATTGTATTTCTTTCCATAGTTGCATGACATAGCACAGTTTCATACCGACGACGCGACGGTTAAAAGGTCATACTAAATTATATATTTTATATTGATATTATATAATACAAGCAGTAATATAAAAGATAATAAAACTGTGATTTATTAAAAAAAACATTTGAAGCTACTCACATTCTCTAAATATGTATAATAGCAGTTAAGGATCTGTTGCTATTGCATTTATGTGCTTATTTACATAATCTTGATAGGATAATATTGAGTTAGTAAAGCATTGCGAGGTAAGACCAGAGCACTTGACTTGTAGATGGCTGATGGAGGATGTGCTGCACTAAAAGTTATAAGGGATGTAAAGCTAGGTTCATACTGTCGCTTAACGGCTCAATGAAGCTACACATTCAGTGTACAATATACAAAGAGTGAGAAAACTCGATGGCGGTGTTCTACAAATTACAGCAAAGTTTGCAAGGCGCACATATTCACGATTGATACAGAAATAGTAAGAATTAGCAACAATCATAACCACATACCCCCAACAGGACAGTTTAAGGCTGGAAAAAAGTTTAAACAGACGACGACGCGCGACGTGATGCAATAAATTGGATATTGGATCTACTTATATTATTTGTAGTTGCTTTAATTACTTTACTTAACTATATACTATAATTAATCATAATAGTCTATACTCGTAAAGGTTTCTCAATTTGCTTTATTTAGAAGCCACGCAGGATGGCTAAAGTGTTCACGCAGATATTATATTTTCCTGTAGTATTATCTATTATATAGTCTACGGTGAGAATGCCTGAAGTTACTGACCAAACGTAAGTACCTAATTCAATAGCTACGCAACACAGAACTTAAATAAATATAATAGTTAATTCTTCGTAAATGGATTAGTAAAACTAAGTTATTTGTATCTATAAAATTAAATTTTATATTAATATCTAAATTTTATGTTTACGAAATGGTCATCGTGCTTTGATCCCGTTTCACCTGCTCCCAGATGGGAGGGTACATAGAAGTCAGGGTCTGCTAATGAAATGGAGGATGGTATCTTACGCTGGACAACGTCGATACTTTTCGTAGGTAGCTTATCAGTTATCTGAGCTAATACTAAAAATGATTGAATGCGAGTGAATGCATGTTGATTTGATTTTAGCTGAGCATAGCAGCGTTCAGGTTTGAGATCAAGTTTAGTATTGCCTATACCTACAGTACTAGTGTGCTGTGGTTGGGAAGTCAGTTGTAGCCGTAGATTTAAATCGTTTGTCATAAAAGAAGACTGACTTCCGCTGTCTAAGAGGGCCTTGACCCGTTCAATTTTGTTATTCTCTGTATTAACAATTGCAACTATCGCAGTGGACAGTAATGCTTCATGTGAAGATACTGTCGACATGGCTAGTGATGTAGTCTTTTCTTCAATGCTTTCTTCCTTGTCATTTACTTGAACACAGGAAACAGATGATGTTTGTGGTGTAGTGTTTGTAGCGTGTTTATGAAGGATCGTGTTGTGTGGCCTCTTACAAACCTTACAACCTCCCAATCGACAGTCTTTTACGACGTGACCTGGTCGCTAACAGTTGTGGCACAGCTTGTGCAACACGACCTGCTGCCATCGTTCGTTACTGGACAGCTCCCGAAAGGCCTTGCAGTCACAGAGCCGGTGATTCCCGTTGCACATGACGCAGAGCCGCGCCGCCGTGTTTGCGTTACGATTAGCTGAAATCACGGAAGATGTGGAATGAGATTCAGTTTAAGTATAGTTCCTTGGGTGGTTGTCTCGTTTAGATCTACTTAATGATTCCAGGACATCTGCGCGTGAAGTAAGGTATTTAGTGAAATCATTAAGTGAAGGCATGTCATCCAAACTACTTCTGTGTTCTTCCCATTTAGTAAAACTAACTTGATCCAGTTTACTGCTAATCATGTGTACAATAATGGTATCCCACTGTTCGGTGGCCTGGCCCAGCGAATTTAGTGCTCTAAGGTTCTTTATAACATGATGTCCTAAGTATCTAAGTGACCTAGCAGACTCTTGGCGTATCGGATCGACTTTGAAAAGTGCATTTAGAGGATTAATTGTGAGCTGACGCTTATTGTTGTACCTGTCGTTCCAGGCCTCGTCGTAATTCTCGTTTGTAACTTCCAAATTTGAGAGCATGCGGGCCGCGTCACCTTCTAAGTATGAACTTAGGTAGTGAAATTTGTGAATTGGAAAGAGATTGTGAATTAACGACTAGTAAGTATTACGAAACTCCAACCATTTGTAAGCGAGGCCTGAGAATTTATTTATTTGAATGAGAGGAAGGCGGAAGCTCGCAGGTTGTAACTGTAAATCAGAAGTCTGATGCTGTTGGCAGCATAAATGGTTCATGTTTTCAGGTATTTCAGCCTTGCACTTGGACTTAGATAGAATTTTTTGAGCCCGGGCTATAAAAGTGATCAAATTTTGTATATTACCCTCCCTCTCAGCGAGTTCATGATCAAGGTTTTGATTACTCAATACTTCAAAGTGAAGTGAGGCACCGAGATTTTTTTTAAAATTTTATAGTCATATCATTGATTTGTACTGTATTTAAAATCTTGAGGTTTTCAAGATTTGTCAGGTAGCTACCGAACTTAGTAGCCCGTCCCTTTATTGAACTACGTTTGATCTTGAGCTCAGATTGCTCGTTATAGTAATAGATAACGGGGATGATCTACCGCTAGGACCGGCTAAAGTTTACCTTCTGTGACATCGCATTTCGACATGATGAAATCAAGTAGAAGTCGGTAAGTACCTACACAAAATATTCAATGAAATAACTATTTAAATTACTTAAAAAAAGGCAAGTGAAGCTAGTGAATTAAAAAAATAATTGGCAAAACGGCTTACGCTCCTTATTTTGCACGCGAAGATGGGGCGCGGTGATCGGCTGATGGCTTGCAGGCAGGCCACGTGCGAGAGCGTCACCCGGAATTGGCGCGCGCACGCGCTCGTGACATGACCAGACCAGGGGGCAGGCAGACAGCCGGCACCCCAATGCAGTCAAGCGCGCCCCGCGCTGTATGTTGAGCTGTTGTTTTTGCTGGTCAGGCAGAAATAAAGCGTTTATTTTTAATCTCGAGAGAAGTGTGCGCTTAATGATTGTGCTTGGGTTAAGTAGAATTTAGGACTAAAGCCTTATGATGGTCGAAAAATATGGTCAAAAGATGTTCTTAAAAGATGATCGAAATATAAGGTTCTTAAAGGATGGTCGAAAAGATACTTAATCAAAAAGATGGTCTAAAGAATGATCGAAAAAGATGGTCTAAAAGATGAAGCTACACGCAAATGAAGCGCTAATTACCTCTGACTGCACAAATAAAACTTGATTTTGTGATTATTTTTTTCGAGATAATACAATTATTGGATACACTGAAAATCCATCGAAATAATGTTTTTAATACCTAAATAGCCCGCAAACCATTAATGGTGCAATCAAAATAATAAATACCTAATTGGTCGTACTCAACGTGGTGTAAGAGAGAGTCCACATTTTTCAAATCAGTCCTCTAATGATCTGCAATAAAGTTAAACTATCTAAGCTGTGTAACATATGAAACTTCACATTCCACAAGATTAATAATATAAATGAAAACGGATAAGTTAATGATATAATTTATTTTAATTTTCAGTTTATGAAAATAATGTACTGGAAGAACCTTGGCAAAGTCAATTTGAATACAAAATTATATCATCGCAAAGAGGCAAAAAACTCCTCCTCCGTGCAGGTTACACTTATAATGAGATAAATAAACATGTCAAAGGCTCCACATATTGGTTGTGTGCTCAAAGAAAAATATGTCGGGCAAAATTGACCATAGCATCAAACAACACAATCATAAGAGGCGATAAGCATAACTGTAAGCCCGATCTTATGGCAAACGAATACAAAATTCGATTAGAGAACTGTATAAAAAATGTTGTATCAGATATAACCGTGCCCGTAACTAGTATTTATCTTGACACTGTCGCTGAGATAAAGAAAATAATTTTTGAGAGCGAATAAAAATTCTTCTAAAGATTAGAAAATAATTTTAGGTTTTTATTAACATTGTCACTTGTTTTACATGAACATTGTTTTGATACGGGGTATTACGGAAACTATCAATTACAAGTCTTCGGATATATTCTGCTAGTATACACGCGGATATATTCCGCTATTGTAAAAAAGCCCTTAAAAGCCGAAACTATATTCATGTAAGAAATTATTGTTTTGTCATATAACTTGCACTTGGTTTTTAAGTCTTAAATATGTATCGAAAAGATTTTAATATGTAATTTTAAAAAAATGTGTCCTCAAGGATATTATACTTAGCGTTTGAAAAATATTAATGTTGCATACAAGTAGATCTCCGTTTTCACTTAATCATAACTAACAATTTTCTGCCTCCATGTAACTCTAATATCTCATTCACTATCTATAGTATAAATTATAGTATACCACAATAAGCCGTTTTCAACATGAAATGTATCTCTTCAAGCCTAATGTTTATTGTATTATACTTTGCTTACCTAGTTACCACTTGAGTAAAAGATATGAAACGCTAAAGGTATCAAAAATTCTAATAAATGATGACAAACAATAATATTGAACCTTCACTAACCAAACCCTTAACTCGTATCTTCTCCATAGGACTAATCTTTATAAGGTCATGTCAAGGTAACCTGATGGTGAGATGCGGCGGCTATACCTTCACTAGACAATATTACAGGAATTTCAAGACCAGGTAGCAATGTTCTGTTGGGACGCAAGGGGGCTGCAATGTTTAGGAACCAGCTGCTCCCTTATGTGTTATATCAAATATGCTTAATCTTGCTAAATAAATGTTTTGATTTGAATTGAATTACTATACTACATAACTACTTCATAACTGGCAGTTTGTCTCTTGCTACAGTTTGTCAAGTTCAGCAGACATTAATCTTAACTATCCATGATATTATAATTAAGATTGATATAACAAATGTAATTGAGCATAAATTGTACATTGTTTACTCATTTTTACTTTCAAAGTCTGAGTAAATTACATATTTTTGTTGCGAAATTTGTAATAATTAGCTGACATTGGTATCGCACAAATGGGTGTTATGATTTTTATGCCATTGATTTTTTCTTGGTATTTACGACACTCACGGTAGTGTAACGATGAGTTGCAGAAAGAGTATAACCTTCATTAATCTTAAACACGCCACTGTTTTACAGGTCCATACTTCTGCATATCACGACAAGGTGGAAAGATGGTGAATTACAACGGTTACCATTTTAGTAAAAACTCATCTACTAGAGTTAAAATAAGATGGCGATGTACGAGGTCTCGTCATGGATGCAAAGCTGATATTTATTCTATAGGTGATGAGTTTGTGAAAATAAGAGATGATCATAATCACTAACAATAATCAAACTTTTGTAACTTACGGTAATAAGTGGTACTTACGGTAAATAACACTACCTTTAAATCTTTGAGAAGTGTATCTCATGGAATACCATAACAAGAATAGTTGACTTTGTCAGCCCTCATTTATCTTTTTATTTAAAATATAAATATGAAATATGTATGTGTTCTTCTCAATGACTCGCCATTAATATAGACTGTACAACGAGTGCATGAAACCGTAGCTAACATGGATTTTATGCTCGAGTTATATACTCAAAATTTCACTGCAACTGCAAGGAAATGAAACAATGATATTTGTAGTATACATAAATCTTAAATTAAAATTGAAACTTATATATGTGCTATTTTGAGTGTCATTGTTTCGGTAAAGTTAAATTGGTCTTTAATTAAACCCCTGATTTATTGGTAGTATGGAATATCAAAATTTCAGGTCTGTTACTTATTTCCTTTAGGTACGAGCTAGAGACCTAACGCACAGTAATTCTAGGTTAGCTTGAACAACATATTCGAACACATCATCACAAGGAGATAGTGGTCAAAAGCTAGCCTTATCAGCTTTAAAAAAAAAGAAGATTAACGGTGTTCGCAACTCATTTATTTAATTAGTTAATAGTAGTAGCATATTCCTAAAATAACAAAAATAAATTATATATGATACTTTTTATATTGATTAGGTGACCCTCTCTTGTATCTATCCAAATTAAGGGGTTCTAAAATATTAAAAAGACCTCACTGGATACATAATCTAAGATGTAAAATTGTGAAGCTGTTCTTTTGTGACAGGCATTTAAAATATGTTACTTTTTTATGTGTCTCCTTAAAATAAGAGTCTTTCAATTCGACAAATCAATGTTTTTACGACAAATGGGTATTTTACATAGAAAATTGTATACAGGAAGGCCAGGAGCCAAAAATTATAAATCTTAAATAAAAAGAGAGATGGGACTTTGCTTGATTGACATGAAAATCCAGGTGACACTTTGTTTTTCTTTCACGTAACGAAATGCAGTAACATACAATATCCTCAGAAGTTAAATAAATTTAAAACTGAAACTCCATCCTAACAATCTAGTTTCAAGAGGTTCCGTTGATACCAACAATTTGAGGCGGTCATTGGTTGTTGGTGTCAATATAAAATATGATCTGTTTTTGTTTGGTATTTTGTAATTATAATTTTAAAAAATTAGATATATTGATGAATTAAATATCCACAAAAGTGGAATGTATAAGTTAATAAATTATAAGGGCCAATTTTTAGTATCTTAAAAGATCTGATCAAATTATTGTTAAAAGTTCAGTTTTATACTTCAGTTTTGTTTGGTAATAGTTTAATTTTATGCATGAATTCAAGATATTTTTTTTGCTTTTCAGTACAATGGGTAAGCAACAAGGCAGGCAAACCTCTGGCCATCCTCCACGGCTACACTTTCTACTGGAACAAAGGCAAGAGCAATAGCACTCGGTGGCGGTGCACTATGACTCCCAAGTGCACTGCGAGGTTCACGCTGGCTCTCAACGGAACTATCACAAGAGCTTATCTAGTGCACACTCACCAGCCGCCCACGTACACGATCATCAATGGAATTTCTTATAAAATCTAAGCATTTCATGTTTATATAATTGTGTATTAACTTCACTATAATATTGTATATAATATTTATTTTGGTTCAGTTATTTCACATGTAAATAGAGATATAGTCTTGTCGATAGTTGGACCGTTGCATAAGACGGTGAAAACAGTAGAAGTATACGGCAATATTCGCGTCTGTCCGACTAGTCCCGATGGCCCAGTGGTTAAAGCACCCAGGGATGCGGGTTCGAACCCCACCCGAGTCAATACTGTCAATTATGACAAACCTCCCCAATGGGGGAGGTTTTTCTTCGACGATAGACGTATTTCGGCTGTGGATGAAACAAATGGAATAATACCATTTCATTTATAAGCTACCACCCAGCTGCGTTTATTGGCTCTTCGGTAGTAGCTTAATGTACTGTGTATTGTACCTTTCTAACTAAATGTGACTATTGCAGTGCCAGAATACATCACTTCAAAACAAGGGAACCCAATGATGGTGCTCTCTAAGTACAAATATAGAAAGAAAGAGATAAACGGCCCTATGACCCGTTGGACATGCTCCATATCTAATAGTAGAAAAAAATGTCGAGCATTTGTAGTTACTTGCGATGGTAAAATTTTTAAACTACAGGCTCAGCACACCCACCCACCTAGGACCAGTCGCAGCCAAAATAAAGAGCGTTAAAATCTGACAAAGGGTGGAAGCAAGTTTCAACAAACATTTTGTCATTAAATAAAAAAATAAAAATTGTTGATAAGCATGTTTATTTTTAATCATGTATTTTCTCATCTTAGACCATCGAGGTTCCAAGACAGATTCCAAAAAGGTAATTAGATCTTAACTGTTGCATAATAAATAACATAAATTCTAGGTTAACCTGAACAACATCTAAGACCACATCATCACTTACCATCAGGTGAGATAGTGGTCAAAGGCTAACCTATCAGGCATAAAAAAATTGACCGTAAAAATATCTCTTTTGTACGTCTTAAGGATGACTCACGCTAGACCGTGTCGGGTCCGAGCCGAGTGTCGGCCGTAGCACGGTCAACTAATATTACCTATATTACGTATGGACACACTCACGCTATACCGAGCGGCAACCGAGTGACGGCCGAGCAACGGACAACGCTCGGAAATAACTCGGTCCCGCCTCGGCTCGGCCACGGCCCGTTGCATGAATACAGTGCCGCCGAGCTGCGCCCGAGCAGTCGTAGTGGTGCTATGCAAGTGCACTGTCGTTTTTGTTCGACATTGGAAAATGAACAACGAACGTTTGATTGAAGCTGTGAGGAAATATCCAGCATTATATGATATGAGCGATGGGAAATGTATGGACTCCAATTGTAAGTCTTCATTATTGGTCAAAATAAGCAAAGTATATGTAATAATAAGCAAAGTATATTTTATACTTCGTATTAAATGTCACGTCAGGGTTCGCGAAAAGAGTGAACTATTTGTTGTGACGTCATCAGAGCGCCGAACGATTCCTTTACCGCTTGTAAGACTGCTTGATTGACGTGGAGGTATAATATTTAGCAGTAAGATCAAGTTATTATTACTATAAGAGGTGAGACTTGGGCCCTGGTCTGTCGACTGTCCAGCTGTATGTTACAGGTCTTCAGCTCGTTAATGGAATGTAGATGATAAGGTGCTGTCATTGTTGACAAAGTCGATCTTAATCGATCAAATAAGTAAAACAACCTCCACTGCGTTAATGACTGGGATGAGTGACAGCTAGTGGCATTATTACTGAGTGTTTCCGTGCCTTGGAGGGCACGTTAAGTCGTCGGCCCTGATATATATCTTAGAGTGGCAGTCATTATAATAGGGCATTTTGCAAATACCTGCCTGGCTAGCTAATCTTATGCCAAGCAGCTAACGTGTGTTCGCTTAGCTATTCTTAAGAGCTAATATTTTTTTTTTACCATAGTGGATGCACACCCTTTTTATTTGGAGTTGAATTTTTTTCAGATTCTTCAACGTCCAGTGCGATCGCAATTGCCGCTAATTCCAGATCGTCAAAATTCAACATGATTTTAGTCTAGTTACATCACTATTTTTGCTCGGGCGAGTATACTGCACGGTCTAGCGTGAGTCATCCTTAATACGTTGACAGCCTTTTCGATTAGAAGGTCTAACAGCGCGAAACTTCTAACGAGCAATATCCATGTAGCAAACCTCCGGCTATCAGAGGGTCTGTATAGCAAAACTGTTAATAAGAACATCATCAGATTCTTAAAATGTCTGCATACTCAGGCACTCTACGCTATTCATTACAACTTATAATTACATAATGGCATTATAATATAGACTCCTTGAGAGTCAAACAGTTACTTCTTTCGAATTTTTAATATACCTTGGCCATACTGTAGTGGCCAGATCGTCCACTGCTGAACACAGCCTCCCTCATTATAGGGGGTTGCCATAATCTCCACGCTTGGCAGGCGTCTTGGGGATCGCAGTTTAAGAGTTACTCTTGGGGATGCTGCCTGCCTTCCAGTATTTTACCTTTACTCTTACTCACCCACAGGTAGCAATCGGGGAGGGTGACATTCTGGTCCGGCACCCCACGGAGAAAACCTTGGCCATATCAAATTATGCATTTCTATGTAGATGCATAGAACTGTACTGCGTCCGTCATAGTCCGCCTTAGACATACAGTTGTTAAGTCTCATGTGCCTGTAATTT
The DNA here is from genome assembly GCA_963854805.1 of Plagodis dolabraria. Lineage (NCBI taxonomy): Eukaryota > Metazoa > Arthropoda > Insecta > Lepidoptera > Geometridae > Plagodis > Plagodis dolabraria. Next base: position 10,183,207 of record OY978445.1, on the reverse strand, counting down.
TACTGACTCTCAACTATAGAAACAAATAAATACACATTTCAAAAGATGATATGGACACTACTGCACGCAGGTAAACCAGCGGATAAAAGCCACGTACAAAATAAATATTTATACTACACCTGCTCGGAAAGTACCTTGATACTTTATCAAATTTACGGTAGAAAGTACGTCATTGCATATCGAACAAATATGCGGGGAGAAAACGCATCTGAGCGGGAGAGAAAAGTGTATGAAAATCCATTTCTTACGTGGTTTTTCTTTTTTAATTTTGGGTAAAACTATGCGCTGGTAACCTAAATATCAAAAGCCAAAAAGTTTTTACAGTGAGTTTTTATCTCCAAGTTCGCAAAATGACACTGGCCACTAGCTGTGTGTTGGATGGTGTCAAACAATTTGAAAAAAGAACATGTGAAAATTGCAGACGCCATTGGCGCCATTTTCAATTTGTGTGTTGTTTGAGGATTCAGTTTTCGTAGAAAAGTAAAATAAAAGGTAGGTGTAGTATAAAGCACTATGTATCACTCGAGAGAAAGTACGATTCCCGATCTCGGGTAAACGACACCCTCGACGGTAATCGGTCACTTTCTCCTCTCGGTGAACAATGTACTATTGCGTGAAAATTCGGTGGAGCTGGACGAGCGAACAGTCGGTAGCCAGCATCTATGTCCTCACTAAAAAAAATTCATTGAATGAGGTGGTGTCAGCGACCCTTACTCACCTCGCTCCCTAATATTTCTTGTGTGACGTCACAAGCAGGACAGATGTGCGCACACGTTGCTTCGTAAGCAAAAAAGATTAAATCAGTTCGGTGTTTGCCAGATAGTGTGATTATTCTGTTTGTTACTGGATACACATTTGTTTAGTTCCTATAGGGTTTTAATATTGCATCGTTTTATGTTTTCTTTTAACTGATGCATTTTTCTCGTGTTTAATTTCGTTCAGCTATATAGTCCATGTCTAATATTTCTTTAATATTAAATTATTTACATATTTGTGTCCGTCACCAAATGAAACGCTGTTTTTTTGTTTAGAAATGCACTATGTTGCAACTCATTAATTTTCTGTATTATGGTCTTAACTTAATGCTAATTTAATTTGATATTAATAAAACTATGCATTTGTTAAAGACTTCCTTATTATTTTAGATATTGACATATTATCACATGGATATTTGGAATTTGTTAGCTTATTATTGTTTGTTAACTTGTTAACAGTGTTGACAAACAATCAGTTTTTGAAACCCAATCTGCGTTTGAAAATGGAAACAAGCTATTAATGTAGGTTCTAATTTTCGTTTCAGACACTTGGTGAGACTTCTGTGAAAATTTCACTTCGGCAACACCCACAACAGTTCCAAACATAGCTGCCCTTCTTCAAAGGTCACACTGACAGACACGGCGGTCCCCTATTTCTATTATGGAACCAATAAAAACGATTGTTCCATTAGTAAATGAATTTTTGTTTGGCCAAAGAAGACTAAGAATATATTATACCATATATAAAATTTTATTTTGACACTTACCATGTTAAAATAGACGAACGCAATCAGCGGCGGGCAAACGTATAACAGCTTTTGAGCGGCAGCATCATACATCCAGTATGTATCCAAACCTGAAGTGTCAACGGAGCAGAATATAAAGGATTGCCTGAGTTTAGATGAGTAGTTAATGATCATTGCCAACTTGTTATAATTTAGACTATAGCCAATATCCTTAATGTTACCCTGATATGGTACACACACAGTTATGTATGTACCTACATATAAAAACTGGTCACAATCAACAAGAGTTGCAATTACAATCTCATACAGGTATAGGCATATTGGCCAATATTTATATCCAAATAAAATTTGAGTTTAATTAAAAAAAAAACAAAACATATGCGTAAAAAATGATCACGATTAGGCCCAATAATAAAAAAACTGTTAGTTAGATTATATCCTTTGATACACCCGTTTGCAAGATGTCAAAATTAATTAAAGTATTATTAAACCATGGCAAATTTAAAATTCAAATACAATAAACATCATCGCACGTCTATGTATGGTGACAAAGATCTATCAATTATATTCCGTTATTATATAATATGCTAGTTATATATTATGCCCGCGGCTTCGCTCGGGTTAAGAAGTATTATTATTAATAAGCTAATCGTTATATTTGACGACTAGCTTATTAATAATAATACTTCTTAACGCGAGCGAAGCCGCGGGATATATTATCTATGCAATGTGCACAAAAATGGTTAATTCAAAGTTCTCTCCAAAATAACTCAATGTAGATGGCGCTAGCATACAGAAATTCGTATATATTAAACTGAAAAGTTACTAATTTCATATTGCCTGTATCTCAAAATCCTTTCTTAGGGGATGCCTTCGTCATAGTAGCTTTATGCATGCAAAGTCTCAGCCCGAACGGTTTAAAATTGACAAAGTTTCATACAAACTTTCATCCCCTATTTTATCTCCTTGGGGGTAGGATTAATCAAAATCCTTTCTTAGCGGATGCCTACGTCATAACATCTACCTGCGCGCCAAATTTCAGCTCGATCCGTCCAGTGGTTTGGGCTGTGCGTTGATAGATCACTATGTCAGTCAGTCAGTCAGTCACCTTTGCGTTATATATATATATATATATATATATATATATATAGAGATAGTTTCACCCTAGCTTGGTGTGTTTTATCTAAAGATCTGTCCAACCACAGTCCACAAGATGACAAAATATGGTATAGAATGTACGGCTAGCATTGTTAACGTGACGAATGTAAGCTAGGCGTATATTGCACTGTCAATTATGCATAGCGTAATGGATTAAAAATACTATTCCTGACCGCGAATTATAGGTCGAATCGTGTCGGCCTACTACACCTACTAATAATAGCCCCCTAATATCACGAATCGAATAGATATTGCATTGTATTTAATGAAAGATTATACGTGTTCTAAATAAACAATAACAATAATTACACCTTGCAGATAATATTAAATTTTTACCAACCTTTTAGTTTAAAATGTGATTAGTGGGTAGATATTCAGGTTCCGCGGGCGGCGCTGTAACCGAAGACCGTGGCGACGAGCGCAACATTCCGATCGGTCGACGCCTGAAATTGTTTCGGCGGAGCAAAATCAGTCAACATTTTACGAATTAAACATGTCATCACTGCACTGAAGTTAAAAAATGTCGTTATGAGGTTATGTTCAGGTAAACAATGGCAATACTATAATTTTTACTACATCTTGACTGAACCAGAGCTCTGCACTGAACGAGCCTCCACTTTCGAATGTTATCTTTCTTTGTGGAAATCAAACTAATTACTTTTTATATGAAATATTCTACATGCGAGTCCAAACAGTATCCATCAATCGAACATCTATATTTCATTTAAAAGTAATTCATTTGATTTCCACAAAGAATATACAAACGACAAAAACCATCGACTACCGCACTATCGCTTTTATATTATTATACATCATTTGAGATTGTGGTCATATTATAAACAAAGATAAGAAATATAACATGATATATGCTTGTTTACCTCTTTCTTTTTTTTTTGTATCTTCACCTACGCACGCTTGGAAACCCAACCCACTGTACCACCAGCACCAGCACCACCACCACCCCCACGTTCCGAGTGTCAGCGATGAAAGAGCCTGTCTCACCACAACCGCCGCAATCCCGCCGCCGCCGCCGCCGCCGTGTCCTGCAATACTTTATATATTATAATATATTATCAAAAACGCTGCGGGAGGTACCACTAACTATTAAATTAGTTTTATATGTTGTAGTAATCACAGTAGATGAATAGAGTTAAGCTCTAGTCCTCACGGTAGGATACCCTGAGTCTGTTCACTTCCCGGGTGCTGGCAAGTATGAACCTATCTAACGGCCACGTTTCCAAAGTGTGTAAAAGTCAGCATTCACATAAACAGACGCTTTCTTCAATATTCAACTGCATTTATAACCACTGCATTTAAACGAGGTTTGACGTAATGCAATATCAGAGAGGAGAATAATTATTGTTTTAACTTCACCTAAGTCAAATCTACTGCGTACTTATTATACAGTATTTACCAACCTTTGAAGTTAATTTGCGTCTACGCTACCGATGTACGACTAAACAATAATAATTGACGCGCTCTATACATATTTTGTACATCCGACGGTAAAAAACTGAACTTTCTTCAAAATTACAGTAGATTTTCAATCTACACCAAATCACTTGAAATGTCACTTCGTCGTTCAAGGCGATCACAGCCATAATACTCTTTAATATTGACAATTGTGTAATTTCAAGCTCTAAAGAAATGACAATTGTTATAATAAATAAATAAAATCTTCAATGTTTTTACACATATCAATATGTAGCACATTTTATACACTATTTTATAAAAGTATCTTTCCAGACAACTGTCATATCGAGGATGCCAAAGGATTAAATACTTTTTTATCCGACTTCCAAAAAATGAGGTAATTGGCTTAATTCGTCTGTGTTTACGAGATTTTATGTTGGGTGGGTTAAGTACAAGTTGGACACAATATGAAGGAGTCAACTGTATAACATAAAACTAACCGGACCAGTTTTGTGAGTTACTAGTATGCACTTCGGCTCGGCACACGCACCGCTCAATCCTACCCACTACTTACATTGTATTATGTTATCATTTTTCATGCCTAACCTACTATTGTTATTGTCCTACTGCACTACGCAAATATTATTTCGTAAAAATTTAAAACATATTATTTCAATATTAAGCAATTTTGTTTATCTTGTTTATATCTAGTTTTGGTAACATCACCATTAACATCTATGTCTATGATGATGATATTTAGGTAGGTAGGTTTGCTTATAAAGTTAAAAAATAGTGTTTGTGACAAAATATCCTAACAGTTTCTTCATAGTGCGTTCAGAATCATTCACTATTATTCATAGTACGTAAGCATTGAGAGTTACTGTTTCTTACTTAATTTTTCTGTTACAGATACGAAATTTATAACACAGGACGATACCCCATTCGTTTTTGACTTGTTTATAAATAGTTACTCACAGCAATAAGCAAGTTTCTCGCAGTTAAGACGCGCTGGCTGTGCACTCTGCAGAGAAAAAGAAAATGCATCGCGGTTTTAACGAATTTAGATAGTTAAATCATAAAAGATTTATTTTTATTATAACTGTAGGATTAATGTTCATATGCATGTTACACCAATTTGGATTTTAGCTTAAACAGAATAAGAATTTTCGTATTTTAGTTTGTGGTGAATAGCAGAAATACTGTCATCGTTTTCATAATAATTAATATAAGCATTGAGGAACACAAATACACACAATATTATTACTTCATTAAAAAGTGTCGAAACAAATAACTGTTCAACAACCTTCAGTTTAACATGCAACTTTGAATGAAAAGTTTCTATCAAGGACACCTGTTTAGTATATCTTAGCGCGTACTTCCAGTAAAATGTCATAAACGAGACTAATACTTATTTAAACTTAGGTTAAAAATACGTTTTCCAAAATGTTTGAGAACACAATTTAAACAGTTTGATTGAACCCTGGGTTTCCAGTTGTTTAAGTTACGCCATTTTTGTAGGTAGATATTGTCTTCCTGTAATCTATTTATAGCTTATAAAAAATATCAATTAATGCGTATGGCATGATTCTGCAGGTTACACAATGAGCAAGACTCGATCTGGCAATCCTATTATCATTGTAAACGGGTATCGATACCGCCATATTGTTGGCAAGGGATATAAGAAGCGTTGGCGCTGCGTGCGTTGTTCTACTGGGTGCCAAGCAAAGGTCTATACCATCGACGATAAATTGCTTTTGAAAAATACCGAACATAATCACGAAAAAAGGCCGACCAACGATGATACCACAGATTACACGCTTAGTTAGCAGAACCATAATGAAATAATATTTTCTTGAAAAAAGTAAATGTGTATTTATAGGTAGCAGGATACACTACTATGCCAAGTACTGTGTGATACTTCATCTTGCCCCGAGTTCTAACTCGGGGCAAGATGAAGTGTGGGAGTAAGAAAAAGTAAATTGTATGGAATGCTTTTATTTATTTTAGAAATATAAACTTAAACTGGAGTATGACAAGCCACAAACACGTTTTAGGGTGTAAATATACAATATACTTCTTACAAGTAAGATTAGTTTTTTATAATAAAGTCATATTATAGGCTAGTGACAATGATCTTATACAAGCAGTATGCATCACCAAAAATAGTGAAATAATATTTACCTACCTAAAAAAGTATGAAATAGCTTGTGAATTTCGTTTGATCTTAATGGTAACTAATTGTCGATGCAAACGACAATGATACTCGCTCAGCTAGAAGAATAAAACTCCATATCATCAAGTCCTCGGGGAGTTATGGCGTAAGAGTATATATAAGTTAGAATTACGCTAAGGATAACGGACTGATCATTTTGTAAGTTGTTGTTAAGTATTAATACGAGCAAACCCAAAGCCAAAATTATTTTAGTTCGTGTAAAAATATATTTTCTTCCTACATGTTTTAAGAGAAATGTTAGGTACAAGTATGTTCTTGTGTGGAAAAAAGTGTAGAAAAAGATTGAAGCAATATATTTAATAATGTCCACACAATATTTTGTATGTTTGCTTTTCAGTTCCACATTTTACCACATCTCGTTTTGGAAAACCTGTTATTGAACTGGGCGGCTACAGGTACAACAAATATCACAGATGTAAAGGACTCAAAGCGACGTGGTATTGTACTAAATATGATAATTGCAAAGCGTACCTTGTTACTGTTAAAAATGTAATTCGCACTATGATAAATAAACATAATCACTAGTTTTTTACTAAATGCTATGACGTGCTTAAAAATCATTACTTTGTTATTGGGTCATATTCATAAAAAAATAAAAACGATTTGTACAACTTGCTTTGTATGTTAAATATTTTATTAAACTTCATTATTTTATCTTATTGAACTATATTTATACGGTTGTATTTTGCATTTGCCAGCCTGGCTTGCTACCACCCTAAAGTAGAAAATCTGTCCGCAAACACCTAACGGTGTGTTCCGGCACCTGTCCCTGAGAGCCAATATTTCTAGGCTAGCTTGAACAACATCATCACAAAACATCAGGTAAATCTAAAGTATTTGTATGCCATTTTTAAGTACCTGATACCGTTCGATTGAGGTTAAATTTAAAAATACTAATGATAATGAAATGTTATGGGCACAGCGAAATATTCTGGTGATGAATTTACAAGCCACACAGCGAAGCTCATCAGTGATCTTGGTAAGCGACGATGTCATCTAGGATTTCGAAGTGGCTTAACCTAGACCCTCAAGCACAGATGATGGAAAATTATAATGTACCTAACGATTTTTTTCTTGAGGATGCTAGTTCGCAATGCAAGCATTTGCTAAATACCCTACAATCATACGGTGAAACTCAAGCCAGCGGTGGCACTCGAACCACGGAGCTCGTCAGAAGCGGTCTATGGCTAATGCCAGTCAGATTAAAAAATATTAAGAGCCTCTAGTAAATTTGTTCAATGTTCAAGTAAACAATAAGCATCAAACAAGAAAAAAAACATATTACAACGGTGTGTTCCGACAGATGTCCTTGAGAGCCAGTAATTTGTGGTCAGTCTGATCAACATCTTCGATCACATCATCAGCCTTACGGCAATAAAAATAAACTATTAATGACTAAAATATAAAGATACTAGCTCATTAAAATTTTGAGTACCATGTGGGTTAAATAATTCTGTACTTGGATTCTTTCTTTAAAAGTAACATCTTTCTCAGTTCCAGATTTTGTGACGTCACGATCAGGAAAGCGCCTCTTGATACTTGAAAACCACAAGTATTCCATTCAATCTGAGAGCTTTCCTAAAACTCGTTGGGTATGCACTTTACAAAGGCACAAAAAATGCAAAGCGGCATTACATACGATAAACGATACAATAGTAAGATTTGTTAACTATCACAATCATACGGCACCTTGTTTGTGCAAATATAAAATGTCTTCTTGTTTACAACACCAGTAATAAAAAAAATACCTACTACGACTTAACTAAGTATTTTCTTATCAATATAAATGAATAGTTATAACTACCAACATTACTCTTAAAAAATTTGAAATCCAGTGAACTATTGGCATTGATTTTTGAACTAATAATACCTGGAAGCTAGCTCGTAAGAGTCACTAGAGCGATGTTGAATGTCATAAGTAATAACTAATTCTGTTGTTTATGTTTTTTCTACCCACGCAGGTTGTTAATAATTTTCTACGACTGTTTCTATCAATATGTACTGAACCTACCCAAGTTTCAGTTTTAACTAGGTACAAGAATTATTATCAGGTTTAAGTGACATAAAATATTATATTAGATATTTTTGATGTGTTAAAATATAATGATTTTAAAAGGTTTCCTTTCCATTTTTATCGGGATGTTTTATGACAGGGTGCTTAGCTCTCTAGGTTCAGAGGTTTGGAAAGGTAAAGAGCACCCATAAACATTTCCTTTGGACATGAAACATTATCAATGTGTTTTTATCAGAATAACTCTAGTTGCCTCTAATTCCGACGGATCCAGGCTTAGCGAAGGCCAAGGATACTGTTCTCCAACAGAACTATGTGAGTAATTGAAATAGATGGTCTGTGACAAATTTGTATTTTGTTCAGTGGACAATTTATTCCTCCCGCATCACGCAGGAAAAAACAATTTGCCCTGTTTGAGATAGTTTTGCAAGAAATTTATCGGCTGTGTCGTAAAATTAATGTTCATAGCAATATGAATCATTCCGATTCATATTGCTATAGAACATGTGATTTGTAATATTGTCAATCACAAGTTTTGTCTGATCGTTTTTGTGGGCGACATTAAAATGATGCGGTTTATGATAAAGTCAAACACACTAGTATGGTAATTTAAAATAAAAAGCACAAATTTATAAAAAAAAAATGAAGCAGAGTCCACTAGGTGTGGTCACTTATTTATTAAATAAATGCACACCTATTTTATAAAGCTGCATTAGAAATCTCAATACAGTGCTATAAGAGCTATCTTACGAGCAAATGTGTTAAAAATAATACTTATGCCATTACCATGATGCCGTTTTTTGATGCACTGTTTAAGTTTTTATCTACTTATACTTAAAATTATTAAATGTAAATCTATGCAATTTGGAAAGTTCATCGGTCATTGATGCTTTTACAATGAGTATGCATTTGATTAATACGGTATTTTGCTTTTTACAGATTTTTTTATACCTAAACATCTTAACCCAAGCATTGAGCAAAATTTTTATATTTGTAAGACTAAACGAGGCAGAGATATGGTTATAATACGTAATAATTATCCATACACCAAAAAGAAACAAAACAAAGATGGCTCTAGTAGTTGGCGATGTGCTAACAAAGGATGTACAGGCGGATTCACTTATTGCAATGGCTTGGTTAAAAACGAAAAGACGCATTCATGTTCTTCTGATAATCATATTAAAATTGAAATTAAACAACAATTAGCGATATGCAAGGAACGAGCAGTTAACAAAATCACACCTTTCACTACTATTTATAAGGAATTTGTTGATACTTTAAAACAAAAAGGTATTCCTTACGTACAAGCGGCGCCAAGTTTTAAAACTATGAGAGCTATATGGTATAAAAATAGAAGAAAACGTAATGATAAATAGAGTGCTCAATTTGAACAATTCATGAACAATCATTATATGTTACTAGCTTTTTCTATAAGGTAGCATCATATACACAAACGGATTTTTAAACACTAAATTGGTTACCGTAGGAAAATGATGGTATGCCCAGCATGATGGCAGCATCCATCATGGTGGGCATGCTACCAACTGACAGTGGCTGCCAACTGACATTTGGACTTTCCGTGGGCCTGTAATAGCCTTTAGGATGCCTAAATGCTTTCATTGTACATTTCACAAAGCGTTAAGGCAACCTGCTATGGTGTTATATATACTTTGTAGTGTTTTGTTAATAAAGGTATACCGGTAAAAAGAGATGAACTTTTGTTCAACCTGCAATAGCGCAGTGCTGAAATAAAACTTTCCCTTTATGGATAAACATGTCTATGACAGGTCACCCCAAACAAAATGGATACAATGTGCCGGTATCCAATAATTAATCGGTTGCTAAAATTAATGAGATATAATGAGCACTTACCATAACTATGTACCTCATTTGATATCCTAAATTGATATATTTAACTATCTATCTGTCCAGAAATCTTAAAGTAAGTAAACGGAGCTCTAAAAAATATGTAATTAACTATATCTACTTACTCGTATTAGAAGTTATGCAAACTGTTTCTCAAGTAACCAAAAATGTACTGTTAGCTCAGTCTGAAAGGGTCGACAATGGGCGATAATCCTACAAAATACAGCAAAAGGAAATTTAAACCACGTGTGGGATTCAGTCCCACCACCATCCGTTTAGGGGGCAGGGACTTGCCATGTCAATCTAAACTACTGTGGTGAAGTTCTTAATTCTAGTTTATTTTCCTTTCGTTGTCATTTTGTAAGGTTTATTTGTTTTAATAAACATAAAACCCAACTTATACGACATTTTCAGATTCAACTTCAAGTACAAATAAGATGTCTCAAGCGCTAAGTAAGTTCAATATAACCACCTCTAAAAGATATAAAATACAAAAACTTCATCATTCAGGGTTCTCTGTATTGAAAATCGCATAATCTTTAAATGTCTCAGTAAGTACCTTTGCGGCAGTCGCACTATTCTGCTTATTATAAATTGGAACAACTTAAGTACCTAATCTGTTATTTTTTTTAATGCAGCGAAACGCGGTTTATTTGTGCCTTAGACGAGGTAAAGATATATCCAATGAGACAAACTCTGGTCAACCCATAAAAGTATCCATAAATACAATTGAGGACATCTATCTTCAATATGAGCCCGGGAGCAACGACGCAGTTATTGCAAAGCAAATTGGATTATCCCTAAAGACTTATAGACGTTGGCGTCAAGATATGGAGGAGGGAAAATACTTAAGTTTAGAAAATACTTCAAACCAGTAAAAAAAAATAGCATCAGCATCAATCGAAATAAACCGTATATAAGTACAATAATATACGTTAAAATGACATGCTGCAATATTTCAATGGATATTCGGTTCGATTATTTGTAAACTGATTTGGCCATGGACAACTAGTTTGGCCTAATATCTGGTTTGTCCGGTGTAGCATAATATTTTAGATTTTTATTATGATTTACTGAATTTAAATGGTTTACGACCTATATTGTATCCTGTATATTGTATCTTATACCTTAAAATAAATACATAGGTGCCTATTTGTGTTAATGTCTTTTTTATTTGTGCTATAGATATTATTTCCAATAAGGGTTTGAATTCATTTTAAAAGCAAGAGGACCCTTTGATTTGATTCAGAAGACTCTGTTATAGGTAGGTAGACTTATCTTTAACTGACTATGTTATCATTGCCGAATTTATTTTTATATTAATTTTCTTTGTATAAGAAATCACAAAATAATATTATGCGAATTTAAAATCAAGTAAATTCGTCTTTCTACCCCTGAAAGAGATAAATATAATTTCATAAACAATGTTTCATTCCTTGCCTCACTTACCGTGGTCAACCAGTCACATTTTATATTTATGTATATTTATAAAACATTTGCATCTTAGGGGTCTCGAGCAGTTTGGCGTTGCACATGGAGGAGTCCTTGTTGCAAGCTCCATATATCATAGTGGATATGTTCCTTTTACTTGTCCTTTATTATATCATGAAGATGAAATTGATCATAATAAAATTCACCATCATACAAATTCGATGCTGAAAGAAAAGAATTAAATCAATGTGTCTCTATCTGGAAATGCATGAAATTTATCACAGGACCGGCGTAGATTTATAGGAATCACATGAATGGCGCGTAAAGTAATGTTTGATTTACTTTTTTTTATTCAGATGATTTCGTAACTGTGGTTGATCCCAAACAGTTCTATTCAGAACTAGGTAAAGAATAAGAACCTCTTTGCACAAAAACCAGGGATAAAGGTTGGTAAGGTGCTAAAGTTGCGGCGCACTGAGTCTTTTAACATACTTGAACGGTTATTTAAATAACGAATTAATTCAATTACAAGAAATTTAACTTTATTTGCAAATATCAAAATGCCCATTTGTAGGTATGAAAACAGGCACAGTCACAGATGTAATCAGAAAGCAACTAGTTGAATGTACGCTATTAAAAATTGCTAGTTTGAATAAATAAAACCAAAGTTAATCCATTTTACAGGACCGACATCAAGAATGGTAAGCCGACGATACATTATCAGGGGTACCGATTCAAACAGCACACCTGCAGTATTCAGCAACTGGCCTGACGCAAAAGGATACTTCGTGTTCCACACACACGCGAATCAACAATGTTAAGCTGTAGTACGCACTTCCGGCAACGAAATTATTAGTATGAAATCTTATTTTCCACGTGAAAGTTGAATACGTTGTCATTTATAAAACATAAAATATATTTTCATGAATTGTTAATTTTTAAATACTAAATATTTCCAAGAAGACATTTAACGTCGATGTTCTGAACAGTTTTTTTAGATAAGTGAACACCAAATCTTAACATACTTTACACACTTTTTTCAAATTATTGGTGTACAAAATTTTATACCCCGGGCAGGGTATACCTCGTGCTCCAATAATTTGAAAAAATATGGTTTTCACTTAGCACGCGGCTGTGCTTGTAATCATATTTATCAAATGAAATACTATTTCAAACATGTGTTCAAATACAATAAAACAGCGACATAAAATAAGTTTGGATAATTAAATTCGGGGCAATTGTAAAAAATTAAACTACATATGCTGCTTTAGAGTAGATTCAAATATTTTAATGAAAAGGTAAAATAAAGAAAGCATTACATATAACAAAAAAAAATTAAGCAACAAAGTGAAAATATAATAATACCATGAATAATTTCAGATACAATACGATTCAAGGTAACTAAAGCTGGAAACCCCGTGATGGTACTAGGCCGTTATCGATACAACATAATGACCAAGTGCAAAGGGCCTCTGATACGATGGACGTGCGTCGAGTACTGCAATGGCTGTCGTGCCACTATCATAACTCTTCAACGTAGAATAGTTAACTTTTTGAACGAACACTATCACTTAAACTAAATATATATTATTGACTAACAGAACTACAACGGAAGGAAAATTCATGACCAATCTGGCAAAAAAATACTATATCAGAATTGTATCACATTACACAAGTTTAAAGCTAATTGGAAAAATTAATCATGTTTGTGGGTCAATTTACAGTGATTTTAGATGTCTCCTTTCTTTATTCCCGTTGATAAATAGGAATGAAATGACTTACCTATTCAAATTTCGACTCATCACCATGACATTTTTATTGGTATATAGAGCATATCCCGCTCGAGGTACGATATTTGCAGTGGATTCGACAACTTAACCCCTTCAGAAACTTGCTCATGTCTCAAAATTTTCCTTTAATTGTGATTTTGTAAGCTTGTTCGCTGCGTTAAGCAAACATATATAAGCAATGCCATAGATATTATTAAGTTTAAGGTTTTGTATCAAGCTAACAAAATGTTATTTATCTAACGTGACAACTTTAATATAATCAATGTTTATTTTAAGAGCAGCAATCGTTGACCTGGCGTTAAAGCAAAAATACAATGCCATCGATATTATTAAAATTTAAGTTTAAGAACTAGCAACTAATGTGAAAACATATTTTTACGTAAGAATATATCGTAGACTAAAAAGATTTTCAAATATATTACAAAATGTAGAAATTTCATATCTACTCTAGATTTTCTACGTCGTTTCTAATGGAGTGTCAATCGTACGAATCAGCTGAAAGTTAAGCACAATACTCTTCATTGATATTCAAATGCGTAATAATGATCTGTTATAAATATATCAACAAAAGTATAAAGAGCCTCGCGTTTTATGGTACATTAATATTTATATTAATGTACATTAATATACACTTATATCTAACTTATATGTATATATAAGATCTGAAATATGTATCTACGTTTTTAGTTATTTATTTTGACGTACGTTTATTCGCTTGTACAGCCATCTGCAACTGATTGCACTAAACAATATTGTATGTTAAAAATTATGTATTTAGTAATAATAAACATTTAATTTAACCAATTTTCATTCAATTTTCAGGACCGTTGCTCAAATTAGTAGGAGACAGGCAGGCGTTGGTATACAAAGGGCACTGCTACCTTCTTGTTTACTCCCGCTCACAGTCCACCAGGCGGAACTGGGTGTGCTTTAAAGAAAAAGACAAGGAACGTTGCCGAGCCAAGTTAATTACGGATAAAGACGCCGTCGTCGCTTTTGTCGCAGATCACAACCACGATCCGTTTGATACTCAGACGCTGATGAGTATGTAGCTTCAAACACTGACCTTGATTTAATATGGTTTCTTACACGATTTCACATTATCTATAACACCGTACTTAAGTTTTCGCTAGTAATTTATTTATAGGGAAATAGATTATAATGGTATTGATGGAAAATAACCGTTAGTAGTGTTCTCCATAAATAGACCGTACGACCAATGAATGTCATGCGAAAGCATTTTGTACGAATTTCTGGAATATCAACCATGTACGTACACCTCGTTCTTGCATGTGATTTTTTAGATATGAGAAAGGTGACGAATATGGTTGTGTAGATTTTGCACAAGTTTTAAAAACGATAAACTGGCAACTTTACACCAATGTTAGAGGATTTGGAGTCTAGTCACCGCTAAAATATCATTACCGTCGTCAATGAGCTTCTTGCAATGAGAGGCCAAAGTAGTATTGAGCCGAACAGAAGTGTTTAATACAAGACCGTACTTAATACCGAAAATTATCCATACCAATATTTACGTCTTTGTTTAAGCCTGCACCGAGGCAGCGATACGTAATTGTGGTTCGTTTGATCCCTTGCTGTATCTTTATTTCTTAATTTTGAGTTATGTTATTAATGTATATTATATTTAAAGATTCATTCTATAAATCATATACTTTGGAAACACGATTACTTAAAATTTTCTCGATGGAAGAAAAATCCAAAGTTATATCTAAAAAACTAAATAAACCCTTAGCACGAGGTAAATACTTAACGGAGAGTCATCTGTATTTGAAAAATAAAAAAACTGCATGTTTTCTATAACGTATACACATTACATTTTTCAAATAGGTATTTGTTTTTTTATATGAAGGAAATACTCAAATTAACGCATGTTCCGCCCATTTTAGTCAGAGCCGCGATGCTTTGTTCCTATCCGCTTTAGTAATTCTTCGGCCGTCGGACGGGGACGGATGCTGTTGGCGTGCCTTACTTACGCACACATACGCGGCGCGCCTAAAAAGCTCGGTGCGCCCTTTATTCTTTTAAGCAATTCATATATAATATTTAAATAAACATATATTTGAAGAACTTGTGGCATTTTCGATTTGGGCGTCACGTGCCTAACTAACGATAGACATCGTAATGGAAAATGTCAAATGTTTAAAAATGGCACAATGTAAACCATCCCTAGACAAAAGCTTTTTAATTGAAGAATAACTTAGTGAAGTATTATAGCTTACTGCTATTGTGAAACCACATTAAAGAGCATTTTTTTATATATGATCAAATATAATCATCGATATTAGATTAGTTTAAGAAAAATATTAAATCAGTGATCAAAATATTTTTGAGATAAGTACATTTATGAAATAATCAATGACTGTATCAGTTGAAACGTCGACTTATGCAGTCGATGTTTCGGTCGCCAAGACCGGGATGTCTTGGCGACCGAAGTATAGTTGTTGACAGTTATGGAAAAGACGCCGCAGGTGCTATTGCGTGGTTGTCCATTATTCGGTTCAATGGTGATTGAAAATTCAATTTTACCATGATAAGTTTAGTCTTTAATAAGATAACCTTTAACATTTTCATAAATGTAATTGATTTCAAGATAATAATTATGTTAAGTTAACTATGAATTGCTCGTGGGGGTGCCCCTCAATTGGGGAGGTTTTTTGTTCATGTGTGTGTATGTTTGCAGCCATTTACCTGAATGACTGGAATTAGTTGAAACTTGGTACATATGTCCTAGACTAGAAAATATGGTACTTTATATTTAAAATTTACATTTGTAAAAATTAACATTCGTAAAAAATTACATTAGTAGTTAACGCGGAACTGCGATATAACATATTCTTTATAGACAAATAGGGCATAAATAGGGACTAGTAAACAAAATATGAAATACACAAAGTTCAATCTGAACGCGCTGCGCGTGCGTATAAACTAGTCCGACCTTTTGTTTGTCCAAAAAGTGCGAGAATAGAAATAATATTTTTTGGATGCTGTTGTCAGATTAATAATATATAATAGGGATTTGTTATATTGGCGAAAGTTAGGTGTGAGAATTCAGTATCGTAGAGGAGAGCATGTCCAAAAAATAAATTGAATACATCATTTCAATTTTTTTACCTTTTAATTATACATTTATAAAAAAATACATTCAGCACGCCTTTGTTGACAAATATCCGTGCATAGACATACTATTTTCTGAATTCAAACAATAATCTTCTAAAGAGGAGTTCACCTTTAAAGTGGCCAAGATCAGGCAATCGCCCCATTAATATGCTGTCAACGTTATTTATAACATATAATAATGTTTGCAGACAATATACTTACCATTTTAGTTCATTAATCTTAATTAATAGATAAAAGACATACTAGGGCTAAGTTATTTTAATGTTAACTTTGTGCAACGAGTTGTATGTTGTGTGTGGATTAAACATTTTTTTAATATATTGTTGTTATTTTTTCCCTTAATATATTTTAAGAGAGTAAATATAGTACAATAAAGTATCATGAATGAATCATTACTATCTTTCTGCAAATAATATGTAAAGAAATGTAAGTCAGGCACAAAAACCATACCGCGGTAGGCGTGGTTTAAAAAATGTACCGTGCGGTAATATTATTATTCAGTTTCCGGCTTAAGAATTTAAGATAAGTATGTTTTTAAAGTGAATAGAGAAATTGCACATTAAACAAATGACAACATGCCACCCTTTCCACCATCTACGATGCCACTCACGTTGTGCGTCAGTGTGAGTTGGATGTTGCTGCGTATTGCACCCTTAACAGAACAGTTCCTTAACTGAAAGCTATCGGTTATTCAAAATAGTAGATATAGTAGCTTTAAATTAGGCTTGTGAGGTGAAATAGTTATTTCTCATCAAAATTATTATTTGGCGCGAGCATTCGTACATGTATTGAACACTGAAGAAGCGAAGTAATCTGGAATTTAACCATGAGCGAAGCGAGTGATTCAGAGTCCTGAGCGTAACGTGGGTTTTAAAAGTAGCGAAGCTAACAATTTTTCACCTCACTACATCAAGGTAAATACTAGATATTTAATAAATTGTAAGTAATAAAAATGAAGCATTAATATATTGATAAATACCAAAATTAGAAATGACTTACTTCAATCTCTACTAATACTCAAAAGAATTGAAAAAACTCTTATAATATTTTTTTTGAGGTTGGAAGATAAATAATATTAAGTTGAGTCGCTTTATTTTTAGGTATTTACAGACTTTTGGCCAATTTATTGAGAAATACAAAAACGCCGATGCTCTTTTGTTTAGTAAATTCTTCGACAATGTTTTAACATCATTTACAGTCCAGTTATAGTTAAAACCTTAATAAAAATTTAGTTCTATTTAAAGTTATGTACCCATAACTGTTTTCAGCTATGTAAATCAAAATTAATAGTAAAACGTAACTACAATTGGTACCTAATTATAAAAGATTTTATTTCATTATTACAAAAGTGCGAAGTTTAAAATATTTACAATTCTGGCAAGAAAAAAGCACTTTTCCACGCAGGTTTCGATTAGAAGAAACAAAATTTCCAAGCTTGTGAGGTAAATAATATTTAAATTATTTGGTTCGGTTTCAGGTCCATATTTTACCACGTCTCGTTATGGAAACCCTGTAATTGTATTGGACGGCTACAGGTACAACAAGTATCATCGATGTAAGGGGGCGAAAGTGACATGGAATTTTTCTTTAAGCTGGACCTTAAAGTACAATTTCATGTAACAATTCCACGGAGAAGGTTGCAAAGCTTACCTGATCACTGTTGGAAATGAAGTGTTGGCCATGAAGAATGAACACAATCACTGATTATAGCATAGTTTATTGTTATTACAGTGTCAAAATCAACCGAAAGTTTTTTAAATGCTTATAAAATACCTTGTAAAATTTTGTTATACATATAAGATATTTTTAATTGTATGCGTAATAGGGACAATTTGCATAGGAAACTAAAAAGGGATGCAAATAATGAGGTGCTTAAACTGACGTACAAAAACTATAGGAACTTTTGCAATAGTCAACTAAAAAAAGCTAAAAGGATCTATGAGAAGCGGCAAAAAGAAACAAGAAAAAACCTTGGGAAGTCATAAAAAACATTTCTGGACAGCAAAAAGCCCCTGATTATGCATCTTGTCTGTTATCGGTAGAAAACCCATACTTAAGCATCAATGCAATTAACCATTGTTTTGCTAATGTAGGCAAAAATCTTGCAGAATCAACCCAATCAAGTTTGAATGTTAACCCTTCCACAAGTAACTTAGATCCTCCATACACAATACCAGTAAATTCAATGGTATTGCTCCCACTGATGAACTAGAAATTTTCCAACTCATCCAAAGCCTTAAAGATAAATGTGCTGTTGGGGTGAAGTTCCTTAAAAGACACTCTCATATAGTCATACCCATTATTGTGTTTATTTCAAACTTAGCGCTTTCCACGGGAGTGTTGCCACGAGCTTTTAAAATTGCGCTCATCAAGCCTATACATAAAAATGGTGATAAAGACTGTGTCAATAATTTTAGGCCTATTTCAATTCTTCCAACGCTATCAAAAATATTGGAAAGACTCATGAACAAGCGACTAGTAAACTATCTAGAATCTAATAAACTGTTATCACAAAGACAATTTGGTTTTCGTGTCAAACTGTCCACTGGGAACGCAGTTCATGAACTTATTAACTCTATTATTCAAAATCTTGATGAAAAGCGTAAATGCGTCACTATTTTCCTGGATTTAGCCCGGGCTTTTGACACAGTCTCTATTCCCTATCTTCTAACCAAGCTTGATCAGCTCGGAGTTCGTGGGGTCCCACATCAACTTTTCCGGGACTATCTGACTAACAGGACACAGCGCGTAAAGATCGGCACTTTGTTGAGTGATGAACAAAGGATCACTTATGGCGTGCCGCAGGGCAGTGTTATTGAACCGACGCTGTTTCTGATCTATATAGATGGCCTCTGTCGCCTCAAACTGCAGGAGGGTAGTATATTTACTTTTGCTGATGATACAGCTCTCTTTTTCAGCGGAAACAGCTGGAATGAAGTTTTTCTATTGGCACAAAAGGGTTTTAACTGTGTTTCCACTTGGTTGCGTAACAATATCCTTACTCTAAATGTTTCAAAGACTAATTATATCACATTTGCAATGAGATCAAACCACCTTCCACCAAAGAACTTAACCTTAACTGCACATTCTTGCAACACTTTTAGTAATTGCATGTGCTCCACCCTTAGCAGAAATGAAACGGTCAAATACTTGGGCATAATTTTAGACCAGACGCTCACTTTCAAATCCCATATTGCAATACTCGCTAGCAGACTTAGAAAACTTATATACATTTTTAAATCATTAAAACATGTAGCTGACCACTATATTACTAAAGAAGTCTATACTGCCATTTGTCAGTCTATAGTTGAGTATTGCATAACCTCCTGGGGTGGGACAGCCAAGACTCATCTCATTGAGATTGAAAGAGCACAGCGATCTGTTCTTAAAGTGAGTGCTTGTCTTCCTTTCCGTTACCCCACGACAGATTTGTACAAAAAGTGGGATGTTCTAACAGTACGACAAACATTCATTTTGCGGACAGTCCTTAAACAGCACTCCATAACTAAATATGATCCTGAGCTGGTGAAGGACAAGCGCCGTAAGGGCACAGTTTGCAGGGCACTACAACTCCATACGAATCTATCTCATATTTTTTTTTGTTTCATGGGTCCATACCTCTATAACTGTTTGAATAACGAACTATTTACCCTCAAACTAAGTCTCAGTGCAAGAAAAACGTAACAGCTTTTTTAAAAAACCTCACCTATGACGAAACTGAAAAATTACTATCTGTTCCTTCCTGATTATACTATATCTGAATGGTAGTCCACTAATCTTTTGTTTTTCCTAAAGTTCTACAGTTAACAGTCACGAGCGGTCCACTAAACTTCAATTTTAATGAGTACTGTTCAAACTGATTCAGACCTCGGAATTATTTATTTAATTTTATCTTATACCGTTCATATTGCTTTGATACAGTAGTATTTTTTTTCCTGCTTGTTCTATAATAATATAGATATGGAGCAACTATATATATATATATAATAGTATTTTTGGATTAATATATATGTATATATTTATATATATTAATCCAAAAATTGTAGTTTCCATTTTACCTTTGAAAAATGAGTCCACCTCTCTGACTATAATCACACAGCTATAAGCACAACAAGCTCCTTACACAAAATCTCCCAACAACAACTCACAAACATTAGCGTCATTTACGTAGCCTACAGTGCACACACGCAAAAAATTGAAAGCAAAACGATGTGTTCACGCACACTCTAATGCAATTATCACCAATATACCAATATTAATAACACGATTGGCGCACACGCTTACAATACGTTACACTACAAACAATGCACTCCGCAGTGCACGCACACATTCTTGGGTGCACCTTTCATTTGATAAACATACAAGTTCATATTCACGCACACTAGCACCTACACAACACACGTACACCGACACAACACACATACACATTAAACTGTGAAATTATTCTGATAACATTGTTTAAAACTACCTTCACAATTTCATAGAACATAGTAATAATACAAAAATAGTTATGTTAACTCTGTTTAAACCCTGTTACTAGTTATGAGTTATAGTCTAATACTTATGATGTCAGATCCGTTGAGTGGGGCCTGGTGACCTGTGATACAGACTACCTATGTCTTCTTCAGGCACCAGTCCTTGCAATGCGGGTTTACATTACAGCGATATTAGTAAGTATAGCTTGTATGATATGTGTTATGAATTGTAATAGGTCTACAATTCATCTCAATTTGCAACGAAAAATAAACGAATTTATTATTATTATTATTAATTAGGTACTGATAACTTAGACTAAGACCTGTTGGTCCTGATAATGCAGTCAAGGATGCTGTTTAAGCAAACCTAAAATTACAAGCCCTTAACGACAGCAGCAGGAACACACTGCTAGGTGATCGGTGACAGATTTATTACTTGAGGGCTGTACTATACCGTAGTATGCCCGCAGGTAGAAAATGGGGGGCGACATTCTAGCCCGGTACCCCACGGGGTACTTGAGGGCTGTAGCTAGGCGAAATTCCTGCAATCATGCTAGCACGACTGCCATCCTAATATGTCAATAACAAAATTGCCGTAGTACCATTAATTGTACCATTACAAATTATTTTTTCCTTGGCACAACCAAAGGAACTGTCTAATGGTACCACGGTAAATGAACGCTATCAACATATATATTGTGGTGTTGAAGCTTTGATTTAGATCACTTTATGTTAGCTCAGCTTATGTTCAGACTGTGCTCATTTTCATATCCTGTCATTGAAATGCATTGGCAGAAAGTGTAGATAGAATGACGATTTTTGGAAGTATTCCAATCTGAACGCCTAGTTTTAGAGCACCTTGAAGCAATTTTCAGTAAATTTGACTTAACCTCTTCCGATTTCAGGTAATTTCACTTTAAGTAACAGTCAATATTCTGGCTAAGTTCCAAATGGCAAATAAAGCTAAGATTTAATAAGGCATATAGACTCGTAATAGTAAATGCATCTCGAAGTTGATCATAACATCTAGTTTTGTTTTCTTTAAATGTATGGAACATCTATCAAAAACTGAACCTCAAGTTTAGTCTCAATTTAAGGACATTTGGATACATTTATTAATACGAGCCATTGTGTCGTATAGTCAATGAAATAAATGTTTTCTCTGTATATTGTTCCAGTTTCTTTTGAAAATATGAATGCAAAACGATTCATATGGTTCAATGGTTTTAAATTTAGAAGAAACCAAACTATGGGAGACAAAATTTGGTGGATTTGCAGTCAACGTCGGTCTAAGTATTGTCAGGCATCTGTAGTATCTTTTATGGAAAAAATTGTAAAAATGAATCTGAACCATACACATTAAAGAAGAATATTAGTGATATTATTGTTATAAATTATTTCTTCACTCAAAGTCTAGATAGAGATTTGATGATGTTAAAATACAATTCACTGTCAATAGTTTTACGTATTTATTATATCATGGTAAATAAGTCTCATTTAATTAGGAGCTGCCATTGGAGTGATGAAGATAGTTTGACTTATTTTGGTTTTGTTTAAGTGAAAAAAGTTAGTTCTTGCTGTGGTATAAGGCGCCGTTTGCTAGTGAAGTATGTATCTGTAGTATTTGGGAACGCGTGTCATGTATTCTGCATCAAATTGTGAGTTCTTCCAAACGGCCCAGCTAAAACTCCCTAGCTGCTCACATCAACAGCCATAACATCCATCATTTAACAAAGAATTTCCAAAGTGGGGTTGCCATAA
Organism: Plagodis dolabraria; assembly: GCA_963854805.1. NCBI lineage: Eukaryota > Metazoa > Arthropoda > Insecta > Lepidoptera > Geometridae > Plagodis > Plagodis dolabraria. Next base: position 10,160,430 of record OY978445.1, on the reverse strand, counting down.
TCCCCACACTTCTCAGCCGTCTTAATTATTGTAATATATATAGTTTTTTAGAAAGTGCTGCTTCAGCTTCTGTTATTCTTACTTCGTGCGTTTATTCTTCGTTTGGATTCCACAGAAATATTCTCTGGGCGATCTAGCTTTTCAGTTTGCTTATATTCAAGTTATACAAAATAATAATAATAATAATCTTTATTACCTAAAAATACATATTTTTACACTAGGAGTACATTTTAAGTGTTGCACAAACAGTATTCAAATTAATTTATTACCAGTGAGACCCAAACTAGGCTCGAGGCCTGTATTTTGGGGCTCTGGAGCGATATTACCAAAAATATACTTTATTTACTTGCAAGGTACTCTTGAGTTCTTGGCACATTATGGCAGAAATACAAGTCTGGTCTTAGAAACTTTAAGTGGTGAAATGTGCGCGTAGTGAATGTTTATGAACTGTCTGTAAAAAGATATTTTGAAAGTTAAAGTAGGGGTATATAAGTGAGTGTGTGTATTGGGTCAGTGTGTGTTAGGATGAATAGTGTGTAATGTTTATGAGGGGAGTGTGTTTGAGTATTTATTAGTCTATATTAACTTCGCAGTGTCCTTATAAGACAAATTAAGTAGCCACTGCTCAACCGGTTTTTTGCAGGAAAAAACAGAACTGTCGGCGATACTACAGTGTTTTCGAACATTATTATTAGTTTTTATCAATGAAAACCTGGGGCAACGTTTTGCCAAGCATGAATCAGCTTTAGGAAGCGGAAGTCTAAATATACGTTTTGTCATAATTTTATTGTAGTCAGATCGTTTTGGAAGGCTTTTGTGTATTTTTGTTGTAGCATTAAGGATGAACAATTGACGCACCCGAAGAACATTAAATTCCGAATAGAGTAGGTCTGTTGAAAAGCGGAAGGGTTTTTGTAGTTATAAGTGCGCTATTGCAATTAAATGCGTTTCATCAGCACTACCTCACACTGGTATGCAGTACTGCATTATCGGCTGGCACAGAGCTTAATACACAATACGTATTATACTTTTAGGTGTACAGTCACGGAGCTTTTTCATTATAAATATTAGTTTTCTCGTGCGAGCAGAGAGGTCAGATTTGTGTTTCCTAAAAGTTAAGTTCTCGTCTAGATGGACACCTAAATATGGTGTTGACTTTGTACGGACAATCGCACTACAAGAACAATTGAGTGGTACAACACTAGGATGACATGAGTGTAGTTTTAATTCATGATATTCAGGACTTACTGCAATTGTTTTTGAAAAAGCTAAGTAATTTGTTTTGGTTATATTTAAGGTCAAAAGATTATTGTCTAATAATTTAGCAATAGAAGAGATACCGGATTCTGCTACAGGGTAAACTTTTTCCCAGGTTTTACCATAAAATAAAATAGCTGTATCATCGGCATATGCGATAATTTCAGCGCTAGCTAGTGGTGTTCTGACTATGCTGTATATATAGAAAATGAAGAACCTTTGGGCACTCCATAGGTTACTTGCAGACGTTCACTGCAGTGTGAATTAATTTATACAAACTGAACCCGGCTAGATAAATAACTTCAAAACCAGCTAAGCGAATATCCTCTTATGCCCATGGACTCCATTTTGCGAAGTAACAAACCAGCTGAGATGGTGTCGAACGCTTTAGCTAAATCCAAGAACACACCGATGCATTTTTCGTCTACTTCAAAGTGTGACGAAACTAGGTTAGTAAAGAGTGTAACTGCATTTTCAGTCGACTTGCCTCTACGAAAACCGAATTGTCTAGCTGATATCAGACTGCGTTTAAAATTTAATGTAGTACTCTAAATAATGTAAAATAAACTCTACATAATGTAATACTCTAAAGATCTAGTCCAGTAAAATGTATAATCTACTGTCTTGAGCTATCGATAAATATATTTAGGAATCAATATGTTTGATGGTTGTCCCTTTTTTATGACATAGTGTGACGACAAGCAACTCTTGCAAAAAGAATATACAACCGAAAAGCTAAAGATACTGGACTTCGGTCGTATTATGTGAAATTATTTTTGACTTCGGTACATATAAGTAACACAACAAAACAAAGATCATTTAATGAACGGTGGCATGAGCAGCGTGTTGGCATGCAGGGAAAGAGACGAGTGAAAGTAAGCAACAAGTTATATTATAATAGAATATAAGTACTAAGAATCCACCTAGATTTTGAAAATGGACTATATTAGATCCTAGAGTATATAGCAGTTAATATTTATAATAAATCAATGATATAACTCCTGAACAAAATGTTTTTTTACTTTTACTTTTTGACTATATTAGATCCTAGAGTATATAGCAGTTAATATTTATAATAAATCAATGATATAACTCCTGAACAAAATGTTTTTGAATTTCAGTGACATATGTAATGCAAGCGTCAGGGAAAACTAGAGCAATACTAAACAATTATACGTATTACTGTGAGAGGAGAACTAAAACTTCCAGTAAGTGGCAATGCACGTGTTACCCAAAATGTAAAGCGCGTTTCTTTCTAACACTGGATGGAGATATGATCAAAGTATTTGAAGAACACACTCATGCAGCTCGAAGCTATACTATTATAAATGGAATCTATGTTAAATTGTAATTTATAAAAAAATATAGCTAATATACAATTTATAGGTATAAAAATAGATATTGTTTATTATCGTAATGTGTTTAACTTCCATTTGTTTAATACAAAATTTTTAACCTAACCATAAATTACACCATATTCCACCACATGGCCATTCTACACGAATAAAACTTAAGTTTTATAACTAAGCTATCGCGTAATATTTACCGAAGACTTCTCCGACCAGTTCGAAGTCGTGATAGCCCAGATATAGTAGCTATGTACTGCCGTGACACAGGTCCATGGTTCGCTGCTCCGGTTTGAAATTTACCGCATGGTGGAAGGACTTTTTTTGAATGTTCGCCTGGCTGGCTAGCTACCACTCTGAAGTAGAAAATCTGTCGCCAAGCGCCTAACAGTGTGTCCGGCAGCAGTCCTTGAGATCCAGTAAGTAATCATGAAATTACATTCCCATGAAACTTCAACTGTATCTCTCAGGGTGCTGGTGGCTGTGCAGTTCGTAACTGTAACAATATGAATCTGGTATAGGCAGTGGTTACCTCTGAACATCTGGTAGCCCTACTGCGGTTCCGTCATAAATCCATTAAAAAACAGTGTCGAACTGTCCGCGACTTTGCATTATTTAAAAAAAGAAAGTTACTTTATTTGTGAACTTCATACACGAATATATTTAATTCTATCAACATCGATTATTTTATGATATTATATTATCATATAAACTTTTGTATTATCAGCATTATTTATCATCGTATTGTATTTTTTGATTCTTCACGATATGTGTTAAGATTTTGCCCGAACCAAGCGCCACTTTACCAATTACTACTAGTAATAGTGTTATTCTTACAAATTGTTGGAGCACAAAATTTTATGCCCCGGGCGGCAATCGAACCCGCGTCCTCCGATTTCGCGCCGGATCCGTAAACCACACGGCGTCCTGGACACGCTATTTCTAGCCAAAATTTCATGCTCCAATTATAATACTTTAACCGTTATAGGGGACGGTGCACTTTGGAATTGTGGAATTTGGTGCTCCAATAATTTATAAAAATATGAATTTCACTTAGCACGCGGTAGTGCTTGTAATCATATTTAGAAATATGGCAATAATCTTGCTACGAAAACTATTTTGTTGTATAATAAAATCATAGTTATTTATATTCATAACTTCTCTAAAATTTGGCTCTAAAACTTTTTAATGAAGAAATTTGGCATCATATACCTAATACAAATAATATTTTTCCTTTCCAGTAAAATTCGTTCAGCAACGTACAGGAAAGCCACTTGCCCTAGTTGGAGGTTACGCGTTTTACTGTTAAACTACGCAAGTTTGGAGGTGCAACAGGCGCTCCAACTGTCGCGCGAGGTTCACTCTTACCAAGGACAGGAAAATGAAAAAGATGAATAATGTACACAATCACGATATTTCTGACTTTAAAATTGTTGATGGTTTTTATTACAGGATTTAGAATATGAAAACCAAAAAATTAATTCTTGAGGTGTATAATTAATTAATGATCGTATTTAACTAACTTTACACATATTTTACAGAAATAAACAATATCATAGTATTTGTCTCTAATGTCTATCTTAAAAAACTGCATAATTTACTGAATCTCCCACGGAGAGTGTTCCTAGAAACTGTTCAGTTATGAAACCGAACATGGGTTCGGTCGGGCGCCATTTCGATCATCACGACATTTTCTGCCTAGCAACTATGTGTGCTGCCATCTGAAGTCCGAACCGACACGACTTAAGAATCATCAAGAAAATACCATATGTTCTCCTTAAAGACCGACTGTTCTTACTTGACAACTCTGGTATTGCGGATGTCGAAGGGCGACGGCGAACACTTACCGACAGGTAAGGAGCCAGCTCGTATGTCGTTCTATCCCTGTCCCATAAGATCTGTCTAATAATTCAGTTTATTTTCACATGAATGAATAGTAGGCAATATTCATTCATGTGAAAATAGAAGGCAGCGGCAGAGGCTTGCCCTATATAACATGAGATCTAATAACATAACAATGAAACAGTAATGGCTCAGTGATAATAGTTAAACTGTCATACAGCGCGTCCATGGTTCGAACTCCGCTGCGGGCTTGAGTACATGATGATAGAGCAATTTTCAAATGCTCTCTTGGCTATACCACTCTCAAGAAGATAACTTGTCGCTAAGCACGGTGTGTTCTAAAGGCTGCTCTGGAGACCCATGCAGTATCTATGTTAAGCCTGTTTACAACTCATATGTGAATGCATATAATAGGTAGTTTTTAATTTACAATGGCTCTCTACTTAGTTAATAAACTGAATTAGTGACAAGTCTTGAACTTTAATATGTATACCATCTTGAAGGAGTCACATTCATTGTGTTATTAACTAGTTCTTTTTGCTTTTACTATTAAACACAAATGTTATCATTTGTTCCTCTAGGTATATTCATCAGAGGTCGCGGTCTGAAAATGTTTACCAGTTTTGAAATTAGATTCTATGTCACACTTTTCGCTCTAAAGTCTAAGATGCCATATCAAGTTACTTATCGTATTTAACTAACTTACCTTTCAAAAGTTATTATGCAAAATGACGCGTAACAAAGACAATAATTATTAATCACTTTTTGATGATGAAACTGATTTCTTTATTTGTTGAAATGACATTTATCAGAAATTATTGTTTGAACGTCGTTTGGACAAGAGAAAATTTTTACAAAAGATTTTTTCATAACGAAATAAAATGGCAAGTTTAACCTTGGAGCAAAGGGCTGAAATAATATTTCTCTTTGAAGATGGACATAGCATAAGTGCTATATCACGAGAACTCAACATTTCGCGATTAATATTGCATGGTGGTCGGAGAACGGAAACTTTTGTTTGAGAGTGAGACTCGGCCTGTTTTATCAAAGAAGGTTTTCTATACCTATATCAAACCTTGATAGTAGTCAGTCCATCTATAGAGCGATTGATTGTCATGTCATTAGAAAAAACATAATATATGAAATAGACTTTTTCAAACATAATTTAGAACTTGTGACCTAAATGTGTGCATGCAATTGTAATCCTTATGGTGGTAAACATTTTCTGACCGCGACTGTACATATGTTACGATGAAAAAACTTATTTTTAGACATCTTATTTTGTTTACAACAATGGTTACCATGGTTATAAGTACCATCGATGTTTGTGTGTTGATTAAAAACCTCCAACACATTTCCACCTTAGATAGGGAAGCAATTCATTTCTTGGATCAAACATATTAAATATTATAGAATCGTGCAGTACATAAAAATTGTGTGTGCTCGGTTTGGGAATATGGCTAATACTCATTTTCTGTTTCAGCAATTTTTGTTTTAAACAGCAAAAGCAAGCACCTTGCTATTGTACATAATTACACATTTGCCAATTATGGAAAACACAAATCCACTGACTACTGGCAATGCCTAATGGCCCACAGAAATTGTAAAGCTCGAATAACTACGTCACCTGGTGGAGTCATAAAAAAGGCAAATTTAGATCACAATCACCACCCTACCACGTATAAAATTGTACATGGTGTTTATTACAAGTTTTAAGATATAAGTTAAGGAAGACATTCAGTCACAGAATAAAAAGGAACAGAAAGAGCACTCCGATCCAATCAACAGTTATTAATTATACTCTGTCGTGTTTTTCTCATATCAATGTAGCTATGCCTAACTATTCAATGGAAGTTAGGTTAGTTTATCACTTAACATATAAGCCATGCCAAGAGGTAGAATCACAACAGTTATTTGTAGTCAGCAATATGCACAAAAGTAGAGTAACGGAAATTGTTAAGAGTGAAGGCGGCGTTCGTTTCTCCATACATATGAATTAGCATATTTCTTCTTGGATAATGCAATGAGGGCAATGCTTACTTCAATAATAACATTAAATAGATCTAAATTAAAGTATGCCAGTCATAGAAATCAGTGTATTGGTGGAAAAATACATTGTGTCCTGTAAGGTCATTTGAAAATAAAGTTATTGCCCATTGTAAAAAAATTTAGTCTGTATGCACGTTTTTGACGATGACTTTTTTATTTATAGGAACCACCGATCTATAATTTAGGTTATGTATAAATAGCGTTTAATATCTGTCGTGTCAATAAAATTTATGATCTCTCACTAGCTTTAGTATGAAACTTTTGCCAGTCTCTCTCTTTCTGTGTGTGTATGTGTGTGTGTTTTTATTTTAACCTGGGCAAAGCTCGGGTCTCGTAGCCATAGGGTGCTGAGTTAGAGGCAACCCCCCTCCCCCTACACACCGTGCGTGCCTGGCTACCCCCTTACCGTGGGTGTCGTAAGAGGCGACTAAGGGAAAAATAGTGGAAGGTGTGCAGCAGCGCCTTCTAAAGAACTGCCATCTTACACTGCGATTCCCAAGACGCCTGCAAAGCGTGAGGTTTATTGCTAATACTCCCTAAATAGGGGAGGTTATGTTGTGTGTTCAGCAGTGTACGGTCCGGCAGATACAGTAAGCCAGAGAGCTCGAAGTTAGAAAAGAAATAATTTATAGTTAATGATTTGTTATATTGGATGTTCGTTAGTTGGTTGGCGACAGATTTTCTACTTGAGGGTGGTAGCTGAGGCGGGCATACGCAAAATACCCTACCACCATGCTATAACGATTGCCATTCTAAGACAACAACCAGGATTGACGGCTTAACGTGCCCTCCGAAGCACGGAAGCCATCAGTAGTAGTGTCACCAGCGGCCATGCCCGCGGCGGACGTTACTTAACTTTGCTGATCGGTTCAGAACGGCTAAGCAAACTACACTACGAGCGCTTCAAAAATGTTAAACAGTACGCTTTTATTTAATGTCAAAGCTAACGTCTATGGCAGGAAAATTTGTTATAGAACTAAATTTAGAATTATCCGCCACAATAGTGAGTTGCCACTTTATGAAGGTATTTCCGGGTTCAGAGATTTTATAGAATAATGAAATAATGTACCTCCGCGATTTAATATCTAACTGTCAAGAGAGATTTCTACAAAATATTTGCTATCCTAAACTTTACAAAACATTTTTTTTTGTTCGGACTTACTGAAATACTGTGCCCTACACTAAAGATAATGTTAGTTTATCGCTAGAGATAAATAATTATAAAAAAAAATATTAAGCACATAAATATTATTCGATTTATGATTAGACGAAATTTTTCACCTTATTTTCATTCATTTCTGCTTGTACCTACATACATCTTTTACCACTTTATATAATGTATTTTATTCATAACAACTTACATAAGTAAAAGCTTTATTGTTTCAGTGACATATACAACATCGAAGCGAGGTAAAAAGCTGCTATGCATCGATGGATATACATTTTATACCCAAAGAATCCGAAATTCTAGGACAAGATGGCTTTGTTCTACACATTATAGCTCTAGAAAATGTAGAGCATCTATTATAACGATGGGAGATAAGATTTGCAAGCTCAAAAATATTCATAATCATTAAAGAATCAGTAAATGTTTATTCAGTAGTCGTTATAGCACATTATTATATTGTATGCCTTGAGAACAAACAACACAACATATGATCAAGCCTGTGTTCCCTGAAAGGGCAGAGGTGGCTCCGCGGTACAAAATGTACGTACGTTTTGCTATACATTTTGGTTAAATAATCTGAGATGTTTAAGCAAAACGTGGGTACATCTTGCCAGGCATATTTGTTTCAATAATGTTGCCATCTACCAGTACAGAAGTCCAGACTCTGAACTGATACCAAGAGCATATTTGTCAGAAAATTGAATACCTCGATCGAATTGACCTGAAGTAACTTAAATATTTAAAAATAAAAAAATATGTCTTTCAAAAACTAATTTTATCGGATATTTAAATTCTAAAATTTAAATATCTACGCACATTTGAGGTACTTTATCTGAAAAATCTACACCGACATGCTAAATAGCATAATATGTAGGTAGGTAGGTCACCAAGCTTCAAATACGTTACTATTTGGAAAAATTGTGACTGTAACATCTCTACAGCTCCACAAGTTCATAATTAGATATTTTATTTAACTTTTAAATTTCATTTAATTTTTTCATTTTTTCATTTAATTTACTATTAAATTTAGATTTGCACCGTGTGCAATTGAAAGATTGGATAGCTTATATCTCAATTTAAAGTCGTTATTTTTTGTGTGAAGCCGGGGCGGGCCGCTAGTACATACTTATTATAAAATCGTAATATGACGCTGTGGTTCAAAGCTCAATAAAAACGTAGCATGGGTCATTCATATAAATAAAACAATTAAAGCACAACATGAAACAAAAATAATAAATCAAAAGTCACTTTGACAGTTGTGACATCAAAGACATGTTTTTTGTTAATTTTTTAACCAGTTGTAGATTTTACTTATAACTATGAATTCAGTGCCTGAACTATGTCGTTTAATTCAGAATAATTGCGTAATATGTATAGTATTGTCTTGTGTAAAAATTTTTAAGTATTAAATAGCTCAGATTATTCCAAATTGTTTGCTATTTAAATTATTAATCAATGTAACTTTAAAGCTATATCTGTGAAATGATATATAACAAGTGGGCCTTAGCAGGACTATTTATATTCATAACTATCGATATAACAAAGGATCACTAGTGAATAAAGTACATTTTATTACACTGCTTAATAAGTACAGCTTTATTTCATATTTTTTTCGAAATAGACTAGCTAGTACGATAATTGCACGAAATCATTATAGTATAGCTGAAAACCTGTGTTTTATACAGTTTTATTTAACGTAAAGGAAGTGTTTAAGAGATGATTTGAATTTGAAGCCAAATAAAACTAATACAAAGCAGTCGTTGAAAATCTATAATTCACGTTCTCAAAAAAAGATATCGTAATTAAAAAGTAAAGACAGGACCGTTACACATCACACGATTTTAAGTGGCAAACTCAAAAGACACAGAAATCTTTCCTAAGTACTCGTAGTATTAGTGACTTTCATCTAGGGTATAAGCAATCAATAACGACCTTAAACTGTGAGCACATTCGCTTGCTTCGCTGTATCTTGAATGTTTTTAATGAAGACGTGTCTAGCTTAGGCTCGTTTTGTTGGTTTTATTGCAGTAAAAATAACGAAGTCTGTCAATGTCCACCAGTACTGGAATACACACAGAACAGAAGTTTACCCTTCGACGTGTTTTTATGTACTTGTGGGATGAAATATTTTAGATGGGCTATTTAAATTGACAAGACTGCCTAAGGTAGGTACTTGTAGCACTATATATTCCAATATCAGACTTTAAAACACATTACCATAAAGTCTGATATAGCTACAAGTACCGAGTTTGTAGAGAGTACCATATACAGAAGTAAGCTTGACAGACTGCCTTGACCTGTGATGGTGGATTTTGCAGACCGCTAAAAAGTTCACTTGTAACACTTGCTACTCACGAAGATGTACAGGTAAAATATTCGAAGAGCGAACTGATTTACTTTCGATTTAGATTAAGGTGTTTCTTGTCAGTTTTTTAATGTGTTCTTTTGTCAATTGGGATTCTAAAAATTTCATTTGTTTTCATACATAATTTGTTTTTTTTCAGTATATTTTGAAGACCAAGGTAAAAGACGGTACTTTTGGTGTGATGGGTATAAATACATTAAAACAAGAGAGCGAGGGGAAAACGCATGGTGGGCTTGTAGCCAACGGTTACAGCGAGGTTGCAAAGCCTCTGTTGTTACTTACGAAGATGAAATTCTGAAGATTGGTTTAAACATATTCATTAAGGACGTGAGAATTTCAATATGTATTTGTTCGATTGTAAGCTCAAACTAATTGTGAATAAAGGATAAAAAAGTATCTACTTAAGTGAATTCATTTATCACGAAATGTTGTCTTAAATTAATATGTTACTATTACTCCTCTGTCTAAGTATCCAAGATTTGCTATTGCCGAGCTTGTTATCCTAAACAGTTTCAGAAACCGGACACATTATTACCAGCCAAGACGTTTTTATCCTTTCAGAAATTTTACCATAATCGCTTGGCAGGCGTTTTGAGAATTGCAGTGTAAGATAGCAGTTCTTTAGAAGGCGCTGCTGCCCACCCTCTGCCAATTCTTACTTCTTGGCCTTCTGCAACTACCAGATAATAAATATGATAAAAATAAAGCGCTTGTACTGTTATGATCGCGTCCACAAATATTTGTGTTCCTAAAGGTTAGTACAGTATAGGTACATATTGTGGTTACACCTCAGATCACTTACTATATCACGTTCAACTACATATTATCCATTTAATATTTGTATCTATGAGCGAAATACAACGCACCAAATTTTAGGTATTGTGGTAAAGGTTATACAACCCTCGAGTTTATCCTTTTGTTCTTATTATTAAACAGAAGCGGATCTCTACATGTTTTTTCGACTATGTTTGCTTCCCTGTACGATGAAAAAGTTCGTTTAAATTGAGATTGGTTGACTTTTGCTCATATTCTTAGTCAGTATTTTTATTTTCATGACCGAATTACTCCTACATAGAAACTCATTTGTCTATTAATTCACCCACTCACTAGTAGTTTTGTTGGGGATTTAATATAATGACAACCATAAAATTCTTTGATACTCTTAGTTCTTATACCAAACATTTTTATGGAACACCAAATGTAGTAAATGGTTACTAAAGTCATATTTAGGTGCGACGTCGAGCAAAGTGAGGAGGAGCGTTAGGCTACTTATGACCAAAACAACGCAGGAGCCGAGCGAGCGAAGCGAGCGTGCCGCGGCAGCGGCAGGCGATGAATTATAGCAAGATCTAAAAACTTTGGTCATAGTTTTACATTATAATTCGGTTTTGATTTTGGTGATCATTTACTACTATTGGGCTAACAATGATTTATTTAATTTTGCTATCACAAAGCATGTCATTAGCTAAGATTAGTATAATTTACATTTTATTTTATTATGATATAATTATGAAACTACGCTATCGAATAAAACAATTCATTAATTTTGTCAGGAATAAAATCACCATACACAGCAGACAGACATATACAACACATCACCTACCATCACTACTATGCAAACTCATTTACCACGTCATTCTAGTAAACATAATATTAGCTTTTTACATAACATTATACCTATCATTGCTCAGTAATTCATTTCTATGGAATGAAAGTCAAATAATAAAAGAGATCGCAGTAGCCTATTCACTGACACAAGCACCTGAATATAATTTCTGTAATGGATAGAATAAATCAAACTATAGAAGACATTGATGTTCTGAATGTATGTAAGAGCTTTGTATGTTCTCCTGAAGATTGTAAAAACTTTGTAAGCAACTCGAATATATCATTTACAATACTACATGTAAACATTCGGAGCATATGCTGTAATTTTGATAAACTAATAATACTCTTGACTAAAATTGAAAATGTATGCTGTGATGTAATAGTTCTTACAGAGTGCTGGTTGAGCAAGGCGTTTCGCATGCCTTACATTGAAAATTATCACAGCCATCAGTCAAAATATAACAACCAAAATGATGGTGTATTGGTTTATATTAGATCACATGTAAATTCTACAATCATAGAGCCAGATCTCAGAGATTCTAATTGTCTACTCATTAAATGTGGCACTGATGTTGCTATAGTGGCCATTTATCGCTCGCCATCATACAAAAAAGCTGATAATTTCATATCTAGTCTCGATAAACTTCTATCTTCCCTATCATCGTTCAAAAATGTATCTGTAATTTGAGATATAAATATAAATATTGCATCAGAAAACAGGGATCCCAATAGCGAAGAATATCTAGATGTTACCGGGTCTCATGGTCTTCTACCAGCGTATTTAATTCCAACGCATGAAAAAAGCTGTATTGATCATCTTGTTCTAAGAACGATAGGTAAAAATGCGACAGCTTTATTATTAGACTCTTATGTAACAGATCACGCCCCCGTAGTTTTTCACGTGGACTTTACTGAAGCAGGATTCCATAAAATAATGTGTAAATTCCGGATGAACATACCAGCTATCGTAAGTGCATTGTCCAATCTAGATTTTGCAGACGTTTTTGCATGTTCCGATGCCAACCAAGCGGCTGATTGTCTCATAGCAGCTATAAGTGCCGCAATAAAAGATAACAAAGATCGTAGAACAGTCTCACGAAGATATAGATTAATAAAACCATGGATAACTTCAAGTATTTTAAAATGTATAAAACATCGTGGTAGATTTCACAAGCAAGTCAGAAAGGAACCTGAAAATAAAGTATTAAAAATTATTTACTGCTGTTACCGCAACTACTGCACCAAGCAGATACAGAAACTAAAGCAAGCATACGAAAAAAATGAGTTTGAGAAGAACAAACACAATCCTAAAGCACTTTGGGATGTTGTCAAAAAAGTTACAAATCTTAAAACATGTCCTTCTTCTTCTGAAGATCTTTTAAAAACCTGTGAAACCAAAGTCTTCGCAATAATTGTGCAACGGGATATGACGATATACCAGTCAATATAATAAAACGTGCTCGTCATGCTCTTATCCCACCCATAACGTACGTTTGTAATCTTTGTATGTCATCAGGAGTTTTCCCTCGATCTTTCAAAAAAGCTCTTGTTCATCCAATATTCAAGAGCGGGAACAGAAACAGTGTCAACAACTACAGGCCTATTTCAGTACTTACCACACTCTCTAAAATATTGGAAAAGATACTAAATAAGAGACTAGCTGATTTTCTCGAGCTTAATAACGTTATTGCCGATAACCAATATGGCTTTAGAAAGGGAAAGTCTACTGAATATGCTGTCTTAGATCTGACAAATAACATAGTTCACCAACTTTATAATAGACAGAAATCTATTTGTATATTTCTGGATCTTAGTAAAGCTTTCGACACTGTATCTGTTCCTGTCTTGTTGAAAAAAATGGAAAGCATTGGAATTCATGGGATAGCGCTGAATATTTTCAAGGATTATTTAACGGACAGAAGGCAATGTGTGAAACTGGGTGAATATATTAGCACAGAAGAACTTTTCACCTATGGAGTGCCTCAAGGCAGCGTGCTGGGCCCTACCCTTTTTATAATTTACATTAATGATCTTTGCAAGTTAACCCCGCCGATGTGTAAGCTATTTACATATGCTGATGATACTGCACTCCTAGTACACGGTAAGAACTGGGCCTTGGTTCAGAAGTATGCTGAGAATGTGCTGCATCTGGTAATTACATGGTTGAATGACAATTTTCTTACACTTAATATAGAAAAAACTAAGTACATTGCTTTTTCTCCTAACATGTCCTCTCAACCAGCACTAACTTCTATCAGTATCAAAGCACATACATGTAGTTCTGCTGCACTAAATGCTAACTGTACATGTCTCTGTATAGATCGGACTAATGAAATTAAATATTTAGGTGTATATTTGGACTGCACTTTAAATTGGAACGTACATTTAAAGGCACTGATACCTAGAGTAAGAAAAATGATATTTGTTTTCAAAAAAATACGAAATGCAGCATCAAAAAAAATCTTAAAAATGGTATATTGCTCATTAGTTCAATCAATAGTGTCATATTGCATTACAGTATGGGGTGGCTGCTTTCCAACAAATCTGATTCGACTAGAGAGAGCCCAGAGAGCGGTGCTTAAAGTGATGACAAACAAGCCCTATAGATATCCCACAGTACATCTATATAATGAGTGCTCTATGCTTTCTGTAAGACAAATATTTGTCATGCAAGTGGTCCTTCGTAGGCACAAATCGTTGTCATATAATCCTAACATCAATCTCGGAAAACGTAAAGGAGACAGAATATGTACTGTTGATTCTTATAGAATCACTCTTAACCTCCAGACACTATAATATACTCAGTTCTCGCCTATACAATGCTGCAAATAAAGCAGCAAGAATTTATCCCCTATCTCTTAAGAACCTAAAGATTGCTATAATAATTTGGCTAAAAAGTATGACGTACGAAGAGACAGAGAATTTGTTTCACGTAATAAAATAACAGTTTCTGTATTACCTAAATAATTTGACAAAACATTATGTTCCACTATTCATAACATGCACACACATAAACACCCTCACACACACACACACACACACACACCCTCTCACTAAGGACACACAACCAATGCACAAACTTCCTCCAAGACCATAAATTCTTGAAGTCAGTGATTTTTTATTACTAGTAATTTTCAGTCTATAACTAAATAGTTTATAACGTAATATTTTAAATAATTATTGTTCGGATATATATTCATAAATATGTTTATAAATTTGAAATTGTAATAATTTATATGGAATTTATTTATTTTATATGAAATAATGAGCTTATTTTTATTTAATTTTATTATTATTATTTGTATTGTATACTATATCTCAATCGAATTTAAATAATAACCTTGTAAGATTTGTAAGTAATTATTAATTTATTATTTTGTATTTGTAATTTAATTAGATCCAAGATGTAAAATAGAACAGGGGAGTACTAAATACTATTATACAGGCCAATCGGCCTAGTTTAGTAATTAGAGAATTATGTGACTGTATCTTAAAATGAATAAATACATATTATTATTATTAAATAATAATAATAATAATACTGTTACATAAACTTCATCACCTCGGAATTCGTGGCAACTTGTTACGATGGGTAGAGTCTTACCTGAAAAACCGATCTCAGGCTGTTGTTGTTGGCGGTTACTGTTCAGACTTTATAAAAATTTCGTCTGGAGTGCCCCAGGGCTCTATATTAGGCCCTCTTTTATATGCTTGTTATTTATATGACCTAGGCACCTGTTTCAAATACGCAAAATTTTTAATGTATGCCGATGACACCAAAATATACATGCAAATTAAAAATAAAAATGACTGCATAAAACTACAAGATGACCTCAATAGAATGGGGCAGTATTACATTTCAAATCGCATTGGAGTAAATATAAATAAATGTCAATATATAGTATTTACCAGAAAAAACAAAATAAACTATTACGAATACAGGATCAATAATACAAAAATAAATAAGGTTGAGTCAGTCAAAGATCTAGGTGTCACAGTAGATGCAAAACTGACTTTCTCAGAACACATTGATACAATAACAAATAAAGCCTTCAAAAATCTAGGATTTGTCTTGCGTGTCAGCCGACCGTTTTCTGATATAGATTGCATAAAAATTCTATATTTTGCTTATGTTAGAAGTGTCTTGGAGTACTGCAGTATAGTTTGGAACCCGCACTATATCACCTATAATGAAAAACTTGAAAATATTCAACATAAATTCACCAAACATTTAAACTACCGTTGTTATCGTAAATTTGAAGATTATGAAGATTCACCGTCTGCCAACGCTCATAAATCGGAGAATCCTAACAGATATGTCATTTCTGCATGGCATATGTAATGGGCAAATTGACTCGCCTGAATTGTTGGCTAAACTATTATGCCTCTGTTGTCCAAGGTTGAGAACAAGACACACAAACTTATTTGCAGTTCCTCGGTCCTATACAAACTATGCCTCTAATGCTCCTGTTAAAAGACTACAGAGGACCTACAATAAACGATTCAATTCTGTAGACATATTTTTATACAGTAAAAACATTTTTAAGCAAGAAATACTAAGCGTAATAAATATGCCACATACCTAGGGTTAAATAAACATATTTAAACATTACTATAAGTAACATAAACCTACCGACTTTATATAATGAAAAAATCCTTATATCACACATCATGCACACTTACTCTTCATACACACAATCTCCCACACACCACACACACACACACATACACACACACACACACACACACAAGCTCACACATATTTTTTTTGTATATTTATACTTAGCCAGTATCTAAGTTTTTAAGTTTTATGTATACTGTTAAGGGACTGTCTTGTTATATTAAGAAACCTATAAAAAGTAAGTCTTTTTTGGCTGTAGGTCACAGATACAAAATTAGAACTTTGTTAATTAAGAGCTGTAGACTTAGTAAAATAAATAAAATGAAAAAATAAAAATAAAATAAAATATTATTATTATTTGCAGTCATTTTGCTTAAAAAGGATGGCGAGATGTTAAAAAACCGCATTTTAATGTAAACTTATAACCAAAAAGGTTACATTAAAATGCGGGTTTAATTTTGGTGATAATTTGTTATTTTTGTCTGTTATATGTTACTATATCTGGTGGTAAGTTAAACATAAGCCGTTTCATTGTGCTTAGTCATATTTAATGTACAAAATATAAGTTCATATTACACTGATACGATTAGTAAAACTAAATACATAATAATAGTATTTAACATTATGTATCTCGAATGGCGAATAATGCAAAAATTTTATTTATCTGCCAAATTGGGTAGCCTGTTTCACCATACCTCGAAACAATCATCCTTAATTTGTACCGCGTACATTGCATGACCACGTTTTGTTATAAAATTCATAATACTTACGAGTATATACTCTTAGCGAAATAAAAAATTACTTTAGTTTAGTATTAAGCAGTGTAATGACAAATGTAATTTCATAGGTCGGATGTGTCAAAAACGTTAAAATTATATTTAGGCTTTATGAGTTGCTACATCAGTTTTTAGATATGTGCTATATGAAAAAATATCACACATAAGAATAAGTCATTCTAATTATTATTCGTTTGAGCTGAATTTCATCATACAATGAATTAAGTATTATTTTTAAAATATTAAACAATAGTTTTCTCATACCTATTTTGTGTCTATAGTTTGCAATCACACAAGAACAAGAAGTGGATAGATTCAGGCCTTACTTTGCGGAAATCCATATGTAATAATAACAAAAACTTCAAAACTTATTTTAAAAAACATTTAAAAATATATCTAGTGTTTGTGACTTTACGTCGGCTTAAATGGAAAATTGGGCGGAATTGTCACTAGATATTTATTATTATTTTCATTTTCTTCAAATTAATGTTTGCTTAAAATATTTGTTATTATTACACATTACAAGTGCTATATACTATGAGAAAGAATCTTACGCCCAAAATTTGAAATTTAGGTATATATAGTCTAGAAAAAAACTGTAATCTTTTTTAATGTTTTGTTTGAACGTATAGAGCATTCTCTATCGTGGAAGTCGCAACAACGGCTTGAAAGCTAAGCTAAGTAATTATTGGATCTGCAGAGCACTGTAAGCCTTTTGTTGGAGTGTAGTCAAATAAAATTACCGTTTACCGGTATTTAATCACAAATGCTTTGAAAAACATGTGTTGATTGGTGAGTGTCACCAAGCTCACGCGTTATATGGCTAAGTTGACCTTGAAGTTTATTTCTTAGATAATAAATGTATAAATTGTGGATCTTTTTATTGGTGACCCTATCTACTTTGTATCATAGCAACCCTATTTTGACTAGCTACGGCGCAGAGACAAAATACTAAACCAATAAGTGCGCCGCGAACTGATAAAGTTTGGGAACACCTGAGCTAGACGATGACAGACTGACATCCAATAAATTTGGCCAATGCTTGTAACTGAAATGTGAGAGGGTGACTATGTATAGCAGAACGTAAATTAACTCCACAACAGCAACCATATTGTGGATCTGCAATAGGGTAAAGTAAACTGCAGTAGCTATATGAGGGTGGATGGTGGTGAAACAGTGTATTAAGAACAAATCAAGTGCTTAAATGATGTCATGTCTATTGGCACAATGCCAACCATCATAATTGGTTGAATTGTGAGATCTCTGTCAAAAAATTGAAATTTTTTACCTAAATAGAGTTCTTATTTCAAGCTAGACCAGACATTAGTTGCTCTCACAACTATTGAAGTAGATAATAAGTGAGTAAATTTTTGCTAAAAAATACGAATATAATTGCCCTCTGAGAGCGTATTACATTTATTATTATTTGTTTTACCCTATATTATAAGTTTTAAATGGGATTTTACTTATACACTTTTAGCAAAAAATGCATTTTTTTCAACCACTCGATACGGCGGACGCTACGTCTGTCTAGACGGGTACAAGTTCACAAAACATCAACACTCAGGGAAGAAGATCAGATGGAGATGCCCGTATTACTTCAGATCCCGATGCACCGCATACCTATACACTCTCGAAAATAGCATTGTTAGCTTTGTGAATAATCATAACCATCCCAGATCAAAATGCCCTAATTGTGTCAAGCATTAAAATGTATTATAAGAAATAAAAAGTTATGCTAGCTTACTACAAATAGCTTAGTCTTTATAAAAAAAATTGAACATTATTTTCTGATTATATATTACGAAAGTTATAACTATGTAATATTAAGAACATTTAAAAATAATCAGCTGTTCTCATGAACAAGCTATTCTATAAACTTAATAGCTCACCTAGTTCAATTTCGAAAGTTTTTAGTGATTCACCAAATTTTAAGACAACAAACAACGAAATGTGAATTGATCATTTCACAAACTAACATTTCATATAAATTAAAATCACACACACAACTAAAATCACAGAATAGAGTTGTTTCAACGCTAATAGAGATATTTTTTTTATCACATATATTTACTTGGCTGATAAGACAAATAATTAGATTACATCATCAACCGGCATCAAAATATTTTATTTCTACTTTTGTACCAGTTTTGTCGCAGCGGCCTGATGAGCTACGGGATGATAGTTAACATTATTATATATTTGATTTTAGTCTCAATATTAGTATCTAGTTAGAGCAAAGTCATGTATAGGTGCGACTACGAGCGAAGCGGGGAGGAAAGCTAGGTTACAGTTGTCAACCACAACGCGCAAGCTAAGCGAGCGAGAAGCGTGTGGCGGCTTCGGTCGGCGAAGTGCTAGAAATATCAGTTCGATAAAATTATAAAATTATTTTGTTGTGAAATTCATTATATGACCATGAATTGTGTTCAAACATGATAAACCCGCATAATTAGGTCTAGGTTTCAAGATTTCTGATATATTTAGTTATATACTATTGTCAGCGAGGGACATAAATTAAAGATGCTTTCTTCTTAAATTTTCTATTAGTTAAGTTTGTACAGTAGAACCCGACAATGTAACTTGGCGAATTATAATATTGCGCACGCGCGTTCACGTCGGTGGTGTAGTGGCAAAGAGAAGGCTGGATTGGCGCGAGCCTGGTTCGCCGCCTCCTCGCACCCCCCCGCTCCCGCGGCTGAGGTATAGGGATGTGGTGAGTTGAGATGTCCGCGCCGACATACTGGGGGCCCTTGAAAGCCTGCTTTCAAGAATCTTGTAAAAGACATATGCGATTCAGCGCACGTCTGATGATGCCCCTCGACGTGTAGATATCAGCTACTCTCGGCACCTTATCTTCTGAGCCAAAGTACAGTTTGTGTACCCGGCCTAGCCTCCAAAGCATGGGAGGCAGGTTATCTTCCTTTATGACGACTAGGTCCCCTGGTTGTAGGTCTCTGCTACGTTCCTTCCATTTCGATCGCTCCTGGAGTTCTGTCACGTATTCCACCTGCCAGCGCTTCCAAAAGTGTTGTCTCGTCTGTTCGATGACTCGGTAGCGGTCAAGTTTAGTCAGGTTGGTGCTCGGTGACTCTGGTGGGGCCGGGAGCGACATCAGTGGTCTGCCAAGGAGAAAGTGCCCCGGTGTGAGCGCTGAGCAATCATTGGGAGAGGAGGAGAGAGGAGACAAGGGACGACTATTCAGGATAGCTTCGATTTGAGCAAACAGAGACGTTAGCTCTTCAAATGTGAGATGCTTGTTCCCTAAAATGCGCTTAATGTGAAACTTGGCTGATTTGATGCCTGCCTCAGCGTAGCCATTGAAATTAGGAGCGTAAGCCGGTGAAAATATGAATTTAATATCATGATCAGATGCAAACTCGACAATGGAGCTTGAATATTGCTTAAAAAATGTATTTATCTCTTTAGCAGCAGCAACGAAATTACGAGCGTTATCACAGAATATCTCTCTCGGCTTAGATCTACGGGAGATAAACCGGCGCAGACATAGTATAAAAGCATCTTTCGACAATTCACTAACAGCCTCTAAATGGATACATTTATACCTTAGGCAAATAAAAACGCATAGGTAGCACTTGGTTATTTTACAACCGCGCCCACGCCGATCGGTGATTAAGAATGGCCCTCCAAAATCTAGAGACACAGAAGTAAATGGAAAGTCTAGGCTGGTTCGCTGTGAAGGCAGATCACCCATAATATTTGTTAGTGGCTTGCCATAGTAACGTCTACATGTGACGCAGTTACGAGCTGTGCGTCGTGCTAAGTCTCTACCAGCAACTGGCCAAAACTGTTCGCGAATGGATGCCAACATGAGCTGTGGTCCAGCATGTAAGAGGCGCTTGTGTTCGTGAGTGAATATGAGTTTTGTAAGAGTGTGTTTTGAGCATAGTAGCATGGGATGTTTCTTATCGTAGTCAAGATCTGCCTTGGCTAGCCTACCCCCCACCCTCATGATTCCCTTAGAGTCAAGAAATGGCGAGAGAGTAGAGAGGGCTGACCTTGGGCTTATACCTTTATTTTGGCGAAGTGCGGCTAATTCCTTTGGAAAAGATTGTTCTTGTGTTAGCCGGACTAAAATATCTATCGAATTACCGAGTTCACTGACACTCAGTGGGCCATCTGTAATTATTGTATGTGTTTGTTTCCTGCATTTATTTATAAAACGTAGTGCATATGCTACTGTACGTTGCAATCTTTTAAGATTTGAAAATCGATCAATGTCTATAAGTGTTTGTGTTTGTATGGTAGTATGAAAAGCAGGTGTCAGTTTGACTTCTGGTAAGTTTGGTACTAGAGAATCTTTGCCTAATGTTGGCCAACACTCCTCTGGGCCCAAGAGGAACGAGGGACCGTGCCACCAGATCTTCTCCGACGAAGCATGCTGTGGGTCTATTCCTCGTGAGGCGAGATCTGCTGGATTCTGCTTTGTAGGTACATACCGCCACGAAGAACCTTTAGTAAGCTCTTGTATGATAGCTACACGATTGGAGACATAAGTTTTAAGCTTAGAAGGGCATGTATTTAACCAAGCTAACACAACACTCGAGTCAGACCAGTATACATAGCGTGCTATTGATTTTCTAAGGGCAGTGGTCACAGTGGAGGTTAGACGCGCCGCGAGAAGCGCTGCACATAACTCCAATCTTGGGATCGTGCTAGCCTTAATAGGAGCAACACGGGATTTTGCACAGAGCAGATTGATTGATGTGTCTGTGTTGGTGACAGAAATGGATTTAACATAGACACAGGCGCCATAAGCTGCCTGAGATGCGTCGCTGAATGTGTGTATTTCTACGTAGCCAGAATTGTCACATAGCACATTTCTTGGAACGGAAAGTAGCTTTAAGTACTTAAGATTTTCTGTAAAATGAGACCAGCTCTTTTGTATAGTAGTGGGGACAGCTTGGTCCCACGAAAGAGGGATAGCCCACAACTTTTGGAGCAATATCTTTGGTTTCACTGTACAAAGGGTTAACAGACCCAATGGGTCGAAAATTTGGAAAGTTTTCGATAGGATTGATCGTTTTGTGGCAGCTTCAGTTGAATCTGGATCAATATCGAAGTGTAAAATGTCTTGACTGGGGTTCCAACCTAATCCCAGTGTATGGAATGATTGACTGATGGCTAAATCATCTACCTCAACGTTGTTTTGTTCGGAATTAATGATCACTTGTGAGTTAGACCTATACTTTCGCAAGTTAAAGCAGCCTGATAATAGAGCGCTAGATACTGACTGTTTTATTTGGAGTAGTTCAGTTTCAGTATCAGCTCCCGTTAGTAGATCATCACAGTAGAAATCCTTTTGTATGATGGTCTTTACAGTTGTGTTGAATGATTCCTCTCCTAATTGCCAGAGACATCTAGCGGCTAAAAAACTAGCACTCGCAAATCCGTAGGTTACTGTGTTCAACCTTAGTGTCTTAATAGGCAGTGA
This sequence comes from Plagodis dolabraria, assembly GCA_963854805.1. Lineage (NCBI taxonomy): Eukaryota > Metazoa > Arthropoda > Insecta > Lepidoptera > Geometridae > Plagodis > Plagodis dolabraria. The sequence continues at coordinate 10,137,943 of OY978445.1, read as the reverse complement.
CTCGTCATCACGCCATAGTATTAATTGTAAGTCTCTGTCTGAATCGTGGAGGTGGATCTGTCGAAATTGCTTTTCAACATCACCAGAAAGTACATATTTATAATGGCGGAACCTCAGTAGAATATTAAACAAAGGGTCTTGTATATTAGGTCCTACTATTTGTATATCATTTATCGAGAAACCTGATGAGGTACGTGCTAATGCGTCGAAAACTACACGAAGTTTAGTGGACTCGCTGTTTTCTTTAAAAACAGGGTGATGTGGCAAGAAGTATGATATTTGTGGTCGTTCTACTAAAGCATCAGAGAGATGGCCTAGATCTTTGTATTCATGTATGAAGTCACAATATTTTTTCTTTAATTCTTTGTTCTGAGCTAGGCGCTTCTCGAGGCTGAGGAAGCGTTTCTTGGCAGCAGGATATGAATCTCCCAAGCAATCTGCCGTATCAATGAGTGGCAGCCTAACACAAAACCTTCCACTTTCTAGGCGAAATGTATTGTCAATAAAGTGTTTTTCACTTTCAGTGTGTATGGGATTTGCATTTATTGAGGATGGGATATCTTCATATTCCCAGAATTTGGTTAACAATGAGTCTATATCTGAATTATGGTCACTACTCAAAGTGAGGCCGCAGTGAAAACCTTTTGTAGTTCCTGACCTCTGGGGAATGGGGAGAGGCCCAGTAATGAGCCAGCCTAGTTTGGTTTTATGCAGCAAAGGTAGGTTGGTACCTAAAGAGTGTTGCTCGGGTTCTAAAAGATCCCAGAATATATCAGCTCCCAGTAGGACATCTATCTGGGAGGGTACATAGAAGTCAGGGTCTGCTAATGTAATGGAGGATGGTATTTTAAGCTGGACAATGTCGATAGGTTGCGTAGGTAGCTTATCAGTTATCTGAGGTAATACTAAAAATGATTGACTGCGAGTGAATGCATGTTGGTTTGATTTTAGCTGAGCATAGCAGCGTTCAGGTTTGAGATCAAGTTTAGTATCGCCTATACCTACAATACTAGTAGTGTGCTGTGGTTGGGAAGTCAGTTGTAGCCGTAGCTTTAGATCGTTTGTCATAAAAGAAGACTGACTTCCGCTGTCTAAGAGGGCCTTAACCCGTTCAGTTTTGTTATTCTCTGTATTAACAATTTCAATTATCGCAGTGGACAGTAATATTTCATGTGAAGATAGTGTCGACATGGCTAGTGATGTAGTCTTTTCTTCAATGCTGTCTTCCTTGTCATTTACTTGAACACAGGAAGCAGCTGATGTTTGTTGTGTAGTGTTTGTAGCGTGTTTATGAAGAATCGTGTTGTGTGGCCTCTTACAAACCTTACAACCTCCCAATCGACAGTCTTTTACGACGTGACTTGGTCGCAAACAGTTGTGGCACAGCTTGTGCAACACGACCTGCTGCCATCTTTCGTTATTGGACAGCTCCCGAAAGGCCCTGCAGTCACAGAGCCGGTGATTCCCGTTGCACGTGACACACAGCCGCGCCACCGTGTTTGCGTTACGATTAGCTGAAATCACGAAAGATTTGGAATGAGATTCAGTTTTATTATAGTTTCTTGGTTGGTTGTCTCGTTTAGATCTACTTAATGATTCTAGGACATCTGCGCGTGAAGTAAGGTATTTAGTAAAATCATCAAGTGAAGGCATGTCATCCAAACCACTTCTGTGCTCTTCCCATTTAGTAAAGCTAACTTGATCCAGTTTACTGCTCATCATGTGTACAATAATGGTATCCCACTGTTCGGTGGCCTGGGCCAGCGATTTTAGTGCTCTACGGTTCTTTATGACATGATCTCCTAGGTATCTAAGTGACCTAGCAGACTCTTGGCGTATCGGATCGACTTTGAAAAGTGCATTTAGATGATTAGTTGTAAGCTGACGCTTATTGTTGTACCTATCGTGGAGTAACTTCCATGCCTCGTCGTAATTCTCGTTTGTAACTTCCAAATTTGAGATCACGCGGGCCGCATCGCCTTCTAAGTATGAATTTAGGTAGTGAAATTTGTGAATTGGCAAGATTTTAACGTTATTGTGAATTAGCGACTCGTAAGTATCACGAAACTCCAACCATTTGTAAGCGAGGCCTGAGAATTTATTTATTTGAAAGAGAGGAAGGCGGAAGCTCGCAGGTTGTAACTGTATATCAGAAGCCTGATGCTGTTGGCAGCATGAATGATTCATGTTTTCAGGTATTTCAGTCTTGCACTCGGATTTAGATAGAATTTCTTGAGCCCGGGCTATACAAGTGATCAAATTTTGTTCATTACTCTCCCTCTCAGCGAGTTCATGATCAAGGTTTTGATTATTCAATACTTCAATGCGAGTTTGTATCAAGTCTAAAGTGGAGTGAAGCTCTGAGATATTTTTTAATTTTATAGTTAGTTCATTGATTTGTACTGTAGTTAAAGTCTTGAGGTTTTCAAGATTTGTCAGGTAGCTACCGAACTTAGTAACCCTTCCCTTTATTGAACTACGTTTGATCTTGAGCTCAGATTGCTCGTTAGGTATAGTAATAGATAACGGGGATGATCTACCGCTAGTACCGGGTAAAGGAGAGAGTTTACCTTCTGTGACATCGGATTTCGACATGATGAAATCAAGTAGAAGTCGGTAAGTACCTACACAAAATATTCAATGAAATAACTATTTAAATTACGTAAAAAAAAGGCAAGTGAAGTTAGTGAATTAAAATAATAATTGGCAAAACGGCTTACGCTCCTTATTTTGCAGGCGAAGATGGCGCGCGGTGATCGGCTGATGGCTCGCAGGCAGGCCACGTGCGAGAGCGTCACCCGAAATTGGCGCGCGCACGCGTTCGTGACGTGACCAGACCAGGGGGCAGGCAGGCAGCCGGCACCGCAATGCAGTCAAGCGAGCCCCGCGCTGTATGTTGAGTTATTTTTGCTGGTCAGGCAGAAATAAAAGGCGTTTATTTTTAATTTCGAAAGGAGTGTGCGCTTAATGATTGTCTAGGTTAAGTAGAATTTAGGACTAAAGCCTTATGATGGTCGAAAAATATGGTCAAAAGATGTTCTAAAAAGATGATCGAAATATTAGGTTCGTAAAGGATGGTCGAAAAGATACTTAATCAAAAATATGGTCTAAAAGAATGGTCGAAAAAGATGGTCTAAAGATGAAACTACACGCATATGAAGCGCTAATTACCTCTGATTGCACAAACAAAACTTGATTAAGGAAGGAATAGGTAGGCATAAAGCTCACGGCACTCTCCTTGGTTAGATGATGCGCTGCACCGGACCCCTTTGTTCTCCACAGCACGCGGTCCTTGACTTCGGCTTCTTCACTTATGTGCGGTGAGCGGCGCTCACCGAGCCCAAAATGGCGGCGCTGCGGCGCGCGATGGCAGCTTCACTTCCGAACATGGGACCGTGATTCATGTCCACCCGGGGGCGCCAATTATGTCAGCGAGGGACATAAATTAAAGATGCTTTCTTCTTAAATTTTCTATTAGTTAAGTTTGTACAGTAGAACCCGACAATGTAACTTGGCGAATTATAATATTGCGCACGCGCGTTCACGTCGGTGGTGTAGTGGCAAAGAGAAGGCTGGATTGGCGCGAGCCTGGTTCGCCGCCTCCTCGCACCCCCCCGCTCCCGCGGCTGAGGTATAGGGATGTGGTGAGTTGAGATGTCCGCGCCGACAACTATAATAGTTAAAGGTAGCATTTATTTAAATTAAATTGAAGTGAATTTTGATTGATATAGTTACTTAGGATTAAATAATAGCGTGTTGATTGTTTTACAAATTATCTAGAGGCTGCGTAGTATAGTTATGTCGTAGTGACTGTTATTAAATTAAATATTAAGAAATTAAACATTATTATGTCTTGAAAGTAAATCATGCATTATCATTGAATTTCTAATTTGCATCAGAGTAAAACAGCCTCTACTATTATTTATTCAAATAGTTATTTTAATTCATATATAAATTAAAATTCGAAAATATATCATAAAATGCGTTTCAGACATAATCCGAATATTTTGCCTAAAATGCCTATAAAAAGGTGTTGTGTGTGAAGAAAGCTATTACTACAGGTTTACAAAAAAGTGCGACAGTCGAAATGGTAACGCACGGAATATTGCCCTTCCAAATCTCTTCATTGTAGACAGAGTAGATTCTAAATATATTATTTTTTCAGATGAAGCTAACAATATCAGATTCGAAACAACTCGTTTCGGGAATCCAGTGATTGTGCATGGCCGGTATCGGTATAACAAAAAGAGCGGCTGCAAGGGATCCTGGTGGATATGCAACAAGAACCCGCTGTTGGGCTGCCCCGCCGTTATGGTCACCTTCAACAACTGCTTCATCGCAATGAAGAATAAACATAACCATAAATAACAATAACAAATCAATAAGTACAGCGCTTCTATAAAATGGTTAAAGCTTAAAACTAAAATGATTTAAAAAAATATACAGACCACAAAAAAACTACGACTCAGATAGAAATTGAAGTATGTGCCCTTTGATTAATTTTAATGTATAACAAACACCACACAATACTCATATATATAATACTTTTTATAGTTAAATCAACTTCTTGTAAAAGCTTACGCACATGACACGTGTTTTGAGGATACTTTACTACCTCAATGTAGTGTGGTTGCATAGTAATCACATCTGTTTACGTCCGTACTCATTATCTGTAGGTGTACTCAACAATAAGTGTGCTTGGAATTGGTCTTTACTAACAGCTGGTTATATCCAAGCGTTGATAGCTGATACCCGGTGCACGAGAAGGTAGACCTGCCCTATGGTGGCGGAAGGTACGGGAAGACGAGTCAGAGAAATACCTTGTTTTTGATTATTTGGCTATGCCCAAGACCCGCATGCATTGACGCATTAGGAGAAGGGCAAAGGAGAATCAAACTGCGTACCCATAAAATGTCTTAAAATTTTACGGGCCAAAGGTACGCATAAAGACAGTGGAATTAAAACGCTTTGTGTATGTTCTTGGCATATTACGCCGCTTATCTATCCCATGAAATAAGGGGAAATAATCATCAACTGCACGACAGTCAACGAGTAAGCATTGTGTGCGTTTACTCCGTGAATAATATTCAAATGTTGTATTTATAATACATTTTAATTTAAGTGCTATATGTGTGAGTGAAGCCCCTGAAACAAGGAATCTTACAGTGTAACTACCAAGTCAGTCCATCGGCAAACGAGTGAGTTTGAAGCCAATATATTTTTTTTAATAGTTGCAAATAACTGCATCCTTGACCTACGACAACTCGCAGTACGCCCGAGGCGACGTTGTGTGCGTCCTTCACTTGACCGCTACCACCCCACCGCTTCGCCCGCTCCGCTGTCGCTGTGTTGGTTCGCTGCTGATCTATAGCACCCACCCGCACAAACTGCATAATATTACCTTGCGCCTGCTCAAATCATATTGCGTGCATTTTTTGCAAGGATAACTTTTTTCTGCGTAGTGCTGGAACATTTCTTGTAAAGTATGGATAAGCAATTATGTGATGGCTGTAGAACGGTTATAAATGATAAGAGAGTTATGCATTGTCAGGGCTGTAACCAGAAATATGATCTGCATTGTGCTAACCTTTCTCCAAAGCGCTATAAAGCGTTGAATGATGAATGCAAACGGAAATGGCGCTGTTCGGAATGTTATAGAAAATTGCCAAAAATGGACAATACTAATACGCCGGTGCGCTCATCAAGTTTGGCAAAACCCGCGCCAACCAAACCGGAAGCGCAGGTCGAAAATCTGTCGACTATAAGTAATGTCACACTGCGTAGAGTGCCATCGCCCAGTAGCAATTACATTACGGAGGACCAGCTGAAGAAACTTCTAAAGGCTGACAAACAGGATTTAATGGATGTTATTGAGTCTTGCAACAGTGGGCTATCTGACCAGCTTAAGACAATAAATGTCCAGTGTACTGGCTACCAAGAATCCTTGTCTTTTATGAGTAGACAGTACGATGAGTTGCGTAAAGAGATATCGGCCTTGACAAAACTTCTTGGTAATACTTCTTCTGAATTAAAGTCTATCAAGGATGAGAATAAAACTCTTAAGGAAAGCTTACAAGCACAAACTGCGAAAATCAAGATCATGGAAGAGGAAAACTTAAAACAACAACAATGGTCAAGAATGCAGAACGTTGAGGTCACTGGAATACCCGAAAATAAGGAGGAAGACACCACAGATATAATCACGAGATTGATACAGTATATCGGAGTCCCTATTAAGTCTTCTGACATCGAGTTTGCACACCGGGTCCAGCCACGTCATACTGCCAGCGCAACACAGGCGCGCGCTCGCTCCATTGTCGTTCGCCTTAAACAGCGCGCTACCAAAGACCGAGTCGTGGCTGCGGCGCGAAAATACCGTAATCTAAGTACTAAGGATTTAAAAATGGGAGATGAAACCAATCGTATTTTCATTAATGAGCATCTTACTAAAGAAAATAAAATGCTACTAAATTCATGTAAATTAAGAGCTAAGGAAATTAATTTTAAATTTGTTTGGACAAAAAACTGTCGTATCTACGTGAGACGAAACGAGACTTCACCTCCTATATTAATTTCCTCATCAGTCGATCTCTCAAAAATTGTATGAATCCATGTAACATAAAGCCAATTGTTTATACTCGCTACTCTACGTACATATATATATACACAAACATACACACGCACACGTACATCTTTAATTATACTTCACACCGCATATTATACACATACTTATATACACTTTATTTACTTAACATAATACACACACATAATCATTACCATTTAAAGGCTCTTTATTACAAACTTTTTGTCCCTATTATACTATGTTTAGCTATAACTGCTCACAGAAGGCGACTATTGTGTAACTCATATTATTTATGTCATACAAATAGTTGTTTATTGCGTAATTGTATATCATATGGCTGTCTGTTTAGACATTTTAGCTCTTGTTATGATTATGGATAACACGCTTAAATGTCTAAAACTTTTTTATCAGAATGTTAGGGGCCTGCGAACAAAAACTAACATGTTTTATGATAACGTACTTTTGTCTGACTTCGATGTTATAATGGTGACTGAAACCTGGCTCTGCGATGGAATATTAAATGCCGAGTTAAGTGATGGCAAATATAAAGTATTTCGCAAAGATCGTGCATCGCTGGGTGGCGGTGTCATGACATTGTGTCGATCTGAGCTACAAGCCAGTCCGCGGCCGGAGTGGGAACGTGATGATCTAGAGTGCGTTTGGATCACTATTCCGGCGAAAAGCGTAGGCGCTTCATATGACATACATATTGCAGTAGTTTATATACCCCCTAATTCTCTTATACCATCTCGTATTGATTTATTAACAAATACTATCACGGCTATTAGGGATCTTCACCCAAATGATAATTTATTCATCGCGGGTGATTTTAATTTACCATGCATTAATTGGATCTCTGGTGAACCTGTCATAATGAAGAAAGGATCTGTTGAACTGCAAGTTGCTGAATCTGATCTTCTCTCGTGTTTATCATATTCAGGCCTTGCGCAGTATAATTATCTTCGGAATAGTAGCAATAATACCCTAGATTTGATTTTCTCTGCGTTTCCCATTAGCTTAGAAAAATCCGATTTTACCCTTGTATCTGAGGATTTGTATCACCCGGCCCTTTGCATGACTGCAACTGATGTGTTAGTGCCACCAATCAAAACTTGTTCTGTACTGAAATATCAGTTTAAGCGTGCAGATTATACAAAAATTAATGAATCGCTACTAAGAGAGAACTGGTCGTTTATTAGTACTTTGAATAGCATGGATGATGTGGTGAATCAATTCTATACAATTATAAATAATGTGGTTAATGTATTTGTACCAAAAGTTCGTGTCGGTGGTACATATTCGTACCCGATCTGGTATAGTAGGTCTCTTATTAATCTCATCAAAGAGAAGACTAAAATACATGCTGATTGGAAAAAATATGAAAATCCTAATGACTATCAAGCTTTTTCTAAGCTCAGAAAACGACAAAAAAAATTGCAGGATGAGTGTCATTCGTCATTTATAACTTTTTCGCAAGAAAAGGTAAAATCACACCCAAAAGCTTTTTGGTCCTATATAAAATCGAAACGGAAGAATGCAATTGACTATCCACAACAAATGACGTATGGTGACACTCATCTTGAGAATCCATCTGATATATGTTCTGCTTTTAATTGCTTTTTTGAACAAAACTTTGGTCCCTCTTCTATCAATAGTTATTTAATTAATTGTTCACACCCGGAGGAATCGCGTTTTAATACTAATCTTATATCTGAAATAAGGATCAGTTCAGATGAGGTTCAAAAGGTCATTGAAAATCTTGACATTACTAAAGGAGCTGGCAATGACAATTTGCCCGCGATATTTTTCGTCAAATGTGGCAAATCCTTAGTTTACCCTATTACATTACTTTTCAATAGATGTTTCAAAGAGGGCTATTTCCCAAAAATTTGGAAAAAGGCTCATGTCATTCCTGTATACAAGAAAGGTCTCAAAACGTCAATTGAAAATTATCGCCCTATTTCAATTTTAAATGTTTTTAGTAAATTGATGGAAAGAATTGTTCATAACCATATTTATCCTATAGTTACTCCATCGATTCCTTTAAACCAACATGGTTTTATGAAAGGTCGTTCAACTGCAACGAATTTGGGTACTTTTACTGATTACGTGAATACAAATATGGAGGGAGGCGCGCAGGTAGATGTGGTCTATACTGATTTTGAGAAGGCTTTTGATCGTGTAGACCACATCATATTGCTGCAAAAACTTTACGAATTAGGTATTCGCGGTAATTTATTGAGATGGTTAGAGTCATATCTGTGGAAACGTTCTCAAGCAGTTATTGTGGGAGGCTATTGTTCCAACTACATAAACATAACATCAGGCGTGCCGCAAGGCTCAATCCTTGGTCCCTTGCTTTATGCTTGCTATTTGTATGACATAGATAAATGCTTTCAACATGCTAAATATCTAATGTATGCTGACGACACAAAATTTTTTATGAAAATAACTAGATACTCGGACTGTATTATGTTGCAAGCTGACCTTGATCGCCTTAGTGAATATTACTCACTAAATCATATCGGAGTCAACGTGAGCAAGTGCAAACATGTAACGCTTACGAGAAAGAGAGCTCCTATAGCGTTCGATTATAAAATAACTCACATCATTATACCAAGAGAGCATGTTGTACGAGATTTAGGAATTCTAGTAGATAATAAATTAACCTTTTCGGAACATATAGACTTAATGATAAATAAGGCTTACAAAAGTCTTGGTTTTATCTTACGTGTTAGTAAAGTATTTTCTGATATTAATTGCATAAAGTTACTCTACTATACATATGTTAGAAGCATTCTAGAATATTGCAGTACTGTCTGGAACCCCCACTACGTAACTTATATTAGAAGTTTGGAAAATATTCAACATAAATTTATAAAACATCTCAACTATAGTGTTAGCATAATACACTCAGAAAGTTATTGTGACATTGTATTGATTACAATTATTTATTTAAGGTTTATATTATTATCTATAATAATGCATTGTTACACTTAAAATATTTAAAAATAATTATAGCATAAAATAATTAAATTTGTTATGTGTATATTTCTATGTAATCTTTACAAAAGTTCTTCAATTTATGTTTTATAAACACAGTCAATTGACTCGCTGGTGGACAGTAGAGGGGACTGTTCCGCTTTGTAAAAGGGAAACGAATTCAGTCAGTTGTTCGCCCGCAGTTGAGTGGAACAGTCGTCTAAAAAGTGTACCAGCGACTCAGAAGTGTTTGTTATGTAAGTGAAAGTTACCGTTACTGTTTATTTTAATTGGTTTTGTTAACGCTAATTATGTAAATGTAATAAATGGTATTATTGACAATAATGTTTGAATTGTGTGAAATATAAGGTAACTACCATCAATGTGTATATTCATTGTAATGACCTTTACCTTAGTATAATGGAAAATATGTTACAAATCAGAAGTGGGATGTCCCACGTAATAAAATTCAATAACCAAAACTAGAAATTTTAATATGCTTAGAGAGAGCATTTTAGTCTGCTTGAGTTTATCTTTTATAATGAAGAGTGAAATCCATTGAAGTAACCTTTGTTGAGCCGCGGACGCATGATGTATCATGTATGCAACGTCGTTGCTACGAGGGCTCTGCGATGCCGTGATAGCCGCGAGGGCTCTGATCACCACTACAGCCACCGAGGGCTTCGTCGGTGTGTGAAAGCCGCGTAGGGCTTCGACGATGGGTGAAAAGCCGCGAAGGGCTTCAACGATGTGCGAAAAGCCGCGTAGGGCTTCGACGATGTGTGAAGCCACGAAGGGCTTCGACGATGTGTGAAAAGCCGCGAAGGGCTTCGACGATGTGTAAAAAGCCGCGTAGGGCTTCGACGATGGGTGAAAAGCCGCGAAGGGCTTCAACGATGTGCGAAAAGCCGCGTAGGGCTTCGACGATGTGTGAAGCCACGAAGGGCTTCGACGATGTGTGAAAAGCCGCGAAGGGCTTCGACGATGTGTAAAAAGCCGCGTAGGGCTTCGACGATGGGTGAAAAGCCGCGAAGGGCTTCAACGATGTGCGAAAAGCCGCGTAGGGCTTCGACGATGTGTGAAGCCACGAAGGGCTTCGACGATGTGTGAAAAGCCGCGAAGGGCTTCGACGATGTGTAAAAAGCCGCGTAGGGCTTCGACGATGTGTGAAAAGCCGCGAAGGGCTTCGACGATGTGCGAAAAGCCGCGTAGTGCTTCGACAATGTGTGAAAAGCCGCGAAGGGCTTCGACGATATGTGAAAATTATCACGCCATGTGAGAACAGCAAAGGATGTAATTCCATACCAAACACCTGGTGTCTACAAGATTGACTGCAGCTGCGGTAGCTCATATTTTGGACAGACTAAACGCACTATTGCAGAAAGGGTCAAAGAGCATATCGCAGCTGTGAAGAATCGTGACACGCATAAATCTGCGATAGCTGAGCACTTACTGGAGTCGGGACCTGACCACTGGATCGAGCTACATGACCCAAAAATTCTCTCCACTGAACGGCATTATTACTCTAGAATTGTACGTGAAGCGGTTGAAATTAAGAAGTACAAAAATTTCAATCGGGAGGATGGATTTAAGTTGTCTACATCGTGGAATCCTGTAATTAGAAAGTGCTCGAGTCGTAATTTGCCGCCGCGTGCAAGTTCTGATACTGTTAGTGTAGTGTGTCGAGGTGACAGTGATAAAGACATTAACGAAAACCTAACGGGCGTAGATTTAAATCGCTCCCACCGCTCCTCAAGACGACGACACCCGCTTCTTCAGTCTACTCGTGACCACGGTCATTGCAACTTGATCGAAACGTCGAGGTTAGTCGAAATATTATTATTTTGATGTTTATTCGTGCGTGGATAGACCCGTCAGTAATTTAGAAACATGAGTATACTTGGTTCACGAAAGTTTAAAGAAAAGATATGTGAAAAGTCGCGAAAGGCTTCGACGATGTGTAAATAGTCGCGAAAGGCTTCGACGATGTGTAAATAGTCGCGAAGGGCTTCGACGATGTGTTAAAAGCCGCGAGGGCTTTTCCGTGCATCAGAAGCCGCGTAGGGCTTCACCGAGCGTAAAGCCGCGAGGGCTTCTTCATGCGTCAAAAGCCGCGTAGGGCTTCGCCAAGCGTAAAGCCGCGAGGGCTTCTCCATGCGTCAAAAAGCCGCGTAGGGCTTCGCCGAGCGTTAAGCCATGAGGGCTTCTCCGTACGTCAAAAGCCGCGTAGGGCTTCGCTGAGCGTAAAACCGTGAGGGCTTCTCCGTGTCTTACCTCAACCACGTGGGCTTTACCGTGCGTCGCTAAAGCCGCCAACAGATGACCAGTGAGTTATTAAAATTATCTAATATTTTAGTAAGGTACCTCTAATGACAAACTCGACACATATAGAAAACTAAATTTAGTGACAGAAATAATCGATCTCAGAAAAATTACTGTTATTACATGGCTAATTTTTGAAACAAGTCTGCTTTGTAAATTGTAAACAAAGGCAAACTATTTATTATATTTACCAAAGCTCAGTGGTTACGCTTGGCGTTGGTATTAAGGATTATCATCAGATAATGATATTCGAGAAGAATGGCAAATTAACTTAAACCTACCTTTACAATAGGTGAAAACTACAGCTAATATTTTCTAGCCAACCTAGCGTTGAGGATTCGTTGATGTTTTATTACGAATGAGTAAGTAGCCTTACAAAAAAAGATTCCACATATAATCAAAACGGGCATTTGAGTGCATTATATTTATAATAGAAGATAGTGCCCCTTTGTAGTCAAAACCACCCAGCTGATGGAAAACCCCTAGCTAGAAAAAGAGAAGAAACATGCGTTGGTAGTGTTATATCAATTAGGTGCCTTGCTTGATATATAGCTACTGCCCCTGGTCATAACGACTATATAGTCTACGCAGTACTATATCTCATTCAGTAACCGATACATATACAGTTGTACATTTATACGAGTTCTTACTATACGGCCAAATATGAAAACGCCATCTCTCCATTACGAATACAGCAACACTACATTTCATATTTGTATGTGCACTTACACACTAGGTTCGACATGAAATCCTACTAGAGACATAAAAATCAGCCTATTTGCTGGGGTGTCAGAACTTGATGCCTTTTGTTGACTTGCCTATTAGGAGTCAAAGTAAGGAACGATTATATGCTTCATGGTTCTACTTCGTACTGCTTCACGAATAAGTTATAGTGATGTAAAGTGAATACTACAGTGATGAAAAATATCCCGTGAATAAATCCAAGGACCTAGACTGCCTATACTCCAAGATTATTCAATCGGTTTAACCGTTTCAATGTGACGTAGTTACACGCATACTTATATCCCAATATTTCGCATTTTCAATATATGTGTGATTACTGAAGAAAAATCAAGTATATCTGGAATCTGTCTATGTGAAATCTGGAACCCTGTATACGGCAATATCCTCGCCGTATATTACATGGGTTAAAGTCTAAATCTATAATCTCCTTTCGAAAATGTAGGTACATCTTTCAAATAAAAACTGAAATGTCTTACAACTTTCAAATAGTTAATTGTGAAATTCCACGTAAAGTCTCTTAGACGACAAGGAGGTTTTCAATGTAGTTTATAATATGCAAGACTTATGAATATAAACCCAGTTTCATTTATTAAACAACTTAGGTTGTGTCCAAATGGTGGTGTAATTTTATTTTTGAAAAACTCCGGTATGCATAAACTTCAAGCAACTATATTTGCATGCAAAGTAAAATGTGTGAAACATAAGTATCTTAGCATATATAGTTTAAGTGTTGAGTATATGAATTAGTTTTGTGATCCTTTGAAATAAAATACGGATTAAGCTACAAAATTAGGTATTATTTTGAGATGGACTGTTCAATGAAAAATATCAGGTTTAAAATATCATCCTGGAACTTACCACACTATGAATAATCACTAAAATCATGAACTTCGGGACGCACTTACGGTGGTTACATAGTTATGACAAAAATAATGAGTTAAATCATCATAAGCCAACCTAAGTAGGTTAAATTAGAAAATCTATTAAATCCTTGTAGTAGTATTTGCCTCCGAATCGTTAAAGAGTTGTTCTTCATATTTTGTCCAACACCTGATAATGTATTAAATTTAGTGTAATAATAAAGTTAGCGAATATTCTGACATTGTTCCTATATATAGCACTGGAAGCTCACATATGTGTAGTTGAAATTATATAAAAATACACGAAGGCAAAGTAACAGCAGCCACTGAGACGCCATGCTTCGATCAGATTGGTCAGTAGGTGTGAACAAGGATAATTTTGGAAATTAACTGTCAACGTGACATATAGGTACTGGAATATGAAAAAAACTTATTCGTTACCTATCTTGCTTCATTCTATACAATTGAATTACCTGAATTTGAAATACAGCCAGAATCACTTTCAAATTTAGAATTGAGCACCGCCCGTCCACAGTCAATTTTGGGGTAGGGTGTGACTTTCTGGAGTTTGGTATTTGACGACACAATTGAGTATATCTGGTCATTTAAGTATACTAGTATATACAGTGTACAACCATGATTTCAGCGATACAGACCTTTCAGCGATAACAATGTGAATACAGATCACTATGGACCACCCATTTGGTGTGAATGGAGAGTCAATTAATATGTATTTTTAGCGTTATTAATAAAACACTACAGAGGTAAGTATGCTTGCGTATGCCACTTGAATCGCTCCATGGAGGTCAGCGCGGCGCCAACCAGCACGATTTTTCAGAGAGATGTGACGGTGCCAAGGTGTCAACGTACGTAGTATCCTATGCTAATGGCCGCCCTAACTTCCACGGAACTTTACATTATCATCATCATCACGCGTTAAACCATTGGATTCGAAAATATCTGCAACATTTTACGCTACTTGTCGCCAGGGCTCTTGCCCGGGGGATGACATGGTGTGGAGAGGAATTCTACCAGCACCTCCAGAGAAAGAAAGGCCATGGCAAGTTGACTAACTGCAGTACAATACTTTCCACACTAGGAATAGATACCGAAGCGTAAGTTAATAGAGGGACGAAAATCGGATGTATCTATTAGATTACTCATCAGTATTTAAAAATGTCATAGCCTAGACCAGATTGCCACACGAGAATACTAGCACGACCTGCGACGCTGGGTCACGTCTCTAAAAGATGCACGAATCCGTGTACATTTTGGAAGATCCAATCCTGTTGCCTAAGCGGACAATATCTTAGAGAATTCAGTATTTGTACAAAATATATCAAATTTATATGTAAGAACCTAATGCAATCAAATTAATAATATATATTGGCTAATATAGGCGGCTTAAATAATTTCACTACCCTCAAGGTAGTCTAGAACACTAAAAACTATAACTATCATATATGTATTCAATAATAATTTTGCCCGGTGCAGTGTTCCTATTAGAAAATAGTTTTTGAGAGAAGCCCATATACTAAACAGTGACAAATACAAGAAAAAACAACCGCTAGTGAAAATAAATAATACATGTGGAATTTTAATAGGACCGTACTTGATGCGCCAATAACTCTTGTGATATCAGTGATTCTTGGAAATAAACATTTATTTGTAGTAGTGGGGGAAATAATATACTTAATAAGACAAAATATAAAAACAAAGAAAAAGCTCCTGCTAAATTTATGTCTGTCTAATAAAGTTCAAGTTAAAGTGATGTTGTATATAAATATAAATTAGCCAAATACTAAGATCCTATCGTATCACCAAAGTGATGTCAAAATGATAGACATGAAATTGAAGAAACACTAGAAAGTAATTTAAAATACTGGGATTTTATTGTTGATAAAATTTATCCTTGGATGTTATTTAAATCAAACTAAACAATTTCTTATGATGATATTAATGAATAATCATAAGGTTAAGAAGAGAAGGCTTGATCTATTTAATAATTAATTTGTTTGTAATAATTTTATTGTTTTCCTTAAGATTGTTGATGAATAAAGAATTTTGTATTGTATTGTATCGTTGAACATTGTTCTATTAAAGTCATATTTTTTTTTTATTATAAAAAATAAGTTTTTGATTACATTTTTGTACTTATATTGTTATATAAGCTTAGGTTTACTTGAACTAATAGGCATAATCGCGAGGACGCGCTTATTTTGTCAGGATGGACGAATGTTAGCATAATACACTCAGAAAGTTATTGTGACATTGTATTGATTACAATTATTTATTTAAGGTTTATATTATTATCTATAATAATGCATTGTTACACTTAAAATATTTAAAAATAATTATAGCATAAAATAATTAAATTTGTTATGTGTATATTTCTATGTAATCTTTACAAAAGTTCTTCAATTTATGTTTTATAAACACAGTCAATTGACTCGCTGGTGGACAGTAGAGGGGACTGTTCCGCTTTGTAAAAGGGAAACGAATTCAGTCAGTTGTTCGCCCGCAGTTGAGTGGAACAGTCGTCTAAAAAGTGTACCAGCGACTCAGAAGTGTTTGTTATGTAAGTGAAAGTTACCGTTACTGTTTATTTTAATTGGTTTTGTTAACGCTAATTATGTAAATGTAATAAATGGTATTATTGACAATAATGTTTGAATTGTGTGAAATATAAGGTAACTACCATCAATGTGTATATTCATTGTAATGACCTTTACCTTAGTATAATGGAAAATATGTTACAATAGGAAACATACATATTCACTAAACTAAAAGATTCATGTAATTATCACAATATCACAAGTCTCGAAAATCGACGTACTATTTTGGACATGGCCTTCCTACATGGTCTATGTAATGGATATATAGACAGCCCCGACCTCAGCAATAGAGTTTTGCATTTTTGTACTCCAAGAATTCGTACAAGACACACTAATTTATTTGCAACTACACTAACGAGTACAAATTACGCGCAAAATTCTATAGTTAGTCGCCTGCAGATTACTTATAACAAAAAGTTTAAAAAGACAGACATCTTTCATGATACAAAGGGAGTCTTTAAAAGAGAGGTATATAAGGTTATACATGGTGACGGTTTAATTTAGGAATGCTATGCATGGATCCTTAATTGACCCTTCAAACATAATCATTATTGCTATTATTATTTTTTTTTATTACTATAATTTCAACATTTTACTCAGCAATTATACAACAATCAACATAATATATTTTCAAATATTAAAATTCAAAATATCTACTCCTCATCTAATACATTGATAAAACTTCACTTATATTATTATTATAGTTACATATATATTCATAAACACAGATATACCCATGCACACAAAACCTCACACACCTTCATACACTCTCTCTCTCACACACACACACACACACAAAGTGAGGGACGCTCACTTACATAATTATGCCTGAAGAATTCACACAAGTGACTGTTTGTTTTTAATAGAAAACCTAAATAATGTAAATCCTTAATTGGCCGTAAGTTATGTTTGTAAGAAAAAATGTACATTTAATTAATGGCTGTGGATTTTGTTTAATAAATAAATAAAAATAAATAAAAATAAATAAGCCCACATCGTGATCAACTTTTGGATGTTTTGCTTGAAAAGTTCACAGGCTGCATAATTTCGCGAGAATTGATCGATGGTACCGTGCGACTTATCAACATTGCTGTTTTTTTTTTTTTGATATTCCACGATCCTGTAACATTGAAATACCTAAAAACTGACATCTGCCAAGTTATAGCAGAGACAACTCCCGCGACTTATGAAAATATAGTTGATAATTACCGCAAACGAAACATCTCCTGCAGAATATCCAGGCGCAGCTATTTATCTTAAATAATTTTTCATAATTGATGATAAATACGAAATATTGTGAAAATGAATATGATTAATATTACATTAAATACTTATTTTAATTTCATGACAATATTTTATTTTAATTTAATTTATAATTCAAATTAGCCTCGTTTGTTGCTTTACAAGAACCATCTTTTCTCACTATATTTGAGAGTGCCTATATCTCATTTTATTAATTTAATGATTATTATAGCAAATACGCCCTTAATTGGGGGAGGCTGTGTTCAGCAGACGATCCAGCTGATTGAGTACCTATTATATGGTTAGTAGCAAGTGAGAGGTATAAATAAACTTGTTATATTTTTTGTATCCCTATCAAATATTTTCCACCTGATACAATGACGTGCTTCAATTATCATCCAGCTGGAGTTTATTATACTCGATTACCTATTGTGAATAAGTACGTCTAAAAAGCTCTTTTAGATACTTAATCCTTTTTCTGACAATTTTACTTTCTTTTACAATCAATGGCATTTTGATCCCATCTCGTATAGGGAAAAACCAGATACTGATATTGGATGAGTACACATTTTCCCAGAAAAGTAATAGTAACCTTTGTTACTGTTCTTCAAAGATTTCTAAAAGCTATCCTGCCAAAGTCAAACGTTTTGAAGACGGCATAATTGAGCGAATTCTGGTCCGCCATAATCACGAGCCGCCGAAGTTTTACATTGTTAATGGAGAATACGTTAGGATATAATGGTTAAAAAGTCAGCGTAGCTGCTTGAACACGGGGCTTTTGTAAATGTCATTGTTATGTTTTTGTACATTTAATTAATCAAACTATTGACCGTGTGATTTATATCTAGTAAAACCAGACTATGAGGAAATTCAAATTATAAAGTAGAAAAACATTATAATTTGAATGTTGTCTTCGCCACAACTTAAGGATATAGTGATTAAAATAAAGAAAATGACCTAGGCGAGTTTAAATCCCGAATGTTGAGGTATAATATAGTATAACAAAATGGTGGTTGGGAATGCTAGTTTTTTCAGAAAAATAAAGTAACTAGAAAAGTAGTATTATATACATATTATTATTTTTTACTATAATTAAGTTCTTTCGCATATATTTCGTTACACAGTATATAGTTAATTTGTGATGCAATTGAAGAATTTAATTTTGCTGATATAAAAATAAAATAGAATCAGCAAGAAAGGAGCTCTACTCTATACATTTCAACGCAACACGCATCTTCTAGATTTGATGATATGTTCTTTTTTAATCTACGACTTTGACGCATCGTTTTTAAACATGGCCTATCTAAATATACGTATATCCCTAACATCATAATTGTACCTAGATACAAATTGTATTGGAGGTCTGATTTTACTTGCAGGTCCAACCTTCAGCATGACCAAGAAAGGCAACCCGGTGATCATCCTGCACGGATGTCGTTATAATCGTGTACTGAAAAGCAAAGGGCCCAAGGTGCGCTGGACCTGTAACAAAAAACCATCCGGCTGCCGAGCCACCATCATCACATGGGATAACACTGTTGTAGTGCACAACAACAACCACAACCATATAATATATAGTGACGCCATATTATGACTGAATATATTTTAAAGGAGAGCGTTTGTATATTTTTATCTAAGATGTATTGGACAATAATAATTTAGGTAACTGTAAAATGTACACACATTTTTTTATGAATGCTAGGTTAGCTTTTGACCACTATCTCACCCGATGGTAAGCGATGATGTGGTCGAAGATGTTGTTCAGGCTAACCTAGAATTACTGACTCTCAAGGACAGCTGTCGGAACAGACCGTTAGGTGCATGGCGACCGATTTTCTACTTGAGGGTGGTAGCTAGCCAGGCGGGCATTCGCAAAATGCCTTATCACCATGCTATAATGACTGCCATCCTAAAACAACAACCGGGACCGACGGCTTAACGTGCCCTCCGAAGCACGGAAGCGCTCTGTAGTAATGTCACTAGCGGTGACCCATCCAACTCATGACCGCGCGGACGTTGCTTAACTTTGCTGATCGGTTAAGTACAGTTAAGCAAACTTCGCTACGAGCGCTTCAAATATAGATACAAGAATACAAATGTAACACTTAAAAACAATCATGCTAAGCTAGCTCTGTTGTGATCGATCTATCATCACGGACTGGACCAATAGTGCAAATAATCTTAATACATTGATGGTCGATGTATCACATAGTCGGTGGGAAAGAAATTTAAAAGAACTTACTTGTCATTATTTGTGACAGCCTTGTATATACTGCTGACTGTGTGTACACTACAACAGAATCATTTTAAAAACTTTTAATTGAATGACAAGTAAAATAAGGAGCCTAAATCTAACGCAAAATTATTACTTTCAGCAATTAATCTTACTCCAGTATTTTCAACGTCTCGGTACGGCAAGCCTGTTTTGGAAATAGGGCGGTATCGCTTTAACAAATACTACAAGTGTACGGGACCAAGAGCAAGGTGGGTCTGCAACAAGAGAACAGGCTTAGGTTGTAAGGCTTATATCGTATCCTTTAATAATCGAATAGTATCAGTTGTAGGTCGGCATAATCACTAAACCCAAAACCTTTTTATATGAAGTATAAATTGCAAATAGAATAATCTTGCTATATTATGTTGTGTGTGACGTATTGTAAGTTGAATTCATTAGAAACGGACTTTACTGTAACTGGAAATTTTATTTTATGTAACAATTGCATTACAACTTGTTTAGTAACTTATAATAATAGTATGTTTGCTTTTAAGTATACATACAACTTCGGCTATTAATATTAATTGTAATTTGATAATATACACATATTAAGGAACAGAGTTAATATTATTATGAGACTTTATGTTTTGCAATAGTGGACAAATTATTAATTTTTTACTAATAAAATCTGATTGAAATCGTAAGAAATATAAGGTTTTGCGATTACATGCTTTTTTTGCATTTGTTAGTAAGTAAAGCTGTCATTTACTGAAATCTATCAGTCAATAACCGCTTTAGTTAGTAACAAAATGTGAAATATAATCGCTAAACCACAATTTTGCTATGGTTCCTAACAAATTACATTCAAATAAGCTCCAGGTCTTCGAAACAAAAAAATATAGTTCATCCATTTTGTAATGATAAATTAGCCTTAGACCGACCTAATTATTACCTACGAGTATACCATTTCAATTTGTGGTAATCGGACTAGTGTTATAAATGCAAAAGTGTAAGTGAGTGTGCGGATGTGGGTGCGTATGCTTATTACTTCTCCACTCAGAAACAATTGGATGGAACTTGGAATATGGATAGTGCAGGTTCTAGTTTAACATACAGAATACTTTTCATCGTTATTAGTTTTTATCATTGTACCACGCGGAAAAAACCTCAGGGCGCAGATAGTTCTTAAAATAAATCATATTTAACCACAAGCGTGCGAAATCGCACACCTGTTGCACATGCATCTACCGCGTCTACCTCGCTCGATTTTTAGGGGTTAAAGTAATTTTTATTATATAAACTGCTCTATTGTACTATACTGTATCAGCGGTTTCGTCCCACTGCTGAATGCAGCCCTCCCTAATTAAGGGAAGGTTTGCCATAATGCCGCATTTGGCAGGCGTGTTGGGGATCGCATTACAAGATAGCAGTTCCTCAGAAGGCGCTGCTTCCCACCTTCCGATAAGTTATCTTTTAGGCGACATTCTATCCCTTCACACCACGCGCACTTATTATTAATATATGAGGTATTCACATTTCTTACAAACTAAAGCCGTTATTCACTAAAGTTTATTAGTTTATAATAACTTTAGTTAGTAACAAATGCAAGTGTGTAATCGTGCCACCGCCGTTTTTCAACAATTAAATCTGTTTTTTTTTTATAAAAATTTACATAACTGAGCCACTGGATGTACATTTAGGTGTTATTATCTAAAGTGAGATCATAAATACCCTGCATGTCTTAGTTATATTTATATACATAAAACTGATATAGTTATTTTATGTTATTGTTATGAACCGAGGGGCACATTAAACAAATCTATTGTATGTTTCAGCATCAGCATCGACTTCTAAATTCGTAAAACCTTTGCTCACGCTGAATGGACATAGCTTCTTTCTGAAGAACGATCGTGGATCTCGACGTTACTGGTCCTGCAGCAAGTACAGGCTGGGATGTAACATGTCTGTTACGACCTGGAACAACGCGGTGGTAAAACAAAGTGGAAAGCATAATCATACCTAATTTACCAAAGGTATTTTTGCCGGATTAGTAAGAAAAAGGGATTTTACATATCCTCATACATAACAACTATCGCTGATTGACTGACTGATAATCGATGGTAAAAAAGACGTAAAAATTTTAAGGTACCTTCCCTCAGTAACTATCGTGCATTTGAAAAATGTTAGTAGGCCACCACGCAAAAAAAAACTTTCGGAGCAACCTCTTACATTGAGTACACGCATACCAGCTTTATAACTCAATAGTTTTCAAAAGTTTTTGGTGGTGTTTTCTGTTAATTATTTTACATTTTGTGTCTTTAAAGAAATATTTTCTTACCGGAGAAATCATTTCCCGATATAGTTAAATTTAGATATACTAACAACAATATCACTCCCAAGGAGGGTTGGAATATGTATGGAATTCGCGTAAACAATATAAATAAAATAAATGTATGTTCTCCTGCTGTACTTTGTGTTCTATGTGAAGATATACTATAATACATATAACGTAAGTAAGATGATGATTATTAGTCTTAATTGGGAAGTACATTAAGGTAGCTCCCATTAGTTACGCCTGTGAAACATTATAGGTATGGTCAAATGAATTATAATAAGTTATCAACTATTATTCACAGTCAGGATATGGTTTCTTCTATATTAAATAGCATAATTGGACTGAGATGAGTCACAAGTTACAACATACACAATAGATAGATAGATAGATAGATAGATATAATACAAAACTCCGCATTGAACCTTATCTCGGTGATTTTGGCGCAGTATTATACTCTATATTTGTTTTAGTTGTAATATTTCACACACATATTATGTATAAATATGTATGTCAAAGGCACATTTATGCTAGTCATCTAATAAGTATAATATGTAAATATATTTTAGATAAATTTATAGAGTTATATTGTGAGTCGATGTAATGGTTTAAATATACGGAGTTACGCATTGATCGCGATTGAATCTTTAAATATTTTTAGGCATGAAGTGAAGACTATTCACTTTCTTTATCTTCATCTCTTTGTAACTAGTTAGTTAAAGCATGATAGTAGAGATTGCCAAACTATATGGCTGCCGAATAACGTGATTTCAAAATATGTTCGAAATTGAGCAAACATATAAACTTTAATTAAATTGGTGTGTTAAAAATCAATACTACTTATATTATATTACTTTTATGGTTCACAATTAATGATCTCTTGAAAACATAGGAATTAAGCTGACGTTTTGTCTACTTTATAGTTATTGTATGTACTTAAATACTGTTAGTGTATTGAAATTAAATAATTAATCTCCATAAAAAATATTGAAATATAAACATTCCTTATAAATCAAATGAATATTTCTGTATAGCCTACCTACCTACCTGTATTTCGTTTGATTTATTTAGTTTGAAATCTATAAGAATTAAAGTATAGTTAACCAGAACATCCACTGCTGCATATGCTTAAAATTAAAATGATTTTTGTCGTTTTTATAAGGCCCTGTTTATTGTCCTCAAGTTAGAACGGGTCTTGATTTTAAAAACAATACACTTTCACAGATAGTATTGAAACATTTAAAACAAATATACTGAGAAAGGTTAGTTCTTTGACTATATTTCAAAAATATACTTTGGATATGTGACACATTTTTAACTAATTCTAATCGACATTGAAGATTTCTTTCGAGGGCTACATAACATTTTTACACCATCAGAAATGAAATTATTATCTTCGTTTATTTTCACTGAGGCCTCTATTACAAAATCATATTAGTAGTATCATAATCACCAACAAAGTTATGACAAAGTTTTTGTGAAGCAGGAAACACAAAATGGCATTTTTTGTGTGGCGGAGACAGAGCTTTTCGACTGAGTATGATCATATAAATATGATGGTGTAATGGGGCCACAGGCTCTGCTTTCATCTTAAACATGAGATGAAATGACGTAGAGTTTTTAGTTGAATATATTTTTATGCAAAAGGATGTTTGTGCGTTTACACAGAACAGATGCAGCATATGGATATCACCAAATATTATCATATATATTGAAACTGTTTAGATTTGGAATATGTTTTAGTACTAGTCAGTGTATTTGTTATATGTTTGTCAGTATATTATAATCAGTCAGTATAATAATTTTTAATGATCTCTTTTAAATCCTTGGACAGCAATTTCACAAGACTTGTCTTTTTCAGCTTACTTCCATGATATTGAAGGCAAACGATTCCTTTGGTACGATGGCTACAGATTCACAAAAAATACAA
The DNA here is from genome assembly GCA_963854805.1 of Plagodis dolabraria. NCBI lineage: Eukaryota > Metazoa > Arthropoda > Insecta > Lepidoptera > Geometridae > Plagodis > Plagodis dolabraria. The sequence goes on along the minus strand of OY978445.1, from coordinate 10,114,118 downwards.
TTCGTGGCAGTAAAGTTTGGTGGAGTTGCAGTAAGCGGTACTCCTACAACTGTAAAGCATCCCTTGTGACATACGAAGACAAGATAACGAAGACAAACCATCACATTACGAGCCACACGCATGCGCCTGAAAAGATGCCAAACCCTACGGACATCACGCACATCGTCCAGCTTAGGGAAAAAGAGAAATTATACAAAAATAAATGTTTCCGGAATATCCCATCTGATGCTAACCGCCCACCGTTGCCTACTTTTGATGGGGTGGTTCTTAACCCATTTCACCCAATTTGTAAACCAGATTACAAATATAACTTTACTTCACCATAACTAAATTTGAACTTGTGATACAAAAGTAAAGTTAAAAACTTACACAAAATTTTACCTTTTACATTTTGCATGCTTATTGTTTATTTTTGTATTGTAGAAGTTAGGATTTTTATCTGTAAAACTAATCATTTTATGAACGCTTTTGCTTGATTAGATATGAACTTAAATTAATGTTATTGCGTCATTTGGTGGTGGTGAGCAACGTTTTATTGATGGTAGTCGTATATAATAGTTATACTTGATTTTATGATATCTAAGTTATAATAATTAAAGCTGTCAACGTTTATCAACGTCCAATAGCAAAACAGTAATGTTTATGTTTGAAGCCTCTGTATGTCTGTGTTTTTGTGTGTTATTATGTCAGGCACGTGACATCGTAGCTTTTAAACGCAAAAAATATATCGATATTGTTTTTTTTTGGTTAGGTTTTATTGTCATGTTTCTTAGTCATGTTTACCGTAAATATTATAAGGCATTACCAAGGTATTTAGGCTCAAGTATTGGTGTCAATGGACGTCGGTGATTATGTATGTTTTTTGCTCGGATTTGAGATATGTCTCTCACTTCTTCGGGAGTGTCGTCTTTGGGAGTGTTTGTTGTTGCTGTAAATTAGATGCACAACATCACTTATTATCATCAGCCAGATAACCCGAAAGGTTGTTGGTATTCTATGCTTTATTATATGGAATATTTTTGTTAGAAATATAACCGCTACCTTTTAAGAGGGCGGACAAGGGAACGGCCATAAAATTTAAGCAGACACTTTTTGCGTTTGCGTAGTTATGCTGTACAGTGTGTTGTTAGCAATATCTTGTCATTTGTGTTTGTTAGAAGAGATATATTTAGGGAATATTTTTATTTTTACATTATGAAGCTTTTAAGAAAGATTTCATATAGTTATATTATATATAAAAGCAAACAAAGTGAATTGGTTAAGAGTCTTTTGATTTGCTTATTGTCTTTATAGTAGCTCTTCTATCTGTCGCGGTCTGGTAAAGCTCCCCTTTGAACCAAACTCCTGGAATACCTTCAGCCTTTCAAACTATGAAGTGATTTGGTTTATATTTTACAGTGGTGTAACTTATATGAATGACTTATGTTACAACCCGATGCCTTGATTCCGATTTCTTAAAATAATACATAAATGGTATTCTTTGGTATCGGTGAAGGGATATTATTATTAAGGCTAACATGTCAGATATTAATTATTTAATGTTGTTACATATTCTGTATATTGTATAAAATACATTGTAAACACCACCATATGATTGATTATAACTATGTACCAATTTAATAAAAATATATTGAAATTGTATGCAAGTCATTCCTGAAGACATTTTAGTAGAACACGTCTGTTTGTGAAAATATATTTATAATATCTATTGTAGTATTTTTTTACACTCATCATGTTTTACATATATTTTGAATATACTTATATGTCAGTAGCGTACCAGGCGCACCCGTTTTTGATTAGCTTTTTTGTATTAGGCAATCAACATAAAATATCACAAAAATGGTATCGACTAAGTTTTTAAACAGTAGGTATAAATAATCACTCATTTTCTGACTACACTCGAAATATATATAATTGTTGTGCATACCTTTTAAATTATGCTCAAGCTTTTTGGCAATTAGGCCTTTACTTTTAAAAAGTTTGGAAGTTTGAGACTACCGAATAGTCTTATGGATAACTTTTTTGTATTCGCTACCACTATATAAATCTTAAACATGTGCGAGTCGGACTCGCGCACCAAGGGTTCCGTACCATTATAACTTTTTTTGTTTAAGAACTCGCGCAGAGTCCGACTCGCAATTGGCTAACTTATTGTATTTGTTGTTATAGCGGCAGCAAAAATACATCTTCTGTGAAAATTTCAACTGTCTAGCTATCACCGTTCTTGAGATACAGCCTGGTGACAGACGGACGGACCGACGGACGAACGAACGGACGGACAGCGAAGTCTCAGTAATAGGGTTCCGTTAGGTACGAAACCCTAAAAACGATCTGATAACTGACATTGAACTAGAACTAACTTTGAAACATATGATTTACAAAACAAACAAATTCTTTTGATTCTGTGATAACATATCGAGTAAGTATAACTAAATAGGTAGTACCTGACGCTGCTTATATCTCAACTTCCCAAGTAAATAAAACTACTTAGTAAAAGGTATCCTGTATTAATCTAAGATCTAATAAGGTAAGTTTATCTACGTTTATATCTATATGGTCCAATGTTCATCATTATGCGTTTATTTCATCATTGTTAATTCTTATCGGAACTTAGAAAAAGGTAACAATAAATAAAGTATGTTACTAATAACAAATAATATTTAAATAAAACACTTAAAAAGTATAAAAATATATATCTAGTGACAATTCTGCCTAATTTTCTTGTTATCTACGTGACGTCACAAACATCACGCAGCCTAACCGGAAGAATATCCGACTAGTTACGCTTCTAAGCAAAGCATCTTCAGGACGTCTTGACTCACCGAGCGCATGATCGATGTCTCGTCAAGCGTGGGGGTTATGGCAAACCGTCCTTAAAGCTGGGAAGGTATGTTGAGCGGTGTATTAATACAGTTAAGTTCATACTCTTTGAATATTTCTGACCCCGATAAGATATCATTTTTAATTAAATAGAATACCACTGCTCCATAACAAATGATTGAAAATTTTTCAACTTATTTATAACTTAACATTGTGAGTTAAGGTTGAGTTGTACAAACGAGATATTTATTTACAGTAAAATGGTATAAAAAAAAGAACGGTAAAGATGTTGCTGTATTACATGGCTACTCATTCTACGTCCACAAGAAAAACTTGAAGACCTACAACTGGTCCTGCACAAGCTCTAAGTCCTGCAAAGCTCGTCTCATCACGACTAACGAAGATAATGAAAAAGACAGAATCTTGATGGTGTCCTACCTAGACCATTGTCATCCACCACCAACGTTTGTCATCAACGACGGATTTTATCATAAAATTTGAGTGAGATTAAAATAGAAATTTTCCGGTTATAACGTTAATCCTTAATCTTAATATATTAGATATAATCCGGTTTAAGAAACGAATCTAAAATGGCGCCGATAATCATTATCTTACTCTTGCACACTATAAAAAACAATATTTTTTTGTAAATTATCCCATTACTACACACACCCTAACGTGTTAGGGTGGCGCTAGCAATACCGATGTTTATTTATTTTAATTGTATAAACTTACCTTATTTTTAGTTCTTCTAAGATAGGCATAATAATTATATAATCTAGATGGGAGAAGCCACTAGCACTCGAAACAAGGTTTCTATTAACTAGTTCGCGAGCCAATGGATTCAACAAGTAATATCTTTGTATACCTTTTTTATGCCAATAAATGATAATTATTATTAAAATGTACAAATTAGAGGTTATGATTATAATAATAATAATAATTTTAATACTAATAATAAATTATTTATTTGGCATAAAAATGTTACAGAATATATCAGTTATTGAATCCATTGACTCCCGAACTAGTAAATAAAAACTGTGTTCGCGAGTCCCAATGGCTTCTCCGATTTATCTAGGTTCATTTGTTTAATTATTATGCATATCTTACAAGAATTAAAATAAGGTAAGTTTATATAAAAAGAAAAAAAAAATACATCATTGAAGCGCGCGCACGCGCGAGTGTGTATGTCTGTGAGTGAGTGAGTGTGAGTGAGTGTGTGTGTGTGTGTGAGGGTGTGTGTGAGGGTGTTTGCGTGTGAGGGTATGAGGGTGTGTGTGTGTGTGTGTGTGTGTGTGTGTGTGTGTGTGTGTGTGTGTGTGTGTGTGTGAATGTGATAATTAAAAGTAACTATCATACGTGAAAACTATTAAGCATCTCTTCTATGCCGTCATAACCAAATTGGTAGATCCATGTAAGTAGTGTCTTCTTGATATCATTGTTACCTAACTTTTTAACTTTATATGTTTTATTAAATAATATAAGTGAGGGACAACAACAGTGTATTGCTTTTTTGCAAACGTACTTTTTGCACGTGGTACAGGACATCTATTAATTCGCTTATTTAATTCTGGCAACGTGGGTATAAACCTTTTTATGATAGCGCCTTATGCCTTCCCAAATAAATAGTTTCCAGACGCTTAAGACATATTTAGCTTTATGGGTGCCATTTGAGATATAATTCTTCATTAAACCGGGTTGTACTTATATTTTTGGAGCGATAAATTGAATGACAGAAATTTCATTGCGTTTTATCAAAGTTTTTGAAGTATCTTTTTGTTTATCGTTTGTAAACCATCTAGCCTTGCTCCAAGGCGTAACTGTACGGCAATATACATCATTTTTACCGTCTATAGACGAATCAAATCGACAACGGAAAAATAGGCCTGGAAATTATAATATTTTATTATACACTTTTAACATGGTTTTCACTCATTTTAGTAAATAATACGGCATGACTCACGTGATCACCCCATCATTTTCTTATTCCTAGGTTTCTTCTGTTTAGTCAGAATATATATAAAAGTTATCAGAAATAATATGTACTCCTCGGACGAAGGGACCTTCCAATAGTTGTCTCGCAGAGTAACACTTCTATTGAATATGAGCCATAGAATCTCTATATGTTCACACTATGAGGATCATTCTGCCTTTTAATATCTGGTAAAACTTATTTATCAATGCTGCAGTTACTCGAACGTCTGCCTTGGCATGTTTTGGAGCTCTATTAAAAATCTCATGCTGCGATACAGCATTGAATATTGTAAAAGACTGTTAAAAATACTTTTGACAGCCGCACTTTCCTTCGACTTATTGCTGCCGTTCTTGATTGTTCTTGACCTCCACAAAATTAAGGCAATTCATCCTCATTTTGATGAAATTAACACCGAAATATATACTCATATCTATCCACGCTAGGCTAAGATTAAAACTGAGGTGCTTTATGATCTATTGCTGTGCGCAGATTGTTATCAACCGTGAGTTCGATACCAACGTTGAAGGCCAGGGCCGTCGTGAAGAGAAGTGTCAAGTTTGGTTGTGGGCCGTCAAATGAACCCATTGGCGGGCCAAACTCATCGTGAGGAGAAGTATCGGTGTACATAGGACGATCGAGGTCGTTAAGAGAGAAAGAATCGAAATCTGCGCTTGTTTTCCATCTTGTCTTCACTTAGCCAAAATGTTATATGGATAGTCCTAATGTTGAATCTTTTTCTCTTTTACAGCCATCAAAGTGACACAATCGCAGAGGGGTAAAACACTGCTTTGTTACAACGGTTACAGTTTCTTCCTTCCTTCTAGATATGTTTCTTCGAAAAAAAAGGTGGTACTGTTCAACTGGTAGGCCTCGCGGCTGTCCCGCTTTTATTATTACAGAAGAGTCTCAGGTCATAAAAATTGAGAACAATCATAACCATTTTCCAACTGCTGGAACGAAAACTTTTGCGCCCATAAATGTTCAATAAAACAGTGTACACACTGTATACTTTGTATATTATTTTCAACATGTCCCCTTTAGTGTATTTTTACCTTACCAAAGAGCACATCTTCTAATCAAGTGTTGAGATTGAGAACGAGAGGTTTAACAAAAATGCTACTAAAAGTGAAATTAATTAATAATAAGAGGTGCATTGTGTTATATTCGACAACACAATCTTTCAAAATTGCATTGTAATAAATATGTATTTGTATTCCACTCAATGCTACAAGAACTTTAACACATTAAAACAACAACATAATGTTGAAATGTTTGAGGTACAAGTATAATGTTTACGAGATTGAGTGTTTTTTTATTACCACCTATAAAACTGTGTTTTTTAATTTGTTCTACAATTTTACAAAGTTAAAATAATTGGCCTTAAAAACGGTTAAAGGCTAATTAATTATTTTTAAGTAGTGATGTGGTCCAAATGTTATTATTGAATTCATGTGGGATGCAGCAAAGTGACTTAAATATCACTTTTTATTGCCTCCACACGTGCTTTGAGTATTTTGGTCCCAAACAATACCTTTGAATTCAACATTAGCAATATAAAGGTATTAATAATGAAGCAATATACCTACTGAATTCTTCTGCGATATTTATAACATCATTCTTAAACCTTTGCAGTGCAAATAATAATGTCCCAAAAAGGCAAACCGCTGCTAAAGCTAGATGGATATACTTATTATGCGGTCATTGGAAGGACTTCAAATCTGAAGACCAGGTGGAGATGTTCCACTCACAGCGGTCTTGAATGCAGGGCGACTGTATACACTATTGACGATGACGTGATTCGGACGAACTATGAACACACTCATCCACCAAAATGCTAGTTGCTGAACGTATCTTTAAAAAATATTGATATTAATTTAGTTTATTCTGAATAATATCAATAAATATCGCTATAATAATAGTTTTTGAGATATGTATAGTTCTCATTGGTAACAAAATTATTTTGTAGTACTTAAATATTGGATCAACTGGGTACAATAGGGAGAGCGCTTACTATTTGTAATACGTTACAAATTTTGAAGAATTTTGGCAAATATCCCATTTATGAATCTTCTCGCTCATGACATGAAAAATATTTAATAAAAAACTGAACTGACTCCTATTTTTTAATCCTCGCACTCTGCATGCGTACGTGACACATTAACATAATAACATTAAATTCCCGATTTTCAATCTTAAATCTCTTGATGCAATCATGCACAGCGATGAAGGACGAGGGAGAGCTAGCATTCATAAAACTTCACCAGAATTGTGAATGGTGGTATTTTCATTAACTTTTCTTTGTAGCTCGCGGCATAACCCGATATTTAAACAAAAGAAAAAAGCTGCGTGAGCTAACAAAGGCTTACAGTATGACTGTGCTTCATAAATAATAGGATCAAGTTTATTGACTATTAATCCATCAATTTCGTACTTTCAGAACCAGAGTTTATGGTCTCTCGTTACGGAAATCCAATGATTACGTTGAAGGGTAACCTTTACAGCAAACAACGGTCATCGGGCGGCAAAACTCGGTGGAGATGCTCGCATCATCGTACAGGATGCCAAGGTCATCTCTATACAATAGAAAACAGTTTTATTATTGTTAAAAATAATGATAAACATAATCATTAATGCACTAAAATATTTTTTATTACACTAATAGATATTTTTATATTTTCATTTTTTATTTCTACATCGTAGAACAATGCTCTAATCAAAACGCTAGGTTATGGTTGAGTGAAAACGTATTTGCTCAGCTTGACTTTTTAAATGCGATAAGTGTTGGGAGATTCGTATCTCAAAAAACCAAAACGCTTATTTGGACATGTATAGTGAAAATTTTAGAGCTTACTATAAAAGATAAAAGGAAAAGAAAAAATGGAAATGATTAATGAAGTGGTAGTGCCAATATAGGAGATATGATTTAAACTACATGACCACCACCACGTCTCAATAATTCTGTTAGCGATGCCACATACTAGTAACACATGTTTTAGACCATAGCTTAAGACGTAGTGAAGCAAAATAAAGATTATAAAACCATTACAAAATTAGAAATTTACGAGGGGAAAAAATATAATCATGTGTACCGGTCAGAGCAAACCCCGGCTAAAGGGGTGGATGACGCGGGTCCGAATCCCGCTCATTCTATAATTTTTCCCTTCGTCAATTTCTAATTTTGTAATGTAATCCGCAAAGCATGCCATATTGCAAAAATAAAAAAATATTACGAGTATATAAAACTATGTTGAATAAGACATATTGTAAGTGATTCTATGTATCGATTCATATATGTAAGTGTAATGATAAATGAGGCATATTAAATAAGTACCTCTAGTGTACTTCAAAGGTAAAATACATCTAGGCTACTTATATAATATCTATATAGTACCGCTCGGGTACTTATTGAATATCGCTAAGGGGCCACAGTAGATCTAAAATATTCTATATAAGAAAATATGTCACTTTCAACTTTAGATGATTAAATCAAATCTGTAACAACTTGCAAAACTAACGCATGGAATACGATAAGTATCTCAATGATGGACATATCTAGGTAAATGAATTGTTGAGAAAACCCAACTGGAACGCTATGTGTACCGATTTAAACAGTGATAGTCCTATTCTTGAAGTAGGTGCCGGGAAACTCTAGGCATAAATTCTATGTAAAAATCAGCTTTAAATAGCCTGAGATAAGAGAAGATAGTTCATACACAGGTAATTTATGGATAATGTTAGGCAAAACAATTCGAAACTGAAATTTTCTGAAATTATGTACAATATGTGTGTAAATTATGATAGCTAATAATTCAATTTGGTCGCAGCCGCAAGGAAATAACGAGTACACTGCACACATCGGTTATTCATTCACAACAAAAATACCTCAATCAGTCGTGTTGCACTTTGAGAACTTCACTCAGATATAATGTAGTTGAAGTTACCTCATATGTATCTTAAATTTTATTGAGAAAGAAGCTCCTCACATTAATGTCACACATTATCTCATATTTTCCGAGTTACGGTAAAAAAAACTGCATATAGAATAGTGGCCGAGGGCCGAGATATTGTTGATATATATATTTCATTGACATTTCATCATTTACCCCCAGCCGGTTATAATTTTAAACAGGTAATTCAGAAAAACATAAGAAAACCTACATATTTTGTACTTTTTTAGAATACATCACATCCACAGCACGTAATACACCCACGATAGTATTGTTTTAACTAACTTTTATGTTACATTGCAAATATACATAATAATATAGGTACCAATTTTACAAAATCACGCCGCGTTTTTTCCCGCCTTTTTGTAATTTGCATCGATTTTTTCGATCGCAACAGAATGAAATTGAGATTTGTTCTCGCGTGCGTGCTTGTATAATATAATATTCTATTTGATCTATGTATTTGACAGCGCGGTTTTGGCGGGACGTCGCATACTGTTTTTTTTTTATTTTATATTAGATACGTATGATTTGTACATTATATATTCTATTTGATCTATGTTTTTGACAGCGCGGTTTTGGCGGGACGTCGCATACTGTTTTTTTTTGTTTTACATTGGATACGTATAATTTTTACATTTCCCATTTGTCATACAACATGTTATGTATGTTGTGTTATATATATATATACTTACATGTAAGTTTGCAAAAATATACCTGGTCTCATCACTGTACACAATTCTAAGGTATGTAGGTTTTTTTATTGCTGATAGGCTAGCCTTGACCACTAACTCACCTGATGGTAAGTGATTATGTGGTCGAAGATGTTGTTCAGGCTAATCTACTGGCTAGAATTACTGGCGTTCAAGGACAGCCAGAACGCACAGTTAGGTGCTTGGCGACAGATTTTCTACTAGGTAACTACAAGTCGTGAGGATGTCAAGTTTAATCAACGTATCCTAGATATAGACATATAATGTGGTGTAGATCGATCGCACATCTCCTGAAGCCTGTAATACTCGTATATCGATTAGCTGGCAACTTTGCATGTGTTTGAATTTTATTCTTCTTTGGATTCTAGGTATAATCTATGTTTTCTTAATCTTCGGCATGTCATAAATCAGTCCGAAACTCAGCATATTTGAGCTTGTTTTGAAACCAGTGCTCATCTATCCGTGAGGCCGGGTGCTGACTATACGGAAAAAGTAATTGTTCAGTTCAATTCCAAATTAGTCTTTATTGTCTTTGTGCTAACTTTACACCACAAAATGAGCTGATGAAGTAGAAACTAGCTCTCAAGGACAGCTGCTGAACACACATGCTTGGCAACTGTATTTCTACTTGACGGTATCTAAGCCTTACGGCAAAGTTTACGTCACTAGGCCATCACTTAGGTTATTTGTGTAAAGGAAAAAGGCTTCAGGAGTCAGTGAAGTTTCTGATGAACGTTAAAATCTAGTCAAGAGCGAGTTATGCTTAGCTCTTTTAGGGTTACACATTGCGGATGTAAAAAAAATATAAAGTATAAAAAACCCAAAATCTTACAAAATGAACTCTTGACAATGACACATTGTAGGGTGCAAAAAAGATTTTTATTCGGCTTCTTTTTCATGTAATTGGAACCTTTCGAAATAATTATTTAATGAATTTTATGTCCACCCCAAACTAGCGTAGCTAGTTTTTATCTAGCCCACCAACATCTTTAGTCGTTTTGTATCAAAAAAAACATTAGAGCCCGTATTGTAGCGAGCATATCACCATCGACAAGACACCCACGTGATACGGATTTTAATTCTTAGTTAATTTTAGTTCATGTATTCGTTTCTTAATTAAATTATTTTTCTTGTATCCCGATAATGATCTTCACGCCACAGTGATAGTAGAATTATATAGGACACCTCATTTGTCAAAATCGCAAAAGAAGGATGGACGTACAAACACGGAAAAAAACTAAAGATGTGTTTTGGCCACGACAGGAATAGTTTGCCCACCTCTGTTTTAGACTGTGATATACCAACACAGCATAGCAAGGTGACCATTTAACTTGTTAGTATCAATTTCTGTAGGCTAATTATTTGATTTGTTATATACTAACAAATCTGGAATCATAGAGAAATTGTGGTATCGCTATTACGTATTCTCATTTCTTACAAACTACAGCTGTTTATAGCTGAAATTTAGTATAAAATAGCTTTAGTAAGTAACAAATGTGAATACTTGATCGGGAAATGTTTGTATATGCATAACGCATAATTATGAATGTTTTTGGGTCATACATTATAAAAGAGCATTGAGAAATGTAAGCTACGTAACAGGATGACTTCTGAAACATGAACTCCGTTATAATGTTAAATCATCAATTGAAAATCGTAAAGCAAAGTTTCCACACATAATAATATGACCTACCTGAAAATATGCTCAATAGAAAATATGGTGAGGAGCAAATAAACTACCTACATGCATAGTAAAATTTTTATTGTATAAAATAATTCGTTACTCGTGGTTATATTCAATATAAAAGATTAATAAGCTACGAGTACATGCTACATATATTTATAGCAGTGGTACCCTAAATAATAATATATCCTGTATGTTACAACTACTAGGCGAGATTGGTAAAATACCATGAACATATTGTCATTAAAATTATTTTCCTTTTTCTAGACACATGTATGAGCTTGTACTGTAAGACATTCCTTTTTCGGAATTAATAACAAAATTAAATGTTATTCACATTGTATAAAAATTCACCGGTCATTAAAATACTTGTATAATGTTTTCTCACTATATTTATGTACCACTTTAGCATGTACTTCAGTTATAAATGTATCTAACAATTAAACCTATGTTTTCAGCTAATAGGCTCCTAAATAATGACTCTGAATTGGGGTGATTTTTAAGAAACAATGTTACTTTGTCTTAAATTCTTTATTATCTTTTTGTATCAAGTAAATTATAAACATAAATATTCATAAAAATAATATTTTATTTATAGAAGGGACAATCTATTTCGATACAAAAATTTGCTTCGGTATGTCGAGTACTGATTTTGGGTTGTATCTTGAATAAAATCCACTCGGGGGTGTTTTGTGATTTTCAGTAAAATATGTAACCAGTACTAAGGGAAAAGAAATGGCCATTGTCAAAGGATTTCCATTTATACTGAAATGTGAATCTCAAAGTACTCGCATCTGGTACTGCATAAAATCCAATAAATGTAGAGCGCGGTTTACTCAGACCTTTGATGGCCGAATGAAGAAAACGGAGCTACAACACAACCACGACGCTTCTTAATACAAGGTTAAAGTTAGTGGAAAATATCTAAAGGAATAATTTAACTAGAAAAGTAAAACAGTATATTATGATACTAGTGAGCTAAGTTGCTCATTATACATGAGACTGCAGCCGAACCGTAGGGGGCGTAAATCAGCCGAGACCTCGTCTACGGTTCGGTTATAAAAGCCATTTAAGACTGAGCCGTAGGCGAGGGCGTTGATTTGGACAATGAACTTTCCGTACTTTTATCATAATATAATTTTCATTATATCCATATTTTTTCTAAAATTGTTTTGATAAGACCCGAAACTATTTACTATTACGAAATGTCGATAATTTATTTTTTTAAATTTTAAAATTTTAAAATTGTAAAATTTTAATTTAGAAGATTATGTAGATTTATTGTAGATATTATTTAGGAGATTATGTTGTAAGTGTGTATGATCTTAGTTGATTGAAATAAAGAATATTATTATTATTATTCACGTAATTTATTTTACAACATAATTTTAAATTTTTTACAACATTCATATACAAAAAAAATAAATATTATAAAAAACTTAAAACTAGGATGCCGCCGGCAGCGGGGTAGTGCCCAAGCTACCAGCGGTTAGGGCTGCAGAGAGAGGAACCTTCGGACAATGCGTGTCGTGTTGAGTATCACTGCCTTCTGTATCTGACCCTTCTTATTATTATTATTATTCACGTAATTTATTTTACAACATAATTTTAAATTTTTTACAACATTCATATACAAAAAAAATAAATATTATAAAAAACTTAAAACTAGGATGCCGCCGGCAGCGGGGTAGTGCCCAAGCTACCAGCGGTTAGGGCTGCAGAGAGAGGAACCTTCGGACAATGCGTGTCGTGTCGAGTATCACTGCCTTCTGTATCTGACCCTTGATCCAACCGTCTAGTGAGAGCTTCTTGAGGTGTTGGTCGAGGCTCTTCGCTATTAGGCCGTTCGCTGAAACGACTATCGGGACAATGATCGTCGAGTCAACATCCCACATGGCGGTTACCTCGTGAGCCAAGTCAAGGTACTTGCTGACTTTGTCCTTCTCGGCCTTCACGAGATTCTCGTCATGTGGGATGGTGATGTCGACAAGCACTGCCCGGCGTTGGGATCGGTCGACCACCACGATATCAGGCTTATTGCAAACAATAGTCCTGTCCGTGATGATAGAGCGGTCCCAGTAGAGCAATGCACGACCATTCTCGAGAACTGGCGCTGGTGCGTACTGATAGTACGGCACCTCTGACTCGACAAGGCCGTATTGAAGAGCAAGTTGCTGGTGGATGATCCTGGCCACTTGGTTGTGCCTGTGCAAATACTCGCCGTTAGCAAGATGCGAACAACCGGAAATGATATGCCTGAGTGACTCTCCGGGACGGCGGCATGCTCGACAAATGTCGACCGTACCGTCCTTCAGTATATATTTCCGATAGTTGTTCGTCATCATTACTTCGTCTGCAATTGCACAGGCAAAACCCTCGGTTTCTCCAAAGAGGTCTCCGAAGCGTAGCCAGTTCACCGAAGCGGGTAGGTCCACATCAGGCCCTGTTAGGGCCCGGAAGAACCTCCCGTGCAGCTCCTTGCTTTTCCATACTGCTTTGCGGTCATCAGTGCTTATATTATTTATTATTATTATTATTAACGATATTCCCCCTCTTGAGAACATGTCATTCTCAAATGTGCCTTCATATATAATAACTGTCCATAGTATCTTCCAGGTATGTATAGTGTATTATTTATTTAGTTGAAGAACTGGCAAGATGAACGATAATTAATTAATATAATTGTCATTGGGCGAAAGTGGTAAGATAGCATGAACGAACATATAATTAAAATTATTTTGCTTTTCTAGACACATTAATGAAAATGTTATCAGCTTAGTCAAAATATATCGGTGTCAATCTTAAATTGTAAGACATTCCTTCTCTAAATGTATCACATTATATATGAAGTCACTATATATAGTCAATAAAATAGTTGATATTTCTTACGATATTTTTGTACCATTTAAGCATGTGCTTCAGTTATTTATTAATATATCGAACGGTTTTTGCTAACAAACTGTGAATTCGAGTGATTTTTTATTATATAATGTTACCTTGTCTTTAATTCTCTAAGTCTTTCTTGACACAAGTAAAATAAATAAATATTTAATAAGATGTATTTGTTTCATTATAGAAGATCCAATCTATTTTAATACTTGAATTTGCTTCGTTATATTGAACTTTAGTTTCGGGTTATTTTATCATTAAAAGCCTCTCAAGAGTGTTTTTTGATTTTCAGTAAAATATGCCACCAGTGCTAAAGGAAAAGAAATAGCTATCATCAAAGGATTTCCATTTATACTAAAATGTGAATCTCAAAGTACTCGCATGTGGTACTGCATAAGGTCCAATATATGTAAAGCGCGCTTTACTCAGACCTTTGATGGGCGAATGAAGAAAACGGAGCTACAGCACAACCACGACGCACCTAAATACAAAGTTACTAACGGAACATTTCTAAAAGAATAATATAACAAGAAAAAATGGTCTAAACTGCAATAACAGTATACTTACTGCTATGTAGTTTCGTATATATATGAAGTTAATTAATTGGACGTCTTTTTACTTCAAATGAAGATCATTTCTATTTTATATTGTAATTTGTCAAACAACAAATTGTGTCTTTATAATGTTTATGTATGTCTTTGCATTAGAGTTAATTATATAGTTTTATTATGTACCTTTAAATAAGAGCCTTACGAATTTGTTGGAACGTTTGATCAGTACAAAAAATTGGTGTCCTTAACGTGTTAAAGTAGGCACGTACAAATTAATTCTATATTCTCACCGGTTCATCAAATCATTTGTAATCATGATAAACTTTAAATTATTTTACTTAGATTTTCTATTAATTTACTAACTACTTTAAACGCTGTCACTTATACATTATTTAGTTTTATTTAAAATCCACATAAATTACAACAATACATTTATTACAGGTTAAGTAATGTACCTACTAGTTAATGTATGCTCACACACAGTAGAATACAATGTCTGATTACTTTGCGTAATAGGTCCTTTATATCGACTAACCACTGCTGGATGTTTCCCAGGATTTTGCCTCTGTTTTAGACTCTGTACACAATCATATTCTTGGTAAATATTCCCAAGGAGGCTATTAACTCCTCGTAACTGATTAAAAGTTAAAACTCCGGGTTTTCCAGCTCCTCTTTCTATTGCTCTTCCTGTTGGCACTCTTCTTGGCGCCCAGTTGTGCTGCTTGCTCTTACTTCAAAGCTGTTTATGTTCTATTCAAACAGCTTATCCATGTCAACTGCAGAAGTCCGCAGTGCATTTGTATCATAGCTAGTCGATGTAAGTACCCGTGCGTTTTCACCAAATTTAAAGATAATAATATGAAATAAATGTTCGTACACTACCCTTTCATCATCCCTTGTAGCAGGTAGTTAAGTTGTTATTCATCGATCTAAGTATGATAATACTAACATAGCATAAAGCATGACACCTGTATCACTGAAACAAACGGGTAATTAAACTACACTACTTATTGCTAGCCTATAAAGCAATAAAGATTATTTCGATTTTAATTGTATCGGTAGCACATTTCCAGTATTAATTGAGCGGACGACGCCGGTGGCGGGGCTTGTAAGAATATTGTTATAGGTTCAGGCTGCAAAGTACAATCTCGTTGTTACTTTCTTAAGATGAAACTATCGCAGTCCGTGAAGCAAAACTAACTGCCTCCATGGACTCCTTCTTTTCATTGCTCATATACTTATGAAGATACGAGTAAGTTTTCCATTCATAATCATTAGAAGCAGTTATAATTTGTGGGATAATCTTAGTATTAGTATTTAAGTCTAATACAAATAAAAAGAAATTACTAATAAGTACTATACACTAACATTTTGCCAGTTACATGGACCGTGAACCAAACCGGAAAAAAGATCGCAATCATTAACGGGTTTACCTTCTATCGAGATGGAGGAGGGATGCAGAAAGAATACTACAGATGCACTGTCGGAGTAAAGTGTAAGGCGCGTTTTACCACGACACGTTCCGGAGCAATCATTAAGTCAAATTTGGAGCACTACCATGAGCCGCCGCGATTCGTCGTCAAGAATGGAACTTTCTTCAGATTTTAGTAATTAATATTTATTTTATGTATTAATATATATAGCAACAAAACACTACAAACTATATACAACACTACAACTACTAAAACAATAGCATTAAGGCAACCTACCTCCATTGAAGGTCCACGTACAAATTCTTAAGTTTGTATGTAGCTTTTTATTTTATTTAAAAGTTATTACAGTTCCGTAGACGTACGTCTGTGTCCTTACACTTCACGATTTGTTTTATGTTTTCAAAACTTACAACGATGTTTTAAAATATAATACATACTTAGTTTAATTAAAAATGATAAAAGAATTGAATTTAGTGCCCGAGAGAATTGCACCTTATTAAATCTACCAGCAAGTGCGTTATGGATAATAGCGATGGAAGCAATATGTGGATTTGGAGTACAAAATCTGGATCAGTACTCTATTAATTTCTCTCATAACCACTCAAACTTAAAATACGTATGTTAGGGATAACTCAAATACTCCTTGTCAGATGTCTTTCAATTTATATGGGGCCACATGAGAAGCAGAAGCTTTCGAATGTAAAAAAAAAAACTTCAAAATCGGTATGCCCTGTAAAGAGTTACGAGGTAGTGATAAAAAGTCTGTGATTAGCACAGATTACAACCAGTACGAATAGTCTAGAGCAGGTGACTTGACAATCTGTGAGTGACGTGGCCCAAACATAGCAGTTGCCACCTGGCATAGACGGTAGTATTCTCTTTATGAGCCATTTGGTTACTCTCTGATCTGTGTTTGTCATGTAGTATAATCTTCGGTTGTAACGTCGCCTGTAACGAAAAGGATATTCTTTTTCCGAATTTATACTGAACATTATAATTTGTGTACTTGTTGAAGTGTTCATTCTCAAAGAAGAGCGTTCATGTTCACCCAAGGGCACAAATTATATAGATATGTCTAAAGACAGATAGGTAACAGACCTTCATGCGCCTAAACTTTAGTCGCCGATCTTTCTTTTTCTTTTATACCTGAGACGAATACTGGCAAATGTTTTGGTCGAATTAACAATTACATACTATCCATTCTACTAAGGAGTTTATTAACATATTGTAAACAGGTTGTACTCCTATGGTCAATATATACTTTGATATCTTATTCTTATTATTCTAAAATAGAATTAAAACAAATTAAGGTTTATATTGGCATTTATTTTAACATACAAGTAGTAATTAATTTTCCTCCATATCACGCAATTAGGGTTAGCCCAAAATGTACATATATCTTCCTCCACTCCACTTCAATTTTAGTGGCCAATGGGTTTGGATACTGCAACACGTTTCATACGCTTGATATGTCCTGTAAAATAAAACCAAATTTAATGATAGATATCTGTAAAGCGAACGATGTCTTCAAAAACTTGGCGATCACACCATCAATTTCCCTCTCGAACTCGAAATCTCGTCAGAGTTATTTTCAAATCGCTATTCACATTCTTAACGGGTGGATATCGCATACATTTTGATATGTAGGTAAACTGTTTCTGGAGAACTTTTATATATGGTAAATATCTTAGTAAGTAAATGGTAGAAAATATATTAGTATTTTTTTAAACATATACACAATATTGGACTTATATGCAAAAACATTAGACAAATGTTATATTTATCATTGTTTTTAACCCGAGACGTTTAAAACACATCGGTGATCGTTAAAGTTTTTTATTACTATATGTAATAATCGCGATAACTTAAGATAACATTATATACTTGTTATTTTTTTATATATATTTACAAATTGTTGACCTACTTCCACGTTCAAGTTATGCCATTGCGTGCTATTTGCATACAAATATCCGTATCATGGTAAGGAAAACACTACGATTACAATAGCGTTTTCAGGGTGCCAGGTCTAATTTGGTTCACAATATTTATGCAATTGCATCTTAGACGTTTTGATTTGAATATATTAGTTCAAAACCACCCTATGTATGCTTGTTAGGGAACGCAAATCAAAGCCATGCATATCATTTAAAGGTTTTATACCGTCAGCGTATATCAAAAGCAGCAGCTTGACATCAATAACCCATAATAAATAGTGTATCTTCAATATCACTTACTCTTATCCTATCAACGTGGTGGGGTTGGTTGGTACAATATATATTTCTTATAAATACACATCGCTACTGC
The DNA here is from genome assembly GCA_963854805.1 of Plagodis dolabraria. Taxonomy (NCBI): domain Eukaryota; kingdom Metazoa; phylum Arthropoda; class Insecta; order Lepidoptera; family Geometridae; genus Plagodis; species Plagodis dolabraria. The sequence goes on along the minus strand of OY978445.1, from coordinate 10,095,802 downwards.
TATAAGTTAGATATTAATAATTTGACACTAAATTTGTATAGTTGGATTAATTAGTAATGTATTTTACAGACAGATTTTTTCTGTATACTTAATTATAGAAGTGTGTAAATAAAACCCGTGGGATGCCGGGCTAGGCATCCACGGGTACAGTTCAACACAGCATATAAAAATGTCCCTGTCATGTTAAGTAAAATACAACGTTCTCAATAGCGTGATCACGATCATCAAATACTTAGACATTATATAGTCAGTTCGAATGTTTGGTATTTGCAGAGATAAATAATGGGTTACGTCATCTTAGTATTTTAGTTTCATTGGATAAAATCAATCCACGACGTCAAAACAATTCTAAACATATTATCAGGAACCTGTGTACCGAATTTCATCAAAATTAGTATAGTTTGAATGTTTCGGAACTAAGGAACGATAAAAACACATTCGTTATATCGCGTCATTATAACATTATATAAAATATAGCCACAAGCTGAGTCTATAGGGACGCGTCCTTTGAAACTTTCAACGAAAACTCATACATACTATATTATTTTCGGAAATATGGATACCATCCTCAATTGATTGATTGTTGGATACTTTTTGCTGTTGATAAGAATCAACAGTAAAAAGTGTACCTACCTAGCAAACATTTGTAGCCCTCGTAGCGAAGTTTGCTTCACCGTTCTTAATCAACTAAGTTAAGCAATAAACCATCGCGATCATGACATGGATGAGTGACCGCTAGTGATATTACTACTGAGTGGTTCCTTGCCGTGGTATTAAAACGTATACGCTAAAATTTTGCTCTATTTTAGCGTATACGTTTTAGGTGCCCACCCCGCCAACTTAAGCATAGTGAGGGGTAATCAACTCCAACATCTTCTTTAACAAATATTTGTAGTTCACGACCGTGTAGAATTAGTTTCACTCGTCTGTGGAAACCGCGGTGTAGCTGTACTCTTATGAGTAGGGGAGAATTGGGGGTTCTGCATCTGCATCGCTCTCGCTACGCTCGAGCTCGCGATGCATGACCCCCAATTCTCTCGATTATCTGCTATCCAATCCACATCAAACATACGATTAATAAGTAGTATTGTAATTACAAGGGAACCGACAACTTGTTTGCGCACGGATCATGTGTCAGATGTTTTTATTCTCTATAATCGTCTCGTTAGCGCATTTTACAACATGTATTATGTTCGCTCACTATATTCGTCGCACTGAATTAAAAAAAGCGAGGTTCCCTCTAGCTTATAAACCGCTATCGTTTTATCTGGTCAGTCTGTATTTGTTTATCTGAGCAGTTCATTTTATTTTAGACCGTTCAAGACAGATCAGTTCAGAACATAATACTTTGTCTGTCTAGTGAAACAGATGCGACCGACACATTTATAAGGCATAGGTATATAGTATCCCGATTTAAGTGTGGGTTATACAGCCGTGGTATGTTACCTAGAGTACGTACGAGTACGTATAAAGTGGGGACTTTTTATGATTATTACATTTTATTATTTTGTACTCATGTCAATGATATGTGCAGTCCTATGTACCTAGGCTATCAAGTCAGCCTATATTTGGATTTTCTAGCGTACGTGATTCAACGATATTTTTTTCGTCATATTTTTTTATCAAAGATACGATTAGTCAGACTGTCATGTTGACGTAGTTGGTAAGTTCTTGTCTTCTATGTTGCGGGTACTAGGTTTGATTCCCGACAGTAGCATAAATCTCCTCATCAAGGAAAATATGCACTTCTGGTTCTGGGTGTCATTGTGTGTGTGTGTGTGAAGAAGTGAATGTTTCTAGCACCTAAGATACAAGTCTATGAATTTAGTGTGGGCTATGAGTTTAAAAGTTTTTGTTTTTAGTATTTTCTAAGATATCTATACTTTTCACTATCTATACTATTAAATAGCTTCTTAGCAAACAACAATATTACTGTGATTATATCGATACAAATATTTCTGAAAAGAATTTCTCTTAGCGATAAGACTCCATTGTCACTATCCATAGGTTACTTTACGGGCTTTTGGTTCTTTTGATGTTTTGTAGTAATCATCTTGTATAGAAAATAAAAAAAGTTAAAAAAGAGATTGATTATAATGAATAAATAAATAAATGACGGCCTATGGTTCAAAGATACAACCTTCGTTTCATGATTTTACATAATTAAAATTATAATATACGTTTTGGTTAAAATTTAACGTAGGTACCTACATATTAATGTCTAATAAAAATACTAAATAGGTAACAGTAGTGATCAGAACATTATGTGATTTTTAAATATTTACTTAAGTAGCAATACATTTTTAGTATCGTCAAAAAATACAAATCGACTTATTGATGTTTGTTTCGCTACTAATATCTAAAAGATTTAGTTATAAGGATTTTCATAAAAAGCATTGTTTTATTCGAGAGGTTCTCTCATTACTGGTGATCAATTGAAATATGTTGTTTACCAGTTAAGTGAGATCTGTAATTTAAAAGACTCGTAATTGGTATAAGTACCTGCCACTTCCTTATAGGATTTTTGTCTCCAGTTGCTCGAGAATGTGCAGCAGTCATCGCTTTACATCCCTTGACGACAGCATAAAGTCTCATTCAGATTTGTTTATCGGTTGACAAGATGAAATGAACTTTGTTTACAAGATCGTTAAGGTATACAATCGTTAAAACTTTAACCTTTCTGTTTTTTTATTTTTGTACGTTTTAGTCAAGATTCGACTTGTGAATGCATCTTTATAAAATGAGATTATAAATAGGACTGATTTGGTGCATCTACATTTAAAAGCGGATATTCAGTGGTGGGCGACGACGCTCCAGCATCCAAAAAAAGTGCAGTTATTTACATATTCGGAACTTCAAGGAACCTAACTATGTAAGTAAGTGACCTTAAAGTATTTATTGTTAGTATGAATGAATTATTAGTGAGTGCAAATTGCCTTATAACTTCGGTGAAAAAAATTAGATGCCATGCTGGCGTAGTTGTTAAGTAATTGCCTTCTACACCGGGAGTTTCGGGTTCGATTCCTGACAGAAGCTCAATTTACTTCCCCAAGGGAAATTTGTATTTCTGGTTCAAGGTGAGATTATGAGTGAAGTGAATGTTTCTGGCACCCGCTATACAAGTCATTGAACTAAGTGTGGACTGTGAGTGTGAGGATGTAAACGTATAAAGTGTAATGTGACTTAGGTACCTGTGTTGATCGGCAAACTAACTTGTGTTAACTCATGGATTTTTTATTTATAAAGCATTTTGCTATGCTAGGCTAAAACAATGTTCAGAAACAATGTTGTGTTAACTCGTTGCGAAGTTATCTTCTATTATAATTATTTTAAATTATTGCTTTCAGGCCGGGCTGGTCGCAAAATCCTTTCTGGGCCGATGAGATTGATGTATCGGACGACGAAACACCGGCGGGGTCCGAGCCTGTAGCACCTCCACCTACACCACAACCTCCTGCAAAAAAGGTGGCTCAAGAAAAGAAGAAAGACGGAGGCGCATCAAAGAAACGGACGGCTAGCAGCGGCGCTGGGTCTTCATCGAGAAAGAAAAAACTGCCAGCGGCGGTGTCAACAGAACTGTTGACGACATCCCATTTCTTTGGCTCGGACACGGATGACGTAGAATTACCTCTGGCGCAGCCCTCGATTACACAGGTAATGAAAAAATATTATTCGCTCGTTTACTTATTTTTATGGGTGTGATACTCAGTGTGTGTGTGTGATGATTGTTTACGGCACCATGGCCCTCTTAGGCAGGGTATTTTTTTAGTTACGATGGTGGATAAGCGTTGTTTAATGCAGGCTAGATTATTTTTGTAAACATTTATGTAACTTACTTTTGTTACAGCAGTTATATCAATAAACTGTTACGTATGAAGGTCACTTATTATTTGTTTGATTTTTTTTCAGGAGATCGGAGAAAGCAGCAAGGTGAAACCAGCGCGTGCGGCTACATTGCGGAGCTTCTTTTCACAGCGCGGAACGAGCGGGTATACAACACAACGAGATCTCACACGTGGCGGGGAGTATTACGTCGAGTTAAGGGTCTATAATTCCCGAGAAGCTGAATGTCAGCCTAGCGAAGAACGTTGGAAAAGAGCCCTGGTTACTTTAAAATTGTGTACTGACACCCAAACACCTGTATGGCGCGCATTGTCAACACTTGTAGAAGCCGGGAAAAATGAATTCAAGGCTATACAGCCAATAATGTATCCCATGAAATTACATTGAACAGTATGTTTTAACAGATTGGTACAATCGCAATTGTTTCATTTTGTCTTTACTTTATTATATTACCTTGATATTTTTATTTCTACCTTATAATAGGTAATTACTTGCATATATACTACTTTTGAATTAGTTAATGTTAGTTTTAGATTTTATGAATAAAATTTGAAATGGTTATTCTTATTTTGTGTCTAATAATTGTTTTATTTACAGCAAAACTAAAAATGAGAAATATTGAAATATTGAAATATTGAAAATTGAAATATTGAAAAATTGAAATATAGAAACTGAAATACTAATTGCAAACATTATAATAATATCTACACAGTAAATTGCAAACTAGGATTACCAAACTATACATTTAAGTATCCCATGATACCGCAATGAACAATATGTTCTAACATACTGACGCAATAATATTCAATTATTTCACTTTTATCTAGCTATCTTTACTTAACTGTTATCTTTATTTTATTTATACCTTATAATAGGAAAGCATTTACAATACTTTTTAATCAACAAATGTAAGTTTTATTTTCATGAATAAAATTTTAACTGGTTATTATTATGTTATGTCTAATGATTGTTTTATTTACAGCAAAACTATAAATGAGAAATATTGGAATATTGAAATATTGGAATATTGAAAAATTTAAATATAGAAACTGAAATACTGAAATATACTACTGAAAACTAATTGCAAACAGTAAAATTAAATCTCAGATTACGAAACTATGCATTTATATTATTACCGACATCTAGGCAGGTTAATCGCTTCATATCAATTCATGCAACTATTATATTAAGTAAATACCTCAAATATTTACCTATATTTTTTAATATTTTTTATCAGTTCAAGTTTGTTATCAAGTATACCTACTAAGGAACAAGTGAGGCAAAATGGTATATTGTAGAGAGTGTAATATTGAGGTGTCTCGTATCTCGTCGCATTATAAAAGTAGTATTCATAAATCAAACTGTTTGATCAACTCTGAGTTCCCAGATGTGCAGATTATAGCTAGTGCATTTAAATCTAGAATTGTAAGTTATAAAATAAACCCTATTTCGAATAATATGCTGCCTGAGGAATTTTTGAATAAAGCCTCTACTTCAGTTTTACAATTAATAAAAAAATCATTGATCCAACACAATGCATTAAAAGTCAACATGGAATTTTTTGTGTCATATTATTTACCTAAAAATGATGAAAAAGCCCTTAAGTCATTTAATGTGCCATTTGTAAAGATTTTTTACAACTCTGATTTGATATCGTTTTATAAAACATGTGTCCAAAAGCTGATAACGAAATGTTCAGAATTCGAAATGTCGGGGAGTGGTTGGACACTAAATTCTATCAGTCATTTAGAATTAAATATTAATCAATACAATCCATTACGGGCGGGCTCATACGTGAAATTGCCGCGAGAAATTCAAAACACCAAATCATGTTTAAACATTCAAAACAAAGATGATCGATGTTTCTTATGGAGCATAATTGCGCATATGTATCCAGCAAAAAATAATCCAAATAGAGTGTCGTCATATCCACATTATAAACATATTCTGAACACTTCAGGAATGACTTTTCCTTTGAGTTTAAATGATATTAAAATATTCGAAAAGATAAATCCTTTAATTTCGGTAAATGTGTACGGTTTGGATAAAAACAATATAGTATCTGGTCCCCTCTACAAAACAAAACATCGTAAGTTGACGCATATTAGCCTGCTCCTCATTGAGATAAACGGGAAAAACCATTTCTGTTTGATAAAAGATTTCGGAAAGCTTGTACATAGACAACTTACACAACATAAATGCAGAATTTTTTTGTGTGACGAATGTTTTATTTATTTTCCATCGCAAGAAAAACTGGTAAATCACGATTGCGCTAGAGTAAAAACAATTCTGCCTCAACCAGGTAGTAAGTTATTATTTTCGCATGTTGAACGAACTCGTAGAATTCCTTTCGTAATATATGGTGATTTTGAAAGTTTGCTTAAAGAATATTCGGATAAAAGCAAATCACAACATGTTGAGAACGTGCAAATACATCAAGCGACTTGCTTTGCTTATTACATATGCTGTGAGTCTAAACCGAGTCTAAACAAATTTGTGTCTTATCGGGGCCCAAATTGTGTAAAAAAATTTATTGAAGCTCTAACTAATGATGTAATGGAATTATATCAAATTATATCAATTAAACATGAAATGATGCCGCTAACTGAAAATGAGCTGGCATCGTTTAAACATGCTACCATCTGTCACTTGTGTAAAAAGGAATTTGTAGCTGATGACGTAAAATGCGCAGACCACGATCATTTTGATTCAGCTTATTTAGGTCCGAGTCACGTGGGATGTAATTTGAATGCTAGGACATGTAAATTTATTCCAATCATATTCCACAATCTTTCCGGATATGACTGTCATTTATTTATTACCGAGCTATCTGCGATCATAGGACGTATTAATCTTATTTCAAAAACAAAGGAAAAATACATATCAATCACAAAGTTTATACCAATTGATTCCAACAATGCCGCTCAGTTGAAATTTATTGATTCGTTCAATTTTCTTAGTTGCGGCTTGGATAAGTTAGTAAAAACACTGCAGAAAAGTGACTTTAAAAATTTAAAAAAATATTATCCTGATAGTAAATCGTTTGATTTATTGTGTCAAAAAGGAGTATATTGCTATGATTATTTGAATTCGATGGAACGCTATAATGAACCAAATCTTCCTGACAAGAGTAGTTTTTTTAATAGGCTTTCTTCTGAAGATATATCAGATAAAGATTACGAACATGCGCAAACTATTTGGAATGAATTTAACATAAAAGATTTAGGGGAGTACACCGATTTATATTTAAAATGCGATGTATTATTATTATGTGACGTTTTTGAAAAATTCAGAACAATGAGCTTGACTTACTACAACTTAGATCCTTGTCATTATGTATCATCACCTTCATTAAGTTGGGATGCCATGTTATTGTTTACAAAAGTTGAGCTTGATTTAATTTCCGATGTTGAAATGTATCAAATGCTTGAAAAAGGCATTAGAGGAGGTTTAGCACAATGTTCTCTCAGAAATGCTAAAGCAAATAATAAATATTTGTCTAATTACAATAAATACGAGCCCAATTCTTATCTAATGTACCTCGATTGTGTAAATCTTTATGGATATACGATGATGAAATGTCTTCCTACCAATAATTTTTCCTTTCTAAATGAAGACGAAATTAAAACCCTTAACAACATTGAATCGATACCAGATAGTAACAATCGCGGATACATACTTGAAGTGGACCTTGAATATCCTCCACAAATACATGATCATCATTCTGATTTACCATTCGCGCCAGAAAAATGTATTCCGCCTAATGGAAAATCTCAAAAGCTAATAGCAAACCTACATAATAAATATAAATATGTCATACATTATACTCATTTAAAAGAATGTTTGAGAAACGGACTTGTACTATTAAAAATACACAGAGTATTGGCTTTCGATCAGAAACAATTTCTAAAACCTTACATTGAATTAAACACATTGTTGCGACAAAATGCAACTTCCGAATTTGAAAGGGATTTTTTTAAAAAACAGAATAACTCTATATTTGGTAAAACGATAGAAAACAAAAGAAATCAAGTTGATGTAAAACTAGTTAATGTATGGAAAGATTGTTCTAACAGAACTAATAAAATTTGCGGCGCTGAAAAATATATAAGTGCGCCAAATTTTATGAATCTCTCGATTTTTACAGAAAATTTGGTAGCTATTCAAATGCAGCCAACACAAATCAATCTAGACCGACCAATATATATTGGCTTTACTGTTCTAGAACTCGCGAAGAGACATTTATATAGATTCCATTACGCGATTATGAAAAAAATGTATGGAGAAAATATATGCCTTTGCTACACAGATACTGATAGTCTTTTATATTTGATAAGGACTGATGATTTCTACAAGGATATGAAACTTAACCTACAATACTTTGACACTAGTAATTTTAAAGAAGATAATGTATATGGTATACCTCATGTTAATATTAAACAACCTGGATATTTTAAAGATGAAATGGCTGGTGAGTTAATTACAGAATTCACAGGACTTCGCGCAAAACTTTATTGCATAAATACTGAAACATCTTCACTTAAGAAAGCCAAAGGCACAAAAAAATGTGTAACGAGGAAACTTGACATGGCAAAATATAAACGATGTTTGTTTAGGAATATTGATTTTAGAGATAGTATGTACATTATTAAATCAATTAATCATAAAATATTTACTCAGAGGTTGAATAAATTGATTTTAAATAAATCAGATGATAAGAGACAGATCACGAAAGATATAGTAAAAACTGTACCTTGGGGACATTACAGCAATATATTATAATAATATTGTATTATATTAGAAATATATCATAATAATAAAAGTGACATTTAAAAGCAACATTGAACTGTAAATAATGACAAAATTATATATCTTGTCAACTGAAAACCGTTTTATTTTGGTAAATGTTTACTATAATTCCTAACATAATAACTATATATATATATATATATTTATAAGTAATACATTTGTAAAGTTATATAGTCTGTAAGTCTTGATTTACTGGTAAAAGTTATAATTTGCTATATATAATATATGTGAAATATATATGAAATAAATTGAAATCGCATAAAATATCATTCCTTGCATTTTTCTTAACCTATCCTAATTCCTGTCTGATTTTATAAGATTATTGTTAGTGTTCGACCGAATCCAGATTTACATCGGTCACCGAAATAATGTGTAGGTAAACCCTGCGTAAGCAAGATAAATAAAACAAGTACGTGACTCGTAACTATGTTTATTAGGTTATATATTCAATAATATTACAATAAAATAAAATATCAATAAATACAATTAGATAGATTTATAAAGGTTCTGGGACACATAACTTTTTTGTCATCTTACTTATTAAATCTTGCGTTGCGTCTAAAATGTTATCATATTTATCCTCAACTACATACTGCACACTTACACAACAATCATCACTTGCTAGGGTGTTAATTTCACTGATTTCAATTTTTATTAAGTGATGTCCTTTTCCTGGTATTTTTCTGACAACGAATGATGAATCTGGTGATATTTTTTTCTTAAAACTTAACTTTCCTTTCTTATGAATTGTTTTGAATGATTTATTTTTTGTATTGGTTTCTTTATTTTCTCGAACAATATCTCTATCGTGTTCATGACTGTTCCAGATTAAATTCATGTCTTGAGCCTCTTGTAGATAGAAAGGATCAGCGTCAGCAAAAACTATGCTTGTCATTGTTTCTGTAACAAAATAAAATAATACTTATTAAATTAACCTTCATATGAACTACCAATTAGTTTTAACTGATATTATTAGTAAAAAGTTAAAATAAACACTTACCAAAATCAGGATATATGTAAACCAACAGTGCAATGCAAATTTGTCTGCTATACAGTGGAGCTGGTGCAACAATGAATTAATAAGTATTACAAAAATAATAACTAAAATATAACTAGGTACTTACCTTTTTTGGTAATAGATCACGTGGACAAAGGTTGTTTTTAAAAGCTAAATTTCTTGGAAAGCAAACATTAGAACCGCTAACATTCGATCAATAGAAATGGACATTGTAATGATTTATCTATTTAATATAAATACCCTATACAGTATTGTCAGATATCATTATGAGGTTGATAAAGCAACCCACAACTTTAGAAATTAACAACATAGAAGTAAAATCACATTCCGGAATTAACAGACATAGCGTATTACTTCCCAATACGATTCGCTGTCTAATTTGCGGTCCATCTAATTGTGGAAAGACCAATGTAATGATAGGCTTATTATTACATAAAAACGGCTTAAAATTTAAGAATGTTTATCTGTATTCAAAAACCACATTTCAACCAAAATACTGCTTTTTAAATGAAATCTTGAATCAAATTCCAGATATAAAATTTAACATATTTAATGATAACAAAGACGTTATTGACCCGGATATTGCTTTACCAAATTCTGTTTTTATTTTTGACGATGTGGCATGCGAGAATCAGACAAATATACGTAACTATTTTTCAATGGGACGGCATAAAAATATAGATTGCTTTTACTTGTCCCAAACTTATTCGAAAATACCAAAACAATTAATACGAGATAATGCAAACTTTTTAATAATTTTTAAACAGGATGATATAAATTTAAAACATATTTATAATGAACATGTTAATTCAGACATTGATTGGTCCAAATTTAAAAACATATGTTTAAAAACATGGACTTATCCGCACTCATTCTTAATTATAGATAAATATAGTGAATTAAATAATGGTAGATACAGAAGTGGATTTGATACATTTATTAAGTTCGATTGATTTCATTTAAATACAAGTCATAACTACTAAAGTCATCATTTCTTATAATTTAATGGATGTGGTAACATCGTTATAAAACATGGAAAAAAAATGGAAACACCAAATACTCGCCTCAGTTAAAACAATTAAAAACAAAATAAAACAAATAAAGGATGAAGAAGACAACACAAACTTAAATTTAAATAAAATATTTAAACCTCTCACTGATCCTCTTAATAAAATGGCTGAATCTAATTCATATAAAAGTGATATTAAATGCACTTTTGATACAAATGATTCATCACTGTGTAATTATTCCAACGGTTCACCCGACGACAAATTTCAAAGCTATAACTCTGCTAAAAGTGAAAATACATTAACCGATAGTGAATCAGAAAAACAAATACATTCAACGCCATTTAAAAATGAAAAAAAAGTAACCAATTTAGACACTCCCCTTCTATCAATATTAGAAAAACAAAATTTGCTTGATGAAAATAATACATTAAATGTACCATTTGGAGTACGGGATGAAAACAAGCAATTATTCATGGGAAACATACCAATCTCTTTTAAGGTTTTTGGTAAAACTTCTAGCGACAATGAAATTTCTTTAATGACCCTTGGAAATATAAACTACGAAATGACACCTGGTATTAAGGAACTTTTATTTAAAAAAAAGCCGGATTTAAATTTGGTAACAGAGAGAGATAAAATAGTTTATAAAGATATGTTACACAATACTAATGCTCACAAAAGAGATTTTAATCGTTTAGGCCAAATAAGAGGAGACAAAAGCATGAAGTACTGCCAAATTATAAAACCCTTATTTTTTGATCGAGATGAAGTGGAAAACAAAGCTATCAAGCGTGGAACTGGAGTTAAATCCCCAAGTTTTAAAAAAACCTATAAATCAAATACAGATTTTATTTATTGGGACGATCCTAATGAATTAATTGAAAGACTTATGCTTTTGGTGGCATCTAGAGATGCTGGTAACAGTAATCATGACAATGAAATTATTTCAATCATAGAAGAGTTAAAAGAAGCTGGTATAATTAAAGAATAAAATGACTAAGCGTTGCGAATATTTGTTTAGTCTTTAAGAATCATTCAAACATGAATGTCAACAAATTCGGCCATCACCTATATAAAAAACAGAAAAAAGATTATATAATCCAAAGCGAATGTTCTATAAAACAATCTAGTGATGGAAATTTAAACGCCCAAAATAAGATCCTTAAAAATTTGGAACATCCAATTGATCTGAATGACAGCGCAACCAAAGAATATGTTGATAAATCTCTCATTAATATTTTGAATAAAATTAATCGTATGTTTGATGTGGATTGGATAGCAGATAATCGAGAGAATTGGGGGTCATGCATCGCGAGCTCGAGCGTAGCGAGAGCGATGCAGATGCAGAACCCCCAATTCTCCCCTACTCTTATGATCTTATCTGTTACTATTTCTCTCATACTGATCTGTTCTTGAAAGAAAGCAAAACAAACGAAATATTTCTTACTTTTTTACTATTATTTAAATACTTCAGTATTTCACAGTATTACAGTATTTTACAGTATTTCAGACAAACATTTCCAAAGGAATAAGAGTAAAGACAACGTGGTTATTAAAGAAGCATTGTAACATATTTTAGGTAACCTCTAATCAAAAACAAAACCTTGGCGAGAACCTCACAAAAAAGCTCATGAACTGATTAATAAAACTGATTGAATAACAAAAAAAAACGGATTATCTCAGTTCTAAACGACGACAGTGGGTTTCTTGACCTGAAACTACCTTTTATACAATTTGAACACAAACCTGACCAGGTACTGGTCAAATTACACCATATACTGCAAAGCAATAATAGATATTGTGATAGTCAAAGTTTTAATTACAAACCATGTTATATATATTCATCAAAAATTACTTCATGTAAAGTTGTTTTATTGATGTCTTCACTGAGATTACCATTAAACGTAATGAGCATGAATGTAAATATTATAAAATAAAATTATGTAAAATAATTGTATCTAGTTAATTATGTTATTTAATTTCATTTCAATAGTTTAATAAGTATCCATGGATTGGTTTTTAAGTATTTTATAGACCTATTTACTGTAATGTATCAGCACAATTGTTCACTGCTGAAAACAGCCTCCCACATTATGAGGGGTTTGCCATAATCCCCACGCTTAGCAGGCATCCTGGGGATCACAGTGTAAGATATCAGTTCCTCAGAAAGTGCTGCTGCCTACCTTCTGGTGTGTTACCCATAGTCTCCTCTTAGGACACCCAAGGGTAGAGATGGGGGGGGTGACATTTTAACCTAGCACCCCACAGGCCTATTATTGACCTATGTTAGGGTGTAATAGTGTCAGAACTTGAATCTTAGATAGATACTGTTATTTGTTAAGTTAGTTATTCTTAACTTATCAACCAGGCAACATCTATTGAGGTTATTACTTGGATGAGTGACCACTAGTGCTCAGCGCTAACCTAACATTTTATTAAAAGCAGTCTTTCAAAACCAATAATCCTACATTAGCCTGGACAACATCTTCACTTATTATCAGGTTAGATAGTGATCAAAGGAGAAGCCAAAAACAATAAAAAAGCTTTTACTTTTTTTCCTATTACACATATCATAATTTAAATCTCACTAATATTGTGAATATGAAATTTTGTGACTGTGTATGTTTATAACTCCTTCACACTGAAGTGGCTTAACCTATTTGTATGAAACTTGAAATATTGGTAGTGTAGGCCCTGGATTAACATATAGGATATTACTATTTATATCTATTTTCATAATTGGTCTATGCGGGTGAACCATGGGGTGCAGAACTAGGAAGCAGAACAGTAAAGCTGTGGCATAGTAGTACCCATTATATTCATTTGTTCTAGCAAAACTTGACAATACCTTATACTTTAACAGCTTGTCAGGGTACTATAGTCGGTGCCAAATAGCATGGTAATAGAGGTCATTCTCTGGGCTTCACCACAATGTCAAAAAATACATTGCATCTATCACTTATTCTATAGTTTACCATACAAACTATTGCTAAACTTATATCACTAGAATTTTGTGGTACCGGTGGTATAGACGTTGTGATGTAGTGAAGCCCAGCGAATGACCTCTATTGCCATGCTATTTGGCACCGACGATAGTTAGGTCATCTAACTCTAATTTCTGGGAATTATGGAATAAGAGCATGGTTTCCCTGCTATTACATATTATAATATTACTACCTAGTAGTATAATTACCAAAGTGTATGATAAGTATAATGACATAAAATTTTTACAGCTGTTCAGCTCTCAGGTAAAAATAGTAATTATCATCTTCATGGATGTTGTTAGTCTATTAAGAGAAAAAGTATGCCTAATAGGCAGCATGGCACTAATGATGTAAATAAAGTGTTGCCGCAAATTATGTCCACAACAGAGCTCCTTATCATCTTAACAACCTCACCTGCTATCTTGTGGTAGCAGGTAGGTTGCTGGTTGTAACAAGCATTATCTTAATGGCAACAGGAAAGCAGCCAGCCTTACAACCAAAGTCAAGACAATCTATAATATATGTTCTTGTATCCTTATGTGTTAGTAAGGAGAATGTATTGTAACAACCCCACAATCATGAGATAAGGGTAGGAAGATGACAATGTGCATTATATTTTATAAGTACACTAGCAGCCCGCCCCGGCTTCGCATGTGTAATTACGACTATGAATTGAAATGTAAGCTATCCTATCTTTCAATTTGGATCAAATTGCACACGGTGTGCAAATCAAATTTAAAATATATTCAGTAGTTTAGGAGTACATCGCGGACAAACAATGTGTCATGTAATTTTTATATATAAAGATATATTGCATCTATTGTATAAACTAATTTGTTTAAAACTTACTTGTCTTCCTCAAGTTGAATCTGTTCACTCATACTATTTTTTATTTTTCCATGTTTCTGAAGCAATTCCCTTACCAAATAGCTCTTCAATTGTATTCCTGGAATGCCAAAAATTAATACTTCATCATCAACAAGTTTAGTGGTCACAGTTCCCAAATCAGAAAAACAGGAGGATTTATTTATCCTGATTCTTACATACCTCGATTACCTAGGTATTCTACAATCATAATTATAGATAAAGATAATTATAGACACAACAAGCATTCGGGTCAGCTGAAAGTATGGCATAATAAGCAGCACTATAAAGATAGTACAAGTCTTACATACAGCGGTGAACGATGAATACTCATTCAGGTTGTTTCTTTATTTTCTGAAACCTACTTATCAGGTACCCAGGTAGGTAGGTATATAAGTAATTTCAGTTGCACTTAACATGTTAAAATTGTCAGCAGGGCAGGCCTTAGATATGAATTGGCACACAATGACAGCTTATGGTACACACACACTATTAGGGAAATAGCTCCTTATTATATCCGAAAGTACCTATTACTATGCAATGACTGTGAAGCTGAAAAACGCGGTAGTAATACTTTCGTTTTTGTCTAGGGCTGAATGTTACAAGTTTTGTACAAAATAGTATTATACAACTGCCCCATTACCACTAACTGAGCTGAGGGTAACTCCTTATTGAAAGTCTAGGAACACTTACCAAGTATGATAAGTTTTTGACCACCAAAATGTCTAGTAACCATAATATCGCGGTACGTCTTCTCAACCAATGCCTTTTCTTGATTCCCGTTCTTTTTTTAATGTCTCCAGAGTAGCGATCTGACATTATACGCTGTTAATTTTGTAGATTAAATTAAAATAGACTTATTATAACACAAGTGAAAATTATTTCAAATTGTAATAGAAATTCTTTCCCGCCATTTTGTAAAAATCCACAATTAGGGATACTCGATATATATCGATGCATCGAAACTACTCGACGATACCGTTCGATACATCGAAACGATCCGATGTTTATCACAGACAACCCCGTTTTTAGGAATATTAAAGTGAAAACACAAGTTTTCTGTAACAAACGGACTTATTTAATGTTATTGTTATAAAAAGGTCATTTCTAGGCGTTTACAAATATAATGTAACAAAACAATCAATCGCGGTAGCGCACTGGAATTGCTACAGTTCGCCGCGAGTGGCAACGCCGTGAGTTGTCTTGCGAGATGGCGCTGTTTATTTCAGAGGATTTGTGCGGAATGCGGACGGTGGTGTTGTAGGCCCGTTTATATAAGCTGGCGTTACACCGTTCTCTAATCAGGCCTGCCACATCCGCCATACATAGCACAATAATCAGAGGCTGGCCGTTACACACAAATATATTTATTTAACTTCTTTCATTCTACGCAACGTCAGAGACGTCAGAGTAATGCGTGAGAAAGGGATCTTAAAATAATTTTTGACAGCATCAATCAGTCAAATCATGTGGTCTGTGATTTTTAACATTGTTAGTTTTTAACTTTACACAGTCATATGGGCATTCCAAATAATGTGTTGTTCAAAAATCACACAAAATGATGATTCGTGACTATGCTATCTTCCATATAAAAATGTTCAAACTGTTTTGCATTTCTGAGGCCTAGTTTTTCAATCATGAGATAGTTAATATTTCTTAGAATAACTACTAACTAATGTTGGTTGTTTAAAAGAAAAGTTCAAATGATTTTTGAATATATTCAGATATTTAAAAGTCCGTTTCTTATCTAGGATAGGAGGGTAAAGAGCAGATGGCTCTCAAAGTTATTACCATCGTTGAATATCCACCACGCTAGAACTCTCTTGGATGCGTTTCCAGCCTTTGAGAATAGAGAGAGAATATGCTTTCTTCTAGAAGTTTCCTAATTCGGATAGATTCAGTAATACTTCACATGGCAGCTGGCTCGACATTATTGTAGTGCGGGGCAGAAAACGTTGTTCGAATCACACGGTTGGGAACTTCTAGACGCTGGTTGTGATGAAATTCTGTCATCATCATGTTTCTTGGGTGTATGGTTCTTGGTCACTTTTGCTAGCAGAATGTATAGATCTTAATTATTTCATGATTTAAATTTGTAAATGACCTTAGCTGTATCTACGACTATGTACGAGCTTTGTAGACATCTAAATTGATTTAATCATTTTGACTTTGAAGTGAGGAATGAGGTGTTTGTCGGGGAGCATAATATTTGTGTTTCAGTCAAATAGAAAAAACCTGCCTCAGAAGTCTACCGATGGTAATGGGTGTAGTTCAGGTTAGAACATTCGTGCACGCGCATTACAAAAGTCCACAGTAATCTGATGACAGAAAAGGCTTAGTGATAAATTAAGAACATGTTGCATCATTCACGGTTACATAATATTTTATCCTCTCCGGTAGTAGGAGTAAAAAAAACATGTATATCCAAAATGTATTCGATATGTGATAGCGATGCATCGAAAAAAATCGGTTCTTAATTTCGATGCAGCACATCGATTCAAAACATAAATAAATCTTACATATGGACATATCTACTACAGGTAAACAAGTTTTTTTTTTAATGATTATGATTGTAGTCTGAAAATAGCTATAGATTGCACAGCAATTTGCGAAATTTGTTAACAGTCTGACGTTCCTTCATTAGTTTTTAAGATCGCGTCTAATGACATCGGGATTGTTCGGTTGTTTCCGACGCCTGCCCAAGGGTGAAACAATCCATCGATGAGCGGCGTCGCAGAAAGCGAAAAAGTGGGAATATGTCTTGACGAGTATAAAAAAGCAGAAAAAATAACACTTACTAAAAACTTGTCAGTGTATGCAAGACTGCACGTAACCAAAAAATATAAATATGTATATTTGGAAAGATAATGGTAAGTTAAAAGTTTTTTTTCTCAGAATTAGTGGTTGCAACTGGCGTAAGTTATAAATTACTGTAAGTAGTATAATTATAATGTTTATATTTAACATTTTATTATATGTTATATACCTTGTCCTAACTTTTATAGCTTTTACCACAAACAAAACATGATATTTTCCAGAGCCTATGTTCAACCTGTCTCAACGTGGCAACTTGGTGATTGAGATCGGAGAGTGGCGTTTCAACAAACTTACAAGTTGGGGCTCCAGGGTGCGGTGGGCTTGTGTTAAAAAGAAGTATCATCGGCAGTCAGTCGACAATATCATCGTCAAAACGTTGGTCAAACATAATCATTAAACATTTTTCAATCGCTACTGATGACAATAGAACATGATTTTTTCTTAATAATTGCCAGTTGAGTGAAATTATAGACTTCTAGTAACGTTATAGATTGTGCCCTCAATTTTTATCTTAGGCGGTATTTGTAGCCAAAGAGTACACAACGCTGTTAAAAAATATTAAGTTTATAGTTGTGTGGCATGCAACAACGCAATCATGGATTTTACTTGAACTCACTGCAGATTTAAGTTTCGGCTCCCAATCAAACATATTATCTGCAAGACACGTCGTGTAACTTATATACCAAATACCCACCCATAGATATTTCACGAGGGTCAAACAAAAACCAGTTGAATAAAAATATTTGTGATTGCCGGTAACATTATTACGGGGTCCTTGGCTTTTCGGTAGAGTGAATATAGTACATGGTATACCGAGGGGAGAAAATTATTTATATCTGTTCGAGAGTATGTTTAAGCCCGACGCGCAGCGGATGGCTTAAAGGAAACTGGAGAACAGAAGAAGAACATTTTCCGAGTGATATATGGTACTAAACCTATGAGGATTTTTTTTTATGCTTGATAGGTTAGTTAGCCTTTGACCACTATCTCACCTGATGTTAAGTGATTATGTGGTCGAAGATGTTGTTCAGGCCAACTTAGAATTAATTCAATCATTATATGTTTTCTCGTATCAGTCCCGAGAGTTCCCAGGAAGTCCTTCGGCATTTATGTGCATTTTTATTTGTATATACTAAGAATCTAACATTAAACAACAGATCTCACGGAAGTTTCGCCTAGTCGTATATTTGTAAAATAAGCTGAAAAAGTACATAGTATATTATTCACTTGGTACTTATCTGATTATTAAATTTTAATATGTAGCTCGAATTCAAAGTCATATTAATATGACTAGATTTTACAATCACATCTTTATATTGTTACCTCGGCAAAAAAAGCGTATTTTTGCATTTCGTATAACAAATAGTATTATATCTATGAGATAATTTATTATTCTTTTATAGGTAACTATTATATATCACCAATGGTTTGTGGTTATATTCTTTTATAGGTAACTATTATATATCACCAATCAGCTCCGTTACGGCTGCTGGAATATTGATAGAATTTAAACATTCTGTTTTATAATATGAATATACATCGTACATGTTTTCTTTTTATTTTAGCCATAAAAATTTGCAGGCACGTATCTTAGGCATGCCTGTGTTTATATCTCGATTCTTCCTTTGCAGCGTAGTCCTCTAACGTTGCATTTTAAGTCTGCAGATAATAATATTGGTTTGATATTTTTTTTTTTTTTTTTTTTTTTTATGCCTGATAGGTTAGCCTTTGACCACTATCTCACCTGATGGTAAGTGATGATGTGGTCGAGGATGTTGTTCAGACTAACCTAGAGTTACTGGCTCTCAAGGACAGCTGCCGGAACACACCGTTAGGTGCTTGGCGACAGATTTTCAACTAAATTTACAACTAATAATTATCGCGGAGGAACCCGTCTGACGATTCTAGTCCGGAATTGAGGATTCTAGTCTCCATGGATAAATAAGAAGGTAATTACTTACCTTCTAAGTACCCCTTTGCTAGGTATTGATCCGCTCAAAGATTTATTTTTCAATGAGAATAAAATAATGTTACAACATCAGTTTGTTTATTTTTATGGCACGATTTTTTACTGCGGACTGCAAGGTTGTTGAAATAAGGTCATCCGTGAAAAGAATGATACATTTTCTACAAATATTCTTTGTTATGTTATCGATTGTTTGTCATGTAACGAGATGGCCAAGTCATTTGGCAGATGGTAAACGTCTTGCCTGTCTACGACAGTTACAGTGTCACCCAGAATCTGTATACCCCAAGTTATCCAGATTTTATTAGCTTAGGTCTGTTCTCGCTCAAACTTTGGCCCCTATCCCATTCTAACCCCTGATTTTTTTAATTATCGAAATACATAAAAGTCCTGCTTGATACTGCACTGTGCTCGTCACATTGAGAAAATAATTGTGATGTCTCTTTTGCCCAGTATTTCATACATCTTAGCAGGATACTAAAGAGTAGTTTGTTGGGAAACGTGTGTTCCTAACATATTTTTGTTAGTAAAGATTGCAGATTGAGAAAGAAAAGACCCTGATGAACGTTTCTATGTGAATTCTAAACGTTTTGGAGAAAACCTAGTTTAGAGTATTGTAAACTAAGCGGCGTGTGTACTGAGTGTAATAGACTAGCAAAAAGCTGGGCTTTGTTAGGGCTAGCGTTTATTTTACAGCTTGAATCTAGAGGTTTCATATAGTATTAAGTAGATTAACTATGATTTATTTGAGTATTAGCGATTTTAGCTCTTTGGTTTTCGAACAGATGGCGTTAGCAGTATTAGTAACATTCTAACCAATTAATACAAAATCGTAATTGTTAGTTTTTTTAATGGTTACATTATTATATTTTTTTGACAGATAACAATTCTAGATATAAAGTTAAAAAACTATGTTGAAGCACAAGTTGTTAATCTATAGGCGTAATAGTTTTTCAATAAAGTGTGCCGCAAAATGTTCAAGTTGTGGGATAGTGATAGGGCCCGCTTGTATGCAGTCGAATTTCGTGGTTGTGCCTACCTCCACTCCAGTTAATAAGCACAATGTTACAAAATTTGTAAAATTTACATAAATAAAAGAACCTTCATTGTAACTTTATTGTTATTATTGCATTCATGCCTGTTAAAGTGTAATCTGGAACAATGTGTGGAACTCTTATACCCGAAATAAGCCGATAGCTTGCTAGCGTACTGTTTTGAAATCTCAGGTAATTAGAGCATGTTCTGGCACGAGGGGCCGATCGTGTTGACTCCCAACACGCGATTTTGATTTAAGCGTTCCGTACCCAAAGAGGAAAACGCAGCCTAAAAGACACAAACGCCACGAAGTCAAACCGTCAACTTCATCAGAGTTGAATAGATTTAAATTAGATCAACATGAATATATAGGTAAGTACTTACCTACTTTAGTAAAAAGAATCATCGAGATTGGATTATTTATTAAACAGGTTTTGCGTTATACATAAACAAACATGTACGCGATGACGTCAGAAGCTTCTCCTTATTTGAAAGTTAGTTAAGAATGCAAATAGTGCAATTTTGCGTGACACCCATTTTTTTCTTTAAGGCTGAACTGTCTACAACGTGGACGTGTTATGAGTTCATACTTTTAAAAGATTATGCCGCCACTCTCATAAAAAAACTACGATCCACTGCGAAAAAATAAGCATAGAACTGGAGCCATTGTAATAAAATATCGTTCATCTTTTACAATATGTAATGTCAATTAAAATTACTACAGGCCATGTGGATGTAAAATATGGTACTTAGTACAGAAATAAGTTACCGAAGAACAAATAAAACCAATGAGACCTGGTTTTTAACAATTTATTCGACTTTTAAACCGCCCAAAGATCTTTTATTTTTAAATAAGATCAATAAAACTTTCTTACAACGTGTGATTGTAAATATTTTTTTTGTATTTTACTTGATCTTAACAGTTTTTTTTTTTAATATAGAGTTTTTTAACATCCTAAATATTTTAATTTCAGTAACCTTTGAGAAAAATAAAAAAGGAAACTGGGTTCTCGTCTTCCGTGGCTGTCGATACAGCAAAGGCTATGCTTTTACAAACAATGGTCAGAAGGTGTTCTGGAGATGCGTGAAAAGGAACTATGGTTGTAAAGGCCACGTCGTTACATATGACAATATTATGATAAGGTATCAAGAACACAATCAATGTTGCACTTATTGGAAATCACCCCAGTAAGTGCATCATTAGTTTTGTTTATTAATGTAAATTATAGATTAACTTAAAAAAATATGTATTTGTTTGAATATGCTGACCCACAATAAAAACTAAAGCTAATATATAAATATTGTAAAGTTAATATATACATATTAACTTTAGTTTTTATATATAAACTCTTTTGCAAAAAAAACGGGCACTTTAGATTTTTTTCTCTTCTTCAATGAAGAAGAACAAGAAATAGGTTTTGTTAATTTGACGATGCCAATAACATGCCAATAGGCATGTTTTTTGAAGCATCCTGGCATGATTCTTTACGTTCCAAATTTAAAATTTGAAATTATTAAAAGAAAAATAATGATTATTGTGGATTATTCTAAAATTGCTTTACTAATGGCGCGAATCGCTAAAAGGATTTTTAACTGATTACGATATTTTAAAACTTTTTGGATATTTTCTGCAAATTAAACAATTTAATCTTTCTCTTTACATTAAATACCACTTTTTGATATGAGTGATAAAGCGATAAGGGCCGGTAAAATTATAGCCCTATACTTGAAGAAGGTTGATCGCAAACTTACGTGTCTCAGCGGCTAAATGTGAGTCGTTCAACTGTCCAGAGGACTTGGCAACGGTGGTTCGGTCAAAAGAAGACCCGGTTCGGGAAGAAAACGATGCACAGAACCAAGAGATGACCGCTTTTTGGTGAGTCAGGCGTTGCGTAATCGTAAGGCGTCAAGTGTGGACCTGAAGAAGAGCCTTGAAGAAGTAAGAGGAGTAGAAGTTAGCTTGTGGACGGTCAGGAGGAGGCTTTTGGCTGCCAATATCAAGAGTTACCAGCTCGGGTCCCTAAATTACTCCGTGAGCACCGTGTTGCTCGACTTCAGTTTGCTCGGAATTGTGCTTCATGGACTTTGGAGGACTGGAATAAAGTATTGTTTTCTGATGAAGCTAGAATCTCTTTGTGTGGAGAGGACCGACACCGGTGAGTGCTGCCAAGACCACGGGAACGCTATGCGGAAGTGTGTTTCGAAGAAATCACTCTTTATGGCGGAGGCTCCGTTATGTTTTGGGCAGAAATTAATTCGACAAAGCGTACGGAGTTAGTTTTCATAGAAAATGGAACATTAAATGCACACTGGTACATAATGGAAGTCCTGATTCCATATGCACAACCCACATTGACTGCACTTGGGGAAGATTCCATTTTTATGGACGATAATGCTCGCTCGCACCGTTCTGGCGACGTGGAAGCGTACATGCAAGAAGTTGGGATCCGTCGTTTAGTTTGGCCAGCTCGAAGTCCTTACCTTAATCCAATTAAGATTGTGTGGGATGTTCTAAAGAGACGGGTAAGATCAGTGCAACCTGCTCCACAAAACATCAGGGAGCTAAAAAGAGTCATTGCAGAAGAGTGGGAACGTATTCCTCAAAACGTTATTAAAAACATCGTGGAAAGCATGCCCAGAAGGATTCAAGCTGTGATTTTGGCAAGAGGAGGTCACAGTCGTTATTAGGTTTTTACATTTGTAACTTTATTTAATTAAAAAAAGTAAAAAAAACTTGTCTTTATTGCCGACCACTTCTTATTGTTTGGGTGTGTACATCGATTTTAAAGAATCCATCGTTTTTTTTTCTTTTAAATTACTCGAATTCACTTCACGCGCATTAGTTTACACGATTATAAGTATACAGACTACGTCAAAGAAATAAATTTCTTTTAATTAACTAAAATCGGCCTTAGAACGTAAATTTCCTTAGGTGCCCGTTTTTTTTGCAAAAGAGTTTATATAAATTACTAATAATGTAAATGATGTTATGTTGTTCATGGTAACGTGTTTCAATTTTATATGATATATTGTATATTTTCTTGAGTTATGTTCAAACATAATTAAACAAGTAAATATTATACGTAAAGATTACCAAACATATTCAAAAATTAATATCCAACCCCTTTAATAAAAATCAAAATAACACACTAAAAGTAAAAGATATACATAATCCGTTGTACTTTTATAGAATAACTAAACAATATTATGTAGAAGAATGAGTCATAACCGTCTATAACTATACTGTAGCGTAAATAAGCATCGCTCGCAGTTTGCTAATTATATTTTATTTTAATTAGGGTAAGATACCAAGTGCACATTATTTTAGAAACCATATAAGTACCTACCTTATATAATAGAATTGTCAATATAGTGGTATTCTAATGCGTGCTAAATTGGTCCGAACTTTGGTCGCTGTTACTATACGATACTGACTATAATTAACAATAAAATGTGCGGTATCCATGAAAGAATAGTTTGCAAGTCGGAACATTTTCCGACTGAATAAAACAAAACTCACTTATCTTATGGTGAGTTTTGTCTTACTCACTTATCTTAGAGTTTTCGTCAACTATTTATTCATTCATTTGTTATTGTAGAATAACGTCATATAATATTCTTGCTCCAGTTAAAACAATGTATTTTTTAAGCAACATAATATATCTAGTTTTATATTTTTAGAGAACGAAGAAATACCTCGTCTCATTACATCTAGACAAGGAAACCCTATGTTGACTTATAACGGCTACAATTACAGCAAAAACAAAAAAGCACGTTCGACCAGGTGGCAATGCACCGGAAACCGTACATATGGATGTTTACCGTTTATTTTTACCAAGGGTCAAAATAAACATTTAAAATAGTTGACGGTCACAACCATTGCCGAAGTAAATTTAATCGTAAAACTAAATGAAGAGATTATAATTAGATAGAAAAATATATATTTTCCAATTGCCTTTTCTTAATATCACACCGTATGACATTCATTTTAGGTGGATACGTATTTGAGATGTTGGATCCGTGAGGACCGAGAGCTCATCGCATTTTCCAAACCTTATCGGAGCGCTTGCTCGATGCGACGCATGATCAAAATACTGGCACCTATTTAGCTGAACGAATATATATAGCAATTCAACGGGGCGATGCTGCCAGTATGCTGGGCACGCTGGCTACTAGTAGTGGGCTGGAGCATTTGGACTGCCTGTGAGTCTACAATGACTAAATGCTTTTATTGTAGTTGTTGTAGTATTGTTTATGGTTCGTAATATTTTGTTAATAAAGGCACACTGTCAAAAAAAATAATATATAAACTCATTAATTAGAAGAGTACCCAAAAGCATTCCTTTGGAATGTCAAGATTTATGTTTTGTGTTACAGGCTTTGGTTGGTGCATTCTTACGCAAACAAAAAACATGACTCACCCAAAACCTTTGCAATATTAGTATGATATTTGTTGGAGGTTTCAGTGTGCATTTTTTTATATAAGGATGTTATTTGTTATTTGATCTGGCAAGCTCTAAATCGCAGCCCATTTATTCAAGTAGGTACCTTAAATTTGTTTTTTGTTTTTATTTCAGTAAGTTTCATCATGCAGAAATCTGGAAAGATACGAGCGATATGGAACGATTACACATATTATTGCGGGACTCGAACTAAGAGTACGATCAAGTGGCAGTGCACAATGTACCCCAAGTGTACAGCTCGGTTCATTATGAACCTTGAAGGGAAAATGATTAGGAAAAATACAGATCGTACTCATCCTCCCAAATATTAATAATAAGTAATGTATAAGTATAGCGTACGAGGTTGTTTAATCATAAGTAATGTAAATTTGAATCTTTATTTATGAATGTTTATAAGTTAATTATATATGCTATGCTTTATTCTTATTAAAAAAGCAGCAAAAATAATATTCCATACCTTATAGTAAAACGCATTTTACGTTCCAAGCATGATTACTTATTATAATAATAATATATACTTAAATATTATTATTATAATTTGTGTATACAATTATATATAATAATATAATTGTATACAAAAATAAATAAAAACATTGAAACACGTAAAAAAAACTAAATATCATTGTTATAATTATTTGTAGACTTATTAAATAAAACCCACTAAATGCGAGTTTTACTCGCATACCTACAGGGTTACTTAATATTACAGAATGATGAAGAAGATATTGCACTGGGATTGTCGTAGGCAATATTTTTCCACTCACTGAAAGAAAACATCATTTAGCCTACTATTCCCCGAATAGCCTGCACCTGACACGCCACCCAGATATATATTATATATTACCGTATCATATCTCAATTAAGTGGCGTATTCACTAGTAAATTTACAATGAGCCAGCTATACCCAACAAACGTACCCATTCTGAAACTTATTGGTTTGTGTAGATTATATTATTTATCAAAACAAATAAAATATGTACAAACAAGAGTGTTTAACTATCGGCGGTTAATGTCAGGACCAACAACCCAGCCCTTAGGAAGTTGGCAACCATTAACAGATTTATCTACCGAGATAGAGAAATACTATAAAAAAGAGTAATTCGATGTAGCGGCGGCATAGATTTACTTCTTTACATTGCACTGCCACTTGATTATACTACAAATATAGTATCTTGGAAAGAAGGACGAATAGATCAGTACTACCACATAGTTCATCAATTCACCCACAAAGAAGCAGTTTTCTGGGCTGGTAGATAAAGTAAGTAAATATTACCTTATTATCTTATACTCACCAAAATCTTATAGGCATTTTAACATTAATCAAAACTACGTAGACTAGATTATGCAATCCAAGAATTTGAAGGTAAGCTGACCCGCAAGTATTTAAATAAAATTTCACAATATATTTCATTAATCATGAGTTATAATTTCAGTGAATTATGTAAGGTCGCAACGTGGAAAGCCAATGCTAAGCGTAGAGGGGTATACGTTCCGTTTCCAATCCTCATGCGGGCCGAAGAAGCGATGGATTTGTTCAACTCACAACAATAAGAGTTGTCGAGCGGTCATCCATACATACCACAACAAGATTTTAAGGATGAACAATTTACATAATCACTCAGTGGGTAGAAAATTACCCGCAATTCCTTAAAAATGCCAAATCATTCTTTAACGTATTAAAATCAAATTTAATTTGGAAAATTATTATTGTCTGCTTGGTTGAAAGGACTGATGATAATGCAATCTTATTAATGAAAGAAATATTTCTTGATTAAGTATATCTTCGGCGTTGTTTGATTGATAATTGAATGTTTGATTAATATAAAAATAAACGTGACTTACAAATTTTAGTAAATAATACGAGATAGCCTAACAAATGGTGGGAGTTATCGGACTTATTCACGTGACATGTCATACCTATAGTTCGGCTTTATCCGGTGGTATTTTCAAGCAGAGCTCAGGACACCGTCGCTGATGTTTGGTTTCTTCTTTCTGCAAGAAAACTATGAGAACTCAACCAGCAAAGATATCAACACGACCGTCCCGAGCTCTCCTTGTAAAATTACCACCACATGTGGTCGAACCTATAGTCAGAGTTATCTGACTTATCGATGCAAGATATATTATATTATTTACTAAAGTGAGTACTATAGTCAGAGCTATATACTTATTACATATGTGTTATCGCGTACTCCTTTATAATTTAAATTATTCGAGCCTTTAAGATTGATTTATGAACAAATCGTCAATTAGTCGTCTCCCACGACTATTTTCAATCCAGGTAAAACTCTTAACATGTTAATGTCTCAAAATTAGTATATTATGTTCTCTTAATATTTTTGTACAAGTAATAACGATTATCCTGAAACGATTTTTTGTTTTCAGAGAATTGTGATTATCCAACTCAAACATTAAAATGTGTAATATCAACGCCTTCAACAGCAAACAACGAAACAGCAACGATAAGACTGAAAAATTCTTCCTTGATATTTTTGGTGAGTAGAAAAGGTGGAAAAATTCTTCACGAATCTGGGCATCGGTATCGAAAATATAAGCCAAACAAAAGTGGGTCCAGTATTTGGACGTGTTCTTCTTCTGGGTGTCAAGCGTCCCTTACGTTGGACGCATCCGAAACTGCAATTTTGCGAGGAAAGGTACATTCCTGCGTACCTGATTTTAAGGCTACTAGAATTGATGAAGCGCTTGAAAAATGTCGCAAACTTGTTGCGGACACTTCCGCACCTATACTTTTTCTTAACAAAAAATGCATGGAAGAATTGTGTAAAAATGAACCTGTTCAAAGTATTCCTTCTTTTAATAGCTTTTAAAGCCAATTGTATAGAGCTCGTCAGAAATATATAAACCAGAAGCATTCTACACTATCAAAGGAAGCAGATACCTGATCTCTTGAAACGTGAGGCAAATTGTTTTATTTGATATTAAATATGAGGTTACTCTTTTGTTTATTAATGTATACATTTTCCGTCAGTAATTTATGGTTATATAGTCAGAATATCCAAGCGGTGTTCAGACTAGATCAAATATTACTGATAACTCAGTTTTATTTTTCGTATCATGGTCAGTTCCTTGATATT
This sequence comes from Plagodis dolabraria, assembly GCA_963854805.1. Classification (NCBI taxonomy): domain Eukaryota; kingdom Metazoa; phylum Arthropoda; class Insecta; order Lepidoptera; family Geometridae; genus Plagodis; species Plagodis dolabraria. The sequence goes on along the minus strand of OY978445.1, from coordinate 10,067,898 downwards.
TCACTTCTCAGGTTACTGTTATTCAATTAATAAGTAGTTATAATTAAATAATGCATTGAACGACAATTTAACCGATTTAAACCTTTAGCTGATTAATTTATATTAAAAAAAAATAATGTTTTACCATTTTTTTATTTGTGATCCGGGTACCATTTGACAACAAGTAGATCTAGTTTGCAATATCTTCGGCTATATTTTTAGTTCACTTCACGTCGATTTAAAATGAGAATAGATTCTTTTATAAGTTTAGTTTAAAGGATGCCAGGCGATCTTCTACCAACCATCATGCTTTAAGAGAACGTTTACATTTTATACTTAATAGTTTATTTTATTCTTTGCATAAAGCTAGATCGGTAGCTGACAAAAATCATCATTGATTAGGTTTGATTTTGTGTTTATTTTCAGACTTTGATTCCGAACTAGTTTTCATTACTTACATTCACGGAAAACTATGTTAAAACTTAATGGCTATAATTACAGCAAAAGTAACGTTAATGCTGGAAAGACGAAGCTAGTGACTTAGATCGTGTGAAGCAACTCGTTGTGATTGAATTATTAGAGAATTAGTATGTAATTCCTTGTTTTTAGATTGCATTGTGAAATATGTGAGTCGACATATTCGTTAGTCTGCATTCATTATTGCCATCGTGAAAGAGGAATATTATGTGCACTACCTACCTACGTATACGATATATCTTATCATACAAGAACTTAAAACAGCACATTGTTTTATTTTCCGGACAGAAAATCTTTTCACACGGTGCGATCGATAAGAGGTATCTACGAGTATAATAGGTGTTTGTCCAATAGGACAGCTTTCAATGCCGAGGTGTCATAAATGGATCTTTGATAATCATTTATCACTCATATTGCTACAGGGTTTGCTCAAGTCCGGTACTATTGGATATGCAGACGTGAGCACATAGTAGTAGAGTATATGAATACTCGTGTATGCAGCAAAAATAGATTTTCCTGCTGGATTTCGATCACCTATACATTCATTTTTGTGTTCGAGAGGTGAAAAATGTTTTATTTTCATATGTTTTCAGTATACTTCGAAGTACATGGTCATATTAGGTACCTGTGGTTTAAAGAACACAAATACACTAAGGCAGCAGAGCGAGGTGGAAAAACCTGGTGGACTTGCAGTAAACGGCTATCCAGAGGTTGCAAAGCATCTTTGGTTACTTATTTCGATCAAGTCCTAAAGACCAGTTTTGAACATGTTCATGAGAAAAAGATACATATTTAATATTCTTTTAATTTTATCTAAAGAAACTGAGCATAAATACACGTATGAATAATATGCTGGAGCCTAGTTTTCTTACTCATTTAAAACAAAAAATCACGGACATTTATATGCCAATTAAAATTGGAAACAAGGATAAAAGTTGGGTCCTCCAAAATAACAGAGCAGTCGAGACTTGAAGTCAAATTCGGTATAATTCCTTCAGTCAGGAAAATTTGCAACTTAAATCTTTTTTTTTAGAAGTAATAAATATAATGTACTCTAATATAATGTAAAAGCTTCCGCTCGCTACTTCAACCACGTTAGATCACTTGCGTAACTCACGAGAGAAGTCAAAGTCAAAGTCAAAATCATTTATTCAATTTAGGCGTCTACAACGCTCTTATGAAGGTCAATTACAAATTTTAATATCGAAATATACTACATTGTACTGCCACGTTCAGAAAACAAAAATTATAGAGCCACTGCGAGAAGAACGGGCAAAAAACTCGGGGCCATTCTTTTAAACGTTTTTTAACAATGTGTTAAGTACATACTATATAGTAAAATTATTACAACACTTAATTTACATTACGTAGGTGACAGGCGCTAACTTGGCAGAGGCGAACCAGTCCAAGCATTTTTGTCGTTTAAGTAATCACAAACTGTGTAGTAAGATTTCTTTATCAAAATATTCTTCACATGCAACTTGAATTTTCTTTCTGGGAGCATTGTAATATGTTTGGGCAATTTATTATAAAACCGCACACAATTGCCTAAGAAGGACCTTTTATTTGTCTTTGCTAATCTAAAACCTGGCACCGCTATTTTATCTTTATTCCTAGTGTTATAATCGTGATTGTCACTGTTTGATTTAAATTTGCTCAGATTTTTACGAACATACGAACAGAGACAGGAACTCCTGAGGTAGCAGGATAAAAAGTTACTCAAAACTTACTCTGAGTTCATTCATAACGCTCAGTTGTTACTCTGTAAGCCCGGAATGCCTACTACTAATCATCTCACCACCAAATTTTGCAACCAGTGTAAAGTTAGCACTCCAGTTTCTCAACTGGTCACTAATAAACAAATAGATAACACAATAGCAGACCCATGTAGCATACCAGTGTCATAATCATAATCATTTATTTATATAAACTGCTAAACGATACCGCATTGGTATATGCCACTTATTAAGTACTAGCTTTCCGGGCGCGGCTCCGCCCGCGCGTATGTCGGTTATCGCGCTAAAACATTAACCTCTTTTTTCGCAGCTGGATAAAAACTATTCTATGTTTTTTCCCGGGTCTCAAACTACTTCCATACCAAATTTCATTCAAATCGGTCCAGTAGTTTTGGCGTGAAAGCGTTACAGACAGACAGACAGACAGACAGACAGACAGAGTTACTTTCGCATTTATAATATTAATAGTACTGATTATCATTATCGTTTAAGTGCGCTAGTGTATTGTCAGTGTCAGACGATGCTTTACAACACACTAGCGAGGAACAAATTGCGTGTAAATTGTGTTAGCTTAGCGCGTACAGATGGCGTTGACGAAGACAACCAACAGCCTCGCTTATATTAACTGAAAAAAATATCCATTATCAATTGGTTGTCAAATAGTACTAGGTATAATACACAACGAGTAGCAAGGTGGGAGGACATTGCGAATGCCCGCCTGCCTAAAATCAAATTAGAGCGATAGCGCTAGGTTTTTAGGTTTCAAAAATATTAAAGTTGTTTATGTTTTGGATATAGTTTCCTGACCATTTGCGAAACCTTATGCAGTAGTTTGTGACATATTAGGTGCATGCTTAGCTAGAAATTTAAGTATTTGTCTTTGCGAACATTATCCGACGAAAATAAAATTCAAGTTGAAAATTTGTCTTTCATGATAATAATAAAGTAGTATTAAATGTACATATGTATTTTGTGTCATTTCTCTCCACGGGAATACTGATATTTAACCAGTACCTGCTATGGTGCCTAAACAGTTTTAAAAGAATATTATTTATTTATTTATTTATTCAAATAGCACAATGTAACTTACAGACTAAGTCCAAGACATTACAAGGCAAAACTAACACAGACAATAAGTTTTTCTTGAAATCTGCCTATCTTATCATAGAATATATCTAAATCCGGTTCTTGAGCATAAATATTAATAATAGTTAAATTAATTTAATTATAAATAATTAAATTAAATTAATTTACTTATAATAGGTCAAAGGAGTGTTACTAGTTTCAGGTCACAGGTATCCGTTGTACATAACGTTTTGTGTCGAATTCATCCATGGCATTAGAAAATATATATATATTTATTCTAGAACACCCCGTAAAAGCCACAAAAGAAAATACAAGTTATTAGATTTTACGTCTTAAATATTAGCATAGATTAAAGAAACACTATTCTGAATTTGTGTGGTTTATATCCATGGTATATTATTCGTACCTACCGTAATCGTACCAATTATAATTTTTTTTTGACATTGTTCTAACATACTGTCCGTTTGCACTGGATGAAAATGACACAAACTGGGTTTGCACACCACGCAGGCTATCTTAGATACGATGCCATTATATTTTTAAACTTTTATTTTGGAAGTTTTGTTTTGAATCAAATAAATTAGCCACAAATCATTGAATTGCTGAAAATGCAAGTGACAGATGTGGCACAAAACGCAAAAATAAGTTTATAGGTACGACTGTATCCACATGCAAGAAATTAGCAACTTTAGATTTTTTTTTACTTATGACCCCAAAATAGCCTAGCGCTATCGGACTAAATAGGATATTTACCAAAAACTAAAAACGTTATAAATTATTATTGCATTAAATATATCAGTTACAGGAAATATTATATTATGGTTTGCCGAGAACTTTTCCTCCAAATTCGAATTTCCTGATAGGTACATATAGGAGACTAAGGGTAAAATACCGGAAGCAGGGTCTGTAACTGCGATCCCTAAGACTCCTCTCAAGTGTGGGAATTATGGATTAAATATAATAATTATAATTGACCCCCCTCCCTCCTTCGCGGGGGAGGATGTATTCAGCAGTGAATAATCCACGGATACAGTTAGTATCAACTATCTCGACCTTATTTCTACGATAATGTTAAGTCGCAAGGGTTCAAGGAACAATTTAGAAAGTTGTCATGATTCATGAAAATGTCTGATAATCATTGACCAGTATTTCACCTGATGGCAAGCGATTATGTGGTCGAAGATGATGTTCAGGCTAACCTAGAATCAAGGACTCTAAAGAAAAGTTGCCGGAACACACCGTTAGGCTCGATTTCCGCCTTGGGCATAAAATTGTGTACTCCAATAATTTATTTGATATGATTTTCGCTTAGCACGCGATAGTGCTTGTAATCATATTTAGAAACACCGTTAGGTGCTTGGCGACAGATGTGACTTGAGGGTGTTAGCTAATCAGGCGGGCATTCGCCAAATGCTCTAATCCCGTGCTATAACGAGTCCGCAGATTACTCACTAAATACTGTCATAAAAAGTTGTTTAAGTGGCATAGTTGTTGGGCCTAACAATAGCTACTAAATTATCAGCTCGATGTCAGCGAGTACGAAAATCAAACACACTACCGTTGAAATAAGGATTATTTCATCGTGCATCTTCATGTGGCTATTACCTTAATATTTTTGGCCGAAATGAGTAAGCATCACACAAAACATTAATAAACACATAAACAACGGGATTAAAGAAAATTTATCATGACAGTTTTATATTTTTAAATTTCCTATCATTTCGTGTCGGAATCGATTATAACTGTTGCTATCACGATAGTTGTTGCGGGCAAAATAGACAAAATATAAGTTATTTAAGTATTGTTTTAAACGTAGTTTAGCAAATGTAGCTAAATTCATTTCAATGCAATTAATCACGATGAATCATTCTCATATATAATATTTTATAATGCTGATAGAATATGTACTTTTTGCAGAGAGTATATTGCGTTTAAAATACAAATTTGGCAACTATTCGAGTTGTTTTATATTGTTTAAGATCATTGTTTAACGATTGAATTTAACTTAAGTTCATTAATAAATTTTCAGTTACATGGTTTACAACGAGCAGAGGCGCTCAAAACCTCCTCCACCGCTCGTCCCGATTCAGCAAAGTGTACGAGATGGGGTCCAAGACACGGTGGCAGTGCTCCACCAGGCATCGCACCAAGTGTACCGCTTACTTTATCTCTGAAGACACCACGATACTGAGGTCCAATCTTGTACATAATCACGATTCATAAGGAATGAAGTGTTTGTTGAATTACTTCTACTATTAGGGTTAAGAAGGTGTTTATGGTCACATAATAAAATGGACCAGAAAGATTACTGCGCAAAGCCATTCCAAATAAGCGACTTTAGCTCCGAAGCAATAAAGTGCATTTGAGCTCGCAAAGCATTGGTTGTCTAATTTATATTTACCTACAAGGCTTTTATACTCTCTTTCTATAAAATAGCTACGCATAGCTCTAATCTCTCACGCGGCACGCACCTTAGAACAATTCTGTCCGGGCGGATACGCCGATGTACCTGTAGCTTTGTACCTAAAGCTACAAAATTATTTTCCTAATTTCAATAAGGTACCAATTTCAATAAGGTACCAATTTCAATAAGGTACCAATTCAAATAATGTATTTATGAATTGCGACTTCATCTAAGTTACGGAGACATAGTTCGTACAAACAACAGGTGCGAGAGGGTAATTAATAAAGAAAATAAAATATTGAAAACGTTTGCAATATGTTGTAAATGTCGACTTCATGTAAGAATGAATCTAGGATGAGCAACCGAGTGCACTCGACTTCTTTGGTCCTTTTCTTCATCGTCATGGTTTCTTTATTACCTCTGCAATTTGACCAGTTTTTACTGTGACAATATTATTTTACTGTATTCATTTTGAAACATATACTAGTTTATCATACATAAATTGTTTATTGTACAAATACTTTGATTTACAAAATAATGTAACAAAAATATTATGCATGTTTAAGAGTGAAACTCTGTAGTAATCGACATAAAAATTTTCATTATCATCAGAAGAGTTTCCATGCATGAAAATTATCTGCTGAGAATTACTTGTAGCAATTAACAAATATATAGATTTTATTGATGCTATTTATAAGGACATTTGTTGAACACTTAACTTGTAGTTTAGAATCACAATTTTATTTATGATCTATTATGATAACTCAGCGTGTAATAACTATGCTCCTTAAATAGTGTAAATGTGATAAATTCATTGTAGCACACAATGTAAAACACCAGCATATCACACTATTATTACGAGTCAGATTTTTTGTCAAATCTGAAAAACGGCTGAACAATTGATGAAATGTGGTGCCCTATCAATTTATATTACATACAAAATTCATGTTTACATATAGAAAGTTTTTCTAATATAAACTTTTTTAAATACACACGGTATTTTAACTAAGAGCTTTAATAACTAAAATAAATTGCGTGAAAAATTGTGTGTACATCTTCATTCTTGAGATTTAAAATCCAAATACACGTATATATAATACTAGCTGCGCCCCGCGGTTTCACCCGCGGGTTGATGGATGATGATAAAATGTATAATATGTGTTAATCCAGCGGCTTATCTACCTCAATACCACAAATTTTTGTAAGTATAAGATTTATATATGGCTTACGCAAATATGATCATGTCTCCGATTTTCGTAATAAGCTCATGTGGCTAAACTGTATCAATGGGTGAGTGTATTAATGGGTGGACTTACCGCTCAGAGCGATCTCTTCCAGACAATCCATCAACAATAGATATGGTCAAAATATTGGGCGGGGTTTCTTATGGTCTTAATAATTGTATACATAAATGACTGCTGTATAGCGTTACGTTTTCTAATGACAGTAACGACATAGGATGGGTAGAATGAAAAAATTTAAACTGTTCCTTGAGGTATCGCGGGGATAAAGGATTGAACAGAATACTGTAAAGGAGAGATAATATATGAGCATTCCGGCGACGACGAATAGGGAACCACTTGAGCTTATTGCGAAAATCGGAGACATGATCATATTTCCGTAAGCCATATATAAATCTTTAAAAAATTGTTTGGTATGAAGGTAGATAAGGCGCTGGATCATCACCACGCGGGTGTAAAAGCGGGGCGCTGCTAGTTATTGTTATAAGTAAATACTAACCACAAAAATATTTAAGCTGTCGTGGTATTATTGTAAGTGGGTGTTAAGTATTATAAAGTACCAAACAAAAATATTAAGATAGGTAGATAACCTACCTATAAATAATTAAGTATCTTCTCATACGTCTTACTCCTAACCACAAAAAAACCATAGTTCGCTACAAATCGCTAGTGCCTTGAAAATTCGCAAATCGGAGACAACCATCAATGACGTCTGCCCTCACGGGTCTGCCCGCGTTCGGGTCGCGCATTCAGCGATGAGCGGCTTCTTCTCCCACCTCATCCATAGTACATCCGAACGTCCGCCGAGCAGCCCCGCGCGCCGCGCGAGCCGCGCCGGACCGCACTATAGTATCGCGGACTTTGTTGGTCATCGTCGTAACTAAAAAAATATTTGTCCAAATGATGTAGTGTAAAGGACAAAGTATATCTATTTTAAATACCAGAAACGATAAAAGTATTCACTTTGATATAAGGATCAATTTGTTACTACCAAATGTCAAAACTTATTTAAAACTTATTAATTACAAACTTATGAACTTACCAACAGATACATAGTAGATAGGCATTTTCTGCCCATCAACCGCATTCTTCCTAGTTGAATTTTGCGAGGTATTGTTTGTGGGGCTCGTTTGGGCCTCTGTAGTTAATTTTATTAGCTTTAGCTTATTTATACAATTACTTTTTGACATTTCTTGTCGAGCTAATTTCTAATCAGTTGTTTTTTGTTTCCATGGCAACGCTGACGGTTTTTTGGTTCGATGGTAACGCTGCCCGCGACACCGGCGCGCGCACTACGGACGACGTTGTTGACGCGAGCCTTCATCCGGGTTGAGACGTCGCAAAAATTTCTAGTGTGGCTTTATTAACAGCTTTTTTGATATTTTCGTCAATTTACACAGTATATCTTTATAAATTATAGCCTATGTGTTATTCTGATGTATAAGCTATATTATTGTAAAGTTTCATTCAAATCCGTTCAGTAGTTTTTCCGTGAAAGAGTAACAAACATCCATACATCCATACACACTCACAAACTTTCACATTTATAATATTAGTAAGGATAGTAAGGATTATGTACCTATTATATAAAGTACGTATACTCGCATGGACACGCATCTGCAAAATGCATTAAGTTGCACATTTTGCATGTATAAAATATAATAGACAACATATTATTTAACTATTTTATTACCGTTTCTAGGACCATTGCTCAAATTAGTAGGAGACAGGCAGGCGTTGGTATACAAAGGCCATTGCTACCTTCTTGTTTACTCCCGCTCACAGTCCACCAGGCGGAACTGGGTGTGCTTTAAAGAAAAAGACAAGGAACGTTGCCGAGCCAAGTTAATTACGGATAAAGACGCCGTCGTCGCTTTTGTCGCAGATCACAACCACGATCCGTTGGATACGCAGACGCTGATGAGTATGTAGCTAGGGACTCTAGAATTCGTGTCGCGTTTTTTTTTGTGTGCATCAGTTAAATAAATCTTTCAATATAACTGATGTTTTATTATGTGATTCTAATGTTGTCTTAGGTTTTCGCGATTGTTACACATAGTAATTAAACAACTTTAAACGGTTTAAATCGCGTATATTTGTCATTATTTTTGTCCCGACGTTTCAAACACTTTGCAGTGATCGTGGTCACGGGGTGACTAATTGGTTTTATTTGTCACATGAGTTATTAAGAAATTATTTGGTCTACCGTCAGAAATTTTTATATTAATCATAACGTTCCCTATTCACGCAGTATTCGCTCACAGTGTCCAGAGGTCTTGCAGATTTGTGTCGGCCATGAGATTTAATTAATTTAATAACAGGATCCCAAGCAGGTGGTACTTGCCAACCATCATCTCTATTGAAATTTGGGTACTTTTTGATTTCAATAGCCTCGCGTAACATTCTTGGCATAAACCGGGTCTCTCTGGCAAGGATTTGTGGGTTGTCGAACCGAATGTAGTGGTTGGGTTTGTCCTGGGCATGTTCGCAAACCGCAGACTTGGTCGAGCGTCTGTTCTTCATGTCAGCAATGTGTTCTTTTACCCGGATACCAACGCTCCACTTTGTTTGCCCAATGTATGACAGCCCACATTCACAATCAAGTTTGTAAACACCTGCATCTTGTAGGGGAATATTGCACTTAACAGGTCTTAAAAATTGGTTGATCTTCTTGTGCGGCTTGAAGTAAGTTTTTATTGAAGCTCGTCTTAAGATATTACCAATTTTGTCCGTGACACCCTTGATGTAAGGTAAGATGGCAGGTTGTCGCTCAACTGTGGAAGGCTTGGGCCGGCTTCTGTGACGCATACGTGGGAGCTTGTGATTATTGCTTCGCAGTACTTGTTTTACATACTGAAGCTCCTCCTTGAGATGGTCAGTGTCGCAGATGCCATGTGCTCTCTGTAACAAAGATTTGCCTACGGTAGCCAACTGACATGGATGGTGATGGGAGTTACCATTGAGATATTTATCTGTATGGGTGGGTTTCCTATACACTGTATGACTTAGGGAGTTGTCAGGATTCCTGATGACTAAAACATCAAGAAAAGCTAAGCATTTATTGACCTCAGGCTCCATTGTAAATTGAATTTTGTTATGTAAAGAGTTTAGATGGTTAAGAAATGCAGAAACATTATTACTGGGGAGGATGGTAAAAGTATCATCTACGTACCGTTTATAGATCTTCGGCATAGCCACAGCTGTGGAAAGAGCTCTCTCCTCGAAGTCCTCCATGAAAATATCGGCAACAACGGGGGAGACTGGAGAGCCCATAGCTACACCATCAATCTGTATGTAGAACTTATTTTCCCAGAATAGATAGCCAGATGTTAGGCAATGTTCCAGTAATTCTGCATATTCCATGGGAAGGTCATTTTCACTAAGTCTTTTCTTGACAATTTCAATGCAATCATGTACAGGTAGGCTGGTGAATAACGACTGTACATCAAAGCTGACCATAACTTCATCATCAGTCAGTTGTAGATTTTTCATTTGACTGACAAAGTGGTAAGAATCCTTGACATGCGCACTAGTTTGACCGCGAAGTGGAGACAGTATCTTAGCAAGGTGTTGAGCTAGTTTGTATGTTGGTGAGTCAATTTGGCTTACGATTGGGCGCAAAGGAACGTCTGTCTTGTGTATTTTTGGTAATCCATACAGTTTTGGTGGTTTCACACACGAAGGTACCAGTGCCGTGACGTCTAACCCAAGAGTATCGGAGTATTTACAAATTATTTCCTAAGTTTTTGATACCATTTTAGCTGTTGGATCGCTTTTTACTGGTTTATATGTGCTTTCGTCCGACAAAAGTTCTTTTATTTTTAGGTTATAATCCGACGTATCCATGATTACAGTGGAATTACCTTTATCTGCTCGAATAATGGTTATGTCTTGGTTCTTGCGTAGGTTGGTAAGTTCAAGATATTGTTCACGAGGTAGATTCGGTGTGGGCGCTTTACTTCGACGCAAAACAGCAGAGATATCTTGGCGTAACGCTTCCAAATCTTCCTTTTTTATACTGTTTTTGGCAAGACAATGTTCCACAGAGCAGATTATCTCTTCAAAAGGCACTGATCTTGGGGAAACCGCGTAGTTCAATCCATTTTCGAGGGCCTGAAGGGCGACCGGATTTATAGTTTGTTGCGATAGATTTATGACACTATCAGCTGTTTTTGACGGTCGCGAGGTTACGCTTCGTTCCAAATTTGGCAATTGCTTTGTTGCAAGTTTTTCATATTTTATGATTTTACGCTTTTTGAACTCGTCACATTTAGCGGCAGCGCGATTATTAGTTGTTTGCATGCATTTTTGGAAATCCGATGCTGATAGTGCTTTTTCTAACTGAATGGATTGAATCTCAATGGTTTGGTTGATTTTGTAAATATCAAAACGATGTTGGCGTATGCTTCGACATAATAATTTCTTACTTGTTTGACGGAGTATGTCGGCGCTTCCAGTAATGTCCTTTTTTGGGGATATTCTCACGCACACTGGTATGATATTATTATCCCTACATCGCTTGAGGAAGTTAAGCGATGTTAGGAGTCTCACGCGCTTGATCTTGAAGTACTCCCACTGTCTTATTTCAGTTGCTGTTTTCGGCCCGTATACCGTAACATAATGTTGTCTTAGGTTTTCGCGATTGTTACACATAGTAATTAAACAACTTTAAACGGTTTAAATCGCGTATATTTGTCATTATTTTTGTCCCGACCAATAAGTCACCCCGAATAAAACCAATTAGTCACCCCGTGACCACGATCACTGCAAAGTGTTTGAAACGTCGGGACAAAAATAATGACAAATATACGCGATTTAAACCGTTTAAAGTTGTTTAATTATTATGTGATTCTATTTATATTATAAGACATGCAAAACGCTGTAATCAAAATAATTGTTTCATGAAAATTCTAAAATTTTATTCAATGCAATATAGCTATAGTTATAATTTAATTGCGTTATTGCATTCCCGTGGATTGCCGGGCTTGAATGGTACCCCCTTTGCCCGTGGGAGTCGTAAGAGGAAGGATAAATACCAGAAGATAGGCAGCAGCGTTCAGCTGAACTGCCAACTTATAGTGCGATTTATAAGACGCCTGCCAAGCGTGTAGAATGAGGGAGGCGGTGTTCAGCAGTATGGATGATCCGGCTGATACAATACAGTATGTTATAAAAATATGTAAGGTTTTAGTAATATATAGCACTATATGTAAATATTATATGAAACATGGAATAACCACCTGCTGAAAAACTGTATTTGAACGCGTTTATAACCGACCCTGTAGTATTTCCTCAGTAATGGCTCGTAACAAATCACACAGGTATAAACATATCATTGTTAAGTACTCATGGAAATCACATAGTGCGACTATATCTTTTCGTCAAGAGTCCAGTATAGAGATATATAATAAATACATTTAATATAAAAGTAATCATGCACTGCGAAATATATGCAACAGAATTATTTCTTTATTTTTACATACACAATGATTAATTGTTTAACTTATTTATTTCCTAATAATAGATGTTTTCGAATATATATCACTGGTTCTTATTAATTATGTTTGTATTTTAAGACGCCTTGGTGTCTTAATCTATGTTTGGCCTGAATTTTGAAATACACCGTGTTATGATACCTATAGGAAACAAGTGTCAAAAATTAACACTTATCGAAAATTCAATAATAATTAAAAAATGTTATATACATGTACATCTTTTATAAAGTTCATAATCATTAACGAATACTATTTGATTATTACAGTCATATACGTAAAATCACGAGGGAAGACATTGCTTAGCTTTGAAGGTTTCACATTCAGTGCTATAAAAGCGAAAGGAGTATGTATTGATGTAAAGACGCGTTGGAAGTGCTCCTCTCACAACCATCGGAAGTGTTCAGCGATTGTTCATACGATCGGAGACCAAATAATAAAGATAAACAATGTGCATAACCACGAGTAAAGTTTGATCACATTCAATGGCTTTTATGTAATATCTAATTGAATTTTAAATTCAGTGCTCTAAACATTAGAATTGCATATCCAGATTCGTTCCTCAACACCCAACTTTGATGATAGTCCACAACGGTTTGATGATTGAGTGCCGATATGGATTTTTCCTGTAATTTTCTTATGAGTTAAATTAACTGTCATGTATATTATAAGAATATCGATTATTGAAATTTATTTTTATTTGTTTAAGGAAAATTTCAATATTTCTAGTATTTAATTATTTCTATGCGTCCTGTTTGATGACTTATCGCTAAAGCATTCATTTTGATATAAATGAGTCCTTAAATCCTTCCTTAAGAGTTATAACGTTATAAGCTGTACTCTTTGTGACTTGATAATAATACTAGACATAGTTTAAATAACCTTATTTTAAAATTTTAGATATCGTTATGCATAAATTACTCGAAGGGGTAGACGGAGGTGAGTTAAGTTTTGTATTCGATACAATAAAGGGCGACACTGTGTCCATTCAATTTGATAACTTCGTATCCGCAGTATATGTAAGTGTTGTAGTATTATACCTATTGTGAGCGCCGAACTTTCTTGTAAAAATAAACACCCTTTGAAAAACAGTATTTGAACATAACGGCGGAAGTATTTACATACTTCTGTATTTCTCAGAGATGGTTCGTTATAAACCGCACAGGTATAGAATTAATTATATTTGCCGAAAGGTAAATTTTGGTTAATTAATTCGAACTTTAGTAGTAACTTTAGTAGGTACCAATTCAAAATATAGTCGTAACGTTGCCGTCAGACTAAATATTTTTATTAAGTAATCATGCATGATAAAAGAAATATGTATCTTTTAACTCCTGAATTTTAAAATCCACCACGTCATGATATCAGAACACATGTTTAAAAAATATGTTAAAGACTTATGTACTGAAACTTCATTGTTTTTTGAAAGTCCTTTATAACGGTATTAATAATGGGTACTTACTTATTGTTTTTTACAGTCAAATACGTGAAATCACGACGTGGGAAGACATTGATCAGCGTTGATGGGTTTACATTCAGCGCCATAAAATCGAAATCAGTCAAGACGCGTTGGAAGTGCTCCTCTCACAACGATCGGAATTGTCGAGCTATCATTCACACCGTTGGAAATCAAATAATCAAGTTATACAATGTCCATAACCACGAGTTACGCTTTAACCACAATAAGTGATATGTTTTGGTAAAAACGGTTGACTCAATATAATTATTCATTTATATTTGTTCCCAGTTCTCAAAACTATTAGAATTATATCTTCAGAGTTCTTGTTCTACAACACCCAACTAATTTTTATGAAAATCTGCAACGTCTCGAGGTATGAGGGGTTAGGTCTTGTCAGTATTTTTTTTGTTACATTGCTTATATAAAGCCTTCACTGTGACATTTTGGATATATATTACACAATGACATGACTTTATATTTCTGTTCATGTGGAATCTTTTGTACAGTATACTACATATAGCAAGTGTAAAACCTCCGGCATATGTAGGGTAGGGTGATAAACGGTCGCGTACGTCGCTTATTATTAAGTTTATACCGAATACCACGTATAGAATGCACGGCAATGCTGATAGCTGAAAAAAAAACATGTCAGATAAAAAATATAATTATTATGTATATATATTTAAATAAAATAATATATAATATTATTATTTTATTTAAATACTAGCTGTACCCGCGACTTCGTTCGCGATTGCCGTACCTGCAGACTAATTATTCACATTTGTGCACTGTTTATCCCATATTAAGCAACACTGTGGTCAGCGGTGAAGCACTTTTATAGTAAACCATAGCTCAGAATGGAGCTTTTTACTTTGGATTTCAAAACTCCCGGGTTGTATTTTCCAGAAGTAACTCAGAGAGTTCTTTCCCGGTTCGCACAATAAATGTTGAAGCAAAGTACCTTGTGCGTTTCTTTAGAATTTCGATTTTAAAACGGCGGTTTATTTGACGGTATATCGAAAATATTTTTTTTATTTCTTATTCTCGGAAAGTAGTGTTTGTTTGATCTGAGTAGCGGGTAGGAGACGCTCCTTCCCACCTAAGGCCGGGAAAAACTCATAGTAAATGCTTTCTTCTCTTGGGCCGGAATGACTTGTAACCATGGTAACCATTGGTGTTAACAAAGTTATATGTCTAAGATTTTTCGTTGTAAAATACTCTGTTGTTATAAAACAATTAATAACAACTATGTTTGGCAGGGTAGTAACTAAATATAAGGTAAAAAGTGTAGGTTAAAAAAAAACTAACTAAAAATTTCCCGAAATTTTATTGTTCTAACTCCTACTGTATCTTTGTATCTTCTACTCATGTTTATTATTTTTAGTAAATATTTAGAAAAACTACTATTTTTTTACCCTCCTCATATTTTAAATGAAAATTAGAGTGTTTAACACGTATGTAAGTCATCGATTCCTACTTGGACTATAGCCGCATTAATTTTAAATAGGTACTGCTCATGTTATTAAAATCAAAATAAATAATATAAAAAACATACTATTTTTATATCGTTATTCCTTATATTAGTAGTAAAAAGCAGAGAGATTCCTATTCGGGCTATAGCCGCCCGTAAATATTCCAAATTTTACGTAAAATTTCACAAATAGTTCTAACCTCTCAATAAATATTTAGTAAGTATGTTATTTTTTCAATGAATAATTTTTATCACGTATATTTATTGTTATTTTTGTACAGTCACCCCGTGACTAAGATCATTACAAAGTGCTTGAAACGTCGCGTCGAGACAAAAATAATGATAAATATACGTGATTGAAACGGTTTAAAATTGTTTAATTACTAAGTGTAACAATCGCGAAAACCTAAGATAATATTGTGCACTACCATTGCGCAGTCTCCGAAATGTATCCGGCAAAAGAAAGATATGTAGTTAAAGAAACTGATTGTGGTGAATGTACCACATTTTAGAATTTTATCGTAGCAAGCTTGCAAAACTAAATAAGGGGGCCGTGCTGCCAGTGGGGTGCTGGGCTGCCCGTGGGATGCCGGTCTGTCCGTGGGGTGTCGGGCTTCCCGTGGGGTTCCGGGCTGCCTGCGGGCTAAGATGAGCCGTACGTACGTTTAAGGGTTTCTCAACATTCCGCGGTTCAAGTTATTTAAAACGAAATATTTAGTTTGTGATATCTGTAATATCTTAACTGCAAAACTGAGGACTTTGAAATATTTACGGGAAAATAATTAAATTACCACTATTGTAACAAAAAAAGAATGATTGAAATCGGACTACAACAAAGTGTACATTTTTACTTTCATCCCTTTTCCCAAGAGAACCGTAGGTACTGAATTTCGGCATAAAAGTATACTATGTCCTTCTTCGTAGTATGAACTCGAATCGTGCTAAGTTTCATTCAAATCCATTCTGTAGTTTTGGAGTGATGCGCGGCCGGGATACAGACAGACAGCCAGAAAAAAAAAAACAGTTTTTGCATCAGTATCAGGAAAGTCTAAGTCAGAGTCATACCTATACGATAAAGTGCTAACGCCAGCTTAAGATGAGCCGTACGTTCAAAGGTTTCTGTACATTTTGGGTGTCAAGTTATTTGGAACTTTATATTTAGGTTGTGATGTGTGTAATTTCTGAACTGCAAACCCGATGACTTTGAAATATTTACGTGATAATTTTTAAAGCACCATTATTCTAATTAAAAAATTCGGCCAAGTGCGAGTCGGACTCGTGCACGAAAGGTTCCGTACCATTAGCTATACAACATTAGACTTCATATTTCAACCTTTTTAGGATTCCGTACCCAAAGGGTAATAACGGGACCCTATTACTAAGACTTCGCTGTTCGTCCATCCGTCCGTCCGTCCATCCGCCTGTCACCAGGCTGTATCTCAAGAACGGTGATAGCTAGACAGTTGAAATTTTCACAGATGATGTATTTCTATAGCCGCTATAACAAAAAATACTAAAAATAAAATAAATATTTAAGGGGTTGTATGGGGGCCCCATACAACAACCTTGATTTTTTTACCGTTTCTTGCTCGATACTAATAACGGTGACTGGTAGACGCTTTAACTATTCACAGAATATTTAATTTTATGTTTTCTTTAAATATAATTAATTAAATTAGAATAAATAATTAAGGGGGCACCCATACAATAAAATTTCAGATAATGGTACGGAACCCTTCGTGCGCGAGTCCCATTCGCATTTGGCCGGTTTTTTGTTTTAACGTGCGCGAGTCCGACTCGCACTTGGCCAAATTTTTGTATTTGTTGTTAAAGCGGCAACATAAATACATCATCTGTGAAAATTTCAACTGTCTAGCTATCACTGTTCTAGAGATACAGCCTGGTGACAGACGGACGGACGGACGGATGGACGGACAGACGGACGGACAGCCGGACAGACCGTTTTTACCCTTTGGGTACGGAACCCTAAAAAGAACGTATGAAATCGGACTACGCGTTGTTAATAAATTACAACTAAGTGTATATTTTGACTTTCATCCCCTCTCCCAAGGGAACCATGCTGAATTTCGGGATAAAAAGCTAAATTATCCTACCTTGTAGTATGAACTCAAATCATGCTAAGTTCCATTAAAATCCATCCAGTAGTTTTGGAGTGATGCGCGGCCGGGATACAGACAGACCGACAGACAGACAGACAGACAGACAAAAATAAAAAAAAATACAGTTTCGGCATGAGTATCATCTACAGAGTATCGTACATTTTTTTTTTCAAAATATCTGCCATGTACAGAATTGGACCTGTTACAGTTTTATTATAAGTATAGATTTACAGGTATAACATCATAGTGTTATATAGTCATACTACAACAAGTCTAAATCCAAAATAAAAATTGATATGCCACTTTTAAATCTGTTACATATAAGCTAAAATACCACGGCAAACTAAATAGTAAAACACAAAACAGTAAAAACCTGCTTCATGGTACTAATAATATTTGACGCGGGGTACGCGGGTCAAAATCCCGACTTAATTTTTTCCTCTCGTAAATTTGTAATTTTGTAATGTAATCCGCAGAGCATGGTGTTATTGCAAACAAAAATATAATAGAATTATAGAGTTGCGTCATCATTAAACAAGTTTAAAGCTAATTACAAAATTAGTCTTGTTTGTAGTACAACAAAAGTTGAACTATACCTAAATGTCGCTCCATCCCAATACGATGGTTAAGTTCTGACATTGTCATGTTTGCTGAATTGGTTAGAGCATACCCCGACTAAAGGAGAGGATGGACGCGGGTTCGAATCCCCCACATTACTTAAATTTTTCCTCTCATAAATTTGTAGTTTTGTAAAGGTTCATATATTTTCAAGTAAAGTATGTTTTACTAATTGCGTTTTTCATTTATATTTATACCGATGACTGGCACAATAATATATTCAATTAAAAAATGATGTCTTCCTATTTAATTATTCCTATTTAATTTCAAATTGTTATTTAAAACGTTTTTAAATTTAAAAAAGGCCATAAATGTATAATGGATGGACAGCGAAGATTTAGTCTTAGGGTCCCATTATTTCATTTGAAAGCCATAAAGACTACCTTAAGTTTTTAATAATGATTAACAAAAACCTAATTTAGAAATGAAAATGGGAAATCCTTAATTATACATAACAGTACTAACATAGGTATGATTAAGATTTGAATAGTTTTGGTTTAGTATATGTTAATGCCTTACTATTATTTTCCAGGCCTTGCCTTCGTCAAGTCACGTTACGGTAATGAGATGTTAAAATGCGGGGGCTACACGTTCACTAAGCACTGCGCAATAGGTCCTAAGGCGAGGTGGATATGTTCAAAGAGCAACAGTCAGGGATGTAAAGCTACAATACGCACCTATGAACAAGACTTCTTGTTTATTCGCAATCAACATAATCATTCGCCATAATTTTCTTAGTAACGGAAAGAATCTACTATTATAATTAACTATTTCACATTGTAACAAATAAAAAAAAGAGTTGCTATTTCTTTTTTTTGTCAAAATATTATACACACATAACTAGGTCTGCTGAATTTTACTTGAGTTTGTATCCAAACTGTAGTGATATTTTTGCAACTAAGTATTTCTTATTTCAGTTTATTTTCAAGATGTGAATGGAAAACGTTACATCTGGTGCAATGGATTTAAGTTCCGGAAAAATCAATCGCAAGGAAACAAAACGTGGTGGCTTTGCAGTAAACGAGAATCTAAGGGTTGTAAAGCGTCGTTAGTTTGTTTCGAACAAATTATTATAAAAGCTAAACTACATCACACACATATTTGAAATTTATTCACTAATCATTAGAATGATATGTTTCTCTTTATAAAAACATAAATTAAAATAAATGCGCATATCATAATTACGTTACTAGCTAAGTCGATTGTGATGAAATGTGGTTGGTTTTGTGACCACAATCTCACTGGATGATTATGTCATGATGTGATCGAAAAGTAAATAAGCATCGGCTAGAATCGGCCATAGGTATATTTTCAGCACCGATAAGCCGACCGAAGGAAGTAATTGGAGGTAATGTGTATAAATTAACCACTGTGAATCATCAAAAGGGTTTTACATTATTTCGCAATGTTTTTTTTTTTTTTTATGTTATTGTGACGGAACAAGCTCGAGGCCTACCTGATGTTAAGTAGTTTCCTCTGCCTATAACAGATGCATTTCGTCACAAGTCACGAATTGTACTGCACCCGTCACCTTGAGACAGTTGTTAAGTCTCATGTGCCTGTAATTTCACTGGCTCTCAAGGACTGCTGCCGGAACACACCGTTAGGTACTTGGTGACAGATTTTCTACTTGAGGGTGGTCGCTAGCCAGGCGGGCATTCGCAAAATGCCCTTCCACCATGCGGTGAAGCTCAAGCCCGCGGCGGGATTCGAACCATGGACCTGCTGCACGGCAGTCCATAGCCAATGCCACTGAGCCATCACTGCTTCAAAACATGAACATCAGTGCCTCTCATTAAATGTTAACCGGATTCCGCAGAGCAACAGCTCGTAAGGGTTTTGATTACAATTTCATAACAACAATTTAAATCGACGTTTTCAGTGTTTCTTGTTTCCAAAGAGGATAAGGTTTGTTTTTTTATTATTTATAGCTGATTAGCTAGCCTTTGACCATTATCTCATGTGATGGTAAGTGGTCAAAGATGTTGGTAATTTAGTTGGTAGCCAAGAATTACTGACTTTCCAGGACAGCTAAGGGAAACACCGTTATGTACTACGGTGTTTCCCTTAGCTACGACGGGTAGCTGTCCAGGCGGGTATTCGTAAATGCCCTACCACCGTCCAAAACATGGAACAAAATGCGAAAAATTATGTTTTTGAGATAAGCTCCGTCACAATAATTGTCTGAAAATTTTATCTTTGGCGTTCCCCCCTTAATTTATTTCATTAATTAATAAATATATTTGTAATCTACTTTATGGATACGATTCTGTTAGAAAATTTGGCACTGTATTAATTTAAAACAGAGGCGTTGTTAAATATTTGTTTTTTGTCAGAACGGATTGATTACAACAGAACATAAACATTCATGTTTCTCGGATTTCACTAAAACAGAAATATAGGAAATGACAGTTTGTAATGCTCGAGCGGCCAAAGAGCTCACACCTATACACTCGTTATAAACTGCGTTTATATCAGTTATTAGAATATATATCAACAACAAAAACAATAAATCTGCAATCTGTTTCAATGTTTTCAAGCGTGTAACTGTCGTTGTACATAATTACAAAAACTTCACAAAAATAATATTCCTACTATAATATATTCACAAATATTAAAATTGTTTGAACCTTACTGTGTTTTTTATGCTATAGTGATGGAGCAACCACGAGGCGCACCTCGTGTTAAACGGTAATCTTTGCCTGTAACAGATGCAAAGTAATTTCACCGGCACCCATACCCTTTACAAAACCGGAACTCAGTAATGTGGACATTACTGCTAGGAGGTAGAAATAGTAGCAGTACTTCCCCGGATGGACTGACACAAAGAGTTCTACTGCTACTAAAATTGCTTGCTCAAGTAATCGTGTTGACTTAATTCTTCCTTTAATTAATGTATTAAAAAAAATAAAACTCGGTATATGAACTCGGTTCATATACCGAGTTATAGTTTAATAGTCACAGTTTGTTTTACGCGACGCTCACCTTTATTCACAATTAAGGAGCGAAAGGCAGTTACTACGAATATCTATTCGTAGTTACTGCATTAAGTACGCTCCTTCATTATTGGTACCTGCGGTAGATAGATTAAATCATCTGATTTAATCTGTACCGCAGGTACCAGATATGATTTATTATTTAATGCATATAAACATACGGGAACGTATACCCCGAACAATGTTCAAAACGTACGATGATTTATTAAAAACAGCACGCGAAGTAGAACAACTCAATATGGAGAAGCACAAGAATAAACTACCTGTTCAGATTGGTGAACAGTCAGAAAGGCTAAGGTGCGGTTTGTGTAAAGTTTTCGGTCACCTCACCGAAAACTGCTTGAAGAAACTAAAATATCATCATCAAGCACCCGCAGTCTCTTCAAAGACCAACACCGTTGAAGTGAACACACAAGCACCGTCACCATCACAACCCATGGTCTCTTGTTATGGATGCGGCTCACCGGGAGTTGTTCGAACGAACTGTCCAACCTGCTCGGCAAAAACTAAATACGATGTCAAAACCGAACAATTGGATTTCTGCACGGTTAACGTCCGTACAGATGCGCGCTCAAGACCAGTGATTCCCATAGGAATCACATTTAATGAACCAACACCAGGTGAACTTTTCTCAAAGGTAGTAAGTAATGCTCTGGTGAGGACCTATCCTGACATAGAGTCTGCACAAAAATGGGATGTCCCGCCGAAGATGCAAGAAGCTGCAGTTCCACGAGAAAGCGCATACATGAACTACGAACGTATGAAGCTTGAAACCAATCAATCAAACGTGAAGAAAACCAGGACGGTATTCGATGGTTATTCTCCATACGCTGACTATATGATGCGTGATGCGAAACTAAACATTCAGGAGGTGGGTGTAAATCTATCACCGCGATCTCAAGAACTTTTGCCCGGTCCAGACCCTTATGCATTAGAAAATTGTAACTCTGAGATTACTCCCAAGCTACCCCATCTAGCTACGCTTAGACGTGCGAAAGACATTCAAGAAGGAAAAGAAATGGGAACGTGTTACGCTGATCAGCGACGACGACAGAGCTTGAATTATCAAATAGGAGATCACGTTCTAGTAACGTTACGACCGATCAGTAATGCATCCAAAGAATTTAGCGCAAGAGGAAGACCTAATAAGAACAACTTGGTTCTGTCTACAGCAATTGTAGATGATGCATTCAGCCGCAGAGGTAGAGGACGTCACAAGAAGAAAAATAGTGACTGCCTACCTTATCTTTCACCTCGTCGGGACGCCTTCGGATTTGATCGGGGAGACTGTAACACCACACAATTAACAAACTGTCCCTACGCATATTCAAGTAATATATGCAACGCCATCTTACGACACCTACGCAGATTCGAACCATAATGTTCACCGCCCTCTATGGTTTACTTCACGCGGACGCCAATAGATGGCGATGTGCATGCTTAACACACGCAAACGTTTGTATCACGTCCAACATATGACTTATCTCGATGTAAACTTAACTATAACTTCAGATCGTATAGAACCTCACGTCTGGTGCTCACTTCACTCTTATGTGGCCCGTCGTTGTTCGATCGACTCTGAATTCCTGTGTATCGCTAGCTGTATACGTATTATTAGGCAAATATACAATACATACTGTACTTAGCGAGCCGTGTTTTTTTACTATCAAGTCGACTGGTACAGTGTACCCCGTCTGCTCACCACACCCTCCTACATCAGGCCACGCTGCCAATTGATAGTGGGCTGGAGCGCTTGGACTACCTGTAGGCCTTCAATTAGGTTGCCTAAATGGTTCCCATGTAGTAGCTGTAGTATAAAAGTAGTGTTGTATGTAATTCATAGTGTTTCGTTAGTATTTCATTTAAGTATAGGCTTAGCGGTGTATATTCTTTATTGACTTTCTGAAACTATTTCTTATAAACGAATGTTATTTTTATTTAATATAATAAACAGTAATTGCATTATAATATTTTGGCGTTGCGTCTTTGAGCCCGAACCTCGTAAGTTATTGTTTTCGTTATATGAAACATAATATATTCTAAATATTGCGAGATCTACTACATTCGACATACTTAAATATATTTTGTAACTTGGCGCTAATCAAGATTTCCAACCATTGTTTTTATAGCACTTATAAATCAGTAGAACGAGGTACCTTTGACTGGTGTGAATCAATTTAGTATTTTAAAAAATCCAAAAGGTTGCGTATTACTTCGTAATGGATACCAGTTCCATAAGCATAAGCTGTACAAAAATGGATCTATTATTTGGCTTTGTATTAATTGGAAACCGATGGGTTGTCAAGGATCTGTCATAACTAAAAGTATAAACTGCAATGGACTGATCATAAAAGAAAAAATGCATTCGTGTAACTCAGATTTCACTAAAGCAGAAATTAAAAGAGAATGACAACTTGTAAGGAGCGAGCGGCCATGAAACTCACACCTATACCCACGATATATGCTCACTTCCTAGATAAATTGACTTCCGCAAGATGTTCCAGGTTTTTCAAGCGTAAAATCGTAATTGTAAGTACGTCATATAAAATAAAAACTTTATTTCCCAAAACTGTCACTTACAGCGTTCCTGTAACATTATTAAAATAATGTATTATTAATTCGACATATTTTGGGTTGGGTTTGTTGAACATTTCAGAAAAACCTTTTTTCTGAAATGCTCAATAAACCTAACCCAAAATATGTCTAATTAATAATAAATTATCTAGGTTGGTTAAGGTTGTAGTAATTATGGCACATAGGATGAATTTATCGTAATAACAATGCCTGTATTGGCCACACTAGCGTAATATTCTTCTATGTTTACGCTTATGCTGCTTACTGGGTGTATTATGATCTCTCTTATGGTATTATTTTTGCTATTTAGTATAATGTACTGTATTTTTTATGTGCAATTCGTCCAGTCCAACAAAGGAAAATTACTGATAGAAGTTGATAACTACACATTTTACAAAAGAAGTTCGAAGAATGAAATAAGCAAATGGTATTGTTCTACGCACTCTCATCATGGGTGCACCGCCATATTGATCATAGTTGAAAATACCATCGTGTCAGCGAAGAATGTACACAATCTCCCTCCTACACGACGTTTAACTAAAATATAACATTTTTGATTATGCAATGTTATTGAAACATTTTTTATTACTTCACACTTGTTTTATTCTATGCTTTTCTAAGAGGTGCTTGAATAAATGTCATGGAATTGTGAAGTTGAGAAGTTTAGAGGCATGTTATCATCATATTTAATACAATATAGAGTATCCATGTCAGAAGTACTTTCAATATAAACTATATTGTAATATTTTCCACAAAATAGTTATATACTCGGATGTGTCTCAATGTATTCACAAAAAGTTTATGACAATTCGCAATTTCTAACAAAACATTACCTTTGGACCGTTTTGTTAGGAACAATTGTTAAATCATAGCCGAACCGCCGCGCGCTGGCTAATTGCGCTAGCTAACATCCTAAAGTAGAAAATCGGTCGCCAAGCACTTAACAGTGTGTTCCGGCGGCAGTCCTTGAGAGCAAGTAAAATTACAGGCACATGAGACTTTACAACTGTATGTCTCAGGGTGACGGGCGCAGTGCAATTTGTAACGAAATGCATCTCACAGCAGGTGGGTCTCGTACTTGTACAATCATGATAGGCTTAAAAAAAATCTAACATGAATCCTCATATCTGATAGTAAAACCTGGATTTTTTTACATAACTACTATTACACTCATTTTGAAATCTTGTGGACTTATGAACTATAAACAAATTACAATATAATGTCAGAGTTTCTTACTTGTGAGCTATACTATACTACTACTACTACTGGCTGATGCACACGAAATCAAATTCTGTTTTCAGCTTGCAAACAGACATAATCTTATTTTTTTTTGCAATAACGCATGCTCCGCGGACGACTCTCGGATCACTGCGGATTGTATAGTCATGCGCGTATCCCGCACATGACTATAATATTTCATCTCGTTGCAATTTTGTAAGACACAATATTCTTATTATTATAAATAAACCCGTACAACACCCATAATCGAATACAACCTGGGTTTCCAACACATGCTCAGCATTAGGAATAAACCTATGCCGAGAAATAACAGCACACAATTTGAACTACCAAAAGAGCGCGACAGGATGTATAGCATACCTAACAACTACTTTACTTAATATTACTTATTAAGGGACAGAATTCTAAAACCAGATGTTAGATTTTGTCCCCACTTCTCCTCGCGTGTTTACTTCGCGGTGTACATGGCGCCACGTCCGCAAGTCAACGGTAATATTTTATTTGGTTAAAAATTTAGAGCGCTCTCTAGTAGAACTAGTAGAAACTATCTTGTCACACACGAATGTGATGTGTGCTGAAGCGCCATCTAGTATGCATACATGATACCAACCATTAGTTGATTGTATGCTGTAAATATCATATTGTGACACAGTTAACCCTTTGCGATCATAGTTCCCGCGAGCCTAAATTTACCATACCTACAGTAGAACAAGTTTAGTCTTGATTATTACCAACTTGTTTGATTTTGCAGTTTTTGTGTATGTTCATTTTTAATGAACATGAACAATGGTTTTGATGAACATGAACTATGTATCTACTTTGATGCAAGGCGTAAGCTGTTACACAATAGATGGTTTATTTATTACAAAAACAAGTATATTGTGTAAAATTTACACAGAAAATCATAAAAAAACTTTTTTACCCCTGATCAAAATACAAATAGCGGGTTATACTATTGGGTATTTTTAACTGACTTCAAAAAAAAGGAGGAGGTTCTTAATTCGTCTGTTTTTTCTTATATGTTTGTTACCTCAAAACATTTGACTGGGTGAATCGATTTAAAAAAATCTTTTATTGTTTGAAAGCTGATACTTGTTGTTTGGTTCCAGTTAAATTTCATCAAAATCGGTCAAGCCGTTTTTGACATACACTCCAATAACTGAAAAATATTTACTTATCTTGATGATATAGTCGTTGACAATGAATGAAGATCGATCCCGTAAGTAGCAAGGGTCATAAAAAGAAGTGTTTTTTTTTTAAATAAAAATGGAAATGACTTCATCACCAAAAAGTGTGAATTAACTTGTCGAAGTCCAACACTAGTACCACGTGCACAATATTGTGATAATAGGTACTTTTGAACTATACTGGTACCGACTTGAACAAGTTATTTCACACTTTTGGGTGTTGGAGTCGGTTCCAATTTTTGTTTTTTTTTTTATCAAGTAGCGTAGTTCATTCATATCCTGGCTTTGTTTCCGCTAACGATCAAGGGTACCTGCTCGTGTCATTACTACAAGTCATATTAAGATTTCACTAACAAAAAATCACATGGAGAATGTAGTAGGTAGGTACAGTTATTGTTTCAATTTGTTAATAATAATAAATACATCTCGTGGATGCTATTGTGTAGAGATGAGTGGAACAACAAAACTTCTAACAAAATAATACCATTATTGAAATCACCCAAGGAGAAAGATAAGTATTTTGTTTGAAAATGTATTACTTTGTATTACTATTCATACGTAATACAACAATATTACATATCGATTATAAAACCGTGGAATTACTGTTATTAACTGTATTTGTCAAAGATTACGAAAGATACGTTTATGTTTGTAAACGACACCCGTGCCGTCACTTGATGTATGTACTTGTATAGGTAGATTATGTTGCAAAGATGCACCGGAGTGCGACATAAAATCGGACATTCTATGAGAGTAGGGCTGCCATCCGTCCGGGTTTCCCTGGATTTAGCATTTTACCAATAACCCTGCATATTAATAAAAAAATAATCGAAAGGTGAATGTTTCGAGATTTGTCTTAATATACTCTTTGTGTAATAGTGTATATCAACAATGCGTCGTTCTTCTCCTCCATTTTCTATACTAGAAAAATAACAAACTTTTATTGATTTTCAAATAATATTTTTGGTGTCCGATATTAATCGCCGGTTTTCAGTACGCGTGTCAAAATTCAATTCATCTAACAAGCCATCACAATTAACAATCCGCTAACTTTCAACGGGTTTCTGGAACGCATATTAATGAAAAATTACAGAACACCTGATTAAAATGCTTGTTTATCTATGATAACATGAAATTTGAAAATGTCGTTCAAATTCATTCATTCTCTAGTGTTCTGTCTTTTTTTAACACATAGCGCTGTCTCTTCTGTTTTGACATGAAATTAATCCCAAATCATTTTTGGCATCACCACCGTTACTATGGTTACCAATTAAATATGACGGATGATCGTAAACGTAAAACAACAAGAGAGAGGAGTTCGAAGCGTTCCTATTTGTCAAAATACAAGCAGATTTGGGCATTCACATCCAACAATACTATTTGCGCTCGGATTTCTAACTGACAGAGTCCAGTCGTGCGAGTGTACGCTCTAATACCTAAAATGTCAACATTGATGGGTTATCGCTAGTGGAATTATCAAATTTCATAAATTTTTATGAATCCAGCAGTGATAGCTCAGTGGCTTTGGCTATGGACTGCCGCGCAGCAGGTCCATGGTTCGAATCCCGCCGCGGGCTTGAGCTTCACCGCATGGTGGAAGGGCATTTTGTGAATGCCCGCCTGGCTAGCGACCACCCTCAAGTAGAAAATCTGTCGCCAAGCACCTAACGGTGTGTTCCGGCAGCTGTCCTTGATAGCCAGAGTAATTCTAGGTTAAGCCTGTTAACACCTTCGACCACATCATCACTTACCATCACGTGAGATTGTGGTCAAAGGCTTACCTATCAGCTATAAAAAATTAAATTAAAAAAAATCCCTTTATCCTCAATACCATCATGATGATTATAAATACTCTTTAATTTTATAGTTATTATGTCAGTAATAGTTTATTGATAGTGAAAGTCACTAGCGTACGTGAAAATGTGCGTGTTTGTCTTCCCTTACTTGTTGCTTTATATCGTAAAAATCGATTAAAATAAAAAAATCATGAGTGGCATTTTTTATTGCTGCTAGGCTACGCTTTGACTATAATCTCACCTGATGGTAAGTGATTGACGTCTGATGATGATGAAGTCAGTAGAGAAGAATAGGCAAGAACAGCCGTCGTAACATACCATTAGATCCTTGGTAATATATTTTCTACTTGAAGGCCAACAACTATCAAGCCTATCAATGATTCTAAAAACTCCCGCCCTCGCATCATGCGGTGAAGTGGAAGACCGCGGCGAGATTCTAACTATGGACCTCCTGCGCATCAATACAAAATAATACCACTTCTAACATCAACGTGAATATGTTGTAGCCGCACATCAGGCGCTAAACAGAGCTTTAAACCATATCTTAACGCCCTCAGCCGAAAGGTGTTTTCTCAAAGAGGGTTGGGGTTTGGAAGGTCCATAACCTACTTATCTTGGAAATGCTTTTGTTGGTATTACAATCTACCCAGCTGCGGTTTGTTTAATGGCTGCTATGGTTATGTTATAGCACTCTATTGAGTAACAAATGAGCAGCAACACTATAATCACGTAGTCTTTAGTAAAATATTTACGTAGTTCTATAATCGGACTCTTGTTCTATACTCGCTCATCATACACACCGCTAGGGAATGGAACACTCTGCCTGAGTCTGTGTTTCTGGTTAATTACGGGGGGGTTTTCTAAACAGGAGTGAATAGGTATCTTCAGGGTAAGCGAGCTGCATCATCGATGGCATCGTCACTTAACCGAGATAGTGGTGAAGTGCTACCCAGTACCTTCGGTATGAAAAATAGCAATATGTGTTTTTAGAGTAATCATACTTGATATAATTCTGTTCTTGTTCTATCTTATCAGTTATTAGAGTAAACGTTGTAGGTAGGAATGCTTAAAACTATTTTTATATATTTTTACGATATCAACACGTTAATCTTAGAATAATTGGTCGATTTTGGGCAATTAGAATTAGTCAGTTTAACAAACCGTTAACGTACCGAAAAGCTTTTCAGAAACCCAAAATTGAAATAATTGTCGATTAATTGGAGATTTGACATTAGTGTTGACAAACAGTCACATGAAGTTTTTAGAAACCCAATCTGCGTATGACAATGGATTAACAAGT
Source organism: Plagodis dolabraria (assembly GCA_963854805.1). Taxonomy (NCBI): domain Eukaryota; kingdom Metazoa; phylum Arthropoda; class Insecta; order Lepidoptera; family Geometridae; genus Plagodis; species Plagodis dolabraria. The sequence goes on along the minus strand of OY978445.1, from coordinate 10,038,723 downwards.
ATTTAAAATAATTTGTCGCTGATTTGCGTTTCAGAAACCGGGGGTAAGAATTTTATTGGTAAGTAAGTTATGGGATAGTATCAATAACCAAGAAGCATCCTCCTATCCAATATATGGGGTTGTTTATATGGCTACCATATGTTGTTTATACAACACAGAAGATGTAACATTTAAAAACATAATGGCTATAATGTGTATAATTTTAACTTTTGTTGAATTACCGGCCGCCCCTTAACACCAAAACGTCCTGGGGAATACTCTCTTTGGTAGTATATCCGCTACACTTTGGTTATTAAGGGCGTTATAGTTAAGTCCTCTATAATGCACCTTACTCGATGTTCTTACGTAAGTATTGGTATGGTGCTAATTATTTCATTTTCTTTTAGTCAGTTCTTAATTCTTATGCTATTCAAGAAAACCATGGAAAGTCTCATTCTAAAGCAGAAGCTTAGGCTTCATCTTTTTGTATTAAGTTTTCATTTCAGAATTTCATTATCTCTATCGCATCAAACGTTTACGGCCATCTTTTTACTACTAATTTATATGTACTAATATATTACGTACTCGATAATACCATGAATATTTCAATAACTTTCCATGTATGAAAGTTTGTGTTTTCTATAGTAGGTAGTGGACAGAAGGACGGTGTTTACTCAACATAGCTTTGTAGTAAATTGAAAATGTTGTTCTACTGTAACTATTACGCTGTGGCAACTCGTGTCCATCCAAGACATACTTTTTCGAGATCTATGAAAAAACGTGTTCAGGTAGCTAGATTAGGTAGTACCTATTTAATGTTCACGTTCATTAGATATACTAAACTCTCTAATTATATGAAAACATGGAAACTCGAGATACCTAATAAATTTGCAAGCATTGTAATCGTAAATTGAATACGCGTCAGAAAACTTAATTATACGTAAATATAATACGTATCAAATAAAAAGTAATACAAATAAAAAAGTCACCAAAAAGAATCTAGGTATGTGAGATTCGATCCACGGTACTCGATCTTCTGATTCGACTTCAGTAGTTACACACTATACAATCATTGACCAAGGTGTCGAAAATTACACACATATCGTTTATGCCTTACTGTCAGACACATTATATTGGTCCACGTACATACGTAAAATTATTATTGTATTATTAAGAATTATGTCGTAAAATTAAAATTAGACCAAAAAGAATCTCTTTACGCTGGATTCGATCCACGTGCCTCTCAATTGCGAAGCGATGTCACTTACTATGCGCTATTTGAACGACGATTGATTTGTCGAAAATTATGTACATAACCTGTGTGCCTTATTGTCAGAAACTGTATAAATTAATCATGATCCATCTAAAATAATTACAACACATTCATTACGAAAAATTCTGAATATTGCTTATAATAATTATTTTAGGTAGCTAAAGTTGTACCTATGTCTTGTAAAATGTTTGAAGTGTTTTTTATATTGCGTTAGGGTTCACAATCATATCATAATTTCATTAATATAAGAGATATATACATAGGTACATGGAGAAAGGAAGCCATAGATGCTTACCTTATTATGTCCATCATGCGTTTTTGACGATTTTTTGCATTCCCAAAGCGTTTATTTATAATTTTACCCATGTTTTATTTTAATTGAGATCGCCGAGAAAAGTGACACAGGTCCGACGCATGACGCGGCTGACCGCGATATGAGCGAGGATGATAGCAATATACGTAGATCGCTGGAGTAAATAGTGCGACATGATGTTAACGCTTCTCGGAATGAAAGGGCGTATGTGACATTTTGTAAACAGGCTCAGTACGCATTAACTGTGCTTTTTTTGGATTAAAATAATCAATGAAATTTATTGTACTTAAAAAATCAATATTTTAGAAAAAAAATCCAATTTTTAATACACTAAAATCTGGCGGAAAAAGTAGGAATCCTCTATTTTCAGAGGTGTTTTTGAGATTTTTTTCTATCGAGCCAATTATTAGGAAACATGTTTTGAAATTGATGAAAGTATTACTTATATCCTTGAGTATCGTGTATTTAAATTGTAGTACCATCCGGTACCTGGTTTATGAGATTTTCCATATCATGTTGGCACTATTTCGTAATTTCCGAGCCTTAATAATGTTTGAAGTAAGGAGGTAGATTCGCTGTACAAGTATCATATATATTGTGTATTTGAATTTTGCCAATCGTGATCCTGCTACGTCTATCGTATGTTTTCCATCGTATACCAGGTAGATAAATAAAATGGATTCATACACTTGGTACACAAAATTATTTAAATGTTTACAGCATCTAGTTTGCAGTTTTCTAAGACAAGGAGTGGGAAGTGAGTGCTGATGTACAATGGAAATAAACATTGTTTGAAAGAACGTGGTCCACGATCATACTGGTATTGCAATAAAGCCAGAAAAGGATGCAAAGCTTCTGTCTTTACTTATGATGAAGAACTTTTATCAATGTAAAAGACGTTCATACTCATTAGAACAAGATACGTACAACATCTTCTAGAAAATTATTTTTAAACGTCCGTAAACATAATTCAAAAGGAAGCCATAATAACTTCCACGACCATTTTTTTGCTTGAAATTGAAATAAAAATAGGTTTGCACTTATTAAGTACAGGTGCTGATGGGTTTTCTTAGTTAAAAGAATTATCCTCAAAAATAAGGAACTCCCACCGCGCGGGGTAGGGGCTGGTTCGATAGTTGTTTATAGTAAGTGTAGGTAAATTGAGCAGGGGGTCCTATACAAAAGAGTTTCCCAAACACAAAGGAGGTTCTTAGTTGAGGCTACTAAAAATGTATGTACGTACATACCATAGCTTTCTCCACCATCTCCCATAGTCGGAGTCTCCTTGCAGAGGCGGCGGTGAGGTCACTTTCCACGCACGTCACAAACATCACGTAGTAACAGTAAAACAGTTCTAATAGGTAATTAAAGATAACACGGTGCGGTGATGCGGCAGTATTTGCACTTATTATTATAATTAAGAAATGCGACACCGTCGTGATGTATGGCGCGGGGCGCGGTCCAACGACGACTCTCAGTGGTACGTGTCAGCCGCGGCGAAGCGAAGCATCATTCGCGGCTCGTTGTGGGTAGTATGAAAAAACTCTCTCTGCATGCTTTGGCATACAAATAGTAACCAAAAAAAAAGAACCAGGTGCGAATTGCATTATGTACCACTTTTATTTAGGAAAATTATCAATGTTAAAATTATGAAGAATATTTTGTTTTGTTTTTTAAATAAGTAACAGTATTTTGCCTTCAACCACACAGGAAAACATTGCAATAGTCCTTATATTCTTAAGCCGGAAAATTCAAGGCACCTTTTTTAAGAATGCGTTTCGTCAAAAGCAAATTTAACAACATTTTGTGTTTTTAATAATTATATACCTTACCTATAACCGTTGTTTATCTTTATTATCTGCCATAAAAGTTTGTGTAATGTTATAAAGGCGGTAGGTAAGGGGTAGTAGTTATTTGTTCTCACAGTGAGCGAGCACATAGAATCGCGAGTTAAGCAATAGACTCAGTAGTCTATGTTAGAACCCCTTGCTCAGTTGCACCTGGTCCAGTCAGAGATGAGAATGTATGCAGTGACATAAAAAATTTTGCTCTCGTGTGAAACATGCAACTTTTCACGTCTACCAGCGAATAAATGCTAAATATACTCGTAGTGTCAAGTAATGCTACTGCAGGAGAAAAGTATCTGCTTTGTTCCTTTACCTTATGCAAAATTGTTTTTTGTTGCAAGTTTTTTAACGCAAAAACCGCCTTAATCTTGCTGAAAATATCCTTGTTGTATAGAATGGAAGGAGATGATATATAGAAGTGTATCTTATACGCTTCTATATATCATCTCATAGATTTATACTGCACGTGTTGCCATTGTATCTATTGCAGTCATGCCTCCAATCGCACCAAGTAAGGAAGGCAGGTAATGGAATAAAAGGGATTCGTATACTTGTATGACAGTATTTTTTTTTATTTTAGTGTCCAGTTTGGATTTTTCGAGAACACGGAGTGGGAAGCGTGTGCTGATTTACAACGGAAACAACCATAGTTTGATACATGAAAATGGTCTACGAGCATACTGGTACTGCAATAAATCTAGTAAAGGATGCAAGGCGTCGGTCACTACTTATGATGATGTAATAATCAAAATAAAAGGAGTACATAATCATTAAAAGAAACTTTCGAGTACTACATCAACAAATAAAGGACTATAATAATAAGAGCTGTAACCTTTATTTAAAAGTGTTAATATCTAACAAATTTATTTATATATAATATTTCGACACATTAATCTAGACGAATATAAACAAGCATGCCACTATTGTAAAGTTGTTATAGTTTTATCTATTGAAATAATGGTGTTATATTAATAAAATGTTATCATGTTACTAAAAAGTGTGTCATTTTGATATTTTTTTAAGAGTAATGTTAATTTAATATTATACCTGACGGATAATATAGAATTATGTTAAAACTATTATGGTATCAGACTCCTCGTGGGACGCCGTGCCACTTTTGTACCTCCAACGCCCTCCCTCTCAGTGGGAGTCATATAAAATACCCGAAAGTGTACACTGCGCTTTTATGGATTATGGCTAAGCACTCCCCGGACGGGTGAGGAATTTGTTCAATAGTTGAGGTTATGGCTTAACGAATGACAACGAAATGATCACTGACTGCCTTGCTGATTGAGCGGGGTGAAGCGACGCTTTAATATCCTTGGATTTACTGACAAAGAAATTTCCAGTAGCAGCTGGGTGTATAGAAATGCGCTCAGTGGAATGCTCACCCTACATTATTTGGTATCAAGACGGCAACTCGTCGGTGTTTAAATACCTACACCGTCAGAAAATATAGGCGGGACAATGTTTCGCGATTCTTTTTACAATATTGGCTCACTTGTTCTGCAAAGTGTGCACTAACATTATTATATGAGACATCCATAGAGATATAAAAATAGCTTTCTCTTTTCTGTGGAGAGATCTAATGTGGATGGTGTAAGGCCACTACTTATTGGATGAGCTAATCATATAAAAAGGAGCAAAAATAAATGCATTTAATTATTAACATGTATCAATTTTAAAAAGCTGCGGATTGTTGTATTACTTTGTACTAAGCTAGCTGACGCTTGTGCCATGGCGGTGTACTATCTGATAGTAATCACCTTACAACCATTCTGTTCCCCTTATTTTGACTTTTAACATTAACTAATTCTAGCATTTTATTTTTCAGTCACATTCCTCCCAAACAAATTCAGAAAAAATATAGCTGTTATGTATGGCTATACATTCTACTGCAACGCTCACTCCAAGAGTACCAGCTCCTGGCAGTGCACCAACACAGGGAAGTGCAGAGCGCGGTTCACACAATCCATTATCGACTCCTCTATCATTCGGGCTAAAACAGATCACAACCACGCACCGCCTTTATTTAGAATTGTTAATGGAATATACTGTAAAATTTAGTAAAATGTTAACCGAATATTGCGGTTATTATTAATAACGTTGTGTTGTTCGCTAGATAGTGATCGCAATTTTATTATTTGTAATCTTGCAGCCGCACAAATACTTATTATTTTGCTACGAATATATTCGTAGTATTTTGACAATTCTGGATTCTTTCCCTCCAAGATATAATACTTATTCAGAAGCTATTAGTAGTGTAAATCAATGGACGCAAAATTTCAGAATCAGTAAAGCGCGAATAACGATAGAATAGTTTTTAAGACTAAAGGTTCGTTTAGAATAAATTTAATATTTGTTTAAGCTTAACAATCGATTTCAACGAATGTTATCTATTATCATCATCAGCTGAAAAATTACCACTACTGCTTTAAGCTTCACTCTTTGAACATCTCAATACGGCTATTCATAATTTTACAAATAATAAAATATTTTAATTGTAAGAAAAAAACTAGTTATTTATTTGCCCTCATCATCGTAGAACGGAAATATTTTTTATATTTGGGAGTCCTCACTGGATGAGAATTGAATTTTATTGACAGATTTTGATGGCACTTTGGTTGATAGCAGAGTATGTTTAGAAAGAGAGATTGGAATTGTTTAAATAAACTATAGGCAATATTTAAATATACTATAATATATAATTCTCGCTGATTTTGTCGTTACCATTGTAATATATTAACTATATATGAATACATAATTTACATTTGTAACCAGTCCGGAAAATCCTATATCCACTCTCTTTCTCAGCAACAACTACCAAAGACATATTATTATGAAAATATATAACGACTGTGTGAATATATTTATGTCTAGTTATGACGATATTCATGATATGTCCCAACCAGAAATTTTGCTTAATAATTAAATTTTACATCTTAAAAACTCTTAACTACATTTTTGTCATTCATTACAGTGACATTTCACAGTCTAACAAACAAATTGGAATTATAAATGGATACACATTCTACCAGCATCGACTATCACCTAACACACAGAGCTGGAGGTGCAGGTTTGGTAGTCATTGCAAGGCGCGGTTCATACTCAGCCACAGTGGTGTTATATTAAAAGGCTATGATATAGAACATATTCATGCGCCTCCAAGGTATAAAATCTTGAACGGCATGTACATTAAGCTGTGATTTAATTATAATTGCTATCTTCTTATATTTTGAACACTCAACAATAAAATAGATTTATTTTCTGAGATATTTTTTTTAATTTTCCATAGAACCCAGGAAGCCAAGAAGACCAACTGGTCTTGAGGAATTTGAAGTAATTTGAAAGATTGTCAAAGTCGTTGATTGACGACTTTCCAGGAAAAAGGAAAACTAACTGACACTTTAAGTAGAAAGATCCAATATAATAATATGGGTATACCTACTCCATCCACTCGCAGGTGAGTGTTAGTTAAATGGTCATTCTAAATTATTTCTTAATTAAAAAAAGGTCCTAATAAATCTCAAGTAAAAGACAGTCACTACCAAGGAGAATTTCAGCAGCCAATCCTACCATTTGATTAAAATAACAAAGTAGTAGAAGAAATCGACATTCATTTTAATGACGAGGACATGCTTGTAATCCATCGGTACTAACCAGTAGACTAGTATATCCGCACACAGTAAAGGAATTGATATTGTAGTGCCCTGTTTTTTGCCTGATGTGCAGCAACACCCTCCCACGTTCGCGTGTATAATGATATGCTGTATATTCGGTGCTTTTGCCGTTAGTTGTATGTTGCTACACCTAAGTAGGACATGGGACATTCTCATACTAAAGCGATTTGAGGTTATTACATAATAATTATTCATAATTAATAAATATCATGAAAAACTCATGGAAAAGAAAAAAAATACGCAGTTAAAATAATTGATATTGGAGATTATTGTTTCAAATACATTTTGCGTCTCTAAAACCTTCTCTCATATTTATATTAAAAAATATCAGTTGGTAATGCTCACAAGAGCCTGTAACTTGAACGATTTTCTACGAACTTAAGACGAAAAAAACATCATAATTGTTAAAGTAAGCTTATTAAAATAAGTCATTTGAAACAGAACCAAGCCGCAGTGCATTTCAATAGTATTCAGCCAAAATGTTGAATTATTGGCACTGAAGTTGTAATGGATCACCTATGAAGCTTGGGGTCCCAGCTCAAAACCTAGATATTTGTGTGATGAAAAAAATATCTAATATCAAACCTTTGGCTTTTGTAGTGTGTTCATTGTTTATTTGTCTTCCGTTTCCGGGACATGAATATGTATACCTAACATCTTCGGAATCAGACTTCTACTTCTTTATTAGAAGGTATTATATTATACAAACGTTCATTATTTAGAAAACTTTAGAAGCATATTCATTTCGTTATGACCACATTGTCACTAAAATTAACTTAATTTTTCAGGTGCAATGTTTACAATATCTCGTTATGGCAACCCGATGATCATTATCCAGGGGTTCGGCTTCAGTAAACATCGGACGGCGGGAGGTAAAACTCGGTGGAGATGCACACGGAACGTTGGGTGTCTAGCGTACCTCTATACCATAGATAATAATATTATTAAATTTCATAATGAACATAATCACTAAGTGTTGGCTACACGTTAACCACGTTGAGAAAAATCCTTCCGACTTGAGTACAGTTTGCAGCTGGTTTGTGATTCAACCGAACACTACTAAATGATACAAGAAGCTTATTCCTTTTGAGTAAACTCATGTACATACCGTTAAATTTTCATGATAACAATATTAACTAACAAAATTACAAATTTACGAGAGAAAAAATTATAGTCATGTGCGGGATTCGAACCCGCGTCCATCCACCCCTTTAGCCGGGGTATGCTCTAACCAATTGAGCTAACATGACACAATGACTCATAACTGTAATTCTTGCTCTCGGTCTTCATGCAACCATCGTATTGGGATGGAGCGACACCTATAGTTCAACTTCCGTTGTACTACAAATGTAATTCGCCTAGCAGGCGTCATTGCAAACTTAACAATATTAAAAAAAATATTAACTTAACCTTCAATACTAACAAGAATATGTGGCATGTACATTTTTCTTATAAATTATGGTTACATCTGATAATAACTTAATACTAACTTTAATTAATTACTACCTATAAATAATGCAGAATAAGTATGTATAATAATAACCAGAGCGTGAGCTGTATCGTAAGATTCAATCTCTTTAATTAAATAATTTATTAGATTAAGTATATTATGCATGTGTTATAATCTCATAATATAATAATATTTGATTCGTAGTTTTTACGAATGAACATAGTCAGGTTTTACATATCAGATTAGAAACGTACCACACTATTTTCTTGATAATACTACAGGCTTTATGTTTAACAAGATTTTATGTTTGTTTAAATACTCTAGCCTAAAGTAATTAAGAAAAACATCTAGAATCATGCAAAGAATCAAATGATCTCAAGTTATGTATGTATGTTGTGTGTACCTGATAATAACAATGTGTAAGTAGTTAAGAATTAAAATAATAGTGTGAAGTAATAGGGAGATAATGGATTCCGATTTCTGAGATATTAAGTAAGTTTGAATACCTACAGGAATGATGGCAATTTTTTTGCTTCATTTTCGAGTTATATCTGTTTTGTGTAGTTTTTACAATAAATATAATAAAATAAAATATTATGGCGTGCTTAGCGAAAATCACAAGTACAAATTTTTAGAGCTGTAATTATATTTAGAAATATTGAAGAGTAGCGACATCATTACTAGTTTAGGTGTTTGAAAAGTTTCGATACGATTAATTCTGGTGGTATGGATTGAAAAGTTGCGATGATGAATTCTAGTGGTATGGCCGCACCGTCTCCTATAACGGTTCAAATAATACGTACATTGGAGCAGATAATGTCGGCTCAGTAGAACTAGTCTCGATAGCACAGTGGTTATGTAAAAGGCACCCACTGCGAAAAACCGAGATGAAAAATTTGTAAAGGAGATATTAATTTATAATACAACTCTGCCTAAAGTAAAGGCGTTTTGACACAGATTATGGTTATTATATAATTTATTATTTATCAAACAAGCAAAAATTTTCTTGTTTTATAAATAAACTGCAAAAACCAGAACCCAAATTGTATTGTTTTTATGAAACTTGTGAAAATATATAAATGTTATAAAAGTCATCAATAAATAAGTACCTAGTTAATATTATACATATTTATGATAGCGATAACCAAAATGACCGCAAGTCACTAGCAGAAGCCTGTTTGCTTGTTATCATCGGAATGCTCATATTTTGTCCCTACTTTACAGTATTTTGTTTAATCCTTCATCCCCGCGCTACCTCAAGGAACGTTTCAGTTTCCTTTCCACTTCTCATTTATGTTCTTTTCGGTCGTCAAATAACCTTACACTTTCAATACCTGAGCACAAGACTAAGTTCTACGACGAATCATTTTCCACTGAAGCTGTACGTTTATGGAACTTGTTGCCGCTCGAAATAAAACGTGCACCCTCTATATATGTCTTCAAACACCTTTATAAAACTCATTACCTTTCTTGCTAAATATTAACACTACTACTATTATTGTAAAACTGATTCCATCGTTTTGTGTTGTTTAGTATTCATATCGCTGCAAATATTGTAATAATTGTATGTTTTTATGTAATTGTATACCATTATATAATGTATGTATTTTATGTATATATTCATATATAAGGTGAGTATTAATTCATCAACAATACTGCGGGGGATGGTGTAGAATCGATACCTGAATGTGATCCACTCATAATTAATTTTCACATAAACAAAATTAATACTAACTATTGCCTAAGCTGTGGCGCGTTGACTTTGACAATGATAGCGACGTCAACACTCGCGGCCGCCGTGGACTAGACTCACATATACACACACGTTCTAGGTATTCTAACGCATTGCGAGGGCAATGAACTCGGTAGGTATACCTACGCATTGCGAGGGCAATGAGCTCGGTATTAATTTTGTTTATGTGAAAATTAATTATGAGTGGATCACATTCAGTTATCGATTTTACACCATCCCCCGCAGTATTGTTGATGAATTAATACTCACCTTATATATATATTTATTTATATTTGTTTATATATATTTATATTAAAGTTTACTTTGATTTGATTTGATGATGTAGGTAATTTGCGTTATTTTTTTGCCCAACTCTTTCTTGTGTTGGAAATTAATGTTCATTTTCTAATATTAATTAGTATTGTTATAGATTGCCGTCCGTGCATATCTGTTGATCAATATATATATAGTAAAGGGTTGTCTGGAAGAGATCGCTTTCAGCGGAAAGACCACCCATTGTCACACCTACTCTTATTTATTATGTTTTAAGTTATAAAGTGTGTATTTCTGTGTCAATAAAGTGTCTGTGTGAAATCTATCTATCTATTGGCAGTGGGCTTCTATTCCCATATATAAAAAAGAATGAAATATATAAAACTGAATAGTAATAATAATAAAGTAATAAAAATAATATCTTTTTATTATTAATTATTACACATAAGGTACACAACTTGCTGTAATTCTGCCTTTGTTTTAGTAAAAGCTGTGTTACAAAAGGCAGTCTCTTATTGTCGTAACATTCGTACCGTATGGTAAGTCTGTACCACAAGGTACAAATGTTTAATATAACGACACTAATAGCTGTTACTTTAGATCATAAATTACACGATGTATTCTAGAGAATAAATGCTTACAATGTATTTATATGATATCTGTATAGTTTTGAAGACTACAAATAAATTCTAAATATGTATTCATCATGTTTACTTTTTTCAGCTTTTAGTTACAGATTTGGTGTCTTTCGTGGGGGATTTCGACTTATATATCAGGATTACATATTCCACAAGTATAATAAAAACAGCAACATTTGGAGGTGCTCCAGCAAGTCTAAGGGATGTTTAATGTTTTTGGAGACAGGTTGATGGTTGTAGAACCGAATCACGTCCATCCACCGAAGATTCCAAAGTTGTTTATGTGATAGATAATACACAACTATTATGATTATTTTGTAAACTGTCATGACATGCACGGTTAAGCTTAAACGACTACACTGTTTTAACAGACATGGATTATTGTTTTCATTCCAAAATAATCTTACTATTTATGTATAATCAATAATTACACCTATAAAGAAACGTCTGGAGTTATTGAATTTGTTATTTTACAAATATGTGAAGTAGCAAGTTTGTGTTGATATTTTTATGCTTTATGTTAATTATTTCTACTTTTATTTGTAATGCAAGGTTGCAAAATAGTTATTAACTAAAATAATTTGCGTTCGTGCTAAACAAAAGTCACGACAATACAGCGAAGTAAATTCTACATAAAATAAAAACTAATTAGCGTTTATTTATATGACAAATTAAGAAAGATTATTAAAAATTGAGATTTAATAGAAAATGTTCTTTTTTTTGGAAATGTTAAAGGTTCTGTGCTAACGCGGCGTCTTGCGTGAGCGATCTTGATGCGAACGCGAAGCGGCGCGGCGCAGCGCGAAAACAACAAGCAGTCAATACCTATATAAGTGGCCTACGTGGTCAAACGCTTGTATGGTGCGGTGCGGCGCGATATGGTATGGTGCATTGAATTCGCGTCTCACCGCATCGAATCGCTTCGCAATCGCGTTCGCTTTGAATCGCCTACGTAAGACGTCGCGTAAGCAATTGCTATCTTACACTACGATCCTCAAGATGCCTGCCAAATTTGAGGATTAAGGCAAACGCCCTTTAAAAACCTTAAAACATTATTCACCTGACAAAAAATAATCTGGGTGTATTCAGCAGTGAACACTTCGGCTGATACATTAGTGGAATACTCGCAAAATTCCCCTCCCTGTTTGCAGTGTCGGAGTTTTCAGGCTGCACCGTTTTGAGTTCGGAACCTAACAACTGCCGATAATTGGTACGGCGGCGGCTTACCGTGCCCTCGTCTCCGAAGCACGGAAGCGGTTTATACTAAATGCCACTAGTGGTCACATATATCTTACCGCAAAGTACCAAGTAATAACCACTTGGAACACTGTTTAACCTAATTGATCAGTTAAGAATTAAATAAGAGCGAACAACGGCGCCTTTTTATACAATTATGAGCAACTTTCTTTAGTATTTATACAGGGTTATTGGAAACATGCTAACAACCTCTTAGGGTTGACTTCTGCTAGTCCTAACAAACATTTGGAGATGATTTTTTTTGCTGACCGACTTCCAAAAAAGAAAGAGGTTCTCAATCGTCTGTTTTTTTCAAGGTTTGTTACCTCAGGACTCTGGACTATGGGTGAACCGATTTTAAAATTTCTGTTTTTGTTTGAAAAGTGATGCTTGTAGTTTGGTCCCATTTTAAATTTCATTAAAATCGATCAAGCCGTTTTTGAGTTACACAAAAATACCTGAAAAATATTTACCTATCTTGATGATATAGTTTTTAAAAATGAATGACGATCGATCCCCTTTAGTGACCCTTGCTACTTGCAAGGGTCACTAAAAAGTGTGAAAAATATTTTTTAGCAAAAAATCGAACTTTTAGCAAAAATTTTTTTTTGCGAAAAACCTGTTACACCCAAATGTGTAAAATAACTTGTCGAAGTCGGTACCATGCGCAGTTTTGTGATAATAGGTAGTTTTGAACTATCATGGTACCGACTTCGACCGAATTTTACACATTTGGGTGTTGAAGTCGGTTCCATTTTAGCAAAAAAAAATTTTCGAAAAAATAATAGATAAATTCGTTTTTTTTTATATATTTCTGACGGAATAAGCACGAGGACCACCTGACGACGTTAAAAGTTCCTTGTACCTGTATTATTTCATATTTTTATAACTTTGCTCGATGTAAATATTCAAAACTCCATCCGAAGGGAGCACGGCGCGGTCCAGTGTTGCCGCGGCGGGAGCTCTTGGCAAGAAGAAGGCGTCGAAGAGAAACACAAATTTCGTAAAAAAAATATATAATCTCAAAATGTTTGTTAGGACTAGCAGAAGTAAACCCTAAGAGGTTGTTAGCATTTTACCAATAACAATGTACATCATAACATAAACAATAGCAGCTGAAGAAAAAGATCAGCACCGTTTCAATCAAAAAATTTTTGTGATGCGTCAATGCTTTAACTTAATAATTTTCACGTAGGCTATTTCAGTTCAAATTTGAACCTTCGGGATAGCGCCAATGTATTGCAGAACCCATCGTATCGGCTGCTTTTTGAGTTCTAGCTCAACGGATCCCAGAGATGGCGTTAGGAGTGTAGGTAGAATGTTATTGAATTAATTACTAATATTTGCTATAATAATCTACCTACAAAAGCCATACTAATGGCTCGCTACAAATATTTTTCGATTTGAGGGTACGTTGTGGTGTCATCATTCTACGCGCTGCTTAACATCTTCAACTTACATCGCCGCTGCGTGTTAACACTATTATTTTCACTGAATAATTGAGTACCCAAGAAATAACGTTTGTTTTAAACACAATATGTATGGACGTCCCAGTGCAGTGATTGTAACATTGATATCGGTTATGTAATGATTTGTTTTTTCCTGATTGTTTGCAAATTTGAGGCAGTGATAGCCGAGTGGTAATACCCGTTGAGTACTGTGCCACAGGTCCATGGCAAAAGGACATTTTGCGAATGCTCGCTGGACTACATACCACTCTCAAGTTGAAAATCTGTCGCTAGGTGTGGTGTGCTAGATATCCTTGAGAGTCAGTAAAATAATTTGAAGCGCTCGTAGCCAAGTTTGCTTAGCCATTCTGAATCGATCAGCAAAGTTAAGCAACGTCCGCCGCGGTCATGACTTGGATGGGTGACCGCTGGTTGGGCATTTCTACTGAGCGCTTCCGTGCTTCGGAGGGCACGTTAAGCCGTCGGTCCCGGTTGTTGTCTTAGGATAGCAGTCGTTACAGCATGGTGGTAGGGCACTTTGCAAATGCCCGCCTAGCTAGCTACCACCCTCAAGTAGAAAATCTGTCGCCAAGCACCTAACGGTGTGTTCCGGCAGCTGTCCTTGAGAGCCAGTAACTCTAGGTTAGTCTGAACAACATCCTCGACCACATCATCACTTACCATCAGGTGAGATAGTGGTCAAAGGCTAACCAATCAGGCATAAAAAAAAAAAAAAATATGAATTCATAGGCACATGAGACTTAACACTATATGTCTCAAGGTGAAGGGCAGATTTCGTCACAAGTAACAAATTGCATGTTATAGGTAGCAGTTACCGCTTAACATTAGGCGGGCCTCGTGAGAGTTCCGTCACAATCCCTAAAAAAAAACTGGACGACAGATTTTATTTCGTTATATTTTTTTTACCGGCTTTGACTTTGTTTAACAAAATACTACGAACTATATACAACACTACAGCAACAACAATAAAAGCATTAAGACAACCTAAAAGTCTTAGCAGACTCACAGGCAGTCCAAATGCTCCAGCCTACTACCAGTTGGCAGCGTGCCCAGCATTTCGTTATATACCTCGAACATTAATTACAAATCTAAAATGATGATTGCAGTGCACTTTATGAGGCAGAGAAATGGAAAGGAACGCGCGATATGGAACGATTATGCATATTTTTTCGGGAGGAAAACTAAGAGTACAATACTGTGGCAGTGTACTTTGTACCCAAAGTGCAGAGCACGGTTCATTTTGAACCTCAAAGGAGAAATTATTAAGGCGATAATGGATCACACTCATGCAGCCTCTAAATATAGAATTATAGATGGCGTGTACATTAAAATGTAACTTAACAATAAAGTGATAATTATTTCTTATAACCTAGTTATGTTGAAAGAAGTTTAAATTGAACATCATAATATTTAAGACTCCTTGGGTGGTGTGTGTTTAAAAGTGCCGCTTTGAAATCTCTACGTTGAAATCGATGGGTCGGATATATTAGGCTTATCGCATCTATATTATTTTCAGTAATAGTCTGGAACGATGCCCGATAGATGACCTTTGGCTAGCCCCCATTCATAACAAACAAATGTTTGAAAAGAAGTGCAAGTTAGACATCACTGCCCATCCCTGAGGGCAGTAAAACCATGACAATATTCCATGTGCTATTTAAAGCGTTTGCTTAAAATTTCAAGTGATCTATTGCATTATCTTTAAATAATATGATTGCTGGTGCACCCTGTAACTTTGCTCGCGTGGATACTATACATGCGTGGATACTATACTTATACATGATATGACAATACTATTTATGCCGATTTAAATAAATAAGGTAGGGATTTGTGACACAGCTTAAGAGATTTTTAATTATGAACAGCTGTAAAGCCTTGAATAGTTATCTAATTTCGAGTTTCCTGGATAAATATGTATATCACTTTTTAAATATTTTTATAGTAAATTAGGATTGGCAGTAAATTTTTTAGAAAAAAAATTATACCTCTCCTTTAAAATAAATACATTTGTGACAAATAAATTATCAGAACACGGTATTTTTATTGATGTCCTACACGAGCACGATTCTAATTAAAGGAAATGAATAATGCTCTGAATTCGTGAATATAGATTACCAGATCTCCAAATTCTATTGAACTTATACGGTCATCTACTTTGGTCCTTTAAATTTCTTCTTGAAAATTACAAAATAATGTGTAAGACATTGTTATTTTTTACGAGTAAAAGTAAACGACACTGTATATGATTTGTTTATGCCGCAAAATAAATGTGGTCATATAGTTTTAAAACCGACGAAAACTATTTTACCAAAAACTTTGCCATATGTCTCATTCCCAAAATCGAATCGTTCTAAAGAGATATAGAGCGACACCTAAAGCCAATAAGATTTAACGTATAAACAATAACTATTTTTCGATTAGCTTAAAACTTAACAACGATTATACCCGAATAAAAACTTTTTTATTACCATAATTCCAGCTAAACGGATAAGCTTGCAATTTTTTTATTATTAACCTTCTTACTTGTTCTTCTTTTCAGTGTTTTTGTTTTCAACCTGCAAAGGAAAGCTTTTAGCTTTGGTAAACGGATACCCATTCTTAAGGGTATATTTTAGACCATACAAAACGCAGCTGCAATCTCATTTTAATAATAGCGAATTAAACTCAATGATTTTTTACCTACGTAATCACTACCCTAATATCTAGGTTTGTGGTGCATCAGATTTTCATTAAATTATGCAGTTTTGAAATTACACTAGCTCAAAAACTCGTAATTTTAGATTAAAGAAAGACCCAACTATAAGCACCTCTTTCAAGAAAAATAAGCATGTTTTAAATATTTCTATTGCACCACAAACATTGGGAATATAATGAACTTTCTATAATGGGAAGTTATTTATACATGTGTACTATACTTTTTAAATAAATCTGGAGCTACTAATAACTGGCTAAAACTCCTAAAAACGAATGCTATATACTAAACGCTATATAATAAAAAAAAAATTATAGGGTAAAAGAAAAAGGATTTAAGCCAGGAACTATAGGTCTAATAATAAACTATATTTACATGCGACTTTTTTTTTAATAACAAGTTGAGTTTATATGAAAGTCCACACTTTGGCTGGCGGGTATATGTCCTTAAATTATTTTAAACACAAATCGAGTGGCTACTGGCGATGTCTAATAGTAAACAAAAAATGTACGGCGCGATTTATTATGTCGTCCGATGGACTTGTGACAAAGTCAAATTTAGAACACAAGCATTATCCTTCAAGTTGTAAAATTATAAACGGGGTTTATTATAAACTTTAAAATACTAGAATATGGTACATTAAAATAACTTTGTACTTAGTAAGTGTTAAGAGTTAAATGTTAAGGATACATAATGATATATTTTATATACATAATTTATTTATTTTTATTATATGTACGAGTAGCATTTTGGTATTTAAATTGAAAAAAATAAATATATGAAACAAAATTATTGAGAATTATTTAAAAGAGTATGTGTTGACTAAAATGAAAACTTGAAAACTGCAATTGTACACCAGAAAAAAAACGCACACCGTATCAACGTTGAAGAGAAACTACTTCTTTAAATTATAGTTTAGATTTTGAAATAAATCACGTATCCTATAAAAATCAAATAAAAATAAGTTAATATAATACTAATCTCCCTAGACATTATATTTCAATCAATCCATGTAGCATAAGAGAGAAGTTTGTAAGGAATGAAAACATTTGATGAACTTGTTTCAGAGCCAATTTTCAAAATGAACAAAAAAGGCTACCCAATTATCCTGTACAAAGGACACCGGTTCAACAAGCACAGTAACAGCAAAGGCGTAAGAGGGTACTTTTTGTGCGCCAAGTCGCATAGAGGATGCAAAGCTCAAATTCGGACTTACGAGGACGTTATAATTACAATGAAAACTGAACATAACCATATGGATTAACCCGTAAAATTAACGCAAAGACAAGATGTTAAGAATGAATCCTGGTGATATATGGAATGCTTGTAAATAATATTCCAGAGAACTTTACTTACGGATATGAAAACGTAGGTGCAGATCAAGATTTTGGGAGCTAATACAGTTTTTACTGAATCAGCTAATCTAACAAGTGCTAAATAGATACACTTGAACAGATTTTTGCAAAATGTATTTATTGCAAACGCAGCAGTAAGAAAATTCTATGTTAGTCCCGATTATACTTTATAGGGCCTATAGTTAATTCCTTTACACGTATCCTTAATTTTTTTCTTTATAGAATAAAATTAAAGAATTGACTCTAAAAAACGCTTGTAACGTAAATATCTTAATTATCATTGTATATGTAGATAAAAATATACCATTAAAATAGCAAAACTTTATCAAGAGTGCCAAGTTAAGTTACATATGCGATTTAAGTTACTAGTTAACTTTTATTAGTTATAAATAAGTGAGAAATAATAAACTTTCTATCGTTTGTCACCCTTATAATTTCCAGCAATTTAACTCGCTTTAAGAAATCACGTATAGTCCTAAAATCTTCTTTACAATATATACGACGTGACGTTCATCGACCTTATATTTTTATAATAACGGGAGAAACGGAAATGTCAAATAAGGATACGGCTCCTGGTTGATACTATTAGTGTCCGTATGTGCATCTACTGCATTCTTCCTGTCTTTGTCATTAACGAAAACATATCATATACAACGGCAGTGTAACTATGTGCTTGTGTTACTTTTTGCCCACCATATGGTTCTGTAATATTAGAACGTACCAGATCATCTTTTTTTTATTTAAATCAATGACGACGTTCGCAAAATTTTCGACACAATTTTATTCTCCCTACAGCATTTTTGCTTTTTAATGATATTCTTGTGTGTTTCATACATAATTAAATATTAATTATTAACCGGCAAAACATTCATGTAAGAGATGGAATCGCCGTATTCTATTTCTGATCGCTACGGTGAGGTTTTTACCGGTTGATTAATAACATTTCCCTATATTAAAAAGATCTACGCACGAGAATAAAATATATAAAGCATTCTTATTATATTCGTTTTCTTTATTTATAGCTCACAGCTTAGTCTCATGTAAAGTTAAGTGATGATGTGATCGAAGATGTTGTTGAATTACTAGCTCTCAAGGACAGCTGCCGGAATACACCATTAGGTGTTTGGCGGCAGATTTTCTACTTGAGGGTGCTAGCCAGAAGGCCATTCGCAAAATGCCGTACGCCTGCCATCTCAACACTGCAGTACACGCGCCCTAATTGTGTAATGTTTTACTTGCGTGGGGTGAATATTAAGACCATTTTAATTTATCTCTTTTGAGATGAATATTGGAAAAATATCAAATAAAATGCGTTTTAATATTGTTATGTATTTATTTTTTACTCTAAATATTATGGCACTTTAGAAAATAATTAAATAAAAATAAAAATAAAAATGAAATTTAAAAAAGGAGGAAAATCTCATGGATTTTTCTAAGACTCCAGATATTATCGGTTCTTTTTTATTGTTTTGAAATATTTTTAATTATTTTGATAACAATATTGACAAAATTGGACTTGATGGTCAGGACAAATCCATTTATTGCATGATACTCGCATGGGGTGAAATTCCGTCCCGCAGCAATTTCTTGCCTTTTTTTTGCCACTTGCGCCCGCGTTGAGTGCCGGCAGCGTACTGACCTTTAACCTTATTAACTTGACTAGGATTACACTTAGGGACGCAATGACTAGTCAAATATTTTAAACAATATTGGAGAATACATTGGTCTGGGGCGAATATTCACCCCGCGCGTGTACTGCAGTGTTAAGACAACGATCGGGACTGAGAAGCGTTCTGTAGTAATGCCACTATTGGTCACCTATCCAAGTCATGACCGCAACGGACTTCACTTTACATGGTTAAAAATAACTAAGTAAGCTACGCTACGAAGGCTTCCAAATGGTATGGGGTATTAATTCAATCGGAAACCGACCTGCCTTTACAAACGATGTTAATTTTTAGGGAATATTTGTGAGAAACTATCCTAGCAATATATTGATCGATCTGTAATTGCAGTGTTCTAACTGATCAAAAATATTTTTCGAAAAAGTTTTTTTTTTTCTCTTCATTCAACATCTAACAGGAAAATTTGGAACGGAAGTTTTTATTTTCCTAATCTATATAAGCCAATGACTGTTTCATATTAAAAAATATATTATTTATTCCCTTCTAGAACCTACGGCAATGTTTGGTAAGTCTCGTCACGGTAAGCCGGTATTGTTGTTGGGACCTCATCGATACAATATGCGCAAAAGCAGCACGTCTAAAACCAGATGGGTGTGGGCAAGGGTCAGTCTTGGATGTCGAGCCACCGTCATAACAGTTGAAGATAATATTTTAACTTTAAAAAATGATCACAACCACTCGTGGGGACTATAATTGATGACTATAAGTGTTATCTTAAAATTTCGGAATATTGAACGGAATATTATAATTTTGTTGGTTAGAGAAAATAATTCCGCCTGTAGAATTAGAACCAGGGACTACAAGTCTCAGTTCTGTCTCTTTGTCCCTAAGCTCATAGTAGATCATCAGAATTGGTATTGAGAGCCAGTTGTATCTGGCCTACGAAATATCTAACAGAACGGCGTGCGGCGCCCACATCTGCAACATAGATGATAATAAAATAACAGATGGATAAATATGAGGTTACTTGCGGCTACTGTACTGCTCAGGGGTAAAGCCACAGAGCTGGAGACCAGAGAGTTCGAATCTCGCTAGTAACCATTATTTTTCCATCTATCAGAATTTCATAATTTTATGATTAAATTGTTTTAATAGTAAAAATTGTTTATAATTATTATGAGACTAAAAATACAAAAATATATTTAGTGACAATTCCACCTAATTGTAATGTTAAGTCGACATCACGTCATAAACGGTTTAGCTACGTGGCGCCTTTGTGCCTGAATCCATTCATTATAATTGTTTTATGTGCTTTTTGTATTACAACAATTTATTTAAAGTATTTAAAAAAATCATAAGAGATTTTTGAACTTTTTCCTTCTTTTACTCTATTTTGACTTCGAATTCTGCCGTGATCAACAATATTAAATCATCAACTATATCAAACGGGCAACAAACCAATTTAAATTTACGATATTCTGAGATCTACAGATTTCGACGCATTGTGCCAGAAACGCAAATTACCATACCCGCTGAGGACTATATTTCACTCAATTTCATGATGTGTGGGAATGGTTATGGACATTAGAGGTATATTAGGCGCATGAGTAAATTAAAGAGGAAATTATTTATCCGCCTTTATTATCAGCAAAGAGTTTCTAATCTTACTATCAAGTACGATCATAAATGTATGACTACACCGAAATAAATTTCGTTTTCTATTTAACATTTCTGGTACTATGCGTGTTAAATAAAATACTGGTCATTTGTTAAAACAAATTCTGGTCATCTTGTATCGAATAGATTAGTGTTGGAAATATGGGTGATGGTTGTACGGAAAATTGCGTGTCAGGCACTTTGCGTTCAAATATCAGTTATAGCCATTTGCGTCGTAAAACTGTGGTCACCTGCATGCCTAGTAATTCGCTATTGAAAGTGGTCACATGCGTATCAGGTATTTTGCGATTGTGACTTTTGCGTTGAAATCGGTCTAGATACTAACAGCTCTTTATTAAACTGCAACTTCTGAGGAACTGATATCTCACACTGTGATCCCCAAGACGCCTGCCAAGCGTGAGGATTATGACAAATACCCCCATAATGGGGGAGGCTGTGTTCAGCAGTGGACGATTCAGCTGATACAGTAAACTGCAACAAAATGTGTTACTTGTTAAGAGTAATTGAGTTTTAATTAGTTTCATTGCGTAATACTCCGAGCAAAGCTTTATTTATACACATTTAATAATAATTTCACCTTGCAAAGAATTAACCGTTTAAAAAAAAGGAGGACGTCGGTTTTTATGTGTATTACATAACTCTTTACAGGGTGTATCGATTTTGATGATTTTTTATTCCCATCATGTAATCTCATTAAAATTTTAATTTGATGAAAAGTGTTTGAGTTCTTTCTAATAATGTGTATTTTATGTTTGAAGTCGGTTTTATTCACAACATTTTAACTATTACAACTTTTTTCCATCTAGAACGCCCAATGTTTTCACTGACTCGAAATGGAGGGCAGATGATAGTACATGGCAACTACAAGTTTCACCATTATCGAGCGTGTGGCTTCGGTTCCAAGAAGACGTGGCGATGCTCTCAGTGGAGATTTGGATACTGCAGGTGCTCGATTGTCACCGTGAATGACACCATTGTAAAAATTACAAATGGTCACAACCATTAAAATGAAGATTAATTTAAGTATAAATGCACAACAGAATGCTCGAATAGTACGTAATGTTTGAAATGCAGAAGGTAAATTCGAATACCAGTGTGAAGTTGGCAGCCAAAATTTGCAGCCAATAATCCGACAAAATTAAAAAGGTAAATTAAGTTTTATCAAATTACTATGAAAATAATAAACGTAAAAATTCCTGAAAAGAATAACAACTACGTTGATATTATTTTGTGGTATATAATTTGTGTAGTTGTATATTGAACCAGCCAAAGAAATTTTTTTTTAAACACACTAATTTGGCTGCTGGCACATTTAGACGTGTAGGACCCCAGAATATAACCAAATATATACAGAACCGGAAAGCAGTTAAGACAACCTATCATAAAATGGACAAAAGAATGTGGCTAAACCAAAACTTAACCCTTCAATGTCCATCGGATAACCACTTACTAAAAAATCTGTTCACGAACTCAAAAAACCAATGATTTCAACCACTCAGACCCCAGAACTTCCTGTTTTGATAATTGATTCTTTTAATTACATACACATGCTACTTTAAAACTATTGTCTCATTGTGGCTAAATGACATCTTAACCCTACAACCCTTATTACAAAATATACCCAAAAAATAAATTATTTTATATTCAAGCATATAACTGCTTAGAACCGCAAAATGTAGATCTGTTAGTTTAGTTTTATAAAGTGAAACGATCAAGTTTCACAATTGTTTAACCTAGAAAGTGGCTAAATGATAGGGTAACCTTTAATATTCGAGCTCAAAATATTCCGAAGACTTTTTTTAACATGCATTGTTTTGGCTGCTAGCACATTTCGACATGTAGGACCCCAGAATATAACAAAATATATACCGAACCGTAAAGAAGATAAAACAGCCTATCATAAAATGGACAAAAGAATGTGGCTAAACCAAAACTTAACCCTATAATGTCCATACGAAAACCAGTACTAAAAAATCTATTCACCAACTCAAAAAACCAATGATTTCAACCACTCAGACCCCAGAACTTCCTGTTTTGATGATTGATTCTTTTAATTACATACACATGCTACTTAAAAACGATCAATTCATTGTGGCTAAATGACATCTTAACCCTACAACCATCGGTACAAAGTATACCCAATAAATAAATTATTTTATATTCAAGCATATAACTGCTTAGAACCGCAAAATTTAGATTTATTAGTTTAGTTTTATAAAGCGAAACAATCAAGTTTTACAAATGTTTAACCTAAAAAGTGGCTAAATGATAGGGTAACCTTTAATATTCGAGCTCAAAATATCCCGAAGAATTTTTTATCATGCATTGTTTTGGCTGCTAGCACATTTCGACATGTAGGACCCCAGAATATAACAAAATATATACAGAACCGTAAAGAAGATAAAACTACTTATCATAAAATGGACAAGAGAATGTGGCTAAACCAAAACTTAACCCTGCAATGTCCATACGAAAACCAGTACTAAAAAATCTATTCACCAACTCAAAAAACCAATGATGTCAACCACTCAGACCCCAGAACTTCCTGTTTTGATGATTGATTCTCTTAATTACATACACATGCTACTTAAAAACGATCAACTCATTGTGGCTAAATGACATCTTAACCCTACAACCCTCAGTACAAAATATACCCAAAAAATAAATTATTTTATATTCAAGCATATAACTGCTTAGAACCACAAAATGTAGATCTGTTAGTTTAGTTTTATAAAGTGAAACGATCAAGTTTCATAATTGTATAACCTAGAAAGTGGCTAAATGATAAGGTAACCTTTAATATTCGAGCTCAAAATATTCCGAAGAATTTTTTATCATGCATTGTTTTGGCTGCTAGCACATTTCGACATGTAGGACCCCAGAATATAACAAAATATATACCGAACCGTAAAGAAGATAAAACAGCCTATCATAAAATGGACAAAAGAATGTGGCTTAACCAAAAGTTAACCCTACAATGTCCATACGAAAACCAGTACTAAAACATCTATTCACCAACTCAAAAAACCAATGATTTCAACCACTCAGACCCCAGAACTTCCTGTTTTGATGATTGATTCTTTTAATTACATACACATGCTACTTAAAAACGATCAATTCATTGTGGCTAAATGACATCTTAACCCTACAACCATCGGTACAAAGTATACCCAATAAATAAATTATTTTATATTCAAGCATATAACTGCTTAGAACCGCAAAATGTAGATTTGTTAGTTTAGTTTTATAAAGTGAAACGATCAAGTTTCACAATTGTTTAACCTAGAAAGTGGCTAAATGATAGGGTAACCTTTAATATTCGAGCTCAAAATATTCCGAAGAATTTTTTATCATGCATTGTTTTGGCTGCTAGCACATTTCGACAAGTAGGACCCCAGAATATAACAAAATATATATAGAACCGTAAAGAAGATAAGACAACCTATCATAAAATGGACAAAAAAATGTGGCTAAACCAAAACTTAACCCTACAATGTCCATACGAATACTAGTACTAAAAAATCTGTTCACGAACTCAAAAAACCAATGATTTCAACCACTCAGACCCCAGAACTTCCAGTTTTGAAAATTGATTCTTTTAAATACATACACATGCTACTTTTAAACGATTGTCTCATTCTGGCTAAATGACATCTTAACCCTACAATCCTCATTACAAAATATACCCAAAAAATAAATTATTTTATATTCAAGCATATAACTGCTCAGAACCACAAAATGTAGATCTGTTAGTTTAGTTTAATAAAGTAAAACGATCAAGTTTCACAAATGTTGAACCTAGAAAGTGGCTAAATGATAGGATAACCATTAATATGCGAGCTCAAAATATTCCGAAGACTTTTTTTAACATGCATTGTTTTGGCTGCTAGCACATTTCGACATGTAGGACCCCAGAATATAACAAAATATATACAGAACCGTAAAGAAGATAAGACAACCTATCATAAAATGGACAAAAAAATGTGGCTAAAGCAAAACTTAACCCTACAATGTCCATACGAAAACTAGTACCAAAAAATCTGTTCACAAACTCAAAAAACCAATGATTTCAACCACTCAGACCCCAGAACTTCCTGTTTTGAAAATTGATTCTTTTAATTACATACATATGCTACTTTAAAACTATTGTCTCATTGTGGCTAAATGACATCTTAACCCTACAACCCTCATTACAAAATATACCCAAAAAATAAATTATTTTATATTCAAGCATATAACTGCTTAGAACCGCAAAATGTAGATTTGTTAGTTTAGTTTTATAAAGTGAAACGATCAAGTTTCACAATTGTTTAACCTAGAAAGTGGCTAAATGATAGGGTAACCTTTAATATTCGAGCTCAAAATATTCCGAAGAATTTTTTATCATGCATTGTTTTGGCTGCTAGCACATTTCGACATGTAGGACCCCAGAATATAACAAAATATATACAGAACCGTAAAGAAGATAAGACAACCTATCATAAAATGGACAAAAAAATGTGGCTAAAGCAAAACTTAACCCTACAATGTCCATACAAAAACTAGTACTAAAAAATTTGTTCACGAACTCAAAAAACCAATGATTTCAATCACTCAGACCCCAGAACTTCCAGTTTTGAAAATTGATTCTTTTAAATACATACATATGCTACTTTAAAACGATTGTCTCATTCTGGCTAAATGACATCTTAACCCTACAATCCTCATTACAAAATATACCCAAAAAATAAATTATATTATATATTCAAGCATATAACTGCTTAGAACCACAAAATGTAGATCTGTTAGTTTAGTTTTATAAAGTGAAACGATCAAGTTTCATAATTGTTTAACCTAGAAAGTGGCTAAATGATAAGGTAACCTTTAATATTCGAGCTCAAAATATTCCGAAGAATTTTTTATCATGCATTGTTTTGGCTGCTAGCACATTTCGACATGTAGGACCCCAGAATATAACAAAATATATACCGAACCGTAAAGAAGATAAAACAGCCTATCATAAAATGGACAAGAAAATGTGGCTTAACCAAAACTTAACCCTACAATGTCCATACGAAAACTAGTACAAAAAATCTGTTCACGAACTCAAAAAACCAATGATTTCAATCACTCAGACCCCAGAACTTCCAGTTTTGAAAATTGATTCTTTTAATAACATACATATGCTTCTTTAAAACGATTGTCTCATTGTGGCTAAATGACATCTTAACCCTACAACCCTCATTACAAAATATACCCAAAAAATAAATTATTTTATATTCAAGCATATAACTGCTTAGAACCGCAAAATGTAGATCTGTTAGTTTAGTTTTATTAAGTGAAATGATCAAGTTTCACAATTGTTTAACCTAGAAAGTGGCTAAATGATAAGGTAACCTTTAATATTCGAGCTCAAAATATTCCGAAGAATTTTTTATCATGCATTGTTTTGGCTGCTAGCACATTTCGACATGTAGGACCCCAGAATATAACAAAATATATACAGAACCGTAAAGAAGATAAGACATCCTATCATAAAATGGACAAAAAAATGTGGCTAAAGCAAAACTTAACCCTACAATGTCCATACGAAAACTAGTACCAAAAAATCTGTTCACAAACTCAAAAAACCAATGATTTCAACCACTCAGACCCCAGAACTTCCTGTTGTGATCATTGATTCTTTTAAAAACATACACACGCTCCTTTAAAACGACTGTTTCATTCTGGCTAAATGACATCTTAACCCTACAATCCTCATTACAAAATATACCCAAAAAATAAATTATTTTATATTCAAGCATATAACTGCTCAGAACCGCAAAATGTAGATATATTAGTTTAGTTTTATAAAGTAAAACCATCAAGTTTCACAAATGTTAAACCCAGAAAGTGGCTAAATGGTAGGGTAACCTTTAATATTCGAGCTCAAAATATTCCGAAGAATTTTTTATCATGCATTGTTTTGGCTGCTAGCACATTTCGACATGTAGGACCCCAGAATATAACAAAATATATACAGAACCGTAAAGAAGATAAGACAACCTATCATAAAATGGACAAGAAAATGTGGCTAAACCAAAACTTAACCCTACAATGTCCATACGAAAACTAGTACTAAAAAATTTGTTCACGAACTCAAAAAACTAATGATTTCAACCCCTCAGACCCCAGAACATCCTGTTTTGATCAAAGAGTCTTTTAATTACATACACATGCTACTTTAAAACGATTGTCTCATTGTGGCTAAATGACATCTTAACCCTACAACCCTCAGTACAAAATATACCCAAAAAATAAATTATTTTATATTCAAGCATATAACTGCTTAGAACCGCAAAATGTAGGTCTGTTAGTTAAGTTTAATAAAGTGAAACGATCAAGTTTTATATGTGCTTAACCTAGAAAGTGGCTAAATGATAGGGTAATCTTTAATATTCGAGCTCAAAATATTCCGAAGAATTTTTTATCATGCATTGTTTTGGCTGCTAGCACATTTCGACATCTAGGACTCCAGAATATAACAAAATATATACGTAACCGTAAAGAAGATAAGACAACCTATCAAAAAATGGACAAGAAAATGTATAACTGCTTAGAACCGCAAAATGTAGATCTATTAGTTTAGTTTCATAAAGTGAATGAGGTGATCGTTTTTAAGTAGCATGTGTATGTAATTAAAAGAATCAATTATCAAAACAGGAAGTTCTGGGGTCTGAGTGATTGAAATCATTGGTTTTTTGAGTTCGTGAACAGATTTTTTAGTACTGGTTTTCGTATGGACATTGTAGGGTAAAGTTTTGGTTTAGCCACATTCTTTTGTCCATTTTATGATAGGATGTCTTATCTTCTTTACGGTTCTGTATATATTTTGTTATATTCTGGGGTCCTACATGTCGAAATGTGCTAGCAGCCAAAACAATGCATGATAAAAAATTCTTCGGAATATTTTGAGCTGGAATATTAAAGGTTACCCTATCATTTAGCCACTTTCTAGGTTAAACAATTGTGAAACTTGATCGTTTCACTTTATAAAACTAAACTAACATATCTACATTATGCGGTTCTAAGCAGTTATATGCTTGAATATAAAATAATTTATTTTTTGGGTATATTTTGTAATGAGGGTTGTAGGGTTAAGATGTCATTTAGCCACAATCAGACAATCGCTTTAAAGTAGCATGTGTATGTTTATAAAAGAATCAATCATCAAAACAAGAAGTTCTGGGGTCTGAGTGGTTGAAATCATTGGTTTTTTGAGTTCGTGAACAGATTTTTTAGTACTGGTTTTCGTATGGACATTGTAGGGTAAAGTTTTGGTTTAGCCACATTCTTTTGTCCATTTTATGATAGGATGTCTTATCTTCTTTACGGTTCTGTATATATTTTGTTATATTCTGGGGTCCTACATGTCGAAATGTGCTAGCAGCCAAAACAATGCATGATATAAAATTCTTCGGAATATTTTAAGCTCGAATATTAAAGGTTACCCTATCATTTAGCCACTTTCTAGGTTAAACTATTATGAAACTTGATAGTTTCACTTTATAAAACTAAACTAACAGATTTACATTTTGCGGTTCTAAGCAGATGCTTGAATATAAAATAATTTATTTTTTGGGTATATTTTGTAATGAGGGTTGTAGGGTTAAGATGTCATTTAGCCACAATGAGTTGATCGTTTTAAAGTAGCATGTGTATGTAATTAAAAGAATCAATCATCAAAACAGGAAGTTCTGGGGTCTGAGTGGTTGAAATCATTGGTTTTTTGAGTTGGTGAATAGATTTTTTAGTACTGGTTTTCGTATGGACATTGTAGGGTTAAGTTTTGGTTTAGCCACATTCTTTTGTCCATTTTATGATAGGATGTCTTATCTTCTTTACGGTTCTGTATATATTTTGTTATATTCTGGGGTCCTACATGTCGAAATGTGCTAGCAGCCAAAACAATGCATGATAAAAAATTCTTCGGAATATTTTGAGCTCGAATATTAAAGGTTACCCTATCATTTAGCCACTTTCTAGGTTAAACAATTGTGAAACTTGATCGTTTCACTTTATAAAACTAAACTAACATATCTACATTATGCGGTTCTAAGCAGTTATATGCTTGAATATAAAATAATTTATTTTTTGGGTATATTTTGTAATGAGGGTTGTAGGGTTAAGATGTCATTTAGCCACAATCAGACAATCGTTTTAAAGTAGCATGTGTATGTAATTAAAAGAATCAATTATCAAAACAGGAAGTTCTGGGGTCTGAGTGGTTGAAATCATTGGTTTTTTGAGTTCGTGAACAGATTTTTTAGTACTGGTTTTCCGATGGACATTGAAGGGTTAAGTTTTAGTTTAGCCACATTTTTTTGTCCATTTTATGATAGGTTGTCTTAACTGCTTTACGGTTCTGTATATATTTGGTTATATTCTGGGGTCCTACACGTCGAAATGAGCCAGCAACCAAATTAGTGTGTTTAAAAAAAAATTCTCTGGCTGGTTCAATATACAACTACACAAATTATATACAACAAAATAATATCAACGTAGTTGTTATGCTTTTCAGGAATTTTTGCGTTTATTATTTTCATAGTAATTTGATAAAACTTAATTTACCTTCTTAATTTAGTCGGATTATAGGCTGCAAATTTTGGCTGCCAACTTCACACTGGTAATTCGAATCTGTTTAGAATATAGAATGATCTCTCACTCAAGAGTAGAAGATAAATTTAGAAATGGAGCGGGGCTTTTTGTATTTATAGATGATATAGTGAACAAAATATAAGTACAATCATTTAATTCAATTAAGTTCAATACTCACATGATGTATATTTAAAGTTCTTAGTGTTAACTTTTTACTAATATTTCTGTTGTATGAAGGATTATTAATTATAATGTTATTTAACTAGGCAGGCTTCCATTTATAACTCTCTATATTACGAGTACCAAGCTGAAAACTTATATACCTACATTATGTAAACTCGGTAGATAAGTAAAGCATGTAGGTACTAAAAAGGAAATAACATAAAAAAAGAATAAAAATGTATTTTATTTTTAAATATAAGTGCATGTAAACTATTTTGAAGCAACGTCCGCCGCGGTCATGAGTTGGATAGGTAACCGCTAGTGATATTACTACTGAGCCCTTCTGTGCTTCGGAGGACAGGTTAAGCTGTCACTCGGTCCCGGTTGTCGATTCAGGATGGCTGTCATTATAGCACGGTGGTAGGGAATTTGCGACTGCCTACTTGGCTAGCTACCACCTTCCAGAAGAAAATATGTCGCCAAGCACCTAATGGTGTATTCCAGCAGCTGTCCTTGAGAGTCAGTCATTCTAGGTTAGCCTGAACAACATCTTCGACCACATCACCACTTTACATCAGGTTCGATAGATTTTATACTTGATTCGCTTGTGGTCGCTAGCCAGGCGGGCATTCGCAAAATGCCCTACCAACATGCGATGAAGCTCAAGCCCGCGGCGGGATTCGTACCATGGACTTACTGCGAGCGGTTATTAATTTAAACCACGAGGGATATATCAGAATAAAAGTATATTTTTAACAGAGTTGCTCTTACGTTCAATATAATATAATTAAAATATAATCAGAATAATATATACCTATACTAATTATAGAAATCAGGTAAGGTACGCGCTGAGGCCCGTGCTCGTCGCCTGGTAATAATACTTACTAAATTGTGGATAAAACTCAGGATAATACTGACTACGATTTCCGAAATCTGTGGCAAAGGTGTAGATTTTGTAAAACCTTTATTTAAATGCATTTTATAAGATTATTTTTAACAGTAAATTTCGTATTTATAGTATGTTTTGTGACGCAGCCATCGGGAAAAAAGTTGGCTCTCATAGACGGATACACGTTCTACTGTCAAAGGAAGTCAATGAGTACGACCAGGTGGTGGTGTACCAGGGGCGGGAGATGTCAAGCCAGGTTCACACTGGAGCTCAATGGAAAAACAAAGAAGGCGAACATCATACATAATCATCTACCGCCGAATTATAAGATAGTTAACGGATTTATTGAAAAGTTTTAAATAAGGTATGATATGCGTGCTATGTATGTATTGTAAAAGTCCCACTAGATAGAATTATTACTATCCCTATAATGCCTCTTATAGCCTTTTATATGTCTTAGGTTAAACAAGAGGATTTAAACTGTACTTAGAAGCAAATTAAAAACATCAGACTTACCTAATATTTTGAATAATCATATGTTATTTTAATATTATTTTGTATAATAATGTTGCTTATAATATGGAAGATCTAATCCGTTCCCACCAGCAGCACTCCGTTCATGAGTTGAAAGGCAGTCGCCTTCCTCAGCTCTTTTGAAGAGACGGAGCAACGTGTTATAAAAACTAGGTACACTATTAATGGATTTGAACATGGAATTTTTCATAAATTTGACCAGGGATGTCTTAAATTTAAGGAAACAGCTCAAGCCATCCTGATTCAAAGATAAGTCGCGGACCTTAAGTCCCCATCATCGGGCCTGGTGACGGTGGAAGCAGTTCGCCCCCACATAAGTCACTGGTTAACAAGGCGGCCCGGCTCCCTCTCATTCCGAATGGTGTTAGTGCTTGCCAGGCACGGATGTTTCGGCGAGTGCCTGCACAAGATTGATAGACTGGAGACCACCACCTCACGAGTCTGTCACGAACACGACTCGTGGACATCGTGATCGTGTGATCGTGAGTCACACTGTTGAAGAATGTGCCCGAGGAGCTGCATGCTACGCGTAACGCGTTCATAGGAAATAAGGAATAAAAGGAAATAAACGGTCAAATGCGTGTCGAGCCACGCACAATGTAGGGTTCCGTAGAAGCCCATTATCATAATATAGAATGATTCTGTAGTTCTTTATTCTCCTCCACTTTCTTCCTGCTAAATCTAAGAAATAAGAGTACGATTGACGCCAAGTAATTATTACAATTTGTAATTCGAAAATGAAACAAAATTCGTTTATGAATTCTTTAGGTAGATACTCGAATGAAAACGTAACGATAGCGCGATTCAGAATCCGTTGGTACATTGTAAGAATTTGAATTTCATTTAATTTATTTGCTATAGCATAAATAATTATTATATTATAAAATATTTGTGATTATACATGAAAGAAAAATAAAAAGTATACACCGATAAATGCAAGTAAGCTTATAAATAGACTATTATACCATATAACTAGTCTGGCCATAAATACTGTAACATAAAACCTTTTCAGCTTTAGAATTTGGAACGCGTTTATTACTTTTATATTTTCTTTCGATTTCGCGCCATTTCATATATTCATTCGTGTTCATTATCAAATAACAATATGAAATGAGGTGTTCAAGAAAATAGGATCAGTATTCGCCTTGTGCAAAGTAGGTATTGAGCCGTCGCGTCGGTCATATTCCAGACACTTCAAAAGCTTGGTATCAGCCGTAGGTATGTTCGTATATCGTAATATCAACAGATATAACAACACTTCTTCTGTCGAAGACCATAAAAGATCAGGGCAGCCGCGTGTCTTAGAACTACAAATTAATGCTGTTAAAGCCAGAATTGGCCGAAATCCCATTAGGAAGTAAAAATATTATGATAACTCAACAATAATCTTATTGCGAGAAATGAAGGTTCCCGCTAGGAAAGTGTGGCGTATCATAAAACAAGACCTGAAGCTCGGTGCTTATCGTCGATATACAGTGTATGCCCTTAATCAATCATTAAAATTAAATAGAGTGCCTTCCGTTGCGATACGCAAGTAAAGGGCACAGAAATATTCTCTTTACCGATGAAAAAAATTACACTATTGAACAGCACTCAGCAAATTGATGACGTGTGAAATGAAGTGATCGATGACCTTGGTAAGACAGGTACAGACAGCAAACACTTCTAGTGTTCGGCGAAAATGAGGTCCAAAAAGTACTATATACCTATATAAGTCGAATCTTTGTACTGTCATATCTACATCTATACTAATGGAAATAGTTTGATTCCCGGGAAAGGACAAAGGACAGTTTTTATCCAACTGCGCAAAAAGAGGATAATAGTTTTGCGCGATAACCGCAATACGCGCGTGTGGAGCCGCGGCTTGAAAGCTAGTCTATTATGTATGACGTCATCATCATCATCAGCCGGAAGACGTCCACTGCTTAACAAAGGCCTCCCCCATAGATCGCCACAAAGAACGGCTATTAGCCACTTGAAGCCATTAGCTATAGCGCAGGTATACCTGCGACTTTCACGATATCGTCAGTCCACCTAGTGGTATGAAATAGGGCATAGTTATCGTTTTAAGGTTTTTTATTTTAGATTAAGTTTTCAATGTCAGTCTTTACCCCTTATAAATAACCTTGTGAATAACTACTTCATCTTAGTCACTTAAAAGAATTTATTCTATAGATTGTATATTTGGTACAAACTTATCCAACACCCAAGTTCAACGACTATTACTGCTAAACTAAGAAAGTTATCTCAACGGCTATACTTTGCCTTTAAAGTTCATAAAACGCACTATCACCTTGAATTTTTTCAGATTTTTTAAGCCAGCAGTTTAGCTTTTAGAGGGGGGGGGGACGCCCTGCTGGAACAAAAAATTGCACTTAAAAGTTTAATATTTCGTAAATAGAGCATTAAATCGAAAACCAGTATTAGCAACCCCTAAGTCATTTTAGAAGACCTATTCAACCATACCACACACGATGAGATAAACTACGAAAAAAAAATTCATCTCCACATCTCATGTGGGACCATAAAAAAATATTTTTCAAAATTTTATTTTACCACTTTGTCGGCGTAATTGATTTACATATCCATACGAAATTACAGCTTCCTAGTACTCACGGTCTCTTAGCAAAACCTCGGACAGACGGACAGACAGACGGACATGACGAAACTATAAGGGTTCCTTGTCAGGACTACGGAACCCTAAAAAGGAATGTTTCAGATAGTGTTAAAGCTTTTATTAATTTGTTTATATTTACTATACCTACCTGTTTAAGAACCAAAAAAAGTATTTTTAGTAATTAAACTTATGTCAACATACAAAGAATATACCTACAACAACTTGATTTCTTTTATTTTTAGTAAGTTTCATGCGGCAAAAATCTGGAAAAGTAAGAGCAATATGGAACAATTATACATATTATTGCGGAACCCGAACTAAAAGTACAATCAAATGGCAGTGCACAAAGTACCCGAAATGTACTGCTCGATTCATCATGAACCTTGAAGGAAAAATGATCAAGACAAACACAGAGCATACTCATCCGCCCAAATATTAGGTTTGGATTTAAAAAAATAAAAAAACAAAATTTTAAATTTATATATAAAAAATATATTCATTCAGTAATATATAAACTTATAACTTCTTAATTACAACAATCACAAAAATAACTATTAATTGCGGAAATCCATATCCTATAATAAAATTTAAAATATTTAGAGATAAAATTGAATTAACATTTTAGAAAAACATTTAAAACATAAAAATGTATCTAGCGACAATTCCGCCAAATTTTCCTGTTAGGCCGACGCATCATAAACGCCACATAGTCAAACCGGAAGAATTTTCGATGCGGGCGCTTCTACACGAAGCATCCTCAGGAAGTCTTGACTCTTCGACGATGGAGAATGATTATTCTCGATCGTGCGCTTAGCGATAAGTTTGTGACGTCACATCTGCGAAACAGGAAAATTAGGCAAAACTGTCACTAGATATATTTTACATTTATTTAGTGTTTTACTAAAATAAATAATGTTTTCTGAAAATATTTGTTACTATAATAACTCTTCGTTACTTTTCAGCAACTTGAATATATATGTGACTTGTATGTATATGTAAGTTTTTTTAATATGATTACAAGCTAATGCTTGTAATAGTCTTGTGCGGAAATCGAACCCGCGCCATCACACCCCTATAGCCGGGGCTTGCTATGACCATTTAAACTAACCTGACATAGGACTCTGACTGAAAATTGGGTATACTGTTTTGAAATTGTATGATAGAAAATTACTATTAACACTTCACATTTATGATATTTGTTAGCTTGTAGGTGTTTAAGGAATTCTTAAAGAAACATATGTGTATTTACTACATTTAATTTATTTGTTCAAGGAGAACCTTTGAACTTCATAAAACTACAAACAGGCAGACATCTACTGGTGATTGGAGAGCACAAATACAGCGCCAATTACTGCCATGAGGGCAGGCGGTCAACTTGGTACTGTTCTAAGAGGAAAAGCAAGAAGTGCAGCGCCAAAGTAACGACATTCAAAGGAGATCTCATAAAAATGTCGGGCGAACATTCGCACTGATTGTTTTATCCAACGGTGTACTTATAAAGATAATTGATTTAACATTTTAAATGTATTATTTCATTGTATTAATTCAAAGGCGTTGTTTATCATTCGTAATTTGCGTGGATAAGTGCTTCTTATCGGCCAGCGTGGAAAGGTTTTTGAAATTTGAACCCTTCTAAAAGTTCCACAAAAATGAATTTACCTTAAATATTACTAATCATGTAGTTTTGTTTGTAATTCTTACTACTCTTACTTAATTCTTACCATCGTCCTCCAGTGAGGTGAAAAATTGTGTGTTGCACGTGGCATCAAAATGATTATGCGTCTCGTACCTTTGAAACCTTCGGTACTCATAAGATTTTATATTTTGAACCACTCACTATGTTCGTTGTTTAATCTTAGAATCTTCGCTGCCTTAGGTCTCAATAAAAGTACTCGTGCCTAATAATAATTTTCCAGATTTTTTTTTTTATGCCTGAGCCTGAGTGATGATGTGGTCGAAGATGTTTTTCAGGCTAACCTAGAATTACTGGCTCTCAAGGACAGCTATCGGAACACACTGAACTTGAATATCAAATAACTGTTTTCTGTTGATTCCAGATATGATAACTGAAATCATCTTTGCACTGAACTCGAAAGGAAAAAATATAGCAGTCGAAAATGGTTACAGCTTCACTCGTTATTATAAACAAATAAAAAACACGACTCTGTGGCGATGCTCGTCGTAGTGGAAATGCAGCGCGCGATTCTCGTCACTGACTAGAGATCCTCAAATTATTACCAAGGCTTTTTTAGTTCACAATCACAAACCTACTACTTTCAAAATTATAAATGGCATTTATCATACTACTAAGATATAGTATACAAACTTTAAGAACATTTTTAAATATTATTTTAGAAACAATGTGTTTTTATTACCTATTCCGCAAGGCAAGTAAACCTTGCAACAATCAAGACACTGCTACTGTGACGGACAGGCGGGCAATTTGTCTGTATCATCACTTATATGAAAAAATAATCGATTAATTAACTAGTAAAGAGCTGATGATCTGTAAATCTGAATTTGTAGAATTTATGATTCAGTGTAGTCGTTTACAAAGGGCTAAACAGATTTTCTCAGTCAAATCACCTTTTAAACCAAAGAAACTTAATCAAAATCTTAGGCTTATAAATTTGGGAGATACTATGTGGTGCAGACAGATATTTTATTGATATACTTACATAGAACTATAACCTATATTATGTCAACTTATATTCGTTATAGTTCAATAGTTACATTTTCAAAGAATAAAGCCTTTATTACCATCATATAAATATATTTTCAGAAGTCCTAATTACCAAAACAGATGAAGGAAAACTAAGGCTGTTTGTCGACGGATACAAATTCTTTATGAAGGGTAAATATGGCGAGAAGATGAGATGGGCATGTTCCACCCACCATACGAAGAGATGTTATGCTTCAGTTGTGTGGACAGGTGAAGACCACGATATCCTCAAGATAAATAACGAACACAGTCACCCAAAAGAAAATTAATTAAAATGAATCAGTTTTACATAATAACAAACACTTTCACACAATCTGTGTTTTATAAAAATTTATTGTCAAGTTTTGTTTTGATCGTGATCCTGTTTGAAGTTTATAATAATACAACGATTTCTATCTACATATATTTGTAATTCGTCAAATTATGTTTAAAAAAAATTCTATGTTTTTTTTCTTTTATTTTGACACGTGTAATTTTGAGATTGTTTATTAGTCTGGGAGATGTTTCTACCCCCCTTACATAATATTTTAAGTATATTATGAAACTGTACTGTACTGTAACAGCCGGATCGTCCACTGCTGTCCACAGCCTCCCCTACTAAGGGAGTATTTGCCATAATCTCCACGCTTGGCAGGCGTCTTGGGGATCGCAGTGTAAGTTGGCAGTTCTTTAGAAGGCGCTGCTGCCCACCTTCAAGTATTTTTCCCTTAGTCGCCTCTTACGACAACCACGGGATGATATGGGGAGGTGCAATTCTAGCCCGGCACCCCACGGGGTATAATAAAACGAAAACTTCAAATTTGTGTGTGCCTCAGATGAGAGAACTAATTCATGATCTTGGATGTGCACGGATACTGTACAAATGATTTAGGTTAACGACCCACACGTCTTCACACACTCCTGGAGTACAAAAATGGTGATCCATTTAGTTAAGTAAATAACTTTAGAAAAACAATTTGTGTTGAATTAAAATTAACGGTGAGTGTAATGTGAATTAACTGAAATTAAAATGCCTTAAATTAGAAAGGACTGAAACAATGTAATAAGTTAAGTAATTTGCATTGTTCATAGCCAATAAAACATTATGGTACAATATCTCCTGTATGTTTTTTATTTATAGCTGATAGTCACTATCTCACCTGATGTTGAGTGAAGATGTGGTCGACTATGTAATTGCTAGTCTTTGACCATTAAATATCTTACCTGTTTGTAAGTAATGATGTGATCAAAGATTATGTTCAGGCTACCCTAGAATATCTGGCCCTCAAGGACAGCTGCCGGAACACACCGTTAGGTGCTTGGCGATAGATTTTCTACTTGAGGAAGGTAGCTAGCCAGACGGGCATGCCCTACTACCATTTTAAGTATATTAAATGCTAACTAATCTAGTTTAAAAAAAAATATGTAAAACAAACTTTACTTTGAAAACTATCTCGAATTTTGCCCACATTTATTTATTAACTGTTCACAAACTGGTTAACTGGTCATACTTGTTAAGAAATGTATTATATTTACAATGTTATTTTTGTACAAATCTAAGCACGTCGCTAAAAATATAGTAACTATCTATAAATAATATCCTATAAAAATACTTACTAATATTTTTTTTAAATATTTAAGTGTTATATTGCATTCAAAATGTAAGGTAACATAACGTGTATTTTTATTTATCAATTAGTGTTCCTACTCTATTTCCTGATATCATATTCCTTCCGTTATTTTACTTTTAGTCGCATTTTACGACACCAACAGGGTTAGAAAATCACCCTCTCATTTCTACAGGGGGGTGACATTCTAACCCGGCACTCCACGGGGTATATGTATAATGTATTATCTCTGAGTAATTCGATACAGAGGGATGATGTATGTATTCGATTATTACTTTATCTACTAGTCAAGCACGTTCCACCTTTGTCCGCGTCTCTGATTTTCATCGAAAGTGCGTTCTAAACATCTGTTATCTTATACTGCGATTCCAAAGGCGCCTGCCTATTGTGGGGATTATGGCTAATCCCCAATAATGGCGGAAAATTTGTTCAACGTGAACGTTATGTTAAGCGGTTATGGCTAATGATGAATAACAGTTCTACTGAAATATGGGCCAATCAGAAACGGCTAATGATGTATCTTATAAGTTGCTTCAGTACAACTGACACCATGCGACGGCCTAACCAAATAACTACTATAAATGCTATATAAAGTACAATATGTCTTATTAATATTGATGTGTTTATCTTGTCGATAATAAGGTTGGTACATATTCTTTTTTTATAGATGATCAAACACCAATATTCACATCATTACGATACGGACAGCAAGTGATAATGGTCGGCAAGTATCGGTACAACATGTGGTCAGGCAGTAAGGGGAAGCAGCGCGCGCGTTGGATCTGCGTGAAGATAGCTGACAGTTGTCGAGCCTCCATCATCACATTCAATAATGAAATCGTTAGATTTTACTATGATCATAATCATTAATAAAATAATATGTGAATGTGATTAAGTCCCGTTGCATACTTATAACTATGTCTACCTTCTTTTTATCTCTGTAGCATTTGAAAGTTGATATATGTTGGCAAATATTCTAATAATATTTTAAGAAAATATTAATTAGCCTAATTTACCTGTTAAAATGACATGACATCATAAATGCCACGTGGTCAAACCGGAAAAAAGTATACGTCTACACGAAACATACTCAGCAGGTTTTGACTCTTCAAGCAAAATCTTTCGATAAATCGATCTTGATTATATATTTACCTACAATATTTTAAAAATATTTGTGAAAAACTGTTGCCAAGCACCTAACGGTGTGTTCCGGCAGCTGTTCTTGAGAGCCAGTAATTCTAGGTTAGCCTGAACAACTTCTTCGACCACATCATCATTTACCATCAGGTGAGATAGTGGTTAAAGGCTAACCTATCTGGCATAAAAAAAAACTGCTACCGACTGTATTTTTAATATTACTCAAATATTTGTTTAAGGTGTTCCAGTATTCACAATGTCACGCTATGGCAAACCCGCAATGGAGATCGGACAATATCGGTTCAATAAGAATTACGAGTGCAGAGGTCCCAGAGCGCGGTGGAGATGCACTCGGAATGGCAAAGGATGTAAAGCTTACGTTATCACTGTAAATGACGTAATCTTGACAATTATGAATGAACATAATCATTGAAACTAATTCTGTAAGATAGTATTTTAATTAATTAACTATTAATTCCACTTGCAAAAGTTAGTGATTATTTACAAACTAAAAATTTCTATTATATAGCGCTCCTTTAACGAAGAACTAGTGAAACCGCGATCAAAAGAATCATTTGTGTTTATCTATAGATACTACAGTATCTACGAACTAAATGTATTACGCCTTGAATAAAAAAATGGACTACGAAAAGATATATGAAAAGTTTTTTATATATACAACTAACAACATACGGTTAACTGTCATAATAATATTATGACAGTTTTTTATTTATATGGATTAACGCCTTATACGAGCAGGTACATTATATACCGGTCGTCGGTTAAAACCTCTGAAAGAGCACAGCTTTTTTGTATTATTTGCTAAAGAATTTACTAGATTTAATATTTTGATTTAGGTTTGTTGATCCAGTTGTTGAATAGATTGCAGTAACGTAAGAATCTTTTGATTTCTTCAATAAATTTTACAACATATTCTTTCTTTGTATTAATTTCTATTACGATTGTGTCATTTGAATTCTGATTTAAATCTGGCCATTAACAATTGTTTACTTAATTTCGGTAATTATTTAATCATTGATATTTAATCATTTTGGCTTCGTTTGTGGTGGTTTCAATATTTATGTTTTTTATAACCTTGAAAATTTTCACTCAATAATAAATGTATATTCTTAATACGGTTTAGTCCACAGTATTTTTTTCTGGCAGGATTCTTTTTATTTAGGCAATACAATGCAATAAAGTTTTGTAAACTAATTTGCGCTCATTAATTTACCCACCTTTTGTGAAATTATAGCCAAAGAATGGAAAATTTATAATAACCAAATTTCAGTAGCTCGATCCAAACCCTTCGTAAGCACTGTCCGACTACTCCGTTAATTGGTCGAACTCATGTCGTTCGACAGAAAGTCAGACGGTTATTATACATCCCATAATGTCACTCCGTCAATACTTCCAATCAAGCGTCGATATATTTACTTATACTTTTATTTCTAGGACAAAAAGCAACGTTTGTTACGTCTCGTCTCGGAAATCCAGTGCTGCTGCTGGGATCCCATCGCTACAACATGCGAGGTAGCACCACTTCTAAAGTAAGATGGGTGTGCGTGAGGGTGGCCGACGGATGCAAAGCAACTGTCATCACCATCGACAATAAAATCATTAATGTAAAGAATCAACACAACCATTCGTAAAAATACGTAATTATGAAGCAGTGATGGCCCATTGCCAAAGGCAAATACTGCCACGGGATTCAGCATCAGCTCATGGTGGTAAGGCATTTCGTGAATGCGTTTCTAAGAACTGGCTGCAGCTAGGCGAATTCACAAAGAGCCAAACTAGAAGGACCACTTTTAAGAATAAAATCTGTTAACGCCGGTAAACAGATTTTAGACCTAACGGTATGTTCCGGCAACTGTGCTTGACAACCATTAATATTAGATATTATATATTATGTAAATATTCATATCAAACGTACAAATACCTACGTAACTACTCTGTTTTGTACGCCACGATGTTCATGCAACTCTCCACATATTCACCTCTCTAAAACAACGGGTAATATAAAATATCATAATCACTGTTTTGTAGGTATATCGAGGAACAGTCTTATGTTTTTTATTTCTTTTATTATGTTGTTGTGTTGTGACGGAACACACACGAGGATCCCTGATGTTAAGCGGTAACCTATGCCTATAAAAGATGCATTCGAACTTTCGAACTGCACAACGCCGATCACCCGAGGCACAGTTGTTAAGTCTCTTGTGCCCATCATTTCTTACTGGCTTTTAAGGACTGCTACCAGAAACACACGTTAGGTTCTTAGCGACAGATTTTTTATTTGAGAGTGGTAGTTAGCTAGGTAAGCATAAGCAAAATGCCCTTCCACCATGTGGTGAAGTTCAAGCCTGCTCGTTGGAAATTGAATCATGGACATGCGGCACAGCAGTCCATAACTATAATCGCTTGGCTATAAAAATACTGTGTATATACTATGCACATCGCCATCGTCATATACGAATACTGTTGCGTGGTACGTCCTCGTTTTTAAAATGAGTTGCCGTATCTATTCGCCAAGTTCATTTTAAGAAGGTTTTAAATTGGTGGGTACGTGAGTCTTTGTATAAGACCTTCGTGAAATTGGGCACTCACCACATAGATATAGGTGTATAACTTAGTACTTATACTTTAACTGTTTAAAAGATTTATAAGTAGGTAGATTGATATACTCTTTATTGCAACACAAAACTTAATTTAAAAATAAATAAAAAACTTACAACTGAAGATACAAAATAACTAAGTGAAACAACACCCCCGAAGCTAACCCAACTACATTGGAGATTTTGACAGTACCAGGACAGGGTATTTAAACTAATGTTACTAAAACAGTATCAAATAGTTAGGATCTTAATAACAAGTTTTGACCTGATTTTGAAAAGATTCCAATGAACGAGCACATTTTATTTCAGTATTAAGTAATTAGTATGTATGTAAGTTTAACATGTGTTCTTATTTTCGTTTTTTGCTTATACATTTATGCAGTATTCATTTACTATTATTGAATAATTACTAATATGAAATAAATTTACCTATACTATTTACCATATGCAGTATTTATATATCATATGCATATTATTTACCATATGCAGTATTCATTTACTAATCATTAAATAATTACTAATATGAAATAATTTACCTATGTCTAATAAATTTTAGTTTCCACTTTCTAGTTTTCTCTTTTTGATGTAAGCCTATGCCCTTTTCTTTAATACTCATGTGGATCCACGCTTTTTGTGAAGGTATTAATAAGCAAATATAAACGGTAATGCTAGATAGATATTTCCCCCATTTGTAATTTGGTGCAAAATTAATAAACAAATATAATATTTCAGAGAAATAAATAGTTTAACATGATATGACACTAACGTAATGTTTCTTAAGTTTCAGTGACATTTTTGCAGGGACTATTTAGGTAGCTGATGGCAATCATTAAAGTGTGAACGTTTTGCTGAGTGTCCCAATATCCACCCACACAATGCTGGAAGTGTACCTCGCACAGGGCAGTGTTGCAAGACTTGCAAGGTTAACTCGTAATTGTAAGGGACAGTATAAGATAAAGAATTAAAATCTATACACCATTATGGTTATCTAAAGTATGACATAATAAACGGTGTACTAATCAAGCTTTAGAATATGGAAAACTACGTTTCGTTTACCCGTTATCATTGTGGTATAAGTAACAAACAACATCCTTACCTTAAATGTACGTAAAAAAGCCAATTTATAAGATATTATTACTGGCTCTTTTGCCGCGTTAAATTACGTTTCATAGACACACGGACACATCAAACTATTTTGCATTGGGGGTAAAAATACCACTTACGTCTCGTGTTATAAATAAATATGTTTTGATTTTTCATATGATCAGCTGAAGCAATATGGTTCAACATATAAATTGCACAATTAGAGGTGTATCAGCAGAGATGTTAAGTTGAAAAAATTACATACGTAGTTTCGAGTTATTATCATTTCGCAATCTATCAATAATACAGTTGCATTTATGAGTATTTTATATTACAATAAATTATATAACATATAGTATGTAAAATAAATATACAAACTTGCTCTATTTTCAGTGTCATACGTGAAGCAGCGATCTGGAAATATGCTGGCAATAATCGATGGGTACACGTTTTTCCTTGATAACCAAACACGAACCACTGATAACTGGAGGTGTTCCTCACACAAGCATAGGCATTGCTACGCGAGGTTCACGCTTAATCGTGACGGACAAACTGTAAAAAAGATGAATACAGTTCATACTCATGATCCCCCTAGATATAAGATTATTAATGGCGTGTATATCAAATTTTAAAGATGCGAGAGTCTCTATTTTATAAACCGACTTCCAAAAAAGGAGGGGATACTCAATTCAACGCGTGAAAGCGGACTACTCCGTAAAAAGTAATGCGTGGTAAAAATATATTTTTAACACGCATCACTTATCAAATACTATCAAAAGTGGACTACCGCTTTTTAAAAAGAGTAGACCTACGAGGCGGTCAGTGGTCACATAAAAATTTCTTCAAAATAGGTTGAGTTGTTTATAAGTTATAGTCAATTTACTGAAAAATCTATTTGATTATCTGGATGATTGAATGGTATTTGCTTTTGTCGACGATGAGCACTATGTGAAGCGAGTGAATAATCTTGAAAGCAGCACTCATCACTCAAAAGAGAAATATATTTATTTCAAAACAATGGAACTGACTTCCTACAGAGAAAAGTATGAAATAACTTGTGGAAGTCGTACCACGCTAATGTGAGGAGTGACTAAATATTTATTGTTTTATCCACACATACACTGTTAGTCACATCCGTAGAATAATTCGGCTGAAATAAATTTAAAAAAGACGTTCGACAATCGTTTCCTTAGCAGTTCATATGACATTTTAAAAGCACAATTCACAAAGAGTACACTACTTGACTAAGGGTCCGTTTCAGAATGTCCTAATAAAGTTTCGGCTTGCTATGCCACACATAAAATAACTGACTGATAAAAATGACAGTTAATATACGGTGCGTTTTAAACTTTAACCGATGGATAGGCTAAATCGAT
Organism: Plagodis dolabraria; assembly: GCA_963854805.1. Lineage (NCBI taxonomy): Eukaryota > Metazoa > Arthropoda > Insecta > Lepidoptera > Geometridae > Plagodis > Plagodis dolabraria. The sequence continues at coordinate 9,994,123 of OY978445.1, read as the reverse complement.
GACTGTGAAACGCAAAGATAGTGTTTTATTTATTAAGTATGTTTTGGGTAGTAAAACCGGAACTTACTCGAACATTCTGAAACAGGCCCTTAATGTACATTGTGATTTGGACGGAAACATTAAATTAGGAAAGGGATTTCATAAAATTGCCTCCTGTATTTTACACTAAAACCTATTACCGTCATACCAACAATCTAGTAAGACGTTAAAGGTATCACAAGATAAGAATTTGAAAAAAAATATTCACACTAAAACTGATTTTAATCTTCGAAGCGCTCGTAGCGAAGTTTGCTTAGCCATTCTGAACCGATCAGCAAAGCTAAGCAACGTCCGCCGCGGAGTTGGATGGGTGACCGCTGATGAAATTACTACTGAGCGCTTCCATGCTTCGGAGGTCACGTTAAGCCGTCGGTCCCGGTTGTTGTCTTAGGATGACAGTCGTTATAGTATAGTGGTAGGGCATTTTGCGAATGCCCGCCTGGCTAGCTACCACCCTCAAATGGAAAATCTATCGCCAAGCACCTAACGGTGTGTTCCGACAGCTGTCCTTGAGAGCCAGTAAATCTAGGTTAGCCTGAACAACATCTTCGACCACATCATCACTTACCATCAGGTGACATAGTGGTCAAAGACTAACCTATCAGGCATAAAAAAAAACAGAAGAAGAGTTTCTGTGACAAACTCGTGCTGTTCGCGGTAACGTAGTACGTAAGTAACAACGCATAGTGCACTGTTACAGAAGAACTTTTTACACGACTGCCCAAAAAAGGATTGTTATATTTTCAAGGTTCATTTATGTTATGTATGTTTGTAAGTTTCTTAATTCCACCTTAACTTCTAAACGGCTTAACCGATTGCAATGTATTAGATATCGTTAGATTTGTCTTGATAGCGTAAGTTACTCTAGGTACATACAAAAATAAAAAAAAACAAATTAGCAGATTTGCAATCTTCATCAAGATTGCATGGCAAATCCCCCCATACTGGGGGAGGCTGTGTTTAGCAGTGGACAATCAAGTGTTTTTCTTTTTTATATTATTATTATTTTTTTAAATAGTTATAATATATTTGTGACGGTGCGCGCATAATTAGTTATACAAACGTAGGTATACGCGAACCAACCCTCCGCACCTACCTCTCGCCCCTTTTTCTTCTGCTGGTTAAGCAATGCGAAACTTTTTCATCACATTTTAAAGATTATTTTAGCCTATTTAACTTACGGTTTGTTTACGTCGAGAAGGCGTCTCGACCGGTTTCGCGACCTTCAGAGTCGCTTCATCATGGAGTGCGTGCGCTCACGACTGCGCCGACGCATGCACTGGTGGTGGCGCCGCCGGCGGCGGCCGCGGACCGAGCTGAAATATCTCTGTAGGGCCTAGGATATCTTCGCGTACAGTGCACATGTTAGGGATACATTTTTATGAATTATTTATATTACGAGTATGTTAATCGACAGAAGTCCACAGAAGTGAACATTCATAATTTTGAATTTTAATTATTGATATTTATAATTTGGAATTGGCAATAATTAGTTTTATTTTCCAGATCCAGTTTTTGCATGGTCTCGATTCGGCAATCCAATGATTAAAATTCTGGGCTACAATTTTATCAAGCATTGCTCTTCAAAGGGAAAAACTCGATGGAAATGTTCACAAGCTCATCAGCACTGCAAAGCATTTATTTATACCCTTGTCGACTGTAACACGATTATCAAATGTTGCAATATGCATAATCATTAAAGTTTTTAATCTTGATATATTACTGGTATAAAATGGTTGAAAATGTGGCTTAAATTAATATCAAAAACTTGATCCGAATGAAATGCTTATTTATTAAGAAAGATTTTCCACAAAAAATACTGGACAGTATAAGATATCAGCGAAATACGTATTCAATGCAGATGCATTGAATACGTATATCTATGCATACCAATATATGGTATGCATTACCCAAAAATAGATTTACTTAAATTGAAGTTTTATAATTTTTACAGACTCTAATGGGGAGATTACTCCGGTTTACACCACATCACGGTTCGGCAAACCCGTAATCATGCTCGGGCAATAAACACGTTTTAACCGGTATGCGAATTATAAAGGCCCAAGGGGTAAATTTATATGCGTGGCTAAAAATGTTGGATGCAGAGCAAATATCACTACATTCAATGGCGAAATTGTTCAAATAATGAATAGTCATAATCACTAAAATGTTGATGGATAAGAATCTTTCTAATATATGTAATTAATAGTTTCAAGCTATAAGAACAAACATTTTAAATATACTTAAAGATTATAATATAAACTTATTTTATGAGAAATATTAAAATTGTATTAAAAACTTATAGTGCCAATTCCGAATATATATATTTTTTGTTTACGGTAACATTTTCGACAAAACGTTTATTTATAACAGAAAGATGTAACGTGTAAAACTTTCGGATGCAACTTTTTCAGTTTCCGTTGTAGAATGGGACCTCTAAACCTCGGATTTCTATCTGTTCGACCTTTAAAGTACTATATCTTTTTAACTATAATAATTACTGTAGAAGTGATGTTTGTTTTGTTATTGCAGATAGCCCAGCAAATATTATCAATTACAAAAGGTTAAAAATAAAAGTTGTTCATGTTAATGAAAATTATATATTGTAACGTTTATTGTTTTTGATTTTTGCAAACAGTAATAGAGTCAAACTTAGTATGATTAATGTAAGTAGTCCGAAATATTATAGCAAAAAATATTTAAACCAGCTAACTACCATTCTGACTTCCGGTAAGTTCCCGAACTGGATGAAAAATTACCATTTTTGGGTAAGTTCATGCAACAAATATGTAGTAAGTTGGTAATAAACTTTTGTGTATAATTTCAAAGTTTGTATATACCTATTAAGGCCTTCAGTTGAAATATTGTACGAGGAGTATAATATATTTATAATAAAGCACATTCACATTTTAAAATTAAAAATGACTACTAATATATTTTTAAATGTTTTAGTGACATTTGTATCTCAAAATTCTGGAAAGCAACTGCGGTTACACGTTTTATTACCAGAGACGGACTAAAAGCACGCCGCTCTGGTGGTGCACTAAGGGCGCGAAGTGTCACGCGCGGCTTACGCTTTCCTATGATGGAAAGACCGTACTAAGGACAAATACAGTGCATCACCATGATCCTCCTTTGCATAGAATTATAAATGGAATTTATTATAAAATTAATAATTAATTACGATTACCTTGTGCAAGCCGTTGACTTCACCCGCGTGTATATCGCGTACCCTTGAGTTGGATTTGTAGTCATGTGATTGTGTAAATGTTATGTAGTTTGTAGATGATTGTGAGGTGTAATAAATATGTTGAAATTAGGCTCTAGGATATTTTTATTGGACTAGTTATGTACAAAAATATAATTAACAAATTATAATTTTTTGGATAAATTCTGGATTTGTACTGAATTGGCCAATAATTGATTAAAAAGTGCCAAAATGAATTTAAAAGATAAGAATACCTAAAAAGAATTGATCCAAACAACATTGCTTTTCGACTTTCTCAACAGGCCAGCTTATTGTTTTCTGTTATGTAAGACAAAATATATAAATGTAAATATTTAGTAATTTAATGGGATAGTAAAAAAATACGGTAAAATTAAACGAGTTTCAAAGAATTGCGCATTCATTGAATTGTTAATGTCCAAAGACATTAATGCAGGCATACTTTATAATATTTTTAAATATAAGTCATGTATTGGCAAATGCAGCGCAAATTTATATTTGCATTCTCATTGCAGTCCGCATTTGCAATGAGACAACAACCCTACACGCATACTAGATAAACCTCTTGCTTGTTTGTTTATATATATTTAAAAAAAGCCTGCACAAAATGAATTATATTGTATGTACCTTCCAGAAGCAGAGATTACAACATCTGTGAAGGGGAATCCTATGTTGAAATTATTTGGTTACAAATTTACTAGGCAATATTATTAGCAATATTAATTACGGGGCCTGAAAGGTCGATGGATCTGCTCGATGCAGAAAAGTAGAAAGTGCAACGCTTCTGTTATGACTTTTAACAATAGAGTCATAAGAGGAAACTATGTACACTCGCACCCTCCTGTCATATAATTTAAATGTATAAGAGCAAATTATAATAAGTGATGTACCTATCCATACACCCTCGTATGTAGGTACTTTAAATAGACTCTTGAAAGAGAGAAACATCTGTGCTTTACAATTGAATTATATTTTTTTGTTCCAGAAATGAAAACATTGGAAAACAAGTTAAGATTTATTTGAGCAATATAATAGAGAATGACCGAAAGTGTGTACTTAAATACTGCTGTATCTTGTAGCTGAGCTGATACTTTTCTGTTTGGAAAGCACAACACAATAAAATATGGTTCATTAAAATAAACTAGAAATTATTATTTCAGACTGATTTAAAATTAATTTATAAATTAAGCATTGAAAATGTGTTTGATTTATACAGCTCGTTGAATAATAATTACGTGTTCAAATAAAAAAATATTATGATTGTGCGTTTTTTCTTTAATAAATGTATGATTTACATACGAACTCGATAATTTGGATAAGAAAAATTAAGCTCCAATTAGGTAAAAGATAATATAAACGTTTATTATTATGTTTGTCAACTATGACCACGCAAGAATCTATTTAACCGTTTTCTCACATTTGCAGTTGCTTCGTACATTCAAACGGGAACGCATACCAGGATGTTGGTGTATAGAGGATACAGATTCTCAAGGAATTATCAGAAGAAAAGCAAAATATCGTGGAGATGCAACAAACTTGGTTGCTTCGCTCGGGTCATCACCATTGATGATTTTATAGTAGGAGAAAAGAACTATCACACACATGTTTAATTCTTGGAGTCGACAAAAACAACTAGCATATTATTCTAAAATGTGCTAACTATATTGATTCAAATGATCTAAGGGGGAGAGAGCTTTATGACTTTTGTTAAACAGCTGAAGAGGTTTTTCCACGGAAACCTCGGCTCACTCTTTATAATAAAGTTTGAGTTATATTACATAAAAATATGTAAACGTAAACACAATGATTGTAGTATTATTAAGCTGTAAAAGCTACGAGCAAATGCGTGCGTATGAATATTATGAAAACAAGTAGAAATAGAATTAAAGTAAGATAATTTAAATTAATAATTTTGGATGTAAATACGAGTAGTTAACTATTATTTCGATTGATAGATTCAGACGTAATTTTGCGGAAATGTATAATCAATAATAAAAATATTAACTTAGCAATATAACAAACAAAAACATACAATTAATATTTCGAAGAACGTTTTAAAATATATCAAAACTATTACACATAAAGATAATAACGAATACATCTAAAATTCCTCCAATGCCGAAGTGACGTCAGAAACGCTACGTAGCCCAGTCCGAATAGTTTGGACACATTTTACTTCTATACGAAGCATCTTCAGGAGGTCTTGACTCTTTGCATGATCTCAAATAACTGATGATGTTTTTGGATTCGACAACAAGTGAACGAGTCGAAAACTATTCTGGGTAAGCTACGCGACACTTCTGACGTCAACTGTTACACAGAAGTGATTATATGTATAGTAATAATGAACTGAAACATGTTAGGAACTGGTTGAGTAAAGAAAATCGGAAGTGACCTAGCAAATATAACCTTCTCACTTGCACTCCAAAGGTTATCTATAGTGTGCAAGTTAGATGCAATGACTTGCAGCTTCATCTTCGATTATTTTTTTTAGGAAACCGCGTTTAAGTACTTAATTCAATTTAGAATATACAGATGGGTGCCATAAATGGAACATAATACTTTTCAGAGCCCAAATTCAACCTGTCCCAACGTGGCAATTTGGTGATCCAGATCGGGGAGTGGCGCTTTAACAAGCACGCTACTTGGGGCTCCAAAGTTCGCTGGACCTGCATCAAGAAGAAGAACGGTTGTAACGCTTCCATAACAACCTGCAATGATATCATTGTAAAGACTCTGGGAAAACATAATCATTAATGTGATATTTATTTAGACGTAGTGAGACAATTAGACGAGCTAAACTTGCTATTAGTTATACTTGGAACTGAGATCTCATGATGCAACGACATTTATTTACTATTCTTAGTCGAATCAATAACGCGGATACCAAAAATATGGTACTTTATTTAATCAATTTTTAGTGTTCCGTACGCAAAGTGCATAACGGAGCCCTCTTAATGTCATTGTTTATTCATCCGAATGTCACGGTCTCTTGCTTGTAAACGAAATGTATAACAAACCTGAAATGAGATATTAAATGTAGCAGAATGCATGTAGCATATGCTGTACTCCACATCCTGTCAGTTGTAATATTGTGGAACTCTACCATCTATCCTCAATTAGAAAATCAGTCGACAAGCACTTAGGAGTTTGTAGCTGTAGCTGTTTTTGAGAGCCAGTAATTCTAGCCCAAGCCTGTTAATACACTTGACTTCATCATCACCTACAATCCGGTGAGATTTTTGTCAAATGCTAAACTAACAGTAATAATAATTTATCAAAAAGTTGTTATAATTTTTTATTTCTTAAATAAAGCGTCAAATACTATTTTAATTAAGGATCTATCTCTAAAAGTAAAGTAATTCGGAATTTAGAAACCCTGTATATCATATTATACTATATACTTTGGTCGCCGGACTTATGCAAAAGGATCCCAATTTGATTTAAATTATAAACATAAAATAAAATAAAATATAACATAAAATATGTATTGAATATACCTATTTTATGGTGGCACAGAACCCTTTAGTGCGCGAGTTCAACTCACACTTAGCACCTTTTTAACTGTATCACAATTTATATAAATATAAAATAACTCGGGATTAGTCGGACTATAAAAAATGAGCTGATTTCAGCATTATGTTAGGCACACAAAACATAATAAAATCAATACGTTACTAAACAACAGAGTTGCAATTATCAGTCTTGGTTGTTATTAGTCTTTGTTAGAAATTGGTTCATATTTTTGAATACTATTTTTTCCTAACGCAATTATCCCTCCAAAATGTATCCGTAAGAAATATCTTGCTTAAACTATTCATAACATTTTGATTAAAATAAAAACAGTTAGTTATATTTATCTCAAGCAATTATATATACGTGATAGTATGAATAATACCTAGGACGGTATATCTATACTGAATATAATTGTAGATATTGAATATAAACTTAGTATAAACTGAGAATATTATGCTGAAAATGTTACGACATTAAAGTTAAATGAACATATTACGATAGAGGTTTAAGTAGCCTTTACTTAGTTTTGTATGGATCATGAATTACAAATATTAAATTTATTACTTAAGTATTATTTAAAGAGTATAGACACATGATAAGCGAAAACAGAAATAGGGTCGGATCGAAAAAGAAAACTTTCAGCACAGCGGGACTGAAACCAGCATACTGTCGTGGTACATTTTTTAAAAGTTATGGAAGCGGGTGCTGGAGAGTATTTTTTTCCCATTCAGTGTTCTGCAGGTTACAAACTGAGCAAGACTCGAGGCGGCACTCCCGCAATCATTCTAGATAGGTATTGGTACAACCAACTCGTGGGTCTTATCTTAAAAACCGATGGCGTCACGCATGTTCATTTGTTCTGGCTGCCGAGCTAAGCCACTTCAAATAATAAAATTACGTTTCACTAATATCGATATCACGCACGAAGAAAGCTAATTTAGAGATAACGATATCGGAATTTAATAGCTGTGCCGTAAATATAGTCTGAATGTCATAAACCATGCAATGTAGCACATATAAATTATACAAGATCATTTTTCGCCCTAATGCTACTGTGAGTGTGTTGTTAGCACTCACCACCGATACGACCTTTTAGACATTTGGTACATACACATGTCATATCCGGAATTGTGAAGTATAATTTTTTATTCAAATTTTCTATGGTGGAGAGTTTTACCAAATTCATTCTTCGGAGGCTGGTCTTCTAAATGAACATAATATATAAAGTCTTTACTTACTTTCAGGTGCGTAATATAATATTTTATAGTGTTCATTAATAAAGTACTTGGAGCTTTGCAATTAATCACACGATGATTTCTACGTTGTAGGTAATGGGCGTGGTGAGTAATTTCTAAGATCTATACAGAATATAGATTAATATTTATGTAAGTATATAAATATACAATTTAACAAGCGTAGTTAAATCGTATTGATTCACGCTAGATATGACTGCAATGACATTGCGTCTTAAAAACGGCTTAATCCGTAAGAAATATTGATATGGACAACATTAGATTTTTTAATATTTGGCGATATTTGAATATGTGGAATTGGAAGCAATGGATCAAACAACATGTTAACTGTGTATCTTAAAATTTTGAGGACCGATACTCAAATCGGTAGGAAGTAGGCAGACATTGGTATACCGAGGGTATTGCTTAGTAACTACCTCTTGCACTTCAACAAGAGGAACTGGGCGTGCTTATTAAAGGGAAAATACAAGAATCACTGCCAAGCGAAGTTACTAACTGATAGAGACGCTGTTGTCGCCTCTGTCGCAGTTCATAATCATGAGCCGATTGTTGTGTAGACATTGATGTAAATGTATCTCCAGAAAATGATTTGTTACTTTGTGAACATCGGTTTTAGACCATTTTGATAGTGAGTCTTTGTCAAAAACCAAATTACTTAGGAATCCGAAACTTCGGTTGGTGATTATTATTAATTATCATATTTCATTAACACCGTTTTGTTTTTTAAGCTGTAATCAAAACATTTTTTGTGCCGCATGTTTTAACTTGCGTAACCTAATAAAGCAAAGGACTGTATTTTCCGGTTTTTATTTGTACGCAAACGTGACCTATATGAAAAATATGAGCATGCATACTTTTTCTTACGAAATGTGATGTCTTAATTGTAATTCATTGTTGAATAATTTATTGTTACAATATTGGGTCTCCATCAGTTTAAGCATAGATTTAAAATCCACAAAAAATATTTAGTATCAGTCAGCATTCCTGATAATCTATCGCTTCAATAAGTTCCGAAGTCACGTGTAAAATAAATAGTTAAAACGAGTTTTATTGTGTAGAATAAATAGTATTCATGGCATAACCAGCCAGGGCTTTTCATCGAAAAGTGCGAAAAAAGCACGTGGTAGGGTAGCAAAGTTACTAGTTTTGTAGGTTATAGGTAACATAAGATTGTGTCTGTGATGATGTGCAATTTAAGAATATACGCCTATTTTGTGTGCGTGAGTGTATGTGTGTAACAATGTATCCGAATAAATATCATTTTTATTTTGTTTCAGTGACTTTTGTATCAAACAACAAAGGGAAGCCTCTTGCTATCGTACACGGTTATACTTTTGTCAATAACGGAAAATACAAATCAAACGACTACTGGCAGTGTTTGAGGGCTCATAGAAAATGTAAAGCGCGATTTACTACAATGCCTGATGGAGTCATAATAAAGGCGAATTTAAATCATAATCACTACCCTCCAACATATAAAATTATACATGGTGTTTATTGTAGTATTTGAGGTAATAATCTACTGTATTGTGTCCTATTACTCCATTATACATGTATATATTATAAGTATGAGCGTTTTTGAACAATCATTAAGTCGACATGTCATTGTCTCTATATATTGTCACGTTTTCACCATTTGCTGATAATAGATTCCTGGTACTAACTATAGCTTATTGTTTCGTACACGCTCACAAATTATTAATTTAAGTGTGTGTGATACTTGAGCTCATGTCTTGAATCAAGCTTAAAAGACATTTTGAAAATGTGATGAGTTAAAAACATACATTTGGCCTGATTTGACAAATTTAAATGATAGATTGATAGGTAGTTATTGTTTTACTCTATAACCGTGAATTAGATGTTAATGCAATACAAACCTTAATATGAATAATTTAGGGCTACGAGTATATGTCGTATAGTTTGTTATATAAGTGCGTGTTGTGTGTCTATAACATATATAATACTTCTGTGGTGACGTTGTTGTATGAGGTACAGACATGACTAAATAAACTGTCTCTGAATTTTCTACTTCGATTTTTAATATAATGGTCTCTGCAGCATTGCCACAATATCACCAATGTCACGTAGTTTGAGCAATAAAATATGTACTTACAATATCATCAATGGCTGAGCATGTATTATGTGCCTTGGGGTAATAATTTTCATTGGATGTTTATGTATTGTTTGCGTATTCAACTGGTGATAGATATGTCCGGCAATAATTTGGAACATAATATAAAATAGTAGTAGAAAGAGTTGTAATAAAATAGAAGAAATATGAGATTTACCATAAAATTGACAATTAGATTAGATAATCAATAACTCCATTGCATTTTTCATATAGTAGCGGCGTTTAGCTTTTTTAGGTGATATTAAGTAGTCATACATTTATTTGATTTTTTCTTATTATTGTATATCAGGCGCATGGTACAACTATAATTCTCACGAATATACGTTCAAACACAGATCATGTGTTAAAAAACCTAACCTCTCTGGTAAAAAAGATTCATTTGAACTTGTAACCAGAAATACTGTAATATTTTATTAATATCATCGCTTTTTTTCAGTAAAAGGAGAACTACCTACTCTCATTACATCCAGCCATGGAAAACCTATGCTGACCTACAACGGCTACAACTACAGCAAAAACGTTCAAAGGAAAGATATGATTCGGTGGCTATGCACCGGAAGTAGGAATTACAGATGTAAATCGCTTATCGTAAAAAAAGACGAGATGTTTAGAATAGTACACGGACACAACCATGAGCGTAGGAAAACCAGTCGTTATGTATAATGTTTAAGCATTAATATATGTTTTTGCTGACAAATTAATAATATTTACCAGCATTATATTAACATGTGACATCGAAAAAAGAAGCTCTTAGTTGACTCGTATATATTATTTTTTATGTATGACCAAGTTTATTATATAATATAGACCAAGTTAATTAACACTTTACCTAAAGACATACAGGACATATACCTCCACACTCCACGACCTATTAAAATATTAAAAAAAAACTTTTATTGTTAAAAAACTCTGATTGTGTACTATAGAATTTTATTTCTTATGTAATTTGTTATTCTGTATATATTACCGAACTCATTGACTGCTCATAAGCCCGTCAGGCTTCCGCATTCTCTAATTTTAAGTAAAATGTCTGTTTTGTAAAAATATTGAACAAAAAAAAAATTGACTGGATATTTTGAAATATTATGAAGCGGCATGTTTGTTATGCTATACGATCATATATAACCAACTAGGACTCATGTAATATTTACCGGATATTTCTCCGATCAGTTTCGAACTTATTTGCGGTTCTTCGTCTGGGAGTCGATTGATTCAGGGTCGAGCGCACATTGAGACGGTGACCCTGTAGCTGTCAAAGTCAAAATTCCTCTGTCCGAGCTGTTATTTATATCAGTATCACTAGGATTGTCATATGTTTAATATTTTATCATATAACGGTTAATTAGTGTATTATGAAATGAGCATTCAGCTATTTAGGTACGTTATTATGTTATATGTTTTTTTGTTAAAAATATTTCCAAATTTAAGAAAGCATTGGCTTTACTTGTTCTTGGTATTCATGTAAGTAAAGTCAATATTTTTGATGTCGGTTGTCGCGTTTTATGACTCCTGCAGGTATATATATGAATAAATACTGCAAATCTACCTGACATATACCACGGAGGATTTGTAGTATGACGGAGTATGTTACCTGTTATCTCCGTATTTTTGTTGGCAAATTTTTCCTATTTTGGTATATATGAGATGTTTATTTTCATAAAAATATTAAAAGTTCAAAATGCAACGTCTGCTGACATACTAAAAACATATATACATATATGTATATGGTTTTGGTTTCCGACCCTAGACTCCACTCAAATTCAATGTTGAACCATTCCAATTTTTTCCCGTAGTCCACATCGTAATCCAAAATCATTTGATTTTGAAAAGTGTGAGTAAAAATACTGTTAAGTAAAAATACTGTTAAATTATTTTAAGTAAACCTTATAGGTATAAGTTCTTGTATAATTTATATTATTTTAAAATATGTAATATTAGTTAGCTATGAATTAGCATAATTATTACTGCCTGCACAAACTTATCAAATGGCGTTAATTCTTACCTCCCCTGACCGGGCATGACTTCAAGTATTACGGGTGACTTAACTAGAAATATTGACAATATTAATCATATCAAAATCTTCCTATCCTTGTCCCATCTCAAGTGGGGTCCTCAAGTTTTATCTAACAACATAAAAGACAAATCACTATCACAAAAAAAAAATTGTTTTCGCTAACAAGATATAGGATCGAACAACAGAAATAAATAATTGGAAAAAAAATTGGTGCAGGTTTTATGACCGGTCACATATTTGTAGTCAATCCGCTACTGATTAAACTGAAATGAATTAAAGTAAACAGAAGGTGTTTTATTTGTGTCGTTGTATAATTAGGATCTCCGAATGGCGTTCTATGGAATTCCTAGGTAGAATTATATACTTTGCCGCAAAGGAATGCGTAACGCTTCACATAATACATTATACTTTACAAATGTGAGTATATTATTTTTACTATTTTTGCAGATTCTACTCCATTACTCATTGTTCCCGACATGGAATTCATTCCTACCGCAACAAAATGTATGCTACGTATGGGGGAGCACACGTTTTCATGTGCAACTCAACTAGTATTGGGCAAACCTTGCAGGTGGTAATGCTCTAGAGGAGAGGCCAGTGCCCAGTGGTTGCTCATACCCTGGATGGCAATTTAGTAGCTGTAGTTGGTGAACACAATCACAAATAAAATGAATACACTAAAATTAGTTTATGTTATACTTATTTGCAGAGCTGTATAAGGATAAATATACGTTCCTACAAAACTCTGCCCAACTGTCGTTCTTTACATTGAATTCAATTAATACATTTTTGATAAATACTAGTGCTTATTAAATAATAGTGAATAAATATCGTCGTAAATAAATTTTTTTATTCCATGTCAATTCTAATCAAATATGTTTTTTAAATCATGGCAATAACCACAGTGTTTTTTGTTTTGCTAATACTACTTATATTAATTTTATTTTATTACTAGCCCGGTACGTCTCACTGCACTTCAAAAGCCTCCTTCCCTATCTTCCAGATTTTTTGATTTAACTATATGTAGATCCAATATATCTGATGTGAGTTTAATTTTATTTTTAAATTTATTAAAGGGCTTTGTCGCTGAGCGACCACACCGCCCTGTAATAACAAAATATACAAATATCTTACATACAAATATATTATTATCTATTATACAAATATTACTTAATGTCTACTAGGTACTGCCATGTCCGCTAGCTTAATTTATAATGCCACTTTTGTCTAGGCCGTTCACTAGGTATTGTCATTTACTTCCATTTGGTTCACTTTTTGTGATATTAGTCCACATGTCGTCTGGCATGCGACACACGTATCCAACACATTTTAACTGCCCCATTTTAACTGTCCGGCTTTCGAATTACATCAGCTACCTTTGCCATGCAGCACGACGTTGTATTCCTCACATGGTCGGTGAGTTTGAACCTGAGAATGTTTATAATGTATTTCATCTACCGATAAAGTTTTTCTAATAAAAATGTGATCAAAGCTATTGAAATGAAGTCCAAATATCTTCTTTGATATTGTTAACTCGAGTAAGAATTATGCTTGTTAAGCTTTAGTCGTAGAGAGGGCATGTATAGTTTCGTCATCGCTACGAGTATAACTTACAATTCGATATAAATTAAATTGTACTCATACAAAGTTCTTTTTAAAACATCGTATTATTTTCGTTGTAAATATAGAGTTCGCCTGAGCAAAATGGTTGTTTCCTGCCCATATTAATAGTTATTCATTATTGTGACGCAACTTATAAATAATTGGTTATGTTTAAAAAATATATCGATCTTTCTTAGCAACATTTTATTGATAATTTGTCTTATTTAGGACCAATGTTTTTCTTAAACAAGAACGGAAAACCAGTTATACTGTTTGCTGGGTTCAGATTTAACCGGCACAGCTGCAGTAGCGGCCCCAAGGGGCTGTTTGTATGTACTTGCTGGTCTACTGGATGCAGAGCATGTCTCAAAACATATGAAGGGAAGATCATTGAAATGAAAACTGAGCATAGCCATAGGTGATTGTATAGTGTGTTGATTATTAGTATAGTTTTCGAATATTATATTATAAACGTGTTTAGTACAGAAATGCATTTTGTACGCGCGGGTGATCTATTGAATACATAAATAAAATTAATTGGCCATGATTTTGATTTATTTTAAGTTAAATGAGTTGTAATGAAGCACCACAGGATAATAATTGTAGGTAAGTTTCATTGAGCTTCATCAAGCTTAAAACCTAACTTGTACATATATATCAGGTGTATTTAATATAAAGCCCCGCATCGCGGATAATGGATAAGTATATACGCTCTTGCCTTCTGCCTCAATCAGAATAATCTGCTAGCATCTTACAAGGTTTAGTTGGCACGTGAGACATGATACTTATTTTTTATTTCAAATACGGCAAATGATTCCATCTCTTCCCTTGAATGTCATAAGAGGCGACTAAGGGAAAAATACTAGAAGGTGGGAAGCAGCGCCCTTCTGTGGAACTGACAAATTCTACTGCAATCTCGAAGACGCCTGCCAAGCGTGGGAATTATCAAATGGAGAGAGACCTCGTTCAACGGTGGACGAAGTCATTTATAACCAGAATAAAATGGTATCTAATATAGAATTAATCGTGACAGTGAGCACGTGATTACAAAAAATAATTGTAGGTGAAGTTTTTGCACAACCTAGCTTACACAGAAAATATTATGTGTCCATGATAAAACAAATTCTTATTTATTTGTTAAATTCATTCTAGACGTATATTTATTTTATAGTTTGATACAGATTGTATCGCAAATTTTCCTTTTAAACCTAATATGAAAAGCACGTATGATACGATTCTCGGAGAATCGGTGTAGTGATGCGATGACGATTAAGTTACGAGTATGTCTGTTTTAGACCTTGTAAAGAAATAGACCTCCCGTGGGGTGCCGGGTGGGTTAGAATTGCACCTCCCCATCTCTGCCGTGAGCAGCGCCTTCTTGAGAACTATGCCATCTTGCACTGCGATCCCCAAGCCGCCTGCTAAGCATGGGGATTATGGCAAATACCCCCTACATGAGGGAGGCTGTGTTCAGCAGTGGACGATCCGGCTGATACAGTAAGAAATAGTATATTTCGCCCAAACTTACATTGTCCCTCTTAGGTTACCTAAGTGCATTAAATACTTATACAATACAGATTGATCGTTGCAAACTGTGAACGATTCACTGTTGTATACTTGCATGCGGTTTTAAATTAATATTATTCTATTAATATGGAAACTATAATTTACACATGCGTTATATAGAGTTTTCATGAAATACTTCACATATTGGCATAAATAATAAATTATGATAAGTTTTACGCTTTACCTATGTTTACAGTTCTTAATCATGACGGCTTATGTTACTTCAAGAGATATTAGATATACATGGCGTATTTTGACCCCATACTTCAAGCTAGCTATTTATAATAATATACAGAGGTTTTATTTAAATTTATTCATTATTAAATAGTAACTGTTTCCCTTTTTGTTTACTTTGCTCTCCAGAGTACCCGATATTTTCAAAATCCAGGCTTGGACGGCCATTGATAATGGTTGGTAGCTACAGATTTAACCTTTACCAAGAAAGTGGAATAAAGAGGTTCTGGCGATGCTGGCGGTGGAGAAGGGGTTGCTGCAGGTGTACGCTGACCACTATCGGTGAAACGATTGTAAAAGTCTGTAATAGTCATATACATTGAATAAATGTAACTCTTCTACATGAAAAATTTTTCTTCTTATCAAGTTGTTTACCAGCTAATTTGTACAGTAAGATCATCGAAATTATGTCCTTTTCTGTTAATTAAATTTCAAGACTGACAGGTATTTTTTTGTATAAACAGTTGGTATTGCTAAAATTTTCCATCGATTCTTCAAAAAGATGAAATGTTCGAAGGGGTATCGACTTAGCACAGACATTCTTATTTAAACATTAATGATATTGTTGTTCCATTGTGTACTTATGTTTAGTACGTTAAAATGTACGTCTTCATATTTTAAGAAACATATTTTTATGTAAGTCTACTGTAACTGCTCTCGTTGTGGCTTAATTCTAAAATAAGTTATGTTAAATACAGGGAAAGGACACCCCAGGAGAAAAGCCGTGATCCGCATAGATAAAAAAATACTACCAATGTTTACTTGCACGTGTAAATTAAGATGTTACGAGAAATTCAATTCCGAGATTGGACAAAATATACGTAAAACATTTTGGAAGCTCGACGACCAAGCCAAACGTTGGAAATATATAAACAATTTCAGTATTCGACAAAACAAAAAACGATCAACTGTCACAACATATTCTTAAAGACGTTACACCGTCCAGTACTTTTTACCATTTCCAGTTGAAGACGATCCAAACTCTTTTATAAGAATTCGAGTATGTAAGTTGGCGTTTTTAAATACATTATATACCAGTGACAAAAGTGTTCGAACGGCTCATATTAAATTACATAAAGGGTTACCTTTAAAAGATTGCCGAGGAAGAAGCAAAAAACTTATTTAATAAAATTTCCAGCCGTGCAATGTTATTATTAAATTTAAAACAAAGTTTATTTGAATTTAATAGTAAAAATATATGCCTCGTTGTCACGCCATAAAAAACCTAAATATAAGAATTAAAAATTGTATGCAAAAATTAAATGATAAACTGCACGTGATTTCTTTGTTTATTCTTAAAGAGTTGTTAATTAAGTCAAGGTTCGAGTCAGCTGAGGGCAGAGCGATGTCCGTACGGTATGCAGTACCTAAATTTACTATCACTGCACCGCGATGTTACGTCTCATTAGCATGTATTGAACAATTTGTACTTAACAAGGTTTAGTAAAGATAAAAATATTTTCTACCCACAATTTTTTTTTTCTCCTTAATTGATTAATATAATAAAATCTTCTTTATATATTAGTAATTACGTACAAATAAGTGCCTTAATATTTAGTTCTTGCCTAATAACGTTAGTTAGTATATATTATAAATACAATTGTTATGTAGTTGTTAATACTAAAAGGAGTGATTGATGCAAAAGTTTATATAAAAAAAACGGTACATTTATCTTAAAAATACATGTTTATCTCATTTTCCAGATTTCACTAATTTAATAGTCCCTATTGAAAATACTGAGTACGAAATAAGGAAATCTGCAAGGGGTCATAGATGCTTAATACGTAATGGCTATCGGTATCATATACATCATCAAACACAAGTTGGAATTGATTTCTGGCGATGCAATACAAAACCGTGTCGAGGCAATGTTGTATGTCATAAAGGAAATATTATAAAAGAAAAAGAACATATATGCAAACCATGGAATATTACTACAGAACAAATAAAACTAGAAATGGAAAAATATAAAAAACTAGCGGCATCCGAGACCACACCTATGAAAAAGCTATACGCTGACTTCCTTGACGCTTTGAAAAAAAAAGGAATCAGTCCTAAGGAGGCACCGAGTTTTAAAAGCGTCAAAGCCACATGGTACAGAAGCAGAAAGAGAGGTGCAAGTAATCTCAACTAGTACGTGAAGTAAAAATATTTATGTATACATTAATTTTATTGGAGTTTTGTTTTTAAACGCTAGTAGTTATTATTATTTAACTTTACTGTATATAATAACGTTACCTATCATCTGCTCTCGATGTACATGGAAATAAAAACTTATGAATAATTATGAACTATGAATGAAATATTTAAACTTTTGTGGAACTGATAGGCAAGCTTACAACTATCTCTCATATATTTTTTAATTTCATTTCACATACATTTATAAGATAATAGATGATGTGATCAAAAATGGGAACGATATTATATGACTGAGAACAGGTTCGTAAGTACAGCACATCTAAGTACGTTTTTGCCATGCCTTAGCACTCATATTCAATTGAATAGCAACATAGGCCCAAATATGATCAAAACATCTTTAAATCCATTATATTTATATAAGTCAAATTAACTAAGTCTGGAAGTTAACATTAAGGAATGTTATCAATAAAACCAATAAACTTCTTCATATCAAGAAAATTCCTGAATTAAGGAATTAAAAGAAACTGTTAAAGAAAAAACTTTTTTTTAATTTATTTATTGCATGATATTAAAACACGTGACATTAACACATAAAATACTTAATACGAGTATTGTTACAGTTTTAGTCGGTTCTGTAAGTCGGTTTCGTAATAATTTTTTTTTACTCATGTGATGTTAATATGCGTAGCGAATCGATGGTATCCGCAAACATAACGCTCGGCAGGATAATTTTTAGGTGGCCTAGATTTAGCCATTAAAATCATAATCATTAATAATTTCATAGCCTACACAACCTGTCTTCATCTCTTTCATAAGGATGCGAAATTGTATAGTACCTAAGTTTTCTCGATTTTTATAGAGTAGTATTTTAATGATGCCAATGTTTATGTATTTGAAGAGTAAAAATATTTCCTGAATAAATTTTTCAGCATGTTTACTTTTTTGCAGGCTTTCATTACAGATTCGAAGTCTATCGAGGTGGAACTCGACTTATCTACCAGGAGTATACGTTTCACAAGTCTAATAAATACAGCAAAAATTGGACGTGCTCTAGTAGGATGTCTCAGAAATGTGCTGCCAAAGTAAAAGTTTTTGCAGATATGTTGGTGGTAATAGAACCGAATCACACACATCCTCCACCCTCTTTGTGATAATCCTTCATATCTATAAATGTAGTTTTAAAAAACAAGAATATCTAGCATGGCAAGATGCAGAAATAAAAAAAAATCATACATAAATAATATGAATATGATATAAAATGAATCGTATTCATTTAATTCATAACCGGTATAGTTAGGTACGTGTCATAGAGGTAATAAATTATTACAATACATGTAAGTATCATTTCAAATGTAAACTGCCTGAGACTTATCATTCTATAGTATTTCTCTTATCGACGAGATACACTAGTATCTTTACAAAAGTTATAATCTGTTGGCTAGTAACTATAGTTTTGAAGATAAATCCCTTTTGTGGTTAGCAGCTGTCATTCAAAACTAAGGTCTTGAAGAGATCTATATCTATTTTGAAAGGCACTAATGGTCTTATATTATAATAGTTTCCAAAATAAAGACCATTTAAGCTTGACTGCTGTCAAAGTAATACGCCGTTGCTTTATTTTTATAAATATGAAAACACTCATAAATAAACTATAAAATATAACGCAAGTATATGGTTATTTTCGTCTTAGTTACCTATACGTTTCAGTAAAAGCTAGAAATTTGCATTAAGACAATATCGCAACTTCGTTTTTATACAGCTCGCAATATATACCTCTCCCTTAAATGCGCAGGCATTTCGTTTAGAAAATAATAACAAATATAAATTTAAAAATATTTTAGGGGAAAAACCACCAACATTTTCTTTTAATAAGTCTTCAGCCGCTCGATCGAGATCACATAATAACTCCTGTGGACACTTCATGTAAAATTGGAAGACTGAGACTTGCAGTTCACTTAATATTTTCGGCAGCACAATATTGCCCAATGTCTTTTCATACAAAATTACAAATTTACAAGAGAAAAAATTATAGTCATGTGCGGGATTCGAACCCGCGTCCATCCACCCCTTTAGCCGGGGTATGCTCTAACCAATTGAGCTAACATGACTCATAACTGTAATTCTTGCTCTCGTTCTTCATGCAACCATCGTATTGGGATGGAGCCTATCTTTTCTTAGTAAGATTTTACTACAATTTTAACATAACCTACTATTTTGTAACCCGCAAATAATTTTAGTAAGATAAGAAGTAGAAATAACTTTGATGTATTACAAGTTTAGTTTCTACTGTTTGCATTATAACTAAATATTTTATATGACTGTTCTAGAGCCTTCCAGGGAGATGACACCAATATTGACCACGTCCCGCTTTGGCAAGCCGGTGCTCATGGTAGGACAGTATCGATTCAACCGCTACTGGCAATGCAAAGGACCAAGGGTGAGATATGTATGTGTGAAAGTTGCTGACGGCTGTCGAGCAAATATTATCACTTTTAATGATGAAATAATTCAATGTAACTACAATCATAATCATTAATACCATTAACTGAAGAATAGTTTGATCAATACATTATGTATCTACCTGATTTTGGATTTAATTTAAGCTTTCATTTACTTTCATCAGCAAGCTTCATTTAGGTGTCCCACATGGTGGTCAAACTGTAAGGCTTTCGTAGCGTTTGACCAGGAGATGCGGCTTTGAGTTCCCCCTATATGTGGGGGTAACCCCCCCCCTCCTCCCCGTATGTGGCTAAACATTCCGCAGTGGACAATCCGGCTGATACAGCTCAATGATGGCATATTATAGTCAACCACTACGAAAATCTAAATTAAGTATTACCTCATATAAATTTTCGTAGTGGTTGGCCATTTTTTTAAAATTTAGTATTGGCGTAACTTATGTAAGACCGAACAACAGCTATTAGAAACTTATCACAACGAAAGAAATATAATCTTAAGTTTAATATTTTTAATTATGCAATGACGGGTGTAAATTTATATTACAATGTTACAACGAGGTGAAAAAATATTGTCATGTGCGGAATTGGAACCACACCATCCACTCCTATACCCGGTTATGTTCTGACCGCTAAGCCAACATGATATACCTATGACTCATAACTCTAATCCACTCGTTTTTAACCATCGTATGGGTTCGAATCCCGCATATGACAGTATGTTTTCATCTCGTTGTAATTTTGTAAAATATAATCTTAAGTTCAAATCCGGACAGGTTTTCATTTACTGCATAATTGACTTCACCGAAACCTCATTCTATCAATATTTTATTGTTTGCAGAAATATCAGTATTCTATGTACCTAACGTAAAAGGAAAAATGATAGCTATAATAGACGGATACTCCTTTTACTCAGATGGTCAACGCATAACAATGAAAACGTGGCGATGCACAAATTCGAAGATTTGCAAAGCGCAATTTAGAACGCTTCCCGGAGATGACTATAGGATAACAAAAAAATATTTACTACACAATCATAAGCCTCCATATTTTCGAATTATAAATAACGTTTACCATAAGATTTAATTTTATCAATTGGATTATTATTGTTCCAACGATCCGTCATTCAATTATGCAACCTCTTTCAAATATATGCTATCTACATTAATATGGTTTATGTGTTTTACTTCTTACTTCAAATTGATACAAATTTACATGGACCAAGCCAACAAGACCAACAAGACAAAAAGATCACCAAAGCTGCTTTCGAGCACAGCTATTTAACAACCACTTTATTAGCAGTAGAACTCATTGTGCGAGTTCGTCCGGGGGAGTCCTGCCACCATACCTATTTCTACTGCCAGACAATACCTACTGCACATATATACGAGTAAATATGTTCGCATTGATGTGTTCTGGTATGAAAGGTGTGGGTCCCGGTCAAGTTACGGATGTCTAAGGTTAGGGGCGCAGTGCAGTTCATTTTTGATTACAATCAAATTGAACATGTAGATTTTTTCATTCATTACTTTTATGTAAGTGTACTATTTTACTCTGCATGATGGCAGAGCTGAAATTGATGGCTGGTCTACCCACTGCCTGTTACCATCGACTTAGGAACGACTTAGGAACCTTCAAGAAGAGAGCATATTCCCTCCTTAAAGGCCGGCAACGCATCCTCGAGACCTCTGGTGTTGCGGATGTTTGTGGGCGACGGTGATCACTTACCATCAGGTGAGCCGCCTGATAGTTTGCCCTCCTATGCCATAAAAAAAAACCGTGCATTTTGCGTGTTCCAGAAGCCTTTGTTGAACACCATGAGTTCTGGTCTAAGCTTGTTTACCATCCCTAATCGTATTATAATTACCTACAAGGGAGACAGTGATGAAGGCTCACATATCAGCTGTAAAAAAATGCGTTATAAGCTCACATTGAACGCAAATTTATTGATCATGCACAATAGCATAGTTTAGCGCTACCCACTTTAGCAACGAAGTACAATTATTAAAGAAAACAATATAGTTCTCTACATATACAATTTTATCGTACAATATTTTTTCTATAATATGAAGTTTGAATTCTTTTTTGAAGACTTACTTCATAATAAAGATTCTTGTTTCAGGTGAAATAAAATTCATACAGTTAAAATCAGGAAAGCATCTTCTGAAAATTGGACACAACACATACAGTACTAACAATGAAAGTTGTCAGCCATGCTCTTGGTATTGCTCGAAGAGGTCCAGGAAGAAGTGCAAAGCCAGGGTGAGGACGGTTAACGGACATATCTTTTACTGGTCGGGAAGACATAATCACGAATAGATAGACACGATATCTGTGTAATTGACGGGGTGGCATATTATGTAATACTATTTTGACGGAAAAATAACCTTAGTACTTAATAGAACTGTAGGTACTTATACCTACAGTTCTATTAGGACCTACAGTCTTTTGGTCAAAACTGCTTCTTTAAAATGTAGTAAACAATGCTAATTGGTTAGACTGAAGCAACATTAGGCAGCGAAGTAATTTGCGACTGATTAACAAAAAAACAAATTTATAAAAGTTTTGTTTATACAATATGTAGTTACTCGGTCAGCTTGTTTCTAATCTCGCAAATGCGTCACTGCTTAATGTAGTCTCAGCGTTAGGAAGGACTAACCGAACAAGCAAAAACTTGTACAATTCTAGTCCTAGAAGTAGTAACTTATCAGTACCTACTAGCTGATTTTCGCGTGTTTTAGATATTAAACCTACGATATTATTATAATTGCGTGACCGCTCAGTCGTATTATTTTGATGTTTTTATGTCGCGTCTTCGCAATAACGCAGATCATTTGTTGTAAAGATACCTTAAAAATGTATCTTCATAAAGTCAACAAAAAAACCCTTTCATAATATTAAGTTTAAAACTATTTTTCTAATATTGTTTATTATATTATTCAACATTTCTCATATTTGTAAACACTAAACATACCGTATATAACTTAAAAAATATTCTGTTAACAATTCAAAAACTTTTTTATGTAATTATCACTATAAAAACGTATATCTTTACCAATTGTAAGCTACAACAAAGAACGGTGAGTCACGATCGGGCCTAAAAAAAAAAAAAAAGCTGGCCGTTTATTCTCGATCGTGCGCTCGGTGAGTCAAGACCTCCTGAAGATGCTTTGTTTAGAAGCGAAACTAGTCGGGTATTCTTCCGGTTAGGCTGCGTGATGTTTGTGACGTCACGTAGATGACAGGAAAATTAGGCGGAATTGTCACTAGATATATAATTTTATGCTCTTTTAAGTGTTTAATTTAAATATTATTTAATGTTTTTTTAGGATACTTTTAAAAGTATTTATTATTAAATATGGATTTCCGCAAAGTAACGCCTGAATCTATTCATTAATAAAAATTAAATAACTCTAAAATAAGAAAATAATGAAGAAAAATATATAAGTATCTTTCCAAGATCTTGAACCTAAGGAGATTTTCGAGTGATCTATATTATTTTTATAAATATGTAAAATAGTTATATAAGTTTTTTTTTCAGATATTTTCTTCCCCAAATCAAAACGCGGTTCAGACATTACTTCTGTAAACATTTCTCAAGACTTATCAAGCTACCAAAATTGATACCGAATGAAAAAACTAGATCGAAATGTTCAAGTACTTAGCAACCACAAGGGCTGCAGAGCTTTTATCTTTACTATAGGCGAGGAAATCCTCAAAATCAATAAATTTCACAACCACCCGCCCCCGGGAAATAGATTAACAACTCTGTTTTCCTGAAATTTGTTTTCAAAATAATGTCACCCATGCAGTGGTAGGATTACTTTGAGCGGAAAACGCTTAGAGGCCTTGATTCAACTGTCGTCACTGTCGTGCAAAAGCGGATTTATTGTCTATTTTGATATTGCAAATACATGGTAATATACGTATGTACTAACAAATAAATAACTTATAGCAGGTGGTAATCTTCTTGAGCTTCACCGCATGGTGGAAGG
Organism: Plagodis dolabraria; assembly: GCA_963854805.1. Taxonomy (NCBI): domain Eukaryota; kingdom Metazoa; phylum Arthropoda; class Insecta; order Lepidoptera; family Geometridae; genus Plagodis; species Plagodis dolabraria. The sequence goes on along the minus strand of OY978445.1, from coordinate 9,969,952 downwards.
GCATTTTTGCGAATGCCCGCCTGGCTAGCGACCACCCTCAAGTAGAAAATCTGTCGCCAAGCACCTAATGATGTGTTCCGGCAGCTGTCCTTAAGAGCCAGTCATTCTAAATTAAGCCTGTTATCACCTTTGACCACATCATTACTTACCATTAGGTGAGATTATGGTCAAAGGCTCACCTAACAGCAATAAAAAAAAAAAAACTGTGTCACGTGTTGTGACCCAAATAATAAATACATTAGATACTCACCAGTAAAACACCACTATAGTATTGTACTAACTTCCAACAGTAAATAAACATTATCCCATTTTTCTGCGGATGTCGGGTATATACCATTTATAAAGAAATTATAAATCCCGATGGTAGGTATGTAAAATATTATTATTCTTTAGAGCTCCGATTATCATAAAATTTTAGGAAACGGTCGAGTCATACTACTGCTTTAGCTCACAATGAGTACTGTAGCTAAGATTTAGTTTTTTTTTTACAGTTGCATCGATCATCAAATCAAAGCGCGGTAACCCGATGCTTGTGTTGTCGGGATACACACACACGGTGCAAAATGTAACCAATCGGAGAACTCGTTGGGTTTGTTCTATGAGCCACAAAAGATGTAAAGTGTCCTGCATTACAATGAATGGCTTTGTAGTCCAGACTAACCATGCACACAACCATCCACCGAAATGAAATTATTAAACGGATAAAAAACAATAGACGATAGCAACGAGACGAAAAATAAATTATTAACATTTCCTAATCGAGTCATTGCTAAAAGTATCGATATTGCAACAAAGCTACTATACTTTTTTAATGGTCAATACAAACACGCGTCCGGCAATATGTCAACACCTTGATGTTGGGCGACGGTGCACGGTGGTTGTATTTATTCAAACGAAATCCATACGCATCCATAGATAATGAGAACAATAGAATTCCATTTAAAAAAGGACAATATCGTCCACGCGGATGCCAATGGGTAATAAAAGTATCAGTATAATCTTTCTCAAGTAGATTTTTATTAAATAGCAATAAAACATATTAAGATGATTTTGTAAAAAAAATTCTTTGAATGTCGCTTGATTAAGTACAATAGTTAGATGAACTAGCAATAAAACCAAATTAAAATTCAATATTGAGTTTTCCGCTGTGTTCCGTCAGCGTTCTCATAAATCAGGATCGATTGTTATTATATCCGAAAGCACATCACAGTGTATTGAAATAGGAAGAAAGTGGGCAATGTTCCAGAAGAATTTGTTACTCTTATAAGGTGATCTTCAGTTAAGATCTTCTATAAAGTTTTGTACACTTTACTTACAGAACGATGGTTTTGCCGTGTCTGTTTTGCAAAATATTTAAAGTAAACTTTGAGGATGATAATGATAAAGCTTTTAATATTTTTTTTAAAAATAATAATTCTATGTTGACCATTTTAATATATGGATTAAGCAAAGCGGCGATTTAAATGATGTAAATTAAATTGGTCATATTAAATAAGTCTCAGCACAAATAGGTATTGATATTCCTTTCGATAGAAAAGACGCAGAAAGAAGAAACTTGGAATCCGTGACGCGTCATTGGGTCAATCACTAATGATTTTTTTCTTATCCCTATCTGCCTTTTGGCACAATTAAGATATATATACGAAATATATTATAATATATATTATACGCTATGAAAGAAATAATTAATTTTGGAAAAAAATGTGGTGTCTACTTAAATTAAGGTATGTTTTAACTAATACTAAAATTAATTAAAAATTTTGAACTTGTTTATTAATATAATCCCTTCTATGAATAACCCACAAAATATAGATTCGCGAGAAAAAAATATGGGTAAATTTTGCTAATCAGTATCAAATTTAAAAACAGCTGCGGTAAGCCTACCGGGCAATCGGGACTTAAAAACGAACGTCTTGGAGTGTCGAGCGCAGCAATGTTGCACACAATGATGACACTGTAACTGCAATGGATAGATATGATACTTTAACCATCAGGAACCGGCTTGGCCGCCTCGACCCTTATTAACAAAAAAAAAGAAAATTCAACACAACGTTTTAAAGAAATCTTTTGACTTTTTTGTATTCTTCTAAACTACATGTGTACCTATCCAACTAACCCTCATACTTAAACACGCTATACCATTCAAATAAGAGCAATCCGCTTAATTCATACTGTGGTACAGTCTAAGAAAATAGCGTCATGATTTTCATCCTAAAAATATCACAATGCGTAAAATGAGTACACCTAATTGATATACATAAAAGTAACTAGTAATGCGCCAATCGTTCGCTAGCTGCGTGTTTGTGTTTATAAAGTGAAGGATTGCTGATTCAACTTGATAATCGGCATCAATGTAAATTATAAAGCAAATAATTATCTTGTATAACATTCTTGATTCGTAGTTGTAATATCTTTCACAGGTCCATTCTTCGTAACATCTCGTCAAGGTAACCGGATGGTGCAATACGGCGGCTATACATTCAGTAGACAGTTTTGTAGAAACGAAAAGACCAGATGGCAATGCTCAGTGGGAAAACATGGAGGCTGTAGGGCTTCTATGTACAGTATCGACAATGAATTCAATCAAATAAATAATAATCATAATCATTTGCCACTCTCGGACTATTCATTATAAGGAAACTTAAACAGCAAAAAAGAATGTATGGTTTAATTGTGTTTCTGGATTGTGCCCGGCAGATATCAATAGGCTCGTGTCCTAACAAAAATTGAAATGTATTTAATAAAATACCTCTACCTAAATAACCCTTTGGGAAAATGTAGGGTATCTTTCATGATTATTGTGTGCTATCTACCTAAACAAAGTCAGTTCACCAGCCCGCTCTTCAAATCAAATTGTTTATTTGTAAAGCGTGTGAATACATATCATCTAAGCTAAGGAAGTATGGAAGTTTTGATATTTAAAAAAAATATATTGCGTGGCCAATATTTTTTGTAACATGTTTTGCCCTTTGAGGCATACAAATTAAAAAATTATATATTTATTTATTATAATATCTTAAGCTAGCTTCCCACGGTCCGCGATTCTACAGATCATCACGCACAGCCGACGACCACGGACGGCAACGCACGCACACGGGGCTCTTCCAACGGTGCTTGTCGGTCTGTGTAGATCTTATGATAGGTTCATTGCAAAATGCAAAGTGAAAGAGATCGGAATGACACAAAACATTCCCTGTGCTCGCGTCGCACCGCCGCGCACCTTTGAAGTTACCGCCTGGCGACGGATACCGGCGCACCGCCGCGCCACAGACCGCCTGCGCTACCACGGACGGGAAGGGTCTCCTTCCCACGGTGTGTCATGCGAGCTGGTCCGCGTCCGTCCGCGATATCGCGATTCGTGGGAAGCTAGCTTTAGGCTTCAAAATAAGGTAATAAATAAATATATGTCAAATTAAAATGAAATTATATAACACTACTATTTATCAGTCTAGAATTCATCTACGAGTATATTGTAGTAACATTGTCATTTTTTTAAATAAGTCAATAATTAAATATATAATAGATTTAGGCCTTAGCTTGTTGAACTGTACGACTTATCTACTGTATTTTAGAAATTATTCGAATAAATAGTTTTCTATGGAAATTCTTATTTTCACACTTATAGATAAAATGTTAAAGATAAAAAGTTGAAGTGTTATTTCTTTTGAAATATATACAGGACATGTTATGCAATTTGTAATTTGTAGATGAGCAAACACCAGTATTTACAACATCACGATTTGGACAGCCAGTGATCACGGTCGGCGGGTATCGGTACAACATGTGGTCGGGGAGCAAAGGGAAGCAGCGCGCGCGGTGGATCTGCTCCAAGAAGGATAATGGCTGTCGAGCCACCATCATCACCTTCATTAATGAAATAATTAAATTTAGCTACGATCATAATCACTGATAAAGTTATGTTTGGTGAAAGCAAATCCATCCCATAAATATTGCAATTGTATTAAAGGAGACAGTTGTAAAGGTAAAACTTTTAATAGGTTATTTGATTCATACATATCGTTACATTTATTACGTTACTCAATGCCCAATATAATAATGTGTGTATATCGGAATGAGATTGCTATTGTTTCTGTTTGCTATTGTTTTGTATTGAGTTTTTATTGAAGCATTAAAATGTTTGTTATATATTATTTTTATAATCCTAATTCCTACATAAGACACACAAACAATCATACCAAAGCTTAGTGTAGACTTCAAAAATGATAAATAAAATTTACAAAAATACGTGCTTGCTACACTAATGAGTATTAGATCATTATTTAATTTTGTTACAGCGATGGCATACTTATTGAATCCTAACAGCTACATTACACTAAATGGCCCCAACTTCAAAATATACCTCTTATTTCATGATTTGTAGTGTGGGATATTATATAAGCATATAAACTAACTGTTTATGTTTATATAATATTTTTTTTTGTAATCTACACAGCACTTTGATAAACGTACAAAGAAAACATCTGTATTGTAAAATTTTAAGTTTAAGCTTTTATTATTTTATATTTATTTTATTGGAGATAAAAAAATATTTAAGTTCAAAAACAAAATCGCTAATTTACAATGCGTATGCTATATCCTTCATCTGCCTACCCTTATCTTATTCGCATAGGTCTTCTGTAAAAATCAGACAGCACAACGTGATAATTGGAATTAAAACATGGCTTTTTCGCCACCCGCCTGCCTGTCACCAATTTTTGGGAATGCTCTCGATGCTACCGCTTGCTGCCTGCGCAGTCAACACCTGCGTACTAGAGCTTTTACGACCACGTGCATTATTTATTAACCCCATGCAATTTATGTTAATAAAATGACATTTATGTTAATAAAATGTCATGGTTATAACTCTATTTTGATTCCTTGTTTCCCTGAAAAAAAATATCCAAATTAATGAAAACAGAAATTACTGAGCCCGCGGGCTGAATGGGCTATGGCAGAGTTGATTCAATAGAATCCAAATTTTAAATGGTACCTATGCAATATTTCATAATAGTGAATTTGGCACACTGCCGATCCACTACTGAGTTACACTGTTTACTTATTTGACGATCTATTGTTTATTTCATGACCCGAGAGGGCGACTCAACCCATATTAAACTTGGCTGTCATTTGAATCCGCAGACTTTGCTGACTACTTCAAGTATAGGTATTCGGGGTAGGTTTGACCCGCTCAAGTCTCATTTTGTTGATTGCTTTCAAAAGAGTGTGTGTAGTTAGGCATTATTTCAGAACTTTATATAAAAAAAACATATTTACTATGCTCACACTGCTCATCTAAATATAACAAGCTTTTAACTGCTAACTATATGCTAAAATATTTCAGAAGCTACTTAAGGGTTACTATTTCAATAGCTTATTTCTCCCTATATCATTCGTACGAGAAAACACAAAATGACAATTACATAAATGTTGCTCTAGCTACTGAAATTAATTATTAATTTTGCATTTTATGTAAATTAAAGTGTGAAGTGAAATAAGATAATTACTAAGTTACACTTTTAAGGTCCTGAAAGCCTCATTCTCATTAAGGTTACTAAAATTAAGCTATCAATTCAACTGTTTGACGCTATGTTGAGACTGTGACTAAAGATATTCATGACAGTCATTATTATTGTTTTAGTACAATGGGTTACGAATAAGACCGGCAAAACGTTGGCCATACGGGGTGGGTACACTTTCTACTGCAACAGGAGCACGAAGAACACCCGTCGGTGGCGGTGCACCGGCAAGTGCTCTGCGGAGTTCACGCTGGCTCTGCACGGTGCTACGATCAGAACTCATCTAGTGCACACTCACCCCCCACCCATATACCGAATAATTAATGGAGTTTACTATAAATTCTAAATACCCATTACTTCTATTTAGTTGCAATATTATTAAACGTAGATAATCTATTCCAAAAAGTTTTATTACACTTAATGCCATATATATGGAGGACATCAGAAAGTATTGATGTAAAAATTAAACTTAAGTGGAACACATTAATTATCGATCCACACCACCCCTAGCAGTTATATTGATGTATTAATTTATTCCTTATATAATATGTATAATAATTTGAAGCTAAAGAACGATGATAAACAATATAAACACTTCAGTTTTGTTTCGACCTACGCAGTAAACACGGAAACAAATAATATATTGCGGCGGTCTTTTTATTATGAGTTCTTATAATGCGGGTAGTATTCTGTGTATTAAAATCTGTAAGAGCTCGAGAAATATTAACACAAAATGAGCATCGTGTCTGGCGTCGTTGTGTTGATAGAACTTGTAGGTACTGGGTCTGTCATTAGTCATGTTTACATCATAGGTGAGCATGAATGTATTTTTCCGATATTTTTATTTCTCATCCATAGATCCATTACAGGAACTTTTGATGAAAGAAATGACGATTTTAATAGAAAACTCTGCGAATGTGCCAATAGCTATTTCTGCACTGTGCGGTAAGTTTTTTTTATTTTATAAGACAAAGGAATCTGAAGAAATCAGTACCGAAAATTATTATTATAATAAGGGTTCCTTGTCAGGACTACGGAACCCTAAAACTGTGAAATTATTAATATAAAAATGATTTGGGTCTGTTTTAACCAACGCATTCTTAATTTGTAAAAGATAGTAGAAATATAAATTGATCTAGCGTGGGCTAATAAAGGTCTAATTTACCAGAAAAACTTTAATTGAGGTCCAAAAGGACATAACTCGCGTTAGATTTGCTTTGTCATAATGTATATTATTAGACGTAAGCTTTATGAGAAAATTTGACATGAAATTTTGTTTGGATGCTTTCAGTTCCATATTTTACTACATCTCGTTATGGAAACCCCATCATTGAACTGGGCGGCTACAGATACAACAGATATCATCGATGTAAGGGAGTTAAAGCTACGTGGTATTGTATAAAAGCAACTAGTGGTAGTTGCAAAGCTTACCTCATCACTGTGGCAAATGAAGTACTCACCATGAAACATGAACATAATCACTGATTATTAGTTACTTCATGCTTTACCGGTGTTAGGAATGAGTAAGTTATAGATAGTGTTTCATACATGTTTAAAACAAAAGTTTCATTCCTTATTTTTCGGCCTTTGCTTGAATTACACGAAAAATACTAATTATAACATTGTGTTTTAATAACATATATTTCAGGCTCAGGGATAGACATGAAAAATATCATAGAGTTTAAACAATTCGTATGACGAAACTACATTTGTACGTAAACCACTACTTAGTAGGACGGTGGAATCTTTCAATGTTTAAACTTTTATAAATTGAAGAAGTAGTATTAACAGTACAATAAATAATTTAAATAATTTGATTATAATATGAGAATAGAAGAGATATATCTTACACTTAAATAATACTGGTCGAATATGACCTAGCTAAAATAGGAGCTGATTCTGTGAAGAACGCCAGCAACGGGCCCAGTTTTGCCTAATGCGAGTGTAATATTAATAAAAATGATAGAGTTAATCATTACTTAACTTTTTTTCTTTTGCACAATATCCAACTGGCACATAATATCTCTTCTACAAAGATGTATGCCGAATGATTCATATTGATATAGTTTTACACCAAACCTAATCCTTATGAAATATATGGGTGTAATATTTTATATTTATAGCAAAACTTGTCTGAAAAAAAAAAAAAATTATGCCTGATATGTTATACTTTGATCACTATCTCACCTGATGGTAAGTGATGATGTGGTCGAGGATGTTGTTCAGGCTAACTTAGAGTTTTCAAATAACTGAGTGCTATTTTTGATTAAAGCTGTTATTCCAATCACTTACTTACGATGAGCTCCGTGGAACCTACTTAAATGATATCACTGATTTCAAGAAATCAGGCAAGCCACGGTACAGATACTTTATTACCTAATTCATAACGCATGTCGCTTCATATAATGGAAACCTAGCGTGCCAACAAGCGGCAGTTAAAATTGGTAAATTTTAATTCGAAAATCTATCACCAAGCACCTAACGGTGTATTTCAGCAGCTGTCCTTGAGAGCTATTAATTAAAGTTCAAATCTGTTTAACCACATTATAATTTACCAACAGATGATTTTGTTTAAAGGTTAACCTTTTAAGTATAAAATCATAAAATAATAACATCTTACTAAACCAATTATATTATTCTTTTATAGGTCCATATTTCTGCAGATCTCGTCAAGGAGGAATTATGGTCCAATGTGATGGTTTCCGCTTTAGTAAAGGCTACACTTTAGGAGTTAAGACAAGATGGCAATGTACCCGGAGCAAAAAAGGGTGTAAAGCTGCGATATTTTCTTTTGGTGACCAGTTTGTAAGAATCAACAATATGCATAATCACGACGCTTAACTCCGAATGAAACATTTATCAAAACAGGTCTTTACACATGTTTCTAAGTGATAATTGTCGCTTAGTATCGACAAAGAAAGTGCATGAACGAATACTTACGTATTAGAACTAATGAAAAATACGTGAGAAATGCAACAATGATTTTTTTGTTTATTTAAATAACAAAAATGATATACTGATGCTTTTAATGACGAACCTAAACATAACCGTTTATTACTTATGGCCCACTTATAAAATGCAAACCAAAAATAAGTTTTGACTTAATTATAGTATAATGCTTTCAATAAAGGTGTGCTGATATATACCACGTGAAGGTCCTGATTCATGTACTAGAAATGTACATGTGTTTTTATGCCTACTTCGAACCAAAAGCGCGGCGCGGTCCAGTGTAGCCACGCCGTCGTGGCTACCTCCCTTTGAATAGAGTGTTAATAATATACATCGAGCAAAGTAATAAAAATATGAAATGATACATTACAGGCACAAGAAACTTTTAACATCAGGTGGTCCGCGTACTTATTCAGTCAAAAACACATAAAAAAATACAAAAAAGATAATATCTCAAAATGTTTGATAGGACTAGCACAAGTCAACCCTAAGAAGTTGTTATCATTTTACCAATAACCTCTATATATTCGGAAATGCAACTAAACAGTCAATTGCCATTATTATATTTTATCATATTACAATATGTATTAACACAAATCTATCATTTTTATTTTCTGATGAAAAAGAAAGAGGAAACACATTCACAATAGTTAACGGCCACATCCATGGACCAAGAATATTCAAGCGTAAAAAGAAATATTATTTATGTCTTTTCACGCTTGCATACTGTAATTTTTTTTGTTCGTAGGAATCTTGCAGACTAGACTTATAATTTTTTTTTATACTTTCAAAACGTAAATGTTCATGAATCACAATGTCTTATATTCAATTATGATTCAGTAACCTTATTTCAAAATAATCGAGTAGAATACAATATCAAATAGAATATCACTTGAGTTCTGAAACAGTATTAACAGCAGCCATTTGTGTTAATTTTAAATAATTGTCACTTTTCAGGTGCTCAGTTTTCTGTTTCACATAGAGGTAATCCGGTACTTGTAATGGCAGGACATAGATTCAAAAAGGAAAGAGATAGTCGAGGAGGGTCCCGATGGTGTGTACGATGGGTGTGTTCATCGTACGCAAACCGAGGATGCAGAGCATCCGTTATTACTGAACACAATACCGTTTTAAAATGCAAAGATTATCACACATATCATTAAGAGGAGGCTGCGGAAAAATACTCTCATTCGACTAGTTTTTTTAAGCAACTTAAATATGCAATCGACACGATAACTTAAATATTTGATTTTTCAAACCTTTTTCTATCCGTTGTTAAGACAGAAACACATTTGAAAGAAATTTACTCGATAGTTTTAATTTTTTTAAATGAAGCCTTTTCTTTAAATTATTGGATTTTTCTTGGAAACTACGTCAGATACATATCAATAATAAATACACATAGAAAGGAAATGTAGTTTATTATCCACTGTGTAAGTAAAATTTACCTAGAGCTAATAGTATTCTCATAATAAATTAAATTGTGTTTTAGACTTACGACCTTTAGTTCTGTGCAGGATTACGGTCAATCGGAAGATTCGATATTCAACCTTATTCGCTTACGATTACGAAATAAAATCAATGCGTAAGAGCTGTCCTTCAGTGCCGCGCTGTGCGCCGTTGGACGTGGACCTATCGCTCGCGCGCTATCACCTGTGCTGTGCAGTATAAATACGTATTTTGGTAGGTATATCAATCAATATGGGAAATAAAGATAACTAAAAAATAAAAAAAGGAAGCAGAAGAGTCGATACAAAGACTTTGCAAGAATTATGAGAGAGGCAAAAGCGTATAATATTTCAGTTTTTTTTTAAATTTAATATTCGTTTGTGTTTATTCTATTCATGAAACATACTATCTCTACCGAACTAAGAGATTCTATGCCAACTAGGTTCCTATAGTACTGTAATGGAGATATAAAACTATATGTCGTACTAATCTAAGTATGATTAGAAGGGTACTAAAATAATATCTGGTATATGTATAATTATGGTCTCACCTGATGGTAAGTGATATGGTTGAAGGTGCCAAACAGGTGTAAACTAAAATTATCTGGCTCTAAAGTACAGCTGCCGTTCAACCGTAAATGGAGTTGAGTGTTGGTAAATAATAATAGCACAAGCGTAGTAAATCAAAGCATTTGGTTTGGTGGGTCGCAATAAAACATCGAACATTGTTTATGTCCCTCAAGACTAGATATAGATTTATATCAATGAAAGAATATTCAGAATCAGGCAAGTAGGTATACATTCAAGAGATTATCTACAAAGTCACCTGCATAGGTATACTTTTAAATATATATTTTATCACTAAGACATGTATCGATTTAAACAAAAATAATAGAGTGGAATAAATAGATTGTGTATATATAATAAAATAGACTGTGCTCATAAAATGCACCTTCTTTCTCAAACAAAAAATAAAATCAGTCGTAGTCACTCGGAACAGGGAGAACTGTCGGAGTCGCTATCTCATTTAATAAGTTTAGACTGTGTTCTTCCACTACATGAAAATAAGTGAGTAATTCTTTGAATAAAGTATTGCTAAATTTGCACATTTTATTCACAGGAAATTTCGTAAAGGAAATATTTTATATACTACCTATATTAAGCTAAAAATTATTTTGACCAATCCATAGCAGAGCAGCAGTTAAAATTAAATAAAAAAAACATATAAATGTATAAATTCATTGACATTTTCTTTTTACACTAAAAAAAAAAAAACAATATTATCGCCCTGCACTTGTCACACCTCTGTAGGGTCAGTATAAACAATATATTTTTTCTGAGTACCTACACAAAAGACAACGCAAGTATAAGTACTCCGCATAATTGTGCGGAGTAAGACTTAAATTTTATGGCCGACCTCCTATCTGAAGCAATACCCCTTTGCAAATGCCATCGTTGATATGTATTATATTCGCCTTCGCCCCCTTTTCGGTTATTAGGGTATTGGTATATCGGTTATATGGTAAAGAGCGATATTGTACTCTTGACGTGCAAAAAATCTGACGTGCAAATTATCTGAATTAATGTATTTAAATTCATTTATTCATATTCCGAACACCCCCTTTCTGAAGGCCGAGCTTCAGCAGGGGCGGAGCAGTTTGTATGGTGGCCGTCTTGAAATCGTCATTTTGGATTTTGGACAGGTGTCATTCGACTGCTCTCCCGACATTTATCCTTACTTGACACTCATAAACGAACTAACAAATTCTATCTACACATTCTAACAAATTGTGCGAAATTGATTGTCGGACAAACAGAAATGTACAGTTGCTTTTCTGAAGGTTTCAGGTAACTGATTGTCTGTAAAATGTATTTTGCAGGTATATATATCAATAAAAAATCTGATTGATATTATCAAACTGAAGACTATATGCACATTTGTTATATAACTAAATGCTTATTTGCCGTGTAGTATGGAGACAACAAATTAAAAATAGAAATTCTACAAAAAGATGAAGAATTTAGGAGGAAAAAAATGGAGACAAAACTAGTCACATTCTATATGGACTGCCCGAGCTGGTCGATCCCGCTACCTAAAGAAAAGAATGATCCGGGATCAATAATATGCGGATACTTCTAGAAAAAGAAAAAATCAAGAGGAGGCTGTCGAGGGTGACTTGCAACATCGAAGTGCAAATGCTTCAGTACTTCCTCCCGCCATAAAAAGAAGACTTGACTTAATGTTGTCTTAGGTTTTCGCGACTTTACACACAGTAATTAAACAAAATTTAACGGTTTAAATCGCGTATATTTATCATTATTTTTGTCCTGCCGTTTCAAACACTTTGCAGTGATCGTAGTCACGGGGTGACGATCGGGGGACTGCAAACTTGAAAAAAATCTTGACTTTCCGTTCCGATACTCGTTATTTCTCACGTACACTTTTGCATATCATTAATTCTGTATAATCATTAATACTGTATAAATTGAAAAAAATATATTTTATATTTTATATTTTTTATATTTGTTAATTTATATACATCTTAACTTAATTTGTCTTTATCCTCTGTAGACTATACCACTTACTAACAATCTAAGAATCCACTGTTTTTATTTTAATGTCTAATTTAGTCACCTGTTCCATCATTTGTCTGCCATGTTGCATTAAAAGAAGCTTGTATAACATGTTCTCTACAATATGTTTCTGCAGTTGTGTGTTTTTTTAATATCCCAAAGTTTAAGGCCATTACAATTGCGTATATAGACTCTTCTGCAAGTTTGGTAAAAAAATCGTATCCTGCTGTTTAGTGGCTAGATCTATATCTGGTTGGTCTAATTTTTACCATAGTTGATATCTAAAAGCAGAGTGGTAGTAAAGTAACACTTTCTGTTTACCACTGTAACTGAAAAATAAAACGTAATAGGATGTATACAAACATATATTTTCAACATTAGTAATTAATAGTTAAAAATTATATGATAGCAATAAAAAAACAATCTACTTTATATTATTATGGGAACGTGTACCGTAGCACAGTTATGAAAATCTATAATTCATATTTGTATGACGAGTCATGGTAAAATATATTGCCCACAACTAACATTTAATCAAATCAAATCCATTTATTTCAGGTCAATTGTACCCATATTCACCGAATATAATATAATAATATGCTCATTCAATTTGAAGGTATTTTACGTTATTCTAATGATGTGTAATCTGATTAATCGCATTCCAAGATACTGAGAACAATGTTGATTCATTCATAAATTATCGTCCACGCGGATGCCAAGGGGTAATGAAATTTTTGTAGTAAGTTTAATCAGTAAAAATCACTTTCATTACTACGGAGAATTTAAAAACACCCCCCATTTATCAATATAGATCATGCCGTTTAGGCTGTTATGTACCATCATCATATTCCGACCCTTGTCTCACTATGTTGGTTTGGTGCAATATGTTTTCTCTATAAACACAGAGACAGCGACACAACAACATAGCAAAGAAAAAGAAAAGACTTGAAAACAATTTTTTTAATTAAAAAGTCTCAAATAACTGGTTGATATCGGTGCAATATGACCTCAATTTTGTGCTCATGTGACTGACTTTGGCAGGTTATTTGATATACTGATGACTACAGACTTTACTAGAGAGATTATTATTCACATATTATTTATAGATTTTATCACTATTTAACTTTCATCTAAAAAAAATTAAATTCAAATACATATTCAAATAAAATTAATAAAAATAAACAATAAATCTATATTCATAGTTGCCAATAGTATTTTATATCTCTATGGTTGCCACTTACATTAGTTGCTAGAAGCACTGCAATCGTCAAGGCATTTTGGCAAATTATTTTTAGTAAATTGACTGTAACTGGCACACCGTTCGAACAATGTTGATGAGATTAAAATGAACCAATTAAGAGTTAAACTGTACTAGCAAATAAATAGTCTTCAAGATTGTAAAGTTCAGTAAAAAAGTTATGTGTTTTCAAACATAAAATAAATAATAGACAAGTCAATTTAAGAACCCTCTTTCTTTTGAGAAGTCAGTTAAATATGTATAATATATATACCAATACATAATAACATATACCGATAAAGTCGAGCAGACATGATCATATTGTAAAAAGTAAAACTTTTGACTTTAGTTTTATGAGCTACTGTCGACCGTAAGAATAATTTTTGAAAGTAAATCAAATAATCAATTTCTTACTAAGAAATAATAGTAATGTTGTTAAAAATAAAAACGTGACATCAATTGCAGTATATACAAATTTACTTTAATGTATTGAAATTCGTCACGTGAATAAGATTTTAAAAAGTTGAAATCGTCTCAATGGTATCTGTGTTCGCGAATCTAATATCAAGTACACAAATATTTTTATAAGCGAGACGCGTGCGCCGCTGCACATCGCGTCGGTCGGTGCAGCGGGGATCGTTGCGCCGTATGGGCGGAGCTAGCGTGGGAATTATTTTTGACAGCCTCGACTTAATGATACTGTTAAATTTACTCATACATTTGCACATCTACTTGATGTGTGTCGTTCGGTAGAAAATAATTTATTACCATATTTTTAAGAAAAACAAAATGTTTGTTTGCAAAATATGTACAAGCGCATTATTGATTTTTAATTATACACCAAAAACGCCAAATAGATATGTGATCTCTTTGAATATGAATTTAACTCAAATTAAAGTTTAAATAACCCCTATATACAGAAGAAAAAGTATATTTTCATCAATTTAACAGCGTCCATATTTGAGTACCTAATGTTTTGTGTTAAGTAATTATTTTCAATTCTTTATCATAATAAGCATCACTGCAGATTTCTGCATATCAGTTGAGTTATGAAAGAAGTTTTCATGTTTCTTTTTATTAATCAGAACTAACAAATTAGTTAAATAAAGTAATTTGGCGTATTTTTGACAAATTTAGAAGCGTCAAAATTCTAAAGGATCGTCTTATACTTCGGAATGAATACCAGTTGCATAAAAAATAAACATGGCTCTATTCATAGATCTATATTTTAATTTTATTCTATATATTAGAATCACGTCATTGTAAACAAGTTCAAAAGCCGACAACAATCCAGTACCGTAGTAGTCATGATTGCCATATCTGAATAAAACGTTTGAACTGCATAATATAATATGTAATGATTATGTACTCTGCTTTCAGCAATATTTATCAAATCTGCGAGAGGGAATGATCAAATACTTTACAACGGTTACAAGTACTACAAAGAAGCGAGAGGCGAGAGGGATACATGCAGGTGGCGCTGCACAAAACGAAATGCAAATCAAAAATCAAAACAAAAAATAATATTATTGTATATACTAATGAAGAACACTATCATGATAAAAAAAAATTCGCTTTAGTATCATTATAATTACAATTTATAATTCTACTATAATGATTCAATTCCGTAAATAAAATAAGTCAGCGTAACCATGTTGAGGTTTGTATTTTAAATGTATTTTAAATAATGATAAGACCGGCAAGGAAAATTATAATGATGAGTCATATGTCATGTTGGCTTAGCGGTCAGAGCATACCCCGGCTATAAGGGTGGATGATGTGGGTCCGAATCCCGCACATCACTATTATATTTCCTCTCGTTGTAATTTTGTAGTGTTAATATTTTTTACGATGGACAGAGTTTGATCCCTATGTTACCAGTTCGTAAGTGATGATATTGTGGGAAGAGTACAACTTTACTTTTCTTACTTTCAAGTACCTACAACAGTTGAAGCACACTGTAAGGTTACATAAGTGTGTACTGACATTGTCATAGATAGTTATCGATAGTTATCATAGATTTTGATATATTTTTTGAAAGTTACCTTTAGTACAATCCATATGGCACATATTCCGTATTTTTACTTATTTGAGAGCAATGTCTTTAAAATTATTACTAATAAAATGTTTTCTAAAACCTCTTTACACATAAGCTGTATTATATCGTGACATTACATTATTAACATTAAGCCATGTGAATGCTATACGTTATATAAATATTAAAGTGTTGTATATTTTAGAAGCACCAGTTTAAAGTAAAATACCGTATTAAGTTTACCGTCTTATAGCTATAAGACTTTAGTTTATTTATAAATGGATAAAAAAGAAGTAACAAATTACAAGAGTACATATAATTTATTTGTGACTAAACTAATACTCAGTGTGACAGTAATATGTATTTCACATAACTGTAGGTATATTTTACTCAAATGTAGCTATTTATATCGAGAAACTGACCCAAGGCCCATTATTATTGACCACTCCTAATTTGCATTAAACTTTTAGTTAAATTTGTCACCAGTTCGAAAGGTTAAGAAATGGCCATATTACAATGATTTCCATTTCTACTAAAATGTACATTTAAAACTATCCTCATGTGGTACTGCACAGTGGCTAGAACTTGTAGAACGCGCTTCATTCAGACTCTTGATGGCCGAATGAAGAAAAATTTGTTCTACAACCAGAACGCTTCTAAATACACTGTTGGTATTGTGGATGGAGTTTATTTGAAAGCTTAGGGCTAGTGTCTCCATAGCGCTTTCCAAATAAACGTAGTTTCGACATATTATTTCAAATACCAAGTTTAGAAACTCTGTGAAATTGTGCATGCATATCCTTATGTATATATATAAGTAATTTAAAAAATATCCTAAAAAATCGTATGGGAATTCTTTTGTTCATAGGAATAAATAATAATCAAAAATTTTCACAATAAAACTGATTTCAACCATAAAATACGTATTGTTATGGATAACTCAAATACTAATTTCACTCGAACTTAAATGGGACCACATAACAAGCACCAACTTCCAAATATAAAAAAATAACATCAAAATCGGTAAAGAATTATGTATTCACACACACAAAATAAACAGTGGAATTGAGAAACTCCTCCTTTTTTAAGTCGGTGAAAATATTCATAGAGACAATTTTTTTTTCCTTGCTATAATCACATGGCGTCACTAACTTATTTTAACGGCAAAACATTTAGTACTCCAATAATTTGTAAGTTTATGATATTCGCTTAGTTCGCGGTAGTGCTTGTTATCATAATATTTAGAAATGTAGAAAAGGGTAAGCGTAGCGTCATCATTCTGAGTAAAGTAAAAGGTAGCGTCATCATTCTGAGAGTTAAGTGTTTGAAAAAACTTATTTCGATCTGATGAATTCTAGTAGTCTGGTTGATGGCCGCGCGCCGTCCCCTATGACGGTTTAAAAAATACGATTGGAGCACGAAATTTCGGCGACACAGCCAACCCCCCGGTAGCTGAACGGTTAAGTTGTCAATTTTGAAGCGCTCGTAGTGAAGTTGCTTAGTCGTTCTTAATCGATCAACTAAGTTAAGCAACGTCCGCCGCGGTCATGACTTGGATGGAAAACCGCTAGTGACATTACTACCGAGCGTTTCAGTGGTTCGGAGGGCACATTAAGCCGTCGTCGGTTTCGGTTGTTATTTAAGGATGGCAGTTGTTACAGCATGGTGGTAGGGCATTTTGTGAATGCCCGCCTAGCTAGCTACCACTCTCAAGTAGAAATCTGTCGCCCATCACTTGTCCTTGAGAGCCAGTAATTCTAGGTTAGTCTAAACAACATCTTAGATCACATCATCACTTCCCATCAGGTGAAATAGTGGCTAGCCTACCAGCTTTTTTTTTTATAAACATGAACTTGGCGTACAATAGGTTCCGTAAATACTGATCTGTTTAACGTGTGTTCCAGAACAGGTGCTCTATAGACAAAGACTTCTTCTACTTCAGGCAAAGCCGCGGGTGTATATTGAAAGTAAACTTACAAAAGTAGATTGTTGAATGTGGTTGCAAGTTTATATTTATAATTATTTTATTCCAAATTATTCGTATAAATACTCAATCTTTAACTCACACCTTGCTTAAAATAATATAATACATAATATCATATTCTTCTTACAAAAAATATCAGCTTTTATCTTGGTAAGTACATGCAATATCAATATAATACAATTATCTTATGCATATTATTCATTGTTTCATTTGCTTATTTTTCAGTATATCTACACTTAAGTCACTATTCCCACTTGATTTTGTACCTGAAATCTACGAGTATATCCATTCTGAATAATTAGTTTTATTTTGAACGTCACCTCATTGAAAAAATAAAAGACAAAAGTTTTATAGTTTTTAGTTATGATACATATATTGCATTGGTGTCACTAACCGTCTGTTTTCCAATTTTACTTCATTAAATTCGGTAGATACAAGTACAGCAACCAAAACACAAGTTCAAATGTTCACAAATTAGATGGTCGCGTTTTACTCACAACAGCCCAGGTTAATTTGAAGGGAGCATTATCATCCTCCACCGGATTGTGGAATAGTGTACTTGTAAATACCAGTCCAATAACCAACTCGAAGATTATCTAAAAGACCTAAATGTTTCTTAACATATAATTTTTAAATACAAGTAAATCTACAGGACTTGACGTTTTATTAATAATGGTATTGCTTTAATACCTAAGGTGTATACCAAATATTAAACAGAATCTATAGGTTTGTACATTGACGCTACATCAGGCCTGACTCTTACACTTTAGGTACGAAGCTACATGTACATCGGCGCATCCGTCCGGATGGGTATATTCTACCGTGCGTGCTGCGTCAGAAGAGATCAGAAATATGCGATAGAAAGAGAGACACCTTGTAGGTGCATATAAATATTAGGTACTACGTGGTTTGGGAGCCAAAGTACTCTTTATTGCTTCGTAGCAAAAGTCGCTTATTTATTGGAATGGCTTTGCGGAGTGATCCTTCTTGTCTTTTTTATTCTCTGGCTACATCAAACATATGATTTTATAATTTATGCTGTTATATATACTATAGGATATTGCTACGATATAATTTCGTTATAATATATCTAAAACTTTATTGTTACAGTTACTTACGTACTTTCGAAGCGTGGGCATACATTGCTATGCATTGAAGGGTTCACATTCTGCGTCAAAAAATCTTGTGGAGGAAAAACGAGATGGAAATGCTCGACACACAACCATAGAAATTGTCGAGCAATCGTTCATACTGTTGAAGATCAAATAATAAAGTTGCATAATGTACACAATCATCTACCAACGTTTCGCTATATTCAATAGTGTATTATTCTTTCGCTATAATTAATAGTAGAAGCAGTGATGGCTCAGTGGCATTGGCCATGGACTGCCGCGCAGCTTGTCCATGGTTTGAATCCCGCCGCGGACTTGAGGTTCACGGCGTGGTGGAAGGGCATTTTGCGATTGCCCGCCTGGCTAGCGACCACCCTCAAGTAGAAAATCTGTCGCCAAGCAACTAACGGTGTGTTCCGGCAGCAGTCCTTGAGAGCCAGTGAAATTACAGGCACATGAGACTTCAACAACTATGTGTCAAGGTGACGGGCGCAGTGCAATCGTGACTTGTGATGAAATGTATCTCTTATAGGCAGAGGTTAGTCCACTTAATATCAGGTGGGCTTCGAACTTGTCCCGTCCTAATAACATAAAAATTTTTTTTTTTTTTTTTATTCTTTTATAATATTTTATTCATACAATACTATTTTTATTGTGTTACGCTATTAAAATATACCTACATACGATCCAGAAGTTTTGACGACCTGACTGCTCCTATGAAGATTAAAAGTGTGAGGTTCCTAGTAGCTTACGTGAAACTAAATTAATGGCTACTAAGAAATTCAAACCAACTACTGTTGACCGTTTCGGTACATATCCGCACACGTCGCATCGAGGTTACATATTAAAAATATATTTTTTTAAATGTTTAATATAGAAGCCATTTTACTATTCCAAAAACGTCATAATTTAAATTCAGGGATAAGGTAGGTATAAAATAGACGTTTAAAAGTGAAAAAAATAAAATAATTGATGACCATCTTTATCTATACATTTCTGCTAAATAATGGAAAGATAAGACCTTACCGATAAAATCTCTGTGGACCTGTCCTGGACTTTAAATCTGGATCTGAAAAAACTTTGTGAAGGTATTTCGCACTACTTACTGAGAATAAACCGTTTTTCATCCACAGTCCATCACCAATTTTCGTCACGTGTTACAACTTGATTTGACTTCGAATTAAATTAGAATTGTATTGAAGAACATTGGAAACGTAGTGAATATTATAATCTTATTTAGGTACGTCAAATTTTAAGCATTTGCGAATGGTTTAACAAGTTAAAATACATTATATAAAAAAATATATAATTCAGCGGAAGTCCGGCGATTAAAATTGATTTGTATAGATTAAGAATGACCTCCTTGATTACTGTGCACTTATAGATTTATCAAATTCAGGCTATTCGATTGAAGACCTAGCTTTCTATATTATTTGTGATGAGCAGAACTAACCTTTTCTTGAGCTATTTACGTTTTCGTGTATTTATGTCATACGGTCCGCAAGGAATACTACACAGTAAGCATAGGTCTTCGGGAGGAATGTTTCCAATAAAATATTGGATATCTATTAGCGTACCTCTGTGTCACTAAATTTAGTAATATCATTGTTAAACATTTTATTGAACATAAATATCAATTAATAAATCTATTTGAATACCTTACAAGTGAAAACGGTATGTAAATTTTGATGATAAAAACTCAATTATGTGAGTTTCATTGCGAATGTCTGCCTTCTCTCTTTATTAAAATCTCTCTTTACTAATTTACTATATCATACAAAATACTTCATGAAATCGCAAATTGACGATTATCCAATATATTTTTATAGTGTCTGATAGTTATATTCTCAATTCCAGAATTCGTGATGTCCCGCGGCGGAAAGCGAATCATGATATTGGGCATTTACAAATATTCGATACAACGTCAAAAAGGGCAAAAAATTCGCTGGGCCTGCACATCTCAGAGTTACCATGGATGCAAAGCCGCTTTGAACACAGTTGACGATAATATTGTTAATTTTGTTAGTGATCACAATCATGACCCGCCTTGCCTGTGCAGCTACAAATCATCGGATTGTACACGTCACAAAGACTGCATTATTATTCCTGAGTAAACCTTTCATGTTTAAACGAATTGCACCATCCTTGAAAAGCCAGTTCAACTCTAAGACTTACAACCCTGTTTGAACACGTATCAGGTATTTTCCATATGAATCCTCTAGAATTAAAACTACACCCTTTCAAATGTTCGTAGACATCTGTTCAAATGTTTATTTTAAATTATCACATAATTCCAAAGCTTGCTGAAAATGTTGCGGTATATAACAATAACGTTATCTGCGTCAGTTTCATCGGCCGTTTGATGTATTACCCGCTGCTTTGCCTGTTCCGAGTTATGTTTAAAAGACTAACAGTCGCATTTAAAAAAATAGACCAGATATTCCCAAATGGTACTCGTGTAAACGTCAAATAAAATGGAAAGAAACAACACAGAACATAAAATACTACAAATAGTACACTAGAATTGATAAATAAATGAACAGAACTTATGGCACCTAAAATTAAAACTAAAAATAAATTAATGGTGAGCTAAAATCTTTATGTAAAACAACCAATAAAGCTATCAGAGAAAACTATCAAAACTACGAAAGGACAATTAAAGAAAAAAAATTACAACATATACAAGTGCTAAAAGGGCCTATATGAAGTAGGGGAAAAATGAAGTATACAAACTTAAAAAAATTTAAACTGAAGAAAAGTCCTGGCCCAAACTATATCTCTAATGAAACCTTAAAGGTTAAAGCTTAAAGCTCCACTGCTCGAAACATTTTTAACGAAACTCTTTAATATTTTAGTTGAATCAGGAACTATCCCACATCAATGATGTAAGTCTGAAATAGCTTTATAAAAAAGGAGATCCAAGCAATTACAGGCCAATTAATTTGCTATCCAGTATCTATAAGCTTTTCTCATCGCTGTCATTAAGCAGAATATCAAGCAAAATTGATGGCATACAGAGAGAAGAACAAGCCAGCTTCCGTTCCAGCTTCTCAACAATGGATCACATTCAAACAATAGAACAACTTCTAGAAAAATGCAAAGAATTTAATCAACCTCTCTATATAGGTTTCGTAGACTAACAAAAGGCATTTGATAGTATCTCTCACAGCTCATTAACATCATTCAATATAGACTACTGCTACATAAGAGTAATCCAAAATATCTACTAATAAGAGTAATACAAATTATGATCAAAATACGTCTGGAAAGCAAGGGGAAAGCAATAAAAATAAAGAGAGAGGCGGTAGCATGGTGACCCGCTCTCACCAAATCTCTTCATAGCTATGCTGGAAAACATCTTTCGTGGACTGGATTGGCAATCTAATGGTATGTGGATTAGGAAGGAATACCTGAGCCACCTAAGATTTGCTTGATGACATTGCGCTTTTTGCTAACTCGGCTTCAGAACTTGAGCGAATTATGCAGTCTCTGAACTACAGAAGTAATAAAATAGGCCTATACATGAACACCAGCAAAACTAAAATCCAAACTAATAGTCATGAGAAGCTTATACAAATAGATGGGAACCAGATCCAATATGTAAAGGATTATGTCTATCTTGGGAAACAAATATCTTTCAACCCTGACAGTAACGAAGAAGAAATAGAAAGAAAGGATCAGAAGCTCTTGGAACAAGTTTTGGTCGCATAAAGAAATATTAAAGGGAAACTACAACTTGAAGGTAAACAAGAATATAATGGACGTATGTATCATACCTTGCCTCACCTACGCAAGCCAAACATGGGTATACACTAACAAAATTAGGCGCAGACTACTCTCAACACAATACGCCATGGAGAGAAGCATCTTGAAACTAAGGAAGATACATAAA
Organism: Plagodis dolabraria; assembly: GCA_963854805.1. Taxonomy (NCBI): domain Eukaryota; kingdom Metazoa; phylum Arthropoda; class Insecta; order Lepidoptera; family Geometridae; genus Plagodis; species Plagodis dolabraria. The sequence goes on along the minus strand of OY978445.1, from coordinate 9,947,205 downwards.
ATCAGCAACAAGACCATTAGAAAAAAGACAAAACTAACAGATGTCCTTGAACATGCACAGAAAATGAAATGGCAGTGGGCTGGACATGTGGCTAAGGCCACAGACCAACGACAAACTATGCAAATTAATAAGTGGAGAGGTCCACAGGGAATGAGAAACCGGGGCAGACCAACAATGAGGTGGATCGATGACATTGTCACAGTGGCAGGCGAGAACTGGCTGGAGAGAGCTAAAAATAAGGAGACCTGGAAGTAGATGGAGGCGGCATATACCCAGATGGGATCAAGGCAATACAATAAAACTTAAACAATAGTTAGACATTTTATTACTAACATATTTTTATAATATTATGTAAACAATATTGTCTTGAATAAACATGCTTTATTATTATATATTATTATTATATTCTCATTTGTATATAATTAATATTTTTTTATCAAGCCAACATCATATTTGATAAGGTCGCCCATTCATATTCATATTCATTGTTACACTTTACTTATTCATTTGTTCAAGTTTAGTTTTTTCATGTTTAGTCAACTTGTATTTAATTTATTTGTGGTGTATTATATTCTGTGCTATGACATAAAACACTTTAATTTTGGTGATGTGTAATTATCTCCACAAACAACTGTAGCACGGTAATGTTATCTATATTACCGTGACTGTAGTGCTTACATAATACATAGTGTGCAAATACTCCTGATTTTATATAATTAATAGTTTAAGACTTTATTTTTCTGATAACCATAATTAATAATAATAAATATTGTATGAAATTATTATGGTAATAATTATAAATATATAAATGAAACTCTCGTTCCGCCCAATTTTCCTGCTGACGTGAAATCATAAACGCTTCGTTACCGGAAGAGTTTTCGACGTGTTTTGTCTCTACACAAAGTATTAACAGAGGTCTTGATTAATCCAAAAACTCACGCACACAATACATTCTGCTTTTAGGATTTCCGAATGGACACTCATATCAATTCACCCGTGGGGTGCCAGGCTAGAATATCACCCCGCCATGTACAGGTAACGTCTTATAATATCTTCTCGTGGGTGTCTTAAGAAGCGACTACGGGTAAAATACCGGAAGGTAGGCAGCTGCGCTTTCTGAGGAACTGCTATCTTGCACTGCGATCGCCAAGACGCCTGCCAAGCGTATGGATTATGCTTATTATTATAAGTAATTTTTGGCGTCAATAATACGAACAGCACTTGATTAAATCTTTAGCCTTAATAACATTTTTTTAATTGATTTCAGATTCTATGTTTTGTACGAACAAACAAGAGAATGCTGTTATTATGTAAGATGGTAGGACATACCTCAAACATGGTCGAATGGGGACTATAACGCGTTGGTACTGCGAAGGACTAACTCAATACCGCTGTAAAGCCTGTCTTTATACGTTCGATGATAATACAATAGTCAAATTCAATAATTATCATTCGCATTGAGATCGCTAAACAAAGGGTCATTTTAATCATACTGTGCTGTCGATTGTACACAAATACTCTAAGGATAAAATTCTTTAATATTCTTAACATTATGGTAGTTCTTATTCTATTCACAATAAAATTCAAATTGGTATAACGCTTGCGAATGATCCTTGGGAAGAGTCCTTAATGTTAACTTTGGAGTTTGTTGATGCGCAGTCATCATGGTCCTCCGACTGGAAATTACCTGTGTAGAAAATGTATTGGTACGTATGTTTGAATTAGATATTGTATATACCTATACATATATAGGTACGAACATTACAATATTTTTTTAATAATGTTGCACATTGTGAGTGTGTCGTGTAAAATGTGTGTATGAAGGAGAATTCTTTAAATATTTATACAATAGCCTTTAACAAGTTTTTTTTTATTTCTGAATAATTACAAATAAAAAACTACAATTACAAATCGTAGGTTAATGTGGGCCTTTAATTTATTGGAATATCCAATTACTTGTTGCAAAAAGTCTATCCTAGAACAGAATTGTAATTAAACGTCAGACATAATATCCCGTAACGTAACGTTTGAATCCCCCACGTGACCTCAATTTTTCCTGTCGTAAATTTGTAACTTTGTAATGTAACTTCGTGGCGGGATTCGAACCCTGGATCACTGCTCGGTAGCACATAGCTATTGAAAATGCGCCATCAGTGCTTCAGTTATAAAAATGTTTAAAATATAAAATTACTTAGTTTTCCTTACAAATAAATATGTAAAGAAATGTAAGTCGACTCGAAAGAGAACATGATCAAGGTAATCACTATTTCACAGAGCCCGTCTTCTTTACATCGCATCGTGGTACAGTAATGGTAAGATGTGGTAAATACAAGTTTACCAAACAATACTCAACCGGTGGGACTAGGACCAGGTGGATATGCTCGTACAGAAGGGGATGTAAGGCTCACATACGAACTTACTTGAATACATTTGTAAAAGTTGTTAACGAACATACTCACACAACACACAGCACGTTAGAAGATAATGATTTTTGAAAAACATTTAAAAACTGTAAAAGTTTAAAATGTTAATATGAATTTGTAGATGTGTGTATAATATTTCAAAATTGTTTTAAAATGTTATCGCTGGCACCAACGTAAAGAATAGAGTGCCATAGAATATTGTAACGTAGTGTTTTTACTTTTATATTTTATTACAAATAATTTGTAATAATCAAACACACATTGCCTTTTATTAAAATACGTACGTACTGATATTTATGCCTAAGTTGCATTAAATTAGTGATAAATAACATTTGGTTTTATTTTAAACTATCTGTATAAGTATAATACGTATAAGTATCTACATACTGCTATGTAATAAATTACAATGAAGAACTTTTTTCATAATAATCTCGACATGACGTAATATATTGATTGCAGGGTGTGATGTGGATGAATATTACATTTTAAAGTCGAAGAAAAAAAGCCGTCGTTCCCGGTTGTTATAGCATGGTGATAGGGCATTTTGCGAATGCCCACCTGGTTAACTAGCACCCTCGTGAAGAAAATCTGTCACCAAGCGGTGACAGAACTCTAACGGTGTGTTCCGGCAGCAGTCCTTGTAAGCTAGTAATCTCAGGTGAGCCTGAATAATATCTTCGACCACTTACCATCAGATGAGAAAGTGGTCATATTTCTAATATGCTAGTCTTTGACTAGCATATTAGAAATAAATTAACTTAACGTGACACGCACGATAATACCTGGCATGGTGACCTACAGTAATTAATTAATTATATGAAGAACACTGCCGCCGAATAATAAATAATAATATTAATACCTAAGTCCCTTGGGACTTCATTGCTACGGTCAAAGCAGATATTTTTTGCTGAAGCTATTTTTATACATTATCTGTACAAAATTATTTATTCATCAACAATCTTAAGGAAAACAATAAAATTATTACAAACAAATTAATATATAAGATAGATAGATAGATTGGACAAAGGGCGGAAAAAAACTTTTCGTTTGGTCTCATTTAAATTAAATCAAAATAGGTCAAGCCGTTTTTGAGCTACACTCCAAAAACGAATATTTTCCTATCATGATGATATAGTCGTTAACAGTGAATGACAATCCATCCCGTAAGTAGCAAATGTTATTAATAAGAGTGAAAAAAAATGTTTAACCAAAAATGGAACCGACTTCAACACTCAAAATTGTGAAATAACTTGTAGAATTCGGTACCATGCGCACAATATTGCGATAATAGTTACATATCAACTATCATGTTAACTACTTGAACAATTTATTTCACACTTTTGAATGTTGATGTCGGTTCCATGTTTTGGTTAATTTTTTTAACTGTGCTGTTAGATATCGTGGTTTCTATAAATTAAATCACGAACAAAAATCAAAGAACGAACGCGGTGGAACCATTTTATTGATTGTCTTTTTTTCTATCACCACAACTAAACAAGAATTGATTTTGCAGTTACTCTGATCAAAAACCAACAGGGTAAGGACATAGTCCTCTACTGTGGATACACCTTTTACCGACACTCCACATCAAAACGCGCCGAATACTGGGTGTGTACTCGATCAGGAACAGGCACGGGATGCAGGAGCAAGTTCAGAATTACCCGCGATACAAACGAAATAGTGAAAGTATTCACAGAACATAATCACGTCCCACCGAAATATACAATCGTGAATGGGATGTATGTGAAGTTATAAATAATAACATATATCAGCCGGATCGCCCACTGCTAAACTCATACTCCTCCATTAAGAGGTTTTACCACACTACAGGAAAAGACAAGACAGCACAAGACAGGCAGAGTTTTAAAGTACTATTTTTCATGTATAAAGCTTATATAAAACCAAAATGAAAAACAATATATTTATGCAGGAAGATGGATAACTACATTTTATTATTTTTGGATAATTCTCTATGATCCGTGTGTAGTGTTGTAAGGTTTTTTTAATGAGCGTGTGTAGAAAATGTAATTGTGTGAAACAGCGGTCTGTACTTATTTAAAAATCTTATTTAAAAAAAATTACGAGTACTGTTTCTAATTTATCATTGGTTAATTCTGAACAATCATAGTACACGCACTCCACGGGCATGAGATGCATACACCTTCGATGAATATAGATGTATTAAGTGCTATAAAACTTACTTTACAAACATGCGATAATATTTTGATTTCATAGGTTCTTAACCCAACTTATAAGGAGGGGCGATGCCCCGTCCACCCACTGGACTTTCCCACTGGTGGGTGGACGGGGAATTCAAGTTTCCCCGTCCACCCACTGCACTAGAGTTGGAACCAAATCCACTGCTTCATCGATATTACAAATAATATATATTTTTGCTACTGGGTTAACTCTCAAGTAAGGCCTTAGATGTGACAGCTGTCTAGGTGACAATTGATGTTGCAGTTTTCAGTTTTGTTTCTTGTTTGGGGTTTTTTAAACTAATCTATAAATATAGATAGCTTAGGAGAGCCCCATTATAGTCAAGTATCATTTTTTTATTGTTGCCAATAGTTTAATAAAACGTTTATTTCACATAACTGTAAGTTTAATAACCTCTGTACTTCTGTAATAGCCAAATCGTCCACTGCTGAACACAGCCTCCCCTTATAAGGGGGTATTTGCCATAATCCCCACGCTTGGCAGACGTCTTGGAGATCACAGTGTAAGTTGGCAGTTATTTAGAAGCGCTGCTGTCCATCTTCCAGTATTTTTCCCTTAGTCGCCTTTTACGACACCCACGGGATGATATGAGGAGGTGCAATTCTAACCCGGCACCCCGGGTTTAATATTATAAGTTTAATAACGCTTAACGCTAATTATTCTCAAACAATAAAATAATATTTAAAATTGTTAATATTTGAAATAATTATATAAAGTACTAAGCTGGCAAATGTTGCATATCAGATGTGGAGTTTTAGAAGAACTTTTTCTTCTAAGTAACCACACAAACTTTTTAGTGAGCTTTAAAAATTTTGCATCATTCATATGTTAAACACAACACGAATCTTACGAGTATGTTATTTTTACAGTGAAATTCATAATGTCGCGAAGGGGGAAGACATTACTAAGCATTGAAGGATTCACTTTCTGCGTAAAAACGGCAGTAATTGGAGGGAAGACGTTGGATTTGCTCCACTCACAACACAAGGAAGTGTCGAGCAAACGTACATACTGATGAAAATCAAATAATAAAATTAAACAACGTACATAATCATGAATTAGTTCAGTCTGTGATTTTAAGGTTAACGTAAAACACTTCTTACGTTATCGTTTAGGTACACGTGATAATACCTGTAGATATAAAACAATAAATTATTTTTAAAAGAATAAAAATTGTTGCACTTATGTATTATTTCCATTCCAACTTAACATAAGTAACACATACCAAACGCCCTGGAATAATTTTTCATCAGTTAGTGAAAGTTGATGTTCTCGTATGTATATATAATATATTTTTTAAAATTTGAAGATGTGAAAAATACTCATATAGAGTATTTTTCAAACAAAATGTACATGTATTAAAAATAAGTTGTCATAACGTATGTAATTTTATCATGAAATCAATCTATTAAGTACGTATGTGTTTTTAAAATTTTCTAGACGTAATGAACTGATGAATTTATTTATTATTACATACTGTTTGGTATATTTTATGCAACAAGTGCTTCAAATATATACTTTGATTTCAGATTTAAGCCCTGTATTTGCAAAGTCCCAGCGCGGTAACCCCGTAATCATGATCGGGCAGTACCGCTTCAACCGCGTCAACAAGTACGGCAGCCGCACGCGCTGGGTGTGCGTGAAGGCCAAATCTGGTTGTCGAGCCTCCCTTCACACCGCGGACAACGCCATCGTGCGCGTCTGGGGCTTCCAAGACCCGCTAGCGCATACCAGTGTAAACCGCTACCCAACCTAGATGCGCGGCAGTATCATAGCAGTTAAACTATAGTTGCAGAATTTCTTAAATCAAGACGAAAACGGTGCTTTCATATATATCAGTTAAAACTGTAAGAGTCTACAATTGAAGTTTTATGAAGATGACATTTCTCACAGTATATAATATTATTTAGTATTTACAAATTCATCGAAGTGGTGGGTAGTGATAAGTATTAAAATTTGTGTCGTGACATTCGATAGCGTAGCGATACTAAGTAATAAACATTATAGCATAAGTTTTTACAAATATTCCACCTTAGTGCCTTGAAGGATTGAACTAAAAAAAAAAGCCGACGTACTTTATCTTGGTGGTGTAGATATAATATAATATAATATAATAGATATAATACAATAGATTTTAAGGCTTTATTTCATTATGATTATTGAGTACCTACTACCTTTTTTTCAGATGTAAAATATTTTTCTATTGATTCTTTCGTAATATCGACCTAGACACATCAAGTGATACATACGAATAAGACGATGATAAATAGGATTATAATTAGTTATATCTACACACATGACATTTTATAATGATATTTTAATCATAACCTATTATTCTCACGTGTTAGTTAAAAAACAGGTAGTTACCTATACAAAGACAAAATCAACAGGATTTGAAAGTTGTAACGGCGTAAAACCTTCTGTATTACGAGTGTAATTGAAGTACATCGGGGAAAGATAACGAGACAGGAACAATGTCAGTGTAACTTTTTAGAGGATGATTATTCTGTAATAATTGATAGTGACTGTGTGAAATTGTCTCAGTGCGACTGTGTAAGTGTGATCTAGTAACACAGAAGCTTGAAGATCTCTGATCTCAATAAAGAAGTCACCACATTATTAATAACTGATTAATGGTAGCAAATACACAAATTGAACTATCAGGAAAACAAAACATCAGGTAATATACATTTGCATGTTTCCATATTAATATTACACGATGTGCCATATTTCAGTATCTTCTTATCGATAGTACTTATTTCAGAACTACAGATAGTACTTATTATGGCAGTACGTACATTATATCATAAGTAGCAAAATATGCTTAGCTGTTCTTAACCGATCAGCTAAGTTAAGCAACACCACAGTCATTACTTAGATGGGTGACCGGTAGTAACATTACTCTTGAGCGCTTCCGTGCTTCGGAGGGTATGTTAAGCCGTCGGTCCTGTTTGTTGTTTTAGGATAGCAGTAGTTATAGCAGGATGGTAGGGCATTTTGCGAATGCCTGCCTGGTTTGCTACCACCCTCAAGTAGAATATCTGTTGCAAAGGACCATACGGTATCTTACAGCAGCTGCCCCTCTCAACTGGGTTAGCCTGAACAACATGATACCATCGCTGTGAGCGAACGATAAAAGGCTAGCCTATCAGATGTAAACAAAATAGACACTAATTGGCGTAAGGTTAAACGACACGTACGATTAGCTGACTTCTTTTGAAGGACAGACTGTACAAGCATTCAATAGCTTGTAAATTTTACAGCAAATAAAACGACGCCATATATATCATATTGTATATATAAACCTGTGTGTTGAAGTAATTAAAAAAATACTAATTATACCGCAAAAGCACCGGCCATACCTCGTTTGTGGGATGTAATATTTGGTCTAAAAATTAATATTAAGTGACAAATGACTTAAATTCGTTGCACAAAATGTAGAAAATGTTATGTTGTTGTACATTGAACAAACATTGTTGTAGTTAGTTTCTAATGATTAATTATTGTAGCTACTAGATGACTTTGAATTTATTTGCAGTTCCTGTGTTCACCACTACGCGATATGGGAAGCCTGCGATAATATTCCAAAACTACAGGTTTAACTTGTGTCGGGAGCAAGGAATCAAGAGAAATTGGAGATGCTGGCGGTGGCGAGATGGCAACTGTAGATCCTCAATTACCACAGTGAACAACATCATTGTTGCAATAGGCAAAGAACATAATCATCCCTACATTCTATGTAGAAGCCTAAGAGGCCCAAAATATTTCAAAAAATGATTTCTAATTGTTACTTAAAATTATAGTTTTGCGGTAGTTCGCATGCTAATTGAATATATAGAGCGGGTTTGAACCCCGAGATGGAAATTTTATGCTTTAAATGTATAAATACGAAGACTTAAGGTAGGTATGTGTAAACATGAGATGGTGACTGCTAACGCTACCCCATTTCGCCCCCACTAGGCGGCGGACTGCTCATCCCGGGTTTTTAGTGGGTAACCTCACTTACTACCCCCCCGAGGGGGTAGTAAGGCCCTTCAGGCGAGGACTCACTCACTCACTCACTCACTATGATAGCTCAATTGGCAGAGCATGTCCTAGCTATGGCGACGGATGGTTGCAGGCTCGATTCCCGCTCGTAAATATTTTGCGTATTTCGTTATAATTTTGTATTTCGTAGCTTATTTGCTTAGCAAGCGTCAAAGCAAAAATTAAAATATTAGAATTATAGGGTTGCGTCATCGTAAAAGTTTAGTCATGTTTGCTGAATTTAGTTTGGCTGTCAGTGACGCTCCGTCCCTACAACTACTACGGGTAAACAATAGGAAAGAAAGAATTAATTTGAGGTATGACGAATGAATTGGCGGATCATGTCCCGGCTATATACTTGACGGATGGCTGCGGGTCCTGCTGATCCTGCTCGTAGTTCCAAAATTATTTATTTTCGTTTTAATTTCGTAAGCTTATTCGATTACCAGAATTAATGCAAAACTTACTATGTTAGAATAAAGTTGTTAACACTCATGTGCCTGTAATTTCACTGGCACCTATATCCTTCGAACCGGAGCACAGTAATGCAAACATTACTGATCATTGGCGGTAGAAATAGGTAGGAAATAATATAATAATATAATAAATATAAACTTTAAGATAACCAATTTTAATGACAAAAAAAAAACGAAATCTTAGGGAATAGACGTAAAGTCTAAGGAGTTTCAATAAATAAAAAAAAGTCATGCGCTAGTCATTTATTTTATGTTCGTACGACTGATTCATTAATTCTGTCATGAATTTATTCGTATTATAGAATTTGTATTTAATTGTGTTTTATAGAATTCGCTTCTATAAAACACAAAAGATAATACGAATGAATTATTCAATTTCTTTGTTTATATTGTAAAAGATTTTAAACTTATTTTTAACCAAACGTTAGTCCTTTGTAGATACCGTGTGACGGAGGTTCACCGAGAAGCCACCGACCAAACTAATCGGTGTAAAAAAAATTTGGTTCTGAAGATATTTAAATAATTGTATTACAACTTGCGTCAAATATCCGAGTAATTACTCTCAACTAGTTTTGCTACTTTCATCGTTGCTTCATTACGAATTATGTGTGCTCCAGAACGCGTCCGCGCGTGACAACTTGCAAAAGTTTTATAAAAGTAAGATAAGGAACAAAAATAAAAACCAGATATCACACTGTACCTTGTATCTTAGTAACTTATGATTTTAAAGAATTGTACACTGAATATTGAGCAAGCTGTGATTAAGAATAAAAAAGAACTTCCGTTCAGCTTCATAGTTCAGAGAGTCTAAATCGCAATAGGTTATCAAAATATGATAATTTTAATTAATATATCAGCGTCGACTGCGTCGTCGTTTTCAATCTGTATTATACTGTACTGGATCAGACGGATTGTCCACTGCTGAACACAGTCTCACCCATTAAGGGAGGATTTGCCGTAATACCCACGCTTGGCAGGCGTCTTGGGGACTGCTGCCCATCTTCCGGTTCTTTACCTTTAGTGGCTTCTTACAACACCCACAAGTAGCAATCGGGGGGTTGATATTCTAGCCCGGCACCCCACAGGCAAATCCATCAAATAAGACAAAAATCAAGAGCTTAATTAATATGAATATATATGGTTTGTTAACTTTTACCATAGGAAACTTAATTTATTTCAACCATTTATGCCCAATTATTCTTAAACTAAACAGGAGTAATGGTATTTACAATACTTAGTACCTATATGATTGTTTTAGGATCATTCTTGTAAAAGTTGTTTTAATGTTATACACATAAATACTCCGCTAAATTATATACAATTAATAAGTTTTGCAATAAAAGGTATTGTTAAGCTTGCTTTCACAAAAAAATGTGTTTGGTTTTTAGCAGCTTATTAAAACTACATATTAAATGTTATCCATACATTTAGGCCACGGCCACAGCACAAGTGCCCAATCCCCAGTAACATCGGAGGAATACCATCGACTTACTTATTCTAGGAGTACAGTGTTTTAGTAAGAGTTTGTATGTATTGGACGTCTTAAAATGCACGTTATTTTTAAAATACTGTATGCTTTCTTTTTTAATTGATACTGCACAAAAACACATGAGTGCACACTGCCCTGCTACTGCTACCCTTTTGCTGCCACTGGATAGATAGATAGATAGATAGATAACTCTTTATTGTACACACCACTACATTATAACAAAACAAAATATAAAGGATTACAGTTAAGTGTTACAATGGGCGGCCTTATCACTAATAGCGATCTCTTCCAGGCAACCTTTGAATGGAGAGTAAATAGGACTAATAAGGGGTGCATTAAACTAATATTAACAGTCTGGTTGAACAAACTGATCAATTAAAATTTTATGTATACGTGACGCTGAAATATTTGATACTGGTAACAAAGTATTTTTTGGAAATCGAAGTATGGAAACCACTGTTATCTGTACAGTTAACAATACCAGATAGCATCTTTGTAAAGAATGGGGCAATATTGACATTTTTTGAAGTTCTCATCCACCGCAGGATTCGGTCCGGAGAGTTGATATCTATTTTGGATCAAATTAATCATCATTACACTCTGTTGATTGTAATACAAATAAGTAACAATGCAAAGTCGAATATTTCTAATAAATAAGTTCCCATTATTAAGGAGTATTGAAACATTATTTCAGTTCCAAAGTTAGCGACGTCTCGCCAAGGGAAGCCTATCATCGAGATCGGTAGTTATCGCTACTACAGACACAGTCACTCGTACAAGCGGAAGGTGCAATGGCTTTGTTGCCAGTGGTCATCCCGAAACTGCAGAGCCTCTCTCACCACTATCGACGGTCAAATCATCTGTTATCGAAACAAACACAATCACTAACACTACGTTAGTTTCAATATAAAGTGTGATTTTGTATTACAAATTTATTTCTTGCTTCTCTACCAAAACAAGGTGTCATTTGGCATAAACATATTATGCAAAAGTCATGCCAGTACCGAAATAAATATAATCTAAAATATAAAAAGGTTCATTCATTTAGAGAATAGTATTATTACTATACTCGTATAATAAAAAACCAACATAAAAGTTGTCTTACATCACACTAGCCCCCACACTAGGATACCCTGTGTTGTGGGTGGACTAGTTTCTCCCAGAGTACATTTATTTAAGGACAAAACGACATAACAAGTAATAATTAGGAATCAATTGTTACGATAGATCCTGTTTGGAATGTAAAATAAACAATGTAACGAAGCTGAACCTCAACGACCTATTTTCGGTATATGTATATGTAATAAAATGAACATTTTATCATAAACTAATAATCATAAACTATAAAGAAAAATAAGGACAGAAAGGTCCGCAGCTTCTATAAACAAGCTAACTTCCCCTAGAGATGGGGCGAGCAATTATTCTGAATATTTAGAGATGGTACATTTTTAAAATCGGTGCGAAACAGGTACCATAAAAGTAAAAAAATCCATTATTGTGTAATTTTTTTAAATTGTGAGGTATTATTTTAAAACTAACGTTTCAGTACTCACTGTTGTAAAATTAGTTCGTCACTGGTTGCAGTTCGGGGGATTCCCGAGGAGCTACTTTATTTGTACAATATTACTATAACCACAAAATAATACCGGTGAATCGGCTATCTTGTTTATATGTAAAACTTACGTGTCACATTGTTTGTCCGCGATGGACTCCTAAACTACTGAACCAATTTTAAACGTTTTGACTTTTAATGTATACAACACCTGTCAAATTTGCATTTAAAGATCAATCTTGACTTTGAGATGCATTATCAATACGAGCGTTAGAGTGGCAAATTTGTAGATGTGGTGTTTGCTGAGCAAGCGATTGTGATTTTAAATCATAATTAGAAAAAATCGGTTAAATATATTGTCACCTTAACAAAATACTACATGTATGACATACGAATGTATGATATACGACTTATATATTATTTACTAAGCATGACTAGATACTTATTTACTAGTCATTGGTAGAAACATTTTTTTAAATAAATAGAGTAACATAACCCTAATTTTATTATTCAAGTATACAATAGAAAATGGAGTGTTAAATAAGTACAGGATTTAATTGTTCACAAATTAATTTATTTTTCCCCTAGTTAATTGCACCCTGGTAGGTATTATAAAAAACGGAGCGTTTTGGAACTGAAATCCGTAAGGTTTTTCATTGTTTCCTTCCGACACCACATAGTCGATAAGTATATGGTGACTTGACATTTATTATGTAGTTTGCATCTACCGTGACTTACTTCTAACTTTCCCACGTTAACAGAGTACAGTTACTTAGCAGCAGACCAACAATCATTTATATTTTCTGTTTATGCCTAGTTAGAAAAATATATGAAGTTAAGAACTAAGCTACTTAAGACTATATCTGTGTCAAAAATCAGGTCGATCCGTTGCTCCGTCGCAGCGTGAAAGAAGGACAAGCCAACAAGTTGATTCTGACAATAGATGTGGTGATTATATCTTATGCTTCGTGGTAGTCTAGTCTCTAAACGTACCCCATCTCATCTACTTACATTCTACCATGAGTTATTGGTGAATCAGATAAGACACTGTAACAACTTTGTTTACTTAATTCATTTCAGTTACTTTTCTACCTACCTCAAGTGGATCAAAGCTAGCTCTATTGAACGGGTACACATACGAATGTAAGAAACGAGCCATGAATTGCTCTTACTGGCGATGCATACAAACTGAACATTGTGAAGCAACTTTTGCCCTATCTAAAAATGGAAAAGTTGTCAAAAAGACTGTAGCGCATAAGCACGATCCACCAAATTTTTTTATACCTATAATAATAGATTTAATATATGCAGGTATATAATTTTTTTTACTATTTATACAACATTTTATGTGCGTTTTAACTTTATTATCAGAAAATAAAAACGAGAATGTGTAGTTTTTTTATTTATATATTGACAAACTGACTTACAGTTTTTCGGTACATTCTAGTATCGGCATTCCGAGTAGGGGAGAATTGGGGGTTCTGCATCTGCATCGCTCTCGCTTCGCTCGAGCTCGCGATGCATGACCCCCAATTCTCTCCGTTATATAGATCACAACTGGCATTCTTCTTGATATCAATGGGCTAAGTTCGGATCGAGCTGTTTGCACAATCGTCCATCCTTATTGTAACTTTACAAGATTTAAGGATTCTAAGAGTGCTTATGCATTAGGCACCCCTAGTTATTTTTAATCCGAACGGTTATTTTTTAAAATTAAATAGGATAGGATTTTATTAAAAAGATAGGTAATTTTAAAAACATTTATTTTCTACATTCCATTTCTGAAGACAAATTACATTTCTTAGAGCACAGTATGAAGTATGATATACACAACAATAAACATCGGAACATGAAATATACTTTCTATACAAACTTAGTAAACTAGGGCAACCATAATCCTCTAGATCGAAAATACACTTACTAATTCCGTCATACATTATATTATCTTGTTCTAATATTTTCCTTAGCCATCTAAACTTTTTCTGAACCTTTGACATATATTTTACAGTTCCTTAAAATTTCTGCAATATAAATCTTATGATAATTATACGGTATAAGTCCTTCTTTCCAATAAATGTGTCTATTTCTTTCAATCCAGCATACTTGTCTTTTTTCTGTTTTTGTTAAGTCATAAAACGGGAAGGGTGGCTTAAATACAAGATTTATTATTTGTTTATCAAATTGTAGTGCTATTTCTTTTACAATGAATTCATTAGAATCAGTTTTGAAACCTTGTACGTCTACAATTGCATTCATGTTAGTTTACGTACAATATTACTTAGTGGTTTGTATTCAACAAGCCGGTCGTTCACAATAAGGCAATAGGCTGCTGTATTATTTGGAATTTCTTGGGCACTTTCAATTTCTAAACGTACATCCACTGGTCCTGATTTTAAATTTTCATTTTGTCGTGAACAGTCTATTATAAACAAAGGAGCTTTCTCTTTAAATTCGTTAATGTTTAACAACGGATCAGCTGGGAGGTTGTAATAAGACTGACGGAATTTGGCATATAATTCGTATAATATATTATACTTATTTTCATCGAACTTTATGTTTAGTGAATCATAAGGATAATATTGGGAATTTAAAAATAATGTAACGTTAGTCAAATTACAGTGATCAAATGTAGAACTATCTTTAGTTTTGTTATTTTTTCTATTAGTTTGTAAACCAAATATAACATATCGAGGCTTTTCTAATTGAGAAGCCGTTTTTACAGACCATGAATGCTTTGTGGTTCTTGGCAACAAAGGATATTCATATAAGTCCCAATTTCTAAAAGCCATTTGTATAGGTTTATCTTTTTCTAGAAATTTAAGTAATGAAAGCCTTTCTCGGTCAGAAACTTTCACATGTGGTACGCGCCATTGAACTCTCAGTATATCTATTTCAATACTGTCATCTTTATCAATAATAACACTGTTATAGTTAGTGCTGCTTCTATTAAGTACCAGTTCATGTTTGCAGTTTAAAATTATTCTATTATAATCTTCAGCAAACCCTAACATTTTATTAAGTGGTATAACAACACTAAAGAAATCATCTTTGGAATTTTGACCATTTATATTCCAACCCCATACAGCAGCAACTTTGCTCTCACCGTAATTCATAGAAATATATGATTTTATAGTAGAAGAAATTCCAGAGTTCCTGATACGATCTATTTCTACGCCATTTATTTCATATCGAATGTCTTGAAACAGATATGATATTGGATTATTAGTAAAATTGACAGGTTTTTTAGTAGGATGGCCTGCAGCATCTTTTCCAGTTACCGTAGCACGTCCTTCGATGTAAATAGAGCTGGCAGATGGTAGTACATATATGTCTTGTTGTTGGATAGATATGCGTATTTCATCATTGGCTTTAAAACTGTTATTGTATGGATTATATGTATGTATTTCGTAACTCTCAATAGAGTTGTCGAAATGTGGTGAATTATCAATATCGAGAATATTCATATTTTGAAACCCAGAGCTCGTAAAAAATCTTTATTCTTTTTTGTTATTTTTTTTACTTTGGGATTTCTGATACGTCTATGCCTTTTGAAAGCATAGCTGATAATACCGTTTTTTAATTTTGGTTTTGGTGATATAATATTATATTTTTTTGTGTTTTGACCAAATACAATCATTTCTGCTTGCGTAGATGAAGGCTCATCTGAATTTCTTCTGCACCGAAATCAATGAGATTGCCTTCTTGATCAACAACTTTTACTGTAATTGATGATATGTTGTTGTCTTTTACGGGAAAATATATAATATTTTTAGGTTTTTCAATAAACCGAAAGCTTGGAGGAACGTTTGGTACAAATTCATAAATAATGTGGGAAGATAAACCATTAATGTACGAGCCGTGTATTAAATCACATTCGATCCTTATGACTGTTGTTGGAAGAATGTTCACTGGATTCTCTGATACATGCCATTTATTAGCTTCTAGTATTTCTTTTCGAAAACCTAACATGTTTCCCATACTATTTATTACTTGGAAATTAACAGGTTTTGTGCAAAAAAGAGAACATTTTGCAGTATTTGAATTGGATTCAATATTGAGTTCACAGTCATCCAATTTGCTATTTAAATAGTCGGCAATGTCTTGTAAATCATAATTTCCATTTGGAATTTTTAATCTTTTATTTTTTTCACCGTAACTAAATATATTGTTAACATCTGATATATTTGGTATAACATTGAAAACAGAGAAATATAATAATCCGCACTCATAGCTATGATTTAAAGATAGAGGTGGATGAAAAGTGGTTTCTAATATAGATTTCTTTCCAGAAAAACTTAATGAGATAGACATAGTCGTAGACTGTTCTACAATTTATACTAAACTGGAGAAAACATAAAACACATCCACTATTTATTTGTTTGTATTACACCAAAACTGTTCTAAAAATTTAAGGCATAAATGACCGCAGTTATACGTATTATTTTTTTGATGATTATTATAGTTATATAGAATGTTTCCCTTCATCATATATTTTATAAATTCCTTAGGCGGCCTCAAGTTCCCATAGCTATCAAAATATTCAATGTAATCGTCAATTTTCACATAGGCTACCCAATGAGTTCCAGGATTTATTGAGCTATCTAAATTGACGACACCACACTCAATAGGATATGGTCTTTTAGGTAAATTATCTCTCATAAAAACACCTCTAAAGTAAGGAATATTATTACAATATTTCAATAAATCTATATTTGTAAGAGCCCGACTAGGCAACCGTTGATTTAGTTTTTTTTTTTTTTAGATAAGTATAATCCAAAACCTTTTTTATATGGTTTAATGCATAGCCCTTTGCCTATAGTTAAACCTTCCAATTTATCATGATGTCTCTTTAACTCCGAAAGACGTTTTTTTGCAGCTTTGTATTCGTTGTACGTTTTAAGGATTCCGGATACTCCACCAGCCAGACTTCCAGCAGCTGATAATCCCGCAAAAATAGGTATTAAAGGAAGAACACCTCCTGATTTTGGTAAAGGAATAATTCGTGGTAGTTTAATAGGTAAATCTTTCGTTAAATCTTTTGCTGCAGCAAATGCCAGTTCTATTGCCATTTTTTTACATTTTGGTTTCATTTTACGAATCTGCTTTTTAGTGTGAGATACAATGCTTTTAAAATTCTTTTTCATTCCAGAACCAGAAGCAACTTTGGCCAACATTGCTTTATTAACCAATGAAGCTGCTATTTTTTCTCCGGGACTAGCATTAGCAGAAGTAGTCCGTGTCTTCGCCATTTTTAGTAAAATTATATCTGCCTTACGCCGTTTATGTAAATTAGATGAATTATTGTAGGCTATATCGTGTTGTTTGCAATATTCGTCCAGCTGATTGATGCCTTTATCCCCACGAGCCAGTCTTTCTTTTAAGCGAGTTCCTGGTCCACAGAAATTATATCCTGGTAGATGAAGTTCAAATGGCAATTTGTTGATTAATCTATTCAGAAGACTATCTTCCGTCATAACCAGATGGAGACTGAATTACAATTATGTATAATCAATCTTTATAAAACATTCGTTTTGTTAATCCAACTGTTTTCACTGGAAGGGAACCCGAGCCATTTAACGTAACACCTTTTAGCTTTTTTTTTCAAAACTTTTTCGACAAGATAAACATCAGGGTGCTGAGTTTTTTGTAGTTCTTGTATATAAAATGCACCTAGTATTGGACGATGCCTCATGTCCGCTAATAAATAAGTTATTGGGTCAGTGTTTTGCACTTTGATGATTTTGAAAATTTCTGTTGACCAATTCGGCGTATACCCTTTTTCAAATGTGCCTTTATATTTACTTATGCGCACATAATCATTGGCATTCAATTTCTTTCTATATTTTTCTTTAGGGATAGAGGTAAGATTCTTTTTGAACCTCTCCAGTAATATATCTTTATTTTTTTGTTTTACTTGTGCTGGAGACATACCAATTGTTCTATGAATGGTATTGTTGTATATGTCAATCACTTTATTAAGAACTTCGTCATACCATATATAGTTTCCTCTGAAACTGAATTCTTTGTAGAGCTTATTTTTCAATGTTCGGATTAATCTTTCTACAATAGATGCTTTTTTAGTAGAGTAAGTGGAGTAGTGATTTATTTTATAACTATCCACAATTTTTTTGAATTTGTCATTATAGAACTCATTGCCTCTGTCCGTTTGTAGGTGTTTAGGCACTCGTCCTTTATGTAATAAAGATTGAAAAGCTCGAGTGACAACTTCTTTTTTTTTACTTTTCAGTGGATATGCCCATGCGTACTTTGAAAAAGTATCGATAACGGCTAAAATAAAATTATGACCACCGTTAAATTTAGAAACAGCTTGCATATCTATTAAATCAGCTTGCCAAAGGTCATCAATATCTTTCATCACAACATGTCTTCGAGGAAAATTTACCCTTGCATATTTATGAATCTCATTTACCACACTTTTTTTGCTCATGTTTATTATAATGTTTAAATATTACTTCTAATTTATTAACTCGATTATTTAATTCAATAAGCAAGTTTGTGTTAGATGAAATTTTATTCAAAATATTAATGAGAGATTTATCAACATATTCTTTGGTTGCGCTGTCATTCAGATCAATTGGATGTTCCAAATTTTTAAGGATCTTATTTTGGGCGTTTAAATTTCCATCACTAGATTGTTTTATAGAACATTCGCTTTGGATTATATAATCTTTTTTCTGTTTTTTATATAGGTGATGGCCGAATTTGTTGACATTCATGTTTGAATGATTCTTAAAGACTAAACAAATATTCGCAACGCTTAGTCATTTTATTCTTTAATTATACCAGCTTCTTTTAACTCTTCTATGATTGAAATAATTTCATTGTCATGATTACTGTTACCAGCATCTCTAGATGCCACCAAAAGCATAAGTCTTTCAATTAATTCATTAGGATCGTCCCAATAAATAAAATCTGTATTTGATTTATAGGTTTTTTTAAAACTTGGGGATTTAACTCCAGTTCCACGCTTGATAGCTTTGTTTTCCACTTCATCTCGATCAAAAAATAAGGGTTTTATAATTTGGCAGTACTTCATGCTTTTGTCTCCTCTTATTTGGCCTAAACGATTAAAATCTCTTTTGTGAGCATTAGTATTGTGTAACATATCTTTATAAACTATTTTATCTCTCTCTGTTACCAAATTTAAATCCGGCTTTTTTTTAAATAAAAGTTCCTTAATACCAGGTGTCATTTCGTAGTTTATATTTCCAAGGGTCATTAAAGAAATTTCATTGTCGCTAGAAGTTTTACCAAAAACCTTAAAAGAGATTGGTATGTTTCCCATGAATAATTGCTTGTTTTCATCCCGTACTCCAAATGGTACATTTAATGTATTATTTTCATCAAGCAAATTTTGTTTTTCTAATATTGATAGAAGGGGAGTGTCTAAATTGGTTACTTTTTTTTCATTTTTAAATGGCGTTGAATGTATTTGTTTTTCTGATTCACTATCGGTTAATGTATTTTCACTTTTAGCAGAGTTATAGCTTTGAAATTTGTCGTCGGGTGAACCGTTGGAATAATCTCGATCAATGTCAAAGTGATGAATCATTTGTATCAAAAGTGCATTTAATATCACTTTTATATGAATTAGATTCAGCCATTTTATTAAGAGGATCAGTGAGAGGTTTAAATATTTTATTTAAATTTAAGTTTGTGTTGTCTTCTTCATCCTTTATTTGTTTTATTTTGTTTTTAATTGTTTTAACTGAGGCGAGTATTTGGTGTTTCCATTTTTTTTCCATGTTTTATAACGATGTTACCACATCCATTAAATTATAAGAAATGATGACTTTAGTAGTTATGACTTGTATTTAAATGAAATCAATCGAACTTAATAAATGTATCAAATCCACTTCTGTATCTACCATTATTTAATTCACTATATTTATCTATAATTAAGAATGAGTGCGGATAAGTCCATGTTTTTAAACATATGTTTTTAAATTTGGACCAATCAATGTCTGAATTAACATGTTCATTATAAATATGTTTTAAATTTATATCATCCTGTTTAAAAATTATTAAAAAGTTTGCATTATCTCGTATTAATTGTTTTGGTATTTTCGAATAAGTTTGGGACAAGTAAAAGCAATCTATATTTTTATGCCGTCCCATTGAAAAATAGTTACGTATATTTGTCTGATTCTCGCATGCCACATCGTCAAAAATAAAAACAGAATTTGGTAAAGCAATATCCGGGTCAATAACGTCTTTGTTATCATTAAATATGTTAAATTTTATATCTGGAATTTGATTCAAGATTTCATTTAAAAAGCAGTATTTTGGTTGAAATGTGGTTTTTGAATACAGATAAACATTCTTAAATTTTAAGCCGTTTTTATGTAATAATAAGCCTATCATTACATTGGTCTTTCCACAATTAGATGGACCGCAAATTAGACAGCGAATCGTATTGGGAAGTAATACGCTATGTCTGTTAATTCCGGAATGTGATTTTACTTCTATGTTGTTAATTTCTAAAGTTGTGGGTTGCTTTATCAACCTCATAATGATATCTGACAATACTGTATAGGGTATTTATATTAAATAGATAAATCATTACAATGTCCATTTCTATTGATCGAATGTTAGCGGTTCTAATGTTTGCTTTCCAAGAAATTTAGCTTTTAAAAACAACCTTTGTCCACGTGATCTATTACCAAAAAAGGTAAGTACCTAGTTATATTTTAGTTATTATTTTTGTAATACTTATTAATTCATTGTTGCACCAGCTCCACTGTATAGCAGACAAATTTGCATTGCACTGTTGGTTTACATATATCCTGATTTTGGTAAGTGTTTATTTTAACTTTTTACTAATAATATCAGTTAAAACTAATTGGTAGTTCATATGAAGGTTAATTTAATAAGTATTATTTTATTTTGTTACAGAAACAATGACAAGCATAGTTTTTGCTGACGCTGATCCTTTCTATCTACAAGAGGCTCAAGACATGAATTTAATCTGGAACAGTCATGAACACGATAGAGATATTGTTCGAGAAAATAAAGAAACCAATACAAAAAATAAATCATTCAAAACAATTCATAAGAAAGGAAAGTTAAGTTTTAAGAAAAAAATATCACCAGATTCATCATTCGTTGTCAGAAAAATACCAGGAAAAGGACATCACTTAATAAAAATTGAAATCAGTGAAATTAACACCCTAGCAAGTGATGATTGTTGTGTAAGTGTGCAGTATGTAGTTGAGGATAAATATGATAACATTTTAGACGCAACGCAAGATTTAATAAGTAAGATGACAAAAAAGTTATGTGTCCCAGAACCTTTATAAATCTATCTAATTGTATTTATTGATATTTTATTTTATTGTAATATTATTGAATATATAACCTAATAAACATAGTTACGAGTCACGTACTTGTTTTATTTATCTTGCTTACGCAGGGTTTACCTACACATTATTTCGGTGACCGATGTAAATCTGGATTCGGTCGAACACTAACAATAATCTTATAAAATCAGACAGGAATTAGGATAGGTTAAGAAAAATGCAAGGAATGATATTTTATGCGATTTCAATTTATTTCATATATATTTCACATATATTATATATAGCAAATTATAACTTTTACCAGTAAATCAAGACTTACAGACTATATAACTTTACAAATGTATTACTTATAAATATATATATAGTTATTATGTTAGGAATTATAGTAAACATTTACCAAAATAAAACGGTTTTCAGTTGACAAGATATATAATTTTGTCATTATTTACAGTTCAATGTTGCTTTTAAATGTCACTTTTATTATTATGATATATTTCTAATATAATACAATATTATTATAATATATTGCTGTAATGTCCCCAAGGTACAGTTTTTACTATATCTTTCGTGATCTGTCTCTTATCATCTGATTTATTTAAAATCAATTTATTCAACCTCTGAGTAAATATTTTATGATTAATTGATTTAATAATGTACATACTATCTCTAAAATCAATATTCCTAAACAAACATCGTTTATATTTTGCCATGTCAAGTTTCCTCGTTACACATTTTTTTGTGCCTTTGGCTTTCTTAAGTGAAGATGTTTCAGTATTTATGCAATAAAGTTTTGCGCGAAGTCCTGTGAATTCTGTAATTAACTCACCAGCCATTTCATCTTTAAAATATCCAGGTTGTTTAATATTAACATGAGGTATACCATATACATTATCTTCTTTAAAATTACTAGTGTCAAAGTATTGTAGGTTAAGTTTCATATCCTTGTAGAAATCATCAGTCCTTATCAAATATAAAAGACTATCAGTATCTGTGTAGCAAAGGCATATATTTTCTCCATACATTTTTTTCATAATCGCGTAATGGAATCTATATAAATGTCTCTTCGCGAGTTCTAGAACAGTAAAGCCAATATATATTGGTCGGTCTAGATTGATTTGTGTTGGCTGCATTTGAATAGCTACCAAATTTTCTGTAAAAATCGAGAGATTCATAAAATTTGGCGCACTTATATATTTTTCAGCGCCGCAAATTTTATTAGTTCTGTTAGAACAATCTTTCCATACATTAACTAGTTTTACATCAACTTGATTTCTTTTGTTTTCTATCGTTTTACCAAATATAGAGTTATTCTGTTTTTTAAAAAAATCCCTTTCAAATTCGGAAGTTGCATTTTGTCGCAACAATGTGTTTAATTCAATGTAAGGTTTTAGAAATTGTTTCTGATCGAAAGCCAATACTCTGTGTATTTTTAATAGTACAAGTCCGTTTCTCAAACATTCTTTTAAATGAGTATAATGTATGACATATTTATATTTATTATGTAGGTTTGCTATTAGCTTTTGAGATTTTCCATTAGGCGGAATACATTTTTCTGGCGCGAATGGTAAATCAGAATGATGATCATGTATTTGTGGAGGATATTCAAGGTCCACTTCAAGTATGTATCCGCGATTGTTACTATCTGGTATCGATTCAATGTTGTTAAGGGTTTTAATTTCGTCTTCATTTAGAAAGGAAAAATTATTGGTAGGAAGACATTTCATCATCGTATATCCATAAAGATTTACACAATCGAGGTACATTAGATAAGAATTGGGCTCGTATTTATTGTAATTAGACAAATATTTATTATTTGCTTTAGCATTTCTGAGAGAACATTGTGCTAAACCTCCTCTAATGCCTTTTTCAAGCATTTGATACATTTCAACATCGGAAATTAAATCAAGCTCAACTTTTGTAAACAATAACATGGCATCCCAACTTAATGAAGGTGATGATACATAATGACAAGGATCTAAGTTGTAGTAAGTCAAGCTCATTGTTCTGAATTTTTCAAAAACGTCACATAATAATAATACATCGCATTTTAAATATAAATCGGTGTACTCCCCTAAATCTTTTATGTTAAATTCATTCCAAATAGTTTGCGCATGTTCGTAATCTTTATCTGATATATCTTCAGAAGAAAGCCTATTAAAAAAACTACTCTTGTCAGGAAGATTTGGTTCATTATAGCGTTCCATCGAATTCAAATAATCATAGCAATATACTCCTTTTTGACACAATAAATCAAACGATTTACTATCAGGATAATATTTTTTTAAATTTTTAAAGTCACTTTTCTGCAGTGTTTTTACTAACTTATCCAAGCCGCAACTAAGAAAATTGAACGAATCAATAAATTTCAACTGAGCGGCATTGATGGAATCAATTGGTATAAACTTTGTGATTGATATGTATTTTTCCTTTGTTTTTGAAATAAGATTAATACGTCCTATGATCGCAGATAGCTCGGTAATAAATAAATGACAGTCATATCCGGAAAGATTGTGGAATATGATTGGAATAAATTTACATGTCCTAGCATTCAAATTACATCCCACGTGACTCGGACCTAAATAAGCTGAATCAAAATGATCGTGGTCTGCGCATTTTACGTCATCAGCTACAAATTCCTTTTTACACAAGTGACAGATGGTAGCATGTTTAAACGATGCCAGCTCATTTTCAGTTAGCGGCATCATTTCATGTTTAATTGATATAATTTGATATAATTCCATTACATCATTAGTTAGAGCTTCAATAAATTTTTTTACACAATTTGGGCCCCGATAAGACACAAATTTGTTTAGACTCGGTTTAGACTCACAGCATATGTAATAAGCAAAGCAAGTCGCTTGATGTATTTGCACGTTCTCAACATGTTGTGATTTGCTTTTATCCGAATATTCTTTAAGCAAACTTTCAAAATCACCATATATTACGAAAGGAATTCTACGAGTTCGTTCAACATGCGAAAATAATAACTTACTACCTGGTTGAGGCAGAATTGTTTTTACTCTAGCGCAATCGTGATTTACCAGTTTTTCTTGCGATGGAAAATAAATAAAACATTCGTCACACAAAAAAATTCTGCATTTATGTTGTGTAAGTTGTCTATGTACAAGCTTTCCGAAATCTTTTATCAAACAGAAATGGTTTTTCCCGTTTATCTCAATGAGGAGCAGGCTAATATGCGTCAACTTACGATGTTTTGTTTTGTAGAGGGGACCAGATACTATATTGTTTTTATCCAAACCGTACACATTTACCGAAATTAAAGGATTTATCTTTTCGAATATTTTAATATCATTTAAACTCAAAGGAAAAGTCATTCCTGAAGTGTTCAGAATATGTTTATAATGTGGATATGACGACACTCTATTTGGATTATTTTTTGCTGGATACATATGCGCAATTATGCTCCATAAGAAACATCGATCATCTTTGTTTTGAATGTTTAAACATGATTTGGTGTTTTGAATTTCTCGCGGCAATTTCACGTATGAGCCCGCCCGTAATGGATTGTATTGATTAATATTTAATTCTAAATGACTGATAGAATTTAGTGTCCAACCACTCCCCGACATTTCGAATTCTGAACATTTCGTTATCAGCTTTTGGACACATGTTTTATAAAACGATATCAAATCAGAGTTGTAAAAAATCTTTACAAATGGCACATTAAATGACTTAAGGGCTTTTTCATCATTTTTAGGTAAATAATATGACACAAAAAATTCCATGTTGACTTTTAATGCATTGTGTTGGATCAATGATTTTTTTATTAATTGTAAAACTGAAGTAGAGGCTTTATTCAAAAATTCCTCAGGCAGCATATTATTCGAAATAGGGTTTATTTTATAACTTACAATTCTAGATTTAAATGCACTAGCTATAATCTGCACATCTGGGAACTCAGAGTTGATCAAACAGTTTGATTTATGAATACTACTTTTATAATGCGACGAGATACGAGACACCTCAATATTACACTCTCTACAATATACCATTTTGCCTCACTTGTTCCTTAGTAGGTATACTTGATAACAAACTTGAACTGATAAAAAATATTAAAAAATATAGGTAAATATTTGAGGTATTTACTTAATATAATAGTTGCATGAATTGATATGAAGCGATTAACCTGCCTAGATGTCGGTAATAATATAAATGCATAGTTTCGTAATCTGAGATTTAATTTTACTGTTTGCAATTAGTTTTCAGTAGTATATTTCAGTATTTCAGTTTCTATATTTAAATTTTTCAATATTCCAATATTTCAATATTCCAATATTTCTCATTTATAGTTTTGCTGTAAATAAAACAATCATTAGACATAACATAATAATAACCAGTTAAAATTTTATTCATGAAAATAAAACTTACATTTGTTGATTAAAAAGTATTGTAAATGCTTTCCTATTATAAGGTATAAATAAAATAAAGATAACAGTTAAGTAAAGATAGTTAGATAAAAGTGAAATAATTGAATATTATTGCGTCAGTATGTTAGAACATATTGTTCATTGCGGTATCATGGGATACTTAAATGTATAGTTTGGTAATCCTAGTTTGCAATTTACTGTGTAGATATTATTATAATGTTTGCAATTAGTATTTCAGTTTCTATATTTCAATTTTTCAATATTTCAATTTTCAATATTTCAATATTTCAATATTTCTCATTTTTAGTTTTGCTGTAAATAAAACAATTATTAGACACAAAATAAGAATAACCATTTCAAATTTTATTCATAAAATCTAAAACTAACATTAACTAATTCAAAAGTAGTATATATGCAAGTAATTACCTATTATAAGGTAGAAATAAAAATATCAAGGTAATATAATAAAGTAAAGACAAAATGAAACAATTGCGATTGTACCAATCTGTTAAAACATACTGTTCAATGTAATTTCATGGGATACATTATTGGCTGTATAGCCTTGAATTCATTTTTCCCGGCTTCTACAAGTGTTGACAATGCGCGCCATACAGGTGTTTGGGTGTCAGTACACAATTTTAAAGTAACCAGGGCTCTTTTCCAACGTTCTTCGCTAGGCTGACATTCAGCTTCTCGGGAATTATAGACCCTTAACTCGACGTAATACTCCCCGCCACGTGTGAGATCTCGTTGTGTTGTATACCCGCTCGTTCCGCGCTGTGAAAAGAAGCTCCGCAATGTAGCCGCACGCGCTGGTTTCACCTTGCTGCTTTCTCCGATCTCCTGAAAAAAAATCAAACAAATAATAAGTGACCTTCATACGTAACAGTTTATTGATATAACTGCTGTAACAAAAGTAAGTTACATAAATGTTTACAAAAATAATCTAGCCTGCATTAAACAACGCTTATCCACCATCGTAACTAAAAAAATACCCTGCCTAAGAGGGCCATGGTGCCGTAAACAATCATCACACACACACACACTGAGTATCACACCCATAAAAATAAGTAAACGAGCGAATAATATTTTTTCATTACCTGTGTAATCGAGGGCTGCGCCAGAGGTAATTCTACGTCATCCGTGTCCGAGCCAAAGAAATGGGATGTCGTCAACAGTTCTGTTGACACCGCCGCTGGCAGTTTTTTCTTTCTCGATGAAGACCCAGCGCCGCTGCTAGCCGTCCGTTTCTTTGATGCGCCTCCGTCTTTCTTCTTTTCTTGAGCCACCTTTTTTGCAGGAGGTTGTGGTGTAGGTGGAGGTGCTACAGGCTCGGACCCCGCCGGTGTTTCGTCGTCCGATACATCAATCTCATCGGCCCAGAAAGGATTTTGCGACCAGCCCGGCCTGAAAGCAATAATTTAAAATAATTATAATAGAAGATAACTTCGCAACGAGTTAACACAACATTGTTTCTGAACATTGTTTTAGCCTAGCATAGCAAAATGCTTTATAAATAAAAAATCCATGAGTTAACACAAGTTAGTTTGCCGATCAACACAGGTACCTAAGTCACATTACACTTTATACGTTTACATCCTCACACTCACAGTCCACACTTAGTTCAATGACTTGTATAGCGGGTGCCAGAAACATTCACTTCACTCATAATCTCACCTTGAACCAGAAATACAAATTTCCCTTGGGGAAGTAAATTGAGCTTCTGTCAGGAATCGAACCCGAAACTCCCGGTGTAGAAGGCAATTACTTAACAACTACGCCAGCATGGCATCTAATTTTTTTCACCGAAGTTATAAGGCAATTTGCACTCACTAATAATTCATTCATACTAACAATAAATACTTTAAGGTCACTTACTTACATAGTTAGGTTCCTTGAAGTTCCGAATATGTAAATAACTGCACTTTTTTTGGATGCTGGAGCGTCGTCGCCCACCACTGAATATCCGCTTTTAAATGTAGATGCACCAAATCAGTCCTATTTATAATCTCATTTTATAAAGATGCATTCACAAGTCGAATCTTGACTAAAACGTACAAAAATAAAAAAACAGAAAGGTTAAAGTTTTAACGATTGTATACCTTAACGATCTTGTAAACAAAGTTCATTTCATCTTGTCAACCGATAAACAAATCTGAATGAGACTTTATGCTGTCGTCAAGGGATGTAAAGCGATGACTGCTGCACATTCTCGAGCAACTGGAGACAAAAATCCTATAAGGAAGTGGCAGGTACTTATACCAATTACGAGTCTTTTAAATTACAGATCTCACTTAACTGGTAAACAACATATTTCAATTGATCACCAGTAATGAGAGAACCTCTCGAATAAAACAATGCTTTTTATGAAAATCCTTATAACTAAATCTTTTAGATATTAGTAGCGAAACAAACATCAATAAGTCGATTTGTATTTTTTGACGATACTAAAAATGTATTGCTACTTAAGTAAATATTTAAAAATCACATAATGTTCTGATCACTACTGTTACCTATTTAGTATTTTTATTAGACATTAATATGTAGGTACCTACGTTAAATTTTAACCAAAACGTATATTATAATTTTAATTATGTAAAATCATGAAACGAAGGTTGTATCTTTGAACCATAGGCCGTCATTTATTTATTTATTCATTATAATCAATCTCTTTTTTAACTTTTTTTATTTTCTATACAAGATGATTACTACAAAACATCAAAAGAACCAAAAGCCCGTAAAGTAACCTATGGATAGTGACAATGGAGTCTTATCGCTAAGAGAAATTCTTTTCAGAAATATTTGTATCGATATAATCACAGTAATATTGTTGTTTGCTAAGAAGCTATTTAATAGTATAGATAGTGAAAAGTATAGATATCTTAGAAAATACTAAAAACAAAAACTTTTAAACTCATAGCCCACACTAAATTCATAGACTTGTATCTTAGGTGCTAGAAACATTCACTTCTTCACACACACACACACAATGACACCCAGAACCAGAAGTGCATATTTTCCTTGATGAGGAGATTTATGCTACTGTCGGGAATCAAACCTAGTACCCGCAACATAGAAGACAAGAACTTACCAACTACGTCAACATGACAGTCTGACTAATCGTATCTTTGATAAAAAAATATGACGAAAAAAATATCGTTGAATCACGTACGCTAGAAAATCCAAATATAGGCTGACTTGATAGCCTAGGTACATAGGACTGCACATATCATTGACATGAGTACAAAATAATAAAATGTAATAATCATAAAAAGTCCCCACTTTATACGTACTCGTACGTACTCTAGGTAACATACCACGGCTGTATAACCCACACTTAAATCGGGATACTATATACCTATGCCTTATAAATGTGTCGGTCGCATCTGTTTCACTAGACAGACAAAGTATTATGTTCTGAACTGATCTGTCTTGAACGGTCTAAAATAAAATGAACTGCTCAGATAAACAAATGCAGACTGACCAGATAAAACGATAGCGGTTTATAAGCTAGAGGGAACCTCGCTTTTTTTAATTCAGTGCGACGAATATAGTGAGCGAACATAATACATGTTGTAAAATGCGCTAACGAGACGATTATAGAGAATAAAAACATCTGACACATGATCCGTGCGCAAACAAGTTGTCGGTTCCCTTGTAATTACAATACTACTTATTAATCGTATGTTTGATGTGGATTGGATAGCAGATAATCGAGAGAATTGGGGGTCATGCATCGCGAGCTCGAGCGTAGCGAGAGCGATGCAGATGCAGAACCCCCAATTCTCCCCTACTATTCCGGTCAAGGTCCGCATAGTTTATCAAACATCACTGCTGGCAATTATTATTTGCAGGTAACGATCGCATACCGCCGCGCGCCGACAGTCTGTGTTTGCCAGTTCACACATCGAAAGCCGTCAACTGACAAAGTCGTCACCGATGCAGATTATGCTCGTAAAGTATCCTTTAATTATAACAGCGAATTACGTCTGAGATTGCACTGGAAATAGGTTATTATTAGGTTAGTAAAAATTTTCAACAAGACCATACAAATGAAAACTATCATTATCACCGAAACAGTTTAAAAATACACAAAAAAATATCAGAAAGATACACAATGTTTCTTGAAGACACCCAAATTATCATGTGAATTAAAAATACAACCACTAACATCCCATTAACAGTATCATAAATGTTAATAATTATAAGTGATTTATTATTTATGTGAAGACTAGAGTTTTGAAATTGATCAAATTTATGTTTTGTCATGTCACACTAACAGTTTTACAATATACATATAATTGTGCGATTGTAATTACAAAATTGCCAATCAGAGACCTTTCACATTTTGCAGCCCACTCACTCGCACTTTTAGACATAATTTCACATAGCTACGATATGGTAATGATTTTTATAAATGTAGTCTGACATTATGTCGCTGCATGCGACTATAGATGTTCCCGACAAATTTTCATGTTGATATCTGTGATGGGGGATCCAAAACGCGTAATTTATTTATTTAAAATTTTGGGCCTCTAATTTTAATTGTACTCAACATATTACAAAATAAAAATATGTTGGGCAACTATAGTCGCAAAAAGTAAAATAATGTCAGACCACATTTAAAAAAATCATTACCATTTTTTTTTCTATTTGTAATTATCTTTAAAAGTGCGAGTCAGAGGGCTACAAAATGTAAAAGGGCTCTTCAGCGGAAATGATATGTTATTTAAGGTAAATAAATCAACTTTGTTTAAGTATATAAATAACTAGCGGCCCGCCCCGGCTTCGCACGGGTACATACACACACACATACACCCTTTTTTTTGCATCGGGGTTAAAAAAAAATGTAAAATTATAAAAGAAGTTTGAATTTTTTTTTTTTATATTTTTTTTATTCATATTTTTTATTAATGTTTTTTGTATTTTTTTATTTTTAAATTTTATAGATATATCATATTATTTACAAAACAAAAGCCATTAGTTTTAGTGAGTCAGAGCTTCCCTGTAAACGATATTTGAAGTAGTTTTATTTTGTGGCAGCAAAATAAATTGATTTTCAGGAGCTCCGACACGTGATAGGCCAACATACAGTTGGCCATGAGTGAAACATTCTTTTCGTAGGTCGATCCCTAATAATTCGAAGGTTTGGCCCTGGGACTTGTTAAAAGTTAACGCGAAAGATGATTTCACCGGAAACTGAAGTCGTTTAAAAGGGATTGGCAGATCAGTTGGGATCATCGGTATCCTCGGTATATGAGCTAGTTGACCAGCTGCTGGGCCAGTGATAATGATCGCAACAATTAAATTGTCCTTCAATTCCTTAATAAGCAGTCTCGTCCCATTACACATGCTCGGAGGGCTTAAATTTCTTAAAAGCATTATTGGAATTCCAATTTTTAACGTCAATTCATGTGGTGGCAGTCCAGAAGGGTTTAGTGAATTTAAAAATTCCTGTGGATAATGGACTGCGTCTTCAATATTAGTCACGGTATCGATCGATTTGTAATTTTTTATTTGGCCGGAGACTTTTTGAATAATGAGATTGTTTATTTCGTTGACAGTATCATTCCTGGGTGACACTATTGCCCTTGAATACAACCAATGAAAGTCCTTTTCGTGCAAATTCTCGATGTCAGGGTATACAGCATCTATTAAATTTTCTAAATTATGGACTATTTGGCCTACAGACTCATCCAGCAGGATGTCCCAACTGCTTAAATTTGGAGTGGGAAAAATTCCTTCTCCAAGTTTTAGCAGTTGTTGTGGGAAATTACTATCTGTGATTCCATGAAGATGAGCTCTCATATTCGTCCGTAATTTTAAATTTTCTATCGAAGTCCATAAGGGAGACGATATCAAGCATGATTTGATGATATCTGCTCGCGTACCTCTATTAATGACAGGAAGAGTCTGTCGGAAATCTCCAGCAAATACAAAAGTAATCCCGCCCATGAGGGCAGAGGAGTTTCTAAGATCTTTTAATGTTCTGTCCACGGCCTCTATATGCGCTCTGTGACTCATAGTGCATTCATCCCACATAATCAATGAGGCGTCTTGGAATAATTTACCAAGAGGGCCGTTTTTACGGATTGAACATAACGATTGTTGCTCAAGATTTACGGATAGTGGAAGTTTAAAAGTAGAATGAGCCGTTTTTCCATCCTTTAAAAGAGTTGCGGCAATTCCTGACGAAGCAACTGCAATCGCTATCTTCCCTGATTCTCTTATCTTAGCTAGTATCAAATTTGCAAGAAAAGTCTTGCCAGTGCCACCTGGCGCATCCAAAAAAAATATTTTTCCTTTGTTATTATTCACGCTATCGACTATAGTGTCAAAAGCATATTTTTGATCTGGGACTAATTTTGGCAGGTTTTCATTGACAAAAGCGCTCAAATATTTTGTATTATAGGGATGTGCCATTGTATCTGTAGCATTGTTGTTTGTACGAACTGAAACAGGCAATCCAAAATTACTTAAGCTTTTATCATTTAATTGCAAACGTTTATTTTCTATTTGAATCAATCCTTCATTATAAACGTCTTCACTGTATGGCAAGGCGAAGTCTTGATTTTGCTGTCTGATTCTATGTATAATATCTTGTCTGGCTGTATTTTTCGTTCTAGCCAAAACAGCAAATGACAGTGTGGTAAACCACGCTTCTGCCACTCCACACTTGCCATGTAACATTTGACTTTGCCGAATATTTCGTCTTTGGTAAATAATTTTATAAATTTCTTCATCTTTAAATGGAATACCCTTGAAATTATGTCATGACGATCGAAAGATCGTTGCCCAGATAATAGTTCCGCTTTAATTTCAGGCCGTTCGGGGTTACATGTGAAAGTGACAAATAAGTCTGGTCTCCCATAGTTTCGGACATAAGTCATCGCATCTTGGGTTTTTTCGTGTAAATAACGCGGAGAACCTGTGAATGACGATGGCAGGATTACGCGTTGGCCGATATTTGAGGGGTTAACATTTGCGTCTCGATTTAAAGCGTCTCTGAGATGAATGTATTCCTCAGCCCTCAGTCTCTGTTGATTACGACATATGTAATTCAATCTTTCTGATATCATTTTCGCCATCATATCGACAATATATTGACTAAATAAGTCCCTGTAATAATGTAGTGGATTAAAACAGTTAGCTCTAAACATCAACCTAAATGCATAAAATTGCATGCACGTCACAGTCTTGTTACGCGCTGTACCTTGCTGAGGAATGGTCAAGTAATAACCTTCATCACCCATTACGAATATTAAGGGATACTGTAGTGGATCATACGATCGGTGTAGCTCAGAGACCCTTTTAAGTTGGCCATCTCTACCGTGCAGCACTATATCTCTGGGGCCTTTTTCTTCGTCAACTAAGAGAACGGCTACCTCGTTTACAGCTGGAGCATTATATCTACCCGGATGTGATGTCTGCGGTGGATGGTCGGAGTGAATAATTAGCTTTAAATTATCCGAAGAGTTACTTTCTAAGTTTTGTTTAAAACTTCGTATGTATACATTGTAGTTATTTAGTGCGGTCTGTAGTTCATTAATTAAATCGATTTTTAGCGTTGGAGCTATGTTTGACCGCAACGACAGCTGATCTGCGTCTGAAATGAAATATATCTGCAGGTATTGTGGATTTTGACCTGATGGTGGTAAAAGGCTACCTATAAGGTGATATACTTGTCCCTCTATTTTAAAAGTCGGCATAAAATTTTCTTCTCGAATCTCTTTCGCGCCAAACGAAGTCATTTGAAAAAGGCTATTGTACCTACGTATGTTTCTTAAAAAATGTCCAGATAGTGAATGATCATTTGTTAAAAGACTTTTTATTGGCTGTGGCGGCTCCTGAATGTTGGGGAGACTAACTTTTCCAGAAGCACAGCACAAACCATTAGGTTCATCGGCCCATTTTTTAGCAGAGCACTTAGAGCAGATCTTATTCATGGCTCCGATTTGGACGGAAGACTGTTGAGCATAATCAATCTGTGGATCGTATCTGAAAGCCGATCTGTTACTGTAAGCTAAAACTCGATTACGGACTCTAGTCGTTGACATCTGTTGTCTCTCTCGCTGATCTCCAAGGCGTTGGAAACGCTCGATACTCGACTCTCGCGCGCGTACTTGGGATGTTCTCAAATTTTGTTCAGCAAGCCGCTGCGAACGCTCGATACTCGACTCTCGCGCGCGTACTTGGGATGTTCTCAAATTTTGTTCAGCAACCCGCTGCGAACGCTCGATACTCGACTCTCGCGCGCGTACTTGAGAGGTTCTCAAATTTTGTTCAGCAAGCCGCTGCGAACGCTCGATACTTGACTCTCTAGCACGCGATTGCGACGCGTATTCTCTCCGACTTGCAAGGCGATTTTCAGTTTCTGATGAAGATTCCTCATTACGCCGTATTTTTATTGCCTTCGCCTGGGAACTATGTTTAGAAAGTTGAGATCTTGATCTTTTTGGCATTTTTGGGCATTATAAAATGAAAAATAAAAGGAAATAAATAATTAAACAGGCTTTTACTAAATTTTTGCTTATTGAATTATATGAAGTACTAAGCTTTTTGAATAATTAAAATATAATATTTATTATCAGGTAAGTAGTAGGTACTTATTGAAAGAAAATTAAAAATATGGGTTTAGAAAACTACCTTTTACTAAATTTTTGCTTAAATTTTGAACAGGAATACCCATAAACTACTACTATAAGCAGTTTGAATAGTTACATTAAAATATAATATTTATTATCAGATACTTATTTACCTACGAAACGAATTTAAAGCGAATTCAAAATTTTTTCAAGCTAAAATCATACGATCACGCACACGACCGCTGCGTAGGGAGCCGACCGCGCGAGTATGCCGCGCGGCACTTTATTTTATTACATTGACTCCCCCCCCGTACCCCAGTGACGCTTACATGGAGCCTACATCGCATGCTGGCTAGCTGAGCGCGGTGAGCGACAACCACGCGACTTTTTTCTAATACTTGCATTTTTAAACTCGTGATATCTTCCGAATGAAATGTCCGAATTAAATAATTCAAAAAGTTATAAAAAGGTATTAAAGCCGTCTTGAATATAAAGTAATTTATTTTGATGAGGATTAATACCAAGGTACAAATGAAGAGCCTTTTCAAGAGGCGGCATATATAAATTAATATTTTAGAATAAAAAACTGCTTACTGTGACATAACTATAATATTTAGACATATGCTGTCGCGACACTTTTTGTAGATAATGATGAGTTCTGCAAAGTCGTAGAAAATGATTTTGTTCTATCATCAATAGTTTTCGCAGCGCACGCGACGTAAGGAATTTTTCAGGTCATTTTTTTACACCTTATGTTACATTATTGGAGTTTTAGTAAGGATCCCTAATTTTTTTTAAATATAATATAGCCTATGTTACTCGGGGATAATGTAGCTTTTCAAAGGTGAAAGAATTTTTTAAATCGGTCCAGTAGTTTCGGAGCCTATTCATTACAAACAAACAAACAAACAAATCTTTCCTCTTTATAATATTAGTATAGATATGTTCGAAAACCATTCTAATATTAACATACAAATTCTCATGAGATATGAAGCAGTGATAGCTCAGTGGCTTTGGCTATGGACTGCCGCGCAGCAGGTCAATGGTTCGAATGCCGCCGCGGGCTTGAACTTCACCGCATGGTGGGAGGGCATTTTTGCGAATGCCCGTCTGGCTAGCGACCACCCTCAAGTTGAAAAATCTGTCGCCAAGCACCTAACGGTGTGTTCCGGTAACTGTGTATATAAATAATATGTTTTTTTTTTATTTGTTTTTGTTCATTTTCCACTGACTCCGGGGTCCGTGCCATTTTTAAAGTTAACCGAGAAATTTGTTAAGTAATTGCATTACTATGGGGAGCATTCTTACATACTAAACGGGGAACACAGTTTTAAGGAATATACTACTACTAAATAGTAGCAAACAGATTTGCACAGGCATTCCGAACGGACCAGTGTCCTCAAGCAGCACTCGTTCACGAGTTGACTCGCGTGCCAGCCATCGTCCTCCTCAACCATTTTTTAGGGAAGAGGGCGACCCGACACACGATGCCACCGCTTGCCAACACATTTTCGTGAGCATGACTGTTCCGAATGCCCGCACGAATCCGCTTGCTAATGGGGGAGAAAACTATAATTAAACACTAAATCTTTACGTATAACAATAAAAACTGAACTTTGAGATGTTCTTCCATTCTCACCAGGACATCTATCACTACAAATAATACCTAGTATGCTAGTTGGATATATTAATTGTTACATACCTAAAAATAGAGCTTTAAATTTTATGATTTCCCACATAATTATAATCATGTTTTTTAAACGTAACGTTTTTTTTAAATATGCTCTAATAATAACAAATACTTTTAAAAGTATCCTAAAAAACATTAAATAATATTTAAATAAAACACTTAAAAAAGCATAAAATTATATATCTAGTGACAATTCCGCCTAATTTTCCTGTTATCTACGTGACGTCATAAACATCACGCAGCCTAACCGGAAGGATACCCGACTAGTTTCGCTTCTAAACGGAGCATCTTCAGGAGGTCTTGACTTACCGAGCGCACGATCGAGACTAAACGGCCAGCGTTTGTTTAGGGAGGACATAGATGCTGGCTACCGCCTGTGCGGTCGTCCAGCTCCACGGCCAGCGGCTAAACACGCCTTTATATAGGCCCGATCGTGACTCACTGTTCTTTGTTGTAGCTTACAATTGGTAAAGATATACGTGTTTATAGTGATAATTATATAACAATGTTATTGAATTGCTAACAGAATATTTTTAAATTATATATGGTATGTTTATGGGACACGTGGGGATGACACGGTGGGTGGCGTGACTCGTAGCGTGACGTCACGCCACCCACCGTGTCATCCCCACGTGTCCCGAGCAGCTACAAGCAGGTCCTGTGACTGTTTCATCGTGGAAGCCGCCTGCTGGCCGAACCGAGCTACCCGCCGAACCAGTGTTGACGTCACTCTGCGACCCTTTCATAATTTTAAGTTAAAACTAGTTTCCTAATATTGTTTACTATATTATTCAATATTTCTCATATTTGTAAACACTAAACATACCATATATAATTTAAAAATATTCTGTTAGCAATTCAATAACATTGTTATATAATTATCACTATAAACACGTATATCTTTACCAATTGTAAGCTACAACAAAGAACAGTGAGTCACGATCGGGCCTATATAAAGGCGTGTTTAGCTGCTGGCCGTGTTTTTTTTTTTTCGTCATTCAACGGGCCGTCACCGAGATCGGTGACTGGTTCCGAAAATGCCGCATCGCGGTCAACCCAGCTAAAAGCACAGCTATGTGCTTTACTGAGAAGACACGCTCCCCTT
The DNA here is from genome assembly GCA_963854805.1 of Plagodis dolabraria. Lineage (NCBI taxonomy): Eukaryota > Metazoa > Arthropoda > Insecta > Lepidoptera > Geometridae > Plagodis > Plagodis dolabraria. The sequence continues at coordinate 9,909,931 of OY978445.1, read as the reverse complement.
ACCCGAAACCGCTTATTTTGTTCGACGAACCCATTCCCTGGGTTCCTAGAACAAAATACCTCGGAGTCACCCTTGATCGTCATCTCACCTTTAACGATCACATAACAACCGTCCGTAACAGAGCGGCCTTCGTAATGGGTCGCCTTGGTCCCCTACTTCGCAAAGAGAGTAAAATGTCTCTTAGTAATAAGAAGACACTTTACACTGCCTGCATCCGCCCCATCATGACTTACGCATCAGTAGTGTTTAGTCATGCTAGTGAGGCCCACCTTCATAAACTTCAAGTCATCCAAAACCGTTTTCTTCGTAATGCAACCGGCGCCCCGTGGTATATCCGGAACACCGAGTTGCATTGCGACTTAAACCTTCCCTCTTTAGCGCAGTTCAATAAGGACTGCGCCCGCCGATACTTTGATCGAGCGCCCCACCACCCGAATCCATTGGTTGTCCAGGCATCGAACTACTCGACTGCCTCTTCTATCCCATTTTTCAAACCCCCCCGTCGCCGACCACGGCAGGTATTAGACGACCCGGATGACCCCATCGCAGCCATTACATTGGCAGCTTTAGCGTTATCCGCAAGTCGTCGAGGTAAAATCCCCAGGTGTGAGGTAATTAGAGGTCACACAATCAAACACCGAGCCCGCCGGCGAGCTCGAGGCAAAAACAAGGTCACGATAAATTGCTCTCCAAATAGTCAAAGAGTATTATTCAGTAGGGCCCAATTGTGCAACACTGCAGTTGCACAGAGGCATTTTGCTCCGATCCCCCCCATGTCTCTCGACAGCGAGACAAGCCGAGGTCCGAACCACAGTGGTGCCCTTGAGCTCGCTGTCAACCCCTCCTATAATAGCGGTACGTTTTCGGCGTCCGCAGGAGACGGAGGTAGAAAGCGCTTTTCGCCTTCTACGCCCGTCTCGGGAGAAGTGCCTTCGGCACTTCTCCCTCCCGGGCTATTGTAGGGCCAGGCCCTCGCCCAAAACCCGGTGGAGCTGGACGACCGCACAGGCGGTAGCCAGCATCTATGTCCTCCCTAAACAAACAACAAACAGCTGGCCGTTTAGTCTCGATCGTGCGCTCGGTAAGTCAAGACCTCCTGAAGATGCTTCGTTTAGAAGCGAAACTAGTCGGGTATTCTTCCGGTTAGGCTGCGTGATGTTTATGACGTCACGTAGATAACAGGAAAATTAGGCGGAATTGTCACTAGATATATAATTTTATGCTTTTTTAAGTGTTTTATTTAAATATTATTTAATGTTTTTTAGGATACTTTTGAAAGTATTTGTTATTATTAAATATGGATTTCCGCAAAGTAACGCCTGAATCTATTCATTAAATATGCTCTTTAAGCTGGTTCATTGAGTTGATTATGCTTATTTAATTACTTAAATATCTTGTTCACAGATCCCGTGTTTGTAAATCTAAACGTGGGAACCCGTTAATCAGAATCGGTTATTATTATTTCCGGATGGACTACACTACTGCTGTGTCTGGTAAGATAAGATGGTAATGTTCTCAAAGAAACGGTTACTATTGTAAGGCTCATATCTACACAATCGAAGACCAGTTTTTAAAAGTGTACAATGAACACACACATCGGCCGAAACGGATTGATTAAAATCACTTAATGTAGATGAACATGTATTCAAGCAATAGCTGAAATTGGAAAAAAAATCCTTAAAAGAAAATTATTTTTGCGTGTTGCCACATTGTCAGATTTATTTAGAAATTGTTATGACCTTCTATTATTTTTAAAAAGTGTAGATAGTTGACGCAAAGAGTTAAAGTTCTTTTTAAACTTTTACTGTTGGTTTCGGCGGTTATTTTTTAGACTCAGTTTGTATTCTGGATACTGCTTTTTACTATTTCTGATCATATCATCACTTACTTTAACTTACCAACAACAGTTAAATAGTCAAAATCTTTACTTTCATGAAGATGTTCATTGTTCATTTGAATATTGAGTATTCTCATTGAGTATTGTTTATATATTATTATGATTAAGGCAATTGTAACTGTGTTAAAATATGTATATGCTCAGAAAACATTCCTTGTCTTAATTAATTCTTAAGAAACATTAAATACATTTCATTTCTACAAATAAAGGTAAAAAGATCACGAACATTTTATTTAATAACCAACGCTCCAACTTTAAACGAGATTGACTGATCATCTGTATTTTTTCTATATGATAAACTTTTAATTTTGGCGGATTTAAGAACCAGAGATGCAAATAATGTTTTAAAGAATTTTCAAATAATAAGTTGATAAACTATTTAAATTATGTTTTATAAGATTTTTTTGTCTGGTTCAAAATGCTACGACTTTAATACGCAAATATTTAGTAAAGTATTACTGACTCCAACTAAAGGGTTGCTTTTTATATAATAAACACTAGTATTTGTACTGCTTCTAAGGCATACGTAAATTAATGTTAAAATTTATCAGGCCCATTCATCACTACGTCGCGACATGGTAACCCGATGGTCCATTGGGGCGGCTACAACTTCAGCAAGCATTATTCAAGAAACTACAAGACTAGGTGGCAATGAACAGTTGGAGTGCGGAGAGGATGTAAGGCTTGTTTGTTCAGTGTTGGTGAAGAATTTGTCAAAATAAACGATAATCACAATCACCCACCTAACTAAATACCTATGTCTATTCGTCTGTGATGAAATGCTTATATGTATATTGCAAACAAAATAAAAAGGTTTATTCTGCAAGTGACGACAAAGTATTTTTTATGATCGCGTGTGAACGCAACGATTCACTCATTAATAATTGAAAAAAAGGATCATTTTAATGAGAGGAAATGTCTTACCTTCAATTTCTGGAATGTTGATCAAAGTATTGATAAGCTAACAGACTAAATATTGAATGCTGATTGGTCAATGGTAATTAATGACGCGACAAGGGACCAATGAGCGTTCATTATTCATTCAGTTAACAGATTAAGACTTTGAGAAGCCTTCCAGAAACTGGGGGTTAGTCAATTTGAATAGTAAAATTGTGGCGCCCGCTGAATGGAAAGAACTATAACAAAGTAACAGATTTAGGTCAGCACCACCATGAATACCTGACAATAGACTCTTTATGGCACAATGATGCACACTCGTAAATCACAATCTGTATGTTGTAACAATACCAATTGAGTTATGTAGGTATAGGTAAAGTACTACTTACTTGGGTGCCTAATGCATAAAATATCTTCCAACTGAAACTTTTCAATTAGATACTCGTAGTAGTATAGGTCAATACTCATCAAACTCAATCTTTCACATACGAATTTCAGCGGCTAATTGTATGTTTAAGCTAAATATATAGTTTTGTTGACAGTTTGTCTGAAAAATCTACGTAAATTATTAAGAAATCTATTTCATACTCAGACTAAATAAAAAAAAATTAAGAGGGAAGAGCAAAACGAGCCCGTTTTTTATAAACATTTCTGTGTAACGTTTCCACGTTACCGTTACCGACCAATTTACTTCTATCTAAAATATGATTCCATATTTAATTCCATTTAAAAGATAAAAAGGAGGTAACTCTATCTTGCTTTCTATCTTTTAAAGATATTTTTGGACAAAGGTTTTATAAAAAGAATAATACTTTACCATTGAAAAACAGTAAATATATTTAAAATTTTATGTAAGTTCTAACTTTGTATCAGTTTCAGAACTTTCGTTCATAACTTCTTCTAGAGGCAACCTGATGGTGCGTTGCGGCAGCTACCGATTTAGCAAGCACCAGACACGCTCTAAAACAATTAGGTGGAAGTGCTCATTATCCAGGAAGTTTGGCTGTAAAGCCTTCATACACACGGAGCAGGAATCATTTGTCAAAGTATATAATAGACACAATCACGATCCACCCAAACGCACAGATATAATTTATGATTACGAACTCAATCAGTAGTTTTAATCAGATACAGCAAAGAGTATTTAGGTAAAATGAGAATGTATTTGATGGTTAGTTTTTAAAAATAAACAGAATGGTTGCCATATCTTTTTTTTATTCTCTAACATAACAAATCAATATATTTTTATAAATTGAGCTATCATAATAGCATGTATATTTTTGGCAATACTTGGTAAATTCTTATTATCTTACCTGATGAACCGTCATTTTTATGGTGTCTTTACTCGTCATGTTCGGAGCACTAGTGCTTGGTACATCCTCGATTCACTGTTAAACGTTCGCTTTTTCATATTTATTTTTAAACTAAATTTTTTGTGCTTTTCGGAATCCGTTAAAAGAAACATATTCGATATTAAAAAAAATGTGTATTGTTCGTACAAACTGTTGAAAGGCCACATTCTGCAATATTTGATCTACACCGCCGGTAGAACTTCATATTTCGTAAACTGTTAAGTGATAGGGTGAATTAATCGATCAACGAGGTAAACCTGCGTTCTTCAATACATTCTTGGATGTGTGAGTGGCGTATTTCACGTATAATAGGTAATGTTTAATAAAGTTCTCTAATTTAATTAAATATTTTTGGACACCTGCTATGTATTTTTATGTTCACTTAAAAATGTATTGACAACCACTAAATTGTTATAAATTGAAAATATTTTGTAAATTTCTATCGCCTGCTAGGCTGTATATCCAGATATCTCTAAGGAAGATGAGCGGTGTAAGGGGAAAAACCAATAGCATTGCTTCAATTTCCTAACCTTGCTAAGTGTAGCGATCTCATTCGTGCAATGTTTTCTCGCAAATCGCTCATCGTCCTCACACGTCTCTGGTGAACAATAAGCCTTAGTTATTTTACAAAGTGAGAGCTCAAGTTTTAAAACTCATACTAAATTAAATCTAATTATGAATAGTACGACTATGACATACTAGTAAACATGAATCAGTACTATCAGTACTAATATTGTAGATGCGAAAGTAACTCTGTCTGTCTGTCTGTCTGTTACGCTTTCACGCCAAAACTACTAGACCGATTTTAATGAAATTTGGTATGGAAATAATTTGAGACCCGGGAAAAACATAGGATAGTTTTTATCCAACTGCGCAAAAAGATGTTAAAGTTTTTGCGCGATAACCGATACACGCGGGCGGAGCCGCGCCCGAATGGCTAGTTTATATATATTCGTAATGTTCTTTGTTTTTATAAATTATCCTTCACAATTTTTATCAAGTCATACAAGTTAAAATAACATTTATTTTTAAGGTCCACAATTCATCACAACGAATCGTGGTAAAATAAGGCTGAAAATGGCAGGCTACAATTACACAAAGCAGGAAAGTAGGGGAATGAGGACACGTTGGATATGCTCCAAGTCCAGCAGCCAAAAATGTAGAGCATCAATCATGACCTATGGCATTGAAATTATCAAAGCTAATTTTCATCATTCTCATCCGACCTAGTCTTTATAAAAGTATATTTAAGCTTAAACAAATTAATGCTTATTTTTATTATGTATTAGCTTATTAATCGAGCTATTTATTACTTTGGTATATTAAAATTTACATTTTATTATATCACTACAACAATATCTGTTTGTTTTTTTAATGTTTGGCTTACTTTAATCCCGAAAAGATCACAAAACAAGACACAGCTGCACCCATATTTTAGTAGCAGTAGAACTCTTTGTGAACAGGTTCGTCCGAGAATTCTGTCTATACCTGTTTCTACCGTCAGGAGTAATATTCGCATTATTGTATTCCGGTTCGAAGGAAATGGGTGTTAGTGAGATTACAAGCACACGAGCCTTACGTCTCAGGGTGATGGGCGCAATGCATTTCGTCACGTATAACGAAATGCATCTATTAAAGGCAGAAGTTGCCGCTTAACACCAATTTGATAAAAGAAACTTAAGTTTGAAGGTCCGATGTAATAGAAAGCAAGCCTATTAGTACTTGTTCCATCATCCAGACTGTAATTTTGAATTTCTTTTAGGAAAACTTAGTACACTAGTGATCTCTCACTCATGCTCCCGGAATCAAACCCAGTTCTAATGCATCGGCAGCAGCAGCTTCGAACAGATGTAAATGTTAGCTTGGCTGTACATGGAATGGATAAGCTGCAACTTCCAGGTGCTATTATTTCATTTAAAATCCATCACAAAACGTTTCAAAAAACTCGATCATATCACTTCTTCATGTCAACGAACACCATATTAGTAAGTGCGAGCTTACCGACAGATTTCATCACACACTTTTTGGGATACCAATACTAATCTCGCTATCGTTTCAGTGAAAAATAAAAACAAAAAACTCGTATTAAAAATGTGTAAATACAAGATTCGAGGAGGTAGGAGCAGGAAAACTCGCTGGGTGTGCTCAGAGCAGGAAAGCAAAGGTCGCAAAGCTAAATTAATGACAGGTGTCAAACGTGTTACTACTACCATTGGTAAACATACGCGTCCTCCTAATTAAGTTCAGGCGAGACAAAATTACGCTCTTCTTACTGTAAGGTGTTTTTCTTACCTATATTGTGCCCTACTCGTAGCATTGTGTAGCTTGCATGTGTTGTGTCATTGTCAATTTTCCTCATAAGTATATACAAATATCTAAAGTATTTTAAAATGAATAAAAGGCAGCAGTCGTAAAAAATATACGGTATTTTACCATGCTTGTTATTGTAAGTAGGCTTTGTATTCTGCACTTAACAGATATTATTATTTTCTGTTTGATTCCTTTTATTACCATTTATAAGGGCAAAAACAAAAACGTAAAAATCACTTTTCTTACAAGGCATTCCCGTCCATTTATTTTTACTTTACCTACTTTATTGTAATAATGTTATTTTTTGGACAACCCGCCATATTTAAACACATTGTGTGTAAATATGTACCTATCATGATTCAAGGGATACAGGTCTGGTCTTTAAAAGTGGGATGGACTGATGAACAGCTGACACGCGTAGTAATAGTCCCGTTCTCTAGTTCGGGACCTTAAAAAGTAACGTAGGTAGTGAAAATATTAATATAGGGATTTGTATTTCGTACCGATTTTAAGAAATGTCTCATACCTAAATATTCAGATTCCAGTCTAATCCCTTTAAAAGTGACATTTCGCTTTTGTATGGAAATACGGCCGCTGGCACTGAACACAGAGTTTTTTGCTGTATATAACTGACTCCTTAAGATTTGGTTCTATTTAAAAAAATGGAAAGCACATAAACATAATATATAGAGCAAAATTTCGATTTACTTATTTGGAATTTAACTTTAATTTAGCTTGATTACCTATTTAGCCGTGGGGTGCCGGGCTTGAATGATCTGTGGGGTGCCGGGCTAGAATGTCACTTCCCCATTGCTACCTGTAGGTGTCGTAAGAGGCGATTAAAGGTAAAATACTGGAAGGTGGGCAGCAGCGCCTTCTGAGGAACTAATATCTTAAACTGAGAACCCCAAGACGCCTGCCAAGCCTCAAACTTCCAAACCCTGCTTAATTCGTATGCTGTGTTCAGCGGTGGACAATCCGGCTAATACAGCACAGTACACTTTTACAGTCTGAAAAATTTTTAGTATAAAAATAATCACGGTTTTAAACTAATACGTTCCTCCCGATTTCATAAGAGGTCAGTCAATGGAAAACGAAATCTGGAAAGTTATATAGATATAAATACTACAGTAATTGTATTTATTATAGCAGCACTATGTATACTTAGTTATTTAAATTACGAATGATAGATTTGTCTTTTTAGTAACTTAACTATAACTTAATATATAACTTTTTTTTTTCGCTTTCAGCGTGTCTAGCCCCCATTCAATTCATGACAACCAAGTTTGGAAACCCTACCATCCAGTGGGGAAAATACCGGTTCACCAAGAAGCTTACTCGATAGACTAAGACCTGTTGGAAAATACGCCGGATAAATTCATTGATCTGATACTATCTGTACTAAGTACACACCGCACTCATCGCGAACCGAAACCTCGCGCTGCGCAAAGTTTTACATATTTTTAATTAAAACAACAATACAAATTAAATATAAAATTGGATAAACGAGGACGAACATAATATTATTATGTACTAACTAGACTCACGAGAAAACATACGCTCCATGAAGAATTTGGACACCTACTTACTAACAGTTCTGCAGTGGAGGAACACTCTCTGATACAGCAATATTACTTTAAATTCACACGAATTATATGCTAAGACCATATTATATATTAGCATTACACAAAATGATTTTCGCTCTTAAATAACATCTTAATTATTAACTATAAAAAATATTGACATCAGTTTATAGCACAAATAATCAATTCATTTGCCAAATGACACCGTACTTCTTACATATTTCTTAAACGCGAATTCTGAAAAATGCAGTTTTTTATTTGTCTTGTAAAGTTTGCTAAATGTTATTAACAATTTCTTAGTAAACATATACCCTAGTGAGATTAGCAGTGATTCAGATAATTCAGTAGACAATTCGTTATCGGTAAACCTCAGACCGACTAAGAACTAGTTTTCGTTCAGTCTGAATGGTAGACCATGTCCACGGCGGGTCTAAGCGGACGGCACGCGACACTACACCGAACAAATAAAATTTCACGATATTGAAGGGTGCGCTGATCGTTCTAAATGTATCTTGAAATTGCACTTCGTTCTGTAGCGGTATGAAGTTTTTTATTTTTATGATATAGCTAGTCGTCTGTTAATGAGGTATTTTAGTCTTCAGGTAGGTATACAACAACCCTGTAACTATACATAGCAAATAAATTTGTTTACCACTGACTAAGATATTTAAATATTCTTTAGACAGTTACCAAAGTTTAAAAGTGTGCTGATTTGTCAGTCTGTAAATGTGATGGCGTCACTGTTGAGCCATTGTCTATTTTACATTTTCAGGAAATTACAGCACAAAAGTTTGGAGATACACAGTGAAAGCTATGGAAGCAGCTATAGAAGACGTTGAACGCGGTTTGACGTATAGAGCGTCAGCAAAAAAACACAAAGTACCGAGAGCCACTCTCCACGATAAAGTTACAGGGAAGTTGCCAGAAATTAGAAAAATGGGTCCATAATCTTACTTATCAAATAAGCAGGAAAATCTCCTTGTCAAATGGATGAAACATGTAACAAAAGCGGGATACCCAGTTTCAAAAAGGTTATTACTCAATAATGTTCAAGAAATGGTTCAGGAGTTACGAATCCAAACGCCTTTTAAGAATGGGAAGCCGGGGCAAAAGTGGCTGCAATGTTTTTTGCGGCGCCATCCTGAAATAACATTATGTCGGGATTCAAACAAATTCTCACAGACAACTTTCAATTTAGAAACATGGTCAAGGGATGCCATGTCTCATCTACGATGAACTAACGATTTCTGAACTATTTTGATGTTCGATGAATATCTACTTGTTGTCCTTAACCAAATAATAAAAAATATATATCAGTGCATATAAATATTCCCCGAAGATGTAGTAAAGGTGTCTAAATCCATCTAGCTATCCACTTTTCACGTGACATGTTTTGATCTTATATAGCCTTATAGGCAGAGGCGGACTATACAATTAAATTCAATCACATAAAAATCCGCTAGTTATTATTAAAGCCCAATCATAAAAAAATGTGATCAATTCGAACTGGTCGCGGCCTTTACATGTATAAGTAAGGTGAATTCATCCAAAAATCGCAAATCTATAACTTTTATTTGTGATTGTGACGGTACAAGCACGAGGCCCACTTGATTACTTAAGTATTTCTTTTATTTAACAACTATGTACAATACTATGTACAATACTACAGCTAGATAAGATAAGATAATTTTAATAAGATAAGATAATTTTATTGCTAAAAAGATTTATAAGTAAATACAGTGGTTAACTTCAATTCTACAATAACTAAAATTCTTATTGAGTAATAGATTGACAGCAAGCCCCAAACTAAGCACTAAGCCTGTATCTTGGGGATCGAGTGCATTTTTCAAAAGTTCATTGTGTTGTTCATGACAAAATTAAAATTGATACAATGGCAATGTAAAATGAAGTTTAAATTTAAGTACAATGCGTTGCAATACCAAAGTAAAAGTTTAATTTTTCTATAATTACTTTTTAAAATGAGACACATAATATGTGCCCGTTATCTTTAATTAAGTGAATAGGAATTTCCTTGAAGCAGTTTACAAGTAATAATTTTAATTTAACTAAGTACTTGTAATATAGATGTAAAGTGTAGAATGTATGTGTATATGTGTGTCGTAGGATGTGTGTAAGAGGGTGTGTATGAGAGAGTGAGACGCTGTGCGCGTATGTGCCTGAAGTGAGTGGGCTCATATATACTCGTTCACTTGGTTATTGGTTTCATACGTTCTTTGCGTGTGAAATATATTGAGCGAGTGTGTTCTGAGCAGTAGCGGTTTCATATTAATTCTTCTGTTTCTTTGTGAGAAAGTTTGAGCAGCCAATTCTTAACAGTTTTTTTGCAGGCATTGACTGAGAGATTTTTTATATCACACCTTTTTCACACCCCCATACGTACAAACGTATGGGGGTGTGAAAAAGAAGGGCAGCGTTTAGCTAATAAAGATGTAACAAATGGTTTTGGAATTCTAAAAGCACGTCTTGTCATGATTTTTTCATTGTCTAAATGACTTCTTAGATCAAAGTGCGTTTTTATTGTAGCCCTGAAAATAAAGAGTTGGCGAACACGTAAAACTTGAAAGTCATTGTAAAGAGCATCTGTTGTATAACGGAAAGGCTTCCGGAGTGTGACTTTTATAAGCGCACATTGTGATCTTTCCATTTTCATGAAATAAGTTATACCAGCAGCACCCCACACCGTAACACAGTACTGGATGATAGACGGACATACGGCAAAATACACTCGACGTAGCAGTGGAACCGGAGCACAGTCGCGAAGGTTTTTCGTAACATGGATTAATTTACGTGTTTTTGATGACAAATCTGCTATATGGTGTCTGTAGGATAAATTTTCATCAATTGACACACCTAGATATTTTATGACAGGAACGCGGTCTATGAATTTACAAGTGCACGTAGTATGATCTAAGCTACTATCAAATTCAGGTGGTGGCATAGAGATGACGGTCTTTGCAAAAGCAATATATTTAGTTTTTTTCAAGTTTAGAGTAAGTAAATTCCTGTCCAGAGCTTTGGCAATTTTGGAAAGGCTGTTTTCTGCAAGATTGTACACAAGGTCCCACGCTTCACCATTAATCAAAATCGCAGTGCCGTCAGCATATGCAATTATTTTAGTATTGTTCAGGTGAATGTTAAGGATATTGTTGATATAAATTAGGAAAAGCGTAGGACCGAGGATGCTACCCTGAGGAACACCACAGTTTATTAGTTGGTGGTCACTAGGGTGGATTAGCACTTTTATAAACTACTACAATAAAATAATTTAGACAACCTATTAGTCATTGCAGACTCACAGGCAGTCCAAATCCTCTAGCCCACTTCCAGTTGGCAGCGTGTCCAGCATATTAGAAATTATATATAAGTTATTATTGGATACGGGATATTTGCCGGTACGGTGTATTTGATTATTTTGGAGATTTCAATATATCCGAAAAAACGTAAAAGAAAGAGGGTAGACCAGTTTGTCTGCCCTTAGTGCCGACCATGCACCCGTATAACTTCAGTTTACTTCCTCATGATCAAGGCGCTGTCAACAGTGCCGTAATATCGATAGCTCAAATGCAATCAAATGCACGGTAAGTAGCCCGTTTCTAATAATAACTATAGTGTAAATGACTGTGACAGTTTAAAAACTTATATTGTCATTATATGTCTGCATATACACGATATTATGAGACGCCGTTACTGTAAAACTTGAACTTATATCTTATTTACTTACTGCGACCATAATTAGCTTGAGAGCCACTAATTATATCTTAGCCTTAAGAACATATTTAGCCACATCATCACTTACCATTAGGTGTGGTAGAGGTCAAAGGCTAACCTAAGTGACATAAAAAAAGAAATCAGTGATGAACTTAATAGTTTGACTGCCACATCACTGATCTCATTTTTTGTACACACAAAAAAACCATCTCCCTCCACTTCACGCTTCACGTCTGGGACGATGCAGTCCACGACTCTGCTCAGCGCACTGTCCACGTGCTGCCACAGCCAGGGAAGCGGTTACGATTAAGCGTGTAATATATATTTTTTATTTTATTTAATACTTTATTGCACAAAATAAACGAAGGAAATAATCCAATGAAATAAATATTGAATAAAATCATTATGTACCTGTCGTCTAGTGTAGGAAATAGAAAAAAATTGTTATTAGGGTTTAGAAAATGAAATTAATTAAATCAGAAATAATGAGTGAATTAAAACTTAAATGGAACCTACTTAGCATAAACGTTTATCATATAATAAATAAACCGCATCATCATTATCGCACAAGTGACATATTGGTCAAAGGTTTTGACCAATATGTCACTTGTGCGATATAAAAATGAGTCTATAAAATACACTGTGAAGAAACGCATCCTGCTTACCACAGTGGGTTACCACTTACCACAGTGGATGTACAGTAATCAAGAAGTAGTCAAGGAAGTGCTAATCGAACTATAATGAGGAAATGCGATTAGATGACGGCATTTTTATATAATGAACTAGAAGCTTTAACAAATAAATACTGTTATTAATTTGCCACCGTGTCATTACAATTATGATGCAATGCCGTCCTCAGAGGAACAATTTTTTTAATAATAAATATTTATAAAATAAAAATAAAAAAATGTGTGGCGACAATTCCGCCTCGTTTACGATATTTTTTATTTGTGAAATATTAAGTTTGTATATTATATAGCAAGAATAGCATAATATCTTCATTGCAAAATTTATTATTTGCAGATTTATCACTACCAGCGTTTGAGGAAATCTCAGAAACTACATGGAAAACATGGGACTCATCAATATCAAAGTCAACTCAACAACCTTTAAACGCAGATTTAGATTCTTCTGCAACCAACTCCCGCGGGAGAATTTTATGGAATATTTCCAAAACGGATATCATGAAAGAAGCTCGTCCATTTGAAAAATATCTTCAAAACAGCTGAGGCCGATTTGTTCTACAACATGTAAATTAAAATGTTACGAAAAGTTTAACGTTGCTCTCCGGCAAAATATACTAAACGACTTCAGCAAATTGTGTGTTCCTGCTAAACAATGGAAATACATTAACATGTTTACTGTTATACAAAAGAAGAAACGTACAACCGTCAACAGTTCACGACGACGACACACTGTTCTCTACTTCCTCCCTCTGCTTGGTGACGATCGGAGTTCTTGCAACCGTGTTCAAGTCTCAAAACGTTTTTAAATACTTTGTCTATCAAACCTGGCGTTGTAAGGACTGCCCTTAACAAAGTAACTCAAGGCGAACCTTTGACGGATAGGAGAGGAAAATATATGAGGACTACCCTTAACAAATCCACTCGGAAATGACCTTTGAGGGATGAAAATGTAAAACATGTTATAAAACATAATCATTTAAATCATAATAGCAATACGTAATGAGTTATGGACCGTACTACGGTATTTTGATACACCATACACAAATTCCCGTAGTGCCATTGTTTTTTTTTTTACTATTTCTTACTAATACACTTTCTTTTGATGCCAAGTTTTGGAATATGTCTGTATGTCATTGTACCATGAAGCCAAATCAAAATATTCTGAGGTTTGTGTCCCTATAATGCCGAAATATAAACAAAAAATAGTCCAGAGTCTAATCTGTAGTTACATTTAAACTATGACAAATCTTGAGTTATAACCACACCTAAATTATATTTTAAGTGCAATTGTATCCTAAGTCCTAAGAACCCTTCCTGTCGGAATGTAGGTAAATATAATTTATATATTTTACTTTATTTAATTCTAACAAAATTCATGAACCAGTATAACGTAAGCTTATTTAAGAATTATTCATATGCTAAAGATGCGCTACGAATTTCTAGATCAAATACATCAGTTAAACAGTGGCAGTTAGTACAAAAAGTTGTATCAACTTGTAGAATGTCTAAGAATCAATGATCGAAATGTAGTTCGTACTACATTTCGATCATTAATCGAAGAAGGGGAAGCCTTCTCCTTACGAAGTAATGTATATGTTAAATGTTCATAGCATATTACTTTTCAATATTTATGTCCTTACAAAAAATGAAAATCAGTGACGCATCGTATTACACCGAAGTTATTATGTGCCAGATGCTATAAGACATTATTAAACTTAGCTATGAATCACATGTCTAACTTTATAGGATTATTCCATACTCACACATCTCCATCTAATTATAAAAAAATCAAGAGATAAAAATTATAACATAGATACTTAAACATCATTTAAATAAAATACTATTTTTACTTATGTACTACTTTATTTACAGAACCAAAATATTTGCTCAATGCTCGTGGTAATAGAGTGTTGTCTATTGGGAGCTATCTATACACGGTAGATTACAACATTAACGAAAAAGTGCGGTGGCGGTGCGTCAAGAAACATATTAAATGTAAAGCTTCAGTAATGACCGTGAATGATATCATTGCAAGGATAGCTGGTTCTCATAACCACACGTAGTTATTATAGCTTATTAAATGCAATACTGTGTTTACATCATTAATAAAATTATTTTTAAAAAACTCTTTGAGTTGGACATGAACCGAGTCAGAAGGGAAAATCCATTTGGGGGGCATCTAGGCATCTGAAGTAGTTACTTAATCTGAATTAATTTGTATTGATCGGATCTTACTTAGTATGTGATATGTGAGCTGTTACTCAATATTCTCGATAAGCATTCTTGTAGGTTCCCATTGATTCGCGAGATCAGATACGAAATTATATTTAGAAATATATTGTATTACAATTTACTTCATTATTTACATTTATTATTCCATAATATTTAGTATTTAGTGTCAATTTACATTTATTACTCCACGTTAATCACCAACAGATATTTGATTTATTATTGTATATAAACTTATAAAGACTGGCATTTATTTCTACTCTACTATTATTTAACTTGTATAATGTTCCAGCGGTATTCGTGAAGACGACGGCTGAAAAAGAGTTGGCAATCAAAGGCTTCACATGTTATCGTGACTAACGTTCGAGAAACTCCGTGTTGAACAGGACTGAAGTTTAGAGGTGCACTACTAACAAACGGTGCCACGCCAGGTTTACTCTCAATGACAATAGGAAATTCATGAAGAAATTGAATTTAGAGCACACTCATGAACCTCCTAATCATAGAATTGTAGATGGTATTTACTATAAGACCCCAGCATATCGTTTCACGGAGATCTGTGGCTGCCTGATGTTAATGGTCAGCTTATTCACTTACATAGCTGCCGTTTTACAAAACATATTGTTACAAAACATTGGCTTGCTTGGTAATCGTAGTCAAACTTAATTAAAATTTAGATACTAAACCTTACTACTATTTAACCTCTAAAGATCGAATGTGCGAATTCGCACACCTGTGCTAGTTGTAGTTAAGGAATTGTGAATTATCTGCTGTATATATTACATTTAATTTGCACGCTCGATCTTAAGAGGTAACAAATAAGAACTTACCAATCATCACTACTATAGCTCAATTAGTAGCTCATAGAATATATATAATATTAGTAGACCCCAAAAAAGGATTGATTGTAGCCTCGATTCTCGTTCATTGATAAGTGTTAATTTTGTTGTAATATTGTAAGCTTATGCACCATTATTTCTTCATATTATAAATTGGAATATAAATAGGTCCCTTACAAAACTCTTATATATGGTTATTACATAAATGACAGGGACGAGTGATACATAGAAAATGTTGACAAATCCATATTTTTAAATCGAGATTTTTTATGTTTCATTGTTACAGTAAGTTACTTTCTTAATGTCAAAGTAATGTTACTTGGTTGGCGGATTTAATCTTAATATATAAAAAAACTGATCAAACTAATTAGTTCCTCAGTTATTAACCATTAGTTTCAGTAATTTAAGTTTGTCAGTGCTTTACCAATAAATGGCTGCTTAAATAGATATGGCCGTTTTTCTTTAATTGATAAGAGTTCATTTTCTTGCTAGCTACCATCCTCAAGTATATAAAGCCAATGTAAATGGTTACACATTTTCGCGTTATTATGCGAGAAACAAAGTCCGACTATCTGGCTATGCTATTATAATAAATGTAAAGTACGATTCTTATCACTAACAGAAGATCCTCGGATTGTAATCAACCCTTTGAAAGTAAAGATAGCGGTCAACAATAATCAGAAAAAATATTTATACAATAATCCTTTTTAGGTGTTTAAATCATTGTCCGTTATTCTTACAGCTATATGCTATATGACGTCAAGACAAGGAAAGCCTTTGCTTAGCATTAAAGGATACACGTTTAGAATTCAAACGAGGAATGGTCAAAAGTTAAGATGGATATGTTCTACTCACAAACATTGCAGAGCGGCTGTTCACACTTATGAGGGCGAGATTTTGAGGATCAAAAACGAGCATTTTCATTAATTTACACTGTACCGCCGAGTACATTGTTATTTGGTGGCAAAGCATGGCTTACTATCATATCATACTCGCTGTTATCTGCGATTTTGTCTGCTTGGACATAACGTCTTAGTGTGTAGTGTGTATGATTGTTACTTTTGCACGCTACAACGGCTGCACTGATTTAAATATGACTAGGAATATAGATAGATTAGGTCCTAAATTAACACATAGGATTCTTTTCATTATTATCATTGTAAATTTCAATCACTGTTTACGCGGGTGAAACCGCAGGGCGCAGGTATTTATTACACTTTGTTACACTCTATTTATTACAAATAATACTTTGATAACCAGGAGAACTTCGTACCGCTTGAGATCAACTATATTGGCCACATCGTGTACGGTTTGAGTTTAGTTTGGTTAAACTACGTCGTTTTGCCATCCTGCCCCACTTAGATTTCGCGGCGTTCAGGACGTGGTGGAATCCAATTAACTATTAAATCTCAGTTTTATATAGCGTAGTCTGTGAGCTTCAATATCCGTCATATGATAATATACAGAATCCCCTCATCATATATTCATAAGATTAATTCATCTATTTAGCCGTAAAAAACCTACATACACGCAGCCAGACAGAGACGGATTTACATACGCTTATCTAATATGATTAGTATACATTTGTATATCAGTATTGTAGTTTATTAGTACATTAGTATTTAAGTATGGTGTTCATCAGTGAATATTTTTTCATTAAAATAAAATCAATGTATATGTAAATAAATATTTGCGAGGCGAGATAAATATACCTACGTATTCACCATAATATATTAATAGTGCGATGCAAATAATAAAATTAAATTAAATTTTCTGTTGTTAATAAAGCCTCTATACTAATCTATATACCTCACTGACGTGTAACTTCGATTACCATTTTAATATCATTTAACTAGGACCTTTGGGACGACTCATGACAATCTGATAATGGTAAAGATGCCCCTGTAGTGGCTGTGCAAGAGTCATACGAGTCGTACAGTAGATGGCGGACGGCGAGGAAGGAATTTGTAATTTGATTCAGACGAGACATTATGGGTGTTGAAATGCCAAATGCTTTTCTAATCATATGTCAATTGAGGAATAATACCTAGTGTGCTGCACAGGCCTTAAAACTATTGAGATATAGTAGTGTAATTTTATTTTTTACGCACGGACATGATCAAAAATTTGCTCCTCAAAATAACATATTATGTTAGAGAGAAGTTTCGAGAGCAAAATTTGTGCTGCGAGGCCGTGACAGAGCTCTGTGCCACAGAATACATAATGTTAGCCCTTTGAAGCTGAAATGCAAAGCGTACCTTTTGTAAAACAATATGACAACGTCATAAAGGCCTGCCAATTTTCCCGTCTATGAATCTCCCAATTTGTTTACTAGAAAGCCGACTAAGGCCTTATTTCACCAATTCAACTAGAATAAAATTAGACGTAAATAACTCTAATCTCTAAAATTTGATAGACCTTTGTCTCCATAGACGTCCAATGATGTTGCAGTATTTTAAAGCCATGCTATCGACTTCTAATACATTTCAAATCACGCAAATGGTTGTAGCAAAGGAAAAAACTAATGAAAGTTTTAAAATGTATACTTTGTAACACGGCGGTATAGCTCCATAAACTAAAAAAAAATATGGCCACTTTGCGACAGCTGATAATAAATACTATTTCTATGTCCACGCTGCTGTCACATGTCATAAAAGTCCATACAAAGGAGTTTTATTATTGGAAGGACAGAAAGCCAAAAAAATTCTAAAACTACCACGAGGTTTGACGTTCTATGGTAGTAAAAGCCTATCACATTTTAATCGTCTATAGTATAAAGTTATCCACGTACCCTAGTTTGGGGAAATTGGACCTTACAAAATTTCATCTACGCCTTTGTCAAACTTTGATACGCAATAAGACTAGGTTATCTTATACGCTAGCCGCTGATGATAGGCTAAGATAGTGACGTTATACATAAAAAGGAACTCCCGAAAAGTTCACTGAACTAAAATCAAAATTTACACAATGTATTTTATGATATCAGAAAAAAACATATGAAAGTTACCCCATAATAAGGACTGAAACGTCGTTTCCTTCTGTCTCATAATTAACAAAATCTATTGAATGAAATTAATTGAATCAATATTAATAATTACTTACTATACATTATCGACACAACATTTACTTTATATAATCTAAATAATATATAACTGTTATATACTATAAGTTAATAAAAATCTGTTAAATAATCATGGAAACAAATTTTCTAATTGGTGTCAATTTTATACAAATACTAAAAGGTTTAAAAATTTTCGTTTTCACAGAAAAACTATTTATAAAAATAATATAAAATATAAACATCAGAAAAAAATGTAAATTGTTTGTTTGATTTGAACATGTAAAGTAAAAAAGTAATATTATACTCTAGTAACAATTAAACATGTTTTTACGGTGTTAAACATATAGGTAAGTTTTTTTAAGAATCAAGCATGTTAAGAGAAAATCAGATACTTATATCAATATTTTCGGTAGGAATGAATCAATAAGTATCTGGGATTTTTACAATTTTTAAACGACTTAAAAACAGGAGGCTCTCAATTCTACTGTATGTTTATTTTGTACGTTTATTACTTGATTATTTCGCCAATTATTTGTTGGTTTTGATGTTTTTTTTTGTTGGGTAGAATATACCTATCCAGTTGGTCGTATATTAATTTCATCAACATTAGTCAAGTAGTGTTTAGGTTGCAGTCAATTAGTTGAATAAAGCATTTGTGTACCTGGATGCAGTAATGGTAATTGCAACTTTTATTGAACAGTATTTGAGGTGAGTGACAATACTCTTGTAAGCAGTACGGAACGCCATCAAAAGTGAAAAATAATATAATTGGAACTGACTTGGACCAACACTTGGACGTGTAAAATAGATTGTGGAAGTCGGGAAATTATAATAATATGACGTCGATGCATTTGAACCAATATGGTACGTATTTCAACAAGCACTTCATATTTTTGGGTGTTGGAAGTAGATTCTATTTAAATTAAAATATTTTTCTATGATATTAACCTTAATGAGCTTTATGTTTCTTAGTTTGACAATATGAAAATATTATTTAATATTTTTAGTAGCAGCGGAGCACCGTGCACTAATGTATTATAGCGTTCAGAAATATTTGCAAAGTCAACATTTTTTGCAGTACAAACGATCAAGTATATAATGTATCTTCACTTAAATTCAAAGTTTAAATTTTACCAAATATAAGTTATTTTAAATTAATTCTTAGTTAGCCTGAACAATAACTACGAAGGCATCATCATTTACAATCAGGTGAGATAGTTGTCAAAGATTGACGCCTTTCAGACAAAAAAATAAGTACACATGCAATTTTTTTGTCTGAAACGCTAACCTTATCCTCTCAGATAAAAAAAATACATTAGTAGGTATATTAACTAATCCGGTTGTCTACATATACAACCGGAGATCAAGCAGAGAGTTTGCAAGTTGAAGTGACAATGTCGCTTCACATTCTAGTTCTGCGTCTGCGAGCTCCCGTCGGGCACTGGCGCTATAATATTCAAATATGGGCAAAACTCACGAAAACTTCTTTTCAAAAATTACTTTCAACAGTTATTGTATGCAGTGTTTTTCTTTCTAGCTGCGGAATTTAAGACTTCCCGTTTTGGTAAACCAGTATTGGAGCTTGGTGGCTACAGGTACAACATGGATGTTCATTCCCGAGAGCCCCGGAGTAGGTGGATATGTTCGCGGTATCCCTCCTGCAAAGCAAGTCTAATAACTTTTGACAAAGTAATTGTGAAAATCCGAAATATACATAATCACTAAACTTTAGAATATTGTTTTTATTAATATGTACAGATATGTTAAAGGACACCAACTAAATTTTGGTTAACACGCCCATACACATAATTATAGAATTTTGTTACGCCAAATATTATTGCCATTGCTTCTTTGTTTAGATTTATTGAATAATTTTGTTTAGTTGTATTTAATTTTTTACTGGCATAAGCGATTGGTTTGACTAAACCATTTTCATCCTGTGTCCGATGCATCACAGGTTAAGATCAATGGTAAGTTGGGATTGTAATGTTTTAAATTATCGACTGTAGCTAGCTTTTGCTTAATAGCATTGAAAGCTTTTTCACATTCAGGTGACCAATTGAATTTCTCTTTTTGTGTGCAATTGTATAATGGTGTTATTGTGGAAGCCATATCTTTTAGAAAACGTGAGTAATAATTACTTTGCCTAAAAATGATTTTTACATGATTAAATTTGTGGGCGCCTTAGCGTATAGTATTGGTTCAATGTTTTCTGTAATTACACTCATGCCTTCTTTGTTAATCCTAAATCCAAAAACATCTATGTTTTTTGTAAATAATTTACATTTTTCAGGCTTTAATTTGAATCCACAGTCTTGCACTTACTCAGTACTTTATAAAGAGTATTAAATGTTGATTGCAAGCTAGCCCCTGATATATATATGTTATCGATAAACACAATAGTATTTAGTATATCTTTTCTCCCATTAATCTTTGAAAAGAGCCTGGCCCTGTGCTAACACCGTAGGGTAAATACTTATACATATATGTTCCTACTTCTGTAACAATGGTAGTATACTTCTGGCAGTTTTCTAAAAGCTCTGCCTGCAAGTAGGCTTCTTTGAGGTCGAGCTCGCAGTAGTATTCTCCGTACTATAAGTTTTGAAATATGTCCTCAATATAGGGCAAGGGATAATGATCCACTTCTAGGTGAGGATTTAATGTCATTTTGTAATCGCCACACAATCGCACCGAGCCGTCGTGTTTTAAAATGGGCACAACTGGAGTACCCCATTGGCTTTGTTTCACAGGTATAATTCTATTATTTTGCATCAAACGAGATATTTCTTGTTTTACCTTGTCTCTCATAGAGAATGGAACTCGCCGAACTGGTAAACATTTTGGTGTTGCCTCAGGTTTTAATTTTAAGCTGATTCTTTCACCCTTGAACTTTCCCCATCCCGGATTGAATACTGCTGCGAACTCTTCCTTGATTACACGTCTTGCATCTGAAACAGTATTTATCAATTTATTATTTTCTAGACACATACTGTATGTCGATTTTGGAGGCCACATTTTTAACTCATGTAACCAATCTCTTCCAATAATACTTGGAATATTGTTTATTGTTACAAATATACTTAGTTTTTTCTTAACATTATTGTGGTTCACAGGGATATTATGAATAATTCCTAAAGGTTGTGAGGTGGACTGATCAAAATTTTTAAATATTACATTACGTGGTTCAATTTCATATTCATTTAAATATTTATCTTGAACCATCTTGGGTATCACCGTCACCTCCGAGCCTGTGTCTAATTGAAAGCATATTTCTTGTGAGGCTACTGTTATATCAATATGGTGTGGTGGTATCTTACTTACACTTTGAAAGGCGTAGGTAGTGTACTCATCTTTTAAATTTATTGATGTTGAGACCGTGTCTTCCTTCTTTGTTTCAACCATTGGCATTTCATGATCCTCTGCGGCAGTTAGTAGGGAATTTATCTGTCTTTTTGAGCACATTCTATAAATGTGGCCTTGTCTTCCACATTCAGAGCAGTATTTTTTATTTAGTGTGCATTCTGCTTTTGTATGATTTAATTTCCCACAACAATAGCATTTTAAAGTATTATTTCTATTGCTTAGGACCTTTGGTGTATTCATCTTGTCTCTTCCAGCCTTTGCTCTTTGTACATAATATGTGTTTGAAAGTTCTGATTATTACTACTTAGTAGTGCCACTTCAACTGTACGTGCCAACTCAACAGTCTTATGTAAGGGCATATTTGAAGCATTTTTAAGCAGTTCAAACTTCACCCATTTGGAAGATACACCATCAATTAACTTTTCTTTGATTTGGTCTTCAACATCCTTAAAATCACAACGAGCAGCTAGTAGAAGTGCTAGAATATAAATTTCTATGCTTTCGGTCGGCATTTGGTTTCTTTTCCTGAAATCTGTCCTATTAAGAATTGGGGACTGGGTACTTTCATACTTTTCTTTTAGTTTCTTGCACAACTCCACATGTTTTTTTTTTATGCCTGATAAGTTAGCCTTTGACCACTATCTCACCTGATGGTAAGTGATGATGTGGTCGAAGATGTTGTACAGGCTAACCTAGAATTACTGGCTCTCAAGGACAGCTGCCAGAACACACCGTTAGGTGCTTGGCAACAGATTTTCAACTTGAGGGTGGTAGCTAGCCAGTGCCTATAGTATTATACCAGTATTCGCAAAGTGCCCTACCACCATGCTGTAACGACTGCCATCCTAAGACAACAACCGGGACCGACGGCTTAACGTGCCCTCCGAAGCACGGAAGCGCTCAGTAGTAATGTCAGCAGCGGTCACCCATCCAACTCCTGACCGAGGCGGACGTTGCTTAACTTTGCTGATCGATTCAGAATGGCCAAGCAAACTTCGCTACGAGCGCTTCAAAGACACTTTCATGGGTTTTGTGGGTGCACACATAAAAGTAAGTGCTTCAAACACTTTTGGTGTCAGTTTTGTGATTAATAAGGGCACTTTTTGTTCTTCTGGAACATCATTGAAGATAATTATGCAGTCTAACTGCTTCGAAAACATGACAGTTTTCTCCGTCGAATTGTTTGATGTCGAAGTTACTGGCCATTTCGTGTTTAGTTGTTTTATCGGTATTTTCTCTATTGCGGTAATACTCACTCATTAATTTTCGCAGATCTTCTTTATAATATTATGGGATATAGATATTATTATGATTATTGATTATGTATTGCATGTTATGGTAAATAATATGAAATATTGAACCTAGATATGCATATCAGGATTCTGATTGAATATGGAGGGACTTGTTTTATAATATAAGACCACAATTGTACCTATTTCAGCAAACAAATAAATAAATAAAAAAAAAATTATAAATTAACCGGCAAAAAACTCACTTTAAGGATCGGCACTCACCCTGATGATGAGCATCTGATATGCTCGAAACCCGTGTCGACGTATTATATCCCTAACGTGTTTTTGCCGGTTAAATTGTAATATTTAAAGAGATAGATTATTTAGCGAGAAGTGCACTTCTTTTACTTGATTAAAAAATAGGTAGTTGACTTTTGGCAAGTAGGTCAAGCCAATCGCACACCATAACCTAAGTAAGACTTTGTCGTTGTGTTAACGCACACCCACTGGTTCTGTGCAAACTTTCACTTAATTTTAATATTTATATTTTTGCAATAACGCATGCTCTGTGGATTAGATTACAAAGTTATAAATTTTCTATAGTCCATTTTTTTTTAACAAACGAGTAATGAGTATGTCTCTCGCCATTTCCTATATTGACAGAGTGAGATGGGTCATTGCCGTCATTGGTCAATGCCTTTGTTCTTGTTTTGAAATTGTAAAGGCACGTTCATATTGAATACTTCTAAAATTTCCTGTTGAAAAAATACGTTGTTATTTCATGATTTATATTCGTAAAATTTTCTGTTCGCGTTTATGGTATAAAACAATATTGGCATAGTATAAATATTATGCAGTAGAACATATAAATCAAATAATTCTACTACAATTCTTGTAACCTTAAAAATTATCGTCATCCTTTTGATGAACTTTCTGCAGATACCTACCTATGTCAATAATAAATTGCTCTAACATATTTTGTACATGATTGTTGACTCCGTACATTTTTGTTTCTATCCTAGTTATAACATGATTGAGACATGACCATCATTTAGACGAAACGAGTTCAATTGGTTTGAACTCACAGTGATACGTCGGCAAACGTATGACGAGACGATTTGTTGACTTATAATTTGTTGACTTATATTTGTTGACTTATAATACTCACTCATTAATTTTCGCAGATCTAGATTAGCATTTGGATTGTATGTTTGCCCTTCATCTGAAAATATTTTTTGTAAGGTTTTTTGCAACACTTACGTAAATGTATGTGCGTTTTCCTGCTTTTACTTGCTGCACTAGGTATTCTTCGTCACTGTTTTCATCTATTTCACAATCTTCGAAAACGTTTTCTGTTGACGATTTCGACATCGATTATTAGGTATCCTCGTCGCCACTGCTGTATATGTTATTTATTAAAACACTAGTTTCGTGGTTGGAGTTTTTATTAAGTTCACAATTTCACACAGTCATCATTGAACCAGAGAGCAATGTTAACAACCGAGAGTATATCCACCAGGCGGTCACAGACAGCGAAGGCCCCGGCCATAGATTAGCTAACCTCGGATACCACACACAGTCTCTCTTATGACAACAGGCTATTGAACATTTCAGTTTAGTATTATTTCTATTAAATATAATAATACTACGAACTTTCATTTTATTGGTTAACTTGCTCCAAGTTAGGAGGTTTTTATATAATTATAAAAATAAAAAAAATAACGGTATACATACTTTTATTGTTATAAAAATCATTATCATTTAATAATTTGTTTAATATAAAGATTCGTCAAAGCGTCTGATAGAAAAGACAAACGACTAAAGGGCTGGCGCTTACATCGCCCAGGTAAATTGGTTTAAAATGTACCTTGTTTCGACAACTTTGAACCCTTATCACCACATTATGTATTAAAATTATATACCTAATACATTTTAAAAAAAAATTCATCATAGAAAAATATTTATAAACCACTTATTATTGTTAATTTCTCTTTTTGTTGAACGTATTTTTAGACCACTTTACGTAACTTCTTACGCTTTTTAACCATAACTACAATCAAGCTTTATAGGATTAAAATTTTCAGGTCCTGATAATATATTATAAGAACTTGAAAATGAATTTATTATTAGTGCTTATGTATATTAAGATATAAAAACATGTCAAAATCTTTTTTAATGTATTTATATAATAAATGTGCCGGTATCTTGCATGATAACCACCGTATCAAAGGTATTGATGGTATATTAATATAATATAGTATGGTAATAGTGATTATTGTCATACGTTTACCTCACTATAAGCCTTCCATGACATATTGAATTTCACTTCATTGCTGGTGTAAAGGCAAGTCAAGATTAACTTAATTCTTATTACTGTAGTGACGTCCAGGTTGGGGTAATTAACGAAGTCTCTAATATGTTGGAAAGACCACGGAAAATAGTCAAAGCTGTCATAGCTGCTCCATAGCCGTTTGTGTTTGTGAGGTGCAAGGGGGAATAGCTTTTTATTTGATTATATTTTTTTTTAATTAATATTTTGGATTTATAACAAGGGTTAACGGATAGTGATACAATATATATATGCTGCGCTACTTCTGTGAATATAATTAAATCGTAGGCATAACCTATCTAATAAAATATATATACATCTAATAAATATACATTATATAAAAGATTCAAATTATTTTTACAGCCAAATATGTTACGTCGAGGCGAGGGAACTCATTGCTCAGCATTGAAGGGTTTGCTTTCTATGCCAAAAGCACTAGTAGAGGGAAGACGCGGTGGGTTTGCTCCACTCACCATGCGAAGAAATGTAGGGCAGTTGTCTATACTTTTGAAGATCGAATTGTAAAACTAAACAGTGAACATAATCATGACAAAGTTTTCAGTAACCTTTGACAATGATTATATTTGTGCGATAAACGTAAATTATTCTTAAGAGTACACAATATAGCTGTAAAAATCTAAGTTTCTGAATAAATAACTTAGTGTATTTAATTAAAAACTGTTATTCTATGTGTTCTATGTTAAATTTTAAGTGAGCTATTAAAGAGATTTTATTTTTATAACGTAATTAATTTATATACATAATTCTAAAACATGAACAATCGCGAGACAGTATCACGCTGGCGGTCATTTGGTAAAGATCACCAAATAACCGCTGCTAAGTTAAATTACAAAGCTAGACAATGAGGTGCTAATCGATGTAATGTTTAATACACCACGTTACCTTTTGTGTTACAAGTGACTGGGTAATTCAAACTTTCTGACAAAGCCTTCCATCACATTAATACTCATATTGCCACTGTTCACATACATTCTTCATACGTCGATCCACACGTAAATTAAATTTAAAACAATCTAGTTTCTTTTCGCTCTTACGGTTTTAGACGTTTTTCACCCCGGACATTAGAGCAGAAAGGTACTTATAGTAGATAATATTCTATAGAAAGTACCTTTTATTACTTATATGTCTAATAGAAAAATGTCTAAAATAATAAAAGTTATATAACTTACTCAATAAAAATCAGGGTACTTATTTATAAACTTGTTAATTTATCTACTAAGTTATTAAAAACTTCAACAATATTTATTAAGTAACTAGTTTTCCTGCATCTTCCGTCATCTTCACAACATCTTTTATACAAAAATCTGTGAGATCAAGTAGCTCCCCTGAGCCACCCCGATGGCCTCTCGGGAAACTGGTGAAACTAAGTTTACTGATTTTTATTTTGTTGCAGAACTGGTCAGCGCAAAATGTTCTGATGTGTATGAAGGGTTACATATTCTCGTGTTTTCTAACTGCAGGTCTAAGAATTTTGGAATATGCAAATTCAATATGTTCATAGTTTTTCGTTCTATTTCTAGACCAAAAGGCTTTCTTTTCTACGACAAAGTTTGGCGACCACTATATTATTCGAGATGGATACAAGTTTACGAAACACAAGCTCGCATGGAGGAAGATCAGATGGAGATGTCGCAATTATCAGATTACTCGATGCAAAGCACACTTATAGACTCTGAATAATAACATCGTTATCAAAAAAAAAAATCATAACCATTCCAAATCGCATTGTTGCCTCTAAACTGTTTCATTTTAATAAACCGTATCTTACAGTACATTGTGTGGCTTAGTTTTTACGTATTCCAAAGACTAAAGAGTAAAGTATCAAAGAATAAATAGGAATAGACTATCATTTAATAGTTTAATAGCTTCATGTTCTTACTCTTAATACAAAACTCTTAAGGCTAAAATATGCTATATTGAATAGAAAATCGTCAAATCATAATCAAAATCCTAGATTAAGTTAAACGTAATTTTTTAGGTTTTAAATAAATAACACTAGAATGTACAATTTTTGTTATGATTAATAAAGATATTTTGAAATTAAATCGGGTACATATACTTCTTCCTTTACTATAACTGTACATTTGAAGGTTGTCTCGAGGAAATCGCTTCAAGTGATAAGACCACGCATTATATATTTCCTAGGTTATCAGTCTCAGTAAAAAGTATTAAACAATAAAATATATTTGTATTTTATTATATTAAACTGCAAATTGGGCTGATAATGACTTAGGGTAAAGTACCCGTATCGTTTTAAACTGCAGGTCTTGAACTAACGAATTTTAAGACACGTATGTTTAATTTAAATTCAATGAAACTAATATAAGTTCATTGTCATCAGAAAATTTCATGCTCTAATCCATATTTTTTTTCTATTTCTAGACCAAAAGGCTTTCTTTTCTACGACAAAGTTTGGCGGCCACTACATCATTCTAGATGGATACAAGTTTACGAAGCATAAGCCCTCAGGGCAGAAGACTAGATGGAGATGTCGCAATTATCAGAGTACCCGATGCAAAGCACACTTATACACTCAGAATAATAGCATCGTTATCTATAAAGATAATCATAACCATTCCAAATCACATTGTTTCCACGAAGCTGTTGCACTTATATGAACCACTACTTATTTAACCGTATCTCATTTATTAGTTCTGTTTATTATGTGGCTAAGTTTTTAGGTTTTAAATAAATAACACTAGAATGTACAATTTTTGTTATGATTAATAAAGATATTTTGAAATTAAATCGGGTACATATACTTCTTCCTTTACTATAACTGTACATTTGAAGGTTGTCTCGAGGAAATCGCTTCAAGTGATAAGACCACGCATTATATATTTGCTAGGTTATCAGTCTCAGTAAAAAGTATTAAACAATAAAATATATTTGTATTTTATTATATTAAACTGCAAATTGGGCTGATAATGACTTAGGGTAAAGTACCCGTATCGTTTTAAACTGCAGGTCTTGAACTAACGAATTTTAAGACACGTATGTTTAATTTAAATTCAATGAAACTAATATAAGTTCATTGTCATCAGAAAATTTCATGCTCTAATCCATATTTTTTTTCTATTTCTAGACCAAAAGGCTTTCTTTTCTACGACAAAGTTTGGCGGCCACTACATCATTCTAGATGGATACAAGTTTACGAAGCATAAGCCCTCAGGGCAGAAGACTAGATGGAGATGTCGCAATTATCAGAGTACCCGATGCAAAGCACACTTATACACTCAGAATAATAGCATCGTTATCTATAAAGATAATCATAACCATTCCAAATCACATTGTTTCCACGAAGCTGTTGCACTTATATGAACCACTACTTATTTAACCGTATCTCATTTATTAGTTCTGTTTATTATGTGGCTAAGTTTTTTGAGTGTTCGAAAGTCTAAAAATAAAAGAGCCTAAATATAAATTATTGCAAAGGGAAAACACACCTAAAAACGGTCGAAACAACATACCTCAGTGGTGGAATAAGGATCTCCAAAACTTACAACAAGATGTCATCCGTAAGAAAAGGCGAATCCGGAATGCTGCTCCATCAAGGCTAAATGCGGTTCTCCAGGAATATCAAGACGCGCGAGCAGCCTATGCCGAAAGAGCAAGTGAAGCTGAAACTAAGAGTTGGAAGGAGTTCTGCACTACCCAAGAGAAGGAGAGTATGTGGGACGGAATATACAGAGTAATCAGAAGAACGTCCAGGAAGCAGGAAGACATGCTGTTGAGGGGAGTAGATGGCCAGACATTGACCCCCGCCCAGTCGGCTGACCTTCTTGCGGAAACTTTCTATCCTGATGACTCTGCATCTACAGATAACCCGTACCACATGCATATCCGAAGACTGACACAAGACAAGCCACTTGAGGAGATCGAAGGCTTATCAGAGAATGACCCACCGTTCAAATGGCCTGAAGTGGAAATGGTGCTCCGAGCACTAAATCCAAAGAAGGCCCCAGGACCGGATGGGTTGACCTCTGACATCTGCACGAAAGCCATCCAGAGTGAAAGGGAGGTGTTTATGGCGATAGCTAATAAATGCTTGTCGCTGGCGCACTTCCCTAAACGATGGAAAATAGCACACGTAGAGATCCTCAGGAAACCGGGAAAAGAGCACTACACCCATCCAAAGTCCTACCGGCCGATCGGCTTGTTGTCAGTTATGGGTAAGATCGTAGAAAAACTCGTCATATGCAGACTCCAATGGCACATCTTACCAACTCTCAGTTCCAAACAATACGGCTTCATGCCACAGCGCGGAACCGAGGATGCCCTGTATGACCTAATGAGACACATACGCTCTGAGATGAGCATGAAGAAGATCGTCATCATTGTCTCACTGGACATAGAGGGAGCATTCGATAACGCGTGGTGGCCGGCTCTAAAACACCAGTTGATAACCCGAAAGTGTCCAAAGAACCTTTACGCAATAGTTAACTCATACCTCAGTGACCGAAAGATCGTGGTCAACTATGCCAGAACAACAAGCGAGAGATGTACCACGAAGGGATGTGTCCAAGGTTCCATTGGTGGACCGACCTTCTGGAACATCATTCTGGATCCGCTGTTGCAGAAATTGTCTGGCGAGGGAGTTTATTGCCAAGCGTTCGCGGACGACGCGGTTATTGTATTTTCCGGACACTCGGTCAGCGCCATGGAGGACTCGGCAAATGCAGTGCTCGACAAGGTGGTTGAATGGGGAGGAAATAATAAGTTAAACTTCGCAGCACACAAAACCAACGTGATGCTGCTAACGAAGAAACTTAAGTATGATCCCCCAAACATCTACATGTCGGGTTGCAAGCTGAACCTAGTAGATGAGATCAAACTACTAGGCCTCATAATCGACCGAAAATTGAACTTCCTTCCACACATCAACGCAACTTGCAGGAAGGTAACCGGAATCTACAAGCAACTGGCATGTGCAGCAAAGGTCACATGGGGCTTAAACACCGAGATAATCAGAACCATCTACGTAGCAGTCGTTGAGCCGATCGTGATGTACGCCTCTTGTGCATGGTACCAGGCGACGGAGCTTCAGATGATCAGAGATCGTCTGAATGTACTTCAAAGGGGCTTTGCACAAAAGATCTGTAAGGCGTACCGCACGGTCTCGCTCACTTCTGCACTAGCACTATCAGGAACTCTGCCTTTGGATCTGAGAATCCAGGAAGCCGCAAGTCTATACATGGCAAAAAAAGGCCTGTCTCTAGACTACATACCACCTGGAAGGAATTTGGAGCGGAGGGTGTGCTACCAACATCAACCACACCCCTCCACATTTGAGGTAACTCATTACACGCTCCTGGAGGACACGAATTCGGAAACCCTAGACTCCCACCAAATTGCCGGTCCACACATCTACACGGATGGCAGTAAAATTGAGGGAAAAGTTGGCGCAGCCCTCACATGGTGGGAGGAAGGAAAGGAATTGTGTTTCTCCACCTTCAGTCTAGACTCCTCCTGCACAGTATTTCAATCGGAGCTCTATGCACTCTTCAGGGCGGTTCAGTCAGCCAAATCCAGCGGGAAAAAAGTGGTCAACATCTTGAGCGACTCAAGATCCTCGCTCGACCTGCTGGAAAATCCCAGGCTGACACACCCCCTCACGCAACAAATTAAAGAGTGCTTACGAGAGCTAAGTGCGGAAGGAAGACAGGTGCGGCTTTTCTGGTTAAGAGCGCATGTAGGGACCGCTGGGAACGAGCGAGCCGATGAGCTGGCAAAGTCCGCGGCCTTACAAGCAAAACCAGATCCAGACTACGCAGAAGTTCCGTTGTCCTACGTCAAGAGAAAGATCAGGGAAGAGACAGTCCAAAAATGGCAGGACAGATACATGTCTTCCAGCACAGGCGGTGTCACTAAATGGTTCCTACCGGATGTCGATAAAGCATATCGAATGGTACGAGCCATAAAGCTGACACCGTTACAAGTGCAACTCTTGACGGGACATGGAGGTATTGCCGAATATCTCCATCGGTTCAGATTATTGGAAAGCCCAGGCTGCGATTGCGATCCCAACATCAACGAATCTGTTTGGCACATAGTCCTAGAATGTCCGCGCTTTCTTGCTCTCAGACAAGACCTGGAAATACAGATCAACACCAGGCTTACCAGAGAAAATCTGCGCACTATTTTGGCCAATTCTGAGAGCAGGAAGTATTTCCTGGACTATGGTGAAAAAATCTTCAAAGTAGCGGTAAGGCGACACAGCAGCAGAACACCAGCAGATCCCATAATCATCCCATCACAACCGGTACCCACACTAACCACAGGCGCCACAATCCCGGGTCCTGACATCAGGCAGACCTCTCATAGTAGAACTGGGTTAAACCAGATTCTGGAATGCGGAGAGAGAGGCGAGCCTGGGATAAGGATAAGGGGGGTGGCGCTCTTCATGGACAACAATAACGAACGACTCGGCATAAGCTATTGCAACGCGCAAGCAAAAAACCGCGTTGCAATATCACCCGGACTGGCATCTCTAATTAATGGAAGCACTACAAAGACCACCATAAAGCGGAAAAAGTACAACGAGCTTTCAGAGACGAGGATAGCCGGCTGCCGGTGTCGACTGGTGCGATCGCGCAACAAAACGGTCATACTAGTCGACTGGGGCAGTCGGACGCCCTTTTCTCTGGCTAATGTAGTGCTCTCCAAGCTCGGCGAGGCAGATGAAGGCGCTAATTTAACATCAAGGATCATCAGCGTAGACGCGATGGTAATCGAGTATTCGAGAGGCGAAGTTGCGGATCACATTGGGTGCATAAAAGCCTCAGAGCGCCACAACATAGTGGCGTACGAGGATCGAGGGGAAGACCTAAGTTACCTCAAAGCACCCTCTGTGCCCGCAACCACAAACATCTTAAGCCTCCAATCGTGCTCGATTACCCAGACAGGGTCCCAGCGCCTTCAAGAAAAGATTGATACAAGAAAAGCCGAGGAGAGGAAAAAGCAGAGACCAGAAGGGAGCGAAAGCCGAGTCAGACATAAGACCTTCATGAAAATTGTAAGCACGGCCATGCACGGACTTAAAGACAAAATATCCAGAACGGCAGAACGACAATCAGCTGCCGTTCTCGAATTCACAAAACCACCATCACCATCCAAAAAATATACTGACCAACAGCAGACGAAACGGACTAGAGCCGACAAGGGGCAAGTCAGCCCGCCCAACCTCGTTTCGGTGACGAAGGCCTCAGATCTTGCGCTAAATGCTTTCCTCGAGTTCCTACAGATAGAAAAGGCAACAAGAGAAGTTAACCTCACCACTTGCAAAAACATCCTGCAAGCCTATCTGTGGGAGAGCGAGGGATTATTGGGTGTAAGATTAACGGAGGCGGAAGCTGCCATATACGACAACGAGAGATCCCGCGTCATCAAGGGAAGCATGTCGGGTCGTTATATGGCGGCATTTAACTCCACGGCGGGATTCGTTGCACTAAATGAAGAAGAAACTACACGAACAGGCAATCTCACTTTCGTCACACCATCAGACGACCCCATCGTGGTCACTGCCCGGTGTACAAAAATCATGCTGCAGGAGAAAATAATCGAGATGGCAAAAACCATCTCGGAAGGCTCCGAACCAACGGCAGCATGGGAAAACTGGACGTTGCCAAAGTTTACCTGGATAAATGGGGTTCCCGGATGCGGCAAAACCACCTGGATAGTTGACATCTTCGATGCTAACAGAGACATCATTGTAACCACAACAACCGAAGCAGCAAAAGACCTGAGAGCCAAGGTAGCGCACCGCATAGGCGATGGAGTAAAATCCAAAGTGCGTACCTTGACCTCCATATTGGCGAACGGGTTCATGGAGCGCAGAGAAAAGCGTCTACTCATAGACGAAGCTCACATGAACCATTTCGGGGCCATCATAATGGCTGCACGGTTACTGGACGCGGAGGATGTCGTTATCATCGGAGATGTCAACCAGCTGCCGTATATTGAAAGAGAGAACCTCTTCAAAATACGGTACAGCAATCCCAACGTACTGGCGACCATCGGCCAAGAGTTGTACTGCACGCACCGCAATCCCATGGACGTGGCATACGTCCTACGCGAAGTATACCCGGGTTTTTATTCCTCAAGATCTCGTGTCCACTCCCTGAAGCTTCAACGGTACACAGGTGCTTTAATACCAAAAGACCTCCCAAACACCCTATACTTGACACTGACTCAGGAGGAGAAATCTTCCTTAATTAGTGGAGGGTATGGGTGCGGACAGGGGTCTCGCATTCTGACCGTACATGAGGCACAGGGACTGACACACGAGTCCGTCATCATCATCCAGACGAGGGAAAATGTGACCAGGTTGAGGGACAGTGTTCCGCATGCGGTCGTGGCTCTGTCGCGACACACAGAAAGCTGCACGTATTACACCGACGACAGCTCCGACACCATCGGTGGGTTTGTGCGGCGGGCGGTAAAGGCAACGGAAGAAGAAATCTGTAACCATAACCTCAGAATGGCTATAAGGGACAGAAACGATAGGGTCGTGGGGGAAATGACAAACCGAAAACGGACACCAGAGTCGGTGGCAGGTCCATCCGAGACAAAATGACCTGTTTTTAAAATTGTTAAATAGAGTCTAAATCCTACATTTATAGTCTAAGCATGTTTTCCTTTTATTTTCCATTTTTAAGTATAAAATCAATGTTAATGTTAATTTTAATAACTATCGCAATCAAGTAGATCAAGTATCAAGTATCAATCAAGTATCAAGTAGAATAAATAACAAATTAATGTAAGAGGATTTCTAAAGTTTAAAATTTTAAATTATAGCAAATTCAATAATTATCAAGTTCCAAATCTTAGTTATATAATGCATGATATAACTTAGCATGATGTAAGGAAATAAACTAAGAAATAAAACTGAATTGTAATACTGTAGGATTTAAGTTAATTTTAATTTCCATTTGTAATTAGAATTAAGTCGTTCCTTTGAATTGATAATTCCTTATATTAGTAAATTATATTATTATATTCATAGTAAAAAAGTATACAAACAGGAGACAAAAAAAAAAAAAAAAAAAAAGTAAATAAAAAAAAAAAGAAAAAAAAAAGAGGACTCACTTAGTATTTAAGAAATAACATTCGTATTGTTAATAACATCCGCATGTATCCAATGATGTATGTAGTAAAATGTAATAAAAATGTTTAAATATGTCAAAATAAATCGAAATCTAAAAAGAGTACGGACCCGGAGTCTGTAGAGCGTAGCTTTACTAATTAAAAAAAAAAAAAAAAAATTATTAAGGACTATTAGTTATGAAAGTTTGATTTCACGCTGTTAAGTTGCACGACCCTATAACAAAAAATTGCTGAAAAAAAAAGAATATCGTTTAAAGTGACATTTGTACAGAATTAAATTAAGTTAGGCGTAAAGTTTTGTGTGTGTGTAATAAATTAGTAAGGTTTAAATTAATATTTTTTGTTACTATAATTTATTTAATAGATATTTTATGGTTTTAAGCACATTATGGCTTCTTGTCTACGTAATATGGCGGTATATAGCGGTTTATACGTCATTATAGTACCTAGATTAAAATTTTACTAAATTATTTTTATTATAAACTAGCGGCCTTCCCCTTCCCGTAATTGCGACTGTAAATTGATATGTAAGTCATCCTATCTTTCATTTTGGATCAAACTGCAAATCAAATTACAATCGGTCCAGTAGTTTAGGAGTTCATCGCGGGCAAGCAACGTTGCACGTAATTTTTATATATAATATAAGTATATTATTATGCTTTACTGTATTTGTATAAAGACAACTAGTATTTGTCTGCGGTTTTGTTCGCGCTTTTTAAAAGTTTACTTTGATATAAACAATCTTAGTTTTTCATAGTAAATGTTTTTCGTATTAATAAATAAATATTTTAATTTACATCATCCAACATTGACCTTAATCGATATCTAAGTCTACCTTGACCTCCACGTTGACTTTGAGTTACCGTTATGACTGTCCACACCCTAACTATCAATTACCTTTTATCTAGATACCATCACCCGTATTTCCACCATTATATGGGGGTATGGAAGGGACATACCCCCTTAATCTAATCTAAATCTAAATGTATTATTTTTTGTGTGATGTTTACAATTTATATTAAAGAAATGTACATATCCAGTGTCTGATAAACTTTTACATAAAATTTTAACCACTATTTATGTCTTAATTCACTTTTGTGTCACCTAATTCATCAAATTCTTAAAAATGTTAAGACAGTATTTTAATTGATTTTTGCTATGACGCATGCTCCGCAGTACAACGAAAGGAAATATAAGAGCCATACGTTACATGTCATGTAGGCTTAACGGATAGAGCATACCTTGACTATAGGGGTGGATGGCGTGGGTTCGAATCCCACACATACCTATGATTTTTCCTCTCGTTGTAATTTTGTACTCTCAAGACAGTATTTTGTTATTTTACGTCAAGAATCTTACGAATGAATTTCATGCATTTAACTTCAGAAGCATATGATTTTATACTTGACACTCCTACAAACTTCGTGCCATACTTTGATCCCCTTAATTCAGCCCTGTCTCAACATATACATATATTATAATAATAATAATTTTAAGAATAATGACAACAGGACAAGTAGTTTATTTTGCAGCTTAATATTATTGTAGTGTTCTATTTCACGTCCTGTAGTTATTATGTCCGGGGCAGGCGCGCCGCGACTAATGCATGATGGTCAAATATTCACTCGGCACTACGCTCGGGACAGCGGCCTCATGAGGTGGCGCTGCTCTCATCGAAGTAGAGGATATATCGCTACCATTATGACTAAACACGAACATTTTATTTGCATCAGACACAACCATAATCATAACTGACACACAAATAATTTGAAGTTAACGCTTTAATTACGTGAAGATTTTAAAATACCATTATTATAGTGGAATGGAATGTGGTGTTGACACATTAGCGCAACCATATATTTTTCTTAGACAAGCGTGAAGGCTGGCTACGTCGGTGTGTGACAAAGTTTTTTTTTTCTATATCATCACTTCATTTTATATTCGCTACTGACCTCTATTTTTCGTACTTCCATTCAAATTCAAAACAGCCACCAAAACTCGTACATGCCTGTTTTACCGCATTCCAACCTGAGCTTCTGTACCTGAAACTGATCGATACTCATACCGTTCACCTTCGATAAAATATACCCCTTATTAATTATATTTATATTTTATCAAATAAAGGTCTATCTTATCGAAGCCGTTCACAATGAAAATTCAGGTATTGAGTTACGTATTTATTGTACATTCATATAATATTATTATCTACGTTATATCTGCCTACTATTTCAAATTGATTGTGAACGGAAATTTTTAAATTATTTTTTGCTGCGTTTGATTAATTATTTATTTGTTAAATATATTAAAGTTTCCAATTTTATTTCGTATTTTTATTTTAATCCTGCTATGTTTTTCGTCTCGCTTGCATCATTATCCCGTTGGCATCTCCACAACCAAATCTCCAATTTCTATACCTATCTGTTCATGTTGTAAAACTGAGCGTTCCCCTGAGCCAGCAGGCCGAGGAACTTCCACCAGTTGTACTGGCGCTCGAAGTTTCCCGTACCCATGCTGGTCAGCGCTAAAGTCATCACCAACCCTAACCATCATTGAAGTTAGTAATCATAGTTGCGAGTCCTAATACTGATCGTGTTTGCCACTGGTAGTTTTCATAGGTATAGCAATGGTAATGGCTCAGCCAAACTCGCCACTTCGCCACGACACATACTTAATTAACATTAGCTTCAGATCCATAAAGACACGATTTACAAGTTGGTAGAAACACCCTTTGTCTCGAGTTAAATTTATTCGTCTACTCTTTTTAGATACTCTAAGTTACTTTTTTGTTTACTAACAATTCACATCATAATTTCATTCACATAAATTAAAAATGGTAGCATAAATGATCATGATAGTAATAAATTCCAATCAATTTAAATTCCCAAATGTGTTAATTTAAGAAGTGTATGAGGCCCGCGTTAGTCTCTGTGCACCTCACAGTTATGTCACGGTAATGTTATATAGATAACATTACCGTAGTTACGTGCTGATGCCTGCACTCGTCTCTGTGCAGACGAAGAACTTCAAATAAGTTCGAGATTGGAAAATTATCCGCTGGGGGTCGCCCTATATGCCCTATTAGGAAAGAGCATGGTACAATAATATATGTTTTCTTAGACCATGGGAAAGAGTTCTAACTCAGCAAAGTGTTGCTGTGTAAAAACTGACATGACGCAACATATTTAATTATGTGATGTCATGATAAAACCTATTTTTTTTCTTTTTGTCTTTTAATTGGACTTTGGAATACATTGCCTGTGAATATCAGACAAACAAAAACTTTACAGATATATAAAAATCTGATTAATAACCATTACTTATCTGACATGTAATACACTGCTTTTTATTTTGATTATTAATTATATATTATTAATGCTGTTAATTATCTATGTTAAAATTATGTACTATCAGTGTACTTTACCTAGATTTTATTATTTATTTTTCGTAGATTTTCTTTCATTTATGTACGTAGTTAGTGGTATGTACCGCCTTCTACTACTTCCTTTACTATTATTGTCCATCCTAAGGTTGTCTGGAAGAGAGCGCAACATGTAATACGATCGCCTATTGTAAATTGGTCTGGTCAGTAAGAAGGGTTAAAAACTCATATGATTTATAACTGCAGATCTTGAACTAACGAATCTTAGGATATCTAGGCTTAATTTTCATTTATTGTGGCCAATATTTAGTATATTGGCCACATCGATTTCGTACTCTAACCCTCTTTTCTTCTATTTTTAGACCAAAAGGCTTTCTTTTCTACGACAAAGTTTGGAGGCCACTACGTCATTTTAGATGGATACAAGTTTACGAAACATAAGCCCTCAGGGCAGAAGACCAGATGGAGATGTCGCAATTACCAGAATACCCGATGCAAAGCACACTTATACACTATGAATAATAACATCGTTAGCTATACAAATGATCATAACCATTCTAAATCGCATTGTTGCCACCAAACTGTTTCATTTTAGTTAACCTCAATTACTAAAACTGTATCTAATTGGGAATTCAGTAACTTTGTTTTTAAGTATTTAAAAGTGCAATAGCGAATAGGGTTGTTAGTGATTTAAACAGAAATAGCATGTCATATATTTAAAAATTCTTAGTGGTACAACGCTGTCAAAAGGCGCGACCTTACTCATATTTATAGTAATTAAACTCTTCTACTGAAATTGCTAGCTAGCAAAGCTGTAAAAATAATAATAACAATTTCAAATCGCATTGTTGCCACTCAAATTGTTCATTTTGTTATACCAGTATAACCAATATAACCGTGTCTAATTTATTAGTTATATATACTGTGTGGCTTTATTTTTTTTAAGTGTTTCAAAAAAGGTTCCTATCGGCCTGAACGTAAATTCACTATCATTTATGAAAGTTTTCTTATTTTTATAGTGCTTTCTTAGGTCTAAACGCTGTTAAGTTGCAATTGTATGATTATGATATAAATTTTATGATAAATAAATATTTCGTGTGCGTTTTAGTATCTTCAGTGTATGTTTTTATTATGCAATTTTCGGGCCTCTTCTCCATTCTCAGTCTTGACCTATATATATTTAGTCTCTGTCTCGGTTTCGGCATATAAAAAGATATTACACACCTTTAGATATTATGCACCTTTAGTAGAGCGGTACGCCTTATTAACGAACTTATTTACCGGAACCAAGATCTGGATTTGTTCAACTGTACGCAAAACGAATTTCGTAATGCGGGAATGGATTTAATCACAAAATCTGCGGAACTAGTACGATAAAAATTAAGCATTTATTTGAACTTTACATTTGCCCTCAATTGCTATGACTCATTATCCAATGTTGCTACTCATTAAACAAGTCAACGAAAATTAAGCTCTATATGCATTATACCCGTATTTTTAATTTATCTTGTTTTTCACTAATTGAGTGCTAGTAGACGACACCTTAAAAAATAAGCCTATGTTAGTTATTGAGTATTTTCTTATGCAGTATGGGTTTAGACGCCAACTGATGTCATTGGTAGGCACTCTTTAACAGTCGGTTAATATGGCCGATAGGACAGTAAAAAGCTCTCTAAAACGACTAATGTATTCGCTACATGTTATAAATATTTTTGCAATATTTTAGCGCAGCTCATTAAGAATATTTTACTCTAAGCGTTTTTTAATTTTATATACATAAAGCACGAGAGACTTTTACTTTTTTAATTAAGACGTGTGGTCCCATGCGTTATCTCACGAGCTCATTTGCCTTTTTCTGCACGAGAAAGGATGAAATGGAACTGTTATCCCTTATGTTGTGACAAAAAATTAACAATCAAGGCTTCATATTTTAAATAA
Organism: Plagodis dolabraria; assembly: GCA_963854805.1. NCBI lineage: Eukaryota > Metazoa > Arthropoda > Insecta > Lepidoptera > Geometridae > Plagodis > Plagodis dolabraria. The sequence continues at coordinate 9,869,981 of OY978445.1, read as the reverse complement.
AGGAGATGATTATTTGCCTAGTCAGAGTACATAAGTACATAACGTACTTCAACGTGTCATTTATTTTCAGTTCCGCACTTCACACTGTCTAGGTTCGGAAAACCAGCGATCTAGAAAGGCGTACACCGATACCACAAGATCAACCGAACAAAAGAGCCTAAAACTTTATGGACTTGCTGCAGAGTTGGAACCGGATGCAAAGCTATAATAACTACGTTTAACGATGTAATTATCCGGGAGAGAATGGAACATAACCTTTGATTAACACATAACCAATCAACGATTTCATTTCACAGCAACAACAACAACTACGAATTCATATCATACTATAAAAATGTTAATTGGTAGTATATGTCATCTTGATAATCATACACTCAAATCAATGTAAATTGCCAAATTGTTAATTTAAGAAGTGTATTGATGTTTAAACTTATTTTGTACTAAACTTTATCCAATGATATTCTTTTATTTATTTATATCATACTTACATATTGTACGTTTTACACACAGTTCTTATGTTGTCTGATCTAATTATACGAGCCCTGTAAGGGTTCTGCAAGAATTCCAATTCAAACATAATCAAATTTCAATATTATTAAGAATATTACTCGTACATTATTTAACCGGTAATAGTTTTTTTTTTCCATTCATGCAATTTTTTGTCGTCGTTATGATATTTTATATAGTCATAGTATAAATATATTCATTTCAATCATAAATGACCGAATATGAGTGCGCCTGTTGCTAACAGGTTAAAGTCCGTAAATAGAATAAGTTTAACAGTTCGTGTTTGTATTTTCGTTTTGGGTTTTATATGGAGAAAAAATACTAAAAATACTACTAAGTCCGACAATTTATGCTATCGCGGATGTTCGTGGGCGACGGTGATAACTTACCAGCAGGTGAGCCACTTGCTTGTTTGTATCGCATAAAAATCTTAACTTAAAAATAACATCTTATCTTAAATGCACGACATACACATTATTATGTGATCATAATATGTTTTTTGGAAATTTAGAAATTATGTTGATATAACGAACTGTCAAAAAAATTGTCTCAGGGCTCGCACTGTTAATAACATTGAGCATAAGTCATTTCTATTATATGTCATATATATATTAATTAACTTAATTTATTTCAAATAAATTAAAAAAACGTTGATGAACATCTATGTAAGTGCAAATTCAAAATAATCATATGCCTATAATCTCTTTATATAAAGGTTGTAGGAAGTGAAATTGTACAAATTATGAATGAGTCACACCATAATTTAGTAAAACAGACTTTGGACGTAACTATTGTAAACATTAACATTGTTTCGAAATTCAGGATGTTTTTATGTTTTCAGTACTCTTTGAAGAAAAAGGTAAAAGTCGGCATCTCTGGTACGGGGGATACAAATACACCAAGAACACAATTCATGGTGATAAAATATGGTGGGCTTGTAGCAAACGGAAATCTCGAGGTTGCAAAACATCTTTGGTCACTTTTATGGATCAAATACTAAAGATCTTTAACGTTGAACATATCCACTAAAAGTTGTATTAAACTTGTAGATAGAATCATTATAATGAGCTAATTTTACTTTGTCATACAATGTAACATAACCTACACGTCACATCTTAATTTATTATTTGTTTAATAAACGGCTGTACTGCGTATTGGCGGACAGGCACATTCGACATTTCAATTAAATTTTGGTGATATTTCCTGTTTTTCTGTTCTGTTATTGTAATAATATCTTAATGAATGCGGTTGTTGTTCATAAGACAATAAGACGAGTTCATATTGCATTGACGATGCTATGTACGGTGCTATGGTCTCTTTTGCTAATGATTAACAGGCGGGCAAGTATAATAATTATTATTATATACGCTACATTTCCTTATTTAGCAATCATCATCATCAAACATTACCTGATGGTAAGTAATGGTATAGAAAGTGGTAACCAGGCTTTAAATGGGAACTGACTCTCAAGAACAGCTGTAGGAATACACCGTTACACCCTGTTCCCACATTTGGAGTGTTGGGTCCGGCAAAATGTTGAGTGCTGTAGTGGCAAACCTTTTTACGTGAAGCTGTTCATTAATATGAACGGTGATAAAAACGGAAAAAGTTTTTTCTGGGGTCCGACACGAAATGTCAGGTGGTTTGCCGTCATACCGCACACGTCTTGACAAAAAATCTTGTCGGAACTCACTCGAGAATTGGCTTGTATAGCTCTGTATTTTTATAGTAACCGTTTACGAAATACGCAGAAGGAATTTGGAACATAATGATACATTTCCTATTTCTTAAATTTTGCGAATTAACAAAGTTCAGTATTTATTAACAGGGCCATATGAACAAAATCAATCAAAATCACAACACATTTTTAGAAAAGGTCATAGAAGAAAACGCTGTGTTGGGTGTTACGCTAAGTCACGACTTTCTTTGAGCGCTACACTTGCTTCAAAACGAACAAAAAAAATTATTTCAAGTTGTTCTGAATGCAATCAAGCTTTATGCTTAGCGTGTTTTAATCAAAAGCATTTTGATTTGTGATAAAGTCATGAAATGGTTGTAAATTAGCAAACAAGTAAATAAACGTCGTTTTTTTTTTTTGTAAAAACACATTTTATTAGTTTTTGGCTACGAATAAACATTGTTTTTGAGAACTTATTATTTATTACAATAATGGCTTATTATTTTTTTAAATTTCTGTAAATAATAACGATTATTTATGAATTGTGTTTAGAAAAAGACAGTATGAGATGAGATTGATTGACAGTATATTATTCAAAATTCCTTGATTATATCTCATTCAGGCACATTAAGTAGTTAGGTGGATGCTTCATAAACTTCTTACATTCTGCGTTCTTGTGCGGCTTGTTCTCAAATGAAAGAGGAGGATGGAGGTGTAAGATTGTATCGCTCGATCGCGAATACTCCGAAATTAAGTTCACCGATAGCAATAACATTAAAAAACAGTAGTAATTATGTTAAAGGGGTTACACTTTCTTCCAAAGTTCACAATCGTAGTAAACTGGTTGTGAACAAGAAAGTCCTTGAAAGCCAACATTTCTAGATTAACCTGAACAACAGTTGTCAGTCTGTCTGTCCGCCCGTCACTCCGTTTGTCACGGGTCTCTAGCACGTGAACTGGATACGTTTGAAACTGAAATTTTGTGTTGAACGTTGACTCAAAGATGAAAGAGAAATTTTCAATTAAGTTATTTCTCAGGTTTACATAAGAGGTTAGCCGAAAAAGGAAACCTTTTTGTACCACCTAGTATGCGGGTCTCGTCATCGTCTAGAGCTCATTGAGTTCAATACATTTTTTTTTCATTTTGAAGCAATGGTGGCTGAGCAGTATTAGCTATGGACTGCCGTGCCGCAGATCCATGGGTCAATCCCCACCGCCAGCTTGAGTTGCCGCCAGTTTTATTGTATAATAAAATTTTATATTTCAGAAATCGCTTTCATAAAGTCTAGTCGAGGAAACCCTATGATAAGGTGCGGCGGCTACACCTTCTCCAATCGTAATACTAGGGGTTTGAAGAGTCGATGGACATGTTCAAGTTACCCACACAAAGGTTGTAAAGCTTTTGTTCGCACTTGTGGTGCAAGAGTGGTAAAAGTTTACAATGTGCATAATCACGCTCCCACTCTGAAAGAATAATACCAAAACAATGTTTGATAATGGAAAGAGTTTACAATGATTATGTTAGTTGTTTATATATTGTTTATACATCAATAGTTTTTCGATTCTTTCCATTGTTTTTTTTATACTGTGAACTGCTTTAAGTTTGAGCGATAATATGTATGATTTTTTTTTTCATTATCCTAAATGGTAAAGAAAAATAATTATATTTTTGGTTTGATTTTTCATGCTAGTTAGTAGTCAGAGTAGTAAAACCTATGGTATCTATGGTATGTAATATTAAAAATAATCGAAATCTAAATAATATGAAGGTTCCACTGTAATTGTAAACGTCCTGGCAATATACTTTTGAGATTGATTCGACAGGAATCTGAAAACTCACTGTCCCCTATGAAGGCTAAGTATATAAATAGACCAAAAAGTTTCGGCTCGAACGAGTATAGTCCGATGGCCGAGAGGAATAGGCATCCGGCGCGAAATCGGAAGACGCGGGTGTCAATTCCCGCCTTGGTAAAAAATTGTGTGCTCCAAGAACTTGTAAATGTTATTTCCTCACATATTTAACATTGTGTGTTTATTAATTGATATCTTAGTATTATATACGTCACTAAGAAATGATAATAAGTTTGATTCTCCTCGCCTACTTGAGTTTCTCAAGTGGTATTTACATTGATAAGAGAGTTTTTTTTAAGTATTTTTAGTCACTTAATTAAATGAAACAGTAATATGTATACTATAGCAAATCAATTTATAGCAACCTACAAACAAGATTTTCATGACTGTTAATAATATTATATTATTAAAAATGTTATATTCTCTTAAAATAAATCAACGCATTCTGGACACTCTAGTTATTTGCCATAGTGTGTATGCTATTTCACGTACGTTCGGGTGCGCACACGTACACGCCGTTTATCCCCATGAAGTTGAAGTAGTTGTCTGGTTGTACTATGCTACAACGTTGATTTGGTTTTTGCTTATTATGTAACGAACATTTGTAACCAGTTAAAAATTAAAACGAGGTCACGCTTGATGTGATTTAAACAATTTGGAAAAATAATAACACTATTGTTCCGTGCACTCCTTAACAATTTTTTTTTCATAGCGAGCCTAAGAGTCAAAGGCAGGCTATGAGCACTAAAAAAGTAGATACTAAAATTAATTGTTTGGGTGGTCCTGGTCATAATGTTGAACAATAATTACATGTTTGATTAACATTAGCAAAGAAGTTTAAATACCTACCAAAAAAATAAAATTATATTACATTAGCTCTTGTTTGTATTTAGAATGTATATTTCCAGAAAAACAATTTAGTATGCATGAAAAGTTCCCTACACAAAATTTGTGTTACGAAACTAATTTTTCAAAATATTATGGTTTTAGGTGAAATTAAGTTCATACAACTAAAATCAGGCAATCATCTTCTTAAAATCGACAACTATACATACAATACTAGCAATGCAAAAAGTCAGCCTTGTTCCTGGTATTGCTCGAAGAGGTCAAGAAAGAAGTGCATCGCTAGGGTGAGAACAGTCAACGGCCAAATCTTTCACTGGTCAGGAGAACATAATCATTAATGGCGCTTGTCTACACATCCGACGCCGGCTGACCCGACGCACCGCTGAGACCCACGCCTCAACGGAATGAGAGGTGGAAGCAGGCCAGCGCACTCCACGCACCGCACTTACGTCCTTTTCTAGTATAAAAATTTACTGCTCGCGCACAGCATAGCCCGCTCTCTTTCTCGGCTGCAAGCCTCGCCTTCAGCGCATTATTCTCCCCTTAATTAAAGCATTAAGAGCTCATTTATATAGTTAACTACTCTTATCCTACTATTAAAACCAGCTCTATTATTATACAGTCCACTTTCTTTATCAACCTAATCTCATTTACAGCTTTCTGAAAACTGTATGTATGTGTTTGTTGACAACTACAGGTTTTTATCCACTGCTCTCTTGCTCCACTGCACATTAGGCAATCTCTCGTATCCTATATAAACTTATATACCGTATATGTAGCCTTTTGTTTCACTAAACACTTCCTAAGAGCAAATCAAGCTATGAATCTAATTAACTCTATAACTTTTTGACTTCTGTATTATAATTTGATGCCTATAACATATAATTGTGTGACATGTATGTCGATTAAATAGTTGTAGTAGAACTATAACAATTTTATTGTATTTCTTGTTAGAATCATGAAATATTTATATATCTCATTGTATTTACGACATCATAGCCATAGTGCCATACTTAGGATCCCAGGTTCATCACGGATAAATTAGTGTGACGATCAAAATAATGTTGCCATGTCTTTGGTGTATTTATGTGTGAGCTCACGCGGCAAAGTAATGTCATTCAGTTGTTGACATGCAGGAGATTCATCATCGCGCATGGAAATATGTGTGTGTTTGTGTCAAAAACCTATTTTATATTTTTTTTTATAACATTACATTTTTATGTTTTTACAACATTGAACCTTTCACCTAAACCAACTTAAAGTAGCAAATTAAAAAATGAAAATGTAATACTTTCAATTTGATTTGTCTATTTTATTTCCATCAGTATAATTTTAACCCCGTTTTAAAATGCTTTAAGTGTAGAATTTCCTATTTAATTCAAATTTCAAACAAAATATTCCAATATTTTAAAAGACCACACTGCAATTGCAATCTTCTAAAATTTTAAATTATTAAATGGTGTATAACATTATAAGCCATTATAGAAAGAATCAACTCGCAGGAAATTGGGTGTGAGTATGTTTTGAAGTCCACGTCTGGTCACATAAAATTAAAAACTATTGTTACGTCTGACTGTTCCTGTACGTTACTGATTGTGATCTTTCAGTATCTTATAAAATGTCAAAAACTGGAAAGCTGCTTCTCTGTGTGGATGGATACACGTATTACAAACACAAAACAGATGGGTTGAGGACTGGATGGGCTTGCTCTACTCATAACAGTAAAAAATGTAACGCACGACTGAGTATGTGTGAAAATCTGATTTATAAAATGAATAATGAACATAACCACGGCCCCGTGTACGATTACTGATGTAAGCGTATTGAAGCAAGCGGTGCTGTTGCTGAAGATATAGAGATAAAAAGGCTAACAGAGTGCAAGAGGAATACAATAGTAATGTAGATTCAACTGGAGAGAGAAACTGGACTTTGTAGTCCATTCTTGGAATTTTACTGTTTACTATGTAAATATATATGAATATATATTTATATATACGTATTAAATACGGAACTAAATCACGGTGAAAACGTGTCAATTATCTACCATAATATTTCATAATTTGTGACATTGATGCCAAATTAAGCCTTCAATCCGTATTGGGTGATTATTTGTTATTTTCTCTGAATTTGCTAGGTTTGGAAAGTTATTAAAACTGCTGGATCCATATGTACTGTATTGTTTTATTTCCTAAATGCAATGTATAAATACCATTTAGTATAACAAATATATATGTCGTTAGCTATTATAGTAGTTTATGCAACTGTTATATAATAGAGGGTATTAAAACATGAGTAGTTTCAAAATAAGATTACACGAGTGTTTTAATACTTAATTATATGCAGTTGCATACACTACTTTATTTAATCTCATGGCTATAGGTAGCTACATTAAATAAAATGCAATATAAAAACCAGCGCGTTGCGCGCGCAGCGCACTCACCACAGATAATGTGTACTTAAATTGAATTGAAACCTCCTTGGTCGGGACACATTGTACTTTAATAATTAAAAAATTGTTTTAGACCATTGTTTTGTTAGAAGAATAATGCTTTAATTTATTTTTTTAATTTTCTTAAAGAAGTATGTATATAAAATATGCCAATAAAGGTCTGTATTTCATTTCATAATAAGAATATTACCGAATTAGATTATATAAAAGATTATATATGATTTTTTCTGAAATAATCAGGTGGCGCTGCGTATAATATCCTCGCGTGGAAAGTGTAAAGTTGGAATACCTACTTCATATAAAGTCATATCTGTCAGACAGGCTACATAAGGTTAGAATAAATGGCAATACTTCTTCCGGGTCTTTGATAAGAATAGGCGTACCGCAAGGATCAATTTTAGGACCTTTTCTGTTTCTAGCATATATAAATGATCTGCCTTGCATGGTTAAAAATTTCTGCGATATAGTTTTATTCGCAGATGATACCTCCCTAATTTTTAAAGTAGATAGGAGGGATAGTGAACTTATTCATGTAAATAATGTGTTATCTATGATCTCTAAGTGGTTCGCGGCTAATAATCTTCTTTTAAATTCAAAAAAGACCAAATGTTTAAAGTTTTCTTTACCAAATGTTACTTATGTTGAACCAAACATTAAGCTTGGCCTAGAAAAACTCTCTTTTGACAATGCGACAGTCTTCCTGGGAATTAAAATGGATTCAACTTTACAGTGGAATCCACATATACATGATCTGTCTGGAAGACTTAGTTCTGCTGCATATACAGTTCGTAAGATAAGACAGCTAACAGACGTAGCTACTGCTAGGCTCGTTTATTTCGCGTACTTCCACAGTATTATGTCTTATGGTATATTGCTGTAGGGAGCTGCTGCTGAGATAGAGACAATCTTTATCTTACAAAAGCGTGCAATTCGAGCCATATATGAAATGGATCCTAGGGAATCCCTGAGAGATATTTTTAAAGAAATTGATATTTTAACTTTACCAAGTCTGTATATATTTGAAAATATTATGTATGTTCGTAAAAATTTGAGCAAATTTAAATCAAACAGTGACACTCACGATTATAACACTAGGAATAAAGATAAAATAGCGGTGCCAGGTTTTAGATTAGCAAAGACAAATAAAAGGTCCTTCTTAGGAAATTGTGTGCGGTTTTATAATAAATTGCCCAAACATATTACAACGCTCACAGAAAGAAAATTCAAGTTGCATGTGAAGAATATTTTGATAAAGAAATCTTACTACACAGTTTGTGATTACTTAAGGGACAGAATTCTAAAAACATATGTTAGATTTTGTCCCCACTTCTCCTCGCGTATTTACTTCGCGGTGTACATGGCGCCACGTCCGCAAGTCAACGGTAATATTTTATTTGATTAAAAATTTAGAGGGCTCTCTAGTAGAACTAGTAGAAACTATCTTGTCACACACGAATGTGATGTGTGCTGAAGCGCCATCTAGTACGCATACATGATACCAACTATTAGTTGATTGTATGCTGTAAATATCATAGTGTGACACAGTTAATAAATTTACCATACCTACAGTAGTACAAGTTTAGTCTTGATTATTACCAACTTGCTTGATTTTTGCAGTTTTTGTGTATGTTCATTTTTAATGAACATGAACTATAGTTTTAATGAACATGAACTATGTATCTACTTTGATGCAAGGCGTAAGCTGTTACAGAAAAGATGGTTCATTTATTACAAAAACAAGTATATCGTGTAAAATTTACACAGAAAATAAAAAAAAAGCATTTTTACCCCAGATCAAAATACAAATAGCGGGTTATACTATTGGGTGTTTTTAACTGACTTCAAAAAAAGGAGGTTCTTAAATCGTCTGTTTTTTCTTATATGTTTGTTGCCTCAGAACATTTGACTGGGTGAATCGATTTAAAAAATATTTTATTGTTTGAAAGCTGATACTTGTTGTTTGGTTCCTTTTAAATTTCATCAAAATCGGTCAAGCCGTTTTTGACATACACTCCAATAACTGGAAAATATTTACTTATCTTGATGATAAAGTCGTTGACAATGAATGAAAATTGATCCTGTAAGTAGCGAGGGTCATAAAAAGAAGACTTCATCACCTAAAAGTGTGAATTAACTTGCCGAAGTCCAACACTAGTACCACGTGCACAATATTGTGATAATAGTTACTTTTGAACTATCCTGGTACCGACTTGAACAAGTTATTTCACACTTTTGGGTGTTGGAGTCGGTTCCAAGTATTCTATAGTTATCAAGTAGCGTAGTTTATTCAGATCTTGTCTTGGTTCCGCTAACAATCAAGGGTACCTGCTCGTGTCATTACTACAAGTCGTCGTGTCACTACTATTAAGATTTCACTAACAAAAATCACATGAAGAATGTAGTAGGTAGGTACAGTTATTGTTTCAATTTGTTTATAATAATAAATACATCTCGTGGATGCTATTGTGTAGATGGGTGGAACAACAAAACTTCTAACAAAATAATACCATTATTGAGATCACCCAAGGAGAAAGATAAGTATTTTGTTTGAAAATTTTATTACTATTTGTATTACTATTCGTACGTAGTACCACAATATTACATAGCGATTATAAAACCGTGGTATTACTGTTATTACCTGTATTTGTCAAAGATTACGAAAGATACGTTTATGTTTGTAAACGACACCCGTGCCGTCAATTGATGTATGTACTTGTATAGATAGATTATGTTTCGAAGATGCACCGGAGTGCGACATAAAACCAGACATTCTATGAGAGTAGGGCTGCCATCCGACCGGGTTTCCCCGGATTTCCCCTAGTTTAGAGGGCGTCCGGTGGCGTCCGGTAGGGGTTTTTAAACAGTGTCGGGGTAAAATCCGGACACTTGTGTCAGGAGAATCCGGATTGATTGAAGTATAAGCAATTGATTGAAACAAATCTGAGTTTAAAATTCATTCGTAAGCTGCATACAAGTTAACTCCGGCGCTGCAAGATCTACAACAACAGACCGTACCCCGCGCCGCGCTGGTCCCACCATAAAAAAACTGCCACCGACACCGATCATTCACTCACTGTGTTGGTGTTTTGGCGCATTTGGTGCTAAGTCTTGAATATTTCTAGGGTTTTTGGCGCTTTTTTCTCATTACCATAAGCTAAAAACGTCTATTGAAATCTGGCGGAAAACATTACACACATTACAAACAAGATTACCTTGTTATTAGTTGGCTTGGCAACTCAAGTTACATTGTGAGTTTATTCGCTAGTCTCGCGGCAATGGACGAAGGAAAAAAACTCACTAAAAAAAATTGATTGCTGATCTTGATGAAATTTAAAATGTGACCAAACGACAAGCATCAGCTTTCAAACAAAAAAAGAATTTTCAAAATCGGTTCACTCAGTCAAGAGATCTGAGGTAACAAACATAAAAAAAACAGACGAATTGAGAACCTTCTCCTTTTTTGGAAGTCGGTTAAAAAGCACATCTTTGGTCGAAATAAAGTTCAAATTTAAGGACCTGATATGATAGTTGCTTTGACTTTCCAAATTCCTGTTGGAAAGGTAAGATCACTTTGACTAAAATTTGAACATCTGAAAAATACCGAAATAAATAAAAAAATAAAAATATTTTTATGTTTGCAATAACGCATGCTTTGATTGCATTCCAATATTACAGTAATATTATCCAATATTACAATAGTTTTTGTGTTTATGAATTTTCTTTGGTCTGATGCTAGGCGTGTAAAATCGAGACTGAAAAAGCTTTTAGCCGATCAAAGGACAGATAACAAAAAATCACATGGAGAAGGTTGCCGCGCACATACTGCATGGGGTTAGAGTTATTGGTTCTATATAAGTGATATAAGGGTGGGAAAATGATTGGCGATAAAAAATGCACATGAAATATTATGTGACACGTCGTTGCTTAGTATACCCATTTATTGAATTTTGGTACTTATATTTATTATTAAAAACTTGTCTGATATTTCACATTACGTACCTTAAAAATAAAAAAGAGAGACTGCCTTTTTCTATAGTAGTGCACAGAAGGACGGTGTTTACTCAACATAGCTTAGTAGTAAATTGATAATGTTGTTCTACTGTTACTATTACGCTGTGGCCTGAACAAGTAAGTACCGAGGTATAATTTCAACATGTTCATGTTTTTCTTACCTTTCCATTGTAAAAGACATACTTTTCCGAGATCTACGAAAAAACGTGGTCAGGTAGCTAGATTAGGTAGTACCTATTTAATGTTCACGTTTATTAGATATACTAAACTCTCTAATTATATGAAAACATGGAAACTCGAGATACCTAATAAATTTGCAAGCATTGTAATTGTAAATTGAATACGCGTCAGAAAACTTAATTATACGTAAATATAATACGTATCAAATAAATAGTAATACAAATAAAAAAATCACCAAAAAGAATCTAAGTATGTGAGATTCGATCCACATTCGATGAGTACTCGAACTTCCGATTCGACTTCAGTAGTTTCACACTATATAGTCATTGAGTAAAGTGTCGAAAATTACACACATATCGTTTATGCCTTACTGTCGGACACATTATATTATTAATGTTTCACGTACATACGTAAAATTATTATTGTAAGAATTATGTCGTAAAATTAAAATTTGACCAAAAAGAATCTCTTTACGCTAGATTCGATCCACGAGCCTCTTGATTTCAAAGCGATGTTACTGACAATGCGCTATTTGAACGACGATTGATTAGCCGAAAATTATGTACATAAGCTTTGTGCCTTATTGTCAGAAACTGTATAAATTAATCATGATGCATCTAAAATAATTACGATACATTCATTAGGAAAAATTCTGAATGCTGCTTATAATAATTATTTTAGGTAGCTAAAGTTGTACCTACGTCTTGTAAAATGTTTGAAGTGTTTTTTTATATTGCGTTAGGGTTCACAATCACATGATAATTTCATTAATAAGAGAAATATACATACATGGAGAAAGGAAGCCATAGATGCTTGCCTTATTATGGCCATCATGCGTTTTTGACGGCTTTTATACATCTTTTTTGCACTCCCAAAGCGTTTATTTCTAATTTTACCCATTTTTCTGTCGCCAAGAAAAAAAAAAAAAAAAAAAAAAAAAAAAATTTTAATTGAGATCGCCGAGAAAAGTGACGCAGGTCCGACGCACGACGCGGCTGACCGCGATATGAGCGAGGATGATAGCAATATACGTAGATCGGTGGAGTAAATAGTGCGACATGATGTTAACGCTTCTCGGAATGAAAGGGCGTATGTGACATTTTGTAAACAGGCTCAGTACGCATTAACTGTGCTTTTTTTGGATAAAAATAATCTATGAAATTTATTGTAATTAAAAAATCAATATTTTAGAAAAAAAAAACAAATTTTAATACCCTAAAATCTGGCGGAAAAGTAGGAATTCTCTATTTTCAGAGGTGTTTTTGACATTTTTTTCTATCGAGCCAATTATTAGGAAACATGTTTTGAAATCGATGAAAGTATTACTTATATCCTTGAGTATTGTGTATTTAAATTGCAGTACCATCCGGTACCTGGTTTATGAGATTTTCCATATTTTGTTGGCACTATTTCGTAATTTCCGAGCCTTAAACGACAAAAATGCTTGGACTGGTTCGCCTCTGCCAAGCTAGCGCCTAACACCTACGTAATGTAAATTAAGTATTGTAATAATTTTACTATATAATATGTACTTAACACATTTTTAAAAAACGTTTAAAAGAATGGCCCCGTGTTTCTTGCCCGTTCTTCTCGCAGTGGCTCTATAATTTTTGTTTGCTGAACGTGGCAGTACAATGTAGTATATTTCAATATTAAAATTTGTAATTGACCTTCATAAGAGCGTCGTAGACGCCTAAATTGAATAAATGATTTTGACTTTGACTTTGAGTTTGATAAAATTTGGCGAATTTTTTTTTTTTTTTTTTAATTTTAAATCTACACTCCACAGACTCCAGGGTCCGTGACTTTTTTTAACTATGACATAATTTATTAGTAAGCAAGAAATATGTTTTATATACAATAGTGTTTTATATATATATGCGAATGCATGATGTTTTATATTACACTGGTCTATTTATCTAAGTTGAAATGTTAAATGTGGATTGGTACGTATTAATTACTAATCATTTTGAAAATCACACAGAGATATATTATGAATATATATTGTGAATAGGTTATAGTGTTAGTTTAAAAGTGAAATCTTTTACGAGAACCTTTTATTTTGTATACTACCTTTTTGTGGCTGGCCATCTCTGCTTGATGCTCTTCAAAATGCGCATTTTAAAGCTATGACATGATGTGTAAGGAGACTAAAATTTATGCAATTGTAAATATTATTAGAAATAAAACACGACAACATGATTGTTTTTTTTTAATTGATATTGATTGTATGTTTGCTAGATGATAGTCTTAAATTGAATAGTTTACTGACACATCCAAGCTTTTTATGGACCGGAAAACATGCGAAATTATTGATCTATTTGATGCATAAAATAAAATAAAAATAACTGAAGAAATAACCGCAATTTCTATCTGTAGTTTTTGTCTTTCATTCTTCTGTGTAAATAGTGAGTGTTTTTATTCGCGATCTAATTGGGTAACACATAAGTAAACGTATTAATGCGTATTCTTATATTTCCAGGTGCTTTGTTTATCAAAACAGGAATATACACTAGAATGTTGAAGTATAAAGGATTCAATTATTCAAGAAATTACCAGAATAATGACAAGATATCGTGGAAGTGCAACAAATATGGATGCGTCGCTCGGATCATCACAATTGATGATGTTATAGTTAAAACAAAAACTATCACTCACATGATTAATCCGCGTAGTGTAGAAATTCTATTTGCCCACCTGTCCACGTGGGTTGTTCCTGTGTTGATTTAACTGTGCAAAAAAGCTACTATATGTGAAGCGTACCATTTGTGAAACAACGGAAGGTGTCTTACATTTATATATACGCGCGATATATGCATCAGTTAATTGGTATTGCATTAAAAATATATAATTTACAACTGTCGCACATTTAAAACTGTAATATTAAGATTTATAATTAGTGCGAATGAAATGTTTAAGAAACATGTAGAAATATAATTAATATTGTAGTTAAATATTGAACATGAAACATGAAATGTAGAAAAATCGTCGCTGCTAGAGAACTACATGATGCACTGTTGGCACATAAATGAGATGATTGTAGATAAATGATTTATCCCTCCCTCTAGGAATCTATTTATGTAACTTAAAGGATAACTCATTGAGATGTATGTTTAAAGATAACTATTTAAACTGCCCTGTATTTTTAGTGCATTTTATAAAAAACAAAAGAGGACATGTAGGTGCGTTGGTTAACGGATTCAGATTCAAGAAGCAGGTGGGGTACAAGGAGAAGACTTACTGGTACTGCGTGAAAAAGAAGAAAGGATGTAAAGCGAGGCTTACACTTAGAAACAACATATTGGAACGCTCGATTTTATTGCACAACCATTTTGAGTAGATAATCAACAATTATCGTGACATGATACCACGAGAAAACACAAAGGCTTTGGTTCCAAACGTCTGACAAGCTCTTTGGAGATAAGGCTCAGTAGCAAGGTGTATGTGCCGCATGTTCCAGCCGGTACTATTATTTTTTCACATTAACTGTGGTTTCGTTTGCGTGTTTGAACCCTATCTTCATCATCAACCCAAAATGTGTCTGTATGTGATGTAAGTAGATGTTAGAAAGTAAATATATTTAACATATTGAAGTAGGAGACTTTTAACATAAGCTTATAATGTAATTGATAATTACATTATATATATATAATTGATATATATTGATAATTGATATATTTTAGTCAGTAATAAATCATACTTTCTACCAAGAAGTCGTGTGCATTATTTTACGCTACCACCCCGCCTCACCTCATGGCGACCCTGCCATGCGCAAGCGTCGTGTCGGGTTCGAGTGGCCGAGCTAAAACTGCAAGTTAGCGGATTCCTGTGTGCCTCGGTGCAACGATTAAGACAATTATAATTAAGGTTATGGGATTGCATTGTGAAGAACAGCGATTATGTGTCAATCAAAAGTGGAAAAAGAAGAGGTTTTTTTAAACCAGAACTCAAATGCTGGAAATGATGCCACATTATCGACTATTAAGGGGCAATTAAATAACATGAACATTTTTATAATTGTAATTTTGTGCATTATAATTCTGTTGCTGCTGTATTTTGTTCTCAAAAAATACAAAGAAACGCATTTAAATTGGGTCAACGAGCAGATGAGCCGAGGAGCCATCCAACGTTTTAGAGAATCTTTAAGAAGACGAGAAATGTCAAATGAACAGTAGACCAGATGAAAGTGTATTAGCAGGCAGCCGGGAGAGTTCGAGTCCAGATGGAAGTTATTAGCAGGCAGCTGGGCGAGCACGAGACTAGGAAAAGCACCAGCTGGGAGCAAGGAAAGTGCATAATGTGCGGAAACTGTGCGTTGGACGTGATGTTTAAATACGGTAATTCGTTTATAAGTAAACATAATTTTTAATGGAACAGTTAGAGTTAATATATCAAAGTCTAGTTAGCATAAGAACGTATTTAGTAAAAATCGGTCCGAGTAGACGCCAAGGACAAGTTTTAGAAAATAAGGTTATAGAGGCGAAAAATTTAATCAAAGAATACAAAAATGTATTGTGTTTCTTAGACAATAGTATAAGTAGAGCGGGAAACGCTGAAGATTTTGAATTAATCTCGAAATCTTCACAGAAAATAGATAGATTGTATAACGAGATTTTAAGTTTTTCGATTTGTAATACGTCTAGTAGTATTGAAACAACCTATACCATGGACAAGTTCGACTTTAAGACAGCGGCAACCCTTGTGCCAGTCATGGACGGGAGCAATGATTCTGTAGAAAAAATAATCCAAGGCATAGAAATGTACAGTAGTTTTTTAAACGCGGAATCAAAAGCCCATTTAATAACTTACGTGCTAAAAACTAGACTAACAAAAAGTGCAAAATTGAAATTGAAGCTTTCTTATGCATCATGCGATGCGCTGATTAGCGATATGAAACAATACCTTTTGCCAAAATTTTCGGCAAATTCGTTGTTATCTCAATTGAATAATGTGTCCCAAAATGAGATGACTATTTCGCAATACGCAGACAAAATTGAGGATCTTTTTGTTAATCTTACTATTTCTCAAGCAAACTCCAATGAAACGGCGTTAGAAATTTTGAGGCCCATCAACGAACAGATGGCAATCAAAAAATTTGCTGACGGATTGCGAAATAGGCGTTTAAGTATGATCATTGCGGCTAGAGATTACTCAAACTTCAAGGACGCGGTGCGTGCGGCGGCAGACGAGGAACTTACATGTCCAAATAGTTCCAACACCATTCTCAACGTGAGAGGTAAGTCCCGAAATAGTTACTATAGACCTTCAAACAGAAACTGGAGCACTAGTAATCAACGAGGTGGCTACAATCAGCGAGGTGGTAGAAATCAGCTAAGTCAGGGGGGTTACCAATACCAAGGACGAGGAGTTCACCAATACCAAGGTCGAGGATATCAGTATCAGCGAGGGCAAAATAATAGAGTGAGAAATACACATGGAAATTTTGTGCGATCGAGTCGAGGTCGAGTTAACTTTAGTAGGGCCCCCCAACGATCTATATTTTCGGCGGGAACTTCACAGCATGTAGAGCCACAAGGAAATACAGATGAACATTTAAATCAGTTTTTTCGTGACTAAACATTACGCCCTAACATGCAATGACAATGTAAAATTCATATATTTAGACTTATATGATAAAAAATGTTCGTGGTTAGTCGACAGCGGTGCGTCATTATCGGCTGTAAGTATAAATGCATTATCAGAGCGCATTCCAATTCACAGGGACCCTATCGTAATAAACGGTATAGGAGGTAAGACATATTCAGAAGGATTTGTTTATCTTACACTTCATGCTGAAGACGGAACTACTTACGAACACAAGTTTTATTTATTCGAAAATTTACCTTGTAGATCTAGCGGTATAATAGGATTAGACTTTTTAAATAACTTTAATGCGATAATCGATTTAGAGAAAAATATATTGACAATAACTAATGAAAAACAAAGTGTTTTAACCTTGTTTACGTCACCTAAAATATGTACAGAAATGTTGACTATACCAGCACGATGTGAAACTATTCATTACATAAAAATTGATTTAAATTCAGGTGCGAATGATGATTATGTGATTGTTCCGAAAGAATTGGAAGAGAACGTATTCTTGGCAAGTTTGATTGTAAGACCTAAAAATAAACTTATTCCGATTCGGTTATTAAATACCAATGAACATTCCATTACAATGCCAATATTTCAACCAGAATTGTTACCTTTGAATGATTATTACGTTTGTTGTTTTAATAAATGCGAATCAAATGCAGCGCGAGCAAAAACATTGTTGCAATCGTTGAAACTTGATCACTTATGTGCTAGCGAACGTGACACCATTAGTTCCATTTGTTCTAAGTACGCCGACATATTTCATCTACCTGGCGACAAGCTTACAACAACAACTTTATGCGAACAGACGATATCATTGAAAAAAGATACCAGTCCTGTTTATTGCAAGCCATATCGCTTACCGTATAGTTTAAAGTCAGAAGTTGATAAGCAAATTAAGCAGATGTTAAGCGACGATGTAATTGAACCAGCTCAAAGCGAGTGGTCAAGTCCTATCCTATTGGTACCTAAAAAGTCAGATGACCCACAAAATAAAAAGTGGAGATTGGTTGTAGACTATCGTAAGTTGAACGAAATTATACAAGATGATAAATTTCCTCTACCTAATATTACAGAAATCTTAGACTCACTTTCTGGAGCCGTATACTACTCTCATTTAGACCTCAGTCAATCATATTTTCAAGTGACCTTGACCCCTGGGTCACGTAAGGTCACATCTTTCACAACTCACTCAGGCCAATACCAAATGAAACGGATGCCTATGGGATTAAAGACCAGTCCCAGTTCCTTCTCAAGAGTTATGACTGTGGCTTTGTCAGGGTTAAACTATGATAAATGCTTTATTTACTTGGATGACGTCATCGTTTTTGGCCGTAATATGAGCTCACATAATAAAAATTTAATAGATGTGTTCGAAAGACTCAGAAATGTCAACCTTAAGTTAAATCCGAACAAGTGTCAATTTTTGAAAACAAAGTTACTGTATTTAGGTCATACTATATCTGCTACCGGTATACTACCTGATGCCGAGAAAACAAAAATTATTAATACATTTCCAACCCCTAAAAATGCAGATGAAGTTCGACGTTTTGTGGCTATGTCAAATTATTATAGGAAGTTTATACCGAATTTTGCAGACATTACTAACCCTTTGAATAAACTTTGCCGTAAAAATGTACAATTTATTTGGTCTCATGAATGCCAAAATTCGTTTGATATTTTGAAAAGGGCATTGGCTTCTCCACCAATTTTACAGTATCCAGACTTTTCAAATGAATTTATACTACAAACAGATGCATCCGGAACGGCTCTTGGTGCCGTCCTATGTAATAGTGACATGCGCCCAGTAGCGTATGCGAGCAGACCTTTAAATAAAGCGGAATTAAATTATCCAACAATTCAAAAAGAATTAGCTGCAATAGTCTGGGGAGTTAAATACTTCCGACCATATCTTTTCGGTAGAACTTTTACAATAATGTGCGATCACAAACCGTTAATTTACTTATTTGGCATGAAAGACCCATCTAGTCGATTATTAAAATTCCGTTTAGCCTTAGATGAATATGACTATAAAATAGTGTACGTAAAAGGAAAAGATAACATAGTAGCAGATGCACTCTCTAGAGTACGCGTCACGTCGGATGAGCTAAAGAGTATAAATGAGAAAATAATAGCTGTAACTACACGAGCGCAAGCTAAAGATATGAACAAGAAAGAGGAGAATGATAGAATACGAAATGAGAGATTAAAAGCGAAAGGTGATGTCGCTATCTCAAGTATTGACACTGACAATTGGCTTGATCAACCAAAAGTTGTGGAAATACTTAGGATACCAGACAACGCGATTGAAATGAGCTTATTGAAAGGGGAAGATATATTGAAGTTGAGAAAAAATAAATGTATAGATGTTGAAACTGAATGCTTCGCATTTGTAGGTAGGAAAAAAATGTTATACGTAAACCTTGATTATAAAACACAATATACGCGACACGATTTTGTGAAAAAATTGAGTGTTTTTTGTGGAAAAATAAATATAAAAGAAATATGTATAATAAAAAGAGAAGATAACGCGTTATTCATCAAAAGTTTGATACAAGAAATAAATAAGAAAGGAAAGTGGTCCGGACCACGTGTTTGTGTATTGCGAGGAGTAAAAAAAATCGATAGTGACGAAGAAAAGCATTTTATTTTGAACGATTATCATCTACTACCGACCAGTGGTCATTCTGGAGTTCGTAGAATGGTAAATAATATAAGACGGAGATTTTACTGGCCAGGAATTGAAAACGACGTCAAAAATTATGTTGGTAAATGCGAAATGTGTCAAAAAATGAAACATTCGCGAGGTATTATTGAACCTATGGTTATTACAACAACAGCGACATCAGCCCTAGAGAAAATTTATCTCGATATTGTAGGACCTCTAGATACAGATGTAGAAGGTAACAAATATATATTAACCATACAATGTGAATTAAGTAAATATGTAGAGGCATATCCTCTCAGGAATAAGGAAACAATTAGTGTGGCTAGGTCTTTAGTTAATAATTTTATTTTAAGGTATGGTATTCCAAAGACAATCGCTACAGACCGAGGATCAGAGTTCATCTCGTCGACAATGTCAGAGGTATGTAAACTTTTAAATATTGAAAAACTACATTCAACGGCGTACCATCACGAGTCAATCGGATCACTCGAGAATTCACATAAAAGTCTAGGTGCGTATTTAAGGATACAGTGCGACAAAAACCCTGAGACGTGGAGTCATTGGTTACCCTTTTGGTGTTTTACATATAATAACACAGTCCATACTTCCACAAAATATACTCCTTACGAACTTGTCTTTGGTAAATCTTGTGAGATACCTTGTAGAATAAGTGCTGACGTAGAACCATTATATAACCAAAATAATTATAGTTTAGAGTTAAAGTATCGGCTACAAATGGCTCAGAAAGATGCACGTGACAATCTGATACAGTCTAAAGAGGTCAGAAAACACAGCTATGACAAAAATATTAATAAAATCATATACAAACCTAATGATATGTTACTTGTAAAAAATGAAACACGTAGCAAATTGGAAAATGTGTATAATGGTCCTTATTTAGTTATAGAAGAACAAGAGCCAAATGTAAAGATAATGAAAAATAACAACATCGAATTAGTTCATAAAAACCGAACGAAACCATTTGTAGCTGATAATTAAGTAACTAGATATGTAAGAAGGTAATAAGTAAATGTCATGTTTAGTCTTAAGAAAAAGTAAATTTTAGTTTATTTTTATTTTTTTTATAAAAGCCCGTAGATGAAGTAGGAGACTTTTAACATAAGCTTATAATGTAATTGATAATTACATTATATATATATAATTGATATATATTGATAATTGATATATTTTAGTCAGTAATAAATCATACTTTCTACCAAGAAGTCGTGTGCATTATTTTACGCTACCACCCCGCCTCACCTCAATATAGTTATTAGGTGAAATATTATCAGTATTTGTTTAGAATGAAAATATGAGCGGATTTTATATAAAATAATTGAATAATTTCATTTTGAATACTTTTAATTACGACTTCGTTTTTGTTATTGATTTTTTTATTGAATACGTAACGTTTTCTGTTCTTTCTATTACTTCAATATAACTTATCTTTTATTTGTATTTTAACATAAATGATAGTGAAAATAGTGAAAACAGTAGATATGTATGGTCCTTCCGAAGCAAACGCGCAGAATTATTTTCAAGTAGGTACATACTTGTTTTAATTCTGAATTGCTTATGGAAAATTATTTATATATATATATTTTTAGCAATATACCTAATGTGTATAATTTGAGATTTAAAAGTGAATATAATCATTGTTTTAAATAAATAAATATTAATAAATATATACTCATAAATGAATATATTATTATGGATAAACGACTTATAAATTTAAAAGAACGGAAAATATTGAAAATAGGTAAAAATATTTTACCATCACTATTTTCCAATAATGTAATTTAATTACAAATATTTCTTTTGTTACCTTAATGTACATGTAGCAAAATAATTCAGACATAAAATGATCCATTGGTCAACATTTTTTTAGGATAATTGCTTTTGAAATCAGTATATTAAGCTGGGTAATATGTAAAAATGGTTTTTGAGTCATTGTGAACTGTCTTACTCGTAGGTGTTGAATTAGCTGTTTTCCGAAAAATCTTTAGCACCATAGATTTTATTCGCCAGATTATAAAAAAGACTGAGGCTAATAAAAGACCCCTGTTTTCAGCGTTTGTGAATTACGAGAAAGCTTCTGATTCAATCGAAACCTAGGGGGTGTCGCAGTCTCTTTGTTGATATAAAATATCTACTATAAGTATATCGAAGTGTATGTACAGAAACGCATAATATCAAATGAAATACAATCAAAATAAAAACCTGTCAATTTGATGCAATTCTAGACTTTATATTTAAATAAAAAATCACTTAGTAATGCATACATTTGCATTCTACTTAATATGCTTCATTAAAACATCACAAATCGAAAATAGAATAAACGGTCAAATGCGTGTCGAGCCACGCACAATGTAGGGTTCCGTAGAAGCCCGTTATTATAATATAGAACGATTCTATAGTGTTTTATTCTCCTCCACTTTGGTCCTACTAAGGGTTCGTTTCAGAATGTCCTAATAAAGTTTCGGGTTGCTAACCAACACATAAAATAACTGAATGATAAAAATCAGAGTTAACATGCAGCGCGTTTCAAGCTTTAACCGATGGATAGGCTAAATCGATGACTGTGAAACGCAAAGAAAGTGTTTTGTTTACTAAATGTTAACATATATAATGTTATGTTAAATAATATGTTCTGGGTAGTATAACCGGAACTTACTCGAATATTCTGAATCAGGCCCTAAATCGAATAAATAAGAGTACGATTGCCGCCAAGTGATTATTTCAATTGTAATTCGAAAAATAAACAAAATTCGTTTGTGAATTATATATGTAGATAATCGAATGAAAACGTAACTATAGCGCGATTTTGCTGTAGCATAAATAATTATTGTATTATAAAATAGTTTATATATAAATATATATATATATATATATATATATAAGCGAAATAAGGAAAATAAAAAGTATACACCGATATATGCAACATAACAACTTTATTAAGAATTATTAGAATAAACGGTCAAATGCGTGTCGAGCCACGCACATTGTAGGGTTCCGTAGAAGCCCGTTATTATAATATAGAACGATTCTATAGTGTTTTATTCTCCTCCACTTTGGTCCTACTAAGGGTTCGTTTCAGAATGTCCTAATAAAGTTTCGGGTTGCTAACCAACACATAAAATAACTGAATGATAAAAATCAGAGTTAACATGCAGCGCGTTTCAAGCTTTAACCGATGGATAGGCTAAATCGATGACTGTGAAACGCAAAGAAAGTGTTTTGTTTACTAAATGTTAACATATATAATGTTATGTTAAATAATATGTTCTGGGTAG
Organism: Plagodis dolabraria; assembly: GCA_963854805.1. Taxonomy (NCBI): domain Eukaryota; kingdom Metazoa; phylum Arthropoda; class Insecta; order Lepidoptera; family Geometridae; genus Plagodis; species Plagodis dolabraria. The sequence continues at coordinate 9,846,903 of OY978445.1, read as the reverse complement.
TATAACCGGAACTTACTCGAATATTCTGAAACAAGCCCTAAATCGAATAAATAAGAGTACGATAGCCGCCAAGTGATTATTTCAATTGTTATTCGAAAAATAAACAAAATTCGTTTGTGAATTATAATGTAGATAATCGAATGAAAACGTAACTATAGCGCGATTTTGCTGTAGCATAAATAATTATTGTATTATAAAATAGTTTATATATATATATATATATATATATATATATATATATATATATAAAATAAGGAAAATAAAAAGTATACACCGATATATGCAACATAACAACTTTATTAAGAATTATTAAGAATTTGGAACTCGTTTATTACTTTAAAATTTTCTTTCGATTTCGCGCCATTTCATATATTAATTTGTGTTCATTATCAAATAACAATATGAAATGACTTCGAGGTGTCAAAGAAACTAGGATAGCAGTATTCGCCTTGTGCAAAGTAGGTATTGAGTCGTGAAAATTATTGTTGAGTTATCATAATATCTTTACTTCCCCAATTCAGGCTTTAACAGTATTAATTTGTAGTTTAAAAACAATACCTGAAGCTTGGTGCTCATAAATAGTAGTAGTGCGATATACAGTACATGCCCTAAATCAATCTTTAAAATTAAATAGAGTGTCTTCCGTTGCGATACGCAAGTGAAGGGCACAGAAATACTCTCTTTACCGATGAAAAACTGTACACGATTGGAGAGCACTACAATCAAAAAAATTGATGATGTGAAATGAAGTGACCGATGAACTTGGTACGACAGGTACAGACAGCAAACACTTCTAGTGTACGGTGAGTATGAAGTCCAAAAAGTACTTTATACCCATATAAGTCGAATCTTTGTACTGTAATATCTATATTTATACTAATATTACAAAGAGGAAAGATTTGTATGCAACGAATAAACTTAAAACCTACTGAAACGTTTTGGATGTTTTTTTTAAGTTTTGGATTAAATAGTTTGAAACCCGGGAAAGGACATAGGATAGTTTTTATCTACCAACTATGAAAAAAGAGGTTATTGGTTTTGCGCGATAACCGCAATACGCGCGGGTGGAGCCGCGGCTGGAAAGCTAGTCTATTATGTATGACATAAGGCATAGTTATTGCTCTCACACACACATTGTTAAAAAACGTTTAAGAAAATAGCCCGAGTTTCTTGCCCGTTCTTCTCGCAGTGGTTTTATAATTTTTGTTTGCTGAACGTGGCAGTACAATGTAGTATATTTAAATTTTAAAATTTGTAATTGACCTCCATAAGAGCGTCGTAGACGCCTAAATTGAATAAATGATTTTGACTTTGACATTGAAAGATTTTTTATTTTAGATTAAGTTTTCAATGCCAGTCTTTACCCCTTATAAACAACCAACTACTTCATCTTAGTCACTTTCAAGGATTTATTCCATAGATTTTATATGTGGTACTAAATTATCCAAGATCAACGACTATTGCTGCTAAATCAATAAAATTATCTCAACCGCTATACTTTTCCTTTAAAGTTCATGAAACGCACTATCAGCCTGAATTTTTTCAGATTTTTCAAACCAGCAGTTTAGCTCTTAGAGGGGAGGAGACGCCCTACTGTAAATGGAGCATTAAATTGAAAACTGTATCAGAAACCCCTAAGTAATTTTAAAAGACCTATTCAACCATACCACACACGAAGAGATAGACGACGAAAAAAAATTTCATCCCCACATCACATGTTATGGAGGTACCATAAAAAAAAATATTTTTCAAAATTTTATTTTATCACTTTGTCGGCGTAATTGATTTACATATCCATACGAAATTACAGCTTCCTAGTACTAACGGTCTATTAGCAAAACCTCGGACAGACGGACAGACAGACGGACATGACGAAACTATAAGGGTTCCTTGTCAGGACTACGGAACCCTAAAAAGGGTAAAAACGGAGATAAATATGGAAAAGGGTACAAAAATTAACTAACTGCCTTTTTATGTATTCCCCTGAAATAAAATAACTATTAATTGCATATATTTAAAGAGACTTTGAGACATGCAATTTAGAGTCAATATTTTAAACACAATATCAGTTTTTCAGGTTTGTTACTCATTCCATTTACGGACTAGAGCTAAACAAACAAAAGAACAGTCAACAAGATGTTATCAATAGGACTGCGTTTTGTCCTCTGAAAACGAATTCCTAAATATATTGAAAATATAAATCATACTCAGGCTTCATTGTAATGATTATTTTACTTTCAGCAATATTTATCAAAACGGCGAGAGGTCATGATCAAATAATATTTAATGGATACAAATTTTACAAGGAATATGGTGCAATAGATTCAAATAAGAACACTAGATGGCGCTGCACCAAACGGAAATGTAAAGCATACATAATGACCAACAACAATGTGATAATACAGGGCTATGCGGAACACTATCATGATAATTATTAATAATAGTTAAGGTGTAAACAGCAAAATTAACTATAATTAATATACTGTATTTTTTTTTTTTTTATGCCTGATAGGTTAGCCTTTGACCACTATCTCACCTGATGGTAAGTGATGATGTGGTCGAGGATGTTGTTCAGACTAACCTAGAATTACTGGCTCTCAAGGACAGCTGCCGGAACACACCGTTAGGTGCTTGGCGACAGATTTTCAACTTGAGGGTGGTAGCTAGCCAAGCGGGCATTTGCAAAGTGCCCTACCACCATGCTGTAACGACTGCTATCCTAAGATAACAACCGGGACCGACAACTTAACGTGACCTCCGAAGCACGGAAGCGCTCAGTAGTAATGCCCAACCAGCGGTCACCCATCCAAGTCATGACCGCGGCAGACGTTGCTTAACTTTGCTAATCGATTCAGAATGGCTAAGCAAACTTGGCTACGAGCACTTCAATGCGCTTGTATACTGTAACAGCCGGATCGTCCACTGCTGAACACAGCCTCCCCTATTAAGGGGGTATTTACTATAATCCCCACGCTTGGCAAGCGTCTTGGGGATCGCAGTGTAAGTTTGCAGTTCTTTAGAAGGCGCTGCTGCCCACCTTCTGGTATTTTTCCTTTAGTCGCCTCTTACGATACCCACGTAATGATATGGGGAGGTACAATTCTAACCCGGCACCCCCGGGACACTATTATTATTACTATTCAGAAAATAAATGGAGGCCAACAGCTCATGTCGATGTAATGTTTTATATTACCACCTACGAAATTGCGAATTCAAAACATCATTGTGTGTACATGATTAGTAACTAATGCTAGCATTAGTAACTCATTTGTAAAGTAAAGTTAGAAAGTAGACGTTTATTTTTTTAATATTATTGGTCTTTATTAGCTGTTGAAAGCTGTGTTGATCCATTTATTTTTAATATGAAATCCAGAGTTAGTAAAATATGACTTAAATGCACAGAACATTAGTATGTTTTTATAAAAATAAATCTTATTAAGAAATATTCGAATCTTTTCAAACCTACATTTAAACAATTTATTTAACACACGAAGTGATTTTTCAAACGATGATCCTGAAGCTGATCCAAAATTCTCTGCAGCATATCCTGGCATCACAGCAGAAAAAATGCCTCACAAACAAATATCAGTACATAGTCGAAAAAGAAAACGGGCAAGAAAATTCAGGAGAAACCTTGCATGGTTTGTCAGCTTCTGGAAAATTATATTAGAACGCCTCATGCAGGAATTACCTAACTGTCGCAATAAATGTAGAAAAAAAATTAGTGATGTGCAGCGTACTGAAATTCATAAGCAGTTCTGGAATCTTGGCTCCTATGATTTAGGGCAGGATTTGTTGCATCTCTGATCACAATCCATGAAAAATAAACAGAACGACGTCCTATTGAGGATCCTGAAAGGCAGAAATTTCCATACCTACAAATATAGTTTTGACATTAACAGTGAAAAGATATCTGTATGTCAAGGCTGCTTTTTAAAGACCTTATCAGTAACTGATAATTTTGTCCAACTGACAGAATTAAAAAAACGCAGCACTTCCAATGCAACTATACAACCAGATAAACGTGGAAAGCAAATACCAACAAATAAATTTCAGACTTGAAAGATCCAGTCGACACATATCCATTGTTAGAAAGCACACGACGCAAAGCATAATTCAATTTCAAACATAATTTCAAAAACGTGTTTATGACGGTACATAAAAACTCAGAACCTAAGTGACTTTATCGTTGAGTTAAAGTTAGGTTTAAAGAAACCAAAAGTATACTTGCCAAAATTTAGGACGTCATTGAAATGAAAATGTGCATTGCCAATTATAACAGATTTGAAAGGAAAACCTCCTTCACATTTGCTATAGCGGCTGACATGATGTATAAAGAGAAAATATAAGATTAAAACAAAGAAAAATCAATATATTTTCCATCTTTTGATTTTAAACATTGGTTAACTAAACTCCTGCGTTTTATAAACAAGAGCTTTGTTCATTTAATCACAATGTGCATGACTATGCAACGGGATTATCTGCGCATTACATACCTATAGCATGCCCCGTGGGGTGCCAGGCTAGAATTGCACATCGCCGTTTTGTTCCTGTGGGAGTCGTAGGCAGCAGTACTTTCTGAAGAAGTGCAATCCCCAAGCCAAACGTGGACGATTCGGCAGATACAATAACATATAGCATGAATGCATTTTAAGACGAAGTGCTAAATACCCCGTGACGTTTCTAAACACATTTTCTCCTCTGATACATTGACAAAACAAGGATACCCACGTGGCCGCACATTTACTTATCTAGTGAAATTGATCTAACTTTAAATAAAAACTTCGTCGCTGAATTGGATAAACATTTCGTCATCAGGGTTAAGGTCAGAGCACTGATAACGTGCGCGTACATATATAATATGAAAGGGTATCGTGCTAATGAGAAGAAGTAATCCACTAATCATAAGTTTCACTACATAGTTAAGTGTTGCCTATTCGGCGGCCTCCGGTACAAGACTCCCGAGTCTCGAATGACGTAAGCTTCTAAGTCACATTGATACTCTCTCAAATTACTATAGACTAACAGCGATCACAGACTAGAAACACCTTTGATAAATCAAAGTGTTGGACTACGGGACTGGCAACACTTTTTTCTAAAGCTGCGCTTTTGAACGTACTCTGCTTCATGGATAAAAAGAACCAAAGAACCCGATGTGTCGCAGTCTGTGCTCACGCTCCGACATATACCTATATAACTAGACTCAGTTGACCTTGATTACGCTTTAATTGGAAAAAAAAACAATTGACTGGACCTTACTTATAAAATCCAGTCATGTGTGGCCCATATGACTGGATGCAACCAATAAGGCCTTTCAGCAAAACTTTTACCGTGAAATGCAGGTGTAGTGTATGCGATGATGATATACTTATATTTTGTCGTATCCTGTGTACGTACGGCGCGACGGGTGCTAGAGGTGGGGGAGGCCACTTGCTTGGCGACCGCGTGTACAGACGTACGGTGGAAGTGATTACGGTGCGTTATGTTTGGAGCCGATATAATAGAACAGTGAAGGAAGTACAAGGCAGAGTGCTACATCAGCAAGGTATACATGTTTTTAAATGAATTTATGTTAACTTGCCTTGTTGCTCTTAGCAGAGTTATAAAAAAAATTACGTTTTTTAACGTAATTATTTATACTAGTAATAAACTAGTATAAATTAATAAAACAGGTAGAAAAAACCCGACTGCAAATTATTTATTTTCGTTCACCGTTTTATCGTTCCATTGAAATTAGAATTGCAAGTTATACCTACGTATTTATGGAATGGTTTTTTTAAATACCTTCATTTCAAGAAAATATTTTTTTAAAAAGGAACATATCTATTTTTCCTTTTAGAGTAGTGTCAGGATGTTTTCATAACTTTTATCATGCTTTAATTACCGCTACAGACGTTAATCCCGAATTGCAAGCCTTTTGTGACAGAACAAGCTCGAGAACCACCTGATGTTAAGCGGACTAACCTCTACCTATATTAGATGCATTTCTTCACAAGTCACGAATTGCACTGCGCTTCTCACCTTGAGACATACGTGTTGAGTCTCATGTGCCTGTAATTTCACTGGCTCTCAAGGACTGCTGCCGGAACACAGCGTTACGTGCTTGGTGACAGATTTTCTACTTGCTTATATTTAGTGCATTGTAATTAGATTCCACAAAGCATCCACTTTATACCTACTATTATTGTTTCAGTAAAATTTGTAACCTCGCAACGCGGGAAAAGATTGCTCAGTGTTCAAGAATACACATTTTGCGTCAAATCAATGAGTAACAAAGGCAAGACCCGATGGATTTGCTCCACTCATAAAAGGTGTCGAGCAATCGTGCATACACTTAAAGACAAAATAATATTCTTGAAGAATAAACATAACCATGAAAGGAACTCTTCTCGGAAACGTAAATCTCATACTTAGATTAATAATTTGCTAGTGATAATTAAAGGTTGCATATAACTTGTTGGCTATGAGTTGTATAGTTCAAAATTAAGAAAGGTGGTCACCATTATTCGGCACACACGTCTTCTGTTTGTCGATATCACTTCATGATCATAAAGCTCGAAATCTAATGACATCTACTGCTGAAAAACTTATCAACGACTAAATTTACTTGTTTACCTATTAACAACAACCGTAACTTTTACATATTAGGTAAAGCTGTGCACGGAAACGTCCAAAGATAAATGAACTTGGGACATATCGGTAATGTAGCGTAGGTACAGATCTGTTCACGAACGAAGGCGGGCCCCTACACTGTAAATAATTGTTGCGTATTTGTACGGGTACGCCTTGTATGTACTACGCCTACTAGTTCTTAGTGTGGGTGTAAATGTTAATAGTACATAAGTAAAGCAATAAAATATTATCGTTTCAATATGCAAAGGCAACAAGTATTTGCAACTAAACTCGAACAATATGGACCCTATGAAAGGTTTGTAAGTAGTATGAGTATACGGTGTTTTGGTGAAAAATGTTAAATTTAGTTTTTTGTAATGTGGTATATTTGTTGGTATTATTACGGCACTGACAGTGCGCTTGAACGTATTGACTCGCCCTGCGTTAATTGTCTCATTATGTCATTTCGTAGAAGCGCTATGTCTCGGCCACCCACGTCGAGGCCACTTGAGATTTACGACTATGTCGAAATGAATGGTTGGTTTAGGGTTACATCAATTCGTGAAACAGCTGCTTATAACTTTGTAACGTTTGTTTAGATTGAATGTTGATAAAATTTCAACTATTGTGACAGGTACAAAATAGACATTGAGTATAACTTAAAAGGTAATGTCATAAGTTATGACATTACCTTATGACTCATAACGTATAGTTTTGATGTTTTATATCGGTTTACGTATACATTCTACACTTGTAATTGTTTTTTTGCCATAAAATATTTGTTTCCAGCCAAAACATTAGCGCTTGGCTGTAGTTTCTCGATATATATTATTTTGATACAGAGTGTAGTTTCTCGATATATATTACCTCGATATATATTATTTTGAGGGAAAATAAGGTCTATTCTAGTAATAAATTGATATGTTTTGATAATTTATCGAGGTTCTTACATTATTCTTGATGATTTAATGATTTATAGTGGTAATTACTATTTGATTATATTACACAAAACTCATCACGAAAATATTCATAGATTGGAAACATATATATGTACCTACCAAGTTCTAATGGAATGTTATTGTTTGATAGGAAATCAGTTATAAATGCTATTTAGATGTTAAATCTATGCTTAAATAGCAAAAGACACAATAACATTTTAATAAAACTTGAAAAAATTACTAAGGATTGAACGATTATTTTTTCTATTCTCAACATCAATAATATGATTTTCGCTTAGCACGCGATTGTGCTTGAAATCATATTTAGAAATATAGAAGGGTAGCGACATCATATGAAAAAAACACCAATTTCGATCAGATGAAGTCTAGTAGTCTGGTTGATGGCCGCGCACCGTTCCCTATGACGGATAAAGTAATACAAATGGAGCACAAAATTTTGGCAGAAATGCCAAGTTCCAGGTGGCCGAAATGGTATTAGGTATCCGACGCGACAGCGTAGGGCGCGGGTTGGATTCCCGCCTTGGGCATAAAATTTTGTACTCCAATAATTTGTTTGATATCAATAAATGATTTGTATTATATTGATCTACATTATTATAAATCTACGTTCTGCGAAAACAAGTCAACATTAAAGTCTATGGGATTAGTTATTAGTGATAAGAAAACGTACCGATAGATTTTGAGAGCCCATCGCTGAATATTTTGCTTGATAACTTAGTAGGTACCAGATGGGCACTCTGCGCTCTAGAACTTATTTTATCCCAAATAGCATATCAGCGAGTATAGTGTTGGGATCAATGTCCCATAGATGGAAGCCCAACTAACGGCTACAATCGAATAGAAGCTATGATAATGTTCCTTTTGATAGGTAAATGAGTGTGTTTTATCTGATATTATTTATTTTATACACACACGTACGAATTCATGTATAATTATGTTGATTCTTGTAAAGCAGTATGTGTATTAAGTACTTAGTATCATTATTGTTTCAGTGACATATAAGACATCAAAGCGTGGCAAAATACTACTATGCATTAACGGATACACATTTTATACCCAAAGAACCCGAAATTCTAGGACAAGATGGCTTTGTTCTACTCATAATAGCTCAAGAAAATGTAGAGCTTCTATTATAACCATGGGTGATACGATTTGCAAGATTAATAACGTTCATAATCACAGTGTTATTTACTTATAAAAAATAGTTTAAGTAGGATAGCTGACTGGTTTGATATGCATTATAGATTTTATTTCTAGTTTCGATTATATTTTATTGATAAAAGAAATGAATACTTACTGTATTTACTATAGGTACTTCACAATGTTATAAAATTTGTGTCGCGATTCTAGTTTTTGCCAAACGTATATTTCGTACTAGCTTTCCGGGCGCGGCCCCGCCCGCGCGTATGTCGGTTATCGCGCAAAAACATTAACCTCTTTTTGCGCAGTTGGATAAAAACTATCCTATGTTTTTTCCCGGGTCTCAAACTATTTCCATACCAAATTTCATTTAGTACTGATGTGAATATAATATGTAAGTAGTTGAAATATTATGCTTGTGAAATGAATCCCACGAAAATTATACAATTTCAATGTAGCAGTAACAACTATTAATATTTAAATATTTTAATTAAATTATTTGCCTTTTATTTACCTTGTAGAGGTATATGTAGTATAAAGCACTGTATCATGTATCATCCTAAAGGAAACGCGATACTTACCTACTTGTGTTGATGTATCTACGGACCACTGTTTCTGTTTTACTACTTCATTCCACTACATCCACTACATTCCATTTTTTGCGTTTAGGGAAAATCTCCTACTCAAAGTCGGGGCGACCAATCATGGACGTCGGTGGTAGTAGGTACTACAAGAACCACCGCACATGTGGGCGCAAGGCCACTTGGTACTGCAACAGGAACCATTACGGGTGTCGCGCTTTACTTCTTGCTTACGACAATAGCATCATAAGCTTTAAGAAGACGCACAATCATAAAATCAAGAAGAAGTAAAATTTAATTATTTTATTTTGATATAACTGTATAAGGAGTAAGAAATATTTTTGCATGGACGAGTGAGTCTTTTTATGTAATTAATAGATAAGGTTGTGTTCGTAATTATATATACTATGTAGTGTTTGTAGTTCTACGTGGGTTAAACTAAACGTGTCACTCCATCCCCAAACGATGGTTAAAGAACGAGAGGAATTAGAGTTATGAGTCATTGTCATGTTAGCTCAGTCGGTCAGAGCATACCCTGGCTATAGGGGTGGATGACGCGGGATCGAATCCCGCACATGACTACCTATAATATTTCCTCTAGTAAATTTGTAATTTCCTACAGCAAAATAACTTTCTAAACTGTGCAGACTGTGTATCTATGAAAACGATATTTCATTTGGAAGTGCAAAGCATCAAAAGAATAGTCGTACTTATATCAAAACATATGACTTCACGTGGACGCCGAATCAAATACAAATTGGTTTAATCGCTATTAGTGGACTATCGAATATTGTCAGACTTATGTGCTTTATTGACATGAAAAAAATAATTAGACTCAGACACTGAAGGTTCCCTACCACAACAATCTATACCATAATTTTTATTAGATTTTTTAAATATTTATAGCTAATAGTAGCCTTTGACCACTATCTCACCTGATGGTAAGTGATGATATTGTGTTAGAAGATGTTGTTCAGGCTAACCTAGAATTACTGGCTTTCAAGGACAACTGCCGGAGCACACTGTGTGATGCTTGCCGACAGATTTTCTACTTGAGAGTGGTAGCTAGCCAGGCCGGCATTCGCAAAATGTCCTGCCACCATGTTATAACGCCATCCTAAGTCTGCAACTGAGACCAACGGTGTTATACGCCCAAAGCTCGGCAGCGCTCAGTAGTAATGTCAATAGCGGTCACCCATCCAAGTCCTGACCGAAGTTTTAAAGACAGTCTGTTTTAAACATTATTATCAAGAGTCCGAATCGCAGCTGGTCCGATTTCACTATTTGTTGTGATACATTAGATATTAATCTATAATCTTACTACGTTTAACGTAACACTTTTTATTTTTGTATAAATTTACAATATTGTTATAACAAAAATCGTTAAATTAAACACGATATTTGTATGGGAACTTGTTATTATCATTTTGTTAGCTCCACTATACTAACACTTATTCTGTGAAACCTTCAACCAGATCTATTATGGCTCCAAAGATGCAGCCTAAAGCCATAAACGTCGGACTGACGACAAAAATGGGCCCCTATTTCAGCCAAGGCTTAGTAATAGTGGCCCATTTTTGAGTAGGGAACTCAAAAAATGGAACAGAAGAACTAACAAGTAAAGATGCAAGCAAAATCATAAAAAGTCAATACCTACTGTGTGATTTGTCCCTCATTCCCTGATCAGATAATTTTATTGATCATGTGAACAATTAAATTATTAAAATACTGCCATATCTATTTTAAGTGATAAGAATGGATATGGCAGTATTTTTTTTCTTCCGCGATAATATTTAGCTGATGCAAGTATTTAACATTAGTTGTGATCGAAAAACACTAAAAACTATTTACAAATAGTTATTCGCCGCGGTTTCATGCGCATGGTGATGGATGATTATGATAAAAGTATCTTATGTGTTAATTCAATGCCTAATCTACTGCCTTATTCATCAAAATTGGTTCAGCAGTTTGAGCGTGAAGAAGTAACATACAAACACACTCACAAAGTTTCGCCTTTTTTACGTGTGTGACGTTATACTACAGCTAAATTTCTTTAGCTAAACGCCATCGCAGGCCCACAAGTTTAGACTGCTTTCCCAATTTGTCTTGAACCCTAATTTTAAAAAATCTAATGACTATAATGAATATGTAGTGTTCGATGAATATAAATTCTGAAATTCTACGTACAGATTGTTTTATGTATAGATTTGGCACAGGCTGAGATGACAACTAAATTCATAAACTCTCTTCGCGGGTTCCCGACGGTAGAGCTCGGAGGGTACAGATACAACAAGAGGGTTGAGCGTCCTGCGCCAAGGGAGTACTGGCGCTGCTCCAAGAGACGTGACAAGAAATGCAACGCTTCCGTCGTCACCTTCGGCCATGAAGTTCTTGAGATAAAGCGCTGTCACAATCACTGATACTTATAATAAAGATGAGGAATGGGAGTAATTCTGTTATGCACTACAATATTAACTAAAATATAAAAGTCCTTATTTTGTTATGAACATTTAAAAATAATAATTACTTATAAAATAATTTCTTCTCAATTGAGGGGATAATCAAGCAAATTTTATCGTCATTTAAATTGGTACTAACTTGATTTAAAATAAATTCGTTTTCTTATATATTTTATAAATAATAAACTCTTAATATGAAAATAAGTTTTCCCTAATAATTTTCTAAATAAATATTTTTACGGGAAACTGACAAACTAAAGCATAGATTTTAGACTCTAGAACATGCATGCAAAATTTCAACGATATTGAACACTTGGTATTTAAAATATGACGTAACTTGGTTTATTTGGTAAGCGCTATGAAGAATTGATACATATTATAATTTAATATGTATCAAGTATTATTATATGTATATTATACATATACAGTTTCATTTTTTGCATGTAAGAAGTGGTATTGCCCGAATAAAACTCCTACCAATTAATTATTTTATTTATTATCTACTGTATGTATCTATTTGCAGCCACCGCATACATTATTTCGCAGCACCTGTGATCACGCGCTTGGGTTGCTGGCACGCACTACACTTCGGAGAACTCGATACCGCTGCTCTTTGTACTATACAAGAACCTGTGAGGCTTCTATCAATACTTGTTAAAGTTATCAGAAAAGGCAGTTCTCATAATCATTTTATAGTTATACCTGACACATGAAATACCTGAAATTCTCTTTTGCCTTAACGTCGCATACGCTGGAAGTGTTGTTATTATTGTATTCAAATAAGACATTAAATCAATAAAGTAATAAATTAAAAAAATCTTCTAAGTGCATTATTGAATCAGTTGATGATTACTGAAAATATGTCTCTAACTTCAATGATCATCACTCATCAATCAATCTGTTTAAAAGTACCCACAATTGCACAGAATAAATAATAGCAATGAAAATGTTAGGTTATATTTTTTTCGTATTACACAAATGATGTTTTTTGTATTTTACTTCATTTGAATTATACAAGAGTGCACATTGCAACCATTATTCTCAAAAATTATGAAGAATACTATCTAGATTTTTTTTGTAATAGCACCATTCAAAATTATTTGTTTTTATGAAATTAGATTTAAGTAAAATAACATGATATTTTCTTCTGTTTCAGATTACATCTGATTAGGTAAGGCCACGGAACCATTAAGGTTTCAATTATAATGTAAGTCAATTTTATATCTTTATTCGATCATCCACCACATTTATACATATTGAACTACTTAATTCTGCATATGCCAAATTTTTAGAGCATATTGAGTGTAATTATAAATACAAACTCAAGTAGGTTAGGTGCCAATACACTTCGTCGCTACGCAATACGACACCTACTGACGATGTGGTTATTTAATATAGCCAGGCATTCAGACCATAATTTCAGGTAGTGGCACAACAAAATCTGTTAGTTATTAGCCGATTACGACGTATTTGATGGAGACCAAGTCTCTTCAGCTACTCATTTGTATCTTCTGAACGAATGGACCTGCAACTTTGTTTAATATGTCAAAATTTTGAGCAGATTTTGTAGCATAGACACTAAACATTTCAAATCCCTAGCTATGCTGAAATGAAAGGGTACGCTGATAGCCGCACCGTCCCCTACGACGGTCATGTTATAAAATGATATGACCGTCTAAAATAGCCATCGTCGATAGCCTAGTCGTTACGGTACCCGGTGCGTAAAACCTCACGACGCGGTTTCGCCTCTCGCTCGTGGTGAGAAAATGTGGGTTTATTAAAACAATTAGTAAAATATTAAATAATGACTAACGCCTGTAATAGAATAAACTTTTAGACAATAAAGGATGGAAAAAAGTTGTCGCTACATTTCAATATTTTTAATAACGATTACAAATACTAGTGCGTGGTAAGCCAAAATCATGAATTTACCAACCAAAAAATCAATATCCACGTTTATTTGTTTTTAGGTAATTATTTATAAACTCTGTATTATAATAAATATTAATAATGAATTATTGTGAACGAGTATTTTATAAGTTCCTTAAGTACTTACAGTAAAATAATTCATCATTACACCTGCTTATTATGTATTTTCTTTGTATCTATCTTATAATTTGTCTTCAGTGATTAATGTGTGCAGTAATCAATTTGTTCATCATGTATATTAAGCTATAACCTAGCTGTTCGTGACCCTTATGTTCTCACTAGTCGATATTTTCATATATATTTATATATGTACATTCATATATATGAAAATAACTGATTATTGTACGGTAAGTAGTTAAGGAACTTGTAAAAGCAGATTTTTCCAAGTTGTTTTTCGATCTAATATCTGGTGGAGTGCAATCAATATCCATTTCACTTATGGATCGTTGCGACTAAGTTTAATTTATGTTTATTATCAAAATAACAAATTCGGTATTAACTCTATGCTGTGTCAAGAGATAAATGCATATTTGGTTATTTGTACCAAGATCGATCAGAGATCTAAAGTCAAATGACACCCCAGCGTGCTTGCAATGAATTTCCATACAACATCGTAAGCATTTTTTTTGTTCCCAATTCAAAAACGCACCGGCAACCAGTTAGATTTTTCGGTATACATTAAAGCGATATTTCGCATGCTCATCAAAATTAATGACATAACGAATGAGTTTGAGAAACAATATTTTACTATTATAAGGGCAAATTGCATTAAAGAAAAGATTCATTTCAAACCGAGAGTTGTTTTATATGTTCATATTTAACCTTTCAGAGCCAAAGTTCAACTTGTCACAACGTGGCAACTTGGTCATCCAGATTGGAGAGTGGCGCTTCAACAAGCACGCAAGTTGGGGCTCTAGAGTACGGTGGTTCTGCATCAAAAAGAAAAGCGGCTGCAACGCTGCAATTACAACAGAAGACAACATCATTGTCAGAACTTTGGGCAAACACAACCACTAAAATAAAAAATCTGATAAGAGAGCAGACTCATCTTATATAATATTGGCAAAAAATACTACGTTATCACTGATCTTAATATTAAAACTTTTGCTTGTATTAGTCCCCTCCTTGGCGTAGGTCTCTCCTAAACCTTTTAACCATAGGGAGACCCCTATCGTCTCTGGTTAAATATGTCATTCTACCTGCAGATTATACAGATGTGTGCTGCCTAATGCCACTTGAGTATTGTTGTTCTTTTCCTTACGTCTATTTTTTTAGTTATCTTGGTTGGCTTGTTAGTATGTAGTCAATCTCTTTCAAATGTTGACTATTTAGTGATCGCCATGTCCATTTTTGTGCGGTTTGCAAGGGAACTACTGAAACACTTACTGAATTCTGAATAGCAATTCAGAATTCAGTAAGTGTTTTATATCAAATCACAAAACAATGATCTCATTTACTGTCATTTGCAATTAAAGTGATATTTCACTTAACAGTTGAACTGACACACCACTACTATTTTAGTTCATTTATTTCGGAATTAGATGATTGGAAAGTTCAATTCTCAATTATACTGTATTTTTATGAGTATTTTTACAGGATGTACAGACTTTGATGATTTTTTTTTATAATCTCTAAGCTGGTGCTTGGACAGATGACAACATCTATCCCATTTAAATTTGAGTGAGATCTGAGTACTCTAGTATTTGAGTTAACCCTAATAATGTTTATTTAATTGGCTTCGACTACATTGATGATGTTCTCATTTTCCCGATTGTCGATATAAAATGAACAAAAGAACTGTTTAAGATGGCTTATTTACTTTTTAGTGCAATTTTTGTTGAAGAATATTTTCTATTTGAATTTTTTTTGTTTACGCATCAAAATATTTCTTTTAGTTTTAGATCTGAGTTACTTCATGTCCCGTCGCGGTAAAGTGATGATAAATTGTAAAGGTTACCATTTCACCAAGTGCTACGACAAAGGTCCCAAGACTAGATGGCAGTGTTCAACGAGGAGCAATAGATTATGCAACGCCTCTATAATGACATGCGAAGGAATTATTATAAGACTTAATAATAAACACACACATCCACCGCATGAAATGAATAAGGAAGAACTGCACAATGCTTAGTTATTGTAGTTATGATTTTTTTTAAACTGCCTGCGAATATGAATTTAAGTATTTAATATTTTGCTATACACATAATGTTTGCACATAATGGTTTAGGTTTCATGTTCTAACTACATATATGCAAGTTTATTGTTATTGACAGGACATAGTGTTACAGTATTAATTACGGTTTTTAATACTATAGTTACACCTAAACATTAGTTTAAACCAAGTATTTCGATTAGCACTCATAGAACAAGCTATGAGTGCTAGTCGAAATATCGGTCGTAATATTATTGACAATAAACATCTATATTTTCTTTATTTTATTTGGTGCAAACTTCATTTTAATGAGAAAATAGTAAACACTAGCTAGAATAGCCATTTAGTGTCACAAGATTTTTTTTTATATGAACGCTATGAATAAATTATTCGTAGTATTAAGTATAAGAAAACCCATGTATTTTGTTATATAAGAAAATATTATTGACTGTTTGATTTTATGAATCACATTTTTAATATGGCTTCTATAAATATATTTTTGCACGTGGGGCATAAACGTGGTGAACTTACAAGGTTGCGTGTTGTGTACACAATAAAAGTAAAATTTATACCAAATAAGATATTTATATATTTATTGATATGATTCGCCACATGTGTAGTTTGTATATGTAATCATAAACCTTTATAAAAATAGAATCTTATATAAAATAAGTGTCATAATAATTATAACATTTTACGGATCAAAGAAAAATGTATAATTTTCTCATCGATCTAATTCGATAGATTCCACCCTAGAACAATGATTTCAATAATATTCTTAATTGACCAAAGTTTCAGCATTCTACTAGATTAGATTTAATCAGTAATAAATTTTGCTTTCAGGATCACTTATTGAATCTCAAATTTTGGAAGTAGGCATGGAAAGTCAAATCCACGAAGTTATATACGGAAGAAAATATGTTTGGGACCTTTAAAAATAACATATTACATTATAACTTAGACTTTGGGTATAAAATTATACAGAGACGTTGTGAATTCTGCCCAAGAAATAAAGATCGAATGAGCAAGTCCAAAGCATCAAGTGTGTAATTCCAATTTGCTCTGATCACCAAATTAAAATATGGAAGAGAAGCAGTTTATTATAAATTATTAATTAATTTCACTATTTTTAAATAAATGTCGTATATAAATTAAATATACAATTCATAAATAATAAATTTTAAGCTTCTTGAATAGATAACTCACTATTATATAAAATGTATTATTTATTTTTAAAAAAATGTGTGTGCATATATCATATTCCCACTCTGAAGGCTATGGTAACTCTTAGCTTAACCTTTTTAATTATAACTGAAAAACTGCTTTATTAAAAAAGATCAACTTGGACTTATAATATGCTCAACAAAAAATATAAGTAATGTATTTTCACACATAAGCGGCAGCTTTCAGAACTTATAAAAATGTAAATACTTTTATATAAGTTATATAGAATAAGAACTAGATAAGATTTAGAGGTATGATATTATTTTGTTGCTAATAAATAGTAATAACCAAGTAATTAAATTGAAAATTATAAATGTACTTATAATTATAATATGTAATATACCACGAATAATGTCTTTACTTAAGAAACATTACGGTACAAAACAGAATCATCAAGCTTTGATATAGGATGTGGTCCGGTGCTAGACGGTGTACGGGCTTGTGCTAAGAACTTAAATTTCTGAAATCACGCAGACAAACCGAGGCACTTTTACCACCATACCCTTGAAAAAGAAATGTTCCGAATACCATTTACATATTAACCAAAAATACAAAACATAGGAGTCCTTGAGTACCACATATTATGATGTTGGCTGTATATACAGTATTTACGTACCCGTGAGGTGGGCGACTAAAGGTAAAATACCGGAAGGTGGGCAGCAGCGCTTTCTGAGGAACTGATATATTAAAACTGCTATGGCAAATCCCCCTTAATATGGGAGACTGTGTTCAGCAGTGGACAATCCGGCTGATACAGAATGAACATCAGCATCTTTCTACCCATGTTCCACTAATATGGAATTGGTATAATATGTCTTCTCTTACAACACCAAACGACAAAGTTACATACATGTGCATGTTAAAAATATGTTTTCGCTCACAACACATAGGACAACTTACGAAGATAATTATTAAAAAAGTTTATCTTCAGTTTTATGCTTAGCATTCGCCAGTCAGACTAAGTATGCGTATGCCCTGCAGGACCCTTTATCGCAGCAGTTTCAGACTCTGTGTGAACTAACTCCTTCTTGATAAACCTCATGTCAGTAGTAAACCTGCTTCTTTTCGAATAATCAGGGTCTTTTATGTTCATTCTTTTTAACAATTTTCAAAAACAGCAGAACTATTTTTGTAATTTATTTTTGTTTTCTACAAAACTAAACTCCTGTCATTAGTTGTTTGAATTCAGAAACAGAAAGGAAGTAAGCCTGAGATAAATCTCCGGTCTAATACATGATTAGTCACGAGCTTCGCCATTTCAGATTTCAAAATTGTCATAATGGAAAAGATAACTTTCTCAAGGTCTTGAGCTTGGCAAAAAGTTGCGGGCCACTCAGTTACAACTTACATTATGATTTCTACTAATTACCTCTCCTGGAATCTTGGGTATGAAATTACCTAAAGTGCACCAGGAAGAAAATCGAAGTTTACTTTAATTTATATTTGACTATTATCCTACTATTCGACATTATTAATTTGTTTGTGAAAACATTTGAAACTATAAAATTATGTGACTCATACATATTTCAAAATGTACCTAGAAGTAGTTATATTTATTCAAACTTTTATTAATGTTATTTGCAGATCCTGTCTACGTGCAATCTAGTCGTGGAAATATAATGATAAAATGCGGTAGACACAGCTTTACCAGGAAGTGTCGTAGAGGTCCGCGGATCAGATGGACATGTTCGACACATCAACACAAGGGTTGTAAGGCTTACGTACGAACTTATGACAATTCAGTTATTAAAATACATAATATTCACAACCATATAACATTGACGTGAAAAATATAAAAAGAAAAAAATAAAATGTGCCTATAAAATATAACTCGTTAAAATCACAGCATAAGAAGGGCCAGATGGATCCCTCCGCAAAGCCATTCCAGTAAATAAGCCACCACCGGCGTCGCTGCCTGTTTCTCAAGAACATGCTCCAGGGAATTCTCCTCTCTACCGCCTCGTGGAATACCCCGGAAATCGTGGGTATCCACAACTCGTGAGGATCTGACCCTGCTGGAGGGCACCGGCTGCAAATCACCTATACCCCCGTTTAACCAAAACTAACTAATTTTACCTAGTTTTTTTTACCTAGTATACTTCTCATTAATAATTATTTTACTGTAATTTTATTGAAAAAGAAGAATGGTGGAATAAGGTTGTATACTCATTCCCTCGTACTCCTTTATTTCATACGACAACTAGGCGCACATGAACGTGATATGGTCATTATGATTTATAATGCATATGGCAGCTATATGGAACTCACTTACAGGGGTCTCTGTTTTCCGATAGATATTATCTTGGAGTCTTAATGAAGGTTGCTATTATAAAATTAAAAATGTTAAATTGGTATACACTTACAATAACATTATAGGTATGGTATAGGGAAAAGATATAACACTGGAACATAAATTGTAGTGAAGTAAAATCTTTTTAGTTAAACAAGTGGCACGAGGAGGGTCAACCGAATAACTTATTTGCAATATCGATTCCATAAACGCAAGTTCATTAAAGGTCATTCCATACTCGTAAAAAACTAATTCATTTTAAATCCATTTTAACCAAAGGAAGTTTAACTAACAGAAAGTGAAGCAATAAATTCTTCGAATATTTTTCTGAGCATTCAATTAACCGTATGTTTGAAACTACATTTGTAATATTTTATATTTAATAGATACTCTTAAATCTTTTCAATACAAATACGTAAGTCTTGAAGAGGCAAACCATTGCGTAAGTTTCGTTAACGCGTAATAAGTTCATCAAGATCACTATTAACTTGATGACGTTATTACGTTTTGCACGGTGGTAAGGCATTAAGCGAATGCCCGCCTGGCTAGCTAACACGTTTATGTAGAAAATCTATCGCCAAGCACCTCACAGTGTGTATCAGCAGCTGTCTTTGAGAGCTATGAATTCTAGGTTAACCTGAACAACATCTTCGACCACATCATCATTTACCATCAGGCAAGAAGTTTCACATAGAGGTGAATAAGTGACTTAAAATAACGTTTAATATAGATTTTTAAAATCTGGTTTATTTTTCAGGTCTAGTTTTTACCACATCTCGTTTCGGCAATCCGATGATTGAGATCCTGGGCTACAAGTTTATCAAACATCGATCTTTAAGAGGAAAAACTCGATGGAAATGTTCATGTTTTCATCAGCACTGCAAAGCATTTATTTATACTTTAGTCGACAATAATATGATTGTAAAAGTGCATAATATACATAATCATCAACGTTTATTTCAGTCATTTTAACCAGTTTAAACTGTTTATTAGTTTTCGTAGTATTAAATGTTGTTATTATTGTTATAGTTTTCTGAAATATTGTGTGTGTATTGTAAAGTGAACATTTCTCTTTATTGATCAAAAACGAATATTTTATATTAAGAATAAATACAGTACCTAATTGTATTAATACACTTAAACTTGTTACTCCTACAAACTCAGTCATAACATTCCTTGTCGTAACTCTTCAGAGAAAACACAAAAGGTTACTGTTCGGTTTGTTATTTTGTAATGTAATCCGTAGAGCATGCAATATTGCAAAAATTAAAATATTAAAACACAAAGGTTTTTTAATATATACCAACTGAATAATCCATGCGCATCACAAATAAAAAGAACAATAGAATTTCATTTATTAATGGATATTGTCCACGCGGATGCCAAGGGGTTGAAGGGTATTTATTACCTACCACCCAACATCAAACATCCAATGAGCGATGGTGGCTTCAAAAAAGTCGGCTGTTTAAGCTATAATTCAAAACTTTTACTTAATTTGTGCATGTAGGTCACAATATTCAGCTACCAAACACTACTGTGCAAACATAACTCAATGTTAAAGATTGATGAAAAATATAGCTAATAAAATTACTAGGTAATCAAGAAATCATTAACAACAGCCATAACATATACCGTTGAACAAAAGCAACTTTACCGAAATCCCCGGATCGTAGTCAGTGATGGCATTTCTTCAGAATACGCTACTTCTAGTATTTTTCCCCTTATGAATTTCACAAAAAGGTATGTAGTGTACAATTCTAGTCCGACACCCCACGGGTAATAATAACATACGACATAATACTTGAATATTTTGAAATTACGTGCACAGTGCAATATCATTGTTGTCGGAACGGAACAGACGTTCCGTCCCAGAATGTGATATTTTAAAAGTATCAAGTGGTAACCGTCCTTTATAAGGAAATCTACAATACCAAACAATGACAGATATTCCGTCGGATTTATATAGAAATATTAAACGTTTCTGAAAAAAAAAAACTCACCATTTTAACAGAAAGTTGTTGATGGAGACAAATAAGTGACTTTATTCATCTCTCATTATCATTATTTCATATGAATCAAGATATATCATCTCGTTATTCTCATTTTACGATATAAAATAACAGGTGTCATAGTATTAAGCTTTATGCACATTAAAAGTCATTATAAGTTAGCCTGAACAACATGTTCGACCACATCATTACTTACCATCAGGTGAGATAGTTGTCAAATGCTAACTTATCAGGCATAAAAAAAACAGTTAGGTATGTGAATTATTTCATAAATTCTTTGTTTTTGGTTATTTTCAGTTTTATTATTAAGTTACTCAGCAAGAGGATACCCCGTTATGACTATAGGAGGATATAAATTTGGAAGAAAAAGGAAATCGGGAATGAAAATACACTGGCAATGCGCAACTAGCCGTCGATGTCGCGCCATACTACACACGATTCAATATCATACTGTATTGAAATGTTATAATGTCCACAATCATTGAGTTTATAGTGTTTTATTTAACGTTGTCCGTATTACATGGGGCGATATGTGGAAATATCGTATTGCAATTAGTAATAAAATGAAGTAAGTAGAAGGATAATCGAAATTTAGACAAGAAAAGTAAAGGTTACGTATAAAGCATTTCTGAAGAGAACCAGAACATTTAAAACCGGCTACTGCTATAATGACGACAATCACTGAGTATAACGTATTGTGTTTCATTTAACTTGCTTTCGCTTACATCGGATGGTATTTGACAATATTGTATTGAAATTTAATTATAACTTTAGGTAAGTAGGTAACATAGAACGTTACGACTGCATCTTGAGGTAAGAAAAATAAAGGTTCCGTACAAAGCATTTTTGAAGACTGACCTAATATTGAACCTTAATTAAAAAATCGCACTGCGAATTGAATAATGTTGTTTCTTATCTGTATTGAGTCGTATTGCTATTATATACATATTTCTATTGTCCGTTCAGGGCATTGTCGTAATATCTGGCTCCAGATTCAGTAATCACGTAGTATCAGGACTGAAGACCAGGTGGCAGCGCGCCATAAGTAACTGTCGTGCCGCGCTATTAACTGTAGAAAACGAAATTGTGAAATGTAAAAACCAGCATAATCATTATTTACATGTCTAAATATATGCTGTATAAAGATGGCATCCGCATCAGCAATAAAAGATAAATTAAGATATTGAAGATTCATTATAGATTTGTGAAGCAGTAAATTACTTAAAACTAATAGCAGTTAATTATATTGTCGTTCAGCATAAATAAATTCTGTTAAATGCATTTAGAAACCGTAAATTGAGAATTATAAATATTATTGCGTTTCAGTACAATCAGTAACCAATAAGGGCGGTAAGACTCTGGCCATGCTACACTTTCTATTGCAACAGAAGCGCGAGGAACACCCGTCGGTGGCGGTGCACTGTGACCCCGAAATGTCCCGCGGAGTTCACGCTGGCTCTGGACGGCACTACTCTCAGAGCGCATATATTGCACACTCACACTCCACCCATTTACAGAATAATCAATGGAATTAACTACAAATTCTAAATAGTTCCAACTGTCGTTACACCGATACATAATTTCAGACAGAATTAGGCATAATGATGAAAATTTTTAGGATTATATAGTAAACCTGCGCTGAGCGTTGTTTTTCAGTAATATATGTTACTAATACTAAGAGAAAAGAAATGGCAATTTTCAATGAACTTCCATTTATATTGAACGAAACGAAACTCAAACTACTCGCATGTGGTACTGTATAAAGTCCAGAACTTGTAGAGCGCGTTTTATTCAAACTCTTGATGGACGAATGAAGAAAATGGAGCTTTGGCACAACCAAAATACAAAATTATCGACGGAATTTATTTCAAAGCAAGAAAATAATAAAATACTTTTGAATATGTATCACAGTACAATACTATTACCTATACTTGTTTAGTTTTAACCCCTCACTAATTAAGGGTACGTTTTTAAACAAACGGATAAAAATATCTGACTGTTAAAATAATAACCATACAAACATAACAAATGAACTTTTCTTATGTAATAAGTTAGAATATTGAAATGTAGCTAGGGTCTATATATTTGGTGAAATATTTAATTAATTTGCTTAACAGTTTATTTTATGAGCATTTGGAATGCCGTTGAATTAAATTATCTTAAGGTTTTTTGATGCTTTCGTTAAGGTAACCTAGATGTTAAGAGGTTAGTAGCTAGACCTAATATAGTTATTTATTCTTAATCAGTAACTATGTTACGTAAAATAGTCAATATACATAATTTTTCAATACGAATATATATACAATTACCATGTGCAAAAAGGTATGATTCCGTTCAAATTCACATTTACATGTTTGATGTGTCTTTTCACGGTATATTATGGTCATAATAGAAATAAACTATGTGAATAATGCCTGTCGTAGATATACACGATATAATTTTCAAATTATTATCTTGTTATTAATATAATTATTTACTTACTGAATTGGAAGTTAACAACGAACGCAGAGAGTCGTGTCTGATATAGAAAAACTCAAGAGAAATGTTTTAAAAAAAAGGGAAATATTACGAGTAAGTAACATATTGCTAGACAGCCGGCTAGCATGGACTTTAAGTTAATCGTCTGTCGATCGCTTGATAATAGTTTAAAAAGATGAAGAAACTGCACATTATTG
Organism: Plagodis dolabraria; assembly: GCA_963854805.1. Taxonomy (NCBI): domain Eukaryota; kingdom Metazoa; phylum Arthropoda; class Insecta; order Lepidoptera; family Geometridae; genus Plagodis; species Plagodis dolabraria. The sequence goes on along the minus strand of OY978445.1, from coordinate 9,822,873 downwards.
TACTGCTTTGATTGTTGTACTCACTGCTCAGAGATACAATTCAAAGGGCTTATTTATCATTCACGCACCCCGATTTGACCGTATTGTACCTTTAAGAGACAGACGTGTACGGTTACCTGTGTGTACGAAGAATATGACAAGATTACAGTTACATTGGTCGTATCAAGTAGAATACTGTGGTTTTTGCCTGCAATTTTATAACATATTAATAAATCAAATTGTTCCTGACTCTGGTAAACAAGGCCTCTGAGAAATGTTTTTTAAACATTATTGGTTTACCATTCATCAAAATCTAAGTCTACAATAAATAACCCAACTATATTATTAAGTTTTCGTTTTCTAAAATTTTGTATTCTAGTATACAAAGAAATATGAAAAGCATTCGAATAAATTATAATTGTTTTTTATCATCTAAATCAAAAGATATTAAATATTTTCAGGTCCAACGTTCAAGATGTCTAGAAAAGGCAAACCTGTGATTGAATGGAACGGGCACCGCTACAACAAATACATCAGGTGCAAAGGTCCCAAGGCACACTGGCGTTGTACGAAGATTGGAATGGGCTGCAAGGCCATCGTCAAATCCTATAACAATGAAATAATAGAGTATAGAAATTAACATAACCATTGATTAAGAAGTATGTTTATATGAATAGAAAAAATGTATGTTCAGATGGACATGAACAAGGAAAGGATCGTGTAACGAACATCTCATCACAGTCAATGATGAAATCGTGTCAATGGTTGTAAATTGCTCCCACTCTATTATTATAAAGTGATATCGTACACCATAAAATACCTATACTATACATATGCATGTAATTTTATGGTTGGACATGTCCAACTTAAAAGTATTTTGAAAAAACATAACCATCTATGCGCAGTCGGCTAATATGAGGGCTCGCGGGCTTCTTAGCGCGATTGTAGGGTACGTACTGTATTGTGGAGTTATTTATTATAAGCAATTTACAGAAAATTACCATGCAAGAGTCTTGTCGAAAATAGCATTCAATTTCCTCATTTAATCAATGAACGCCGCGAGAGCCTCATCTTTTTAAAATGACTTCGGAAGTACTCCGCTTTGCCTCATTCTTCCAATATGATTGAGATGAAGCTAGATTATTTTAGATTATATATTTATATTTTTGGTCAGTCGTACAAACCTGTGTAGGTACTGTAATCTTAAGTTAGTAAAAACTCTAAAGTTAATTATTTATTAAATAAAACCGGTGATGGGTGAGACACATAATTTTTTTATTAACAATATATACAAATTGCAACCAGCGGTTGCACCAGCAGGTGACAAGAAACATTGTCAATCCAGGACTAATAGATTTTTGGATGAGCCTAATTTATTTATTCTTGTAGTCTGTAAGTTTTTGGTAAAAATATGTATTTTCAAATTAATTTGGAAAACAGTTTTGTATTCGAATTCTTATTTTCATATTTAGAGAAGGAATAAATAATTCATCGAAAAAATGCTTAGTCAGAAGGCTCATGGATATACATGTATGCAAAATTTTACCGAATTTAAACACTTGTTATTTAAAATATGACGCAACTACGTTTGGATGGAAAGAGTTACGAAGACACTAGTCTTAAGTGTCTCTTGTGTGTTTTTAATTAATAAATAAGTCAGTGACTAAAATTTTGATTTGACTGGATTTTTATTTCGACGAGAACGAGAGAGCTTCAATGAGATTACAGAATCACATCGAAAGGCATGACGAGAGTCAGTTATGGGATCAATTATGGGCTACCTTACTTACATAAATATGGATGATTTAATTAAAAGAAAAATACTTTGGGATGGGGATTAACGTGTAGTTTGCCAGAAAAAAAACCCGTCAATCCCACTTCTGGCTTAAAAAGAAGGTGCTTAATTATTATGTATACTCCAAGATAAGTTTTTTATGGGAATGTGAAGGAACACTCAGGAAGCCCACACAAAGTTAAGTTAATATCTGATGTTGAGCGTACAGCAGATGCATTTCTTCACAAGTAACGAACTGCACTTCGCTCATATCCTGAGACTTTTTTCAGTCCATAACAGTTACCGCTTGGCTATCATTGCTGTTCTCACGCATATATTTTAGTCTTACGCGTGATACTTTAATAATTGAATAATCTACGTAAATTTATATAGAGCCACTGCGTGAAGAACCGGGCTATAATCTTGGGGCTATTCTTTTAACCGTATTTTAACAATCTGTTACAAAAATATATTTTTCCCAAACATGCTTAGAAATGTGAGCATTATTTTGACAACCTTCTTCGAGATAGAACGAAATTGCTGTACTGGCCAAATACATGCGCGCAACGGCCGGCAAAAAAATTATGAAAATCTATATCTGTCGTGTCTAGCGGACAAATAAATTGCATAGTAAACTCATATCTGTCGTGTAATTTAAAAATGGAACGATCTTTTTATTCGACTCATGGCAACCAAGGAGGTAACTTATCAAAGGTTTTATTTAAATTTCGATCTGGCTTGCAAATAGAACACTGTTTATTGAAAAAAAAATGAACACTTTAACGCGGGTAATTTTATTGTTGTTTGTTGATAGTCATTGATTTTGAAAAGTAATTGTTTCGACAAATTGAGTTCAAGTGAACACAATGAGTGTGATGGACTTAATTCAACGCCACCTGAAATTCTTCACCTCTTTAGAATTATCCCAAACCAACATAATCCCCGGAAAGTCCACTTTAAAATTCAAAAATTGTACATTTAACAACTGTATCTTCAAGTGAAAAATTCTGCCTAGGTACTGCTTTGTTTTAATTTCCGCGCATTATTTGAGAACAGCACTATACAAGCCTTGGCCACAACTACGCATTGATGGACTTACGTATGTGTGCCTCGGCTTCGCCTCGGCCCACATTTACACGTTCGTCCATCAATGCCTCCTTTGCTGGCCGTTGCAGTAATGTACTAATAATTATGTAAAAACTCCTAAATATGATTACAAACACTATGGCGTGCTGAGCGAACATCACATTTATCCCGCATCCTCCTATTTCGCACCGTATGCCCATTCTACTCGCCCAATGGAATCCTACTCTTCCGAAATTTTGTGCTCCAATTCTAACATTTAAAAAAAATTGTGCTCCAATAATTTCTAAATGTGATTCTGTGAGACCTTATATATTTTAAAACATGACGTTTTTGGTGGAGTCAGCCATAGTCTAAAATATTTAATACTTCCTTACAATTCCTAAACAATTGTGTAGATCATAAAGTATAAAATCACATAATTATGCAGATTACAACTCAAAACTTTTTTGTCTCCGTACTGAAACACTCTTTATAGATACCAATAGAAGGTGCCCTATATATATGGGTGTTAGCTAACAAGTCCGGGATAAGAGGTCGTAAGAGGCGACTAAGAGTATAATTCAGGAACTGAGACAGCAGCGCCTTCTGAAAAACTGCTATCTTACACTGCGATCCCCAAGACCCCTGCCAAGCGTGGGGATTGTGGCAAAACCCGTCTCCCCCTAATGTTCATACATATAAGACAACGTGGGCGTTCCAAGCTCTGCCTGAAAAATACCACTGAATGTGTTTGAAACTATAGTTAGGTACATCTGCCTTGTTCACGTTTGTTATCTCGTTCTATTTACTATAATGATCAATTTATTTTTAATAAAATTGTTCAGCTCTCTGGTATTTCCTTTTTACAAGCTGCTTCAAAACTTTGATTAATTTATTGATGATTCATTTTATAATTTTAGAATGCAGATCTGTAAATGGTAATCAATAAAATTAAAGGTTATATACAAAATCAAAAATAATGTTTTTTTTTTTATTTCAGCTGTAAACTTCAGCACATCTCGCAACGGCAACCCTGTGATAGAATGGAACGGTTATCGCTACAACAAAGTCCTTTCTTGTAAGGGGCCTTCTGGTCGGTGGCGCTGCACAAAGATTGCAGCGGGCTGTAAGGCCATTATAAAAACCTATAATAATCAAATAATGGAACACAACACTAAACATAATCACCAGAGAAGGGGTTTAGTGTTTGTAACTACCTCCTATAACAATAAAATACAAAAAATGAAGTAAGCAAAATGTAATATTGCTTCAAACTCTGTGAAATACACTGAGGTAATAGATATAATATTACGACACAAAATAACTCAAACATTTGCTTCAAATTACTACTGTTGATTGCTGTTGAGGGCTAAAGTTGATTTCAACATCAAGAGGGCGGATAATTGATATAATGTGGCTTATCAAATTGTATACTCAGCTGCTAATTTTACTGTCTCTCATTATATCCTTCGATTATTTCTGCATTAATAAGTATCGGTTTCCAACATGTTTTTATAATACCAAAAAGGCTGGTATTGTTAATTAATATTAAGACAGTTATTTTTATAATTTTGCTTACATACTATGTTTTTATATCTATAAGATTTTGAGTCATGAAATTGTTTCATCGGCATTGATTTTAATAGGTATTAAAGGTGATAAACACATCTTTGATTTATCTATTAAGTTCAGTAAGTATATGCTTAAAAACTGAATTCTCTATTATTTATCTCTCTCTAGGGGATTGTGTAGATTCTGGACCCCATACCAAGTCCTCCATGAGGTATTAGGAAATCATCACCACCTTTAAAATCATCAAGATATAGTGAACATAATTGATTACAACCACCAGCCCGAAGGTATCAGATCAATCATATTGGCTACGTAATTGACATTTGCAGGTCATACACAAAAATCTTTAGCGATCGCCTTAACAATGTATATCTTGTATAAATAGACATCATATCTAGTTAGAATCTATAAGTAACAATCAATTGCTCCGGTTCTGACTCACTCTTCTTATATACCAATAAAAGCTTGTCAGTTTCAAAACTATCGTATTTTTCATGTGGTTTGCTTTAAGACATGAATACATAGTAATATCTTGTTACGGCAGCATATTACAAACTAGCTTTCCGGGCGCGGCTCCGCCCGCGCGTATGTCGGTTATCGCGCGAAAACATTAACCTCTTTTGCGCAGTCCGATAAAAACTATCCTATGTTTTTTCCCGGGTCTCAAACTATCTCCATACCAAATTTCATTCAAATCGGTCCAGTAGTTTTGGCGTGAAAGCGTAACAGACAGACAGACAGACAGACAGACAGACAGACAGACAGAGTTACTTTCGCATTTATAATATTAGTACTGATACTGATAAGACGAGTATCGGAGGATAATGACGTTATATTTTATTTTTAGGTGCAGAATTTATAGTTAATCCGAGTGGAAAACTTGCGATAATATACCAAGGTTTCCGGTTCAACCAACACAGCTCCAGTAGAGATCACAAGGGACGCTTCGTGTGCTACCGCGCCCGTTATGGTTGCAAAGCACGTATCATGACTTTCTACAGAAAAGTTACATTCATGAAAATAGAGCATAACCATGAGTGACTTCAAAATATTTCAATAAAACATCTGCATCCACGTCTATTAGACACTTTCACCTTTTCTTCATTGCATGGCGTTATTGTGGTCATGCTGTTTGTGATATATTTTTCTTAAAAAGTAAGCAGGTATAATTATATGTTATTATGTGATTTGTTGTAAATCTCGTACGAGTTTCTTCTGATTATTATAATATTGAAAGTGTGTTTTTACTGCCAAGAAAACGTGATGTTGCTGATAATGGAGGTGTGGGTATTGCTAGATCATCATCATCAGCCGGAAGACGTCCACTGTTGAACAAATGCCTCCCCCATAAAACGCCACAAAGTACAGCTATTAGCCGCTTGTAACCATTTGCTACCCGCGACTTTTATAATGTCAGTCCATCTAGTGGGGGGCCTACCAACTCTACGTCTTCCGGTGTACCGTGGTACCCACTCGAGAACCTTTCTTCCCCATCGGTTATCGGTTCGTCGAGCAATGTAGCCCGCCCATTGCTAGATAATTATTGCTAGATAGTCACTGTAAATAATAATTGTAAATATATTTTAAATACTTATTACAAATACGCATAATAAATGAAATAGAAATCCAGTGAAAATCTAAAGACGTCATTTCTTAAAACTGTATTCATAATATCTTATTATTTACTACAATTACGAAAAATACCGCATGGGATTGTTATATATACTCTATCTTTATGTTAAAACGCATATGTAACGTTATGAGTTTTTATTTTATATTACATAAATATTCTACATTCCAATTTATTGGTTTTAGAGAATATAATCTACTCTAAATCAGGAAGACCAATCATGGTGGTATGCGGCTTCAGGTACTACAAGAACAACCGCTCGCAGGGGCTGAAAGCCACTTGGTACTGTCACCGGAGCAATCAAGGATGTACCGCATCACTCATCACCTACAATAATAGTATAACGTGCTTCAAAAACGAGCATACACATTAGCTGGATACAATTTATAAAATAATAATGTATTTGCTGAAAATCGAGGTAGATATTCTTAAATCACTATATGTCATTTTGTCACATGTTTAATATGATTCCAAGTATGAAAAACGTTTGGATAAGTAACACTGCCATGTCCTTAACCCGGCAAGACTCACCAGGAACACAGATGCTAACATTTTGTATCGTATATACTATAATTATAATCTTCGATCTGACAATACACCATCACAGATTTTCGTGTTGATGTTACGTTTTTATATTTTTTTAGCTGCAGATCGTAAAACACATTATTTTGTTAGGTGGTTGGAATGTTCAATTTAGTACTGATATACGTAAATATAAAATTTATTTAATTATGGTTAGGATTGTGCTTAACATCAAATGGGTCAACTAATCGCTTTGACAATATTTAATTTAAAACGAAATGATGAGGACATATTATTAGGTATCAAAGCAGGTACCGATGCTTATGAACTGATGAAAATACCTACAAAAAGTGAGCTATAACTCAACGGCAAGAACTAATCGCAGTACACAAACATCCTATTTAAAAGACTCCCGACAATTTATTAAAATACTGCAGTCGATCACAATGTCAACAACAACCTACATACGATATTATTCATAGTGATATTACTTAAGTTTGTCATAATTATTCAGTTCTAAAGAATCACTTTTATTATATGATTATCACTTTTCTTTCTTTACCGTCTTCCGTCAGGGAATCCTTCTGCGATGGCTACTATGGCTAGATATTAATGGCTAGTTAAGATGGCTAGTTATTAATTTATGAGTACTTTTTATCTTATAATAATTAATATGTTATTTTGATTTTGATACCAAATGATTGACATGTGTAATATTTCTTATTTTTTGAAAATAAACAAAAATTATCGTAATATCTTTTATTTTCTGATGAAGGCCGAAGAAGTTATGGACGGAGTCCGTTAAATATTTTAAGTAAACATGGAATTAAATTATAAAACACTTTAAAAAGTATAAAAATATATATATATCTAGTGATAATTCCGCCTAGTTTTCATGTTAAGCCTACGTGACGTCACAAACGCCACGCAAACAAACCGGAAGAATATTCGACTTGTTTCGCTTCTAAAAGAAATATCTTCAGGAGGTCTTGACTTTACGAGCCCACGATCGAGACTGTCTGTCTCGAAGTGTTTAATTAAAGTATTAATTTAATGTGATGTATTCTTAAAATACTTTTAAAAATATTTGTTATTATTTAATATGGATTTCCGTAAATCTATTAGTAATCTATTCATAAAATAAATAAAATTATATTACATGAGCTTTACTTGGTGTACCTTTAAATCCCTTTATTCCTCAGACTTTATCTGAAATACTTGTGTATGAGCATACATTTGATTCGCCTAGCAATAAATATATTATGTAACATTAGATACATGTATAAAATTCTAATAAATAATTACTTGCCTTTAAGTTTCTGTGAAAGATTGACATTTTAATAAAGTTGATTTATTAATAGAAATTCTTGGACGATTGATAACATTTTCTTTAAACTAATGTAATAAAAGTAGAATTTCTGCCAATATATTTCAAATGACATATTGCTTACAGTTCCGGTGTACACGACGACGCGGTTTGGGAAGCCAGCGATAATATTCGAAGATTACAGGTTCAATTTGTGTCGGGAGCACGGAGTCAGGAGGATTTGGAGGTGCTGGCGATGGCGTGATGGCTACTGCAGGTCGTCACTCACCACAATCAACAACATCATTGTCGCAATGCGCAAGGATCATAATCATTCTTCTCTTCCACCCAGATGACTCCAAGTTTATAAGTTGTAAAGGAACAATTAAGATATAGTTATGGATCTTTGGTAGATGTTTTGTGTTTTTTTTGTGTACATTCCTCAACTATATGAATTTGCGTTTGATTCATCATCATTGAATGTTAATGTACCTGTTAAGACATAGGTAGTCAATACGTCAAATACTCATTAAAAAGTTCAAAGATAATTACATAATAATTGAGATAAGACAGGAAGACAAGACACATAATTCCATTCGTCGCATATTGAATATAATTCCAAATAATTGCTTATCCTTATATATTGTATGGTTTACTGTAGTGAACCAGCAGGTAATTATTTATAACATACAAAATAAACATTCTTTATTTTTTAATAAGTGATTATTTTAGATACCATTCTATTACTAATATAATATTGTGTAATGATTTACTTGATATATAACATACAAATCTTCATAATATAAGAATTAATAACTTAAATAATTTAAAGAAAATTAATTATATAATAACATAAATTAATTAATAAGATAAATTTAAGGTTCAAATTTTGTCACATTTTATGTTTATATCAGTTTAAACATAGCATCGACGTTAAGTCTTTGTCCAATATATATGAAGATTAATTTAATTGAAATTCAAAAGGTTTCTCAACTGAATAGCCAATATTTTTTTTTTAAATATTTAATCATGTTATATATTATTTATTTCTTGGCGAAAACGTCCTTTTTTCTGGTAATTGTACTTTTATTTCAACAGTTAATTTATTCTCAATAAAACATTCATTACTAACTCATGTAATGTGTAAATGCTACGAGTACTTATAAAATATGTACAGAAAATAGTTTTTAAAGTACCGAGACGTTATCTTGGTTAAAATTAATTTCTTTAAGAATTAATTTAAAATTTATTTTTTGCATTAAAGTTTAACTAGTCATCTTCATAAAAATAGTAACCTTGAAATAAAAATATATATATTTTATCGTATAAAATTTTGTTTTAAACTTGCATACTATGATTTTGATTTACCAGTAACCAAAAGTAATCAATTATAGCAAACCTATAACTAAAAAATAAACTACAAGGATTACCGTAGTTTATCGTTGTACCATATGAATTTATCTTTGGTTGCCTGGTAGACATTACTTTGAGCGATAACACTGCCCATTATTTCAATTAGTAAAGTCATATGTTTATTTCAAGGTTGTTATTGCACTAGGTATAAAGTTTATATACAGATGTGATCTTACAAGTCCTGTGGAACTTTACAGGAACATTTGTTCTTATCCTGTAGGAAACTCAAATGCAGTGTTATAGGTAATATCACAAATAGTACTTACTGCAAGAACAGTGAGTTTTTAATATATAATTGTTACATTGAATCAGTGTTTTACTATTTTACAGGTCCATATTTCTGCCGATCCCGTCAAGGTGGACTTATGGTGAAATACAATGGTTTCCATTTTAGTAAGAACTCCTCTTCCGGAGATAAGATGAGATGGCGATGTACACGAAGTTACCTAGGATGCAAAGCTCATGTGTATTCCGTCGGTGACTACTTTGTGAAAATTATAAATAATCATAATCACGATCAACAATGAAAAGTCAACATATTTCAATAAATAAATAAATAAGTATCTCATTACTGTTAAAAATTGCGTCTGTTAAGTGGCTGGCCATTAAAACATTTGATGTATTTATTTACATGTGTGGATTGCTGGATAGAATTTGCATTCCTACTTCTCTTCGCCGGGAACCGATGGCGCCTGTCTGAATAAAGAGTGCTACAGTATCGATGTGTAATTTTTTTGTATAAATTTCAGAGTATCTTTTAACAGTTAGTTAAATTTTAAAAAATACTTTAAATTCATTTGCACAAAGCTTTGTTTCTGCGTTCTATATTTTTTTTTTGAAGTGTCGTCACCATCAACATTTTTTTTACTTTAATACGTGGAATGTCTTCTGTAGCGTATAGAATAGAATATACAAATAAAATAGTATCAGTTTTAAAGCTAAAATATTAAAAAATGAGTGACTGTCAAATTTTAATTATTTTTTTAGATTTGATCCATTATAACTTCAAAAGTTTTTAAGCTAATCAAAAAGGTTAATTGCTTGCATGGGATGCATATGACACGGGATATAAAAACATTTAAAATTATATACATACGTAACGTCCAGCCAGTTTCAGGAGAGAAGTAATAATTATGTTCTTACGTTGCAGATCCTGTTTTCATAACATCATGAAGAGGAAATACCATGGTGAGATGTGGCGGTTTCAGCTTCAGTAAACAGAATTCTAACGGCTCAAGAATCAGATGGATATGCTCCACCAACCATCACAAGGGCTGTCGAGCTTTTATACGTACATTTGATAAAGTCATTATAAAAATGTCTAATGAACACAATCATCCTTGCAGGAAAGATTTTTTGTTAAAACACTAACAGGCTGCGCAATAAATCACGTTACTTCGCCAGCGTTGAGTTTGTTTACAAAGGACAGTAACTTTACACGAAACAACCGTATTTTTTTCAGAACCTAAAATTCTAAGTAAACCAAAGATGATCCCAATACACTGTTGATAAATACTTCACTAATGATTAAAACACATATAAGGTATTATATTATTAATCAACTGACTTTCTAATAATTTTAAAAACAATATGATTAATGCTGGATTTCTGAAGTTTATTTATTTGTGGTTTCTCTATTCGTCTTATAACCTGTGAAAACGTCTTCTCGCACACTTATCTGAAAGTTGAACTTAGTTTAAACTCGGATTAACTGGAGAATGAGGGCCATCCATTAAGTACTAATTTGACGTTTTATCTCGATTGTTTTATCAATATCATCAGCGACTGTTCAGATTTAAAGTTTATATCTGTGGTGTTTATTATCTTACACCAAAATGTTGATTGAATTTCACGTATACACATTGCTTGAGCTTGTTTTTTTGCGTCCACTGTACCTACTTCATAGTAATTTTTTTTGGTGTCAGTTACGTGAACAATAATATGGTTAATTATCAAGAGCATGATCAATGTTGCACTTACTGGTCCAATAAATATATTTGTTCAAAGTTTGATAGATAAACAAAAAAATACTTTGTACACACTGTGCCACACGATCAATATAGGCAAACGCTATTAGTACTGTAGATATATTGAAAGTAGATTATTTACAGGCAGTAGTCCTTGAATTCAATGAAAAATGATGGTCATTACTCTACAGTCAATACCACGGAACTGGCAGGGAAGAAAATATTTTTTTTTCATGTTGATAAGTAAGCCTTTAACTGCAGGCTATTTTAACTCCCTCATTCAGGTCTATTTCCGCTCAAAATTTTGGCCGCCATTTTTACCCCTTAATTTTTTTAATAATTATTGTTCATCACCGTCTATCTCTTCCCTTATTTCTGTCAATCCAAAGGTTGTCGGTTAGAAATCGCAACATAGCGATAAGACCGGCCGTTGTACTACCATAGAAAACTATTCCTAATAAGTGTAATTTACTTTTACTTGGTAAACAATAAAGAATTTTTGTATTGTATCGTAATATCTATGGACTGTCGTGCCGCAAGTCCATGGTTCGATCCACACCGCCGCGCCGCTTTACCACATAGTGCTAGAGCATTTTACGAATGTCCGCTTGGCTAGCTACTACCCTCAAGTAGAAAATCTGACGTCAAGCACCCAACGGTGTGTTCCGGCAGCGATCCTCGAGAGCCTGTAAAATTACACGCACAGACTTTACAACTCGTATGTCTCAGAGTGCCGGGTGTCACTTGTGACCAAATGCATCTGTTATAGGTAGCGGTTGGTATGCTTAACAACAGGTGGGCCTCGTGCTTGTTCTATGAAAACAAAACATTTTTGTACGTTGCAATGTTACAAAATTTTCTATAAAACCTACGCCAGTACTATTCCCTGTGGGGTTGGTGATATGGGAATAGTCAAATTTGAAATTGTTGTTTAACTATTATAGATAACAATGATATAGTTCAAGTAATGTCTTATTAATATATTGCAGGAATAGTCTTCGTCAAGTCTCGCCACGGTAAATATATGTTGAAATGCGGGGGCTATACCTTCACAAAGCAGTATGCAATAGGTCCTAAGGCGAGGTGGATATGTTCAAGAAACAGCGGCCGGGGATGCAAAGCTCTAATACGCACGTACGAACAAGACATCGTATATATTCGTAACGAACACAATCATGCTCCATTATTGTCTTAAATATAGGAAGAAACCTTGTCATAATATATAATTTTATTTTATATTGCCGTAAACCCGTGAAACTATTTATTTATTAATACATCATTATTAGTTTTTAGTTTATTGAGCCGTCGGTGTTGAATAAAACGTAAAAAAAATTACTTACCGCAGCAAAAAAAAAACAATCCTGACTTCAATAATAAGCGTTTAATTTTAGGTATAGTATGCTGATGATGATTTTGTTTATTATACTTCCTGACATACATGAGTATAAAAATTTCTTCATCAGCTTTTAGCTTTGTCAATTCAAGAGTTATACTGTCTGTTTAGTTTTCAGCACTGATGTGCTAGCTGAACGAAGTATCTAAATGGTGTAATTAAGAGATGTAAATACCCAAGTGATGTAAATATTTTTTTCATCCTGAGAGATGAAAAAGGCAGCATAATTATTACTTCGTAATGGATACCAGTTGCGCACGAAAAGACTCACTATAAATGAATCTTTAGTTTGGCGCTGTGCTCATTGAAAACATATGCGTTGTCAAGGATGTCATTATTATTAGACAGAATAAATAAATTACAAATGAAAAAAATACATTATTGCAACTTATTTCTTACTAAAATAGAAATGATAAAAACTAAAAATTTTATATAAAAACTATATTATTTTATAGATGCATTATAAACTATATTATTTTATAGATGATTTAATGCTTGATATACCTGTAGCAGTATCTGCCTTATATAGGCAGATACTGCTACAGGTATATCAAGCATTAAATCAATATTGAACATTATTATAAATATAACTTGAAGATGTATAATTGCATTCATATATTTACTATGAGGTTTAATGTAAGTGAGTGTGATTGTTATCAAGACATAGCCGTTTATATTTTATATACCATAAAGACATAAAAATTGTATAGTTTTTTTTAAAAAATTTTTAATGCCATAGGAGAACAAATACGTTAGCGGTTTAAAGTATCAAAGTTGAGTTGTGGAATATAAATGACAAATACCCACAATTGTAGTAATTGATGAGCAAGGTCAATGTTTAATAGTGGGCGTATTTTGGCTGATAATACAAACTAAACTATATTCCGATGTAATACACAAACCCATTATTTTAAGTACTCTTTATTGATTTGCATCAATGAAACGTAACTCATCGCTCATTTTATTAGTGCTTAACAAACTCGGTATCCACAAATTTATCAACGGTTGAAATTCTTAAATAACGCTAAACAAAAAACTTAACTACCTATATTAAGTTTATTAGTGCATATATAGAATGATAAATGATAAGTTATAAGTAGATAATTAAAACCGGAATTATAATACATATTTATTATTATTGTCCAAATTGTGATATTACACATATGCACACGGAACGTGTTATTGTCCAAGTATTTTTGAATTGTTCTTGTAATTGTGCAATGTAAATAACTTGCTAGTGATTATGCACATTATTCATCTTTGTTATCTGGTCTTGGTCTGTATGGACGACCGCTCGACATTTCTTACTGGTGTGTTTTGTACAAATCCATCGCTTCCTCGGCCCGGATGATGATTGAACGTAGAATCTATGTCCCTCGAAGCTAAGCAGTGCTGTTCCACGTTCCGACCTTACATAACTCGCTGCAATCACAACAATACACATTATTGTCTGTTTGAATATATTATTATATAAATCTAACCCAGATTACTCAGTCTTGGTACCTGCGGCACAGATTATGTTATCTACTTGTAGTTACTACCACACCTTCCTGAACTGAAGAATCTTGGAATAACAATGGATCGCTATATGAGGTGGGATCAACAGTTACAAATTACCAGTCGCAAGCTATTTGCCGCAGCAGGATCCTTAAAAAGGTTGCGCAACTTTCTTCCAACAGCCACTAAAATTGCATTAGCTCAATCTCTATTACTTCCAATTCTTGACTACGCTGATGCCTGCTATCTCGATCTCACGGAGGAACAGCTAGATAAACTTGAGCGTCTTCAAAATGTTTGTATTAGATTCATATTTGGTTTACGCAAATATGATCACGTCTCTCAGTTTTGTTCTAAGCTCAATTGGCTGACAATACGTTTTCGCCGGAATGCTCATAATCTCAGTCACCTTTACAATATATTGTTTAATCCTACATCCCCGCGCTATCTCAAGGAACGTTTTGATTTCCTTCACTGTTCTTCATACACTTTAAGGTCATCAGAAAATCTTACACTTGAAATCCATCCTCATACGAGTTTGTTTTATAGCAAATCTTTCACTATTCAGGCTGCTCGCTTATGGAATTATCTTCCTGTATCTATAAGACAAGCACCAACTCTCAGAATGTTCAAGGATCAAGTAAAAAAGTTTTATTTTTCCAATTAATTTTGCACTACATTTTTGAAAATTTCTAGGCTTTATATGGGATAATATTATGATATATATTTTTATATGATTTATTTATACATGTATATCATTATCTATTTATGTATGTTGATATGTATATATATATATATATATATTTATGTGTGTATTTATTTATTTTAAAAACTTACATGCTATTTTTATACATTTGTTTAGAAACACTAATAAATTTAGTTTTATTTTTAAAATATTTTTGTGAATTTGTACTTTTTCATTGTTAATTGTTAGACTACACCCGCCCCAATAGTTTTGTTTATTCAACTCCATCCTAAGGTTGCCTGGTAGAGATCACTTTTAGTGATAAGGCCGCCCATTGTAACACTATGTTATTATTATTTAATTAAATCTTATGATGTAAACTTTAATATTTTAAATGTGGTGTAACAATAAAGAGTTTTCTATCTTTCTATCTAACTATAAATGTAAAGGACTAACTGTTACTTTGCAGTAGGGTTCGGCCAAAATACATATTGATTAGAGAAATAATTAATGGAACGCATTAGGGTTCATACAATTTTAAAGTTTTACATTATAACTTGCAGTACTTCATCTACTTTCCAACTTACTTTATATTAATGTGAGATTTCTTCATAAACATGAAAAATTTAATGTAGAGTAAGTATTTTTGTTAATTATGGAAATCTTCAAGTTATATTTATAATAATGTTCAATATTGATTTAATGCTTGATATACCTGTAGCAGTATCTGCCTTGACTATCTTGCCTTAAGGCAGATACTGCTACAGGTATATAGTAAGTTGGAAAGTAGATGAAGTACTGCAAGTTATAATGTAAAACTTTAAAATTGTATGAACCCTAATGCGTTCCATTAATTATTTCTCTAATCAATATGTATTTTGGCCGAACCCTACTGCAAAGTAACAGTTAGTCCTTTACATTTATAGTTAGATAGAAAGATAGAAAACTCTTTATTGTTACACCACATTTAAAATATTAAAGTTTACATCATAAGATTTAATTAAATAATAATAACATAGTGTTACAATGGGCGGCCTTATCACTAAAAGTGATCTCTACCAGGCAACCTTAGGATGGAGTTGAATAAACAAAACTATTGGGGCGGGTGTAGTCTAACAATTAACAATGAAAAAGTACAAATTCACAAAAATATTTTAAAAATAAAACTAAATTTATTAGTGTTTCTAAACAAATGTATAAAAATAGCATGTAAGTTTTTAAAATAAATAAATACACACATAAATATATATATATATATATATACATATCAACATACATAAATAGATAATGATATACATGTATAAATAAATCATATAAAAATATATATCATAATATTATCCCATATAAAGCCTAGAAATTTTCAAAAATGTAGTGCAAAATTAATTGGACAAATAAAACTTTTTACTTGATCCTTGAACATTCTGAGAGTTGGTGCTTGTCTTATAGATACAGGAAGATAATTCCATAAGCGAGCAGCCTGAATAGTGAAAGATTTGCTATAAAACAAACTCGTATGAGGATGGATTTCAAGTGTAAGATTTTCTGATGACCTTAAAGTGTATGAAGAACAGTGAAGGAAATCAAAACGTTCCTTGAGATAGCGCGGGGATGTAGGATTAAACAATATATTGTAAAGGTGACTGAGATTATGAGCATTCCGGCGAAAACGTATTGTCAGCCAATTGAGCTTAGAACAAAACTGAGAGACGTGATCATATTTGCGTAAACCAAATATGAATCTAATACAAACATTTTGAAGACGCTCAAGTTTATCTAGCTGTTCCTCCGTGAGATCGAGATAGCAGGCATCAGCGTAGTCAAGAATTGGAAGTAATAGAGATTGAGCTAATGCAATTTTAGTGGCTGTTGGAAGAAAGTTGCGCAACCTTTTTAAGGATCCTGCTGCGGCAAATAGCTTGCGACTGGTAATTTGTAACTGTTGATCCCACCTCATATAGCGATCCATTGTTATTCCAAGATTCTTCAGTTCAGGAAGGTGTGGTAGTAACTACAAGTAGATAACATAATCTGTGCCGCAGGTACCAAGACTGAGTAATCTGGGTTAGATTTATATAATAATATATTCAAACAGACAATAATGTGTATTGTTGTGATTGCAGCGAGTTATGTAAGGTCGGAACGTGGAACAGCACTGCTTAGCTTCGAGGGACATAGATTCTACGTTCAATCATCATCCGGGCCGAGGAAGCGATGGATTTGTACAAAACACACCAGTAAGAAATGTCGAGCGGTCGTCCATACAGACCAAGACCAGATAACAAAGATGAATAATGTGCATAATCACTAGCAAGTTATTTACATTGCACAATTACAAGAACAATTCAAAAATACTTGGACAATAACACGTTCCGTGTGCATATGTGTAATATCACAATTTGGACAATAATAATAAATATGTATTATAATTCCGGTTTTAATTATCTACTTATAACTTATCATTTATCATTCTATATATGCACTAATAAACTTAATATAGGTAGTTAAGTTTTTTGTTTAGCGTTATTTAAGAATTTCAACCGTTGATAAATTTGTGGATACCGAGTTTGTTAAGCACTAATAAAATGAGCGATGAGTTACGTTTCATTGATGCAAATCAATAAAGAGTACTTAAAATAATGGGTTTGTGTATTACATCGGAATATAGTTTAGTTTGTATTATCAGCCAAAATACGCCCACTATTAAACATTGACCTTGCTCATCAATTACTACAATTGTGGGTATTTGTCATTTATATTCCACAACTCAACTTTGATACTTTAAACCGCTAACGTATTTGTTCTCCTATGGCATTAAAAATTTTTTAAAAAAAACTATACAATTTTTATGTCTTTATGGTATATAAAATATAAACGGCTATGTCTTGATAACAATCACACTCACTTACATTAAACCTCATAGTAAATATATGAATGCAATTATACTCTCGGCTTTAAGAAGATTTAAGTTATTAAACTTTTTATCTAAGTACGCGTTTTATTCGAGTTTATAAATTAGTAAAAATGGACTAATCTTAATTGTAGTTAAGTAACGGGAACATACAAATTTGTATCCACGGTGTACTTATACTTTTCTATGACGTTCAAACGTATCGTTTTGGAATAAATACATTGGGCCTTCGGTGTTGAATAAAACGTAAGAAAAATTACTTATCGCAGCAAAAAAAAAACAATCCTGACTTCAATTATAAGCGTTTAATTGTAGGTATAGTATACTGATGATGATTTTGTTATTATACTACTTAACATTCATGAGCATACAAATTTCTTCTTCAGCTTTTAGCTTTGTCAATTCAAGAGTTTTACTGTCTGTTTAGTTTTCAGCACTTATATGCCAGCTAAACGAGGTACCTACAAGTGATGTGAATAAATTTTTCATCCTGAGAGATGAAAAAGACAGCATAAATATAACTCCGTAATGAATACCAGTTACACAAGAAAATACTTACTAAAAATGAATCTTTAGTTTGGCGCTGTGCTCATTGAAAACATATGCGAAAAAAAAAAAAAAACATACAAAAGCTACTACGGGTATATCAAGCATTAAATCGACATTGAACATTATTACATATATAACTTGTAGATTTTAAAGTTTTATAAAACCCTATTGCGTTGCTTTAATCATTTCTCTAATTAATTTGTAATTTGGCGAACCCTACTGCAAAGCAACAGTTAGTCCTCTACATTTATAGGCGTCGATGCGCGATGGTGTGGTAGTAGATTCTTGGTTGTGAAACAAAAAATAATGTATATTTTGTGATTGCAGCGAATTATATAAGGTCACAACGTGGAACAGCACTGCTTAGCTTGGAAGGGTATGCATTCTGTGTCCAATCATCATCCGGGCCAAGGAAGCGATGGATTTGTACAAAACACAACAGTAAGAAATGTCGAGCGGTCGTCCATACATACCAAGACCAGATAATAAAGATGAATAATGTGCATAATCACCAACAAATTATTCACATTGCACAATTACATTAACAATTCAAAAATACTTTGTCAATAACACGTTCCGTGTCCACACGTGTAATATCTTAGTTTGGGCAATAAAAATAAATATCATAATTCGTGTTTTATATACCTACTTATAATTTATATTTTATCATTATATAAATTAATAAAATTATAAACAAAGGTAGTTATTTTTTTCTCGTTAGCTTTAGTCAACTTTTCAAACGTTCATAAATTTGTTAGCACTTAGTTTGTTAAGCACTAATAAGTTAATTAAAAGATATACCTAAGTTATGTTTCATTAATGCAAAACAATATAGAGTTGTAAAAGAGAATGGGTTTGCGTACATATTACTTCTGAATAAATACAATGTTCCCAAGAATAAGCTGAATAAAATGGATGGATCGTGTCAATATCTTTTATACCTTTAAGATAAATATTGAATATAAACAGTACGTCTTGATAAATATTTATACACTTATATTAAACCTCAAAGTAAATATCTTAATGCAATTATACTCATTGTTTTAAGAAGATTATAAATAAAGAAACTTACGCGTTTCATTTGAGTATATAAACTAGTAAAAATGATAAACAATTTTCAATTTAGTTAAGTAAAGTAAGTAAAGGGAACATAAAAATTTGCATTCAAGATGCCCATACTTTTCTATGACGTAACGTTTTAGAATAAATACATAAATTCCTACAAATAACCGCTGATAACAATGTACCCTAGTATTTCATTAATAAATGTATTTAGTTGATACAGTTCTTATTCATTAGATAAACTATTACTATTCTTCACAAGCTTTCGGCTTTGCGTTCTAGTTGTGAGCCGCCTAATCAGCTTTTTCTATTATTTTCAGCACAGATAAGTCGGTTAAATGAAGTCACTTTCAGTGATGCTAATCAATTCAGCATTCTAAGGAATCCACAGGGTTGCATATTAATTCGCAATGGATACCAGTTTCACAGGAAAAGCAAAATAAAAATGGCTCTATTAATTGGCTACTTACTGTTATTACCTACAGTGGGTTGATAACCAAAGAAAGATTGCATTCATGTAACTCTGACTTTATTAAAGTAAGAATAAAAAGAGAACTGACAATTTGTAAGGAACGAGCGGCTACAGAGCTCACACCTATACGAACGTTATACGCTGAGTTTATAAATACCTTGACATCAAAGGAAATACATTCGCAAGCAATTCCAAGTTTTTCAAGCGTAAAATCAACATTGTACAATATAAGAAAAAAAGCTCGTGGGTTGCAATAAAATTAATAATAAAATACACTTTACATTGTATATATTTGGATTACCTATCATCAAAAGATTTCCCAAAGTTGTATTGTAGTATATGATAACATTGGAAGTATATTGAATTGGTAATATTCCTAGTGAATATTGAAATTTAATTGAATCCGTATTCCGTGGCTGTTATTTTTGCTTCTCCTAGATCGATACAAAGTCGAAAAGTTCTATGACAATATAAAAATATAAAATACTTTATTTCATAATAAAAATTACAAAATGTGTTAATTGGTGAAACACTGCCTTTTGCTTTAGTTTTGTTGACATTAATGAGAGTAGTGTACAAGATTAATATAAAAAGTTGGTTATAAGCGACACGCTCTTTAGCTTTGGTGACGAGTTATGATGACATAATGATTAAAGGGAGTTCATAACTAGCGCAGGAGTTTTATGTGTTCTAACTATAATTTCAAGTGATAAAATATATTTAATGTAAGTTCTTACATTTATTTACTACACGACCCCGTGGGTTCGTGGGTTGTCGAAATTGCTTACTTCATATCTACCTATACTATGTGACTTAGAGGAAGGAGATGATGGACATAGTAAGTTTTGTTTGGTATCTGAAGAAAGCAGCAGCAATGAAGATGTACCTCACTGCCGCAGCGTTCGTCACAACACCCCCCGCCATGCTCCCGCTATCCACGACATCGCGTTGGCTTCGGCTCGAGCACATTGAGCTGCCGCCCGCAGATCAAAACGTGACGCGGCCGTGCGGGAAGTACTACACTTAAGATCCTGAAGAAGGGTTCCGAAACAATTGTTGATTGTGATATCGATTCTCAGTAAGTTGTTGATGCTTTAATAGACGTGTATTTACAATCATCAGAATTATCATGTTCCTGGCTAGTTCAACGTGTTGGTTGATGAGATATATTTTCACGAATTTTAACAACACAACGGGTGGCTCATGACTATATTATAGAAAGGTTTGGTGTCACTTTTGTGTCTGCCCGCTTACAAGACGCCTAATCTTCTTCATAGTGTTCCCCTTGAAGAATATTTTTTTTGTTTCGCTTCTTTTTGTTATATTTTTACAGTATCCAATTTGTCGTTTTCTAAAACACGTAGTGGGAAGCTTGTGCTGATTTTCAATGGGAACAAATAGCGTTTAATACATGACGGTTCATGAACATATGGGTATTGCAATAATTCAAATAAAGGATGCAAAGCTTCTATCACTACTTATGATGATACAATAATCAAATTTAATGGAAGTCATACTCTTTAATATTTATGAGATAAGAACCCATTTTCAATGTTTAAAAGGAACCATTCTTAGCAAATATTTTATTAATAAAATTTAAATTTCCTAGTCAATGTGGCAGTTTGTATGTTGCTTTACCTCTTAAATTAATTTCAACACCAACTAAAAAGAACTAAAAGCATTAATTTTGATATTATTGTTTCAGTCAAATACGTAAAGTCGAAGCGAGGGAACAAATTGGTCAGCATTGACGGCTTCACATTCTGCGTTAAAAGTTTTTGTGGAAGTAAGACGCGTTGGATTTGCTCAACTCACAACAACAGGAGGTGTAAAGCAGTAGCACATACTATTGATAGCAATATTGTAAAATTGAACAATGAACATAATCATTTGCGGAGTTTACAACGCCTTTATGATGCTTAGTTTCAATTTAGAAAATAAATACCTTGCTAAATTATTTGCTTTATTAACTGTGAGTAGCAAAACGATCATGAAATGATACTGCGGGATTTAAACGTCGTCAACGCGAATTTCCTAGAAATAATACTTAGTTTCTAGGTACCTGTAATCATGCCATTCATTATGTTTTACTATTATTTATCGAATTTTCTTGCAGACTTGCCCGCAGCAGAATCCACTGGCAGGTCAATAAATTGTTTAACTGTTTTACAGCAGGTCCCAATTTTTTATCATTATGTTCGCTATATGTACGTAAACACGCATTATTAGGGTGGCATTAACGTACTACTTTGTTTATTTAAACGTATCCAGTTTTATACAGTTAATGATGAAAAACACTTCTTAAATAACTTTTTTTTACAATGACTTCAGATATCTTCGTTTTCCTATTATACACATAAGTAGTAGTTATTAATTAAAGTCACGAAGATTTTTCTGTCTTATATCCCATCTCACCGTCGTCCGTATCGTTGGGTCGCAAGGAACAATATGCTTTCTCTAATACTTAACCCAAAATACCCAACTCAAATTTCTTGAGTGTTCCTAAACAAAACTAATAAAATAAAATAAAAACATTAGTTACAACTAATTTAAAAATTGTATTTTTAATATGTTCTTGAGTTGCGTATTGTGTGTTGTTAAACAAAGGATAATGTTCCGAACCTACTTATGGTATAAAGCCATAAAACCGTCAATACATTGCCATCACACAATAAAGTCATGTTTGTTAGTTTCTTGTAATGGCAATGCATTAGCAGGATCTTCAATTATCTAGTCTGCGTGGGATGAAACTACAGATATTAGAACCGGAATTGTTATAAGAAGAAAACTTGAAAAATTAATTCTTGTTCTGAAATCTGTGGATGAAACGATTGGCTGATAGGGTGTTTCAAATTGGTCTAACAAAAATATTGCAGAAATTAAAGCTGACTGAAATGCGAAGGGAATATGTACTTCTTGCCCACGATAGTAAAAGTTTTTGTGGTTGCCTCCCCGCAACTTATAAAACGGTGTGAAAACTGTTTAAATCTGGGCTCCGGCTACGATCGGACTGTTGATCCTCTTGTTTCGGATTTTTCTTCGAATCGTCACTCAAAGAAAATAATAATCCAAAAATATAAAAACAAACTTTTCTGCCCCAACGGCTGTTAGGTCTGTGTGCTATGTGCCCTACACACAGCACTGTAGAGAAACGCCGAGCATGGCCCTCTCTAGAGCTCGCTGAGAGAGTTTGAACTTACTAATGTGGGTACTTGCGTTTCAGTGGACACCATTTTGATTGCCTTGCTGATTATGTAACGTGTATTTTAATGTTTACCACTCTTTTTATAATGATACAGTTGGTTGGTTATTTTGAAGGACTTTCATGGATTTAAAAACGTAGAACCTTATGACTGCCCTGTTCATTGAAATTTGAGATGTGATGAGTATTTCCATATAAAATATAACTACAATAAGTCTAGCGGCGCCATTTTTGATTGGATAAGTTTCTTTATTAAACTGGGTTATACCACAATTAATGTAGGGTACATTTAATTAAATTGATTCGTACATAAAAGTTTGTATAATTTATCAACAATAAGACAGATGTTACAGATTATGTATAGGTTATAAATTGCGTATCTACTTGTTTACTGTCGGTATTTGTTTGAATATAGTAAACATGAAATTTGTATTTATTATATCTTATTATCATACCTTATAAGCCATATTAATGAGCTCGCGTAAATTAAATAATTATATCTTATATATATATATATATATATATATATGTTATATATATATACTTATTTATATTTGTTCATATAAAGGTGTACTTTAATTTGCTACATTATATCCTACTGAAAGCCTTTATTTAATCAGTAATTTATTATCTGTGCGAAAATTATACATTTTACAGACAGTGTTAAAAAAACACAGCACACTACCTTACAATGACAGTATAGAGAAAAGAAGAAAGAAGAAATATGTCTTGCAGGTCCCCTATGTAAAGACTACCTTTGCAAGTTGGCAGTACAATAAACGCTCAGTACAACTATATAATAAAATAAATACAGAACTTAAAATTTACGCTAAACCTTATTATGAATGTAAAAAAATTATAAATAAATATAAATAATTGAATTTCTACTATTGATTACAACGAGACGGAAACACTTTTGCAACAACTTACATTAATAAACACAAGTAATATAATAAATAATTCAACATAAACAGAAATTTAGAAATTTAAAATATACATAAACACACACACACGCACACACATACACACACACACACACTGACACACACGCACATATACAAACACATACACAAAAACCAGTTACATAAAATCAATAAAACACATAAAAAAAAAAATAATAATAATAATTCAAGCAATTAAGTTAACACATTGGTTACTACATAGTATGTATGTATTAGATATGGAAGAGCGGAGGCTCCTACTACAGGCATTTTATACTTAAAAGGAGACTCCTGACACTTGTTTTGTGTAACGTTAATCTTTGAAACAAAATAAAACAATTTTGAATTTTGAATTTTTGAAAAATCTTTTATGATATAGGTAATTTACGTTTTAATGGGTTTTTTTTCTTATCTATATGAGTATAATCTTTATGGTTATATTGATAGACCTCCTTCCATATCTGTAGATCAATATCCCTCTGTAAAGGGATGTCTGGAAGAGATCGCTTTCAGCGATAAGACCGCCCATTGTCACACCTTTCTTATTTATTATGTTTTAAGTTAAACGTTTGTAAAATTCCTGTGTGTCAATAAAGTGTTTTATGTATCTATCTATCTTGAAACTAATCTAGGTAAGAACATTTGATTTTGGAAAAATTACATACGATATCTTCTATTTACTAACAAATTCTGAGAACGCTGATTAAATATGTAATTTCTTCAGTTATAATGAAACCCAAGAATATTTTTT
Organism: Plagodis dolabraria; assembly: GCA_963854805.1. NCBI lineage: Eukaryota > Metazoa > Arthropoda > Insecta > Lepidoptera > Geometridae > Plagodis > Plagodis dolabraria. Next base: position 9,798,185 of record OY978445.1, on the reverse strand, counting down.
CTTTTTCGGACTGAACTTTAACCTATTTTGTTTGTCTATAAATACCGGCATTACCAGTGTAGTTAGACAATCAGACCCCTCATACTTAACCGTAAATTGGTTGCAGAATCTGAAATGATATTATCTTATTGCAGATCAAACCAGTTACAAATTTGATGTAAAACGCGGTGGCACACGTCTAATTTATCAGGATTATACATTCCACCGGACTAACAAATCAAGCAGGACCTGGACGTGCTCCAGGAGGAGAACCAAGGGATGCGCTGCTAAAGTGAAACTTTGTGATACTTATTTGCTAGTAATGGAATCGGAACATACACATCCTCCGCCAGTATTATAAAATAAAGGTCAATATTAAATCTATGCTACAAAAAATCAATTAATGTAGAGAAAAAATCTACAAACAACATTTTATACGCCCTTAAAGGAATTCAACTAATCGGCAAGTGCTCTAAATTTGAGTTGCAGGATTTAATGCAGTACTATAAGACAGACGAACAAGAATGTAACTTAATAATCTACAGTCATCGAGCTAAGAGCAACCTTTAACATAATTATTTAATGTTACAAGACGAGTGTTAAGCATAATCTTTTAATATTATCGATATATAGAAAAGTAAATACACATAAAAATTACCGACTTTTCCTTTGGTGGATAGATGCTCTAACAATTTCATTTCAAAGAAAGCGTTGAGATGAGATATAACTCGAATTATATCCGTCATTATTATCCACATATTTTCTAATTGATAACTAAATCGTCCTGAAAGGAAACAATGAATGAGTGTAGATACACTCAATGTTAATGTACCTACATTACATAATTAGCTTTGGATTTGTTTATACAAAAATAAATTATCTAACCCGCGCTTGACATATTGTACTTTTCTGTGAATTTGTTTTCAGTATTCATCCATGTAAACCCATTTTTATTTAATATTTTAAACACAAATAAAGTGACTACTGGCGATGTCTAATGGGTACCAAAAAATGTATTGCGTGATTCATTATGTCGTTTGGTGGACTTGTGACATTCAAATTTAGACTACTCATTATCCTTCTAGTTACAATATTATATCTAAACGAGGATAATTAATATTTTGTATTCCAGCACAATGGGTAAGCAACAAGGCTGGCAAGACTCTGGTCATATTCAACGGCTATACTTTCTACTGGAATAAAGACGAGAGAAACAGAAGTAGATGGCGGTGCACTTTGACCCGCAAATGCACTGCTGAGTTTACGATGGCTATCGATGGTACTACAATCAAGCCTTCTCTAATGCACACTCATGAGCCGCCCACGTATATGATCACCAATGGAATTTACCATAAAATCTAAACAGTCACTCATTTTAATTTATATCAGCTAATTTAAAAGTAAAATTATATTTCCTAATAAAAATATATAAATATTTATTTAATTAAGAAATAAATTATAATTATATAAATTAATACAGTTGCTGTCAATAAAGTTCTTAAATGTAACATTACGTGTCATGCAAACCTATATTAAAGTAAGTCATTAAAGGTATCTTGGCTTAGCCACACTGCACTGTTACAATATAACGTCAATGATTTATCTCGTGTATACATACAATGTATTATATAATTAATTTTTATTCCTAAGCTCTTATAAGCATTGATAATTTAGCAAATTATGGATATCGATATAATTTGCACAAAATTACTTCCCATCACTACTGTAATGTGAGCGGTTGTGGTGGCTAAGCCATTTAGAACGCGTTTTGATGAAGAGAAAAATTGGCTAGAATTTCTACCGTTTGGGTTAGTTTCTCGAAGATATAAAGTGACATAAAATTTTGAACAGTAATTAATTTGTAATGTTTTTCAGTGACTACATAATAATATAAATGATCCGTCTAGGAGCATATTACCATTTGATGCCTTTGCGAAAATTAAAAATACAGCGGACATGTTATTTTCAATACGTGCAGCTATTTAAAAATAGTACTTTACTAGCAATAATTATAAAATAACAATGAATTACAGATATAATCACAAACCAGAATAGATAGATATCAGAATACTAAAATACCTTAAAAATCGTACGACCTCACCTTGATGCATAAAAGTAGGTACTTACCAACGTATATTCTTCCAATTAGAAAGTACCTAATTTTAAATTGACTGTTCATCTTAACATATTAAGATTGAAAGTGCCTTTTGCAAATTTGCAAACCTGTTGCTCGGAGCAGTCGGAGCTGATTTGCAAGCTCAATTCAGGTCCTATATTTTTTTTTTGTTCGTGTGGAAAATGCCTTTACGCATTCCCGTCCACCAAAGGGGTGGTGGGCGGGATATGTCCGGCTCGACACCAACTACTACCACAGCAGCAAGTGAAACCCTACCGACTAAAAACCACACGGTGTTCCTACAGGACGCCTTAATGCTTGGGCCACGGGAACGTTTGCGAACTCTACCGTGGCCCACGCAGCGTTAGCCCACTTTAGGTCCCAATCTCGTGTTGAGGCGAAGCTGGAGCTACTTCGCTTTCATCGTCCTTGAGGGGCACGCGGAAACACCGCGCGGCAGTCACCCCTTGAACTGCCGCCAGACCTCGGTTATGGGGGATGAAGTAGGGCATAGAGTCTCCTCCGCTGCCCTGTTCTCCGTTGATGGATTGGGAGGTTTGACGTTATCTCCCGCTCCCTTTCTGCCACCTCCTTTAACAACATCACTTCTTCACAGAAGGTGATGCCCGCGTTCCACGTCGTCTCACTCTCCAGCATGGCTTTCAACAACGCCGCTAGAGACACGTCATACCCCACTACTGCGGTGAGTTCACGTCGCTGTGCATCCCACGCCGGACAGATTTCTAGCGTGTGTTGAGCTGTGTCCTCCCCGCAGTCACAATGATGGCACTCGGTCGTCAGTTCCCTTCCGGCTATTTTGCATAGATACTTGCCGAAGCAGCCATGCCCCGAAAGTACCTGCACCATCCGGAAGGTATGCGAGCCGTGTGCCCGGTCCACCCAGTCTTGCAGTACCGGGCAAACTGCCTTAACAGTCCAGCTACCAGCTCTAGGTTGGGCCAGCCGCTCCCTCCATTTCCCTAGCATGGACTTTCGAGCTTGGAATTTCCACATTTCAACCACCCTAGGCAGGGGATGCTCACCTCGGAGGCGAAGCCCCACGCGCCAATAGTACATCAACGCGTAGTACTCCGCCTCTAGATCCCACGGAGGGGATTCAATTCAGTTCCTGTATTAACATATAGGAAATTTTAAACGAGTCCACGATATAAATAAATTACACGCGGTGAAGCCACGGAAAGGTGCTAATTTTTATATTAATACATATAATTTAACTCCATTGTTGCTGGCACCAGGTTTCTAGAATAAAATTTATAGCAAGACCCGACAACACTCGGTGCCTCTCATATGCGTGAAATGCTAGTAGTGTGAAATACGCTCCTACTGCAAGTCAAAATGAATATAATTTTGATATGAATGAAAAGCTTTTTCTGGTGCAAATTTATTTTTAACACTCAATGCGTTAGACAATGTGTTTCTTATTTTTAGTTCCTCCTTACTTAGATATAATCTGTGATGCATAGCAGTGTCTCTGTAACGAATTGAAAGGTATATATTTTATTGTCACAGTTACATTCGTTGTATCCCGCGGAAAGAGATTGCTTAACGTTGAAGGATACACATTCTGCGTTAAAAAAAACTGTGATTAAGACGCGATGGAGATGTTCTACACACAACAATAAGAAGTGTCGAGCAATCGTCCACACATATGGAGACCAAATCATAAAGATAAAAAAATATTCATAATCATAAACGAAGAGAATATTTACCAATAGGATAGGCTGATGGATCTACTCGTATATATATAGCTCATGATATAGTGATGTATGTATACATATGTTGTGGAATTAACTTCTTATTAATTTGATCCTGTTTTTCTTGCTGATATATAAGTAAGCCTTTGACTACAATTTCACCTGATGGTAAGTGATGATGTGGTCAAAGGTGTTATGAATTACTGGCTCTAAAAGGTAGCTAAACACCGGTATTTTTTTTATTTCAAGGTGGTAGCCTTTATCCCGGCAGGCACTCGCAAAATGCCATATCACCATGCAAAAGTCGATAAATAGTTGACGTTTTATACATAGTATTAATAACATTTGTTGTTTCTTTACTAATAAAACATATATATACTTATTTTCTTCTGGCATACCTGTTGCAGATTGCTAGCTTTGCTTTTGTGTAGGTAGTTAGATCATAATATCATTTAGCTTTATCTGTACATGGATCATGGGTCTTGTAAAACCTTCTCCGGTAGGTATTCAATAGTAAACTGTGACTTTTAAAGGAATTCCTAATGACAGGAAAAATATTTGGTTAAACCATTTAACCTATACGTACTCAGCCCACAAAAAAGATTTTTATTTTTTACTATAATATATAATTAACAATTGCAACATTATGATATATTATTATTCTTTTATTCTAAAAGCTTTAACCATTAAATTAGTTATATTTTCCTTAAATAAATACAAATACTTAATGATAAGTTTTAAGAAAACTTCGGTTATGATTAATATAAAATTTACAGTAATGGGGGTTTGCAGGAGCGATAAATGGTTTTTGTGTAATGTGATTTATTTAAGAAGGAAACTTCTATAGTAAAACGATAACACCACATTAGCTTAAAGCTTATTGTATCACAAAGTATTATAGATATTCATGAGCTAACTTATATTCCTGGTGTGAACATATAAATATGAGTTCCTTAGTAAATTTCTTATAGAATGTTAGAACATACTTTTACAATTCCATTCTACCTTACGATTTTGATCCTCTGGTCTGTGCAACCGGGAGGCCGGTTAGCTGACAAAGAAGTTTAGTTATTAGTTATTTTTGTATACGTCTGATTCTTATAACTCAAGTGATTTTCTAATGAACTTAAAACTTGAAAGTAGCTACATTGTGGTTAAATATTATTCTTCTGTGACAAAATTCATTATTGTGGGAAAACGCGTAATAATATTTGAACATTTCTACTTCTTAACTTAGTAAACTAAGAAGCTATTAAATATGATTTAAGTGTAGATCTTACTGTTCTGTATCAGCCGGCTGGTCCACTACTAAACACAGGCTCTACCATTTATTAACCTCCCATTACTTATACTTTAAATTGAATCATTGGTTATTGAAAATTACAGATTACATTGATGTGGCTGTCTTTCATTCAGATTTCTTCCATTTATTACTTTACATACTGTTGTTTCAGAATGGTACTTTATTAACTGACGTATAGCTGTAGTGCAACATATATACTACTTGTAAATAAAAATTGTGTATCAGTCGTAAAAATATAAATTTGCCAGTACCAGAGTTTTTGCATTATATTGCCCATTTTGTACAAACATTTAGCGATTAACTGAACTACCCAAACATTGAAGTGCGAAACAATGGTGTCAAATCTATTTCGATGGTTCTTTGTCCTGCGTTCGTTTTTCAGAGTTCTCAACATTTCAAAGTATTTCCACAAGCACTACACAAGACATTCAAATCTTTAAATCTCAAAAAGGAAGAGATAAGATGGCACGTCATGGCTACCAATATACACAACGATATACAAACAAAAATGGTTCTAGTGGTTGGCGATGCTCAAACAGGACTTGCCATGGAAGCTTGACTTATCACAATGGTATAGTAACAAAAGAAAAAGCACACTCTTGCTCACCTAATAATATTATTAGATAGTCGAGCTAATAAGACAGTAATTTGCTAGGGAAATGTGATCGGCCAGGTCTTACCTCCAAATTATAAAATGAGTTTCATGATTATTTTCAACAAATTTTCTATATTAATGCGGCGTCAAGGTCATCTGATGTTTGTGGTGTAAGCACAGGAATAATTTGGATGGTTGAAGAAAAAACATTTTATGCTTCGATTCTTCGAGTTTAGATTTAGTTTGTAGAGGCTTACAAGCATTTTTTTTTTGTAGTTGTTAGATTAAGTCTAAATAATGATAGTCTGTCGTGTTTTTTAATTTTAAATCAAAGCACGATGAAAAATGTTTCATTCCACTAATACCTACTGTAGTATAGTAAATGAAAATCGTGTGTTAATGTGTACATGTGTTATTTACTTACCTAAAAATACTTTAATGGATTTTCATGAAAATTTGGTGCTTCAAAGATTTACGAGATCGTGAAAGAAAATAAAAGACATTTTTAAGGTTCCGTACCCAAAGGGTTAAAACGGGACCCTATTATTGAGACTTTGCTGTCCGTCCGTCCGTCTGTCTGTCACCAGGCTGTATCTCAAGAACAGTGATAGCTAGACATCTGAATAGCTAATGGTACGAAACCCATCGTGCGCGAGTCCGACTCGCACTTGGCCGATTTTTAATAATGATATATATATCACTGTTTCCAATATTGCGCGATGCAACCTTATTTCATGTGGGCATAACCAAGGGCGGATGTTTGGTATTACATTTGAACTCCACTGTTTCCGGTCTCAGGCCCGAATTAAAATTAATTAAATCTGGATGATTGAACCAAACCTGCCGTAAAATACCAAGAGTGGAAGTAATCGCAATGCTGCTGGCTGATTATAAAGAAATAATTCAAAATTTCACATGAAATTTTAAAATGTATGGCCTTTCTTTTATTTCTGACTCTACGTTATTGAGCAAAAAATAATCTTTACGATTAAATCTTTCGATCGGTATGATAAAACTACAGGTGATTATTTTCTCGTGTAACGGGTTCGATTCCCGGTTCAACCATGTTATTATTTTAAAATCTATGAATGCAGTTTAAATTGTTTTTAAAATTCAAATAATGTCTTCTTTCAATAAAATGTTCCATCTACAATATTCAAGGTACTTGCCCTCCACGTGGCATCGCTGTGAGACGCCCTGTATAATTTATATATTACCCAAGAGCTTATGTTGTAATGTAGGTTAGTTGTATATTATGTAATTAGGTATTTATAGAAATATTGAGTGTTTATTGTACTACAATTTATTATTTATATATTCATTAACTGAATGGTAAGCATTGTATAAGTATGTACTTAGTAAATGTTTTAATTGTTTAATAAGGTCTTATTTTGTTTTAGATTAAACATGTTTATAGTCATCTCATATAGATTAAATAATAATGAATTATTTTATAACATATTAAATTCCTTATGACAAGAAATATTGTAAATAAAATATAGAACCGAAATCTTATAATAATATGTATATATAAATTCACAGATCAATGGAGTTATCGACCAATGTACCTCGAACACGTTCGGCACAGGATAGCAAAACGAGATGGTCTCGTTAAATCAGCTCGGCGCACATGCAGGGAATGTTACAGAGAAAATAAACTGTATAGAGGAATCCCTTACGCTAAGAACAAAACTGTAAAGGTCACTACTTATTGCCAAGATTGTCCAGGAAAGCCACACCTTTGTCTTAATTGTTTTAATAAATTACATTGTTGAATATTTTTGACATGTGTATTAAACACTGTTATGAAATCCAGCAACATAGCTGACTCGTAAAAATCATATTGAATAACCCCCGTGACGACGGAAATAACATTTCGCAAATCCTTCCGCTGTGGCTCTAGCAGCTTCTTGGTTAGAGTTGGAAACATGGCCTTTGTCTGTTTACAATGTTCTAACGTCGAACTATTAACCATAAAACCTGTAGGATAAGTTTCAAAAATAGACTTTTGTTTGAATGAAAATGAAATTAAATGTCATTACATCAATAATATAAGTTTTAAAATTTTGACACTACTTTCACTTAAATATATCAATTTATATAAGTGAAGTTGCAGTAATATATTAAGTAGTGTTAAAAAAGGTATGATACTACATGAGCACAAATTTTTTACCCCGGGCGGGAATTGCCACCTCGTCCTCCGGTTTCGCGCGGGATGACTAAACCACTTTGCCATCGGAATCTAAACTGGAGTTTGGTTTAGCCATTTGGCGCGAAAGCGGAGGACGCGGGTTTGATTACCGCCCGGGACAAAATTTTGTGCTCCAGTAATTTGTGAATTTGATTTTCACTGAACACGCATACTATTATTGTTAATTTGCTCATAATCGATAAGTGATAACATTAATTGTTATTTGACTTTAAGTAGGTTGTTAAGTAAATATATGTCGCTATAACTGTTCCACATATTAAAATGTGTATGGAAGATACGCTCCTTTATGTAAGTTATATTTTAATTAACATATTAATAAAGAATTTTAGAATCTGACCGTTTATATTTTTTATACCTGATAGGCTATCCTTTGGCCACTATCTTACCTGGTAAGTGATGATGTGGTCGAAGATGTTGTTCAGTCTAACCTAGAATTACTGGCTTTCAAGGGCAGCTTCCAGAACATACCGTTAGGTGCTTGGCGACAAATTGTATACTTGAAGGTGGTAGCTACCTTTAAAAAATTCTTCGCAAAATACCCTTCCACCATGCTGTAGGTTGCTATCCTAAGACAACAATCAGGACTGACGCGACGGCTTAACGTGCCCTCCGAAGCATGGAATCGCTCATTAGTAATGCTACAAGTGGACACCCATTTAGCTCATGATCGCAACAGAATTTGTTTCAACGTTAACTAATAGCTGATATGTTAAGAACGGCTAAGCAAACTACGCTACGAGCACTTCACTATGAATTTTGAATGAGCTATATCGATTGTTTCTTACTACTTAACTATAAACGAAATTATATAATTACACGGAAATAATATATATAATTTCCAAAAGACTTTTCAAATTTAAAACCATATTCTATCTAGCGTTTGTAACTACATTATTGTAACTACAACTCCTTTTTATTCTGCGCTATATCTAGTTTTAATTTTCAGTAAGTTTCATGATGCAAGATTCTGGAAAATTGAGAGCAATATGGAACGATTACACATATTATTGCGGAAGACGAACTAAGAGTACAATCAAATGGCAGTGCACAAAGCACCCGAAATGTACTGCTCGGTTCTTTGTAAACCTCGAAGGGAAAATGATCAAGTCAAACACAGATCATACTCATCCGCCCAAATATTAAAAGAGTGGATAGTGTATTGAAAAAGGTGTAATGAGAAATCCATGTTGTAAAATACTTTCAGTTCTGTATAGTTCTTTAACAGCTTAAAAAAACCTATTCAATATTTGTAATATCTGTAAATGATGTACTTTATACTGACTTAATGCTTCCGTGGAGTGCGAGACTAGAATTTTAACCCTCCATTGCTACATCTGGGTGTCTTAAGAGGCAACTAAAGTATTATGGCAAACCCAGGGAAGGTAATATTAAGGGGGTAATAATTGGGTAGTCTGTGTTCAGCAGTGGCTCCACCTAATAGAGTACTAACTTAATTGGATTGAAACTATTTTTTTTATTGTCATACATAATATAAATAAATTTAGTTAATAGAGCACGTTTCATCAAAATCATTTCAATATAGATATGGACCAATACGTGTAAGTGTGCCTGTCCGGCATCCTCATTGTAACGTGCTACGGGTGTGTTGCCAAAGGGAAAACATCTCAAAGTCGTGGTCGAATTTTAGTGCACGTAAAAAAAAACAAAATGGCTGAAACCAAATTGGTCCCCAGTACAAATCTGTGGTTATATAAGCTGCACTAGTTTGAATATGAATAAACCCTATAAAATCTTACGACAAAATCTTTAAATATTTAGGTATAACACTACTATCTTAAATAAATGTTTCAATTTTTACATTACTGAAAAAACGTTGTAGCTGTAAGAGTTGTATATAGTTCGTAGTATTTTGTTAATAAAGGTATTTCGCCGGAAAAAAATGTTACCAAGCCACATATTATTTTATCCATAACAAGTACTGATATCTTATGAAATTTTATTTTACACCTCATGCAAGAAATGTTATCTCTAAGTATTAATTATTACTGACTTTAAATGCTATATCACTTGCTGGAAAAAAACTTTTTATAGCACTGCCTTAAGAACTACGTACTGAAATAATTAAAATAACACAAAATCTTAAAATCTTGGGTGGGATACTTATTTACATATAAATGGTATGTGTTGAAAATATTATAAAAAATAAATGGTATGGTACCAAATTGACACACTGAATTCTTACAATAAAGCACATATTAAAATGACAGTCAGTAAACGTGTATTATTTAATGAATCTGTATAATTTGATATTAATAGTAGGACATTAAGGGTTCAAAATTATTATTATTGTAAAAATGTTTTTAAGTCCTACCTATTATTAATTACAGTCAGTAATAGAGTTTCCATAGTGTTAAGATGAATAATACTTCCATTTAACCCAATTAATATGTACCTATAATGTTTTAACTTGCTGTATTAAAAAGATAATTAAATCTATTTTCATTATTCAATATGTCTCTTAATATGTAGATATTAGGTATATTTAATATATTTTTTATTATTTAGTATTACTAAATATTACTTAAAGTGCATTAGTCGCAAGCGAGCACATTAATTATTTCAGATGGAAAAAATTGGAAGTTATCTCTATCCAGCCGAATTATTGATATATTTTCGATTACATGCGTCAATGCTTTTTAAATCATTTTAATAAACGGCGTCATCGAATTGGTGTAGAGTTTTGATGTATTATCTCCAGCCAACCAGTCCAAACAGATCATTTCATACTCTGTTTTATATTAGGGCAGATGTGATCAACATTAAAAAGATGCGTATTCAAACAGATGAAATAAATCGACTATCTAGCAGCCGCTTCAACAGTATAATTGAAATTGTAATGGAACGGATTCAAGTCCCACTGGAAGCTACCTTTTTCATATCATTCTATGGATATTTAAAATGTTAAACAGCTGCTCTTCAAAGCTTACTTTAATAATCTTAAAATGTTTCAGTCCAATTTATAAGATCTATGAGAGGCAAGCCGTTATTAATACAAGACGGGTACACTTACAATGCAACTTCAGAACGAAAGTTAAATCGCAAAGTACGGTGGAGATGTTCTACTCACAACCCTTTTGGCTGCAGAGCTACTGTGCACACATTCAATGACGATGTGATTGCTGGCAAATTTCAGCACATTCATCCTCCTAAGAGTTTTTACACTGAATAAACTATAGTCATACGTTTTTCTTATTTATGTTTTAAGGGTCAATTCATACCGAGTAGTGGTTACTACAATGCATGGTATCGGTTGAAAAACTGATATGCGTCCAAAAATAGCACATTCTTTCATCGTGTACTATACATAAAAAAATATAAATTCACAGTAAGACGGACTGCTGGCACTTCGCGCTTTAGTCTAAATTGACCCTAATAAAACTATAAATTAATTAAATACAAGCATGATCCTTTGCTTAAGATTATTTTGATGGGATGTATTTACTACGTATTATTTTGTACTACGTATTAGAATAAAATCATGGATGTGGGTCACTATTTTCTTCATGCTTTGTATTATTAAGATAAACCTTGGCGCTTCCATACATATTGCTGTGTACACATATAACTTTTTATCATTCAATATAGATACATATGTAACTAACCCATGCGTATCGTAGAAAATTATAACAAAAGAAATGGACGATATCGTACGGATTCCAAAAGGAATAATTAGTATTTATTTAGTATTCTTTTAATCCCAATGTTTTTTTTTTATTGGAAAGACCACAAAACTGGAAAAACATCGTAGCTTACATAATTTAAACTAATATATAATAAACTCTGGAATATATACTTCCTTCTTGATGTTATAGACAGACGTTGCCTACAAATTCGGTAATATGTAATCAACTTCGAGCAGAACTATTTGGGCTGTTTTTTTTTCAATTAAGTGGCTGATTCTCGGCGAAGGGAGCTTCTTTTTAATACTGATTGACTCAGAATTTGATCAACTATCTTGACGGTGTTTATGACAGCTATTTACCTTAAATTAAAACTGTATCGAACGTGAAAAAATATTCAAAGCTCAAAAAAGATGTATAAGATCAGTATGTCATATTACATCCACAGATTCTTGTAGACCATATTTCAAAAATAAAATATGAAGTCTACTGTTGCATAGCTATTGGTACGCAACCCTTCCTGCGCGAGTCCAACTCGCACTTGGCTGATTTATTAATATTAAGAACAAGTTAAAAATGCAAATCATTAATATTATCTTGTATGAGCGTTGGTAGTATTTCTATGTAAGTACATAATCTAGTTTATAAGCAAGGCTTGGACCTGCTCTTTCGCATGCCATATATGGTGGAATGTGATGATATGTTTACAGTTAACTAATAACTTTACTGTATTGTATAAATAATTACTCACATCCTTGCAAAGAAAAATCCTCATAAAATAGTACAGTTATATATAAATTAATTTAATTGAATGATATTAGAAATGTACTTTGTTATTATTAGACAGGTCTAGTATATTATAATAATAGAATATAGACAATAATATAATATGAAGCATTTGTCATTTAATAATGTAACTACTCATATATATAGAAATATGATTACAAGCACTATCGCATTCATTAAACTATTTATGATTTAAAGTAAAATATGTGCTACTTTTAGTAAAACTTAGTTCACAGTATGCAAGTTCAGGCTATATTCTGAGTAGCCGAAATTATTCAGTTATATTTATTTCAGTGAATGTGCCATGCAGACTTCTCTGAGCACATATAAGGAATTACACTGTTACTATTTATTGTTAAATTATTTTCGATTACAGAACCACTTTTTGTAAACACCGGGAGACGTGGACTGGTCACTGGAATCATCATAGGGGGGGTACAGATTCAACCGACAATGTGCCATTTCTGATTCCAAGATACGTTGGCAGTGCACCAGCCACAACTCGCATGGGTGCAAAGCTCATCTCCACACATTGATCGAAAATAATACAATTTTAAAAATAAACAATAATCACGCTGATTAACTGATGCTTGTATATACACACCATAACATTTAAACAAGTAGTCGATAATACGTACCTAGGTTGAAGTTCTTTAAATTTTTTTTTACCATGGATACCTACCATTTTTACAGATACAACCTTTGTTTGTATATAAATCTGAAAGAATATGTTTCAACTTGAATCAAGAAATAGTATTGTTGCATGCGATGCATTACAACATGTGTATTTTAGAAGATATCTATAAAACACAATCACAGATAAAATATAACAAGTAAAAGAAGATATCCGATCCAATCCGGTATACGAGTCCAACTTGCATTTGGATGATTTTAAATGTCTATGGAAGAAGTGCTATAGGGTCACTCGCTTCTTCCCGAGTGCTCAACTATCCTAAGCTGCATCAAGTTGAGTAGTGGGTAATACCAATGGCTCAATTGTTAATTGCTCAGCGGGTAATATCCTGTGATCTACCGACTGCTCAACTAAATTGCTTAACTAGTCGAATATGAACATGGATAGTCATTGGATAACCTTTAATCCTGAACCTGATAGAGCGGGACGCTAAAAGAGGCATGAATGGACTTTAGGAAGAGTGATACGAGTATGTATGTTGTAAGAGATGTCAATACTGAGATAGCATGTAATTGCATGTCAAATTGATTGAAGAAGATTACATACTGTGATGACTCCACGTAGGTACGGACGAAAACAGGAAAAATAGAACTTATTAAATAGGAAAAATCTTACTGATTTCTATATATTTATCATACTACATAATCACATAATGCCTGTTTGTATGTCTGTGTAGTTGTTACCACTCATTTTCAAAATGGTTTTTTTAATACTGAGCATTGTTATAACCGATTTCCATTCTGCAATAGTTCCTGGCGGAAGGAAGCTTGTATATATTTGAATATTGTTGCAGATTTGTCATAACTTTTACAAATACGAATAAACATTACATGAATTAAAAAATTACATTTACCACATTGTGAATAGGTAATGCTCAAATACTTCTAGTTTTTATTTTATTTGTAGCAGATAGAGTTGAGTCTTTGGTAAGTGATGATTTGGTAAAAGAATGTATTCAGGCTAATCTAGAGTTACTGGCTCTCAAGGACAGCTGTCGGAATTGACCATTAGGTGCTTGGCAACTTATTTTCTACTTGGTGGCTACCAGCCAGGCAGGCATTCGCCATATGGCCTACCACCATGCTGTAACGACTGCTATCTTAAGACAATAACCAGTCGGCGCCCTCTGAAACACGGAACTGAAACTTGCCCTGACCGCGGCGGACGTTGCTCAACTTAGCTGATCGATTAAGAGCGGCTAAGCAAAGTTAAAAAGTTAGTATATTTACGTAGTTATATTTTTAATATCACTTATAACTTTATTTTTGTAGTTCCAGTGTTTACCACGTCACGGTGTGGCAAGCCTGCAGTGGAGATCGGACCCTATAGATTCAATAAGAAATACGAGTACAGGGGTCCAAGAGCGCGGTGGAGATGCACTCGGACTGCTACAGGATGTAAAGCTCACATTATCACTGTAAATGATGAAATCATTACTATTATGAATGAACATAATCATTGAAATTTGATGTGATTCTTTACATTAATATAATTCATTTAAAAAAAATATATAAACATCACTTTTAACGGCTTCAATATTTTTATACGTATTTGAATATTTAAGGATTAGTATTTCGCGCTATATGATAGCTTACACGGCCTCTTCCGGCACTATCACTACTAAATTGAGATAACAAATTTATAAAATACTGAAATTCTTTTTAATTTTAAATTTGATTTCGCGTGTTTCACTAATAAATAATTAATAGGTCAAGTCGAGGATCGCCCGGATTTCTAGCATATCAGATCTTCATCACCCGGGCGAGTGTACTACGTAGCTTGAATTAATTTATTAAACTAAAAGTTATAGACAATATCCAATGAGTTAACGGAGTAAGCGGTAAGCTATGGGTGCTGTTGCCGTTTTTCACCAAGTATCATTAGTTTTAAAAATTTAAGTCCTTAAAAAATTCATTGTTTTAACATTTCTTTTTTTAAATCTGCTGATTGTATGTAATACTTTACTAAATTATATTTTTTATGCTACATTCATTTGTTCTGAATAGATTTTATTCAACAAAATAATATGCGGATGCGAAAAAGGGTAATTATTAAACCATGGAAAAACAAAAACCTGGCGTGGCAAATCAAGATGATTTGCTTTTGATGCTTTGGTTTTTTCCATCCTACTATTATTAAGATTATTTGAATGCGAAAGTTTGTGAGTGTGTATGGATGTATGGATGTTTGTTACTCTTTCACGCAAAAAGTACTCAATGGATTTTAATGAAACTTTACAGTAATATAGCTAAGACATCAGAATAACACATATACAGGCTATAATTTGTGAAGATATTGAGTAGATTGTCGAAAATATAACGATAAGTGTCAAGTAAGTAAGTAAGTAAAACATCAGCCATATGCGAGACATTCTGGCGTGTGCTGCATAAACATATGCAACACGTACATAATGTATAACGGAAATGTTTATCTTAAATTTTCCTAAAAAAAAGCCCCGATAGCATATATCTTTATCCTATAAAAAATATAATTTATTTCCAATGCATATTCAGTAGTAACGAATTGATCCTTTTCAAACTAATATTATAAAGGCGAACGTTTGTTGAAACGGCTGGACTGATTTTGAGGAAATTGGGTACCAAGTATATCACGGGGCGGTCTTATCGCTCAGAGCGATCTCTTCCAGACCACAGATTAATTCGAGATGTGGTCAAAATATTGGGCAGGTATTCTTATGGTCTTAATAATTCTATACATATATAACCAATGATTCCAAATAATTACATAATTAACCAAAAACTACATAAATAAATGAATACACATAATTATATATAAATATATTATAATATAAATATTTATATAATTATAATAAATAAATACTTCATAGACATATATTATCGGTACACGTATAATTTTATATATGTTAAACACAATTGAATTAAAAAGGATTTTTGTACCACAGTGTCCTTTATTATAGAAATTTAGAAGTTTTTGGCTTATGATCCTTAAAATATTTCAATGAAGGAGCACATTTAATTTCTAGCTTCAGCGGCAAATGAATAGTGGTAAAAGGTAGTTTTAGATGCAGGTTGTTGTAGGGTTAAGTTTTCTAATGACCGTAACGACAAAGAATGGGTAGAATGAAGAAATTTAAATTGTTCCTTGAGGTAGCTCGGGGATAAAGGATTGAGAGATAATATATAGAGCATTGCGGCGATGACGAATAGCTTGAGCTTATTGCCAAAATCGGAGACATGATCATATTTAAATCTAAATCTTATACAAAAATTTATGGCATGGGATAAGGCGCTGGATTAACAAATATAATAATTTTAATCATCACCACGCGGGTGTAACCGCGGGGCGCAGCTAGTATTAAATATACCAATTAAATGCCAATACATTTTTTTGAACCAGCATTCCGCCGGCTTTTATTATAAAATTATTACGAACTATATACAACATACACATTACAAGTCATTGCAGACTCACAGACAGTCTAAATGCTCCAGCCCACTATCAGTTGGCAGCGTGCCGAGCATGCTGGCAGCATTGTCCCGTTGAATTCAATGCTAATGATATATTTCCACAGTTAACTGGGCCAAGAACCTTGCTGGTAAAAAGATTGGAATTATCAACGGGTTCACATCCTATCGAAATGGGGGAACGCGGCATAAAGAGTACCACCGGTGCACGGTCGGAAACAAGTGTAATGCGCGATTCACATGCTTAAATTCAGGAAAAAACATCAAGTCGAATTTGAAGCACCAACATGAACGACCGAAGTTCGTCATCCGGGATGGAATTTTCTTAAGATTTTAGTTATCACATTATCAATCAAATTTGTCCATATCATGTTAATCACTTCATTGTTTTAAGTTAGTATATTTTTTACATATATATATATATATATATATATATAATTTTATTACTAATTTAGTTCATGATTATTTCAACCTTAGAGAATAAATATTTTTTTTAATAACAGTGGTCCTAGTATCCATTTTAATCGTGGTACGCCACGTGACTCGCCACTTGAACTACGCCTATATTTTAAGTTTTCCATTTTGTTAACAGAACGATGTCAAAGATAAATCAAATGGCGCGAAAACAAATTAATCGGTCATTTGGATACATAAATACACAAGCCTAAATTTGAATTTAGAAATCCTCAATTCCTCACCGAACGCTATATTTAATAAAAAAAAAAATAATATAGGTAGGTATTTTATAATATTAGAAATGTAGTTAGTAATATCATTCAACATGAGTGCACTCATGTTGAATGTTGAATCATTAACTTTCATGTCGATTTGTTACAGGACCAAAATATGTGCTCAATGCTCGTGGTTACAGAGTATTATCCATCGAGAACTATCTATACACGATGGATTACAAAACGGGTGAAAAAGTACGATGGCGGTGCGTCAAGAAAAATATGAAATGTAAAGCCTCAGTAATGACTTTTGAGGATATCATCATCAGAACAGCCGGATCTCATAATCATTCGTAATACACTTTCTTTTTGATGCACATTCTGATGCGCTCGTAGTGAAGTTGCTGTCGTTCTGAACATACTCAGCTTTGATACGATTTATATGTACGTTTTTACATTCTTCCAGTATCCTGAAAGGTTGAATAAACTACATATCACAAAGAAGACACTATCTCACTACTACATATACCTATAGATATTCTATCCACCCCTAAGATACCCCGATCTTCTTTGTGCCTCATACGGATTAAAATTTCAGTGATAAGTCCTCGAAAAAGTTAAATTTTCGGATAAGCTATGAGACACTGCAATAAAATTTTTAAACGGTACAATTTATGAAATATTGCTCTATGGGCGACGGAGATCACTTACCGTCACTTACTTTTATCCCATACAATATATTACATTACAATACAACATTAAACACTTATAGTATTGTTATTATAGTTATTATGTTAGAAAACAAATATAGCCATTTATATTTGTTTTCTTTGTAATAAACTGAGCATTGTGTTATATCATGACAATTATCAATAGTTTACAATTAGCTTTTCACTTGTACGAATAAATACCTTTGGATATAAAAAATTGCAGCTCGTATAATATTGTCAATAAAAATATTGCTTTGATGAGAAGACATTTTTAAATAACAGCAAATCTATGTATTATGTGGGTAGACCTATCTAACATCGCACCATCTTGACAAGATTTTATTACAAGAACAGTGAAACCATAACGTTTAGACAGGCATGACGTTTACCATCATTGCAGGTTGCCCAGGGTTTATTATCTAAAAATATACTTACCATAAACATACACTGGTCATTATATTCAATTAAAAATAAAAATAACAGTTATAACTGTTGTATTTTTAATTGAATGTTGTAATGTGCGTTCAAAATTATAATACAAACGTCGAGTTAATTAAGTTAGAAATATCAGTTAAACACAAGCCTTTTAGAATTGTTCATAATGTATTAAAATCTTTTCAGTTGAAATAATAATGTCTCGTAAGGGCAAACCGCTGCTAAAACTAGGTGGATATTATTACTATGCGGAGCGTAGCTACAATTCAAGACTAAAAGTAAGATGGAGGTGTTCTAGTCATAGAACTTTTGGATGCAAGGCGTCTGCGTCGACCGTCGATGATACCGTGGTTGCAGTGAACTCTGAGCACAATCATCTGCCTAGAAACTATCTACTCGACTGAAGTAGAACAACAATACCATAGTAGGTTTATACAACAATTAATTGTACTCTATACATATATTCAACTATTTTTGGGTATTTTGAACTATTTATAATATATAAAACCTTTTTATGTTTTCATGTGAACGATGGTTAAACATTAAATTTAGAGTTTTGGGCGACAAATTTTATTATTTATTTTCCTTCACCAACGTTTCCGATTTGCTTAAATAATAGAAGTACATAAACAGTGCATTATCTTAAAAACAGAAATGGAAATAAAACAAGATTCAAAAGTAGGTAATTTTTTTTTTATACCTGATAGTTAAGCCTTTGACCACTATCTCACCTGATGGTATGTCATGATGTGGTCGAAAGTGTCGTATAGGCTAACCTATTATTACTGGCTCTTAAGGACAGCTGTCGGAACACACCGTTAGGTGCTTGGCGAAATATTTTCTACTTGAGGGTGGTAGCTAGCCTGATGGGCATTCGCAAAATGTCCTACTACCATGCTATAACGACTGCTATCCTAAGACAACAACCGGGACCGACGGTTTAACGTGCCCTCCGAAGCATGGAGGCGCTCAGTAGTAATGTCACTAGCGGTAACTTTGCTGATCGGTGAAGAACAGCTCTGCAAACTTAGATCCTGTGCTAGGGAAATCCAGGATATCTCCCTCAAACCTTTAATCTAAGTAGTAGCTTCTTAATTACAAATAATTTCAACGAGAGGTTTTATAATGAAACTTGATAAGAATAATGCTTACAATGTGTACAGTGAATTAATCTGTATTTATTCTGAAATCATTGCAGTTCACATGATAATTTCTCAAAAAGGCAAACCGCAGCTAAAACTAGATGGATATACTTATTACGCGGTGACTGGAAGCACTTCAAGTCTGAAGACTAGGTGGAGATGTTCTACTCATATCCGCTACGGATGCAAGGCAACTGTTCACACTGTTGACAGCAAAGTGATTTCAACGAACTATGAGCACATCCATCCACCAAGGAACTATTCAATATTTTGAACTAATTCTTGAAGTGACGATTCTGCAAGATGCGAGCCTCCATCGCAACCTCGCGTCGGCGTCGTCGTTCAGTTACTCGCTGTTAACGGTCTTACGCAATGCCAGCTCTCTGACAAAGGACTTCGGAGTTGTTTGAAACTGGTCACATCTTTCGAGAAATATCACGCGTGGCTCAGCTGGTTCCTCAGAACAATTCTAAACTACATTAACAATGATGTTCACAGTTTGCCATTCCATAGTTCAGAATTCAAATGTTAAACAACTAAGTTTATATTGGTGTTATTATAAGTTCTGTTGTCAGTCAGTATTTATTGAAAAAAAGACTCTTCAAAGGGTAAAGGCCTCTTCCAACTTCTTCCAGACTTTCTGGCTTTACCTAAGTTAATCGTTATGTTTCCCGTCGTGTTTATTATCAGCGACAGTTCACCGTCTTATTATTGGTCTACGAACATGTATGGTCCATATTTAGCCCGTGAAGCATGAGAGAGCAGACGGGGAGTCTCCCTGTCTGACTTCTTTTTCTTGTGTTTTCAGCATCTCGTGCTTGTGTATATATTATTTGTATAAATATATTTAAGACATTAATATAATATTATTAATCAATGTTTAACGTTGCAGCACATACAATAAAAGTTCGTGGGATAATTGCTCTGTGGTTTATTATTATTAACAAAAATTTTACGCAAATAATCACACTGTCTGTCACGAGTAACAAGTTTGAAAAGAGAAGAGGCAGACATTCAATTATAACAAAATTATAAATTTACGAGAGAAAATTATGGACATGTGTGGGATTCGAACCCGCGTCATCCACCCCTTTAGCCGGGGTATGCTCTGACTGACTGAGCTTACATGACAATGAGTCATAACTCTAATTTTTCCTATCGTTCTTTAACCATCGTATGGCGATGGGTTGGTTCGAATCCCGCACAAGACTATAATAATGTAATTTATCAGTAGAGTTGTCCACTGCTGAACACAGTATCCCCAATTGAACGGGAGTTTCGTCCTCACGCTTAGGAATTTAATTTTTTTTCTACAATATGTGACAAATAAGCAGATGGTCCACCTGATGGTAAGTGGTTACAGCCGCCTATGAACACCTGTAATATCCGCAGCATTACAGGTGCGTGATGTTGTTTTGACAATCACTTTACTGCCCTCTTTTCATTAATATTTTAGAAAAATACTCAAATGATTCCGTCTAATTTCCTGCTGAGCCGATGCGATGTCATGAACGCAAATACGCTTCTACACGGAGGTTTTGATTCTTTAAGTGACAGATCGAGATATTTTCTTTTTTAATTTTCAAGTACTTTTCTATAATATCCATTACACATTTTCATAACTTATATTTTGTGTAGATTTCCGCAAAGTAACGCATGAAAATACAAATTACCTACATGAGAAGGTACCTAAACGAAGGAATATTTTTACACTATAGTTTGTGGGGTATCGTCGTCTAGAACTCAATAAAGATTTCATACATAGTATGTCCATTATTTTAATTTTCTAGTCGCAGTATTCAAAACATCTCGTTTTGGCAAACCAGTAATGGAGCTCGGTGGCTACAGGTACAACAAGCATGTCACATCTAAACGTCCCCGGGGTAGATGGATATGCTCTCGGGGACCCTCATGCAAAGCTGGTCTGATGACTATCGACTATGAGATTGTAAGAGTGTTTCATAACCATAATCACTAAACGTTTCTCTACCCACAAGTTCATAAAACTATAGATTTGTAAACCATTTTTTAACTATGACCAGATCTTGATCACCCCGACTTTGAAAACATTGGAGGGGATTATAACATTTGGTGATATTTTAGTTGTAAAACTATAACGGACGATTACGCTTAGTTTCATCTGTAAAACCATATTTAACATTATTTAAACTATAAAAATTAGTTTACGGAGTCCATCACTGATATTGTGGCGTAATTAGTGTATTTGCCACTGTTTTCTTGTATCCCTTTTTTTGCTGATTAGGTCCCTAATCCATGTCGTTATAATCGTTGCTTTTTCAACATCGTCGGCAGTCTCAATGGGTCGTGATGTTGCCGTGTACTTCTCTTTCAAATACCTCCTAACAGATTTTCCGCCTCCTCGCAAGGGCGAGAACTTTACTTGGGAGAGGTTGATTAGCAATCAGTACTCCGATGGCAGGTAGGTAATCACTTCTGTTGTAGGCGTCGTAATCCCTTTAAGGATGGCAAGGTCTGGGACGTCCGTTAGCCTGTGGCCCTCATAGCCAGTTGTTTGGGACTTATGACGTCATAGTCGTGGTCCACCGAGTCTTGATACAGGAGTAATAGAGGTACAAGTGGTTGTAATAGTTTTTTCGCTGCGCTATAAGTGTGTGCGCAGTGCAATGGGTGATTACTCGGCCTTTCGCTTGGGGTGGCTGAGTCCACCAGTAAGTGTGCGTATCTCACAGAAACCTTAACAGTGGGTTGTATCCTAAAAATTCCCATAGGTCAATTTTGTGGGTGATAGCCCCCACTGGATCTTGGAGCTGTAGTGTGATATTGAGAACATAACTAATATAGTAAAATTTTCAGATTCAACACCGTACCCGGAGGATATGTCAAGGACCAAGCTTGCTGTCCAACCGAACGAATCAAAACTACGCCAAGTACACGCACTCAGTCAGTTAGGGTTTTCTGTGACCCAAATTGCGAAATATTTAAGCATTACTGTGAGTAAGTATGTGGCAGTCACAAACTTAATTTAATTTTCAAATAAATAAATCAAGTCTAAGTTGATAAAAATATTTTTCAGCCAAATACGGCGTGCATTTGGAGTAATCAAAGTACTTATAAACAATATTGAATATATGTAACGGCTAATGGCCAAAGTGTGGTTACACCTAGTATTAGCCAGTAATAATTAGGGCCAGTAAAAGGTATATTTAGGTGTATAGGTGTCTTATAGATGACGAACGAAGCGAGGAGGAGCGTTATTATTAGTACAACTATTGAAACCTATGAAAAACTTGAAAAATCCGTGACGTCTCTCAAGCTCCTTTGGCATTAAAAATATATCAGTGGTTCTCGTTGCTATACCCTTGTTATAGGTTACTAAATACCAACAATTAAATTCTATGAAATGGCTTTTGTTGTCAGTCAGTGTTGGACGTTACAAGCATCTGAAATAAATACTGTCGACAACAATTTTATGTTTTTGTGTATGCATTTTACGTCTAATTTGGCTGTGTTAAATAAAAAACTTATCCGTCTTTTAGAGTTTGTCTATTAATAATAAAGCAAGATGTGTTAAAGAATATAAAACTAACACACTACGAGCAAGCATGCAATCTAACGAGGCAATGCTTGGTGCACTGCCGACTGGTAGAGGCTGAAGAATTTGGACTGCCTGTGGCCCTCCAATGGCTTTTAGGTTACTTCAATGTTTACGTTATAGTTGCTGAAGTGTTGTGTACAGGTTTTAGTGTTTTGTTAATACACAAAACTAACATACGACACCCTTCACTTTAATATAAGCTATCTGTGTTGTGCAGAAGTTTGTGCGTACATTTGATCTTGACCCTCGCTTTATATGAACGGCGTACCGCAGGATGGTCAAGATCCAAGATGCTTAGGATTAGCTTGAAAATGGCTAGGGTAGGATTAACGGATTAAATTTTTCGTATAAGCTGTGCCTACACTGAGAAAAATTTCATGTTTTGACATACGTAATTTTAGCCTCAACATACGTATTTCTTGTTTAAAACGTGACTAGCGTACATAAAGATGAGACAACATGACGTATAATGGCCTTGCTGTAACGAGCATTGTACATTACTATAATGTATGAAAATCATTCGTTCATTCATTCATTCAATGATGTACTGTCATGCAAATAAGTATGTAACGTCTTGACAAAGTAAGGATGTTACTTACGTAGATCCTGGTGCAGCCTACTTACGATAAGTATGTTTCCTACGTTTATTATGTTTACTATAAGGAGGTAGTCTACGTCAAACTTGCTACAGCCTATTAATGGTAAAGGTGATTCTGGCGTTTAACATGCGTCAGCTTACGTACTGTAAGGAGGTTGCCTACATCAGCTTTGGTACAGCCTATTTATGGTAAAGATGTTCCCTACGTTTACCATGTATTGAACTACGTACAGTAAGGTGGTGGCCTACGTCAATATTGTTGCAGCCTACTTATGGCCAAGATGTTCCCTGCGTTAGTCATGTATCGGCCTATGTACAGTAAGGAGGTACCGTAAGTCAAATTTGATGCAGCCTACTTATAGTAAAGATGATCCCTACGTATCTCATGTATCAGCCTACTTACAGGAAGGAGGTTATGTACACCAATCTTGATGCAGGCTACTTATGGTAAGTATTTTCCATACGTTTGTCATGTAGTGGCCTACATACGGTAAGGAGATTGCGTACGTTAATCTTGATGCAGCCTACTTATAGTAAGGATGTTCCTTATATTTATAATGCATCGTCCTACGTACAGTAAAGAGGTTGCGTACGTCAATCGTGGTGCAGCCCATTTAATGTAGGGATGATCCTCATATGTATCATGCATCGGCTGTATTATAGTAAGGAGGTTGCCTACGTCAATTTTGGCACAACCTACTAATAGTAAGGATTTTTAATATATTTATCATGCATTCGCCTATGTAGAGTATGGATATTACATATGTACATAAACCTGGACCATTATTACGCTTAAGATGTTATTAAGAGCACCATTTGTAGTATACAAAGGTAAACCCCTTTACTATATGAAGGTTGCTCCTGGTTTATTTATGCGCATTGGATTACAATTTGTGCACCCTACTCTACATAGATTGATGCATTCTATACGAAGAAAAGATCCAAACCATTAGTAAACTGCACTAAGGTTTACGTATACAACCTAGCTGTACAAAGGCTGATGCACGATTTAAGTAATTATTCTATATGCAGGCTGCACCTGTAATAAGACAGTAAATAAGCATATTAAATAAATAAATACATAAGGTTAATAAAAATTTATTATCATCGATTTGTGATCTATTTATTGAAAACAATATACAAAATTGTTCTGAAATAAAAATAAATATTTAGGTCCATTATCAATTATCAATTTAAGTTGAAAGACAGGTGAGCGTAGCCAGCCTAAGGTGGTACATGACATTATTAAGGACGTGGTGGAAAACTGTCAAACCTCAGATATCAGGCTTAAAAGACATGCGTACAACATTTCACGGAGTTTGAAAAATTTATCTTCGACATGGTCTCCATATACATTTTATTTTTCTATGCGGAATCAACAATGTATGCGAGGATCAAAGCAGTGCGGCGCACAGTTACAGTTTCAGATTCACCATCTGGAATAAATAAATATTTTATAAAATTTGTTAAATAAAAATGACACTCCATAAAAAGTATTACCAAGAAGTTAGGAAACAATAGCTTATTAATGTCAGACTACCCTCGCTATACCACAATAGTTAATTGTGCTGCACTTGTAGCGTTACGTTTCCAGCTTATTTGTAGTCGTCGGGTATATTCTAAGGGTATTTAAAGTACTTACCACTAGCACTAGTCCCTGGAGTTATAAGAAAAGCCCCTCATTATTTTTTGGATATATATGGTTGAGATCTTGTAAAATCTGCAATCAATAACATTAAGATCATTCAAATAATTCCACTATGAAAGTAATATGAAACATAAATATGAATTATGAAAGTAAAATATCATGTAGGTTGAAAATTTAACATACCAAAATATACCTTGGGGTTATCGGAGAGTTGGATTGTCATAGGTAGTCGGATGTGTTCTTTATTCTCATAATATTTCTTTAACACCAGTATCAGCAGTCTTTCTCGAGGATTTTTGTACTCAGTGTCAGGTATTAATATTATTTTTAGCCAAGTCAATTTGTCTTCTAATAAAGTAGCATCTGTAACAATTGTGTGACTTCATTTACATAAATATATTTGTTTTATGTTTAACCGGCCTTGGGATGCCCGGATAAAATTGCACCATCCATATCTTTCTGTGGGAGTTGCAAGTGGCGACAAAAGGGAAAATATCACAACTTGGACAGCTGCCTTTTCCGAAGAACTGTCATCTTACAAACGAGCTTGCCAAGCATGGACATTATGGCAAATGAAATGAAATAAAATTATTGCAATTATAGCCCCCTTTCTTAATAGAGGGAGGCATTTGTTCAACGTTTGACTAAATCATTTATAACTAAAGACTTTAAAAAAACAACAAAGTCGCTTACCTGTGAATGTTGCCGTTTAGCATTTGAATTCACTGGTTGCCGGATAGCCAGGCTGTGTATTTGGCCTTTCTTTATACACACAGACCCACTTTGGGGCGACTGAACCCCTTTCTTCGTTTATTCAAATTTGATTGGTGATAAATTGATTTTGGAAACTTTGTAATAAAAGATTTTTTTATAAATAATCACTGTTGAAAACATTTACATGCGCGCGTGACGCGATTGCCACGGTCTCGCAGAAAACTAATATTATAGCTGTTGCATTACGCTCCAGCCAGTATTGCCAGCGTGTAAATCAAAATCAGCCGAGTATTCACATAAAAATATTTAAATATTAATACAATTAGATATTAACTTTGATATCATTGATGCATTGCTTAGACTTTTCAAAAACTATTATAATAACAATTGCTCCCCGCGGTTTCATCCATGTAGACAAAACAATCCATGTTTAGTAGTATTAGATTAAATATTTATAAAAAAAACTGAACACTTCCTTACACCCTCAAAAGCTCTGTTTTACAATTAGTATGACTAGATTAAGAAATACCAAAATCTTCAGGTGAGAATATGGCTAAATGCTGTTATAAATAAAAAAATATGTAATTTTTCCTGGTCAAGAACAGTAACATTAGTAATGCTAAGTTTTAATAAAACACTTAAAAATATATCCAATGTCGATTCCGCCTAATTTTCTTGCTAAGCCGACGTGACGTCACAAACAACACGCAGTCAAACCGTTTGACGCGTGTCGCTTCTACACGAAGCATCCTCAGGTGTCTTGACTATACGAGTGCACGATCGCACCTTTTCGACTCACGTGTTTGTGACGTCACGTCGGCTTAACAGGAAAATTAGGCGAAATCGTCACTAGTTATATTTTAATAGTTTTTAAGAGTTTTGTTAAAATATTAATTTAATGTTTTTTTTAATATTTTCAAAATATTTGATATTATTATATTTCCGCAAAGTAACGCCTGAATCGATTCATTAGAAATACTAAGGTTTGTAAGTAAGGACGAGAATGTATATTTGTTATATTTGTATATATATATATATATACGCTGAAATTGCTGGACCACTTTGGATGAAACTGAAATATAAATAGAAATATAGATAGTTTAGGTCTTAGATAACCACAACGCAAACTTCTTACTATCATAATCATCATGACCATCATCACTTTTCATTATTGCCTACGTGAATGATACTGCGGGATGCAGTAGGTATATACCAAACATATTTTTAAAAATAACAGAAAAAAAACCTTATATCATTTTTTTATTCTATATAGTCAATAGTATACTATAAATCATCTCATCAATGTATTACTTTTTATTATTTCTGTGCTTATTGAACTATTATGATGAAAACACCACGTAACGATACCGATATAAGCAACGTTATATATATGTTGTATGTGATGTAAAAAATGAGGCACAAACTAAAAGTACAAATGCACATAATAGACATATAAATAAAGAAGTACCAAATCGAAATATGGGGTTTCAGTGCAGAGTAACTAGTTTTTATTTATTTGCACGCGTATAACAATTGATTTGTTTGTATTTTATACGAACATGAGTACGAGCGCAAAATTGATTGTATATGAAGAAATATTGAAATAAGCAATGGTCGAAAATCAGCGTTTATGAAACATTGCTTTCGTATTTTTTATTCGGCATCTGGCAACACTGATCTTCTGTCGTAAAACAATCTTTAAAATGTCGAGGGAACAGTATATTATTGCGCCCGTAACATTTAAATAATGTTCAAATGCAGTATGTCTAAAAACGTATAATGATGTTCCCTACGTTCATCACGCATAGGCCTACGCGCAGTAAGTAGGTTACTTAAATGAATTTTACGTAAATTTATTGCGCATAAATTCACGTACGGTAAATAGTTTTTCTACGTCAACCTTGAAGCTGCTCACTTGTGGTAAAGATCTTTCTTACGAAGTCATGCATCAGCCTACGTACTGTAAGGAGCTTGCATAATTCGCTTACTTATATCGTGCATCGGCCTACGTACAGTAAGGAGTCTTAGCGCAGTCTACTTAAATGTAACTAATAATGTTTTCTACGTACCTACATCATGCATCAAGCTACGTACATATAGGAGATTGTCTACTTATACCTTGTTGTTGCCTACTCACAGTAGGAGTCTGTTTCCAAAATACTTACAATAAATAGACGATCTTACTAATAAATAGATACTTATAGTCACGACGCAAACTACTTGAAACATTATTTTTTTTAGTCAAGACGTTTGTGTCATCCTGTTAATGTTGGAGTACATTTGTAAAGATGCGACAGCATAATGTAATGTTCTATCTGTGACGTCATATCCATGGACTACTTCCTAGAATGTACCTGCCTATATCGGTTACGTATGTTGAGTCTTGTTGACGGACCCGACAGACGGGTACGTATTAAACGGCAAGATCAGTACACAACATGTTGTAACTAAGTGACGTGTTGATACGCTTCAACATTATTTTGTATTATCCAACATTTTTACGGCTGTAGATTACGTATTTTAGATAAAACTACACATACATTGTGAAAAGACTTCGCTACATTTCATTTTTTTCTCAGTGTACATTCCAGCATTCACACATTCAAGCTCATTCGCCCACAAACTATATTTACCACTCCTAAACACTCGAACAAGACATTCCTTATATTCTTTTAAGCCGGAAACGGTACATATGGACTACAAAGCTATCACTTTATAAACATAGTCCTTAACCATATCCTTGTTTAACTGCGTCTAAATCCAAATTTGTGTTTATGTTTGGTGGTCAAAATGTTCTACATGGACCTATATTAGCTTGGCGTTGCACATAGAAAAGTCAGATTTGCCAAATTTCTTTGTAATGTAATGGAAAGCTAAATTGTTATTCTAAAATAATCAGTTTATATCTACCAGTTAGCGATTAACCAACATGTAACCTGTTGGTACCTAAGATATGAATGTGATCGAGAATGTTAAACAAGCATAACGAATTAAGCTTTGAGAGTCAGAATCGTTTACATCCCTTAGGACATAACAGTATAACTAATTCTGTCACGAAATTAACACCTTGAAAACTGAACGTCACGATGATATTATTTTCACATTTTTTTATCTATTTCACTATTGTAAGCAATTGTAGAGAAAAAATAACTTTTGAAAAAACGATTGAAAGAACTGGTTTTTTTTATTTATTTGTATAATGTTTTATTTCTTACAGCATCATTTTATTATTTTATAAGTTTTACCTGTGGGTCCTATTAATCCCTATATATCCATTAATGTAGTTAAAAGTGATTTTTAAAAACTATTTGCAATGGTAACGCTTTTTATATTTTCATAAAATGAAAAAAATATGAACGTGAACAAATTTAATTTAATTTTGTAGGACCTAGACAACCCACGCATTTTTTATTTTTAAGTTAATAGTAATGGTCGTACTGGAATACCTATATTTTCTTTCTAATCTGTAGTATAACTTTAGCCTCTGTGACTCTTACATCATCATAATATTTATTTTATATGAGTCATACACGAGTATAATTCCAAAACTCATAATTCCAAAATGTATATCGAGTACAGGTGTTATAATAATTATATAATTAATTTTAATACATTATACCCAGTCCGGTTGTTGTATATATTTTTATATAGGTTCGTACTTAGTTATATATACAATCAATCTTGGCACTCATAAAACATTGATTTGATAATAAGTTTATGAAGCAATAGTGATTTGGGACATTGTTATTTCAAAAATATTCAATTATTATTATTTAGGAACATAATACAATTACCTTGTAAGAGTTGTAAATTAATTAAAGTAATAAACTAGGGACTCTGGTCCCTAGGATTGTATCCTGTTACTGTTCTTTTACTGTTTACGTAACAACACGATACTGTGTGGAGGACATTTTGTATTATTTTCAGTTCCACGTTTTACCACGTCACGTTTTGGTAATTGAGCTGGGCGGCTACAGATACAACAGATATCATGAGTGTAAGGGAGTTAAAGCTACGTGGCATTGTACAAAAGCTCGCTGTGGATGCAAAGCTTACCTCATCACTGTTGGAAATAAAATACTTGCTATAAAAATATGAACATTATCACTAATCACCCGTGTTAGAGTTGTTATTTTTGCTTTTTACTTTATTTTTTAATGTTATTTTCTTATTTATTAAAACTAACAATTATATATGTACGTCTTTTATTTATTTTATTACATATTTATTCATAAATGCTACAGCTACGCCACGACGTGTGACAAGCTAGTTTTATAATGTAAGTAATAATGTTAGTACTATAATTACGTAACATATTTAGTTGTAGATAGGTACATATAGTCAACAAACTTGGAAAACATTTTCAATTTTAATATGCTGATTATTTTAGACTTCAAATAGATTAAATATTTTAAATATAATCAGATCTTTCTCTGGAACTGATGAGCCTATCAAGCCTCTCACTTAGCACTTGTGCGGAGTACGTGTAATAGGATACAAATGTAAACTTTTTTCATCATTGTCCGAAACGGCGGACGAGGTGGTAATTCCGTTTGTGCTTCCCATATTTCTTAAAATTTTTAACTAACACTTTTTTGCTGATCGGCTAGCCTTTCACAGCTATCTCAAGACTGACGGTGTGGTTGAATAAGTTAGGCTAACCTAAAATGACTGAATCTTAAGATGCTGTCGGCGTAAGTGCTTTGCTAAAGATATTCAAGTTGAGGGTTATAGCCAGCAAGTCGGGCATTCGCAATGTTGTAACACCACGAAAATACTTTAACAAACTAATTGCTGACGATAAAAAGAGAAAAATGCTGTATAATTTACCTTGTCCACCTTAATCATAATAAGGCCACGATTTTTTTAATGAATTAAGGTGGACAAGGTTGCTGAAGGCGGGGACTGTGGTGTTGACCTTGTTAGACACAGCTTTCAATATCTCAACCGATGCGATAGACATCTTTCAAATACTTGTCCTAATTTTATAAATTACAAAGCTGTTTCAATTTCATCTATAATATATACATAGTATTTTATTCGCTTAGACAACAATGAAAAGTGATGATAAAACTTTGCTATGTGTTTATTCAGCTATTCATATTCCAAGTTTCATGCAAAATAGTTCAGCCGTTTGCGATTACAATTTTTATGCTACCATTAGAGACCAGATGATTTCTAATAGAGTTCATATCCAAGCTCTTAATTTTTTACATGTGGCTCTTAAGCCGCTATATATATATATATATATATATATATATACACAATAATGCAATTCGTCAAAAAAATATTAAATTTGTGTACATACTTTACACTTCTCGTCAAAATATGTAAAAATGTACATTTGCACGAGCATCGCGACGTTCACTAAGTTATATTTAAAACTGTAAATTTAAAGGAAGTTATACGTACATATTAACATTTAATAAAATGTCCGATAAGCTGGCATTTCTTTACATAAAATCTCGATCTTGACATATTATTTTGATTACAGGTTTTCGTAATCCAAATGAATATTATATTGTAAAATCCAAAATGAATCGAAATATATTAGTGAATAATGGACGTCGGTACAATGAACGCAGGAGAAACAGGAATGGAACTATTGCCTGGCGTTGTGTTGTCAGAAGCTGCACTGGATCTGTCATTACTCGCAAAAAGTAATGATATATGAAAAAAGGCATTCATGTACACCATTAGACCCTGTACAGGAAGTCATCATGAGAGAAAAAATAATATACAAAAAACGAGCGGAAAATGAAAAAATATCCATTCCTGCACTGTACGCTGAATTTCTTCAGGTTTTGAAAGACAAAGGGATACCTCAAGAAGCAATACGGAATGTAAAAAAATTAAAAGCATCGCTATATACTTGTCGTTATAAAGTTAAGTCTAATCTCTAGAATCCAAAGAAAAGAAAATTATAAATATCTGAATTCAGAAGTAGCTAGACTAAACATCGTTTGCTCTGCCATTAATTGGCAATAGTAACTGAATTAACAAAATAAGTTTTTTATTGCTTCCGAGGGTAGGAAACTTTTTTAGCTCTCGATTGGTCAGTGTTGAAAATTTCGGCTCGTCTTTAGAATCGGTATACACCACAATGTACCTTCATTCTTTTTTTACAGATAGATAAAGTTATTTTAAATAATCACATGAAATTTTATTTTCCGGAAATCAATAATTTTTGAGAAATAAATTATTGAAGTTTTAATTTTAACCTTGATTATTTGTGTATTTTGCACTTCTACTAAGTACATGGCATAGCCTAATGGATTCGAAATACCGCGAATTATTCAGGTGGGTTAGATTAGGTCGTATGGTGTGACAGAACCGAATCAGAGCACCCACCTTCCAAGCAGTCTTGTCTGCCCTACCGCTAGAGTGTTTTTTATAAACCTAGGCGTAGCGAGTACGCTATGACGAGGTAGCGAGAAGACTAGCGCCTCTCCCCCTTCGCGCCTCCGGCTTATAAAAAACACTCTAGGGGTAGGGCAGACAAGACTGCTTAATGTTAAACGTTATGAAATTTCGTAATTTTGTGAATGAATTTTAAATCAAACTGTAGAGATCTGTTATATTAGTGTGTCTAATGTCAATTGTTAATGCCTAATTAATTCTAATCTATAAATTAAGGTCTATACAGGATTGTCTTCCTTTTTAGTACATTTAGCTATTTCATTACGTATAAACTAAGACTAGTTTAATTACGTCAAAAATAAATATTGATAATTTTTTAAGGTGTTCTTGCAACGATGTGCTTGCTGTTTTAGTCAAATAATTGTGCGCTGCTGAATACAGCCTCTGCCATCTTACGGTTTGCTATAATTCACCTTCCGTTATTTTACCCCACGGGAAGAGATGGTGGTAACTTTCAGCTCAGCACCCAACAGGTATGGTTACCGTTCCGCACATCAGTACCAAATACCAATTTTTTTTTATTTCACCTAATAACATTTTGATAAAAATTCAACTAAAATTAAGATATACAAGGTTTTAAATCGTTTATTTAACTTTCAGTGAAATTTGCAATGCAGGCTTCTGGGCAGCAGGTGGCTGTAATCGATGTTTATACATTCTACTGTCAAAATACAACTCGGAGCACAGCGAGGTGGTGGTGCAGTAAAGGGGGGACGTGTCACGCCAGGTTTACCTTATATCTAAATGGTCAAATGAAGAAAGCCAACATCAAATCGGTACTACTGGAACACAATCATTACCCATCGAAGTACATAATACGGAACGGGGTGTCTTAAATGATAAAATATTGAAACGCATTCGCGTTGATCAATGATCTTTATTAAATATATGAATCCTTCAACTACAACTATACGAAAATAAGAATATTATTATTTAACAAGTATATAACTAAACAGTACAGATAATTCTTTATTGTGACTTATTTTTGCGATATTTTAAATATTAATATTATTAGTTATGATTTTATTTTTATATGTTTGATAATTTTCAGATGACTGACAAAAAACATGCATAAAATGATTGCCCAACTATTTATTAAAATCTATCTCTAGTTTTCATTTTCTAAGTATGCGTTTTTTTTCAGGGCATGTACTTCCGGGGTATATTAATACCATAAAGATACCAAATTTGGAAGAACCCTTCACAAGCAGTCAAAGTGATTTTCACATATATACATCTCAAAGAGGTGGCAAAGTTTTAAATTATCAAGGCCATCAGTACCACCTACAAAGGAAGAATAAAGATGATACTAGTTCTTGGCTATGTACAAACAGATTACGTACTTCTTGTCCTGGTTCTATAAGACTGAGCAAAGGACTAGCTGAGCCAGTTAAACCGCACTCTTGTTCTTCGAATTTGATCACAGCAGTAGTAAAAGCAGAATTGTCAAAGTGTAAGGAACGTGTAGCTAAGGAACTATCGACGCCTATACATACTCTGTACAAGGAATTTCTTCATTCATTGGAAATAAAAGGAATATCTTACTTCAAGGCAGCACCAAGTTATGAAAAAGTAAGAATGTCTTTGTACCGAAGTAGGAAAGGAGAAACGCGGTGCTCTAGAAGAGATCTTGATAAGAATTATAGTCAAAATTGAATAACTTTTTTCACTGTCGTGGCAGATTTGGATAGTTTAGAATATTTTGCCCTATACTATACTTAAATCATTATTACCTACGTTGTCTATTTCGCATTTACTGTTGAGTAATGAAAAATTGAGATTTAATTCTCTTTTTTTTAAATAAAAATGTACCAATGCATTAATCAGCCCAGTAGACTTGAATCAATTGGCTTATAATAAGGTTAAAATCAGTACTAATATTATAAATGCGAAAGTAACTCTGTCTGTCTGTCTGTCTGTTACGCTTTCACGCCAAAACTACTGGACCGATTTGAATGAAATTTGGTATGGAGATAGTTTGAGACCTGGGAAAAAACATAGGATAGTTTTTATCCGACTGCGCAAAAAGAGGTTAATGTTTTCGCGCGATAACCGACATACGCGCGGGCGGAGCCGCGCCCGGAAAGCTAGTATCAACATATTTTGATTTAAATGTGAAAAATCCGACCAAACGCCATGAATATACGTACCTTTTAACCAGCTTAAAATAAGAAGGACATTATCAATCCGACTTTAATTTTTGGGGTGTGGTACCTTACAGTGTTTACCTATTTCCATGATTTATTTTATATTAAAAGTGTTGCTTCTCATGTGATCACATTTGAATTTCAATGAGATCTGACGTGTAGTATTTGAGTTATAATTATGTATTAATACGGATTATGATGTTTGAACTCGATATTTTTTTGTTAAAATTTTAATTCATCATCATTAGCCGGAATACGACCACTGTTGAACTAAACCCCCCCCCATTCCCAAAATTTTAATTAATAATTTTTGTTTCGACTCGTCGGCAGTACCGTTACAATAGCGCTTGAGTGAATCCGGAACCAAGCCTTAGAATATGTATTGTTCATAATTCAATGAAAATATTTGAATGGGAGGCTCAACATTGTTTACAACTTTTGCAAATAAATGGAATTTGGAGTAAATAGAAGCGCTCGTAGCGAAGTGTGCTTAGCTATTCTGAACCGATCAGCAAAGCTAAGCAACGTCCGCCTCGGTTATGAGTTGGATGGGTGACAGCTGGTGACATTACTACTGAGCGCTTCCGTGCTTCGGAAGGCACGTTAAGCCGTCAGTCCCGGTTGTTATCTTAGGATGGCAGTCGTTATAGCAGGGCTTTAGGGCATTTTGCGAATGCCTGCCTGGCTAGCTACCACCCTCAAGTAGAAAATCTGTCGCCAAGCACCTAACGGTGTGTTCCGGCAGCTGTCCTTGAGAGCCAGTAATTCTAGGTTAGTCTGAACAACATCTTCGACCACATCATCATTTACCATCAGGTGAGATAGTGGTCAAAGGCTAACCTATCAGGAAAAAAAAAACCTAAAGACTACATAGTAGCAACAAACAAATACTACGAATTAATAAACGTAATAGTCTGTACTCTAATAATTAGAAGTAGTAATATATGTACCTACAGTAAAACGAACAATGATATTTATTCAAAGCTACAGCTGGGTAGTATTTAAATAAGTAGTGGCCAGAACTTCAACTTAAGTTCCAAATAGTGTTTGTAGATTTACAAGTGCTTAAAACGCATTATATTATTATGATCAAGATGGGGAAATTTGAAGTTTTTTTCTTACAATAATGTAATATCAACTATACTAAATAATATACTAAATACTAACACATATACTAAATAATAATTTTAAATCTTTGTGTTATTTTCTCATTTCATTAAAAGTGCTTGGGTATACATAGATAATATTTTTATTTTTGATTAATTTTCTTTTAATATAATTGATTGTAAGCCAAGTTATATTCAAGAAATGTTGTATTCTGTTGTTGACTGCCTATTATTGTTTGATTTTTTACTATGACTCTTTGTGTTTTTAGTTTAAGCATGGTATATAAACGGATGGATGTTTATAATATAATATGTTTTGTAACGGTAGTTCAATCAAAATTGTTGATATATATGTTTATTTCTAATTAATTTCAGTTTACTTACTATTTATCTTGCCCAGTTCCTTAACACTGCTTTGACAGAATTCACACATGTAAAATGAATAACGCAGCTAAAATACAACAGTAGTAAATCAGATCATTATTGCTATTATTTAGAGAGAAAGCGAGACAGCAAAGTTACATCTTACTTCTTACTAATTTTTAAGTTATTTCTGATATCTGATACAACTTGTAACTTTTGCTTTTATTTTTAATAATTATGTATATCAATAGAAACTGTAGGTACCTACAAAAAAAAACCCATTAAGTATATAAAGTGGTACTTCTCACGTTCTCTAATGAATAATATCAGAGAATAAGTTCAGCATGACATTTGCAATGAAGCCGAAATGTACGAACCTGTGAGCTTTGAAGCTCACCTTCTGTCTTGCTCAATAGTACTCCCCTAGTAAGGGTCGAGCGATTTAAGTACCTGGGGCATATACTCACCACTGACCTCAAAGACAACGAGGATATTAAGCGGGAGCGGAGGTCGCTTTCGGTTAGAGCAAACATGATAGCTCGCAGATTTGCACGTTGTTCGGCAGAGGTCAAGGTTACGCTCTTTAGAGCGTTCTGTACATCCCTTTACACGTGTAGTCTGTGGGCTGACTATAGCAAAAAGACGTACAATGACCTCCGTATCCTGTATAATAATGCCTTCAGGATGTTGTTGCGGCTGCCTCGATTCTGCAGCGCCTCTGGCTTGTTTGCGGACGCGCACACGGCATGCTTTCATGCGACCATGCGTTTACGTGCAGCGTCCTTGGTACGCAGAGTTCGGGCCAGCTCCAAAACCATCCTGGAGATGATTGCACTCAGATTGGACTGCCCCTACCTTCGGCATTGCTGCGATAGACATGTGGCAGTACCAATGCCGAAGAGAAGGTACTAATGTGTATGGTGGATGTGGTGATATATGTTACCAGGATCATTTTGACTGTTATTTGTACCTACTATTACATTTGTTTGATATGAATGGTTTTTTTTTTTTAATATGATGTACTTAGTACCTCATTATATTACAATCTAGCCAACAATACGGACTAATGAGTAATTTTAGCTTGACTTAAACTGCTAAATAGAGTAAAGTTAAGAATGTGTCCATTAACACCTATCTTATTGTCTCTATTAAGGGGAAGACACTATATGTTCTTGTGTTCTTTATATGTAGCACTCACTTCACTACTTATCACTGTCACTCAACTACACTAACTCAAAAGGTTTTGTCCTTTTTAGCCTTCTCACTATGTCTGTGTTGTCAAGGAGCTGGATTGCCTCAACATTCACGTGGTGGTGAAGTCTATGTTCGTGAGCTTCTGCATGTTTTTTTATTATATCCACAACGACATCCATTTTCAGGTCTCGATGGAGGTCGACAGTTCTAATGTACCATGGTGCATTGACTATACCTTTGAGTACTTTATTTTGGAATCGTTGGATTATTTGGATGTTGCTTTGTTTGGTACAGCCCCATAGCTGAGCTCCATAAGTCCATACTGGCATAAGGACTTGCTTGTACAATACAATTTTATTTTGTACAGACAACGAGGAATGCTTTCCCAGTAGCCAGTACATCTTCTTGTAACGAAGTTCTAACTCTTCGCGTTTCTTTTTAACATGAGCTTTCCAGCGAAGCTTTGCATCGAGTGTTATTCCAAGATATTTGGCAGTATAAAAGTAAGCAATGGTGTTATTTTCTAAGTGTGGAATATCACAGGTGAACAATAAGTACAAGGTCGGACCAAGGACGCTTCCCTGTGGTACTCCCGCTTTAATTTGTTTAATTTCTGAGTATGAATCACCTTGTCTTACTCTGAACATTCTTTGTGTAAGATAAGATTCAATTATGTCAGCAAATTGCTTTGGTAGCATATTCCTAAGCTTATCCATTAGCTCATAGTGCCATACTTTATCAAATGCTTGTGCTACGTCCAGGAACACTGCAGAGCAAACTTTCTGTTCTTCTAATGATTTTTCAATTATGTTGGTAATTCTGTGCACTTGATCTATTGTAGAATGCTTTTCTCTGAACCCGAATTGGTATTCAGGGATTAGTTTCCGTTCTTCTATTACAGGTTTTAGGCGTCTCAATAGTAACTTTTCGAATAATTTTGACATGATTGGAAGTAAAGATATTGGTCTATATGATGTTGTTTCATGAGCTGGTTTACCTGGTTTAGGTATCATTATAACTTCAGCAAATTTCCACACATCAGGTACATGTTTTACTCTGAATATAGCGTTTATTAAGGTAGTCAGTTTCACTATGGCCTTTCGGGGAAGATTGTGAAGGCCTTCTCCTGTAATAAGATCGTAACCTGGTGATTTCTTTTTATTTATATGTTTAATTTCGTTGAATACTTCTTTTGGAGTTACTAATTTTATTTCTAATTCACCAGGTGATATTTTGTTTGACAAAATCTGATTTGAACTATCTTTGCATGGCTGAAAAATTTGCTCTAAGTGTTGTGCAAACGTATCAGCCTTTTGTTCATTATTTTTGGCCCAAAGACCATCAGATGCTCTGATGGGTGAATTCTGAGTTATGGGTTTCTTAATATTTCTAGTGGTTTTCTATAACGAGTAATCCGTTGTATGATCACTCGTTAGTTCAGATAAATACGTTTTTAACGTTTCGTCTTTGAAGGCTTGAATTTTTCTTTTAATAGCTTTTGTAAGATTGTTCAACCTATTTTTATATTTTGGGTACCGGGTTTGTTGCCATTTTCGTCTTTGTATTCTTTTTTCGGCGATGAGGTCTCTTATTTCCACCGGGTAGTAATAGCCCGTTATCCTTTTCCTAAATTTAGGTGTATTTATCCAGGCGCTACTTTGGATGTCTGTGATAAATTTTCTTAGATCTGTGTCTATCTGTTGCGGAGTTTTTAATGGGACTTTTAGATCTATAATATCTTCTAAATCTTGTTTAAATTTATTCCAATCTGTTTTCTTGTTTACTAGTGTCGGGTTGTTTTCTCTCTGTATTATAACATTCTCACTTAATGTTAACAGTATGGGTGAGTGGTCCGAACTCATCATATAGCCTTCGTCAATACTGATGAAGTTGGGAGACAGATTTTTATATATAAAAAAGTCTATTAAATCGGGTATCTTTTGCGAGTCGGTCGGCCAGTAAGTTGGACTTCCTGTTGATATGACATCACATTTTGTCTCTCTGATAGCAATCAAAAGTTCTCTTCCTTTAGTAGACGTAAGCCTAGATCCCCAATGGGTATTTTTTGCATTGAAATCGCCTCCTAAGATGAACCTGTCACCAAGTCTTTCCAAAAAACTTTTGTATTGCTCCACTTTAAGTGAATACCTTGGCGGACAATATATTGATGATACGATAATTGGATAGCATTTTGTTTTCACAGATACTGCGATTCCTTGTAGGTACTTTTCTTCAAATTTATGATCTTCATGATGGCAGACAGTATCTTTTATTATAATGGAACTGCCTGCTTTAGCTTTGTTATCGGGATGTAATGCGTGATATGATGTATAACCTTTTATTTGAATAAAATATTCTTTAGTGAGATGCGATTCTGAAATCAAGCATATGTCTATGTTTTCTAAATGCAATACAGCCTCTAGTTCTATTCGATGTTGCAGGAGGCCATTTGCATTCCAAGCCATAATTTTTAGTTTATTAGTCATTTCTGTTCTATTGCTATAGCTTTTTTGGTGCTAATTTCTAGTTTTTTTAGTCTTTCGTCAAATGAGGTAAGTGGTTGCAAATCCGTGTTCATTTTGTCGTCAATATTAGATGTTAAATTTATCTTTGGTGGAGCTAGTGGCAATGAGTTTACTTCTGCTCCTTTTGCTATCTGTGCATATGAGATGTTTTTTGACACACTTTGAGCGCTATTGATTTTTTTTGTGCTTAAAACCTGGTCATTGATCGGAATATTCTTTTTGCTGTTTTTGTTTCTGATGTTTTGCAGTTCTTTGGCTACTGTACACCCCCTGTAGTTAGCAGGATGCGGTTCTCCACAGTGTACGCATTTTGGTTTATCTTTGTCTGTTTTTTTACAGTCTTTCGTTAAGTGT
Organism: Plagodis dolabraria; assembly: GCA_963854805.1. Classification (NCBI taxonomy): domain Eukaryota; kingdom Metazoa; phylum Arthropoda; class Insecta; order Lepidoptera; family Geometridae; genus Plagodis; species Plagodis dolabraria. The sequence goes on along the minus strand of OY978445.1, from coordinate 9,758,094 downwards.
TTGCCTATACACTTCACGCACCTAGGATCTTTGGAACAGTATTTCTGTGTGTGTCCATATGCTTGGCATCGCTTACATTGTGGTATTAATTTAGATGTTTTAATTGGTTCAATATCCACTTTGCAACCTAATATTGAAGTAATTCTGTAGATCTTTTTAATGTCTTCATCTTTTTGGAAAGATAGCATAAACATGTTTAGAGGCTCTTTTTTCTTCCAAGTCAGTTTATTGACCGCATCCTCTATCTTATAGCCTTTAGATTTAAGGTCTTCGACTATTCTATTGGGCAAGCATGACGAGTGTAGGTTTTTTGCCATCACCCTAATCGGTCTGTCTTGCTTATTTTCATATGAGTGCCATAGAAAATTATTTTGTAAGAGAATCTTACTTATGGATCTATAAGAGTCTTCATTCTTTGCATTTATCTTGACACACTCTCCGTTCAGCATTTTCACGATGAATGAGTCTTTTTCTACAGTTGTCTCGAGAAAATCGTAGAACTCCTGATAATTTTTGATATTCTCAACTACTATAGGTGGGGGTTGAGGTAGTTTTTTGGGCATCGGATTTTTCTGAGGTTTTTCGTCGGAGTCAGCTCCTTGTTGAGATTGTGAGGAGAGTGTCGAATTCAATTTCCTTTTCTTTCTGCTTTTTTGTCGAATCCATTCAGTTTCCCTCGCGAGGTCCTCTTCGTCTGTCTCATACTGGGCTGATTCAGAGGGTCTCAAATCTTTTGGTTGAGTTGAATCCTTTTTTTGAACTTGCTCTAGTTGGCGCTGGAGCTCACTAATTTGCGATTTTAGGTCATTAACTAAGACCTGCAATTTTTCGCGTTCCGACTTTTCTTCGGTGTAATGTTTGAACAACAAATGTTCTGTTTCAGTTGTCAGAGTTATATCGACTTGTTTAGCCATAGTTCTTGAGTATAGCTTCGCCTTAACAACGTTAATTATAAAATATCACACAATTATGATTCACGGCAATATCACTATCGAGGTCATTGCGCGAACGCGGTCGCGACCGAGACGGCCGGCGTAGATGCTATGTCAGCGCTTTACCCCAGCGCTAGTAACTAGGGCAAGAGCGTCGTGACGCTAGCGTTCTCTGCGGAAGTCGAACGATCACTGAAAATAAAATAATGAATGGATTTGACATTATTTTATTTTATTTATTTTAATTATGACAATTTTCATTCATTTTGGTTAAAATTTTGACACCATATTTGACAATAAATTATTTAATTCTGATAGAAATTATGAAATGTATTTAGTTTTAATTATTGTAATTTGATAGTAATATTATTTTAATTTTATTATAAAACGCAACTAGTATAAATGTATGGGTGTAACTTACCTGAAATAAATATATTTTGATTTTTTTTTTTTAATTTGAATCGGACTCGTAGAGTAGTTTGCTTAGTCGTTCTTGACCGATTAACTGTTAGGGCACCGTCCGCTGTTTTTAGTAATGTGTATTGATTCTGAAGAGATATTGGCATAGCTTAAAAGTGTAAGAAATATTTCTAGTAGGCTGTTGTTTTAGTTAGTAGGTATATATAATATGTATTATTTTAATAGTAAGTCACAGCATGGACTACAATCATTCATGAGCCGTAAATCACATAAAGAAGAGTTACAAAATTAGCAAACAGGATGACAAGGAATGTCATTTTAAGAACCTAAAAATCATAGAACTTTGTACTTATGTAGATCCTTAAATTACAAATGATTAAAAAAAATATAATGTAAAAACATTATATTATATATCAATTATCAAGTAGTTTTGTTTTTTCTCAATAGCGTAATTTGTCAGCATTATACTAGCACGGAATGCATTGCTTTAATCTAGAGTTTAAATGTGTTTTTTTTTGTTTCGCAGCACTTTTTCTCTTCTGGTTTTACAGATCCTCTCCATCCAAAGGTTGCCTGGAAGAGATTGCTTTCAGCAATAAGGCCGCCCATTGTAACACTATCAATTTGAATTGTAATTTTTATCTCTTTCATTTATGTGGTGTGACAATAAAGCATTATCTATCTATCTATCTATCTATCTATCTTTTATGCCAGTGGAACGAAGTAGCATTAAATGTTGCGAATCAATTTAGCATCCTAAAAAATCCAAAGGGTTGTGTATTAATTCGCAATGGATACCAGTTCCACAAACAAAAGATGAACAAAAATGGATCTATTATTTGGCGTTGTGTTAATTGGAAACGGATTGCTTGTGGAGGGAAAGTTATAAGCTACAACGGAGTGATCACAAAAGAAAAATCGCATTCTTGCAACTCAGACGTCACTAAAGAGAAAATAATGAGAGAATCGTCAATTTTCAAGAAACGAGCGGCCATGGAGGACACTCCTATACAAGCGTTATATGCCGAGTTTGTCAATAATATGACATTAAAAGGGATCAACCCGGAAGTAGTTCCAGGTTTTTCATGCGTGAAAACTATGTTGTATAAAATTAGACAAAAATGTCGAAGATTACAATAAAAAAATGAATTAAATAATAACTTTCATGTTACAAGTAGTCATTGATGAACAATTAATTTTATTCGATACCATTAAACCATTACGAAAAACCTCGTTGTGGCTATATGTTTTTGCTTCTTCCAAAAGATGATTTAAAAAAAACAGAAGTGACTTTCAATAATGAAAAGTTCGAAAAGCTTGTTTAAGTTAGTACCATTATGATTCAAAACACTGATCAAATAATAATAATAAATAATTTATTACCTTACAAGATTATACAAACTAATAAAAAAAAATTAAATAAAATTAAAAATAAAAAAATTAATAAATATTATCATGGTTCGACTTCCACAATTTATTTCACACTGTTCAGTGGTTGGTGGGTTCCGTATATTTTTTACTTATTTTTCACTCATTTTAGTTAAACTTTTGGCCAACAAAAAGAGTTGCAATTGTTTAACTTAGAATAGGAACTCGCTCTTAAGAACAGCAGTAACGATATATGGTAGTTTTGTAACAGAGGATGTCTTAATGAACACGATTAACTAGCTCTCTTCTGTAAACTGAGAAAATTATTTCATAGAAAAGCATGTTTTGGTATTTCTTAAACATTCACGAAAAAATTTCATGTTTTAATTACTGTAAATAAACAAAATGCGGTCATGACGTTCATATCGCAAGGGGAAAGAGCAATTTGAAGTCAGCAGACAACCGACGTTTTTGCCATACAATAAAATAATAACGGACATAGTCGACGCTTAAATACAATAATACTCCCTAAATAATAAATATATATATACATATATAAAGTAAAGGAAATATATATACTTGTACATTATGTAGTCAAACAGCACGCCACGTTAGGACAGCGAAGGATGATTTCTTTACTACACCAACCTACGATTTTTTCTGCAGCTGTGGTAGTTCTTATATATCGGACAAACCAAGCAAACGGAATGTGTGTTAGTATTACGATTTCCTAACAAATTATAATAATAACAAAAAGTTTGAAATAAAAGAGGGCCACCATTCAGGAAACGTGTTTCTAATTACTGTATCAGCCGGATCGTCCACTGCTGAACACAGCCTCCCCTATGTAGGGGGTATTTGCCATAATCCTCACGGCAGGCGGCTTGGGGATCGCAGTGTAAGATGGCATAGTTCTTAAGAAGGTGCTGCTGCCCACCTTGCAGTATGTTTCCCTTAGTCGACTTTTACGATACCCCCATGGGAAGAAATGGGGAGGTGCAATTATAACCCGGCATCCCACGGGGTTTCTAATTAATTCTTTGTTTTTTCTTTATCATAAAAACAGTAATACATACAAGTATCTGACTTGGTATGATATTTTGGTGCATTCTGTGTAACAACACACGGTGTCCGAGTCCTATTAGCACTTAGCCGGTTTCATTTTCATAAAATAAACTTTGCCGTTAAAAACATTAATTTGTTAGTTAACGTTTGCTTATAATTACTACATTTTAATCTAATATACAATCTTAATAGTATTAAATATAATTGTAATAAGACCTGTACCGTGCTTAATTCATTTTTGCCGGTCTATCTCATTTTGTATTATGCAGCTCTAGATCATGCAAGTTACATGGCACTAAAGCATCCCACCAACCATCAGAAGGGTCAAAATTAGGCGCAAGATTTAAAGATCTGGCGCTGGCGCAGACATGGCGTGGAAATGACTTGGACATGGCGAGAACAGGGCACTGAAATGTTAAGACGCATTTTCCAATTTCCTGCCACATTTTGTCTCAAACATTTCTACTGCAACGATTAGAACAAGTGTATATAAATGGGACTTTTCTTTTAATTCACAAACGCTATTTTGAAATTGATGCTACAATTATTTTTTATATAACTTAATATTATATGAACACAAATTAAATACACGGAATAGAATTAGTATTTAGATATCTTCATATTTTATTATACAATAAAAATGTAAGTATCATGTGCCTGTTCTTTCGGCACCTTACACCCTAAATACCCTTCGAAACGGAACACAGTAATGTGAACATTACTGCTTGTCGGTAGAAATAGGTACGGTAAGAGTACGTCTCCAGACAAACTGACACAAAGAATTCCACTGCTATTAGATATTGAAAGACTCAAAAGTTATCCCTCTTTCTTACTTCTAGCTGCAGTTTGCATAACACATTCTGTCATACACGATTTAATTTTAATTGAATGATGGTATACATAATAAGCCAATTTCATAATAAAAGCCCTGTGAAGTATTTTAATACAAATTTTAATATTTTTTATATTTATTTCCAGATCAAAAGGCTTTCTTCACTACGACAAAGTTTGGAGGCCACTACATCATTCTAGATGGATACAAGTTTACGAAGCATAAGCCCTCAGGGCAGAAGACCAGATGGAGATGTCGCAATTATCAGATTACCCGATGCAAAGCACACTTATACACTATGGAAAATAACATCGTTAGCTATACAAATAATCATAACCATTCCAAATCGTATTGTTGCCACCAAACTGTTTAATCTATTGAATTATTTGTATATAGTTAGTATTGCGTGTCTATTGAATTACTTAGTTTTTTTAATTATTTTTCCAATACTCAATACGGGGATTGATGTGTCTTTCATAAAGGAAACACTTTCACAAAAATTGTTTTGTTACATTAATGACTCTCTATCATACAATGACAAAAGATAAAAATATGTAATCAATAGTGGCATAATATACCTATGTGTCACCTCACAATAAACTTAAATGTATGTGAAAATCTTGTCTCTTTGATCATAATAACAGCCGGAACGTCATGTGTCTATACCCAGCGCTTGACCATGAATTAAAATAAGCTTGCTTATTCTTTAGTTCCAAATTTGTTCTACATACTGTATCAGCCTGATCGTCCACTGCTGAACACAGCTTCCCCTATTAAGGCAGTGTTTGTCATAATCCCCACGCAGGCAGGAGGATTGGGTAACCTATTTTTCTATTTACTTATATGCCATTTGTAATTTGTTCCATATTTATTTCACAAATATTTAAGTTATAGTGCGACCTCTAGCCAGCGATGCACATTTAAATTTTATTGTTTACAAAGAAAACGGTTGAGCAATATTTAAGTTTTATGATAGTGCTATAATTTTCATGAATAATTTTTCTAACTTATCTATAACTTTTCGAAATATAATATGATTAGCTTTACGGGCGCGGCTCCGCCCGCGCGTATGTCGGTGTGTTGTATGTTTTTTCCTGGGTCTCAAACTATTTCCATACCAAATTTCATTCAAATCGGTCCAGTAGTTTTGGCGTGAAAGCGTAACAGACAGACATACAGGCAGAGTTACTTTCGCATTTATAATATTAGTACTGATGATTATTAGTCTCTGCTCAGCGGTGTAAATAATATATAACCATATAAATAAGTATTTGAATAAGGATAGTTTCATAAAAAAATATTTTGTATCTATGTCTGTAGTATGTAGCCTTTTAGTTCAGTTTTATTGAAATAGAGCCTTTTCATAATAACGCGATTATAATACTTTAATAATGAAATGAACAAATGTTAAATATAAAAGCATTGCATATTGTTGTAGTGTATTTATACATAAATCTTTATGTAATAGCACCATAACTATACTACGTTTTCACCCTGTTATTTAATTTTGAGTAACGATTTATGGTAATGTAGGTCATATATTTTTTCCGTGTTTCAGATTTGGGTGATTCTCTCATCAAATCTATGAACATCTCGATATCATCATTTAAGGTATGTATGTAGGAAGTATATCCCCTTGGGGTTAGGCTGGGATTGCCCCTCACGCCCATATCTTTCTGTAGGAGTCGTGGAATAATAATAGAAATTGGGGAGCAGCGCCTTCTAAAGAAGTGATACAGGAAGGAAGCAGGTGTAAAAACTGAATATTTTTACGAGATTCTATTAGAAAGACGATTAGAAGTGATTGGGTGAGATTATCATAGTTTCTATTTAAAAGTCGAAGGGAATACGAGGCAAACCCGCCTGTCTGTCACAATATAGAAGTATCATGTCATACAAAAAATGTCGATCTTGAACTCATTGACTTTGTGCTAATAGTACCTACCCGTATTTTATTATAATAAAAATAAGAGTTGTTTCTGTAATACGCTGGGCCTACGTAGTAATATAATAGCCCATACTAAAGGACAGATTTAGAAAGTAGACTGTCTTGACTATTCTTACTATGTGTTTATTACCTACTTACTTCCTAGAATTTTAACGGAAGAGAATTTTCGGGATAAAAGGTTCAATTAATAATACATCGCATCAATACTAGTCAAGAAGTGAAAAAGCATTTATCACATCATCTCATCAATCGGAATTACGACCATTTAACAAGATCTTCCTTATCGTAGGGCAGACGTCTTGGGGATCGCAGTAGATGTTAATCATTTTTAACAAAACGCTGCTTCCGACCTCCCGGTATTTTTCACTTAGTCGCCCTCTACGACAACCATGGGAAGAAATGAGGGGTGACATTCTTAACCGGCACCCCACGAGTAGTAACTATGAATTAGTAAAATGCTGAACTGAAAATGTACAATTTATGTATGTATCCTTATAATAAACTTAGTTACGAATGATGTAAACTTATTTAGGGTTGTAATTCCAAGATTCACATTGACTTACATTTAAGAAAAATAAATCTAAAGGGGCTCTCTTAATGTACACGCGCAATATTTGTTTCAGTAACTGAAAATATATGACCAATATCTTTCCAGTTACTAAATACTGAAACGATCGAAAATGATTCCACGAGATCTCGAATGAAAAGTGATTTTCATGGACGGCTGACAAAAAATAAAGCTTAAATATATATATTACATACTTGAAGGCACTTTTGATGATAGGTTGGAACTACCTACTGTATTTTTCAAAACAGCATTTCAATTTGTAACAACGATTAAAGAAAAATAGCATCCAATCGGCATACGGTCTTCCCAGGTACCCCCATCCTAGCATAGTATGATTTAATAAGATTTTTTAAATAAATTGAATAATTCTATTTTATTTTATCATAACTTTTATTACAACTTTTATAACTTTTACTGTTCTAAATGTTCCAGAAAAGTGTTACCTGTCCTAACGTGGCACTTTGCCGGACCATAATTATCAAAGAATGGCGGTCCTAAGCTGTCTTTATAACTCAGTGCCAAACTAAGATCACTATACTAAAAAATGCTACAAGGACTAACATTTTCATAATAAAACGAAATATAAAAAAAAATTTAATGATAAATTTTATATCTAGTGTAATATTTTTTTTCTAGTCAGCGCAAAATAATGTTTACTTGAAATATGTAGTCTAATTTTCGTAAATAAATAACTGTCTGTTAGTGGAGAGGTGAAAGCGTTCATTTTGAGGTCATTAGGCCCAAAGCTTATAAATTTCTAAAGCAGAAAATAAATAAAAAATAATACGTGGGTACCTCAATACTCCATTATACGTCTGACTATAAACACTACGTTTCCAGAGCTCCTGATTCTTTGAAACCAAGGTTCCTTAACACTGAGCGTGGATTCCCGGCGATGGTGCTTAACGGGCACAAATACACTAAGAGGATTGACCGCTCTGGGATCAAGGAGTACTGGCGCTGCTCCAAGAAACGGTCGAGATGCAAAGTTTCCGTCATTACCATCGGTGATGACATAATTGATATAAGGAACTCCCACAATCACTGACACGAATAAATTGGAGTTTTATTTATTGAACATAGGCATACATTTTGCTACGCTACCTGTAAATTTGACAGCTTCTCATGCTTTCATGTTATTTTTTGTACTCATATTATGGTCAATCATTTGAATATGTTTCAAAACTGTTCGAAATTTGAATTCTTTAATGCACTATTCAAATATTGTCATAATTATACGTACAGTTATATATAAGAGGCTGAGTTGTAACGATGAACATTCCTATAGAGGTATAATTTTTAATATATTTATTCTGCAAGAACGCGAGCCCCATATATAACAATACAAATTGTAATTTTGTAAGGTACACTTTTTTGTTTATGGTTGTACTCTCTATATGCTGGTACTCTCCATGATATACTCGTAATTATAATAGTATTGACCGTGGTATAAATATGGTAATATTTATACCACGGTCAATATTATTATAATTACTAATTTTGTACATAGCTGAGCTCCAATCCATTCTGCATGTACAACTTGTTAAATATTAACTTAAAGTGTATGCTTTCTTACAGGACCACAATTCTCTATTAATAAGAACGGCAAACCAACAATACTTTATGGGGGGTACCTGTTTCACCAGCATAGCTCCAGCCTCAGGCCCCATGGCAAAGGATACTTTGTGTGTGCGCGATCCCGTAAGGGGTGCAAAGCCGGCATACGAACTTACGGAAACGTTATCATTAGTATGAAAACTATACATAATCATTAAACTAATAATATGTTTGACCTCGCGCTGTTGGCAAGGTAAAAAATAGATATTGAGTAACTATATATTTTGCATGTAATAGTGCGGTAATAATGCATGATGATTAGTCATAAAGCAACACGAGAGAGAAGTATACATTTACTGCGTTCCTCTCTGTTAAAACCCAAGGCCAAGTGGGCATACGCATTCAATAAAACTAATTGCGCTTGGATTTCTAACTAGACAGAGTCCAGTTGCGCGAGTTAACGCCACAGTTATGAAAATGTTGAATTGCTCAGCTTTCTGCTGTAAAAAGAGGTCTGGTACATCAAGCATACGAGGTAATAGATGGTATTGCGTTGCATATATAAGTTAACTTCGTATTTTAGCTATTTAACAACATTAAGGGTCCTTAATTAGTGTTATCTCCTAATTTTATTGTCAGATATCTTTAACAACATTGAGCCCGATTGCTTGTTAAATTTCGGCTCAGGTGATCGATAAATCTCTCTCTGCCTCTGTCAAATAAAACACTTATATTGATTAATAATCAACTACCTACCTATACTAAAATTATCCATTGGCCAAACAAACCAGCATGTTTGAGTATGTTCAAATAACCCGAAAACTATATTTGTTCCAGAACTTATAGTTACATGACGAAAGGATAAGTATTTTAATAACAATAATAAGATAACCTAAATCTTCCGGGTTAAAAAATAATGTACATTTTCTATTATATAGAAATACTATAATATCTTTGCAAAGTAAGAAAAAACACCGTTAGGTAAATCACTATTTCTATATGCGTAGAGTAATCTACCTTTTTTATTTTACACATAATATGTCTTAATAAAAGCCTTTAAAACTAACTCTAACTTTTACTCTAACCTTGATATATACTTGAACCAGATTGTACTTTATTCTACTTTTCAGCAAACCTAGAATGTCTTATATTAAGGAATATTTACACTTTATCTATAATTAAATATTCAAAGCCTACCTACTTGTCGTTACGAAGGCTAGAGAAATAGTCAGTTCCGCAACCGTAGCTAAGGGATTTGTCATCAAAAAGCCGAGAGTGACAACAAAAATGTGTAATAAATTATATTTTGTACATTTAAATTCAAATTCAAGTCATTTAATACCCAAAACATGGGTAAAATAACAAAGGGTTGAAAATATATAACATGGAAAGTACGCTATGTTTTAACCAATTGGTATGCAATATTAATTGAAACATAAAAATAGAAAACTAGGTACACTGAATAATATAAGTTATGATGATACAAAATATAATGTCACAAATTGTTTCTGTGTCATTGCTTCAACGCATTAGGCATTTTATGGAATCCCAGACATTTTTTTTATCTGACCTTTAAAAGGTGTCTTATCCATTTTACTATTGATACATTGTCCATGATTAGTGAGAAAACGAGATGGTGCTATGTAAATCGGCACGGCAAAAGACTTCAACGCACTCCATTTTGTTTTATGTTTTCTTATAATCAGTAAAAGAACCCTCTGAAAAATATTTTTAATAAAACCTCGGTTACATAACCTTGATAGATAATATTGCAGAAAACATGTCTGAGCGGTATTCAAAAAAGTGTCTACATATCGTTTGTATGTAGTAAAGAAAATAGTACTGAAAAGCATAAATCTGAGTCTATAATAACTCATTCAGAGCATTTAAACTTATAATCATATTAATATAACAATTAAAATATTTTTTATATTGCAGATGAGGCGATTTGCCCAATATTTATTGTTTCCAGCCACGGAAACCCAATGGTACGATATCAAGGACTCAACTACAGCAAACACAAGTTGCTTAAACATTCAGACTTGAGGCGATGGAGATGCACTGGTAGCAGTCATTATGCGTGTACAGCAGCCATCATGTCAAAAGATAACAAGTTTGTGAAAATAATTGGATATCACGCCCACCAACGTCGCAAAGCCGTTACATTAAAAAAAACATGAATTTATGTGATAACTGTTTATCGAGGATGTTAGCATCTTTATCATTGGTGCTTCAACCAATATATATGATAAAGATGCTAACATTCATATAAGTCAATAAATGCAAACTTATTATTTATTGATTAAACACATAAAATTGTATAGTGTTTCTGTTTATATACCCGATTTCTAGACGTACGAGGGTACGGTTAATCTATTCTAATCTATTACTAGTTTTGTTTTTCCTTATACAAGTATAATTTAAGAATGCTACCTAATGAATTGGAGAAATAATATGTGGTAAGTCATTGAAGTTAAAAGTGAGTGAAGATCGAAAAGAGCAATTCTCATTTAAAGTTGGATACGATAAAGAAGTATATCCCACGACGAAATATCTGCCTATATAAAAATGGCAACAATGTGCACAAATAAAAGAATGAGCTTTCATTAAATATTTAGATATATTTTATAAAAAAATTACCTTACTACATGGTAATGGTACGAGTAAATGAACAAATGTTGCTTGTCGGTACCGGGTATGCCAACTACCGTCTCTTAATTCAGTCTTATTTAAACATAACATTAATTTACAATTTTATTTCGCACTACCAAATATATATATTTTTTTTAATGCCTGATAGGTTAACCTTTGACCACAATCTCACCTGATGGTAAGTGATGATGTGGTCGAAGATGTTGTTCAGGCTAACCTAGAATTACTGGCTTACAAGGACAGCTGCCGGAACACACCGTTAGGTGCTTGTCGACAGATTTTCTACTTAAGGGTGGTAGCTAGCCAGGCGGGCATTCGCAAAATGCCCTACCACCATTCTATAACGACTGCTATCCTAAGACAACAACCGGGACCGACGGCTTAACGTGCCCTCCGAAGCACGGAAGCGCTCAGTAGTAATGTAACCAGCGGTCACCCTTCCAACTCCTGACCGTGGCGGACGTTGCTTAACTTTGCTGATCGTTTCAGAAAGGCTAAGCAAACTTCGCTACGAGCGCTTCAATATCGTTAGAGTAAACATAATATATTACAACTGCAACGTGCGAGCGGGCTGCACGTATTGGATCAAGTCATCTGTGCGATAGAGACAGCGCTATATGACCATTAGGTATTGTTTGAAGAGAATATTACTGCTTGACGGTTTTTTTTTTTTATTTTTTTTTTTTTTATTGCTGATAGGTAAGCCTTTGACCACAATCTCACATGATGGTAAGTGATGATGTGGTCGAAGGTGTTAACAGGCTTAACCTAGAATTACTCTGGCTTTCAAGGACAGCTGCCGGAACACATCGTTAGGTGCTTGGCGACAGATTTTCTACTTGAGGGTGGTCGCTAGCCAGGCGGGCATTCACAAAATGCCCTTCCACCATGCGGTGAAGCTCAAGCCAGCGGCGGGATTCGAACCATGGACCTGCTGCGCGACAGTCCATAGCCAAAGCCACTGAGCTATCACTGCTTCAAAAATATAGGTATGTCGTAGTACTTACCGGTACAAACTCGTTCGCAATCTGTTCTACTGCTAAAACAAGAAATAGAACACGTTGCTTAAGGGTTTCGTTCAATCACTGATATGCCGCCGCTAAGCCTTAACAAAAAAAAACAAGGGGTGCGTTAATAAGCTGTATTTAGTAATTTTTTGTCATTGTATGGAAATTCTGACGGCAACCACCTAACGGTATGTTCCAGCAGCTGCTTACCTAAAGTAATTCGTTCAGCTATATTTTCTTTTATAAAACAGTACTTATTCTAATGCCCGAAATTGTAAAGCGTAATAGAGATCAGTTTTTGATGATTTATGTTTGTTTGTATACAAAATTTATTTTTAATTCCAAAAATTGCTTGCTTTAATTCGCGTCTGGTCGTTGTAACCTTAAGGTAAGGCACGGTAACTACACTTTCCTCAATTGTTATAATAAGAGCTAAAAAGCAGATGGACATGTTCAAGTGGGGGCTACTAGGACATGTCCATCTGCTCGTGGTTGTAAAGTTTTCGTTTAGCTGCAAATCTTTGAGACAAAGGAGGTAAAATTGTACAATGTGCACAATCACCCTCCCACTCTTTCTTGTTTGCTTATCTATCCTTAATTTACATCAATAAAGTAGTGCGCAACGCAAGTCTTATACACAGTACTAAATGACGTTTGGTTTAGTTATATTTTCTGAAGCGCTCGTAGCCAAGTTTGCTTAGCCATTCTGAATCGATCAGCAAAGTTAAGCAACGTCCGCCGCGGTCTAGACTTGGATGGGTGACCGCTGGTTGGGCATTACTACTGAGCGCTTCCGTGCTTCGGAGGGCACGTTAGGCCGTCGGTCCCGGTTGTTGTCTTAGGATAGCAGTCGTTACAGCATGGTGGTAGGGCACTTTGCAAATGCCCGCCTGGCTAGCTACCACCCTCAAGTTGAAAATCTGTCGCCAAGCACCTAACGGTGTGTTCCGGCAGCTGTCCTTGAGAGCCAGTTACTCTAGGTTAGTCTGAACAACATCCTCGACCACATCATCACTTACCATCAGGTGAGATAGTGGTCAAAGGCTATCCTATCAGGCATAGAAAAAAATATATATATTAACATCTTATCAATTTTATCGATCGGGCGCTCGTAGAATCAAGATCTCCTGAGGATGCTTCGTGTAGAATCAAAACGCGTCGAAAATTCTACCGGTTTGGCTGCGTGACGTTTGTGAGGTCACGTCGGCTTAACAGGAAAATTAACCTAAATTGTCACTAAATATATTTTTATATTTTTTAAGTGTTTTATTAAAATATTAATTCAATGTTTACTTTAAATATTTTTTAAATATTTGTTATTATTTTAGGGGGAATCCTTTATATTCATTAATTCAAACACTTTGCAGGCATCGTAATCAAATTGGCCGAGTCACAGATGACAGATGATATACATTTTAATCACGATTTTTTAAAATTGATTATATTTGTGTTTTAAATCCTATTTATTTTTGATTTCAGTAACCTACGTGCAGCAGCCTTGTGGCAAAAAGAACAGGCCATTGTCGAAGGGTACACCTTTTACTGCGACAAAGTAACTAAAAGCACTCACATCTGGAGGTGCACTACTACAAGAGGATGCTACGCGAGATTCACCTTAATTAACGATGGACAAACGATGAAAAAACTAAATATAGTACACACCCATGATCCTCCTACGTATAAAATTGTAAACGGTATGTATGTCCGGTTATAGAATCCAGACATTGAAAAGATTGCGGATAAGAATTATACGACCGAAAGGTAAAAGCGTTACCAAACCTAAGCACTAAAGTATGTTTGGCTTGAAAATATTTTCAAAAACAGGTATACTTATTATGTCATTACATTTATGTATTTCTGTAGTTATGTAATATGGTACCAATATTTACTTAATACGATGTCATTATTTCTCTAGTATCTGCAGTTTAATATTAATAAATACCTGAAATATTAGATATAATCATATAAAGATATAACCGTGTACGTCTTTGTACTCGGCGAGTCTGTGGTTTAATTATACTTAAAAAAATCGGCGAAGTGCGAGATGGACTCGCGCACGAAGGGTTCCGTACCATTAGCTATACAACATTAGACTTCATATTTTAACCTTTTTTGTTTTAACTTGCGCGAGTCTGACTCGCACTTGGCCAACTTTTTTGTATTTGTTGTTATAGCGACAACAGAAATGCATCATCTGTGAAAATTTCAATTGTCTAGCTATCACCGTTCTTGAGATACAGTCTGGTGACGACGGACGGACAACGAAGTCTCAGTAATAGGGTCCCGTTTTTACCCTTTGGGTACGGAACCCTAAAAAGGCTTACAACGCTCTGCTTATCTAATTTAATAATGCATTTAGGGCGTCGTTAAATAAACGATATTTTGAATTTATTAGTGGGTGTTGTTATTCACGTCTAAAGGTTTCATTTAAAGTTGCACAATAAGAACGAAGCGCGAACACGTGCATATTCAAGGACGCCATATTTAAATTATTATTACCTCACATAACCCTTAACCAGCGGACACTTAAGATAATTACAACAATACCTTATTTGGCAGAGTATGATGATTAGTTCAGAAGTTCTGACGGAACAGATTACCTAACATACATGCAAAAGTGATTTCAATCAATAGTCAGTTCGCAACATCTGCTCCTAGAAAAGTGTAAGGAAATGTACTAAAAAGCCTTGGCGGTTTCTGACATTGGAAAACTACTAAAAACTTCAAATCTGTGCCTCAATATAATTATGTTTCCAGCATCTAAATCATCAAAAATCAAGCAACCTTTGTTTGATTTATAAAGTTTTCAAGACATCAACCGCTTGATTCACCGACCTTGAATTATTATTTTACGTCGATGCACGCACTTATCTACGATGGGGTCTCAAGTAGCCGCGCGCTAAGTGTTTTTATAAACAAACGATATTTATGGCTTGGGTTCTCAAATGAACAACAGGTTGAGTGTTGAATGTTATTGTTATTGACTTAAGCTTTCAAACAGTGTTAGTTTTATTTAGATTAAGTGGTCGTAAAATTATACAAACCGGTTCGATTATAGACATTGAGAAAATATACGCTAATTTTTATTTCAGGAATTTTTAATTTTTAAACAAAATCGATGACCCACATATTTTATGTTTTAAATGGGTTAAGGTATTCAATTTGCACTTAAAAAAAAAACCAGACACATTTCCCGTTTCAAAACATTTATTAACAAGATTTTGAAAATCTCTTCAGAATACCCGGCAGGACGAAATTTTTATGTGGATTTTGTAGAATTAATTTCTATAATCCTAATAATATCTCATAGTTAGTATTATTTTATATGATTTGGGCATAAACTGTTATTTAAGTGATTGATTTTTAGTAGCTCTATATCAATAATTCATTTAACAATTAATTACTCCAACATTTGATCGCAACTTTTCGCGCCATTTTTGCAAAACATTATGTTGATGAAAAACTTACCGAATTCCGGTGAAATAAACAATTTTCTACACAATCACTATTGTAGCGTCTAAAATAGATCATACACATACATAAATCAGTAACCTCTACTTAAAATCACCAAAATTATCACAAAATAAGAATTTTTAATCTGCTTGCATCGAAGGAATAGGCAGAATGAATCACAGATGATTGATGAATGACGAAATTATTTTTTTAAATATTTTATGTCAAGTGTGAATGGTACATATGGTTGCCAGACATAAAAATAAAGCTACGTTCAGTGGGAACAAGACAACACATACATTGATATGAGATTTTGAACGAGTAAGAAGAAAACAGGTAGTTTTTATCAGCATGGCGCCGAACAATTTGCGTGGTTACATTTGTAACCAAAGTGCATCTACGGGTTTTTTATGGTTGGTTAAATAAGTAACCAAAGTGCATCAAGCGGTGAATAAAATTAATGGTAACGAATGCAACATAACTAAATCGTGACAGCTGTCAGTTTCATTATGACACAGAAGTTTAGGTTCCTAGCAATCTACACAAAAGAGGTTTCTATCGAAGTTAGATAATTTAATATCGGTATTAGTATTTGTGTTTTTTGCCTATGCTTTGTGTATTATAAAAAAAAGTGCCTTTGTGATAGGTGCGCTGTACACTAGCGCAAATTTTTTGATAGTGTCATTTTTATATTTTTTTTTATGAACCTGGTATTTTTGAGTGTTGGCCTTTCGCAATGCCTACTTATTGTATATGCATTTCTAAATTGCAATTAATTAAAATTTAAATAATTTTGAATACCAATTAACTAAGTGTCAACACATGTTGGTGACTAAAGTTTTGAACTACAATATTCTTTATTGTACACTCAAAATATATAGGGTACCTTTTTAGGGTTCCGTACCCATAGGGTAAAAACGGGACCCTATTACTGAGACTTCGCTGTCCGTCCGTCCGTCTGTCACCAGGCTGCATCTCAAGAACGGTGATAGCTAGATAGTTGACATTTTCACAGATGATGTATTTATATTGCCGCTATAACAACAAATACAAAAAGTTGGCCAAGTGCGAGTCGGACTCGCGCACGTTAAAACAAAAAAGTTGATATAAATATTATTTGGTTGCGTTTCAGGTCTATACTTTACCACCTCACGTTATGGAAACCCTGTAATTGAGTTGGGCGGCTACAGGTACAACAAGTATGTTCGAAGTAAGGGAGCAAAAGTAAGGTGGAATTGTACATTAAGGTCCAGTGGAATAGATTGCAAAGCTTACCTCCTCACTGTTGGAAATGAATTACTGGCTATGAAAAATAAGTATAATCACCATCGGTTTAAATAAAATAAATAAATATAATTTTTTATAAGTTTAATAATAAATTACTGATGATATCATAGTTTTTTCTCGTAATTACAGGAGTTAAAAACCATAACTTTCTGCTATATTCAAATTCAAATTCAAAATCATTTATTCAATTTAGGCGTCTACGACGCTCTTATGAAGGTCAATTACAAACTTTAATATTGAAATATTCTACATTGTACTGCCACGTTTAGCAAAAAAATTTATAGAGCCACTGCGAGAAGAACGGGCAAGAAACTCGGGGCCATTCTTTTAAACGTCTGTTTACAATTTGTTATCAAACTTATAAACAATATAATACAATTATTACAATATTTGTTTAAATTACGTAGGAGACAGGTGATGGCTTGGCAGAGGTGGAATTTTCCAAGCATTTTTGTCGTTTAAGTAATCACAAACTGTGTAGTAGGATTTCTTAATCAAAATGTTTTTCACGTGTAATTTGAATTTTCCTTCTGTGAGCATTGTAATATGTTCGGGAATTTTATTATAAAACCGCACACAATTACCTAAAAAGGACCTTTTATTTGTCTTTGCTAATCTAAAACACGGTACCGTTAATTTATATTTGTTCCTAGTGTTGTAATCGTGGTTGTCACTGTTTAATTTAAATTTACTCAAATTTTTCCGAACATACATAATATTTTCAAATATATACAGACTCGGTAAAGTTAATATATCAATTTCTTTAAAAAGATCCCTTAGAGATTAAGATATCGATGACTTTTGGTATTAAGAAATGTTTTGCCATACATACTGTACAAAAAAACTAAATATAATTAATATATCTATATATTAGATTAACGAACAACGATAAAGAGGTAATATTTTACATACTGCCTGACTTCGGCATTTAACATACATAATTATATGTTTTAATTACGTTTAACACTCAAATAGCTATCCTTTAATATCTCTATATATATATATGTATATATAATATGTATATATAATATGTATATATAATATGTATATACATATAGTATATATTTATTATTATTTAACGAATAATAATAAAAAATTAACTATAAGATGAACACGCTGACCTTTGATTATTACTTTGTTTTATTTGAAATCCACACAAATGAAAACAAGATTTTATTACAGGATTAGTAATGTACCTGCCCAACCGAAATGGGAAGCAATTGGCTATAATACGAGGGTTCTCATTTTATTGGTTCCGTAAAAACGTGTCAACTTATGAATGGAAGTGTACGGCTGTGCAATCGTGACTTGTGACGAAATGCATCTGTAATATGCAAAAGTTAGGCTTAACATCAACCGCTTAACATCAGGTGGACGTCGAGCTTATTCCGTCACAATAACATAAAAAAAGATAAAGGAGGAATGGATGGTTTTTGGAAAAAGTGATAAGCGTGTGAGCGATGTAAATATTGTGAGATGGTAAGTAATAGATTAATTAGAAGAAGAATACATGTTGGCGTGAGAGAAGGATAAAAAACAGAAGATTTCTTAATAATCAGAAAAGTCTCAAATAAGTTTCAAATGTTTGTTAGTTACAATTCAACTACTTAAGTGACTTTCTTTTACAAAATTAAATTACGCTGAGGAGCGTACATACAAACCTAACCAATTTCAAGCAAGCTGGTCAGAGGTTATTTGAAAATTTTAACAACTTTGAATAAACGTAGAAAAAGTATATGAATAATAACACGTAAGCAGATGAATAATTATATACAAATAGGTTAGGCTCAACTGGTAAAGGCTGTATTTCCTAAATGATACCATCTTATTTTAGATAACGCAGTGTTAACTACGTCGCGCTTCGGCAAACCTGCAGTGCAGATCGGACCCTATCGATTCAATAGAAATCACAGATGCAGAGGTTCTAGAGTGCGGTTTAGATGCACTCGTAATGCCTTTGGATGTAAAGCCTTCGTCATTGCTGTAAATAACGAAATTTTGACCATTATGAATGTACATAATCATTGAAATTTGATTTCTATTCAAATTTTTAAAAGGGAATTCATTGAATGCCCTTTTAAAATCAAAGCTGGTTGTATAAAATATATTATAATTTCCAAAATTGTGACTTATCAGCTAATAAGATATTTCAAAAAAAATAGTTTGACATTTTGAATCATATGTTCAACGAAATTTTATAGGAAAGTGAATAAAATGAATTCAAAATAGTATGTGTAGTCAATTTTTTGTCTATCACGTTGGTGTTCGGGTATTTGAAACCGAGTAATTAAATTATGGAATAACAAAAACTGATGTAATTTGTCAATTAAGTTTTTGTTTTTATATAATAAATTAAAGAATTACTCCGATACCAATGGTTTTATTTAAAGGAAAATCATATTATCAAATTTGGAGCCACAGAAATTAGATGGAATTTTCTTACGATATAAAAAAAAAACTATTGTAAATCGATCTGCAACAACTCCAACGAAGGAATTAGCTGAGTAGTTTATCTTAATAATTATATGTGTAAATGAACTCCACTATCTCACTTTTATTTGAAAATCAATAAAATCAATTGTATTTTTTTTAGAACCCAAATTTGTACCATCTACTTCGGGCAATGCGATGGTGATGTGCGGTGGGTACCGTTTTTGCAAGCATCGTCAAACTATCAACAGGATCAGGTGGCAGTGCTCTTCGATCTGAAAGTATGGATGCAAAGCTGTCATATACAGCTACAAAAATATGTTTATAAAAGTATCAAACTACCATAACCACGACCCACCTCAATCATATCACGTATTTGTAAGTCATACAAAGATGATTTAAGTGGTGAATAAATAGTAACATCTTATGATGTGATAAATAATATCATAGCCCGGCGGATTAACGAGCTGAAGTGACAGTGGCACATAGCACACAGAACTGATGGTCGATGGGGCCAAAAGGACCTCGAATGGAGGGCACAAACAAGCAAGGGCAGCGTCGAAAGACCACCCACAAGGTGAAGGGACGACATTACTAAGGGTGCGGGAAGACGCTGGATGCAGGCCGCTTCCAACCGTTCTATTTGGAAATCTATGGGAGGGGCCTATATCCAGCAGTGGACTTCTTGTGGCTGAGATGATGATGATAATTCACTTTGTTAATACGTGTTGTATGCCTTTGTTGATGCCTGTTTTCTATCTTCACTTAATAATTTTGGTAGTACCTTTAATTATTGAAATTGGCACATTAATTATTGACTGCAACTTAATACTGATTCGCTGACTTGAAGAACCAAGTGGTCAGGGATTATTTTGTTGAAAGCATTCAGTAGAAACATATTGTTAATAAAATAACATCAAGTTCGAATTTTCTTACTCCTACATTTAAATGGAGTAGTAATGTAAATAAAACTAGCACATTACCAGCGCAAAATAAGGAATGTATAATTATTATTACTTAAATTACAAATACATATACAAAGTAAAGAAATAGGCTATCCACGCTCTCGCTATTATATATTACTTACCTAATCGGGATTGACTGCGAGTCAATTGCGACAGCGTAGGTAACGAGTGAACATGCTTAAATCGTAGTGCTATAATTCTACCTAAATACAAACGTTTCCATTCACATAACACTCAATATCTTTTTAGTGTAGTTGCAACTGCTACTGTCTCCCGAATGGATCATATTTCACATTTTGTATTGCTATAGGTATGTATGTATCAATAGCATTTACATCGCCGCTAATCGTGTTTTTTAGGAATAATCTGTGGACAATATGCCTTTCTTGTGTCTTTAGACTCTGCACCAATTATACAGGCACTGTGAGAGATAAGAAAACTGTTTCATTTCACGCGTAATTATTGCTTTTATTGATGAAATAGAAAATATCGTCATTTTGTTTAATCTTAGGAACTAATCTCAATGAAATGGATGAGAGAGATATGTGTATCGTTTGGTGTGAGAGAGTGAAAGAGATCGCAGCATAATGGTGATCGGAACGTCTCGTGGCGGTTCGGTGGTAACACGAATTGCTTATTTATCTCTTTCTAACAACAGATATGATTATGACGCATAATATTTGAACGTTCTTTCCTTGTCATTACAAACTGCATATACATGTGCGTAGGTATGTATATAGGTAAATTCTAGTAAGCTTTTAGAGCAGTGGTGTTCGGATATAACTAATCTAAATATTTCAAATCACTGGACCAACCCGTATAAGAGCGCATAAACGATTTATTTTGGAGGGGCGCGTTCGTGAGGAAACATATCTGAACTTAAAGTGTGACAAGAATCTTTTGGCTCGTGGCTATAATCGGCACTTACGTTCTTTGATAGTTCGTTCACTAAAATGTTTGCTGTTTATTCGACCACTAACGCTCCCTAGTCAAGGCTATTCAAGCGCTAAAAAATCATTGTAGGACTATAATATATTGGGATCGACCGCGTGTCTATAACAATAACGAGTGTAATTTAGAGATACCCTCAAATAACAGATATCTTAGGAAAAGTTTCATATTTTATTTGACTTCGCCTGCATTAATTTTATTGAGGCTAGCCTTTGACCGCTATCTCGCTTGATGGATGATGTGATGAGAAGATGTAGTTCAACATAACCTAGAATTACTGACTGAGAGACAGTAATTCTAGGTTAGGTGGAACAACATGGCTGCAGGAACATACGGTTAAGTGCTAGCCAGACTTACTACCATGCTATATCAATTGCTATCATAAGAACAACAACCTGACTGACGCCTTAACGCGCCCCCCGAAGCACGGAAGCGCTCAGTTGTAATGTCAATAGCGGTCACCCATCCAAATTATGACCATTAACTTAGCTAACCGGTTAAGAACGGGTAAGCAAACTTCGCTACGAGCACTTCAAGTTTGTTCATATTATACTATCTTGTATACCATAACTACTGATTACTAATTAATCGTAATAAAAACATTTATATTTAATCTACGACCAGACAATCATACAGGTATATACCCATTGATATAATTTTATTTGTAGAATGCGTTCTTATTACCATGTTTATATTTTAGTGAAGTTAGCCAAGAACTGCCGCGGTAAAGACATTTTGTTCGTTGATGGATATTCATTCTACCAGAAGAAGACACAAATAGAAACGGACTACTGGAAATGCACCTACAACGGTAAATGCAGAGCGCACGTACTTACTGACAAGTGCGGCAACATCCTCAAGACTCTGAACACTCATTATCACCCCAAGAGGCAGTACCTGATACAAGATGGTGTTTACTTCAATCTGTAAAATAGCGTGCTCAGCAAAATGAACGACTTATTAAATAAAACAATTTAATGACTAGTCTCATATTTCAAAATACAACTTGTCAAATACCATCGCAAGCTAAAAGAATATCTTAGTAGAACATTAACAGAACACAGATGAGCTCTTTACCATAACGTACTAAGTTCATAAAAAGATAATTATAAAATTATGAATAGGTAACTACGAAGTTTATAAATAGCTCTTGCTTGACCCAAAAATATTAACATATAAATAATGTAATATAAAAAGTATTAATATAAATTTACTCTTGAACTATATGGACTAGGTACGTTTTCATAGGAATTAAATAATATAATAATAGTAATGGAACGTAGTACATTTTGAGCATAAACGTGAACTAGTAAACGTACAAAGTAATTTAAAATTGTAGCTGACTTAGTACGATTTGGACGATTACTTTTATACAGAATGAGCCATTTTTCGTCATACACAATATGTCAGTCCACGAAAAAGTAAAAAAAGACATGGATGGTAAGTTTTGGAATTGAACTCTTCTGTACTGGGTGGGTATCAAACCCGCATCTCCCGGATCTTATACGCACCGGGCACTTTAAGCCCTTGGCCATCGAATCAGTAAAATGAGATTTATAGTTTGACATTGGGTATTTGGCGACAGACGGTAGCTGAGCGGGCACTAGCAAAATGCCCTACCACCATTTTTTTTTATTGTAATGGTTTCAATAGAGAGGCGTTCGAGTACTTCATTATTTTTTATATGAACACCTGACATTTTTATAATTTTTTGTCTACTTTTGTTATTATAAGTAGATTTCATATATGTAATAGTTATTAATTGTATTACGTACATATGTATTTTGTTTTATTTATAAATCGGACTTGAATATTATATTATTATATTTTCCAATAAAATTAATTGAAATGTCTTGAAATAATACAAACATGTTATATGTTTTTTATTACTTAATTGAATATGATTACTTGAATAAGTTACGTAAAAAGTAAATTTGAGACGAACTGAATTTGTAGACATAGTATACGTTTTATTTTTTATCTAAGAAAATTTCTCTTCTACATGATTATAATGTGAGACCTATAAGTTTATTTTTATAGAATCGATCTATTTGTCTATAAATTTTAAAATATACTGAAATACGGAACCGACTACCAACACTGAAAATATGAAATAACTTGTTGAAGTCGGTAACATGCTGATTCAAAACAATGATTCACATTTGCTGGTCTGACTTCCACAAATTATTTCATACTTCTCAGTGTTGAAAGTCGGTTCCGCTATATTCGAAAAAAATGTTTTCTTTCTTTTTAGTGATGAAGACTGCTCACGAAGATCATTCACTCGCCTAGAATACTGTTTATCATCGACAATAGCAAATATAATTAAATCCATGTATAAAAATATATTTTTCAGTTAATTGACTTTAACTTAAAAACTACTCAAACTATTCTGATGAAATTTATATGGGACCACGTATATAGATCTAACAAAGAAAGAATCATCAAAATCAGTTCATAATCGGCGGAGTAATCGCGTAACACACACACACAAAAAAAACATACTAAGTATCGCATTGAGAACCTCCTCCCTTTATTGTAAGGCGGTTAATAATTCGACCACATCATTATAGTAAATGAAGATGGATGTGGTTACCACATGCACGAGACCCACCTCAAGCGATAGCACTGCCTAACATTTGCATTTCGTCACAAGTGACGAACTGAGTACGCTCTTCAATACTATAAATATTACTTTACATTACCCTGAGACATACAGTCGTTAGGTCTCATGTGCCTTTAATTACCTGACTCTCAAGGACTGCTACTAAAACACACTGTTGCTTGGCGACAGATTTTTTACTTGAGGGTACTAACTAGATGAGCATTTGCAAAATCCCTTCCGACCATGCATATTACGTCAATCTCAAAAATGAAACAAGCTAGGACTCTTAGGAATAATTATGTGTTATATCCTCAGTTTTACCAACAGATGCTGAAAACGCTTTATTCTTCACTTCAAAACTGTAGTGCTCGCAGCGTAGTTTGCTAAGCATTTCATAACCGATCGCCATCCGTTCAGAGAGTTGGATGGGTTACCGCTAGTGGCATTACTACTGAGCGCTTGTTTTTACCAATATTTTCAATAATACCATCAGGTGAGATAGTGGTCGAAGGCTAGCGCCTATCAGCAATATAAAATTTAAAAAAAACTACTTGAAGGGGCCGTCCATTAGGCACAAAACATTTATTGTACTAGTACATGAATTGATTAAAAAATAAATACACGTGATTTCTTACTACACTCTCCTCCCCCTTGTGATATTTGGTGATTTTTTGTAAACCCCCTTTTATACTTTACGTGACCCTAAGGTCGAGAGCAAAAGGCAAAATCATTGGCAATAGATAAGCATTTTACAAAAATACCTTCTATTAACTCGGGGAAATTTCCAGGATTGCAATTTACAACATCCCGTTTCGGGCAACCTGTAGTCGAGTGGAACGGATTCAGATACAACAAACACCACAGTTACAACAGCCCTAAAGTGAGATGGGTTTGCACGAATAGAGTGGTTGTAAGGCGCACATTGTTACCTTTGTCAATGAAATTATCGCCGTAAGAGATGTACATAACCACTGATATTATTTATGTTGTCAAATTTATTAAATTTGTAAATAATACTTGCACATTACTGTAACAGCCGGATCGTCCACTGCTAAGCCTCCCCATTTTTTATCACGATATTTATATATCTAGTGGCAATTTTCTTGATAAGCCGACATTACGTTTTCAAAGTGTTTTCCTAAAATATAAATATAATATTTTCTTAGAATATTATCAAAATATTTGTTATTATTTTAATGTTTTTCAACACCCTTGCTCGTAAAGTGAGCTTTATTATATCGTTCTTAGGGCCATAAATCGAACTATAACACCCTCATGCATAATAATATTTTACACTATTGCGTGATACTATATACTCAAAACATTCGAGTACGCTAAAAATTTAATCGCCATTTTGGTTGTAAGACTAACGGACGTTCGTATACCATAAGGAGCCTGTACGCTTTGTCTTATTTCTAAAAGTTTATAAGGCAGAAAGATATAAGTATTCTTATCCAGGAGCCGTCGGCTGATGTATAGGTGCCGTCACTATTGAGGAAGTACATAACTATATTTTGTGGTGGCTCCAAATCTCTTGGCCTATCCCTAGGTCAAAGAAACCAGCTCGCATGTTTCTTTTTTTTTTATTTGGTCCACAAAACTGGAAACACTCTTTATGTTTAATCAGAGTAACAAAAACAAAAACATTCGTAGGGCGAGTGTCACCTCCTCGAAGTGGACACAGCCTGCAAAATAAAATAAAATGTTAGACTTGACTCTGGCAAAATGTATGTGGGCGAAACGGTCGTTAATTTTTCTAACAGTTCACTGGCTAAACATTCTGTGGGCGAAACGTTGATGTTTTAAATAACCGTCTGTTAAGTACAGACGCGTAATGATTGTCGACCTAAGTTTCAGGCATATCCGATGAGATGTAAGGTTCAAGGCAGACATCATTTCCTGTTATTATTAAAAAAACTGTACTTACAATTAACGTAAGCTCAAATAAAAACGTATTAATAATAGATATACACTACAGAAAACTTACATCAGTACTGATATTATAAATGCGAAAGTAACTCTGTCTGTCTGTCTGTGTGTCTGTTACGCTATCACGCCAAAAATACCGGACCGATGTGAATGAAATTTGGTATGGAAATAGTTTGAGACCCGGGAAAAAACATAGGATAGTTTTTATCCAACTGCGCAAAAAGAGGTTAATGTTTTTGCGCGATAACCGACACACGTAGCCAAGCTTTTGAAGCGCTCGTAGCCAAGTTTGCTTAGCCATTCTGATTCGATCAGCAAAGTTAAGCAACGTCCGCCGCGGTCATGACTTGGATGGGTGACCGCTGGTGACATTACTACTGAGCGCTTCCGTGCTTCGGAGGGCACGTTAAGCCGTCGGTCCCGGTTGTTGTCTTAGGATAGCAGTCGTTACAGCAGGGTGGTAGGGCACTTTGCAAATGCCCGCCTGGCTAGCTACCACCCTCAAGTTGAAAATCTGTCGCCAAGCACCTAACGGTGTGTTCCGGCAGCTGTCCTTGAGAGCCAGTAACTCTAGGTTAGTCTGAACAACATCCTCGACCACATCATCACTTACCATCAGGTGAGACAGTGGTTAAAGGCTAACCTATGACGCATAAAAAAAAAAAAAACACGCGCGGAGCCGCGCCCGGAAAGCTAGTTTATTAATAAAAACACTGATTACCACCTTGAACGCCACCACGGACGCAACTAAACGTGTTGGTTTGGGTATACCTTAATCTGAGAGACATAACAAATTGACGTGCACTGCGTCAGTAATTGACATTATTGAAAAATATTTGATTCAGGTTTATCAAATGGTCCCTCCATTTGAAAAACCTGAATCAAATATTTTTCAGCCAACTAAAGAACGCAGATTACGAGTTCGTTAAAAAACATAACATACCTCATCAGTTCAACACACAGGCAAAAATGCAAAGTGTTATGAGTATATTCTACTGTAACAGCCGGATCGTCCACTGTTGAACACAGCCTTCCCTATTAAGGTGGTATTTGCCATAATCCCCACGCTTGGCAGGCGGCATGGGGATCGCAGTGTAAGTTGGCAGTTATTTAGAAGGCGCCGCTGTCCACCTTCCAGTAACTTTTTATGAGTATATTCTACGACGCGTAATCTCGATATTTCTCTGCGAAAGCCAATGGTCCTATGGACTTCAACAGGCAGCAGGAAAAAAGTTTCTCACTAAAAATTTTACTTTAGGTGCTCAAACGCCTTATGGAACACTGCCCAATCTTACTAGGCACTAGGGCGGGTAAAACTGCGCAAGTATTGAATTTGATTATTGATGATTAATTAAAATTAACCCCGCTCTATATTTGGTATTAAAGTTTATTACTAGTTTAGTAGGTTAAGTAAAAATAAAGAAATCTGTGATTATTCCATTATATTTTATATTTTTGCAATGACCCATGCTCCGTGTATTATATAAAAAAAATAGAACGAGAGGAAAATATATAGCTCATTGATTTAAATAATATAGTTAGTCTCGTAATAGCCATACGAGTGTATTAAAAATAATAATTAAAAATTATCCCGCACATGACTACAATTTTTCCTCTCGTTGTAATTTTGTAATTATTATACCATAAGTTTCATTTTTGTTACCAACTGATTAAAAACTACTACTACTACCAGCATACAGCTGTAAGATAAGTTACAGCACATTATTTCTGATTCGTAATTCTAATATCATTCACAGGTCCATTCTTCGTAACATCACGTCAAGGTAACCGGATGGTGAAATACGGCGGCTATGCCTTCAGTAGACAGTATTGTAGAAGCGAAAAGACCAGATGGCAATGCTCCGTGGGAAAACAAGGCGGCTGTAGGGCTTACATGTTTAGTATCGATTGTGAATTTGTTCACATAAACAATAATCATAATCATTTACCACTTTCAGACCATTAGGTAATAATAAGCTTACTTTCAAAGGTGGAAAAAAATATGGTTTTATTTTGTTTTCTATAGGTTTCAATAGGTTAGTAGTCTAAAACAAATATTAATGTGGGTGTTAAGATGCCCTTACCTAATTACCCTTCGTGGACTTTTTATTTACATTAATAAAATTACTAACACTAAAACATAAAATATTTTGATTTGTAACTAACTGTATTTACGAGCTAGTTTTAAAACGCATAATAATTAACTAATAATTAGCATAAAGAAACAAGATATGGGTGGTGTTACGGTGATTTGTGTGTGAGGGTGGATGTGTTGTGTGTGTGTGTGTTCGTGTGTGACTGTGTGTGTGAGGGTGTGTGCGCGCGTGTGTGATTCAAATTCTTTATAAGTATTCAAAAATTTACGCTTTTAAACCTAAGATTTTTTATCTGTAGATGAGTTGTGAGCCCCCCATATTTACTAGATGAATGCAAGGTAGTTGCTACCAGTCTTGTACTTCCAAGCGTCCGGTGAATACGTTGCCGCTAATCGTGTTTTTTGGGAATAACTTGAGGACAATATGCCTTTCTGTGTCTTTAGACACTGCACTAATTATACAGGCACGAGGTATTTTCTTTCATCAGCTACAACTTTAAGATTTTGTGCCTTTGTTCGTATAACTAAATTTACTATAATTCAACGTTAAATTCAATATATGTTCGATTTTCTTGGCGGGCAAAGTTATCTGAACTTTTAGCCAACTTTGCCCACATTGATTTTTGACGCAAAAATGGCCTCTATGCAGATAACATCAAAACGATAAGAAACGAAAAGAAAGAAAAGAATTTTGGTAAAGATGGCGTTTTTTTTAGGAATGTAAACGATACTATGAAAAGTTCCTTATAAATTACTGGGCAATGTTACCCTGACATATTCTTCTTTTCCTTAAAATCCATATTTCACTATTTCAAAATGCTAGGGTTGGCACATGGTAAAAATATTCCGTTTCTTTTTCCAATCTACTAATAATATGTCTGTGTTTAGGTTAATAAAAAGATAAATGTTTCCCGCTTATATGTTTTTATTACTAAATTTTAATATTTCAATTAACACATTTTTTTTACTAAATAAGATACTTAGGTACTACCAATAGAGATTAAGTTCAGTAATTAGTGTATGGTAAGTAAATTAAATTAAGACTTGAACATTTTGTTTAGTAATAAAAATATGATTTTTTTTAGCTTCAATCGTATAAAGCCAAATAATAGTGAAATATTATATAAAATATCAATATTTTATTTATTTTTATTTATAATTGTGTATTTCAACTTATAGTCTGAATTTAAATAACTGAAGAAGGCTGGAAATAGACTGTCATGTATATTTTTCTAAATTTAAACTTATATCTTCGATCCTGTGTTTCGGAGGCAGGCATTCTACAAACAAGGCTATGAGGCCAACCAGTATAAGAATAATAAAAAGTTCCAATTATAAGGTACTAGCTTTCCGGGCGCGGCTCCGCCCGCGCGTATGTTGGTTATCGCGCAAAAACATTAACCTCTTTTTGCGCAGTTTGATAAAAACTATCCTATGTTTTTTCCCGGGTCTCAAACTATTTCAAATCGGTCCAGTAGTTTTGGCGTGAAAGCATAACAGACAGACAGCCAGAGTTACTTCCGCTTTTATAATATTAAATAGTACTGATGTTAAGTAACTACTTACTCAGTCAGTACCCAATAACGTATGTCATCTTTGAATGTTATGAAATGCTTAACATGTGTTTAAAATTTAATTAGCTCAGCAGTTATCTTAAAAAAAATCAAGTGTTGGTAATGTGTCACCCCTAGGCTTTTTTAGATGGTGGGTGATGTTGTCAGTCGTAGGTCGGAACATTACTACATAGCATTGCCCATCATCATAACTTAATTTTTAAAAGACCTTGCGCAATGACACTATCATTTATGCACTTAACGATTAATTTACTAACACATGTTATAAATTAAACTAACCTGCGTATTCGCGATCCCGCAAAATTTACTTTTAAATTTGCACTAAAATTTTCCCGCAAAAATGCGCTCACTCGACGAGCTCCAACAAGTTACTTAGCAAAGTTAGCAACAAATACGATAGATAGCATTGCCATACATATAACCTACTTTCCACTAAAGTCAATCAGTGTCGTCAAAATTTTAAGATATTTTTGCAAATCAAAGATACTTATGCTTATAAATTGTTTTTTGGGCAAATTTTCCCTTGGAGGCAAAGTTGGCATATTTCACGGTATATAAAAAATACGAGTCACGTTGTTTGTCCGCGATGGCCTAAACTACTGATTTGATATTAAATTCGATTTCAGATTTCATCCAAATTAAAGATAGGATAACTTACATCTCAATTTATAGTTGCAGTTACCCGTGCGAAGCCGGGCGGGCCGCTACACTGAGAAAAAAATCATGTTTCGACATACGTAATTTTAGCCTCAACATACGTATTTCTTGTTTAAAACGTGACTAGCGTACATAAAGATGAGACAACATGACGTATAATGGCCTTGCTGTAACGAGCTTTGTACATTACAATAATGTATGAAATTCATTCGTTCATTCATTCATTTAATGATGTACTGTCATGCAAATAAGTATGTAACATCTCGACAAAGTAAGGATGTTACTTACGTCGATCCTGGTGCAGCCTACTTACGATAAGTATGTTTCCTACGTTTATTATGTTTACTATAAGGAGGTAGTCTACGTCAAACTTGCTACAGCCTGTTTATGATAAAGGTGATTCTGGCGTTTAACATGCGTCAGCTTACGTACTGTAAGGTGGTTGCCTACATCAGCTTTGGTACAGCCTATTTATGGTAAAGATGTTCCCGACGTTTACCATGTATTGAACTACGTACAGTAAAGTGGTGGCCTACGTCAATATTGTGGCAGCCTACTTATGGCAAAGATGTTCCCCGCGTTAGTCATGTATCGGCCTATGTACAGTAAGGAGGTACCGTAAGTTAAATTTGATGCAGCCTACTTATAGTAAAGATGATCCCTACGTATCTCATGTATCAGCCTACTTATGGTGAGTATTTTCCATACGTTTGTCATGTAGTGGCCTACATACAGTAAGGAGATTGCGTACGTTAATCTTGATGCAGCCTACTTATAGTAAGGATGTTCCTTATATTTATCATGCATCGTCCTACGTTCAGTAAAGTGGTTGCGTACGTCAATCGTGGTGCAGCCCATTTACGGTAAGGATGATCCTCATATGTATCATGCATCGGCTGAATTATAGTAAGGAGGTTGCCTACGTCAATTTTGGCACAACCTACTAATAGTAAGGATTTTTTATATATTTATCATGCATTCGCCTATGTAGAGTATGGATATTGCATATGTACATAAACCTGGACTATTATTACGCTTAAGATGTTATTAAGAGCACCATTTGTAGTATACAAAGGTAAATCTCTTTACTATATGAAGGTTGCTCCTGGTTTATTTATGCGCATTGGATTACAATCTGTGCACCCTACTCTACATAGATTGATGCATTATATACGAAGAAAAGATCCAAACCATTAAGTAAACTGCACTAAGGTTTACGTATACAACCTAGCTGTACAAAGGCTGATGCACGATTTAAGTAATAATGCTATATGCATTGTACTGG
The DNA here is from genome assembly GCA_963854805.1 of Plagodis dolabraria. NCBI lineage: Eukaryota > Metazoa > Arthropoda > Insecta > Lepidoptera > Geometridae > Plagodis > Plagodis dolabraria. Next base: position 9,726,514 of record OY978445.1, on the reverse strand, counting down.
CTGCACCTGTAATAAGACAGTAAATAAGCATATTAAATAATTAAATACATATAGTTAATAAAAATTTATTATCATAAACTTGTGATCTATTTATTGAAAACAATATACAAAATTGTTCTGAAATAAAAATAAATATTTAGGTCCATTATCAATTATCAATTTAAGTTGAAAGACAGGTGAGCGTAGCCAGCCTAAGGTGGTACATGACATTATTAAGGACGTGGTGGAAAACTGTCAAACCTCAGATATCAGGCTTAAAAGACATGCGTACAACATTTCACGGAGTTTAAAAAAATTATCTTCGACATGGTCTCCATATACATTTTATTTTTCTATGCAGAATGTACGGATGCGGAATAATGTATGCGAGGATCAAAGCAGTGAGGCGCACAGTTACAGTTTCAGATTCACCATCTGGAATAAATAAATATTTTATGAAATTTGTTAGATAAAAATGACACTCCCTAAAAAGTATTACCAAGAAGTTAGGAAACAATAGCTTATTAATGTCAGGCTACGCTCGCTATAAGTTCACCACAATAGTTAATTGTGCTGCACGTTACGTTTCCAGCCTATTTGTAGTCGTCGAGTATGTTCTAAGGGTATTTAAAGTACTTACCACTAGCACTAGTCCCTGGAGTTATAAGAAAAGTCCCTCATTATTTTTTGGATATATATAGTTGAGATCTTGTAAAATCTGCAATCAATAACATTAAGATCATTCGAATAATTCCACTATGAAAGTAATATGAAACATAAATATGAAGTATGAAAGTAAAATATCATGTAGGTTTGAAAATTTAACATACCGAAATATACCTTGGGGTTATCGGAGAGTTGGATTGTCTTAGGTAGTCGGATGTGTTCTTTATTCTCATAAAATTTATTTAACACCAGTATCAGCAGTCTTTCTCGAGGATTTTTTTTACTCAGTGTCAGGTATCAATATTATTTTTAGTCTAGTCATATTGTCTTCTAATAAAGTAGCATCTGAAACAATTATGTAGACTGCATTTACATAAATATATGTTCAACCTTTGACTAAATCTTTTATTAAAGACTTTACAGGTATCTACAGATGCTTGATGCACCTATTTAACATCGCTGAACCTTCGAAAGTTTAACTTGCACGAGGTAGTAAGTACTCTTTCAATAAATACATCGAGAAAAAAACAACAAAGTTGCTTACCTGTGAATGTTGCCGTTTAGCATTTGAATTCACTGGTTGCCGGATAGCCAGGCTGTGTCTTTGGCCTTTCTTTATACACACAGGCCCACTTTGGGGCGACTAAACCCCTTTCTTCGTTTACTCAAATTTGATTGGTGATAAAGTGAATTTGGAAACTGTAATAAAAGTTTTTTTATAAACAATCATTGTTGAAAACATTTACATGCGCGCGTGACGCGATTGCCACGGTATCGCAGAAAACTAACATTATAGCTGTTGCATTACGCTCCAGCCAGTATTGCCAGCGTGTAAATCAAAATCAGCCGAGTATTCACATAAAAATATTTTAATATTAATAAAATTAGATATATACTTTGATATCATTGATGCATTGTTTAGACTTTTCAAAAACTATTATAATAACAATTGCTCAACGCGGTTACATCCATGTAGACAAAACAATCCATGTTTAGTAGTATTAGATTAAATATTTATAAAAAAAAAACTGAACACTTCCTTACACCCTCAAAAGCTCTGTTTTACAATTCGTATGGCTAGATTAGGAAATACCAAAATCATCAGGTGAGAATGTGGCTAAATGCTGTTATAAATAAAAATATATATGTAATTTTTCCTGGTCAAGAACAGTAACATTAGAAATACTATGATTTGAATAAAATACTTAAAAATATAAAAATATATCCAATGACGATTCCGCCTAATTTTCTTGCTAAGCCGACGTGACGTCACAAACAACACGCAGTCAAACCTGTTTGACGCGTGTCGATTCTACACGAAGCATCCTTAGGAGGTCTTGACTATAGGAGTGCACGATCGCACCTTCTCGACTCACGTGTTTGTGACGTCACGTCGGCTTAACAGGAAAATTAGGCGGAATCGTCACTAGTTCTATTTTAATAGTTTTTTAGTGTTTTGTTAAAATATTAATTTAATGTTTTTTTAATATTTTCAAAATATTTGTTATTATTAAATATGGATTTCCGCAAAGTAACGCCTGAATCGATTCATTAGAAATACTAAGGTCTGTAAGTAAGGACGAGAATGTATATTTGTTATATTTGTATAAATATATACGCTGAAATTGCTGGACCACTTTGGATGAAACTGAAATATAAATATAAATATAGATAGTTTAGGTCTTAGATAAACACAACGCAAACTTCTTATTATCATAATCATCATGACCATCATCACTTTTCATTATTGCCTACGCGAATGATACTGCGGCATGCAGTAGGTATATACCAAACATATTTTAAAAAATAACAGAAAAAAAACCTTATATCCAATTTTTATTCTATATGGTCAATAGTATACTATAAATCATCTCATCAATGTATTACTTTTTATTATTTCTGTGCTTATTGAACTATTATGATGAAAACACCACGTAACGATACCGATACAAGCAACGTTATATATATGTTGTATTTGATGTAAAAAATGAGGCACAATCTAAAAGTACAAATGCACATAATAGGCATAACTAATGAAGTACCAAATCGAAATATAGGGTTTCAGTGCAGAGTAACTAGTTTTTATTTATTTGCACGCGTATAACAACTGATTTGTTTGTATTTTATACGAACATGAGTACGAGCGCAAAATTGATTGTAAATGAAGAAATATTGAAATAAGCAATGGTCAAATATCAGCGTTTATGAAACATTGCTTTCGTATTTTTTTATTCGGCATCTGGCAACACTGATCTTCTGTCGTAAAACAATCTTTAAAATGTCGACGGAACAGTATATTATTGCGCCCGTAACATTAAAATAATGTACAAATGCAATATGTCTTAAAACGTATAATGATGTTCCCTACGTTCATCACGCATAGGCCTACACGCAGTAAGTAGGTTACTTAAATGAATTTTACGTGAATTTATTGCGCATAAATTCACGTACGGTAAATAGTTTTTCTACGTCAACCTTAAAGCTGCTCACTTGTGGTAAAGATCTTTCTTACGTAAATCATGCATCAGCCTACGTACTGGAAGGAGGTTGCATAATTTGCTTACTTATATCGTGCATCGGCCTACGTATAGTAAGGAGTCTTAGCGCAGCCTACTTAAATGTAACTAATAATGTTTTCTACGTACCTACATCATGCATCAAGCTACGTACATATAGGAGATTGTCTACTTATACCTTGTTGTTGCCTACTCACAGTAGGAGTCTGTTTCCAAAATACTTACAATAAATAGACGATCTACTTATAGTCACGACGCAAACTACTTGAAACATTATTTTTTTTAGTCAATACGTTTGTGTCATCCTGTTAATGTTGGAGTATATTTATAAAGATGCGACAGCATAATGTAATGTTCTATCTGTGACGTCATATCCATGGACTACTTCCTAGCATGTATCTGCCTATATCAGTTACGTATGTTGAGTCTTGTTGACGGACCCGACAGACGGGTACGTATTAAACGGCAAGATCAGTAAACAACATGTTGTAACTTAGTGACGCGTTGATACGCTATTATTTTGTATTATCCAACATTTTTACGGCTGTAGATTACGTATTTTAGATAAAACTACACATACATTGTGAAAAGACTTCGCTACATTTCATTTTTTTCTCAGTGTAGTATTTAATAAAACACAATTATCTACGCTGTTGTGTGATTTTAAAATTTATGTTGTGTAATGTAAATATTAATAGTAACTAGTAATTATGTACTGTTATAGGTATTACCTATGTATTTAACATTGATTCACTTGGTAGGTAGGTACCTAATGCAAAATATGAGAATATTATTGAAAATAAAAGGTTCTAGGCGTGCATAATCATGAAAGAGATATAGGTATCACTTATTTGGCTCAACGAATAAGCATGCTTGGGGCACGCTGCAGTTAGGCCTACCTGCAGTCCAAATGCTCCAGCCCACTACCAGTTGGCAGCGTGCCCCAAGCATGCTTATTCGTTGAGCCAAATAAGTGATACCTATATCTCTTAGGTTACCTAAATGATTTCATCGTGATAGCTGTTGTGTTGTATTGTTGTATTTTTGTTGTATATTGTTAATAAAAGTTAACTAACTACATTATAAAAACGAACGAATAATACTAGCTCGTTCAGAGTCCATACATTTTATATAGATACCTAATTAGAAAATGTTTTGACGAAAAGACTTCTTTCACACACAAAATAATTGATGAAAGATGTCTTTTGAGCGAATTTTATCAAGTGAAGATTAATCGAACACTAGTACAAGTTTGTAAAACCACCATACAAAAAACCACCGTAGAAGTTAATTTTATTTAGATAACAAATTGCTCACGCATATGCGCATAATAATTTGTTAAATAAGCAACATAAATGTAGGGAGCTGTACAATAAGCACCGTTAATTGTGTCAAATACGAAAAAAGGTGATATTATTTTCATTATAGATGAAACAGATCGTTTGTTAGACCTACTGTATAAAGTTATATAATATAGTTAAGGGACTTTTGTATACATTATATATGGCGTTAATATATATAGGTACCTAAGCTGTTAGATTTAATCAAAAAATACTTGTATATTTTGCCTTTTTCTTCTACTTCGGGAAGGTGAAGTGTGTAGGTACTGAGTCTAGTTCAAACGTGTGATGAGTTATAATAAACATAATCATAGTATCAATTTCGCCAATGATTTATTTGTAATGCATTTTATTGGACTGATTATACGGATTTACGAGAGTGTTGTATTTTCCTTATCACATCTGACCCCAACATTACACCAGCATAAAAGAGCAGCAAGGCTTCAACGGGTATACTTATGGTGATTAAATAATTACAGTAAAGAAGCGATTAGGTAGGTATATACCTAGGTACTACATTTAAAATGAACGTCAATGTTACAACGATGTGATGTGTGGTATATAGGTATTGTAGTTACAGCAAGCTGGTGCCTGTGTCTTATTACTATTGAAATCCATCTTATAATCATCGTCTTCCTGCCATTGTTCCACTTATCTCTTTGTTTGTGGATATACCACATATGATTTTTCAGAGTATAACAATACAAAACGGATTGCTCAAGACCATATTGTTGAAACTTTTGGCTTCAATTTTGTTTGGCCGTTTACTTGACGCCAACTAGACAATAAAATGTTGCTGTTGAAGAATATTACCTACGTTTTCGTTTATTTTATTTCAGTGTCCAGTGTGGAGTTTTCTAAATCACGCAGTGGGAAGCGTGTGCTGATTTACAATGGGAAAAAATATCGTTTGATTAATGATTATGGCTCACGTGCATACTGGTACTGCAATCATTCAAATAATGGATGCAAAGCTTCAGTCTCTACTTATGATGATACAATAATCAAAATAAAAGGAAAACATACTCATTAACATAAATATGAGTACCGCCGCGCCGTTAATACGCATTTATTTTTAAAGTAAAGTCCTTACTTTCATATGATAACTACGCAGTACATTATTACGCTATGTAGTTATTGTTAATAAAATAAGTTGTGCACATATTTTTTATTGTATTTTCATTTTCAATTGATATTTTATCAAACAAAAGTTTATCAATGTGCATAATATAGTTTTTTCAATAATGAAAATGAATGAAGTAGGTAATAGGTATCTTTATATATAAAAATTAAGTGTCACGATGTTTGTCCGCGATGGACTCCTAAATAAAAACCAATTTTAAATTTGATTTACAGACCGTGTGCAATTTGATCCAAATTGAAAGATAAGCTTACATCTCAATTTATAGTCGTAATTACCCGTGTGAAGCCGGGGCAGACCGCTAGTATATACAATAATAAAATAATGAATTATTATACAACCGTGTAACATTCTGTGATCTCAGAGCAGTAGTAGTAGTAAGGAAGAGGGAATCTAAAGAAAATCAAAAGTGAAGCATAAAATTGAGCCAATTTTATGTACGACACAACTCGCACATTCGTATCCAAATTCTGCCAATTTTGTCTTCATTCACGACTGACCGTTGTACATTATGCACGTGACAAATAATGGAATAAGTAAATTAAAAACCGACTTTAGTATTAAAACACACGTAAATATTGAATATAATGTACTTTCTTTAATATTATACAACCCAATTTAGGTTATAATTTCGAATAAAATGTAAACAAAAGTGTTGCCAGATATACATTTTAGGATTTTGCCAAAAGTTTGCAGTATTTAAAAGTTGGTGTGCGTTGAACTAAGGTACTCAAATTAAACAAGCCAATGTTAGGCTATTGTATCATATAGCGGAAATAGTAAGAAAGTTTGTAATTAAAAAAAACCGGCGTCTACCTCTAAGTATGTACTTACGTAAATGCCTAAACGTACATCCATCACAGACCTCAAAATTAATTAGTTTACATGCTTTATAAAATAAATTTTACAAATTTTACTATCGCCGTGTAGAGCTTGTTTAGTACATAACAAAAATATATAACAGTAGTATTCAATATACATTGGTTCACTAATATCAAAAGTAATATTTGAAATTTCTGTTCTGTGAGCCCACTAGGATAACAGACACTTCATCTACCTGTATAGACAATATATACTCAAACTGTAAGATTAAAGAAAAGTTAATATTGAAAGGTATTAGGTCTGATCATGAGGGCCTTGCGATAAAATTTGATGGAAATAGAGAAACAGAGAGGTATGAAGTTGAACATAGGCCGTTAACAACCAGTAGGCTAGAAATTCTCGGTACCAACATAGATGCTAAGCTTGGCATAACAAGTTTTTCTCACTGTGACCCGAATGACATCTACAATAACTTATTTTCTTTAGTAAATATTGAGTTTCAAAAAGTTTGTCCAAAAATAAAGAAACAAATAAATGGAAAATTGAAGTTTGGTGATTGGGCAACTAGAGGTATCCGAAAAAGTAGAGATTATTTGTTTGATCTGTATCGCAGGAAAAATTTAACATCTTGCAAGCAGTTTCATGATTATGTTAGGAACTATTCAAAAATTTTTAAGTCTGTTTGCTTGTGTGCTAAATCTCTTTTTATTAGAGACAAAATTAGCAAGTCTAAAAATAAAATAAAAACCATTTGGAAGACTATAAATACTGAGACTGGTAAGAATAAACCTAGAGATTCAACATATGTCTTAACTATTAATAAACATCAAATCTCTGATCCAATACAAGTGGCGAATATATTTGAAATTTTTTTTTCTAACTTACCCCTAGAAGCCACTAAATCATTGGACTCTTGTCCCAATGTAGCAGAAGCCCTATTAAAACATAATTTTCCCTGCAAAACACCGGACTTCTCTTTCAGATACACGACAAACTTTGAAATTATAAAGACATTCAAAAGTTTAAACATAAAGAGTACTGAAGACTTGTGGGGTATGTCAGTTAAAGTGGCAGAGTCTATTATTTGCATTATTGCACCATACTTAGTAACAATATTCAATCTTTGTGTTGATAGAGGAAGTTTCCCCGACTTAATGAAACTAAGTAAAATCACTCCAATTTTGAAGTCGGGGGCTGCATCTGACCCTTGCAATTATAGACCTATTTCCATCTTACCCGTTCTGAGTAAAGTATTCGAAAAAATTATGCTCAAACAACTTTTATCTCATTTTAATGAGCATAATATATTGAATGAGAATCAGTTTGGTTTCACTAAGAGCAGATCGACAACAGATGCAGGTGTTCAATTGATGTCACATATACTTGAAGCCTGGGAGAGTTCACATGATGCTATTGGCGTATTTTGTGATCTTTCCAAGGCATTCGACTGTGTAGAACACTGCACTCTGATTCGTAAGCTTTCACACTATGGTGTTCGTGGAAAAGCTTTGAATCTAATAGAGTCATATCTGTCTGACAGGCTACAGATGGTTGGAATAAATGGCAATACTTCTTCCGGGTCTTTCGTAAAAATAGGTGTACCGCAGGGATCAATTTTGGGACCTTTTCTGTTCCTAGCGTATATTAATGATCTGCCTTGCATGGTCAAAGATTTCTGTGATATTGTTTTATTCGCGGATGATACCTCTCTGATTTTTAAAGTAGATAGGAAAGATAGTGAACTCATTCATGTAAATAATGTGTTATCTATGATCTCTGAATGGTTCGCCGCTAATAATCTTCTGTTAAATTCAAAAAAGACCAAATGTATAAAGTTTTAATTACCAAATGTTCCTTATGTTGAACCAAACATTAAGCTTGGCCTAGATAAACTCTCTATTGACAAAGCGACAGTCTTTCTGGGAATCAAAATGGATTCAACTCTACAGTGGGATCCACATATACATGATCTAGCCGGAAGACTTAGTTCTGCTGCATATGCAGTTTGTAAGATAAGACAGTTAACAGATGTAGCTACTGCACGGCTGGTTTATTTCGCATACTTCCACAGTATTATGTCGTATGGTGTATTGCTGTGGGGAGCTGCTGCTGAGATAGAGACAATCTTTATCTTACAAAAGCGTGCAATTCGAGCCATATATGAAATGGATCCTAGGGAATCTCTAAGGGATCTTTTTAAAGAAATTGATATATTAACTTTACCGAGTCTGTATATATTTGAAAATATTATGTATGTTCGGAAAAAATTGAGTAAATTTAAATTAAACAGTGACAACCATCATTACAACACTAGGAACAAATATAAATTAACGGTACCATGTTTTAGATTAGCAAAGACAAATAAAAGGTCCTTTTTAGGTAATTGTGTGCGGTTTTATAATAAAATTCCCGAACATATTACAATGCTCACAGAAGGAAAATTCAAATTGCACGTGAAAAATATTTTGATGAGGAAATCCTACTACACAGTTTGTGATTACTTAAACGACAAAAATGCTTGGAAAATTCCACCTCTGCCAAGCCATCACATGTCTCCTGCGTAATTTAAACAAATATTGTAATAATTGTATTATATTGTTTATAACACATTGTAAAAAGACGTTTAAAAGAATGGCCCCGAGTTTCTTGCCCGTTCTTCTCGCAGTGGCTCTATAAACCTTTTTTTTGCTGAACGTGGCAGTACAATGTAGAATATTTCAATATTAAAATTTGTAATTGACCTTCATAAGAGCGTCGTAGACGCCTAAATTGAATAAATGATTTTGAATTTGAATTTGAATTTGAATTTGAATTTGAATAAATATTGTCTTATCCGTTTCTACACTTGCTTCTTGTAGACACAAGTAATACAAATAAATAAATCACCGGCATGCGGCAGGACAGAGACCATGCGTTTTTTGACCGGAGAACGCCTTCAGAGAGAAAGGCATTTTATACACAAAAAGAAGAAATTATTATTTTGGCGGTGTTAACATTTTACTGTTTAGTGACTTGATGCAGCTTTCACTAGTAGCTGAATCTGTCTGCGGGGCATACTGAATCAGAATCAGAATCATTTATTGCATACTATTGCTTTAAACAACCGCCACTTTTAAGTGCTGAAGTGGATTAATGGGCGTTATATAGCTTCTGCAAACTGTCATATGAGGCAAGCAGACGACATCACATTTGTCGATATTTTGAATAGTTTACGGGTTGGTCAACTCACCATGCAGCAACTTGAATCCTGGATCATCGTAGAGTACTATTTACTGGACCAGATGACGAGTGTGTGCGAAAATTTCCCACGACAAGACAGGTGGATGACTACAATCATACTATGACCACCAAACTCGCCAAAATTTACGGATGTGTGACGTGGTAGTATCAGATACATCTGTAGAAGCCAAAACCTACGGACAGCGGCCAAAACCCGAATTTATACTTTCTGAGCGTTCAGTAAGTTCAGTAACTATTGGTTCTAGAATAATGTTGCGGAAAAATATTAACTTTGGACACGGCTTGGTAAATGGCGCTATGGGGGTCATCCAAAAATTCGTATGGCCAGCGCTCCTTCGTAATCGGGAGAGTTACCACAAGCCGTCTTCGTTGAGTTCAATGACAAAATGATACGTGGCAACACAGTCAGTTTGGGTAACATAGTCAAAATTGAGCCTAGCACAGTTGAATTTGACGCGTTACGGGGTCAAGGTAAAGTCGAGCGGCACGTGCTACCACTGATATTATGTTGGGCTGTGACAGTGCACAACCTGCAAGGAACGACATTGGACAGAGCCGTCGTCGATCTATGCGCAAAATTGTTTGCCCAGGGGCAAAGTTTATGTAATTAACCTGGGACAGACTGTCCAGTTAGGTAGGTCCAACTTCGAAAAAGAGGACGCCCGAAGAACCCAACTCGGATGGGTAGCGTTCGGGAAGTTACGCGACATTTTCTCGTCAAAGATCCCGCAGAGCCTGAAGACCAAAGTCGTCAACCAGTGATGACATATAGCACCGAGACGTGGTCCTTAACTGTGGCCCTTATTGAACGTGGATATTCGCCTAAGAACCAAAGTCACCGGCAAAGCTTTCAGAATTTGCAAGTTGAAGTGGCAATGGTTCTAGATTCTGGCCACATTGCTCGACGAACTGATAATCGATGGGGTGAAATTGATTATCTCCATTTTTGAAGTCTGTTAAAAAGGACACGCCAAGTAGTTTTATTTGCAACTACGGCACCTGTGTCGAAACCCTACCATATATGTGACCTAACAGGCCCTTGGTCAATTATTTATTGTCCTAAAGAGTGTCACTTAAGAATATCATAAAAAAATTTTGAACCAGTATGAAAATAATAATCGTGAGGGTTGTGCCATATTATTGTAAAGTTTTCTATGAACAGATTTAGATGTAATTATTTTAATAAGTTACGAAATATTAAACGATAATAATCGTGATGATTGTGCACTATTATTGTACTCTAACGAACTGATTTTGCTTTAATTATATTCTGTATATTTATATCATCACAAAAGTATCTGCCATAAATCCCACTAATAAGTACTTTTTTCTTTCATATGGCATCACTTCCATTGCACACATATATAAAATTGTGGCTTCAGTTTGATGTTGTACCCAAATAGTCACAGAGATTTATTCAGTAGGGCCCAATTGTGCAACACTGCAGTTGCACAGAGGCAATAAGTTCTGATTCCCCCCATGTCTCTGGTCCGAACCACAGTGGTGCCCTTGAGCTCGCTATCAACCCCTCCTTAGTAGCGGCACGTTTTCGGCGTCCGCAGGAGACGGAGGTATAAGCGCTTTTCGCCTTCTACGCCCGTCTCGGCACTTCTCCCTCCCGGGCTATTGTAGGGCCTCCCCTCGCCTAAAATCCGGTGGAGCTGAACGACCGAATAGTCGGTAGTCAGCATCTATGTCCTCCTTAAAAAAAATAATGATGTTGTACCAGACTTTGTCTTTCCTTCTTAGTTTGTCAGAGTCTGTGATACTTTAATTTTGTTTTTCTTAATAGGGGATTATTAAATTTTAATCAAAAATTATCAAAACAAACCCGTGTTTTGATAATTTTGGTCTAGGTTTTCTGCGTAGCTAATCTATAGAATCTATAATCTATAGATTAGCTACGCAGAAGCCTATGCACAACTGTCACATCTTAGGCGTAGGGGAGTAGGGGCATGGAAGAGCCATGTTTTGAAAAAGCCACTTGCAATATAACCATTGGTGAACGAATATTGTTAAATCTTTTTTGTTGGTATGGCAACATTGCACAACCGCCGTCCACAGAGATTTGACAGTTCACGGATACCTAATGGCAAAGCTGAGCTGGTTTTGAATAATTGGTACAAAAAAGTTAGTTAATTTGCTTTGTTTTCTTTATTTTTATGATTATGGTAAGTAACATAACGAGGAAATTATTATGCAATTCACTTGTGTATTTATTTAGCTTATATTTATGGCTCCCAAGGACAGCTGCCGGAACACACCGTTAGGTGCTTGGCGACATATTTTCTACTTGAGGACTACCACTATGGTAAATGCCTTACCATAGTGGTAGCGTATTTTGAGAATGCCCGACCATGGTGGTAGGGCTCTTTGCGAACGCTGTAACGAGTTTCATCCTAAGACAACAACCAGGAGCGATGACTTAACGTGCCCTCCAAATCATAAAAGCCCTCGGTGGTAACGTAACTAGCGGTCACTCATCCAAGTCATAACCGCGGCGGACGTTGCTTAAGTTAGCTGATCGGTTAAGAACGGCTAAGCAAACTTTGCTACGCGCGCTTTTTACTTATTGGCCTCATTAAAACACAACTGGCTCTACCTTGGTAGGTATATATGGGAAGCTGAAAATACTAATAAAAGTTTAACATTGGAAACCTACCTATAGCCTACCTATAGATACATTTCTTTACATTTCGATGTCCTTTGGGAGTGCGAAAAACGTGAGATTCAGACCTTTGTTGTTATTTTTACAGCCAAATGCAATGCAGTACGATGATTTCAACCTTCCTACAAGATACTAGCCTTTTAATTTTATGATACTAGATACGTAAACAGATTAACAAATACAAACATGAAATACGGTGCGTTGAAGTGAGAAGACGTGCGATCCGGGGGCGCGCGGCAACCCACTGTAGAGTAAGCCCGTCTTGTCGCAGCCGCCGATGTACTTGTAGCTTTGTTCCTAAAGTGCAGAATGCGCCAGGCCTGCCTTAAGGCTGTACTACACAGTCGGAAATCAGCCTCCCACCATGGTTGCCAACCATGGATCACAACTGTGTAGATGATGGTTTGCTACCAAACTATGTTTGACCTTCCAACGCCCTTGGAGAGCGAGCATGCGTTGTCAGCTGTCAACCGTGGTGAGCAACCACTATTTCCGACTGTGTGGATGCTGGTTGCAAACCACGCGAGGGAAGCGCACGCATAACGCGTTTCCCTCTTTGAGATACGTAGGTATAAAAGCCACGACCTAATAAAATGCTATATTTATGTCATTTTTTTCTTCCAAATTTCACACAGAGATATTAATTTTCAAACGTAAGGAGCGATATCGTGTGTAGTATGGCTTTTGTACGATGCGTGTTTTCAGTGCGAGAGTTCGTGGTGAGCAACTGTGTTGTAGCAAATTCCGACAGTGGTGAGCAACAAGCCGCCTGCCAAGGTCAAGGGCTGGAGCTCATGGTTGCCCACTGTGTTGATCACCCTTTAGAGTAAAGCGTTCGGTCGTTAAAAGGTTGCAACCTAAACTGAAATGACTTTGACATTTTGTTGACGGTAAAATTGTGAATTTTACAGGTAACGGTGGTATTATGCTTGACAAATATAATAATACGTGTATATTTTTTGCTAGTTCCCCGCCTTGCCGCCAAAAGTGACTTGGGGACTGCAGTCGCCAAAACCATAAAAGCGACTTGGGGTCTACAGTACCCACGCGAGAAAATCGTAATATTTTTTACTATGAAGGTAGTTTTTTCTGCAATAGTTTGAGAATTACTGGGATTAACTTTCCTTCTAATTTGGGATTAACAATCCGAAGGATTTGCTCCATTTTGTTATGCGATCAAGATTCGAATTCGTTGTACATGTAGTAATGGCGTCAAAAAATTTAGTGGAGCCTGCTAATGTGTCTGTAGATCATCTGCATATACGTGGTAGGAAGATCGTTCGCAAAATGAGGGATATCAATGGCAACCAGAATATCATGGGTGGGATGGTGGTACATTTACCTGTTGACTTTAGACAGACCCTTCTGGTGATTACTGTTTGGTGATTACTTATGCCGACCGATGAAATAAATGCCTGTTTAAGGCATCGGTATTTTGGGTTCACGTGAAAAAGTATTGTCACACTACACATATACGAGTACAACATCACAATGATTCTCAAGCAAGGCAATATGCTGCTGTTCTTCTAAAAATCCGAATCTTCAGACAAATATGGCTAATCGAAAATGGCTATGTGAAAGTGCAATTTTGGCGCTGACTAATGAGAGAGTTAATAAAATAAACGAATAAATCATGTCAAACGTTGAGGGAGATGTTGTCGATACTTCCCATATTATGGACACTGAACAAGTTACATCATACCCTATAGAATTTCTCACCTCCTTAGAATTATCAGGAGTGCCATCCCATAAGTAGCGGCTAAAAGTTGGTATTCCAGTTCTATCAATGAGCAATCATGACGCGCCAAGGCTATGTAATGGTACACGGTTACAATTACACATCTGGGGCATAACATTATAAAGGCTACAATCATGACTGGAATGGCAATAGTAGAAAATATCTTGATTCTTAGTTTTCCAATAATTCCGACGGCTTTGCTATTTCAATTTAAGCATTTGCTATTACAAAATCTTTATGTTTTGGCAAAAGATGATAAAACAAAAATATTTTTTTATAAAAGTCTACTTAAATAAGCTCATATTTTACTGGACCCAATGAACTTATAATCTGCTCACTTAATGATAATTATAAAAAAATACCTTCAATTAACACTTACGGATAACTTTTTGATATTCCACAGAAACACGTATCTTGAGTAGTTCATTACAACTATTGAATCATCATTCGCGTACAAAACTGACCCATACAACATAATATTATATATACTATATATGAGAAATATTTAAAATAAAATTATTAATAATGTTGCACACCCAGAATAGCAGTTAGATAGATTGTACTTTTGTTTACTTTTGTAACACCCTTATATTCTACAATCTGTAATAATAAATATTTCATTTCAATAATCTGGCATTAATCATAAATCAACAGTTGTTAACTTAGATCAACTGAATGTATGTGAATGTATCATGTAGTTGTACATTTTCGTAAATACATTTTTGCATTGTAGTACTATTTGTATAGATTGAATCAATCCAACGCGGACGAAGTCACAGGCCACGGCTAGTTTATGTTTATATGACGTGGTCTTTATCTATACCAGCCAGTTGTGTGCCATTAGTATATCAATCAAATAAACATAAAATTATTGTACCATATTACAATTTAATAAATTAAAACTTAGGTAAACCAATATGTTTATATGACGTGGTCTATATCTATCCCAGCCAGTTGTGTGCCATTAGTATAACAATCAAATAAACAGTAAATTGTACCATATTACAATTTAAGAAATTAAAACTTAGGTAAACAAATGAAAATATAAAAAAAAAACTATTTTTTTTGACACTTATAAGAGTAATAAATAATATTTTAAACATTTTCTTGTGAACTTTGACTATTTATCACCAATGAACCATATGCGGCACAAGAGATTTAATTGTTTCGAGTGCGTAACCGTAATGAAAAAAATCCAAACCATGCGAATCCAATTTAAAACTGAAAAGAAAACGGTTTACTATCTAGCCTGTGGCAAATCTTCTTTTGTTCTAACCTAGGAGGAAGAATATATGGAGAAGACATTTATATTCTGTTGGTTGTGAGACAAGAATGGTAATATATACGCTTGCATTAGTTTGAAAGAGACAGCATCAGTTTTTTTTTGTCTTGCTCGGCGTATGCGATTTCTTTGTTTGCCACAATGCAGTTTTGTGGCAGACAAATTTATTGGGTGCTTGAAAGTGTCCTTTTTTCGTGTTAAACAATGATTTTGAAGTGTGTATTGTAAATTGTAAGTTAAATTTAACGCTGCTGCTTCCACCAAACTTGTTGAAATGCAGAATTCTTGGCTGTAAAAACAGAACAGAACGAAATATGGAACACCTTACGTATCACATGTAAGTGCTATTTTTCATATGTCTTCACCATTCTTACACAGTCTATGCGAATCATAAATGAATTTCTGATCATAACATGAATGTCGGCGTGTTAAATTATTTGATAATCTTACATTTTACTACAAAATAATTTCTTGATTTTGAGATTATAATCCATAAAAATTAAGTAGTGTTCTTTTGTCTATCTGTCTCGCTCTACTATGATGAAATTTGTTTAAGGAGAAAAGAGAGTGTGAACATAGATCAAAAATTATACTTTTTCGAATTATAGCAATTTTCGGAATACCAGCTCATGACCGAAGATTTTTCCCATAAAAGTGGGTAATTTTGTATGAACCACTTTTGACCAATTATGCAGTAAAATTAACGCAATTAAATTTTGATTTGCAGTTTTCATAAGGAATGCTGTCCTTCATCGTGTATGGATTCAAGCAACTGGACGACAAAATTAATTAAATTAAAAATTACACAATTTATTAATTAAATTGTAAGTGGTGCCAAAATGTTGAATCTCGATGTTATTCACACATATATTTTATATCCCATAAATCTATAAATACATTATTACTTTGTTTTATTTAAAGTGCACACTATGAAATATTATAGGTACGAAGGTTTGTATGAGTTTGTTATTCATACAAACCTTCAAGTCACTCAACGCCGAAGTTTTCAACGAAATTTAGCATATAGATTCCGTAGGACCCGGATTAATAAATTGGCTACCTTTATTCCGAGATATTGAGCATTATCGGGGGACTACGATATAACTATTCGACGCGGTTGAGTCCACAAGCGCAAGCTAGTTATCCAATAGTACCACCTGCAACACACATTAAATTTTGAATACCCCGATATAACAAATTGAACGGTTTAGTCCACCTTAAGCAAGTACCATGCAAATGTATTTTTTCAGTAGGCGCGGCAATATTTTTTCTAAAAGCTTCATTGCAATTTGGGTAATGTTATGGGACACTGGCAATTCTGCAATATTAGGTATTTATAATCTGTCTTTATCGGGTATACGCGCATAGGTACTCCATCATAGATATTCTTCCTCCTAGGGCGCGTTCCAGTAAATGTTGGTCGAGCAATATTTGCTCTAAGGCACCTGGAACGACCTATAAAGCTCCTTTCAAAATATGGAATTGACAGCGATGTTTTAGGTGATAAAATACAGTCTACATTTTTAATAAATGGGGCATAATACGTAATTACGCAATGTTAACAAAGTATGCCACTAATCCTTGGCTTAGCTTGTACAAAATCTATTATTTATTGTAGAATCTGTCACATTTGACAGCTGGCCAAGATTTGGCCGATTCAAAAGGTAGTAAAAATTTGGCCAGGCAGATCAAAATTTGCTCTGACAGGTCGCCCGGAACGGGTATGATCAAATCTTGACAGGATCAAATTAAGTTCGATTAGAGTGCTGGAACGGCGTATATCTGCGTTTAGACCATAATTTGTCTTGGCCGACGGGTAGGAGGAACGCACCCTAGGGGTGCGTTCCTAGGTTCTAGGTAGCAAATATTGGCCATTTTATTATCTCTGTTTGTTTACATACTTTACAATTTCTAACCTCACAAACTCACAACACAAAATAATGTGTATCAAGTAGTACTATTATAAGTAGGTACCTAAAAATTAATGGAAAGAAGTTATGAGATATAGAGTGCATTAAAATAAATAATGAGATACTTACCACAACCGCTATTAATGTGAAGAGAATCGCACATCGGATCTTCCGCGAACTACACTATTGAAGACATCTGTAATCTTCGCTTTACTTTCTGGCAGCAGGTCGGGTTTTGCAGCTGTGGGTTCTTTAGCAGCAACTGATGCCTGCTTATGCGTCACCAACACTTAAATCTACTCAAGTTCAGCGAGAGAACTGATTCGGTGTCGCTCTTCATCAGCGCCCTGCACGAACACAAAACCATCTCTGGTTCAACATTTCTGTATACCTACCAAACCTTTGGCTGTTCGCCATAAAAGTCTCATGCCGCTACTTCGTCAAAAACTCAGATATTGTTACCCCTGACCCCTTCAAACAAGATTTCGGAGCTAGAAACTGAACAAAATTGGCGGGCCTTCTCGGGAGAGGATTTGCGGCCGATATCTTACACTGAGAAATGTTATTCGAGAAGACAGCTTTAGCACACTTCATCCATTTTTCTCAGCAAGACCATGAAGGAGAAGTATTTTTCGATGACGTCGCATCTCCATATTGTCTTGCTGTTTATATTGTTGGGAAACAACCCTATCTGGTCATGGAGAACGCCCACAGCAGCCATGATTGAAGTCTCGAAAAGCAGCAAAGTTAGATGACAAATTGGTCAAATTGGCTGTGGGAGCAGCAGCTTGAAGATCAATTTGATAAGCATTCATGCACTGATCAAATAGTAGTTGAAGTTGAACGGCATCCAACTTGAAGTTTATGTGTGAAGTGATCCAACCTTTTTTTTTCCAATTAAATTTAGCAACCAGTGATTGTACAGAAAGGATAACATTCCCTGGCAGGTACTGTGTATACTAACTTTAATTATACATAAGAATTAGAGACTTATACTGTGTTTAAGTTTTAATTTGAATAAATTTACCAAGACAAATTAATTAACGACGTGTTTTTATAACTACCCTTGGGAGAAAATTATCTATACATTATCAGGATACTCCTCGAAGATAAATCAGCGTTGTGTAGTTTTTCATTATACCTATGGCTATTATTAGTGGGACCATGAGTAATAGTGGGTCAAAAACGGTGGGAACCACAAGTCAATCATAGGTATATGTTTACAACATTTACTTCTAAAACTTTTGCTAAGTTGTCAGTGTATCTCACTTATAAAAATACACAAATTTTTGTATATAGTCAAAGAGTAGTATAATTTCTACATGCAGGTTATGAAAATGATTAGATTTTCAAATTATTGGAGTACAAATGTTTTGTTCTGTACAGGAATTGAACCTGCTTCCTCCTATTTCGGGCTGGTTGTCTATTCCATTCAGATAGGAAAACAAATAATTTTTTCACTCAGTTTGGCTTGAAGTGGGGTACTGGCTGGGTTAGAATGTCACCTTCCCCATTTCTTCCCGTGGATGTTATAAGTGGCGACTGAAGAAGGTGGGAAGCAATGCCAACTAATAACATTTACTGTCCCTGGAGGAGTGAGAATGTTGTTCAACGGTGAATGATTTGGTCAATGTTATGATGTTGATATTGAAGCATGATTATATTGTTGCTGTATTTTTTACCAATTTGTAAAGTTCAAATTTAACACTGGGCTGGATTGGTAGATATTGAACTCGCTTTAATTTATTCAAGAACAAACCTACGCATTTCAATGTGATTTCAGGTCCAATAATTGAAGCCACGAATACAGACAATCCAGTTACTATATACAATGATTATCAACACCAACGAGGCATATCCAACATGTAAGTGAAGAAAGAAGTAAATGCTGGACTTTATGGATAGTTAAAGTGCTTAGTGACAAATTTTCTAAATGTATAAGTAAGAAATACAAGAGTATGCATTTTTTAGAAATAATCTTATTTTTATCAAATACATTTAGTATCTAAAACAAAATAAGCATGGATATGTCCTTATATGTTATGAACAAGCTATTGCATTAAATATTATTTTTTACTTTGTTGCTGTTTCTAGGTTAAGCCTAATCTTTGACCACATCATAACTTAGTAGTAGTAGTACTGAACTATAAAAACTACTCTGCATGGACTGTTTGCATGTGAGTGGATTGCTCACTGGTTACCAGAAAATAGCCGGTCTTATGAACAATTTAGGTGTGATGGCGGATATATAACAGCATCAGTACCCTTATGGGGAGACCCTTAGAGTAGGAGAGAGTTTTCGGGTAGACTTGAATGCTTACCACCAGGAGGGGCTATCCCATACCTAAACACCAGTTGGTGAGTAAGGGGTTTATAAGCTTGAAATTTCACTTCACCCAGCTTCTTCAGCGGGGACAAGAATGGTTTATTTTAAATCCGATAGCTTTGACCACTATCTCACAATGATCTAAAAATTAATATAAATATTTATTTTTACAGATTGTAGGTTATAAGGGTGTGACAAAAGTATGTTATATGTCTTTGTCAAACATGAAGCTTGAGCGCTTCTAGTTTTGACTAGTCAAACCTCAGGTCTAGCTGCACTAGCGCCGCCAGCTCTCTCTCCGTACTTCCAGCTTATGGTAATACTAGGGGTAGGGCAGACAAGAGTGCTTGGAAGGTGGGTACCCCGATTCTGTTCTGTTACACTATTCGACTTACCGTTTCAGAATGTTCGAGTAAGTTCCAGTTTTACTACCCAGATCATATTTAATAAATAAAACACTATCTTTGCGTTTCACAGTCATCAGTTTAGCCAATCCATCGGTTAAAGCTTGGAACCCCTTGCTTGTTAACTGTCATTTTTATGATTCAGTTATTTTATATGTTGCATAGCAACCCAAAACTTTATTAGGACACTCTGAAACCGGCCCTTAATCTAAGGCATCTGAATGTTTTGTTTTGGACTCTGACTAAGACTTATGTCAGACCTGATGTACCTAGTCAAACCTTCACCTGAGCTTTGAAGTTTTACAATGATATACTTATGTTCCTGCAAAATTTACCCATTATGGTATAACATTAATAATAATATTAAGTATTTGGCAATAATACCAATTCTTAGTCAAGGACTCTACAAAAGATATGTATTAAAAATAAAACATATGATTTTACAATACAATCATTAATATAGTTGTATTTTATTTAGTAAATGTATGTATACAGAGTAATAGTTTTTGTGTAACCACCATAGCGATTCCTTTTTGGTTTACAATTATTGAGCTCTTTGATGTGATTTGGGAGATCATTAAAAACTTTAATAGAGTCAAGTCTAGTCAGAGATGTTCTTCATGCTAATCTTGAATTTATGGCTCTCAAGGGCAGCTACTGGAGCAGACCGTTGACATGAGGTGGTACCATTAGATAGTTCCTTTCTCACCATTAGCTATTGGGTGGCAGATACTTATAGGTGGTTTTTGCTAGACTAGCATGCAAAATACTATGTTGTAAAACTTAAGTCGACGGTAGAATAAAATCTCTAATCACCAACCGGCCACCAACCACCAGCCGGCAGTCTCACTGCCACGAAGCTACCTTTGTTCCAAAGCTTTTATGATGTGTAAATTTGGTCTATTAATGTCAACATAGATATTTAATAATATGAGAATAAAACTTCATACATTCTTTACTTATTAAATATTATTTAGACGCTCTTACTCGTTAAACCGGAATAATGTACAATTTTTTTTTTCCTTAGGACCATTTTTTAGTATGACAAGGCAATTCTGTGCTAATTTTCGACGGACACCGGTACAATCGTGCTATCCTAAATAGCAAGGGTCCGAAACTTAGATGGATCTGCATAAAGAGACCCAACAGCTGCCAAGACAGTGCAAGACTCTTCACATACAATAACCAGGTCCTCACGACCCACACAACCTTGAAGATACAGGCCATGATTATAAAATGTTGTATAACTAGAAAAGCGTTTTTTATTATTTCAATGTCTATCACCTTTTAATTTACGGTACAAAAAGAGCCAATTTTTTCTATAACTACGAATTTTACATGTGCAAGTAAATTTGTTTGTTGGTACCTGAATGTTTTAGAACTACTTACTATGGTTATAGTTCGACTTTTAAGATGATACTCAGAAACCACCTGCACCCTGTAATGGATTCAATACCGGATCAACCTAAATGAGGCAAGGAAATCATGGCCAACTTCTCATAGTGATATAAAAAATGTAGACAAGCCTGACAAGCCTCCGATGTTTGGCTTATAAATTTAACTACAGATGTAAGGTTTACGTAGTTTTTTTATGTCTGTCGGTATCACTTTGCTATTTTAATTAATAATCTTGTAACTTTTGTTTTATCTGCAGCGCCAGTGTTTTCTACAACTCGTTAAGGCAATCCAGTAATAGAGCTGGGTTCATACCGGTTCCTCCGGTCGAATGTTCGCTACAGTGACGAACGGCGCAGACGCTGGACGTGCCACCGCACTCAACATGGCTGCCGCGCTGCGCTCTACACTGCAGACGATATAATAGTGAAAACCTTAAATGAACATAACCATTAAATCTAATATTAATTGTGAGATATGTAATGTTTTTTTATGTGATTGGGGCGGATCAAGCACGAGACCCACCTGAAGTTAAGCGGACTAATCTCTGCCTATAACAGATGCATGTCCGAACAAATTGCACTGCCTCCGTCAATCTGAGACATACAGTTGTTTGCCTGTATTTTTTCTGGCTCTCAAGGAGTTCCGGAACACTGTTGAGTACCTACCTACTTGGCGATACATTTTCTACTTGAGGGTGGTAGCTAGCCAGGCGAGCATGCGCAAAGTGCCCTTCCACCATGCAGTGAAGCTCAAGCTGGCGGCAGTGGGGATCGAACCATGGACCTGCGGCACGGCAGTCCATAGTTATTACCGCTCGGTCATCATTGCATCAAAATGATGGAAGTATAACGTTTAGATTAGTACCTAGATAAAACTACATCGTACACCGATACATAATTACAAAATAATGTTTGTCAAACAAGCACATTAAAACATCAAACTTATCTAACAATCAGTTGTAAACTTAGATTGAATATTTGAGGAAGTATGAACTTCTATTTTATTTTACTTTCTGTAAAATATTGTTGACCTTAGTACCGTGTGCTGTACCTAGCTACTAAAAATGATGTTTTAATTGTAATATACGCAGCAGTATTTGTTTCCAAACTCTCAGATCTTTTAGCACATTATAATGGAACGAGTTCTAGTAAATATATGGACATATATAGAAATGTTGACAAAACAAACAGGTATCCGTGATTATATCCACAGGGTATAATACCTATAGTGTTTGACAAATTGACGTCTCGCAATAGAATGACACGCGATTTTATATCTTATAAGTTGCTTGGTATTTTGTGCAGTTATGTTTTATAAATTATATGTTATTTAGATTAACATTCAAATTACTTATATTTCCTTGCCGTGTAGGTTTTTTATATGACAATTAGAATCTTATAATGTTATGTTCTAAAAGTTTGTATTTGATGTATTTTTCTATCCTTATCGGCACTTTTTATAGGAAGTTGAATGTGTCATTACAAATTATTATTAGAATTTATTTATGATCTGACATTAAAATATTGGAACAGTTATTAAGGGACAGAATTCTAAAACCAGATGTTAGATTTTGTCCCCACTTCTCCTCGCGTGTTTACTTCGCGGTGTACATGGCGCCACGTCCGCAAGTCAACGGTAATATTTTATTTGATTAAAAATGTAGAGCGCTCTCTAGTAGAACTAGTAGAAACTATCTTGTCACACACGAATGTGATGTGTGCTGAAGCGCCATCTAGTACGCATACATGATACCAACAATTAGTTGATTGTATGCTGTAAATATAATAGTGTGACCCAGTTAATAAATTTACCATACCTACAGTAGAACAAGTTTAGTCTTGATTATTACCAACTTGTTTGATTTTTGCAGTTTTTGTGTATGTTCATTTTTAATGAACATGAACTATGGTTTTGATGAACATGAACTATGTATCTACTTTGATGCAAGGCGTAAGCTGTTACACAAAAGATGGTTTATTTATTACAAAAACAAGTATATTGTGTAAAATTTACACAGATAATCATAAAAAAACTTTTTTACCCCTGATCAAAATACAAATAGCGGGTTATACTATTGGGTATTTTTAACTGACTTCAAAAAAAGGAGGAGGTTCTTAATTCGTCTGTTTTTTCTTATATGTTTGTTACCTCAGAAAATTTGACTGGGTGAATCGATTTAAAAAAATCTTTTATTGTTTGAAAGCTGATACTTGTTGTTTGGTTCCAGTTAAATTTCATCAAAATCGGTCAAGCCGTTTTTGACATACACTCCAATAACTGAAAAATATTTACTTATCTTGATGATATAGTCGTTGACAATGAATGAAAATCGATCCCGTAAGTAGGAAGGGTCATAAAAAGAAGTGTTTTTTTTTTAAATAAAAATGTAAATGACTTCATCACCAAAAAGTGTGAATTAACTTGTCGAAGTCCAACACTAGTACCACGTGCACAATATTGTGATAATAGGTACTTTTGAACTATACTGGTACCGACTTGAACAAGTTATTTCACACTTTTGGGTGTTGGAGTCGGTTCCAATTTTTTTTTTTTTTTATCAAGTAGCGTAGTTCATTCAGATCCTGGCTTTGTTTCCGCTAACAATCAAGGGTCATATTAAGATTTCACTAACAAAAAATCACATGGAGAATGTAGTAGGTAGGTACAGTTATTGTTTCAATTTGTTAATAATAATAAATACATCTCGTGGATGCTATTGTGTAGATGGGTGGAACAACAAAACTTCTAACAAAATAATACCATTATTGAAATCACCCAAGGAGAAAGATAAGTATTTTGTTTGAAAATGTATTACTTTGTATTACTATTCATACGTAATACCACAATATTACATATCGATTATAAAACCGTGGTATTACTGTTATTAACTGTATTTGTCAAAGATTACGAAAGATACGTTTATGTTTGTAAACGACACCCGTGCCGTCACTTGATGTATGTACTTGTATAGGTAGTTTGTAGTAAATTGATAATGTTGTTCTACTGTAACTATTACGCTGTGGCAACTCGTGTCCATCAAAGACATACTTTTTCGAGATCTATGAAAAAACGTGTTCAGGTAGCTAGATTAGGTAGTACCTATTTAATGTTCACGTTCATTAGATATACTAAACTCTCTAATTATATGAAAACATGGAAACTCGAGATACCTAATAAATTTGCAAGCATTGTAATCGTAAATTGAATACGCGTCAGAAAACTTAATTATACGTAAATATAATACGTATCAAATAAAAATACAAATAAAAAAGTCACCAAAAAGAATCTAGGTATGTGAGATTCGATCCACGGTACTCGATCTTCTGATTCGACTTCAGTAGTTACACACTATACAATCATTAACCAAGGTGTCGAAAATTACACACATATCGTTTATGCCTTACTGTCAGACACATTATATTGGTCCACGTACATACGTAAAATTATTATTGTATTATTAAGAATTATGTCGTAAAATTAAAATTTGACCAAAAAGAATCTCATTACGCTGGATTCGATCCACGTGCCTCTCAATTGCGAAGCGATGTCACTTACTATGCGCTATTTGAACGACGATTGCTTAATCGAAAATTATGTACATAACCTTTGTGTCTTATTGTCAGAAACTGTATAAATTAATCATGATCCATCAGTACTAATATTATAAATGCGAAAGTAACTCTGTCTGTCTGTCTGTCTGTCTGTCTGTTACGCTTTCACGCCTAAACTACTGGACCGATTTGAATGAAATTTGGTATGGAGATAGTTTGAGACCCGGGAAAAAACATAGGATAGTTTTTATCCGACTGCGCAAAAAGAGGTTAATGTTTTCGCGCGATAACCGACAAACGCGCGGGCGGAGCCGCGCCCGGAAAGCTAGTCTAAAATAATTACAACACATTCATTACGAAAAATTCTGAATATTGCTTATAATAATTATTTTAGGTAGCTAAAGTTGTACCTATGTCTTGTAAAATGTTTGAAGTGTTTTTTATATTGCGTTAGGGTTCACAATCATATCATAATTTCATTAATATAAGAGATATATACATAGGAACATGGAGAAAGGAAGCCATAGATGCTTACCTTATTATGTCCATCATGCGTTTTTGACGATTTTTTGCATTCCCAAAGCGTTTATTTATAATTTTACCCATGTTTTATTTTAATTGAGATCGCCGAGAAAAGTGACATAGGTCCGACGCATGACGCGGCTGACCGCGATATGAGCGAGGATGATAGCAATATACGTAGATCGCTGGAGTAAATAGTGCGACATGATGTTAACGCTTCTCGGAATGAAAGGGCGTATGTGACATTTTGTAAACAGGCTCAGTACGCATTAACTGTGCTTTTTTTGGATTAAAATAATCAATGAAATTTATTGTACTTAAAAAATCAATATTTTAGAAAAAAAAAACAAATTTTAATACACTAAAATCTGGCGGAAAAAGTAGGAATCCTCTATTTTCAGAGGTGTTTTTGAGATTTTTTTCTATCGAGCCAATTATTAGGAAACATGTTTTGAAATCGATGAAAGTATTACTTATATCCTTGAGTATCGTGTATTTAAATTGCAGTACCATCCGGTACCTGGTTTATGAGATTTTCCATATCATGTTGGCACTATTTCGTAATTTCCGAGCCTTAAGAATGGACATTTATTTGTAAATTTCTACTATTAAAGGTAGACTATTTTTAGGCAACATCTTTTATGGTATGGCTTACGTTTTATTTGAATTGTATTGTTGAGCATGTATTTACTTACAGGTTGCATTGTAGAGTGCTATAGAGTTGGGTATTGCTTATTTTTATAACAACATACAATTATTTAAATGCAGTAGAGTGTAGAGTAAAAAATGCAATCGCTTACGGTTAAATGTTGAATTTAAACGTAAGATGTAATAAATATAAGTTTGATTCATATTTTATTTATTTAGCTTATTGCATGGATTTCGTTGCTGGCTTTCAGAGCTCAGGCCAGTATTTGGCAAGACTCGATATGGAAAACGCACGATTTTGGTGGGTTGACATACATTTCGGAAGTCAAGTAAGACGAATGGCAGAATAATTAGTTGGGTGTGTAATGGCAAGCGCTGTAAGGCAACCTTGGTCACTGAGAAAGATATTATAGTGCATACTAGTGGAGAACATAGCCATTACTAATATCCGCATTTGCGTACAATTTTCAAATGTTTATAAAGTGATATTTTCATTTCATATTTTTGTTTTAAGCTTTCCAGAAGACATACTCGTAGTTTATATTCTTAAATAGTTAATTTTATCGATAAGGAAAATATTTCTGATCTCTGTTAGGTAAGTACATTTTAAGTTACATTGTTCGCTCGAAAGAGCCCATTCAACAAAAAAATTGCACTTAACTGCCATCAATTTAAATAATATAGTTATATAGGGTAGGTAGTACAATATGATGTGGAGAAAATTTAACACAAGCATATTATAAAGAATGCTCCATTGTATATGATACGTTTTAATAAATGACAAAGACAGGAACACGAGCATGTATATAGTAGACGCACATAGGCATACCTACTAATGAGGCTCAATCAGGAGGCATCGCCTAATTTCACATTGCCATGTTCGAGGTAATAAAAC
Source organism: Plagodis dolabraria (assembly GCA_963854805.1). NCBI lineage: Eukaryota > Metazoa > Arthropoda > Insecta > Lepidoptera > Geometridae > Plagodis > Plagodis dolabraria. Next base: position 9,699,468 of record OY978445.1, on the reverse strand, counting down.
GGTATACCTACCCGTATACCGTTTTTTCCGATTTTTTAAGTGTTGAATGATCTGAGCGGCCAAGTAGGTACATCTTGACAGATGTAAAACAAGTTTTCTCAATTTTATTTTAAATTACCACCAAGAATGCGATAATACAATGGTTATATGTATAGTTTATATGTTTCGAGCAGCTTACGATTTTGGCCATGCAATACAATGTATATTAAGTTCAAAGTGAAAGGTGTTTTAAGATTTTATGTCTGATATAGGTGCTAAATGATTTAAACGTTCCTAATATTGTTGTAATTTTACAGTGCTGTGTGGTTAGTTAATGAGATAAGATATATAATATGTATCTAGGTATATACTTATTGTTATTGTTCCTAGAATTTCTTGTCATTATGAGTATTGATGTCATCAATATATATAAAACATCAATGCCGAAATGTATGTTCATGCATTTATGCCTAGAATGTTAGCCTTTGGGGATACAAAGGCGCGATGAGATGATATGATGTTTTTGTTACATCAATACTCATAATGTGATCCTACCATTAGTTGCCATTTTATAATAACATTTCGAAGTGTTCATTCATAGGTTTTTCAATTAGCAGGTAGTTAGATACTAATCTTAAGAATAAATGTAGGTATAAATTACCAATATAAAAGGAACAGAAGTTGGGTGTTTAAATGAAAAGTAATGCGATTACACACAGAATAACAATAGATTCAATAAAAAAATTTCAATTAAATACCGATCTGTAGCGGAACTTACCGAAGTTTCTCATTAAGGCTAGAGTGCACGTGGCGCTTTCCATACAAACGTAGTTACGTAATATTTTAAACACCAAGTGTTCAAACACGGTGTAATTTAGCACACATAATATCTCTAAGCTTAAATCTATATGCATCTCAAAGTTGATATCGTTCTTAAGATGCAGTTTTTGATATTATGTATGACCCATACGTGTTGTGACCCATACATGACCCATAGGTACACGTCAATACTACATCTTAAGATCGATCTCATTATACATACGTTAATACGAGCACTAGTTTGGCAGTTATTCGATTTATCATTTATTTTATCCCTCCCTATCATATATTAAATGAAAACTAAGAATTCCCAAACAAACTGATTTTTGCGAATAATTTTGAAAATACGTAACTTGACGGAAAACTAAAGCATAGATATTACAGTAAAAGAAATGCATGCAAAATTGTACTTTGATTGAACGCTTTGTACCTAAGTACTTAAAATATGACGTAACTACTTTTGTATGATATGCGCTACGTGCACGCTTCTCATAGAACACATTCATGCGAGTAATACATTTGAATTTGATAATCTTAAGTACAAAATATGCGTCCATAACTGCTACATTTCTGTTCTTGACGCCCTATAGGTATCTCAAGTTCTTATAGAAGAAGGCGTCTTTACATATGTTTTATTTTGTTAACCCCTCTCTAGCCATTTCATGTTGCCAATGCTTGGGACTTGTACAATTATTTAGATTTTAATTTATGTTATTTGTGAAGAACTGTTATGTTTCTACTACAAGTTTATTCAATGAATAAGTGTGGTTAAGAGTTTAATTATACGTTTACATGGGTTTTTTTACTGCCATAATTTTAGGTTTGAAGTGTATTAAAATTTGTCAGTGTTATCCCATGGCAATTACCTAATTTATTATTATTATTAAACTTTTTAATATTGTTCAATAATATGTGATTAAACTTGTTAAGTTAGTAGGCTACGTACCTGCCTACGTAGATGCATATTTCTTTCGTCTGAGAAAATATGAATAAATATGTATTATATCCTTCTTTGCACTGGTTTGTTTTCAAAGTATTTTGGTAATAATAATTTGGTAAATACAGTGTCACGATGTTGAATGCCTATAATGTATGTCATTATAGGGTATACTACTACTATAACAGCCAAGAAATCCAGCGTTGAACAAAAGCCTCCCCCATTAGGGGAAGAGGTTCTGCCGTGGGCATTAGCCTACGCTTGTCATGCGTCTTTGTGATCGCAGTGTAAGTTGGCAGTACTTCAGATGGCAGGGCAGTTCAGGGCAGCTGCCCACCTGGTATTTATGCCTTCGTCGCATATACATTTGTAGGTACATATGTTTCAATACTTAGTGTTTGAACTTGTATGTTTTGAAATATATTAAAATACTTTTTTATTGCTGCCCATGTTAGTCTTTAACCACAATCTAACCTATTGGTAAGTGATGATGTGGCCGGAAGTGTTAACAGGCTAAGCTAACATTACTGGACTCAAGGAGAGCTGCCGCGCGGAACAATGAGAGATGTTCTACTTGAGGGCGGAGCTTGCCAGGTGAAGCTGTAGTCAGTGGCAGGATTCAAATCATGGACTTCCTACACGGCAGTCTATTACCTAATATTGTTTTTATGTACAGGTAAAATAAAAGCTTGTGTCAAGCACATCAATCACCGATTCGAAACCTTACGACAGTATTGATGATATATTAATATTGTAAATTTACCTCACAAGCCTAAGGGATAATTTACTCCATGACCGAATTTAAAAGTTATTTGAAGTATCTCCGTATTTCTCTACCTCTACGCCAAATTGAAAAGTAGGGAGTAAGTATACTAGCAACAAGAGTATTTCCTAGGAATCTCGGCGTCAAGAAAGATCTAGGAAGGACTGTCGTAAAGAAAATTGCAAAAAAACTTTCTACAATAGGTACCTACCTATTTTATTGTGACGTCCTGAATGTTGTTAGAGAAAACACATTGAATCGACCACCACAATAGAAAGAGTTACAAGTATTTAGCGTTAATTTTGCAAGAACTACCAATTACGATAATGTTCACGACAGAAATTCTACATCTATAACAATTTTCGATGCGATTCGGTTGTGCATGATTCGTTGCAACTAACTAAAAAGGTAGGTATTTAAAAACTTTTGCATACTTGATCAAATAAAATTATCAATTTCATTGGTTCCTTCTTTTAGTCTTACTATGTTTTATTTATTCTAGGTACTGTGGTATTTACAACGTCGCGGTACGGAAAACCAGTAATAACTTCAGGCCGGTACCGTTTCAATCGTTGCTTGGTAGGTAAAAGTTCCAGAGTGAGTGGACATGCGTGAAAAAAAATGACGGCTGTCGGGCCACTTTAATTACCATTGAGAATGAATTAGTTCATTTCAAACATGAACATAATCATTGAATATTTCATATTTAGAAATACTCTTTACCATTACTCCGGAAAATTGTGAGCCTCACAATTTCCATTGACTCGTAGGGTTCTCTAAGAATCAATGTAGGTAAGTAAACAAATAGTCTAAATAATAAAATTAAGAAAGTTAGGTGACGCACAAAACTGACACTTATTCTATCAGTTTTTGGAAGATTATGGAGACATTGCTTGATTGATAATAAGATAGTAAAGCATATCGTCATATATACGTTACGTGTTATACGTAACGTATATTTGATGATATGCTAGAAATATGTTTGGAATCTGAACAACATGGCCGTTATTCAAATACTGACGTACTTAAGCATGTCCAGTATTACAAAACTACTGAATCACGAATAACTTGAATCACGTGATTCGAAACATCGCGTCGCGTCGCAGCAGCGTCGAACCATCTGTCCCTACAGTCGGGACATATACGATAGCTCACAGACGATAGCTCAATAGGCGGAGCAAGTGCTCCGCCTATTGAGCTATCGTAGTCAGTCATAGCATGTATCCCCTTCGCTTCCTATTGTCTTACGGGGAGTATAATTCCTATATCGAGTATTTCCAGTACAAAGTAATTCTAAAACTAGTAGCTATTTTAAGAGCCTTTCTAGTCAATCAAATTATTAGATGTTAATTAGTGTGAAATATTCAAATAGGTAACCTTATAATGAGTTTGTTATTTATCTTATAATAATTAATTATTATTTCATTGCTGTCAGTAATTATTGTGTAATAAACAAATGCATTTCAAGTAAAGATAGTTAACATTTTAATGAAGATTAGAAAAAATATTTACGTCGTTAAGAGTTCCTAAAATCTAGATCCAAACTTTAATAAGTTTTTTTTGTTCGCGTTTGAGGTTTCCCAATACGATTGCTTTGGGAACCTGAAATATGCATAGCGTAGGTACTCGTATATACATTTGCTACACGGAAAAAAAGAGTAAGGAGAATGTCTTCGGTTAAGACATTTTGCTGTCTTAAACATATTTTTTTGAGATGAAATAGTTTAGTTTCCGATACAATGATAGCATATTAAACTAAATTATACATTTTCTTAATATAAATTAATAATTTAGTGAAGCTTGAAAAAAATGTTGTTGCTACAAAACAAAATATTTGTTTACAAGACAGAAAACTTAGTATTTGTTTCAATCGTTGCATGTCTGCGTGAAGCGAATATGTCTTAATTGAATATCTGACAATCTTATATGAAACTAAGCACGAATGTTAAAAGAAAATTGCAAAATATATATTGAAATATTGTTTATTTTATATTAAGATATCCTCTGTCTTAATTCAAACGTACGGTGTCATCATCATAAAACGCGTTTTATTTTAACTACAGAGTGTTTTTGCTTCAAACCAATGAATGTAGTTCATTCCAAAATATCATGATTAATTTGTTCCAATACACTACTTTCATTGTTAAAACTGAATTATGACTTCTGACCAAATTTGCTTTTAATGTCCAATCAAAGTCCCTACTTCAATTAGATTAAGGAAATTAAATGTTATTTTCATACAATACTTTCTTAGATTGACACAACTTTGTTCTTGTTCTAATACACGACGATCATTGAGCTGAGTTTCTCTCTATTTTCGTTTAGAAGTTTATATTATTCAAGCGAAGTAATATATTTTCAGATAATACTATTTCATATACTAATATAAATAGTAATTGTATTATTTTATCTTTATATTATATAAATTGTAATTTATAATAAAAATAAATTACATACATAAGTAGGTAATTTATTTAACAGACGTTTTATAAGTTAATTGTTTCAATAAATTAATATTAGTTTAAAAGGGTATCAGATCAAATTATTCAATTATAATTGTTTCGAAATAAATTAATTTATACTTAGTTTAACATAATATATTTTGTTCTTCCAAGAAAATCGTTGTCTTGGCTTGAAAACACCCTAGTCTTCTTTCTGTGTGTAGTTACTTAAAGTGTTGCCAGAATAGCTTTTCCGGTTCGAACTTGGCTAAATGTTGGCTGTTTCTATATTATGTTGATTATTTTTCTATTTATCGTTGGTTCTTCACATATCACTGTTCGTTAGAAATCGGAATGAGTATGTGAAGAATGAAATTACGAGGCACACTTTCAAAAACTTATCCACTAACATAAACCAAGTACTACATTAAAATAGAATAAGTAATTACCTACATAATTCCAATAATAATATTTCCATAATCTTATACTCTAAAATGAGCAATTCTCGTGTATATATTATGCATGTATGTGCGGATATATATATTGTATATTTTTCCTACCGAATTACATGAGGATCGGTTTGGGCACCTATAATACACTAAAACTTACATAATGAATAGGAGTACGTGCTGAGTTGCTATTAGATTTTTAGTTCGTAGTATCTAACCAAGTTTGCTAACGCTACTTTATGTTACCATCAATATTTACGTGGCAAATTCACACATTATTGTTACATATTATTTTCACTTTTAATATATGAAAAATACAGTATTTATTATTACGTATTTACGTATTATGTATTATTACGTGACGAAGTGAATTTACAACAATCTCTGGAAGTAGTCCGGGGTGACGGTAAAACTCATGCGACTGCCATTTTTTTACAAAGTAATTTACAAAAAAATAGTTGGGTTTATAAAAAACCCTTATTAATTTCAAATTTATGATCGACGTGAAGTACATTTGGTACGACCGTTGGTATTCGTAAGCAGCGTCATTGAACTTCTATTGAGTTATTGGAAGCATTTGTACTTGTACTTGAGTCATCAGAAAGTTTCTGATGCATATTCACATTAATAAACAATTTGTGGTTATTAAAAACGTTTAATGCATGAGTTCAACTCGAATAGCTTATATTTTACAATTAATGATTAAACGGCTATAAGTGCCAAAAATACATCACTCAAAAAGTATGGTATTGGCGTTTTTGGATTTATGTAATGACCACACTGACTGGTTGTTTGCTCCGTGTCCGACTGAAGTGAACGTGAAGTACTCTTCTTATAGTAAATTTGTTTATTGAATTGACTCTTTTCACTTTTGTGTCAGTAAGGACTTCAAATTTGGTGGTCTATCAAGTTCCCACTCCTCCGCACAAGGCGAAAAAATATGTACATGAATTGAAGTTGATTATTGTGTTGGTCGCAAAATTAAAATTAATACATATACCATGGATGCTGCTGATCCGGATGATTTAAGGAGTCTTGATATCTTTGCAGATGCCTCAAGAAATCATTCAAGCATTTTGCAGTAAGTACTTAGTAGGTCCTTCCTTAACAGTAGGTTTCAAATCGCTACTATTTTTGAAGCGCTCGTAGCGAAGTTTTAAGTGGCAGCTGTCCTTGAGAGCCAGTAATTCTAGCTTAGCCTGAACAACACTTTCGACCACATCATCACTTACAATCAGGTGAGATAGAGGTCAAAGGCTAACATATCAGGCATAAAAAAATATGTACATATTTATGTATAGAACACCGGGCGCAGACGACTTGGACCGTCAAATCTAACGAAGGTCGTTGTATGTAGGCATATTTAGCATATTTCACCTGAGCTAAGATAGCCAGTTTTTCAATAAGTAGGTACATAATTATGTGGGGCACTAGAGTTTCGCGTGATTGTTAAACATGGTGACATAGCGTCGATACCTAAGTCATGTGTAACAATCAAATTGAAGACTCATTGAAGACAATTAAGGTACTACACTTGCTCGGAAAGAACCTCTATCTTGTTTGACAGCGAGTTAAAAGTATCTACGTACCTAAAGCCAGTTATTACAATGCTTAAGTGTGCTTAAAAATGCACATTGCGTTTCATCATATTTTTATAAAAAAATGGCAAAATTAAATTCCCCGCTTACTTTTTCGTTATTAGCTCCAAAGTTTTGTGCATTTAGCCAGTGTCACGTCACGTCACCACAAAAATCTTTTGTTAGATACTAAGTACTATACTTCCAATTTATAATGCTATTCTTCACTCAGGAACAACTAACCGATTCCCACTTCAGTGTACTAACATCCTCGTGAGAATAGGTCACTTTCTCCCCTTTGTGAACAATGTACTATTATTGAGTCGTTTATTATTACTTATAAGTATGCACATTATTTTCAGGTAAAGGCCTTACAAAAGATCTTTCAGAACATCTTACTCCAGATCATAAAGAAATATGTCCAAATACGACAAGGAAATAAGTTAAGAAAAACAAATTAAAGAATTTTTGGATTCAACCAGAAGATGATTAATTGAAAATGCGTGGGATTTAAGGTATTAAGATAATTATAGTAACAAAGGATAACGTTGTTGCTTTGAGTACTTACTTATAATGCTCTGTTGTCTGTTTTTATTAGTGTAAATCTATTATTATTATTTATTTTTGTATAAAAATTACAAGATAATTAATTGAAAATGCGTGTGATTTAAGGTAAACAATATATTCATAAAGTACTATAATTGATTCATGGCTTTCTTTTTCCACTCCTCTATTTTACCACAAATCAATATTATGTAAGTACACTGATTATTATTATCTAACCTATTTATTACAAAGCAATATCTAGTTCTTAAAAGAGTTCAATCTTTCAGCCAAATATATAGAGATATCGGGTTAAAACGTAGGTATTTAGTTTAATATTGTGCTTTAGTTGCCTCAAATAATTTATTTCGAAGATATATTTAATAATAATATTTGCCAGGAAACTGACATAAGCTTCACTGAAGTAGCGAATTTATCAGGGCAAAACACCAGGAAGCCCGGGTTACCACAACCTTTTAAGGTTGCGCATTGAGCGCACTTCTCTCTCGCTCACGCGATTTCGCGTTCTTTTTTTTAATATGAAATGCGTGAGCAAGAGAGAAGTGCCCCCAATGCGCAACCTTAACAGATTGTGGTAACCCAGCGGGCTTCCTGGTGTTTTGCCCTGATAAATTCGGTACTTCAGTGAAGCTTATGTCAGTTTCCTTGCAAATCTTATTATTATTGAGCTAATTAAATACATCTTCAAAATACATGAATATCAAATTGAAGCAATTTAAAGGCAACATTAAACTAAATACCTACATTTCAACCCGATATCTCTATTATATTTGTCTGAAAGGTTGAACTCTTTTAATAACTAGATATTGCTTTGTATTAATACGATAGATTATAATAATACTTTAGGTTAACATTCATGTATATTGTGACGATAACATTTTTTATTCAATCAATATTATGATTTCTTTGTTTTAAAAACGTTAAATCTCATATGAATACCATTATTGCTTTCTGCATAATTATTTAAGTTATTAAAGGAATCATATCAAAGGTCACCGCAATAAATATTTATTTTGCTAGAGTAAAATATTATATTCAGTTAAAATAACAATTTCTTTCTAGATAGAAAAAATATCTTAATGTTATCACCTGCTACTTGGCACAAGATATCAGTAATCTTGATAGTAAGAAGCGATTGCTTAAAAACAGTAACTGTGATAATGAATTCATTTGACCCAAAACGGTAACCTCTCAAGTCAGCATTAATTCAGATCTAAAATATTTTGTTCTTTAGTTTAAATACGCGACAACTTAGGACAAGGTATTTCATACGTTGATTGTAAGAAATGATTGTATTAAGCCGTAATTTTCTTAAATCATACATTCTAACCAATACATTAATTTTCTTAATTGAAGATTTTGATATATTCAATCAATGGCGAGTGTTATTTTGAATGAATGCAGATTTTATTGTTGTATATTAATATTTATTTGAAATTCAACTAAATGTATATTCTTAACTTAAGACAATTTACTGCATAGTGCATATATAAATGCATATTATCTTGAATCAAGGAATCCTTTTTTACCGTGTAAAAATCGTTCGTAACAGATGCATTTCGTCACAAATCACGCATTGCACTGCGCCCGTCACCTTGAGACGTAGTTTGTTAAGTCTCGTGTGCCATGTAATTTCACTGACTCTCAAGGAATGCTGCCGGAACACACCGTTAGGTGTTTGGCGACAGATGTTCTACTTGAGGGTGGTCCCTAGCCAGGCGGGAATTCGCAAAATGCTCTTCCACCATGAGGTGCAGCTCAAGAATGCGGTGGGATTCGAACCATGGACCTGAAAAAACAACAAATAAGAAGTCTTATGAAAACAATCCAATTCTGAATTTTAAATGTCAAAATGAAGATCAGCAATACCGTTCTTGTAAACACAAATTCAAATAATTTATTAAATTTAGGCGTCTACAACGCTCTTATGAAGGTCAATTACAAAGTTTAATATTGAAATATTCTACATTATACTTACTGCCAAGTTCAGCAAAAAAATTTATAGAGCCACTGCGAGAAGAATGGGCAAGAAACTCGGGGCTATTCTTTTAAACGTTTTTCAACAATGTGTTAAATGCAATTATTACAATATTTGCTTAAATTATGTAGTTGACAGCTTGGCAGAGGCGGAATTTTCCAAGCATTTTTGTTGTCTAAGTACCGGATCACAAATTGTGTAGTAGGATTTTTTAATCACAATGTTTTTCACGTGCAACTTGAATTTTCCTTCTGTAGTGAGCATTGTAATATTTTTAGGACTTTATTATAAAACCGCACACAATTACCTAAAAATGTTCTATGTTACAGGGCTCACTCTGTATTTTGCAGGCGTCGTGCAAATAAGATCTCGTAACTCTGACGGTATTTAGTTTTATGGCGATGGTGACTAGTCCGATGATAATACCGCGACATTAAGTCTATCAATCCTTTCACCATCCATTTTATATGTGACAGAAGATACAGAGATCCAAAATCTCATATTAATTGACTTTGGGTCTTCGAAAAACTTGAATTCGTTGACAATCCTGATAGGTCTACGCTGTAAAACATACCTTAAGGGTACAAGATGACTTTTAAGTCCTCTGTTCCAATGGTTATGGCAGTAATTCACGTGAGGTCGAACTAGCGCTTTACAAAACAAAAACCTTTGATTTGACTTGAAGTACCACTTGGCCTTATTTAGGAATCCAACCTTCTTCGATACGATCTAATTAGCTTATTACACTGTCGCGGAACTGTACAGCCGCAGAAACCTCAGCAACCATTATTGCAATGCCCGCTGAAAATTCTGGAATCGAGAAGCAAAAAACTTGAGATTTTTGCGGTGTATGCGAAAAACTTATGTATGCAATTTATTAACTATGTCTTGATGGTGTTAAACTGATCCAGTTTTGAAGTTTCCCCTAATACAGCTTGAGGGCAGTCTCAACTTCAGACACATCTTTGCTGCTAATTTCTTCGACACGCGACAGGAATCTAGTCATAAAATGAATGTGTAAATAAATATATGATTAACATAGCGTTGTATTTATAATTTGAAATGATGGCGACGTAGGCACTACATCCAATCTACGGTGTCCGGTCCATTTTTTTTGGTTACTATGTGTATGTCAAAGTATGCATAGGTTTTTTTTACTTTTATTGAGAGTCGTCGTTAAACCACGCCCCGCGCCATAAACCACGATGTTCATTAATGTCTTATCACCGAAAGCTCTACAATACGTTTTAAGTAGTGCATCATCATATTCTTCTTGAATTGTGTTCATATCGGGTGCTGACGGAATACGACATCGTATCAGCTCTCTTGCAGAGCTCGATAAGATTGGTGGAACGGAAGCGCCGATTCCAGTGCATGATGCTCCCAAGGAGTCGATAGCTACAGCCAAGCCGAGACGAGCCGGTTCTAAAAAGCGTTGACATTACTGCTTCAATCTCTTCTTGAGGGTATAATTATTACTACATAAGTTTGTTTACAACATGGTTTGTTCGTACCCTCTATGTATGTCTTCTAATTTTACGCACTGTAAGTAGGTACTCAATTTAAAGCTTTTGTCATTTTTGCATCATAAATAATTTTACTTTACTACCTCTCGTGTCAATCAAGACAGTTTTGACATTTAAGTTTTTTTTTTACTTCACATCAAACCATAGAGATTATCACACCAGCTTATTCTGTTCAAACCTGGTGACAAAATGACCATATTATATAACTCATATTGTCTTAAAATTTATTATATGCATATATTTGATGTGGTTAGTTTGTGTCTATGTTTTGGTGTTTTTATTCATTTTTTCTTCTCTGGGTAAAAACAAATATTTGTATCCGTGTGTATTGTGCGTGTTTTTTAAATGTATTGTTTGACCTACTGATACCCAACTGGCAGGTGCAGAGTTATAAAAAAACCTTTTTTATATATTAATATATTATTATTTGTAAGTATATATTTAGTATATATAAATATATTTATTAGTATATTTTATTGTAATATATTTATCTCATATTAAGAAATATGTTAAACTTATTTAAAAATGCGGATAATAGTGATAGTGAAGAGTATTTGTCATTGTCTTCTAACAGTTCTCTTAGTGACCAGAGTTTCGAAAGCATTCCAACGCTTAACGATACTCTCGACTCGCAGTTTTCTGATGTACCGAAGAATTTTAACGTGATTCATATTAACGCGCAAAGTATTCCGGCACATTATCCCGATATGCAGGCATCTCTAGATCACAAAAATATTCACGCCATAATAGTCTCCGAGACATGGTTCAAGCCGTGCTTACCGTCTTTATCGTATTCCTTGCCCGGCTTTAACCTAATCCGAAATGATCGTAGTGACAGCCGTGGTGGTGGGGTGGCTATTTATCTTAGATCACATATTCCTTTCTCAGTAGTCAGCACCTCATCCCAACCGCCTATATCAAATGCTGGTGAGCATCTTTTTGTGGAGGTTCTTCTTTCACATAATAAAATCTTACTCGGAGCCTATTATAGCAACTCTTCTTGTAATAATTACTTCTCATCATTTGAACAGATCCTTGAAGATCTTACCCCTTCATATATCCATACCATTATCATGGATGATTTCAACACCTGTCTTCTCAAACGTGATTGTCGTACTATCTCACTGGAAGCTGTCATTAATTCCTGCAACATGCATATTCTACCTCTAAATGCTACTCATCACTCCCCTTACTACACTCCTTCACTTCTCGACTTGATTATAGTATCATCCACCCAGCATGTTGCAAAGCACGGTCAATGTTCCGCCGATGCCTTTTCGTATCATGATCTGATATTCCTATCTTACAAAATTCGTCCTCCGAAAGCTAAACCTAAAATCATACTTCAGCGCAATTTTAGTGGCATGGACCAGGTAGCATTTCTTAATGATGCCCATTTAGTCGACTGGTCTCCGGTATATGATGCAGTGACTGTGAATGACCAATTTGCTATATTCAACTCCTTATTAACACAGTTGTATGATAAGCATGCCCCTCTTCGAGCTATAAAATTAAAGCACCTTCCAGCTCCATGGTTAACCAATGATATAAAAGTGTTAATGCATAAAAAGTAGTCACTAAAAGTAAATACAAGCGTAGACCTTGTGATGAAAATAAAGCTGTGTATGTGAAATCTTGCAATCGCTGCAATATGGTGTGTAGGGATGCTTTACGCCACCATGTTCACAAATCTGTCGCTAATGAGGACCCTGCCAAAGTATGGAAATTTCTCAGGTCATTGGGAATAGGTAAATCACGACAAGAATCAATTCCAAATGATTTAAATATCAATTCTCTAAACCAACATTTCTCTTCGCTGTCTGATATTAACATCTCAGATACAAACAATACCCTACGTTACCTTTCAACTTTACCGACTCCTGACCATTCGCCATTTATTTTTAATCAACTATCTGCTTGCGATGGTAAGAAGAGCGTAATTTCAATCACTTCCAAGTTGGTGTTGACGGCATAAGTCGTAACATGGTAATGCCCATCCTAGATGTTATACTTCCTGTTCTCTGTCACATTTTTAATAACTCTGTCTCTGATGGAGTATTTCCCTCAATCTGGAAAGACGCTCAAATTATTCCCTTGGCTAAAAAATCAAACCCTAAATCTTATTCCGATTATCGACCCATTTCAATCCTTCCATTCCTGTCAAAAGTGCTCGAGCGTCTTATCTACAACCAAATTAGCAAATTCTTAACTAGTAACAAACTTTTAAACCCTTTTCAATCTGGCTTTCGACCTGGGCATAGCACTGTAACTACTCTCATCAAAATTACTGATGATATCCGTCTAGGAATGGACAACGGCGAAGTTACTGTATTAACTCTTTTAGATTTTAGCAACGCCTTCAACACTGTGAATTTTGACATTCTTCTTGCTCTCCTTCGCTCAATTAACATTTCTCCAACGGTAGTTGATTGGTTTCACAGTTATCTGTGCGGGCGCAGGCAGCGTGTTCGCCTTGAAGATGAATACTATTCGTGGTGTAGCACGACTGCAGGCGTCCCGCAAGGTGGCGTCTTATCTCCTTTATTGTTTGCTTTGTTTATTAATTCGATCTCTCACAACCTCACTTCTTCCTACCACCTATATGCAGACGATCTACAGATTTATTCTAAGGCTCCAGTGAATAAACTATCTGAAGCCATTCAGATTGTTAATGCTGATCTTGATCGCATAGCTAAATGGAGCAATTCTTTTGGGTTAAAAGTAAGTCCCATAAAGACACAAACAATAGTTATTGGTAGCTCAAGATTAATGTCAACAATTGACTGGGTATTACTTCCTCAAGTTTTCTTTGGTGGTATTGCTATTCCCTTTAGTAGCTCTGTAAAGAATCTTGGAATAACAATGGATCGCTATATGAGGTGGGATCAACAGTTACAAATTACCAGTCGCAAGCTATTTGCCGCAGCAGGATCCTTAAAAAGGTTGCGCAACTTTCTTCCAACAGCCACTAAAATTGCATTAGCTCAATCTCTATTACTTCCAATTCTTGACTACGCTGATGCCTGCTATCTCGATCTCACGGAGGAACAGCTAGATAAACTTGAGCGTCTTCAAAATGTTTGTATTAGATTCATATTTGCTTTACGCAAATATGATCACGTCTCTCAGTTTCGTTCTAAGCTCAATTGGCTGACTATACGTTTTCGCCGGAATGCTCATATTCTCAGTCTCCTTTACAATATATTGTTTAATCCTACATCCCCGCGCTATCTCAAGGAACGTTTTGATTTCCTTCACTGTTCTTCATACACTTTAAGGTCATCAGAAAATCTTACACTTGAAATCCATCCTCATACGAGTTCGTTTTATAGCAAATCTTTCACTATTCAGGCTGCTCGCTTATGGAATTCTCTTCCTGTATCTATAAGACAAGCACCAACTCTCAGAATGTTCAAGGATCAAGTAAAAAAGTTTTTTTTTTGCCGGAACACACCGTTCGGTGCTTGGCGACAGATTTTCAACTTGAAGGTGGTAGCTAGCCAGGCGGGCATTTGCAAAGTGCCCTACCACCATGCTGTAACGAATGCTATCCTAAGACAACAACCGGGACCGACGGCTTAACGTGCCCTCCGAAGCACGGAAGCGCTCAGTAGTAATGTCACCAACGGTCACCCATCCAAGTCATGACCGCGGCGGACGTTGCTTAACTTTGCTGTAAGTTAGTTTTATTTTTAAAATATTTTTATGAATTTGTACTTTTTCATTGATAATTGTTAGACTACACCCGCCCCAATAGTTTTGTTTATTCAACTCCATCCTAAGGTTGCCTGGTAGAGTTCACTTTTAGTGATAAGGCCGCCCATTGTAACACTATGTTATTATTATTTAATTAAATCTTATGATGTAAACTTTAATATTTTAAATGTGGTGTAACAATAAAGAGTTTTCTATTCTTTCTATTCTATTCTACAATACCTACTGTCTAACTAGCCCCTACCCCGCGCGGTGGGATTTCCTTTAGTTTGAGGAAATTCCTTTAACTTAGAAACCTTGCCTTGACAATTGACGATAAAATATTCAACAAGCGGAGTGACAGCACGGGCCCTCGGATTCGCTTGGTTTGTGTTAAGAAAGATATGGATTTTAGAGCTACTGTGACTACAGTGGAAAATCCTTAATAACAACGATTCTCACAATCATGCATGAAGTTTATTAGAAAATTTGAACTTTGTAGGCCGTATGAACTATTTTAGCCTGAAGCATAATATGGAGGATATATTTGGCTTGAAAAGCTCTGGATAATTAATTGGATTTTATCTAGTCATAAATATAATTAGCGCCTGGCCGACTTCTTAAGATGTTAAGCAAATACCTGTGCATAAAGAAATTAATACCCACTTTCCAATGCAAATTAAACGTATTCAATTACCCAGACCCATTTTAGACTCACTCAAAAATTTACCGGTCTAGGATATAAAAAAAAAAAAAATAATTGGTGCGTAATCCAATATGTCCTGACCGCTTGTTCTATTTCTAGATCTGGCACTGACGGAGATGATGCCCAAGTTTATACACACCGCGCGTAGGTACCCGGCTGTGGAGCTCGGTGGGTACAGATACAACAATAGAATCGAACGTCCTGGGCCCAAGAAGTACTGGCGCTGCTCCAAGCGACGGGACAAGTCACATTGGGCGACGAGGTGCTCGAGATAAAAACTGCCACAATCATTGATGAATAAATTAAGACAGCAATTCTACAGATGGATTGCATTTTCAGTGAAAATAAGAAAAAAAACTGTCAAATGCTAAATCAATATTTTATTCCTACCGGTCTCACAATATAATAGCCCAGCTCACTTGGTACGGCAGCCATACATTAGCGAAAAATCATGCTACCCACATTCCACCAATTGTTTACAGGTACAATGTTATCAAGGGACATTTTTAACGATGCAAATAATATTCTCCTCGCGGGTTATAGCTACGGAAAGACACCGGTGTTTAATGCGATCGTTTCATAATATGATAAATATTGGATACATTCTTTGCAATGTCATAATTTTTATGAACAATTGCTACTACTCGTATAAACTTTGTAAATATTCGACTAAAAATATTAATAAAATAATACGTATATTCACAACTATCTTTGTTTTCAAAATAATAATTTGTGGAGTAAACATGTACCAACAGTTTATATTATCTGCATTTCTCATAAACATACTCAAATACCAATTTACACACAATATTCCGGCACAACAAAAAAACGTTGTTTACTTTAACCCATGTATTATTGAGATAAGCGCTGCAGTTGTTCGGATATCAGATACGCGTTGGCTAGGGACCGCCAAACCTACAATAATTATACCGGTTCAAATTCAAATAAGAAAATATACTATCTGCATGGTATTGATAATAATTTATTACAAGCAATCTAATCTACAAAATTATCACTATGTTTGGGAATCTACTCCACTTGTCAGATTCATATGTGCTATTAAACAACGAACATGGCTTTAAAAGACATAAATGATGAATTGGATAACATATGTGTTGTTCCTAATTACGAAGTAGAACTCCCTGAGCTATGCTTACAGTATTTGGGAAATATAAATAGCCAAATCTCAATAGTATCTCAAAATATACGGAGTATTCGAAAAAATTTGGATAATTTACTAATCTTTCTGAGCAGAATGAACTTCTTACCTGATATTATCGTATTAGTGGAATGTTGGCTTAATGAGTCATTTAATGGAATCGACATACCCAATTATAACTGTTATCATTCTAAGAAATATATGAACCAAAATGATGGCATAGTAATATTCTCGAAGGTTGGCTTGCAATTAAATGTCACCGAACCACATTTTGAGGACGGTAACTGTTTACAATTAGACCTAGACGAAGCCGCTCTAACGATTGTTTGTATATACAGGTCGCCATCTTTTAGTAACATCTCAAATTTTATAAATTCTCTCAATAAAGTTCTCGAACTGTGTAGAAGAGATACCTGTGCAATTACGGGTGATATCAATATAGATATAAAAGAAGGATCCACTGACAAAAACGCGGACGAATATCTAAATCTTATCACCCATTATGGTTTCATACCTGGTCACATACGACCAACCAGAGGCCTGAACTGCCTAGATCATTACCTCCTAAGATCCCGCCGTGATAGTAGGGCTGTAATCTGTTCTGCTGACATTACTGATCATAGCACTATTGTGTTTTCTATAGAAACAACTTTTAAAAAATCAGGGTCACGTAAAAATTATAAAGTAAAAACAAATTATAAAGAATTAATACAACAATTAAATGCGTATGACTGGACCTCATTTTACCTTCACACAGATGTTAATACAGCAACAAATGACTTTACTAGCATTTTACAGAAACTGATTCAATCGCACTCCACGCCTGTTAACAAAAACCAAAAACCTAATGATTGTTTACTTCCTTGGATGACCCCATCTCTGCTGAAGTGTACAAAAAGAAGAGATGCAATGCATTTAAATGTTAAAAAAACCCCGGATAATCCAGCAACACTCTTAGAGTACAAACTTTATCGAAATACCTGCAACAATCTGATACAAAACATCAAAAATAATTACGAAAGAAATGAATTACTTAAAAATAGGGGAAACATTAAAAAGACGTGGGATACTTTAAAAAATATATGCAATATAAAACAAAAAAAAACACCTAGTTCTGACCTCTTTGTAAGTAAAGGTAGCCCAAAAAAATCACTTAATGCGGTAAACAACTTTTTCACATCAGTAGGGGCTAAACTTGCCAATAAAATCATGAGAAGAATAAATAAAACGGAAACAGAACTTGTTCATGACCTAAAAAGCGTCCCCTTATCAAATCGATCGCTTAATTCATTCTTCTTTGCTCCAACAGATGAAGCAGAAATAATCAAAATAATCGGAACTCTTAAGCCAAGATCAGCTCCAGGACATGACAAAATAAACAACAATATCTTGATCAAAGCCAAAAACACACTTTCTCGCCCTATCGCTTTTCTATGTAATTTGAGTATGTTAAGTGGAGTTGTACCCGATAGCTTCAAGATAGCCAACGTGACGCCCATCTTTAAAGACGGTGACCCTCTAGTTTTCTCAAATTACCGCCCTATCTCACTGCTAAGCAACATATCCAAAATATTAGAAAAAGTTGTCAATACGCGATTACTGAAGTATTTGGAAAAATCAAACATTTTGTCTAATCAGCAATTTGGATTCAGAGCTAAGCGATCCACTGAAGATGCGGTAACCATGCTAACTGATGTTGTTGCCACCAGCCTCGACAAAGGCTCTAAATGTGCTGGGGTCTTCCTCGACCTTGCTAAGGCCTTTGACACGGTCTCACGGCCAATCCTATTAAGGAAATTAGAACTTATGGGGGTACGTGGTCTTCCGTTACAGTGGTTTTCCTCATATCTCACTGATAGAATGCAACGAGTTTGCCTAAACGACACAATCAGTGATCTAGCAGAAGTGAAATTTGGGGTGCCCCAAGGAAGTGTGCTATCTCCTACCCTCTTTATAGCATATATAAATGACCTTTGCAATCTAAACTTAACGCAAGGTCAAATTTTCACTTTTGCCGATGACACTGCCATAATTTTTTATAGTGACAACTAGAACTCACTTAACGATATTTGTCAACTAGGACTAAATAACGTGGTCGATTGGCTAAATAAAAATCTTCTAACGTTAAACGCTTCCAAGACCAAAGTAATTGCTTTTCATATTACTAGGCGAACGGCACCACCCAAACCTCTCTCTTTAAAGGTACATATCTGCCAGAATAATATGAGTAAATCGTGTGATTGCACTGCTTTAGAAACAGTAGGCTCCATTAAATATCTTGGAGTTGTTATTGATGAACATATGTGCTGGGGCCCGCATATAAACGTTCTTTCTGGAAGAGTAAGGAAACTACTATATATTTTCAAAAGACTTCGCGCGGTAGCTGATTCCGACATTATAAATCTGGTCTACTCCTCCCTATGCCAATCGATCTTAGAGTACTGTATTGTAGCATGGGGTGGAGCTTGTCAAACATATCTTCTAAAACTAGAACGTGCCCAACGTGCCGTTCTAAAAGTAGCCTATAGAAAACCTTTTCGGTATCCCACAAACGACTTATACGAAGAATGTAAGCATTTAAGTATAAGGAAGCTGTATATTTCATCTGTAGTTTTAAGATATCACAAAGTTGCACACCTATACCCAATTATCTGTCGCCGACATATTAGGTGGAAAGTACCGTCTCGTGAAACAGAATTCTACCGACGATCATATGCTTGGGTAGCACCTTACTTATATACCAAAGCAAACAGACAACTAAACATACTGCAGCAAACAAAATACAAATGCAAGCAAGCTTTAAAACAATGGCTGCTATCTTTTACCTATGAAGAAAATGAGCAAATCCTTCATATAATTAAATAAATAAATAAAATAAAGTTATACTCTGAACCTACCAAATTATACAAACTAATATATATACCTTTACCTTTTTTTTTTTAGTTTGACAAATTATTAAAACGAGGTTGTTGGCGTTAGTCTTTTCCCACACAATATATTTTGTAACCATAACTTACTATACACATTATACATTTATAAATATATATTTATTCAACCACATATACTTACGTAAACTTACAAACTTACTGATACATAATATATACTCTGTTACATATTATGATGCAAAGATACCGCTAAACTCTAAAATAAACGGTTATATGGTCCTCACGACACAGGGAATCCTAGTGTGGGGACCAAAGTGCATTTACCTACTAGAAATTAAGTGTTAGTTTTATGTCACGAATCTGTAATAATTTTAAGCTAAGTCATAAGTTTAGTTGCCAAATAAATTTATTATTATTATTATTATTATTATTAATATCCAACTTACGGTATTTAAAGATTGCTCGAGGCATTTATGACTTTTACTATTTATTATTTTGTATGTTTATAGCAAATTTTGGCACTATTGAAGTTATTTGGGTCCTCTACTATGGTGTTTACTGCCTGTAGGTATTGCGTGCGTTTAAGGTAAAACAAAATCTCATATTGTTTATTTTAATAAGTGTTTGTAGATTTTATGCTTAAGCTTTTTAGATTCGCTATTTATTTAAACTTGCTTGCTTAAACTTTTAAAGAAATTCAATATCTATCTACCGTTTCGTGTTTTAGGACCAACCATTAAAAATACTTTCATGTATTAACAATTTAACATTACCATCCCCTAAACTATTAACATTTACTCACCATTTGTGAACCATATAGTATTTCATAAAAATAGAGCGAGATGAAATATTTATAAGCTCCAATGAACCGAAGGCGTTATTACATATCTAATGTGACATTTAGACAACTATTTGATTTCTATCTATTTCTGATGTACTCATTCCTAATCTTATCCTCACCAGTTATACTCCACATATATTTTAACCACAGCTTCACATTAGACCAAATTAAAAAAAAATGGTTTTGGGACATAACATAGTCCCAAGACGTACCACTATATCGTCCGTACTTCATTATTCTTATTCCCTACGTCCTGGTCAATGTGGTTATCTTAAACACTGAGTATTATTGCTACTTTCAATCTTTATTCTCGAGATGCATGCACCAAAATGTTTATATCTTCTCCAATACTTTAGGTCCTGGGCTTTGAGACTTTTTTATTCTGTGTCGCTGATATAGATAAATTAGGCACGAACTTACAGGATGTGTGAACAGGTGTATATTTTGTCTCCCTCTTCTTGAAGACTTTATTAAATGTTGTATGTCAGACAGTAATGTAATAGAATACAACGAACAGGTTCAATTTGACACATTTTGTTTATATTTCAGAAGTTTTGATGGTTGTGACGAAGCGTGGCAGTAAACAACTTATAGTAGATGGTTTCACATTTGTAAAGAAGAAACATTGGGTGAACAGCCACAATGTGTATTGGGTCTGCAATAAGCAGAAGAAAGTTGGATGCAGAGCCTCCATATTGACGCATAATGAAGATGTTTTTAAGATAACTGGAGAGCATTGTCACACTCTAGAATAATAGTTGCATGTTCACTTTGATCAAATGAATATATGATGTAATTTCTACAAAACTTTAATGAATAAGTACAATTTTGTTGGTATTAGTTTTTATTTTATTGTAGTATAAACAACATAGAAATAAAGTAGAAACAGAAAATAATGTAAACTCGAGGCACAGTCGGGACTTGAAATGTCTACTCTAGCGTGGTTACACAAAGTCGATATTATCGCGAAGTTTAAGAGATGCCTATCTTTTAATAATGATTTATATAATTATTAGTTGCACCCCGCTGTTTCACCTGCGTGATGATGGATGATGATGAAAGTATTCTATGTGTTAATCCAGAGCCTCATTTGCCTCCATACCAAATATCACCAAAATTGGTCCAGCCGTTTGAACGTGAACAACATAAAAACACACTCACAAACTTTCGTCCTTATAATGTTAATTAATGGGAAGTGTGATACAAAACCAAAACGTTTGTACGATATCGGGGTTCAAATTGAGAGTATTAATAATATAGATACCTAAATGCAAAAGTTTTTTTTTCTGTTTTGGGCTACTCTCTTCAGAATCGGTAGCATGCATTATTAATGAAATTTCATTACATAGATTCATATTACTTTAGACACAACACTAGACAAACCGACATTTTAGAGCTATATAATGATATTTTTATATCGTGAGAAACATTTGGATTATTTTTTTGGTTCCAGCATAGTTTATGTCGTATCCTTTATATAGAATATAATATATTTTATTCACATCCACCCACTCTTAACTCACGCCAAACAAGTTCTTAATTTGCATTTTGTTGACAAACTTCCCTAAAAAGGTTCAAGATAATTACTAGAGCTATCCGGACATCTATGCTACGAAAAAGAACTTACGTTGCAGGTACGCCAAGAAATATTTAGATGGATTTCTTGTAAACAAGTTACGTAACTTTGTTCAATACGATATACCAAATTTTCGTCTCTCACATTATTATATACCACGAAAATAACTTTTACTTTTTATTACAGTTGATAGACTTGCCTTTGACCATTATCTAACTAGATGGTAAGTGATGATGTGGACGGAGATGTTATTCAGGCTGACCTAAAATTACTGGCTCTCAAGGATAGCTGCTGGAACACACTGTTCAATGGCTGGCGACAGATTTTCTTCTTAAGGGTGGTAGCTAGCCAGGCGGGCAACCATGCTGTAACGACTGCCCTCCTAAGATGACAACCTGGACCGTCGGCTTACCGTGCCCTCCAAATCACGGTAGCGCCCTAGTAGTAATGTTACGAGCAGTCACCCATCCAAGTCACAACCGCAACGGACGTTGCTTAACTTAGCCACTTAGCTGATATCGGTTAAGAACGGCTAAGCAAACTTGGCTACGTCGGCTGTGGAACTTTACTGAGACCAAGGAGAAACGGTCGATAGAGGTACCTAGCCTTCTCTCGACTGCTCTGTAAAGGTCCGACACCATACATAGTATCAGTTATCAAAAAGCTCAGTCTTATACATCAGGTGTGTTCCGGCAGCAGTCCTTGAGACCCAGTTAAATTATAGGCACATGAGACTTAACTACTATGTCTCAAGGTGACGGGCGCAGTGCAATTCGTGACGAAATGCATCTGTTGTTGGCAGAGGTTAGTCCGCTTACATTTAGAGAACTTCATCCAAATGAATTGGAACGTATGTATTTCCTTACGCGGCAGTTAAAGTTTTGTAGTCATGCGATAGATGATAGTACCTAATATATAGACTCAGTGCGTAATTTCATTCGTGAAACTCGCGGTGCTTAAAGACTTAAATAATCATAGAGCACGTTCTTATTGTTTAAGTTCTGATACATATATACCTTTTACAGTATTTATTTTAATGTATCAATAACCACCTCTTACTGTTCCCATATCAAAGTATGCAATGCAGAGATCCTCCTTTCTTGTGCCAACGGTTTAGCCTAAGTCAACGCATTACCTTAGATGGTATATCTTAATTATACTCAGTTTATAATTATAGCACTTTTTGGTATGACTGCTGGCGGCAAGCGATGCTTGGACATTGGATTCCACAGATATACTGTCCACCAACATGAGGGTTTTAAGACCAGATGGAGATGCATCAGAAAGATGGCAGGCTGTGGGGCTTTTGTCACCACAATCAATAATATCACACTTAGATTGCGACAGGTCCACATTTGGCATTTAATCATACTTAACAAATTAAATGCCAAATGTTTGCTTAATCTATTGTTATTGCGTTACTGAAAATGTTACTACAGTAACATGGTTACTACAGAATTAAAGTTATGAGTCATTGTGTCATGTTAGTTCAATTGGTTAGAGCATACCCCGGCTAAAGGGGTGGATGGACGCGGGTTTGAATCCCGCACATTACTATAACTGTTTTCTCTCGTAAATTTGAAATTTTGTAATGTAATTCGCCTAGCAGGCGTTATTGCAAACTTAACAATATTAAAAATAATATATTGAATATAAATTTCAAATATGTGTCGTATTGCATTTGTTAGTGACAGGTTTTTTCATACGGTCAGATTTTCTGCATTGGGGAGTTTCACAAAACGTAAAAGTTATGACTTGGGGAACCAGTTATGTATATGGCATAAAATGTATTTGTAATATTGTCAAAAGTAATTTGTAATGATTACTTAAAACTATTTAAGTCTTCTCTTGCTGTAACCTGTAATATCATAATTTCAAAATCAGTACACGAGCTTCTTTTCACTGTCGTAAAATATTATTTTCTGACGATGGTTTCAGACAAAGGGGCATACTTTCAGTATTCCTGTAGAGGTCAAAGAGTGTTGGTGATAAATGACTTTAAGTTTCATAAAGATAGAAACCAGCATAGTGGAAGTCTCAAGAGTATCTGGAGATGCAGTAAAAGAAAAACTTTGGGATGCAAAGCTAATATTGCTACTTTGGACGATCAAATTTTATGTTTTAATCATGAACACAATCATTAATACCTAAACCTTGTACTACTCGTGTGAGGTAACAAAAATGTATTTATAATCCGAAACTATACAAAAATTCAGCCCAATTACCTGTGTCAGGTTGAGTTTATTCTACTGGAACATGAAGTCAATAAATAAATAGAGTAGTTAAAAATAAGTATTAATTTAAACTTAGGGCCTGTTTCAGAATGTTCGAGTAAGTTCCGGTTTTACTACCCAGAACATATTTATTAAACAAAACACTATCCTTGCGTTTCACAGTCATCGATTTAGCCTATCCATATGTTAAATCTTGAAACGCGTGTAATTTTTATCAATCAGTTATTTTATGTGTTGCATAGCAACCCGAAACTTTATTAGGACATTCTGAAACGGGCCTTTAATCTATTAGAAGTTTTCCTGATAATTATATAGTATGAAATTTAAAAAATACTTTTCTTTACTGTTTTCCTTTCAGTGTCCTTTCTCCCTGGCCTCAATATAAATAATTAAAATAATTAAAAAAAATTGAAATTATTTTAATTATTATTTCAATACTTTAATTTAGTCCAAACATAATTATTACTTCTCTGCGTCATTATAATTATTAATAAAATATAATGTATGCTCAGTATAACATCTAGTGCTTATTACAGAAGAAAAGGGAAATTGTGGAAACACCGGCATGAACATCAAGCTTAAGTTTTATAACCCTGAAAAGTGAACTGTACTTATAGATATGCGTGTAGCCAATACACATAGTAACAACATGATGATGATTATTTACTTAACAATAATCAATATTTATCACCATGTTCTTAAATTACCAATTTTGAGATATAAACGACATAAATATCATATATCGCACCAGTTACGCCTTCATAGGCAGTCGTACTCTCTATATAACCTTTTTAAAGCACTATATTAAGATGACAAAAATATAATTTTAGCGTTTATGAAGTCCTTACTTCGCGCCCAGTTCTACAACGAGACTAAAAACATTCACATAGGAGGTCACAAGTTCGTCAGGCACTCCAGGTCACTCGTCGGGAACCGCATCAGGTGGACTTGCGCGAAGAAACACAAACACAAGTGCAGGGCTTCGGCGGTCACTATAGATGGTATCATAGTTAATACTACTGGTGTTCACTCGCATTCCTAATGCCTTTCAAAGTATTAACCATCATAGGTTGTTACATTTTAAATATATTATACACTATGCTACTAATTTCTAGAAATAAAGAAGCCAATAAACAAGCAACAAAAAACGGTATTCGTCAGATCTGGTGTGTAGTTACTTACTAAGTAGTTATTACGCAAGGTGTAATAACTACTTACGAAGCAGTTTTTTTAAACTCAAAAATGCCGTTCAAAATATTATATTAATGGTAAAAATGAATCGGATCTATATTTTTTTCGAATGGCTTTTGCAAACGGCATGCCTCTATCTACGTGATGGGAAAATTGTGAAAAGTATGATCAGATGACGAATTTAAATTTGCATAAAGTTTTGGAAATGATATTATACACTATAAGTGTATATTAACAATAACAAGGTAATAGAAATTACAATGTTGGTTGGGAATATTTTCATAAATTATTGATTGTAATAAATTATATATATATAAAATGTTATTAAAATTTTTATTATGTAAGATGTCCTTAATTTGTTATATTTTTGCATTTGTTATTTAAATTAATTAAATCAAAGTTGTGAAAGCTGTAATATAATTATGCTTTACAGTATATTTGTAATGTTTTCCTGGTATTTAAATAAGTTGCTCTGTTGCCTCATTACGTTTGTACTGCTTTTGTTTGACTTGGCATTGTTGTATTGTTTACTTGGCGGTGGCACTGCCGTGCCCCCGATATCCGCTTAGTACTATACTATACTGCTTGTTATCATATTAAGAAATACGAATGATTTTATTTTAAGTTATACTCATTTAATTATCACAGCAATAATTTTTGTTCTGTTTTGTGTTTCTATTTTATTATTAAAGGTTTTACTTTCTACTGTGCTGGGAAATCCTTAACAACGATTAAATGGCAATGCATATCTAATAATTCAAAGAGATGCAGAGCGCGGTTCTCAACGCCCCATGATGACGACAAAGTCTTCAAAAAGTCGTACTTGGAACATAGTCACAGTCGACCATTGTACACTATCATTGATGGTGTTTATTATAAGTGTTGATAGAGCAAACGTATTTTTTTTTGCTTGGTGGCAGGGCATTTTGTGTATGTCTGCGGCTAGTACCCTCAAATAGAAAATCTACCGCCAAGCATCTAAAAGTGTGTTCCAGCAGCTGTCCTTGAGAGCCAGCATTTCTAGGTTAGCCTGATCAAATGTGTTGACCACATTATCACTACAGTGAGATAGTGGTCAAAGGCTAGCCCATCAGCGATGAAAGAAAATATGCATTTTATTTTGTATTCTAGTTACACTCCATTCCACGTTTAATAATATGAATATTTGAATGCTCATGCAGCATCAATCAAAAGCGTATTTGATAGCTGTGTTTGGATTGGACATTCCATAAAACTTCGGAATCCCGAATGTGTATCCCATATGTATTTACTAAAGGTTAATTATGTTTATGATGATAAACTTTTCAATGAGCTCATACTCATAAGTATTTTTTTTATACTTCGTGGACCTTGCCCTGAATACAGTTTTTGCAGTTTTGTTCTAAATCTTATTTTCTACAGTTCCTCCTCTCGACTAAGTCATATACCAATGGACTTTCGTGCCGGTAATACTCGAACCTATCAACTGCCGCACCGCAGGTTGGACTCTCACCGCCGGCTAGAGCTTATCTGTCACAAAGCACCTAACAGTTTGATAAATATAGTACGAGAAATTGTAAGTAATATAGTACGACCCTATTGTCTTCTAAGTTATAAAAAACTTAAAAAGTACTTCAAGGCATTATCTGCGGAAAGATAAGCTGCTCCCGCTGCTTGGTTCCCTCACTCCGCACGAAAAACGCCCACCGGGACATGAACAGCAGTGGCCAGTGTGGAAGGCCCGCGCACTGGAGTTGACCGCAGCAGATACAGTATGTGTAGATGGGGCTACAGAGATCCGAGTCGATTGACATGTGATAGTAGCGAGTCTGTGTAAACAGTGGCGCACCTCCTGAAGTGTCCGCTGTGGCCGAGTAGCTGCACAAAGACCTCCTTGTAGCCTCAACTGAAACCATCAGACTGGCCGTGGATCTGGCCTTTAGAATATATAATATGAAGTAAAACCATTCTCATGAAAAGCAAAAGAGCTATCCACGACTATTCCTATGGAAGTAACAGTCAGAGAGACGGCGGGAATTTTGATGGCGAACTCATCAAACCTACAATTGAGAGAGTTCGTAATGATTTTCAAAAATAGCAATGGCTCAGAAGCGAGATGTGCCTGTAGTTTTGTAACTAATTGTTAGTACTGTATTTGAAGAAAAGCACCACAACACTCCTGTTTTAAGCATCTGACCTTATAGTATGATAGAATAAATTTACTTCTAGAGAATTCTTTTAGATATTCTGTTATTTTTCCGTTATTACCATGCGCCTTGTTATTCTTTGACTGTTTGAGAGCGATATATGTCATTCTAATGCGTAGATATGGTAGAGAAACTTACTTGTAGTATAGAAAAACATACGCCAACGCGTTTTGACCGTTAAGACGAGGCTGCGGAAAAAATACTCTCATTCGACTAGTTTTTTTAAGCAACTGAAATATGCAATCAACACGAAAACTTAAATATTTGATATTTCAAACCTTTTTCTATCAGTTGTACAGTCAGAAACACATTTGAAAGAAATTTACTCGATAGTTTTAATTTTTTAAAATGAAGCCTTTTCTTTAAATTATTGGAGTTTTCTTGGAAACTACATCAGTTACATATTAATAATAAACACACATAGAAAGGAAATGTAGTTTATTATCCGCTGTATAAGTAAAATTTACCTAGAGTAATTAGTATTGTCATAATAAATTAAATAGTGTTTTAGACTTACGACCTTTAGTTCTGTGCAGGATTACGGTCAATCGGAAGATTCGATATTCAACCTTATTAGCTTAGGATTACGAAATAAAATCAATGCGTAAGAGCTGTCCTTCAGTGCCGCGCTGTGCGCCGTTGGACGTGGACCTATCGCTCGCGCGCTATTACCTGTGCTGTGCAGTATAAATACGTATCTTGGTAGATATATCAATCAATATGGGAAATAAAGATAACTAAAAAATAAAAAACGAAGCAGAAGAGTCGATACACAGACTTTGCAAGAATTATGAGAGAGCGTATAATATTTCAGTTTATTTTTACCTATGCAAATTTAATATTCGTTTGTGTTTCGGTGTTTATTCTATTCATGAAACATATTATCTCTATCGAACTAAGAGATTCTATACCTACTAGGTTCCTATAGTACTGTAATGGAGCTATAAAATAACTAAATGTCGTACTAATCTAAGTACGATTAGTTGGATACTATAATAATATCTGGTAATGTATAGTTATGGTCTCACCTGATGGTAGGTAAGTGATGTGGTAGAAGGTACCAAACAGGTGATAACTAAAATTATCTGGCTCTAAAGTACAGCTGCCGTTCAACCGTAAATGGAGTTGAGTGTTGCTAAATAATAATAACACAAGCGTAGCAAATCAAAGCATTTGGTTTGGTGGGTATATCGCAATAAAACATCGAACATTGTTCATGTCCCTCAAGACTAAATGTAGATTTATATCAATGAAAGAATATTCAGAATCAGGCAAGTAGGTATATATTCAAGAGATTATCTACAAAGTCACCTGCATAGGTACTTTTAAATATACATTTTATCACTTAGACATGTACATATAAGTAACGATTTATACAAATATAATAGAGTGGAATAAATAGATTCTGTACATATATATAATAAAATAGACTATGCTTATAAAATGCACCTTCTTTCTCAGGAAAAAAAATAATAAATCAGTCAAAGTCCGAGATCACTCGGAACAGGGAGAACTGTCGGAGTCGCCATCTCATATAATAAATTTAGACTGTGTTCTTCCACTATATGAAAATAAGTGAGTAATCTTTGAATAAAGTATTACTAAATTTGCACATTTTATTCACAGGAAATTTCGTAAACGAAAAAATATTATTTCGTAAACGAAATAATATTTAATATATTATTTAAATATTATAATACCTATATTAGGCAAAAAAATATTTTGACCTATCCATAGCAGAGCAGCAGGTAAACTTAAATAACAAAAACGTATAAATGTATATATAAATTTTTTTTTTTATTGCTGATAGGTAAGCCTTTAACCACAATCTCACCTGATGGTAAGTGATGATGTGGTCGAAGGTGTTAACAGGCTTAACCTAGAATTACTGGCTCTCAAGGACAGCTGCCGGAACACACCGTTAGGTGCTTGGCGACAGATTTTCCACTTGAGGGTGGTCGCTAGCCAGGCGGGCATTCGCTAAAATGCCCTTCCACCATGCGGTGAAGCTCAAGCCAGCGGCGGGAATCGAACCATGGACCTGCTGCGTGGCAGTCCATAGCCAAAGCCACCGAGCTATCATGCTTTTTACACTGAAAAAAAAAACTTTACATTATTATCGCCCTGGACTTGTCACACCTCTGTAGGGTCGGTATAAACAATATATTTTTTCTGAGTACCTTCACAAAAGACAACGCATTGACATAATTGTGCGGAGTAAGACTTAAATTTTATGGCCGGCCTCCTATCTGAAGCAATATCCCTTTGCGTATGCCATCGTTGATATGTATTATACTCGCCTTTGCCCCCTTTTCGGTTATTAGTTAGGGTATTAGATAGATGGTAAAGAGCGATGTTTTATTCTTGACGTGCAAAAAATCTGACGTGAAAATTATCTGAATTTATGTATTTAAATTCATTTATTCATATTCACTACACCCCCTTTCTGAAGGCCGAGCTTCAGCAGGGGCGGAGCAGTTTGTATGGTGGTCGTCTTGAAATCGCCATTTTGGATTTTTGACAGGTGTCATTCGACTGCTCTCCCGACATTCATCCTTACTTCTACCTTTTAACAAATTCTATCTACACATTCTAACAAATTGTGCGAAATTGATTGTCGGACAAACAGAAATGTACAGTTGCTTTTCTGAAGGCTTCAGGTAACGGATTGTCAGTAAAATGTATTTTGCAGGTATATATATCAACCAAAAATTTGATTGATATTATCAAACTGAAGGCTAAATGCACATTTGTAATATAACTAAATGCTTAGGCCTTGTACGTGGCGATGGTAAAAGGCCGGACGGCATGACTTTGGTTCCGTGGAGGATGGGAAGGCCTCTGGTATGGGACGCTACCTGTGTCGATACCTTAGCACCTTCTAATATTCCTGCTACCCAAAAAGTGGCCGGTGCGAAGGCCTCAAAAGGCGCAAATATAGTAATCTCAGTAGTTGTTACATGTTTGTGCCTTTTGGGGTCGAAACGCTGGGACCGTGGGGACCGAGCGCCAAACTATTATTCAAAGACGTCTCAAAACGTCTGGTCGACGCTACTTGTGACCAAAATGCTGGCATATACTTTGGACAAAGGATAAGCATTGCCATACAACGTGGCAATGCGGCCAGCATTTTGGGAACACTGCCTAATGGTAGCGGAATATTGGATTAGTTTGTAGTAATTTTTTTTTTTTTTTTTATTTAAATATGTTAATTTTAGTCATAAATATCTGTTACCACATATTATAAATAAAATCGAGCAAAACTAAATGCTTATTTGCCGTGTAGTATGGAGACAAAAAATTAAAAATAGAAATTCTACAAAAAGATGAAGAATTTTGGAGGGAAAAAAATGGAGACAAATCTAGTCACATTCTATATGGACTGCCTTCTTCCTGAGCTGGTCGATCCCCGCCACCCAAAGAAAAGAATGATCGGGATCAAGAATTTGCGGATACTTCTAGAAAAAAAAAATCAAGAGGAGGCTGTCGAGGGTGACTTGCAACATCAAAGTGCAAATCCTTCAGTACTTCCTCCCGCCATAAAAAGAAGACTTAAGAGCCTTTACGCTTTGCGCGATCGGTCAAGTTTAGGCATTTATTGAAGCACGGCGCAAACGGGCACACCGTTAACAAGGATCGAGCGGTCAACGACGATGTCGCATGGAATAAAACATTTTGATCCTTTTTGCAGTGTTATTTATTTTTGATAAATAATGTGGAATGTTATGTAACTTTGTAAATTCATTTCTCATCTTTACTGTTTACAAACAAAGTAGACTTAAATGAACCTAATAATAAACCTTGAAGTATCTACTCATTGACTAACTATAACTATAGTCCATTTAAAAGTTACATGAGCTTTGCATTTTTAGAGCACGCAATTAATTTTTGGGACATCTTTTTATATGTGGGGGTCTGAAGAAGCTTAACCTCAAGTTTGTGGGGTCGCCACCCTTGTCCCCCGGCCGCCATCTTGGAAAAAGGGGTGAAAACACGTATTTTGCTATATCTCAGAAACTATGCGGTTTATAAAAAAATTGTAAGAACATAATTTGTAGCAAATTGTGTTGCCCACAAACATATTTATATAACTTTTTGCCCTAAATTAAATATTAAAGAAGTTATAAGCAATAATAAATTTTTTTGCTCTATAACTTTTTTATACATTTTACAAAAAAAATACCCTAGAACAATCTCGTAGATGATCTGCTCAGGATTTTTTTACGAAACTCGCAGGTTAATTGATAAAACTGAAAATAATATCCACAATTTTCAATACGTTTACACGTTGCAAAAAATATAGCACAACTAATAGAATAAAATGAGATAGAAGAAACAGCTAAGCCTACGTATAATAATAATAGTCGTAGCAGGCAGATGTTCCATTGAACCCAAACGGTTACTCAGACCTTTTCTACCTGCTTATCCTTCCGTAAGTTAAATTTAGTAAGTTCTATGGTAAGGAAAACAGGAATGAAGAAGTGAAGTTGTACGAATTCAACAATTTTTTTTAAGAATATATTTACAATAAAAAATATAATAAGTTAAACATTTCTTTTTGACCGGATTCTCATGAGCATTGACGAACCTGGTCAACTTTGGAGCGCTGTAACAGTGTGTTAAATGAATTAAAATAAAATAAAAAAATCCTCAAAAGATAATCAAAAATGTTGGTCTGAGGTATTATTTTGTAAAATAAGAAAAAAAAGTTATAGAGCAAGAAAAAAATATGAAAATTTTCTCACTTTTTTGCTTATAACTTCTTAAATTTTTAATTTAGGGCAAAAAGTTATAATAACATATTTGTAGGAAAAATAATTTGCTACAAATTATGTGCAGTGGAATTTTTTGTAGGACACATCGTTTCTGAGATATCGCGAAATAAGTGTTTTCACCCCCTTTTATCAAGATGGTGGCCGGGGCACAAGGGTGGCGACCCCACAAACTTAGATTTGTCTCAAAAGTAAAATTGCGCCCTCTAGGAATTGCAATATTCGGTCCTTAAATTGTAACATTTAAATGGACTACTATGTAGGTATCTATATTTGATTATGTCCTTCTAACCATAATTGTATACATATAGGCAAATAACTTAGTTTTGTAGTTTGTATACCTGCTTTGTGCATGCATACCTTGGTTCATTATATTTGTATAACTGCCCTGTTGGCGGAACGGCTTTAGATAGATAGATACATATCAAACAAATTATTGGAGTACAAAATTTTATGCCCAAGGCGGGAATCGAACCCGCGTCCTCCGATATCGCGTCGGATGCTTAACACCATCTCAGCCACCTGGACATTGGCATTTCTGCCGAAACTTTGTGCTCCAATTGTATTACTTTAACCATCATAGGGGATGGTGCGCGGCCATCAACCAGACTACAAGACTTCATCTGATCGAAAGAAGTGTTTTTTCAAACACTTAACTCTCGGTATGATGTTGCTACCCTTCTATATTTCTAAATATGATTACAAGCACTATCGCGTGCTAAGCGAAATCATATCAAACAAATTATTGGAGTACAAAATTTTATGTCAAAGGCGGGAATCGAACGCGATATCGGAGGACGCGGGTTCGATTCCCGCCTTGGGCATAAAATTTTGTACTCCAATAATGGCTAATGCACTCAATTACAAAAACAATAAACTTTCTTCCTGCATCATTTAAAAAACAAAAACTTTTATACTTTAGCCACACCAGCCTTGAGAAAAGGGCTGTAAAATGGCTTTGCTGGAATAAGGGCTCTTAACTTAATGTTGTCTTAGGTTTTCGCGATTGTTACACATAGTAATTAAACAACATTAAACGGTTTAAATCTCGTATATTTATCATTATTTTTGAGTGACACTTTGCAGTGATCGTGGTCACGGGGACTGCAAACTTGAAAAAAAACTTGACTTTCCGTTTCCGATACTCGTTATTTCTCACGCACACTTTTGCATATCATTAAAACTGTATAAATTGAAAACAATATATTTTTTATTTTATAAATGATTTTTTGTTAATTTATATACATCTTAACTTAATTTGTCGATAACCTCTGTAGACTATACCACTTACTAACAAGCTAAGAATCCACTATTTTTATTTTAATGTCTAATTTAGTCACCTGTTCCAGTACCTCTCACTTGTCTGCCATGTTTCATTAAAAAAGCCTGTATAACATGTTCCCTACAATGTTTCTGCAGCTGTGTGTTTTTTTCATAAAATATCCCAAAGTTTAAGGCCCTTACAATTGCGTATGTAGACTCTTCTGCAAGTTTGGTAAAAAAAAATCTTATCCTGGTGTTAAGAAGTGGCTAGATATATATCTGGTTGGTCTAATTTTTACCATAATTGGTATATGAAAGCAGAGTGGTAGTAAAATAACACCTTTCTGTTAACCACTGTAACTGAAAAATTAAACGAAATAGGATGTATACGAATTACGAACATATTTTCAACATAAGTAATTAATAGTCAAAAATTATATGATAGCAATAAAAAAAAACAACCTGCATTATATTATTATGGGAACGTGTACAGTAGCACAGTTATGAAAAACTATAATTCATATTTGTATGACGAGTCGTGGTAAAATATATTGCCCACAACTAACATTTAATGAAATCAAATCAAATCCATTTATTTCAGGTCAATTGTACCCATATTCACCGAATATAATATAATATTTTGCTCATTCAATTTGATGGTATTTTACTTTATTCTAATGATGTGTAACATGTAATCTGATTAATCACATTCCATGATACTGAGAACAATGTTGATTGATTCATAAATTATCGTCCACGCGGATGCCAAGTAACATTACTTTCGTTACTACGGAGAATTTAAAAACACCCCATTTATCAATATATATCATGCCGTTTGGGCTGTTATGTACCACCATCATATTCCGACCCTTGTCTCACTTATGTTGGTTTGGTGCAGTATGTTTTTTTCTATAAACACGGAGACTGCGACGCAACAACATAGCAAAGAAACTTTAAAAAAAAAGACTTGAAAACAATTTTTTAAATTAAACAGTCTGAAATAACTGGTTGATATCGGTTCAATATGATCTCAAATTTGTGTTTTTATCACTATTGAACAATAACTTTCATCTATATTCATAGTTGCCACTTACATTAGTTGCTAGAAGCACTGCGATCGTCAAGGCATTTTGGCAAATTACTTTTTAGTAAGTTGACTGTAACTGGCAAACCGTTCGCCGGTGTTGATGAAATTAAAATGAAACCAATAAAGAGTTAAACTGTACTAGCAAAAAAATAATCTTCTATATTGTAAGGTTCAGTAAAAAAGTTATGTGTGGTCAAACATAAAATAAATAATAGACAAGTCAATTTAAGAACCCTCTTTCTATTGGGAAGTCAGTTAAATATGTATAATATGATATACCAATAATATATACCAATAAAGTCGAGCAGACATAAACATATGGTAATAAGTAATAAGTCTGTCGACCGTAAGAATAATTTTGAAAAGTAAATCAAATAATCAATTTCTTACTAAGAAATATTAGTAATGTTGATAAAAATAAAAACGTGACATCAATTGCAGTATATACAAAGTTACTTTATATATCGAAATTCGTCACGTGAATAAGATTATAAAAAAAGTTGAAATCGTCTCAATGGTATCTGTGTTCGCGAATCTAATATCAAGTATACAAATATGTTTATAAGCGAGACGCGTGCGCCGCTGCTGCACATCGCCTCGTTCGGTGCAGCGGGGATCGTTGCGCCGCATGGGCGGAGCTAGCGTGGGAATTATTTTTGACTGCCTGGACTTAAGAAAAAAATCAAAATGTTTGTTAACAGAAACTGCGCACACACATATACTAAATCATTTGTGATTGCAATGTACATTTTAAAGATGCAGAATTCTCTGAAAATGTTAATAAAAAAATATTAGAGTGAGGGCGTAGGACGACGAGACCTTGTTTCGCATGCTAGTGAGCGAAGCAGAACTACGCAATATTTAAATAGCGTTTTTTTTTAAAATAATGTAATAATAAAGTGATCTTATTAAAACAGAAAAAATCTTTCAGGTACTATATCACATATTTGCTACATAATAATAAGAAATAAAATTGTATTGATACGATTTACTATATAGACACAAAACTTGACTAAGCGAAATTTTAGAGTATTCGTGATGTATTTCTAGGGAGAGAAATCAATACAATCATGTTTTTGGATTAAGCATAGTTTTTGGCATATCCACAACAATTGTATATGTTTTATTTATATGTGTAAGGTGAACTTATTTCTAAAAAACATGTTTAAAATTTGCTGCTTGAGAAACACGTCACCTCAATATTCTGTTTCATTTCAGTGATCCTCTTAGCAAAGTCTCGCTACTCCGGCAAGCACCTTGTAATGTACAACGAATACACTTACTACTGCAAGAAGCAATGTAAAAAGACTAAGCACTTCCACTGGTACTGCTCCACACATAACTGCAGAGGGTGCAATGCCAAGCTAAAGTTGGACGAGAAGTTCGCAATAGTTGGTCTTGAGAATGAACACACGCATCCACCGGCAAAGTATTGTATATATGAGGGGCAGTATATGAAAATAGTTTGACGGGATCAACATATAGCATACATGTGGTTCCGTTTTGCGTACCTTAATTATGTTTTAAATAAAATTCGTCCTAAATACACCAGCTGTTATTTTAAAGATTTTCCAGATAGCACGTTACAGATATAAATAAAATATGGATCGAATAATTACGATTACCAGGGCAAACATTAATTTCAGTATATTCAGCAATTTGTTATAATTTGATTTATATTATGTTGAACTAAACTGGACAAAAGTCGTTTCACGAGATAAAGTCACCTCGCGCTAACATGCATTTGACCTAATAAGACATGAGTGTTAAAAATGAATACAGGTACAGCTGGACAAATTGACTGCTTTTGGTTATAAAAAAACACCTGAACTTCTTGAAATTTTAAATAAAATATACTTTATTAAAGTATTCACACAATAGCTATAAGAAGTTCTATTAAATGACAGCGCTTAGTTCGACAAGGAACACTGTACAGGTAATAAACGTATAAAATCAGAGCGTGCTTTGAAGCAGTTCTGTCGAAGAAGTGGTTAAATAAACTTACTTTTTTGTCAGGTGGCTTAAGGATCGCAGTGAACGACGCGATGGTTAATTTTTTTTCAATTTCAATTAAATTCAACAGTTCCTCAGAAGGCGCTAAGGGTTTTAGTCACTCAGCACACCCATAGAATTGTAATAAATAATGCGGACTCTTAAGTATTTTTCATCACTACAAATTCATATAGGATATGCTCTATGTTAGTCTGACATTTGAAAATAATGTTTAATAATAATTAATAGGGCATTTTACGAATGCCCACCTGGCTAGCGACCTGGTAGAAAATCTGACGCCAAGCACCTTATGGTGTGTTCCGGCAGCCGTCCTTGAAAGCCAGTAATTCAAGATTAAGCCTGTTAACACTTTCGACCACATCATCACTTACCACCAGATGAGATGAAGACTTACCTATCAGCAATAAAAAAAAACCTTCAGGTAGAAATTCTGTCGCCGAACACCTAACACACGTCCTTGAGAGCCAGTATTTCTATGTTAGCCTGAAGAACATCTACAACCGCATCATTATTTATACCATTAGGTGATAAAGTAGTCAAAGACGCTAGTCTTCGTAGACGAGTCTTAAAGTGTCCCTGTTAACTGTATGCTTGGATGGTGTTAATTTTGGGTGAAGAATTGATTTGTGTTGGTTGGACGCACTGGTTATGTTTTTGATAGGGGTTTATGGTCAATATGGATGAAGTTACAATACGATTTCCTGTGCAGAGCTTATTCACAGAACAGGAGTGCCGAGTGAGGAGGAGAATAACCAGTGAGATATAGAAATCAGAGTTTTACATGTGTTAATAAATGTTTTAGCGATAAGTATTGCGGAGGAACAGCAGCATCTAGAAACTACAGTCATATCATATTAATCTTAACACTCTGATTGAATCGTTTTGTATGTGTACAATTCGTGCACAATACCTAATTATAATTACTTCTACGCACATTACAAAAGGAACGGTGTAATATATTATAAACTTAAATTACTAATATAATAAATGTTTTGCTAACAGGTTTAATTGCTCAGATGTATATGGGTGCCAGAGGGACTAACATCCTCTTATTAGACGGATTCAAATTCAGACAAAACGGCCCAAAACACCAACTTAAAACTAGATGGCGCTGTACAACGCACGCTAAATACGGATGCAGAGCTGTTGCTCACACTATTAACGATCAAGTTGTGTATTACATGAACCAACACAATACATCTCATAAATTCAATTGTTTCAACTTTGAGATGGAATAACATACGGTTCTACCCAATGGAAATGAAATGAATAATATGTACGAGTAGTAGTAGATTCCAGGAATGATAACTTTTATTTGTAACAATTAACCGCTTTATTATGCACCTTAGAGTTCCCAAACTAACACCCTTTTGCTGGAAAGTACCTAGTAGTATCAACAACCATTGAAATAGGCTGCTTAATGAACAACGCTGCAACGTGAAGGTTGTTGTCTCTTCTCTTTGTCAGAAATAAAAGAAAATGAGAGTGAATAAAAAAAACTTACGGACGTTATTGTTTTATTTCAAAATATATTATTTTTTTATAAAATATATGCGTAAGTAAATGCGCATTTACTTTGTGAGGGATACGACGATGTTGAATATCGATATAATTTTGATTCTAAGCCAATTTTGAATAATGTCAATATGACAATATTTTCAGTAAATGCGAGCACATACAGAAAACTATTCAGTTATCATGATCCCTCATAGATACAATTCCAAGAACAGTAGGACACTATTGGACTTCATGGATATCAGACTCAACTGAACTACAGTTTGCTTTTAGTTGCAGCGAGGTTCCAACACCTACCGTGATTAGTTGGACTCGAACACTGAGGGTTCTACGGAACCTCTTTCTCAGCCGATTTATTACGAGTGAGGAAAAGGATACGTTTTAAAAACACGTTACTTGTATGAGGAACCCCCTTAAATTTAAGTTTTTGTTAGAATTATTATTTTTTAGGCCATCCGCCTTTCTAACACATGTGCAAAAATTTCGACTCGCTCGCTACCTATTAGCTTTTGAAGCGCTCGTAGCGAAGTTTGCTTAGCCATTCTGAATCGATCAGCAAGGTTAAGCAACGTCAGTCGCGGTCAGAGGTTGGATGGGTGACCGCTGGTGACATTACTACTGAGCGCTTCCGTGCTTCGAAGGGCACGTTAAGCCGTCGGTCCCGGTTGTGTGTCTTAGGATGGCAGTCGTAACAGCATGGTGGTAGGCACTTTGCGAATGCCCGCCTGGCTAGCTACCACCCTCAAGTAGAAAATCTGTCTCCAAGCACCTAACGGTGTGTTCCGGCAGCTGTCCTTGAGAGCCAGTAATTCTTGGTTAGCCTGTACAACATCTTCGACCACATCATCACTTACCATCAGGTGAGATAGTGGTCAAAGGCTATTAGGCATAAAAAAAATACCGTTCAAAATAAACAGCGCACCGAAAAAAAAACGTATCGACATTCTTTGTGAATTAATTAAATTAATCTACATTTCGCTGGTGTTTAGTATTTCTTTTTATACGTTGAATATCAGACTACAAACATACTAAGTTTGACGCTTGTATGTAAACAGTATACAATAGAGCAAAAAGAAAAACGTTTCAAAAACAGGTTTTTTGTATTAAGAGACCTATATTAATTAGAATTTTTCATTATTCATTTTATTTATTAGGAAATCCGCAGTAGTAACACATTCTATGAAAAAAATCAACGTGCGACCTTATTCAGTTCCAAAGATACAATCCTTTAAAGGTTGGACCGACGGACGGACACTCGAGTCTTAGTAATAGGGTGCCGTACAGGGAAAAAGGTGCTATTATTGTCACTGTCACTCACACCACTATTTAAATTTCGACATGCAAAACTCGTTAGTGTTTCTCGTTAGTGTTTTACTTTGGATGTAAGAAGGAAGATGAGTTTCAACTGTCGAGAACATTAAATCCAGTGTTTAACCTATGCAAGAACCGAAGAAATGTTACAAATAGTTCATGGCCTGATATTGTTATCAAAAACACGGTAAATATCCCGTTTGT
The DNA here is from genome assembly GCA_963854805.1 of Plagodis dolabraria. NCBI lineage: Eukaryota > Metazoa > Arthropoda > Insecta > Lepidoptera > Geometridae > Plagodis > Plagodis dolabraria. The sequence goes on along the minus strand of OY978445.1, from coordinate 9,659,799 downwards.
AATAATTATTAAAGTTTAATTTTATTTAGTCATTGTCTTGGTTTTACTTATATTTCTCTCTAACTACAATTTGCCAAAACAGAAGCCGTACTTATGTAAGCTGAAACTTTAGATATAAACAATCTTCTTTGTAGAATATCATAAATAGTAAACTATATTTTTACAGTTAAACTCGTACAATCGCGACGTGGCAAGCATCTCCTAAGTGTGTCTGGATACACTTTCGGTGTACATTCAACTATTGGCTGCAAGGTGAGGTGGACTTGTTCTACGCATAACAACAAAGGGTGCAAAGCGACTGTATACAGTGGATGGTGAAATAGTCAAGATTAATAATAAACACAGCCATTGATGTAACAACGTGCTTGTTATCAGATTATATGTTTTTATCACTAATGCTCGGTATGTGTGTATTTTGTTATGAAATTCGTAGGGTAAATTCGATTTTGTAGCCCGCGGGAAATACCAAATCACCCTAGGGAGGTAAAAAATTTGAAAATCGAACTTGATACCTTGCATAATATCCGTGCTTTGGCAAACAGTTTGTACATAAAACAAAGACGCATTACATCTTTTTTTAGGCTTTCATGTTTAAAATTCTGAACTTTACGTGTGTTTCATTGAAAATATATTTTTGATATGTCTAATTATGAACTATTTTTACTATGATAACATGAAATAATTCATATCCATTATTACGTTCCTAACTATAAAATATTATTATTCAATTATATTATGTTATATGTATAGATCTGAGTTTAAAGGTTCACTGAAAGAGATCGCTTTAAGATAATAAAGCGCCCAATGTTTATCTCTTTTTTGTTTTGATTTGTATAATTGTAATTAAGATATACAATGAAGTATATTTATATGTTTTGTTTTGTAATCTATTAGTATTATGGTACCACATCAAAAAAACAGACAATAAATGGATATTTGCCTATAATATCTGTAATAATTGAAACTCTGTAGCATATTCTAAAGCTAAGTTATTTAAATGTGTACCTAGTGTTACAAGCAATTAGTTCAGTACTGTATCAGCCGCGTTGCTATGATCTACTGCTGAAAACAGCCTCACCCATTATGGAAGGGTTTACCATAACCTCCGCGCTTGATAGGCATCTTGGGGATCTCAGTGTGAGATATCAATTCCTCAGGAAGCGCTGCTGCCTACCTTTTTGTGTGTTATCCTTAGTCGCCTATTACAACACCCATAGGAAGAAATGAGGAGATAGCTTTCTGGCCCAGCACCCCATGGGCAGCCCGGTACCGCGGTAAAATTTGTATCTAGACTTAAATTAAAAAACGTATTAAAATATACGCGGTATATGTATATTAAATGTATTTATATAACTTATTATATATTTATTCCCATTTTTCTCTTTCTTTAGATCTAACTAAGTCAGAAGTGCTACATAAGAATACTGTAATAAGGAAAACAGTAAAGGGTCACAGATGCGTGGTACGTAATGGGTATCGATATCATATTCACCATCAAACACAAAGTAGATCAGTTTCTGGCGCTGCAATGGTAACTTTTGTTATGCAGGTTTCATTTGTCAGAATGGAATTATAATAAAGGAAAAAGAACATTCTAGTACTCCAAAAGCAATTACAATAAATGACGACCGAATTAAAACAGAGATGGAAATATATAGACAACGGGCGACCAATGAGACAACATCAATAATGAAAGATAAAGGAATCAATCCTCAGGACCTCAGTACAAGGTTTGGATGCGTCAAATGTACGTGGTACTGAAGAAAAAGCAGAGGTCGAGAACGAAATTCATACTCGTATCAGAAAAAGAGACGACTTTAAAATGTTATTTAGTTGGTCTATTGCCTATAATAATTTATTTCAATATACATTATCGTTAGTCGTCTTCTTGGGCCCACAGATCGATTTGTATCGAATACATCTGACATGATATTCCGTAAGCATCAACACTTACGAGTACAAAAATGATTACGGTGATTTGAAGCTTGCAAAAAAGTCATCCTTTGAGTGTTTAAGTGCCAATATGAAAAAAAAATGTTTGGACTGTTTTATACGGCAACAGTTGTGAATTGATTTTTGATTCATGTTGGTGGCAGAATTTAAAATTGATCTTCATAAGAGCGTCGTAGAAGCCTGAATTGAATAAATTATTAAGACTTTAACTGGTAACTAGCCAGGCGAGAAAAAATGGTTTTCATTTCCCCAAATAACCCACGCTCAAGTTTTAATGACATCGCCTACACAAATAATGCTGCAAAGCCCAAGAGCCCTGTGCGTTTTTTCTGTGTGAGCGCACAGTTCAATTAATATATAAATGCAATTCAATTACGAACAATGTTCAACTGTACTAAAACAATATTCGTCAATCAGTTGCTCTTGATTACTGTGGAATGAGTGGAAACCGTTGTGTGACAATGATCATTCACAGCATCCATGTTTAAATTGTTTAGATTAATGTACATAACCACAAAACACGTACTTACTTAGTCATATTTTAATCGAAGGACTAAAGGTTTGAAGAACGTGTCTAAATAAACATTTTGCTTATAGTGCTTGTTATAAACTCCATGGTTTACTGACGTTAGGTATATATTTTTTTCGTGTCTACATATGGCCGAAAAGTAAGCTGTAAAATGAGTCAATTAATATTTTGAAAAAATAAAATTGTACGCACGCCATGTGCCAGAACATGTGGGTGAACAGCGGATATCGTGCTGATAAGAGTGTATAAAATCTCGTTAAACGAGAGTATACTTGAACTACGACACGATCATTTTATTACAGTTAAATATGTTACGTCGCGGCGCGGGAAGAGATTACTCAGCGTGCAAGGATTTACTTTCTGTGTGCAGTCCACGGCCGGGATGAAAACGCGATGGATTTGTTCCACACATAATCACAAAAAGTGTCGAGCAATAATACACACTATACAAGATCAGATAGTGAAGATTAATAATGAACATAATCACGAATTAAGTACTCATTTTGTAAAGAAGATAAGCGTCCCTCATTTTGTACAAATATTAAATTTAAAGCATTATAATGTATCACAAGTCGGTTTTTAAAGAACAGGATACCTACTTTTTTGTTGTGGAGAGTGATGATAATTTTTTTTTGTTTTTTAAGACAATAATCGACTGTTCACTTAAAAATGTTTTGTAAACAGCCGAACTTGAACAGCTTAATTAAGAACCAAAAAAACATTTTCGAAAAAATGTTGCAGTCAAATTAATCCCTAGATCACCTTTTTGATTATCAAATTGGATAATATGGAACTGAAATTCGATTGTTTAGACTGGATCTGTATCCTATTAATATTTAAATCCATGCGCATCATGGATAATAACATAGAGATATAAATTGCTTTCTCTTTTCTGTGGATAATAATGACAGTAGAATTTCATTAATGAAAAAAAAAATGAAAAGTTTATTCTGATAAGGCATTATGCAGTTTCAATGGAATGGGTAAGCACCTGTTTCCCACATCAGGCTCGGGGCCCGTTTTATGAGGAAAGGTCTCTTCAGTTGGAGTCGTTGCAAGCAAAACAATTCGAGCCTTTCATTAAAGTAAGTTCATAATAACTCTAAATTATTAAGTAGTTATAATGATATAGTAATGAATGTAACAATTTTCTACATGGACGATATCGTACACGTGAATCACAAGATGTTAGCTTCTTGTGCTTGTAACTTGTCATCAACTCAATCGTCAATTATGTTGAATGTTATAAGGATTTGCCTACTCCTACAAAGTTTGACCTAAATAGACGAACATATTTGGTCAGGGACATTATTAATTCAGATGCATTTACATCCTGTATTAAAATGATTTTTACATGCTTTTTTCTGGTCTTGTTCTGATTTTTGGTTCCTGTATTAATGTATCAACATGGTTTTATTTTACAGTATGTTTGATTCAATCACGTCGTGGTAAGCAGATGCTCCATCTATCTGGATATACGTTCGGCTTCCATTCGAGGAACGGCTACAAGCTCAGGTGGACGTGTTCCAAGCACAGTAGAGGATGCAAGGCATTTGTGAACACAGTTGATAATAAATTAGTTAAAATTAATAATTATCACAACCATTAGAATTATCATCACCCGCTTTTTGCCCCAATTTTTTTATATTTTTCGCAATAAAATCATATTGTTTTTTTTTTATATAATTGCAAAGGTTTTTTGTATTGTATCAATTCAGGGTTGTATGTAGTATGTAGAAACCTACATCCAGCGAGAAAAAATAACGAAAAATATTTTGTTATAATTGTACCATTTTTAATGTTGAATTCCGGAACACAAAGCGTGAAGCTCTGATTATACTAATCAACAATCGTATTACAAAACAACAAAAAAAATACTATATAATAGTTTTGTTCAGTGGACATTAAGGAAAGTAAAAAAATGAAGGTCAGCTTTATTATACATTTTGCTGAACATTTCTTTATTAACTTCTATTAATTGCAACTAACTTTTTTTAGCGGCCACTACCACCGCTGCTGAATTTAATTGGTAAACAATTTAAAAAAGTAGTGGGATCGGAACATTTTAATCGCTCTAATTTGGGAATCTAATTGTTTTAACTTCCATAATATCTTTAGATTACATAATTAAATTTCCTAAAAAAATAAATAGTATAATCAGCGCTTAACTCAGACGTGGTAATCAGGGTTACTTAGTTATACTTTTGTATATATCAGGTATCTACTGATGGCAATGGCAACAACACCTGAAAACTTTGTCTTGAGTAGTGCGCTGTTTCGTTTGGCGCGATATTTCCTGTATTTGGCTGTAATGACATCCAATTGAGAGTATACGGGACAGTAATGAATATTAGGCCAATAACCAGATTCTATACTTTTTTTTGTGTTATTCAGACATCCAAACGGTTATACATATTACAACCAAAAATACTGTGGTATCAAAAAACGATGGGTTTGTTCCACACATAACGCTAGAGGTTGCCACGGTCGTATATTAATTTATAATGGTTCGAGCAGTTCATGATAAACACAATCATGATCCCGTGTACTGACTAAGCCAGGCGCAAAAGAAATGATATCATATCCAGTGATGACCATAGACCGTAAACTCTTTGAACGTCACATTGAACGGCTCGGAAATTAATATTGTTAATATTAATAATATTGTTTTGTTGCTATAAATGAGTGTGCAAATACAGGTATAGGAACATCATTTCACCATGATATTTGCGAAATACTAATAATTTTATTCACACCATTAAATTGTGAAACATAAAGTAAAACGTTACACTGATTGCTCTGAAAGTGAAACATAGCTTAATTTAGTGGTAAATTGATACTTTAAACAGTAATATTTATTACGAATAAACAATATTTGAACTGTGTGTTATGTTTGTGTGCCAACAACTTATGTTTTATAAAACGGTATTGATTAGTAACAAAGACGGTAGTAGGTATAATAAACAAAAACTGAACCCCGATTTTTTACCCTCTATACACGGAAAAAAAAAATTGTTTCAAATCAAGAATATATCTATTGGTCAAGACATTCCGTGTTTCATATATGGGGAAAACAATATATTCTTGAGATTAGTAAATATTTGTCTTGATAATCATTTTTCATGTAAGTATTTATTTACTCTTACTAAGATTATTATGTTCTTATTAAGAGAAAGTAGCCATGTCTCTCTCTAAGTACATCATTGTTCTTATTTAGAGAATCAGAAATTCTCAAATTTAAAACAATCCTTACTTGAATAAATGAACTCATTCGTTCACTCATTCATTAGATTCTAACAAGAAAAAAAAATATTCTACTGTCAAGTACATAAATAGTTCAGTTAAGATATTATTCTTACTTCAAGTAAAATATATACTTCTGAATAAATATAATTATTAGACCAACAACAGAGTTTTCTACGTACAAGAAAATTTATTTTAGGTAGAACTAAAAATCTTCTTATATGAATACTGTGACTTATTTATGTTAAGAAACCAAAGTTCAATGAACAATTTTCAGTTCTCATTCCAATATTAAGTATATTTAATGTAAGTAATTTTAGATCTTAGTATTCTAATGGATGTTTTACCCGAAGAAGTTGTATTGATTCGTTCAAAAGAATATGTATGTTGCACGAAGACAGAATTTTCTACAGGGTAGAATATCTGATTTCTTGACTCGACAATGGAATTTCACTGTAAGAAACCTCAGTTCTTGTTCAAAGTAATTACATATTTTACATTTAGATCTTAATTATCTTAGTAAAATAATGGTGCGTTTTATTGTAAGAAGTTTAATTACTTGGTTCAAGTCATTCCATGTTTCACTCGGAAATCACATAATATGTTGTAAAGAATATCCATTATCTTGGTTCAATAATAGGTTATTTTTGTAGAAGGAGTCTTAGTTCTTGGTTCAAATCTCTAAATGTTTCATACGGAGATCAGATAATATATTAGGAAAAATATCTATTGTCTTGGTTCAATAATAGTGCGTTTTACTGGAAGGAGTCTTAGTTCTTGGTTCAACTCATAAAAGTGTTTCATATGAAGATCAGATAGTATTTTGTTAAAAATATCAATCATCTTGGTTCGAAATCAAAGAACTGAGACTTCCTATAGTAAAAAAGCACCATGCATTTTACTATAAGAAGTTTCAGTTCTTGGTTTAACATAATATAATGATATTTTGATAATTGATATTTTCCATTAACACAATAAGATATTCATATAAAACGTCCAGCTAGTAAACAAGAACAAAAACTCACTTACAGAATACAGAGCCTGGTACACTGTACAGATCTACCAATCTGATCTCCGCCTTTCAAATCTGCAAGTAAAGTAGGATAATAGTTAAAAGTAGTTCTAAAAGTGATAGACTAAAAACATCTATTATCGTAAAAATAAATAAAATACAATAAATATTTTCTGTTGATAATTATTTATTTATAAAATAAATTAAGAAGCATACAATTGTATTATATAATAATTATCATATTGACTATACATAATTTTATTTAATATATAAGTATTTTAACGACTCGGAGTGGTTATTAATAATTTCAAGATATGTACTAAAAAATTATACTTCAAAATTATTCACATTTTGTAATTGCTTACATTATTTTAACTACATGGTTTGGCGTTATTCGTTTTTTTTAGGAATTGTTTACAGATAAACACTAACATAAAATCAATGAAACTAATTATAAACTCTAAGCTAGATTTCAAGAATATCTTACTATCACAGAACCATTTACCATAATCCACATGTCATAAATGTAACAGATTATATATATATATATATATATAATTTCGGAATTCACTCACCAGCATCCTCATTACATTGAAAACCTTTAATACAAATGATACAAAATGCCTATTATGTAGTTGAGAATTAAACCACTCTGGTACTCTGGTAGAAATGCGTGAAATGTAGGTGACTTAAAATTCAATCCGACCTAATGTACCACCAGATAATATTTTTTCTCATTATTATCAGCACCACATTATATGTTATGATGTATGATTGAACACTGCTTGTTGAGTCGAGCATTTTTCTTCAATTCCTCCCTTTTATTTTGGTCATCTCCAGGATTCTAAAAAAAAGAGAATAAATGAAAATATTGCAAAATACATAAAGCTTTTATAGACGATAGGTATCTTTTGACCATAATCTCACATAATGTTGAGTGGTCAAAGATGGCAAACAGGTTAAACCTAAAATTAGAACTGTCTTCAAAATCAGCTTCCAGAAGACCCCGTCCCGTTTGATTATTATCACTTATATCATCTAAACTGCAAGTTAGCGGTTAATCAGACAGTGCATTTTATTATATACTGTACATAATCATGAAATATGATTCGACACACTTTGAAAAGTTTTGTGTGGAAAATACTGACATATATATACTATATTTTAGTATGGAATAGAATGAATATTTGATTGAGACTTCCTAACATAATAACAAAAATATATTATATGTGTAATAGATATGTGTTTTCATACATAATTACAATTGATTTAATTACCTGAAAATCAATAACAAAGTTCTGAATTTGCTCCAAAACGTGGTAGCCTTCCTCTTGGGGGTATTGAGTTGAGCAGCATAACACTTATGTTTCATTGGTAAATTTTTGATCTGAAATGTAAAAACACACATTGTATATTCTTGAATGCCGGTTTATCTAACAAGAAAATCTATGTATACCTATGTAAAACATTATAGAGAGAATAGGTAGATATATATACATCGAAATCCATTCTGAATAATTAACGAGGAATAGACACACATACAAATACAAACATACATTACAATTATGTATTACCTGCTTACCGTCCGTTAACTTGGCTGTACTTAATGTATCCAAACAGCACGTTCCAGGCAAAGAAAATCTAGCAGCCCCTATGATGGATATTTTTTTTCTATCTACAGCTATTTATAAAGTAAGGAACAAACTTACCTAACTGAGCACAAATTAGGTTGCTATCTCAAGCATAACTTGAAAAATATTCACTTTATAACACTTTATTAAACAAAATTTACGAAAATGCTATTGAACAACGCGTGCGCCTTTCGCTCGCAGCGCAGTGTATTGTGTGTAGCCAACATCATCCATATAAAGTCCCGAAATTTAATCATATTATCATTATTATTTAACATAAGTACATATAAATATTATTTTACATTCGAATAACTTTTCATGTAGGTTGACGATCAGTGTTAAATACTGCCAGTATAGATGATTACCTATTGTTGTATTATTACCGAGTCTGTATATATTTGAAAATATTGTGTAAATTGTAAAAAATTGAGAAAACTTAAATTAAACAATATCAATCACGATCAACACACTAGGAATAAAGATAAATTGCGGTGCCAGGTTTTAGGTTAGCAAAGACAAAAAAAAGATCATTCTTAGGTAATTGTGTGCAGTTTAATAATAAAATTTCCGAACATATTACAACGCTCACAGAAGGAACATTCAAGTTGCACGTGAAACAACATTTTGATTAAGAAATCCTACTACGCAGTTTATGATAACTTAAACAACCAAAATACTTGGACAATTTTGTCACCTACGTATTTTAAAGAAATATTATAATAATTTTATTATATAGTAGGTAGGTACCTACGTAAAAAGATATTTAAATCAATGGTCCCGAGTTTCTTGTCCATTCTTCTCGCAGTGGCTCTGTACATTTGTTTGCTGAACATGGCAGTACAGAGTACAATATTTCAATATTAAAATTTCTAATTGACTTTCACAAGAGCGTCGTAGATGTCTAAATTGAATGAATGATTTTGACTTTGACCTGACTTTGATTTAATGTCATAACTAACGAAATCCATGGGTTCCTGCAGCGGGTTTGAGATTCAGTACATGGTGATAGGGTACTTTACTAATGCTCACCTAGCTAGCTTTCAACCACTTTGAATTAGGAAATGTGAAGCCGAGCACCTAAAAGCACATGAATAAATAACCGTATTCATGTGCTTAAAGGTGATAATCGGACAGTTTTAAAACACTAGCACCAATATATTTGGGCACTAGCGGGGTTCAAACCCTACCATTTTGCCGTTATACTACGAGTATATTAGTCTACCAGTCCGAATTAGCCGAGTAAGCTTATACTTTTGAAATGATAATTTAAATATCCTATTCATAATATGAATTTCATGATGTTCATTCGGCATGCATAATTGATTATAATTAATAGTATTTTTACGTTCCGTAGTTTACCCACAACAAGGGAGAACTAGACAAAACTAAAAAATTGCAACACTGAATAAAATCGGAAATAGAGAAACCCCTTCTCAAACTAAAAACTGACTACTTGATCTGAAAACACACATTTTGAATGAAGAAACCGTTATTCTTGACTGGAAATTTGTCTTTTTACTTTAAAATTCATGGTTTTGATTCAAAAGCTAGTGATGAAAACTTTATTTTTTTTATGCCTGATATTATGATCTTAGCTTTGACTACTATGAACTATATATCACCTGATGGCGAGTGATGATGTAATCGAAGCTATTGTTCAGGCTAACCTAGAATTCGATTTTCTTGTTATAACCATAATTATGTTTAAATATGTACATACGTATCTAACGTAGGTATGATTTCGATCCCTAAGCCGCCTGCCAAGCGTGGTGATTATTGCAAACATCCCTTTAATGACTCTTCAGCAGTGCACAATTCGGCTGATACAACATGATGGATATCATCTACAAGTTTGTAGATATAATATATTTGTTTGACTTCTAAGACTGAAAAACATTAAATACGTACCCTATATCTACTTGTGGAAGTCAATTAAAGTGTGAGCGTCAGAGTGTTTCAATTAGCATGTTCCCGACTTTAACGAGTTTGGTATTTCATATTTTTCAATATTAAATGTCAAGTCAGTTTTGTTCTGAAACTACGATACTTAGTGAATTACTCACTGAGTTCACAGTATATATAGGTTCATCGTATCAAAATGGAATGTGGACTTTACAATACAATTGGTAGCAGAAAGGATGAATAAATTTAAAAAATCTAACTACTTTATAGAAGTCATCATTATCATCAACAGCCATAACATCCACTCGTTATTTATTTATTTTTATAAAAAAAGTAAACTTACAGCTAAGGAGCCAAAACGTTAACGTTAATTTTAGACAAAACATAATATTCTTATAAATAGTTCTAAAGGGATCGACATGGATGTCGACATTTTGGACAGTTAGGAGGAAACAGTTTATAAGATTTACTGCCCTTGCCGTGGGTGCATTATTGGCATATCGGGTGCGTAACTTGCTAGAAAATGCCAACAGACGGTGCCGACGACGCTCACCTACGCTAGTGTAGTTTTGTGGAACATAATAGCTTACTCGAGATGGTGCTGAGGGATTATCTACTGAATTGCGCAACAGCATACAGTAATGCATAATCAGTAGAAGCTTGCGCCTGCGCTCTAGAGTAACAAGCCCTACCATACCAGATACAAACAAGGATGGGAAAAGGAAGGGGTAGTAACCGTATATCTTCTTATAGAGGGACCTGGCAAACTTACGCTGAACTCTTTCCAAAAAAGGAATGCTTGGAATGTTAATGGAATGCCTCCCCTTATAAGAGCTGTAACACATGCTTGACAGACGTCTTGGAGACCGCAGTGTAAGATGGGAATTCTTCAGAAAGCTGCTGCCCACTAGTTGGATCTATGTATATTAGCTAGTGACTTCTAAATTACCCAGGTTAAATTGTCGGGCTCAGCTGGTTGTCTTCAAGAACTGCAGCAGATTTACTGTTTCTTAACCAAAGAATATTGCATCAAGTAAATATTCTTAGATCAAAAACAAAAAATTTCGGCCAAGATTGGTTTTCTTTATTAAAGATACGTTATAACTAATTTTACAATCTAACACTTTGCTTTGAAAACTTTAATATTCTTCACATAAGATAAGTCACTCTCTGCAGTAGAGATGTACTTTATCGGTTCAAAGTGGTATATAGTTTGGCTGTTAATCCAATATCTCTTAACCTAATAATATCGTATCAAAAATCAATCAAGAACATAGGTACATTTAAGTTAAGTATTCCTTTTCTGAAGTGAAGATGAATAACTTCAACAATTAACAATATATCATTATTGCCTCGAAAACTTAAAAATTCTTCATTTAATAGAAGCCACCATCTGCAATCAAAATTTAGTTTTTTAGTTATAAAATAAGATTGTTTTGTTTGAAAAATAATGTCTCTTTACCTAATAATACCGTATCAAATATCAATCAAGAATTCAAATTTAAGATCAAGATTTGTTTTTCTTTACTGAAGATGAATTACCATAATAATTAACAATCTATCACTATTGGCTTGAAAACTTTAAAATTCGTCAGATTAAATAAGTTTATGTCTATAATGGACATGTGTTTTCTTGGTTCAATAAATGATATTGTTTTCATGTTAATCTAAGATTCTTAACCGAAGAATACAATATCAAATAAGTATCAAGAACAATGAAACAAAGATCAAGAATTTGATTTTTTCACTTAAGATAAATACATTCCACAATCAACAATCAATTACTTTTGCTTTGACAACTTTAACATTCTCTATCTAATATAGGTCACTTCTGCAGTTGAGATATTTGTCTTGGTTATACCAAGTATATTGTTTTGTTGTAAATCCAATGTATCTCAGCATGACAATACCAATTCACGGTTCAATAAAGAATATATGGCTCAGATATAGAAAACAAAGATTTTTAAGAGGATAATTATTTTCTTGCTCGGAAATATGTTTATCCTTGTTATTTACTTCTCATAATTATTTTAAATGAATAAAAGAAATTTCTTGTATTAAGACCATCGTTGTTGAAGGAATGGAAATATTATCTTAATCCAATAAAACTTTTATTATTCTTGGATAAAATTTCAGAATTCTTATGCTAACTCCATACATATTCAGAATGAGAATTCATAAAATATTTCATTCAAAATATAATATTTTCTATAGTCAAGAGCAAAAACATCTCTGACGAATAGTTATAATCTTGATGTAAAAATATAAAGTGAGAATAATATTATTTATCTTGGAGAAAACGACGTAACTTCACTCAAGATATTATTTTTATTTTAAGTAAATATTTACTTGAGATTAAACAATACTCCCGAGAATAATATTATTCTTGGATTGACACTTTGTCAGGACCCATTTTTTTCCGTGTAGTCTCGGAGATAACTGGGAACAAGTGTTAATTTATATTTATTTTTATAATTTTTAAACCTGCAGATGTATGTATTTTAATATTACCACACTGACCATCAGACGGGAAATTTGCCCGTCTCGTCACTTATCATCATAAAAAAAAACATCATGATCCTATTAATATATTACTTCGTGCGTTTCGGTCATTGTTGAAATACAAATCAATAACGACCGCATACATATGTTACCCGTGGGGTGCCGGGTAAGAATTGCACCTCCCCATATCATCCCGTAGGTGTCGTAAGAGGCGACTAAGGGAAAAATACTGGAAGGTGGGCAGCAGCACCTTCTAAAGAACTGCCAACTTACACTGCGATCTCCAAGACGCCTGCCAAGCGTGGGGATTATGGCAAATACCCCCTTAATAGGGGAGGCTGTGTTCAGCAGTGGACGATCTGGCTATTACAGACATATGTTATAGATATGAATATGCTATAGCATACATATGAATTTTGTTATAAGTATGAATATGTTGTAGATCCCTTAGGCTCTGAATATTTCACATGGTTTTATTGCAATTACTTATAGGTTCTGAGCGAAGGCTATTTACCAAATTGGCAAGGCTTTTCAAGCACTAGTTTCACAAGGAATATTGACATTTATTTCAGATATTGTCTTTACCAAAACTGATAAAGGCAAACTAAGGCTATTTGTTGACGGATACAAATTCTTTATGAAGGGAAAATACGGACAACGGATTAGATGGGCATGTTCCAGCCACCATACAAAGCGGTGTCTTGCTTTAGTTGTGTCGATAGGTGAAAAACATGAAATCTTCAAGATAAGAAATGAACATAATCATCCCAAATAAAAACAAAAACACATTAATAGAATTTGAAAATAAGTGTTTATTAAGTCGTATCTTAATATTTGTCCTATATCTTAGACCATTAATAAGAAATGAAACTCTCGTGAGTTTCACATAATAATATATGAAATATTATATATTAACCGGCAAAAACACTCATTGCCTTGCATTGGGTTCCATTGCCCGCCGGAAGCTCACATACGCAGTTGAGCACTCCTGATGATGAGCATCTTATATGCTTGAAACCATGTGCGACGTTTTTGACCCTAACGGCGTGAGTGTTTTTGCCGGTTTATTTATAAAATTCAAATATATTAATAAGAATATGCAATGTACTTTGTAGTAAATATTTGTTAGAATCAACTTCTTTGTAGTTATTTGTTTCCTGTAATAATTGTAAAAAATTATGTGTGATTTTCAGTAAAATGTTTTAAATACCTATACTAAATTAATATCAAAGATACATTGCAGAGTTTTTAAGGCTCTAAACTTTATAATCCAAATTAGTATATCATTGAAAAAATATTATCCTTAAATTTAAATTGTTCAGTGCAATTGCGGGTAGGTAGGTAGGTAGGCAGATTTAGTCGTCATCTAAATTTGTGCTATCTTGACTTAAAATTTATCAATATTTTAATTTTAGGATTATTAAATTGCGTGTTGTGTACCAATTTTGATTTAAGTGCAGGCACACAGAATAAAAAATTTCATACCTAACTTAATTTTATGTAGTTTACGGTGGATAGCAAAATTACAGCCAATATAAACTTAAAAAAAATAATGAAAGTACGAATACAATAGAAATGAAATTGACACCAGGATGCTCAAGCTCTTATTTGTTCCTTCTCATTATTGCACTGACATCAGGCATATGTGAGGAAGTCTTTGTATTTTTTTTAATGCTGATAATTTGTGACTTTATTACGATACATATTTTGCAGAAGGGGACCACCCCTTTAAAAATAGACTTCAATCGTGTATGTCATATTCTTCTATAGAATCGCAGTCGTTAGATAAATAAGCTACTAGAATACAAAAATAATGATAAATCTGGTTTATTCTTTCAGATAATCCAATATTTATTAGTACCCCTAGAGGTAACAAAAATATATTATATCAAGGATATAAGTTTTACCAAAAACGTGACAAAAGAAGGGAACAGAGCTTGTCAACTGTTAATAAGTTTAAATGGGTTTGTTCTAATCATTTAACTACGAAGTGCAAAATGAAATTGATTACAATAGACGATCAAATTGTAGCGTCCGTTCAAACTCACAATCACTAATTTATTTTTTCCAATCCAGATATGATAGGATGTTAGAAATCAGACATATAAGTGATTCTATATTATTTGCAAAATCTAAATTATTATTATTATACTGTATGGTTCTAGTCATAGTCATTATTTAACTTTGTGTTCAGCTATCATGGATTTGAAAGCTGTTCAAATTTTAACTAAATGTTCACTTATTAACAGAATAGGGTCCTTGGCTAGGCTATTGTAAAAATAATATCTATGTATTTTAATCTCAAAACCATATGATCTAATTGTAAAGTATATTTAAGAAAATCTACTTTAATATCGATAGATCTCAAAAGCACAGCTATATGTTAAGTATTATTTAAGATAAAAAAGGAGTAGTATTACTGTAAAGTGGAAATGTATAACCAAAATGTATTTAATATGAACTGCAAAATAAATGTTTTCCAGTCAGTGTAATCCAATTCACATATCGGTTACAATACTATACTACTTTAATTTGGTATATTTTTGAAGGTATAGACTAGAATAATATTATATATACATATTTTAAATGTCTTACCTGTTTGGTATTTAGTAACACAACAAACGTAGAATAATTCCCTAAATTAATTTGAGCACGTTTTTTAATTTTTGTTTCGGACGGGTAACGGTTGCTCATCAAGCGATAGTGCTTGTAATCATATGTAGAAACACGTATACTAGTTTTTTTTTTTTATCAAAGACACTTTAATGTTATTATAAAATAAATACTTGTAAGTGTTACAAGATATTTAAACACAATATCGTTTTGTACTAGAAAATTGGTAAACAAGAGATAATTTTCAGAGAGCAGCTCTTTCTACTGTCTTGGATCTTACACTACGATCTCCAAAACGTCTGGTGTGGGGATCATGGCAAACTACCCCGTATGGGGAAAGCTTGTATTTTAGAAAAAATAAAATGATAACAACAGACGATTAAATTGTAAGGTGTATTCAAACTCACAATCATTAATTCAATTTGACGAATATGTGGTCTATTGAACAGTTGATTTTTTATTGGTTGCAAAATCTGCTTGATTCTATTATAAGTTATAATCAAACTTTGCATTGATTTACTTTTAAACTGACTCCAAAAAAGGGTGGGGTACTAAATATGACTGTTTTTTTTTCTAGAAAGCTAGTCAACTACGAATTTTCATAACGATTTATGTCTGGACTCCGATTGAAAATTCAGAGTGACTAGTTTTTTCGATATCGATGATGTCCGCAGGTACAAGTGTCAAAAGCACTTACCCCTACAATATTTAGAAAAAATATTGCTTAAAATTCTTCAAATGTAATTATTGAATGCTATGTGTGGTGTACACGTTCATGTTGGTTGAACTAAACGATATCTACCTTTTCAGAATCACCATATAAACTAGTGTGGACATCAAGAGGTACACAGATTATGCAGTTTGGCATGTATAAGTTCGCATTGCATATAAAAAGATATCATAAGAAAAGATGGCGCTGTACAAGGCACCACTATGGATGTAAAGCATCGTTGTTTACTGACCTCAATAACATCGTTATTACCTTAAGGGATATCCATAATCATTAACAGTAAAGGGGGCGCTGCATCTGGTGTCTTGCAACGATTGAAAATAAAAGCAGTGATTAAAAATAAACATGTACATTGAAACATGTACAAGAAATGTACATTGATAAAAAAATGTTATGATAATAATAGCTTTACAATTATCACCATGGGCTTGTCTATCCAATCAATTAAATAAAGTATTCATCGAATTAATAAATATATCTACGTAATTGTCAGATGTTGGTATATCTAATAAAATATATTGTATCATATGAATCCATACTTAAACGGTATACATTGATTTTAATTAATTCTCACTCAATTACAGACATGTGATTATCATATACTGCTTTATAGCATTCTCAATTGTTTCACGAACATAGATTTATTTATTTAGAAAATCAATTACAACATCATTACAGTAATAAACCAATACGACGCTGTAAGAAAAAAAATAGTACCTACTTAGTATACAAATATAATGAAATATTTACCTACATAATAAAACATAAACAATCATACATTTATTTCTAAATACTATTCTCGGAGAGCTTGCACGCGACTTTTGTGTTAAACTCATTAGTTTAACACCAATATATAAACAAAAACTTACAACTTAATGTATATTGTGAATTAGGTTGACTATTGGCGTTCTTATCGCACCGAGCGAGAACTACCCACACTAATGGATAATTTATGACTACGTGGATGGAATTTCATAAGTGAATATTACAAATACTACAAAAATAAATATATTGAATAAAGCAACTAAAAAAAATTATATAAATTTTTATAAGAAAACTATTATGTATATAGCTATTATAAATTCATTTTTTTAAAAACACATATAATTATATTAAAAAACATAAGATTTATTAATGCACAAATAAAATCATTTAAAAAGAGTTGTAATGACTAATGGACAATGTTTGTTGATATTTAAGTTTGAGCCAGACACAGTAAAGTTTAACCTGAACTTGAAGAATGGCAATGAACGAGCACGTTTAATTTCAAGTGGTAATGAGTTTCACTATCCAACAGCTTCAGTAGCAACTAATCATAGAAAATGGAGAGTCATTCACCATCATAAAGTCCTTCAAAGTAGTCCGTTGCAGCTTCGAACGATACCGTATCGATCGCAGCTTTTTTATATACATACGCATAAAACATCAATGGCCGTACGGTATTCTTTGGATTTTCTCTTCTGGGCATTGAGTCCGTATTGCGTTGTATTATCACAAAATCTTAGATTGGTATCAAATACTACTTTTTGTGAGAATATAATAGTTATATTAGTTGGTACATTAATTAGGTATCTTTGTTGATACGGCGAAGATTACTCCGTTGTAATAATAATAATCAGCTAGACCTCTTAACTATAAATCTAAAATCTTAATCTTCAATGTTATTGATAAATAACTTGTTGGACGTGTGTGAATACTGCAGATTGTTATTGTTTATAAATGAAGTAAGTAAAAAGGTCATAATAATTCCATATCTGGAAAATAAATAAATATCAATATTATCTATTATATTAACCTGACATTATGTTCAAGGATAAAATTCTGAATCCTTAAAATACACTAGAACTGGATCTTAGGCACTTAACAGAGGTTTGTCCAAACTTGTTCTGCCACAATTACATAAAAAAAATTTCATCAAATAAGTTTTAGTTCTGTGTAATAGAGAGCGAGCCTACTGCTATCTATTAGACACAGTGCCAGACTCCATACTGCTAGAAAAATACATAACTACAAGGGTAAAAATACAGCACCTTGCAGATCGTGTTAATCTGTTTTTTTTTAAAGCATCATCTCATGGCCTTTGCGTCTGTTTTATTTATTTCATCCTTGCTCTTTGGCACAATGTTTATGAACTGCTTTTTAAAATTCCCTTATAAAGTTTACCTCCTACCATCCTCATAGGCAAGAATTGTAATTAATAATAAATAAATACAATTTTATTCAACAGGTCAGATATACAAAACTCATAGAGGTACTCTGATGTTACACTATGCAGGTTATAAATTCAATCGTCAATACACAATAAACTCTAAGACGAGATGGAGATGTACAATGTGTAGCCACAAACATTGCAAGGCGTACGTACACACGTACAATGATCAGGTTATATTAGCGGATGGAGTACATAATCATGCAACTACTATTGGAAAACAGCTTCTGTGTACAGAACAAAGATATTTAGGAATGCAATTTCAATGAGACATTGGGTGTCGTGTTTCAGCACTTCCCGATCTAGAAGAAAATATCCTGAGAAATTCTGCATGATCAATAAAACGTAAAATAGCATTTTGCGCAGGTACCATTGTGCGCTAGAATAGTAATCGTCAGGAACCCCACTCTCTCTGTCTCATTTATTACAATTAATTCAGGATCCATAAATGAAAAAATTATGGTTAAGTCATTTTAATTCACTACCTTATTTAAAATACTCGCACTTCAGTTAAAATAATAATAATATAGTAATATCATCTCGAGAATAAAAAATACTATTGTTTATATAATTTACTAAAAATAATCATATAGATGTACAACAAAAATCTATTTAAAGAAAAATACAATTACTCACGCATAACCTAGATAAATCCGACTATAGTTGGATATTAAACATGTAAGGTATTTTATTTTACTATTTCAATACATTTTTGTCCGAAACATTTGATAATTAACTCATCATCATCATCAGCCGAAAGACGTCCACTGCTGAACAAAGGCCTCCCCCATAGATCGCCACAAAGAACGGCTATTAGCCACTTGTAGCCATTGGCTACCCGCGACTTTCACAATATCGTCAGTCCACCTAGTAGGGGGCCTACCAACTCTACGTCTTCCGGTGTAGTGTGGTAACCACTCGAGAACCTTTCTTCCCCATCGGTTATCGGTTCGTCGAGCAATGTGGCCCGCCCATTGCCACTTCAACTTGCAAATTCTGAGAGCTATGTCGGTGACTTTGGTTCTTTGGCGAATATCCACGTTCCGGATTTTATCGCGCAAAGAAACTCCGAGCATAGCTCTCTCCATAGCTCGTTGAGCGACTCTTAGCTTATCCATAAGGGCCACAGTTAAGGACCACGTTTCAGTGCCATAAGTCATCACTGGCAACACACACTGGTTGAAGACTTAGGCTCTGCGGGATGTTGGACGAGAAGATGTCGCGAAGCTTCCCGAACGCTGCCCATCCGAGTTGGATTCTTCGGGCGACCTCTTTGTCGAAGTTGGACCTACCTAACTGGACAGTCTGTCCCAGGTATATGTAATGGTCAACAACTTCGAGCGTATCGTTCCCAACAACTACTGGTACGGGTGCAACATGGACATTAGACATAATTTTCGTCTTGTCCATGTTCATTTTAAGACCCACCTGCTGGGAAACTCTACTGAGGTCGCTGAGCATTGTACTGAGTTCCTCAAGCGACTCTGCCATTATGACTATGTCATCGGAGAAACGAAGGTGAGTGATGTATTCGCCATAGATGTTGATGCCTAATTCTCTCCAGTCCAAGAGCTTAAAAACGTCCTCCAACGCATTTGTGAACAGTTTCGGAGAAATAACGTCTCCCTGTCTCACGCCTCGTTGCAGTTGGATTGGTTCCGTGCTCTTGTCCTGTAATCGAATCGACATGGTGGCGTTCCTATAGTGCTGAAGTGTTTACTTCAGCGCTTCGATGTACCTATAGTCAATTTGGCATCGCTGAAGAGACTGCAGTACGGCCCAGGTTTCGATGGAATCGAAGGCTTTTTCATAGTCCACAAACGCTAAACATAATGGCCGATTATACTCCTCAGTCTTCTGTATAATCTGGCGAAGCGTGTGGATGTGGTCTATGGTGCTAAAGCCTTTTCGGAACCCGGCTTGTTCGGGAGGCTGGAAGTCATCAAACCGACGAGCAAGACGATTCGTAATGACTCTCGAGAACAGCTTATAAACATGGCTCAGAAGTGAAATGGGCCTGTAGTTCTTCAACAAGGTCTTGTCACCTTTTTTGAAGAACAGTACCACTACACTTCTGCTCCACGCATCTGGCGTTTTACCTTCAAGGATGACGGAATTAAATAACTTCTGGAGGACTGAGAGTACCGGTTTTCCACCCGCTCTCAGAAGTTCTGTCGTGATTCTGTCATCACCTGGCGCCTTGTTGTTCTTAAGCTGTTTGAGAGCCATTCGTATCTCGTATAGGCTGATGTCCGGGATGTCTTCGGTATAGTGTCGGGTCAGTTTAGCTCTCTTGTCCTGAGCCGCACTGACAACGGGTTCTCGTGTTGAGGTGTACAGCTGTCCATAAAACCTTTCAAGCTCTCTCAGAATCTCCGGTTTTGATGAGATGAGTCTGCCATCGTCGATTTTCAGCTTGGTCATTTGGCTTTGCCCTATAGATGAATGTTTTGCGAACATTTTGGAGCCTTGGTTACGCTCGATTGCGACCTTTATACGATTTGTATTGAAGGCGCGCAAATCGTGTCGCAGTGCCTTTGAAATTCGTCTATTGAGCTTGCCGTAGTTCGACATATCAGCTGAAGATTGCAGTCTCATCTCATTCCGGTCTTCCATCAACTTTATGGTTTCCTCTGAGAGTTTCTTCGGTTTATTTCGGCGGGGGGTCTTACAGAACTGAGATCCCACCGCTTGGACAGTTTCCACCAACCCGTTGTTAATCTCGTCTACAGTTTCGCCTTCAGCTAGGCACTCGAAGCGGTTATGTAGTTCAAGTTGAAAGCTCTCGGGGATTTGAATTTGGGCAGCGCTAGGACGGAGCGTAGAGTTTATCAGACGAGACCTCTCAAGCTTTACATTGATATTCAATGTGCCTCTAACGATACGGTGATCGCTACCGGTTTTCACCTTATGGATCACAGAGACATCATTGAATATTTGCTTCCTGGTCGTCATGATAAACTCGATCTCATTTTTTGTTGAACCATCGGGGCTTATCCACGTCCACTTCCTGGATGGTCGCTTCTCGAAGAAGGAGTTCATCGCATAGAGTCCCTCCTTCTCCATAAAGTCGACCAGCCGCTGACCCCTCTGGTTCCGCTGTCCATATCCAAATGGCCCCACTCTCAACTCATCGCTATTCCGTGTGCCCAACTTAGCGTTGAAATCCCCCATAACAACGGTGAAGTATGTTTCGGAGGAATGTATGGCTTCAGATATCTCCTCATACATAGCCTCTACTCCATCGTCTGAGCGTGTCGAGGTCGGTGCGTAAACCTGTATGACCTTCAGCGAATACCGTTTGGTGATTCTGAGTATAAGGTACGCTACCCTGCTAGACACACTTTCGACTTTTACAACGTTGTTAACAAGGGACTTCCGGACGAGAAACCCGACACCATCTTGAGATTTTTGGTGTCCTTCCCGGTAGAATAGCAAGTTACCGGAGTCTAGGATAACGGTGTCCTCTCCCTGTCTTCGGAATTCCCCATGACAATCCCATGACATCCCATCGTAACTTGCTTACTTCTTCTTCCAGCTCGACAATCTTGTGGTCCTCCCTGAGCGTACGTACGTTGTGTGTTGCCAGGGCCAAGGGTTGTCGTTTATGAGGGCGGTAGCCGTGCATCTGCCGGGGATTCTTCGCACCCCCTGCTCCATCGTTACCTGGCCTGCTACCGGGGCCAAGAATAACAGAGCTGCCGGGGACTGGGGGCCGAGTTGTGATTGTGCTTATCATGGAGGATTTTGCCATAATCCCCACGCTTGGCAGGCGTCTTGGGGATCGCAGTTAAACATGTAAGTCCTCAGAAGGCGCTGCTGCACACCTTCCGGTATTTCTCCCTTAGTCGCCTCTTACGACACCCACGGGAAGAGATGGGAGGGTGCAATTCTAACCCGGCACCCCACAGGTTAATGATAATTAACTACCTCTTTTAAAATACTCAATTCAGTTAAAATATTTTAATACTGAAAGTATTTATAATATAATTTAAATAAATTTATTTTAATATAATTTTAAATTGCTATTAATTTATAAAATAAAAGTCCATAAATTGAATAAAATATAACATTTTGAAATTTAAAAATATAGAAAAATGTCAATTAAAATAGTCAAATATAAATATTAAATTATAAAATTAATCATATAAACACACAAAATAAAATAAAATTGTTAGCACGGTCACAAATATAATAAGTTAATCAAATAACCCGGCCCTCATTGTACCTGGCGCAAAGGTGCCCATAACGCTGGCTGCATTGCCTCGTTGGATTGCGATAGCCAACCTTTGCACCAGGTACAAGCCGGAGCGGGAGTCATTAGATTTATCCCTTAATCTGCGCCCTAGTTGGTAAACCAAGCTTTTTGCGTCTGCGCCCCAGCTGCCCATCGTCTCCACTGCGAACGGTACAAACAAGTATTGCGCCTCTAAAGCAGCATACTTGTGACGCTTTTTAGAGGCCGCGTCTTTGGCTGCAGCCGCTGCAGAGAGGACAGTACGACTAAGGTGACTGGGAGCGACAGTGTTGACGCACGTGGCGTCCCACAAGAGGCACTAATATAATTTAGTAATTTTATTTCACAAATTCAATATACATACTGCTGTAGAAATCGTTTATTTTTTAAAATACTATAATGTAATAAACATGTTAGTAATTTTATTTTAAAATTTCAATATATTTTTGTTTCTTGATTATTGCCACCTTTTGCATATTAAAGGATTATATACGGCTTTTAAATTTTACCTTTTACTAATCCCCGCAGCTTTTTATATGCGAAAATGTGCCTATTGGTTTGATGTTGGTCCTCGACTAGACTTTTTACACTGAGATAGTTTATGGACACGCGTCCAAGAACTAGTACAAGAAAGGTCCATAAAAATGTACATTGTACATGTTTTTGTAGGAAAGCATTAATATCAAATATTTTTTGCATGAATCGAATTAAAGAAGTTAAAGAAACAAATATTAAAGCTTATAATATTTGTGAGATAGTCCGCGAATCTAGAGCCTTTATAGGTCCAATAATAGCGGTAACGGTCAATAATATCAGATAATATAGGGAAGAGAGGTTCTCGTCCATATTACACCGGAGGCAGAAGTAGAGTTGGTACTAGGTGGACTGACGACATTGTAAAAGTCGCGGATAGCCAATGGTTACAAGTGGCTAATAGCCGTTCATTGTGACTTTCAAGGGAAACGGCATTTGTCCAACAGTGGACGTCTCCCGGCTAATCATAATGAGGATGAATAACAGTAATGCCTTAAAATACCAATTTAACAAAATTTCGCGATTGTTATGAAAGTGGGATCGCGCAAGGCAAGCAGATACGATGACTTCATCCTTTAGTACAAAATATAAAGTAGACTTTAAGACATAACATTTTTGTTTCTCTTTTACAAACAGAATACTACTTTTGCATATCAAAACGTGGAAAGGACAATCTATATTATGGTGGATATATTTTTGGCAAGCAGCGCTCCATAGGTGTCAAGACCAGGTGGTATTGTACTAGTCATAATAACAAAGGCTGTAAAGCTGTCATCTACACTGTCAACGGGATTATTGTCAGGGTAAATAACGAACACAACCACTTACTTTCAGTCAAGTGATAGTTTTCGACAGTTTGATTGTCTATTCGATAATGTAAATAATCTTAAGAGTGTACAATGAATAATAAACAAATAAGAGATTAGATATATTTTTGGTCTTTTTAATAATTACAAGACACAGTGAAATAGGGCCGCATAGTGAATCAAGCTGAATCGTGCTGCAGGAGTTTTTTATATCAGTGAGGTTAAGCAACTGATCACTCTCATTAAGCAAAATGCGTGGTTTACGAGAAATAATAATATAACTTCTTATTGTGTTTAATACATGAAAAACGTTATTCAATATCCCTGTGTGAGCAGGATAACATTGTATTTTTGATATTACGCTGTCCTGCTCTGATCAACTACAAGTCGTATCGTAGTGTTTGCTTGGTTGTGATAACAACATTCATTCCGCAGTGTTTCTTTAACTCGGGTGAATATGTGGTCATCAGTTTTAATTGTGGCTGCTTCCGATGACTACTGCTTCTCTCCTGGATTGTTTATCTGCACGACGACTGGCCTGTTAATTAAGTAAAATGTTGGAGTGATTGTAACCTTAGTTTCAACGAAATACAAATCAAATCAGCTAATTGTCACTCTGACTCGAACTTTGTATCCAATATCGAATTATTGAAAACATGTATGTTTGGTACATATGGAACACATTATTTTGGCACGGAATCCTCGTTGTAGTTTAAACTTCCTAAGATCGAGTATATTTTATTATAACCAGATTCAATGATCAGCTTCAAAAATAAATGTTTAAATATTCGTCTTCTTTAATTTTGAGAATGAGAAGACTCCACAAACATCTCTGAAAGATTTTTACAAATTATTGGAGCACAAAATTCGGGAGTCGGTCACGCTTCCTCCGATTTCACACCAGATGCCTAATGCACTCGGCCACCTGGACACTGTCTTGCAAAGTCAATTAGCCGCTGTTTGGCAAAATTTCTTGCTTATAGACGTTGCGTAACTTTATCAAACACCTAAGTACTGCTTAAAGTAGCTGTCAATTTAAACACTTTAATTCCCTTTGCAGTTCCATATTTCTGCCAATCTCAGCGTGGTAACCTGATGATAAGATGCGGTGGATTTCGCTTCAGCAGGCAATACAGCAGAGGTGGCCGTTGCCGGTGGCTGTGCTCTACGAACTATCCCAAAGGTTGCAAAGCTCACGTATTCACACGAGAAAAAGAAATCGTCAAAATAAGTAACATGCACAACCATCCACCGCCTAAGATTAGAAATGTTCCGTTTCATAATATATTTAACATTTAAGAATCTTCGGCACACGGCGAAGATATTAAAGCTTAGTTAATTATTGTCTTCATAGCGCTTCCCTTACAATCGTGTTTCGTCATATTTAAAAAATAATATTTTAAAATGTATAATGTTAATATATAATAAATAATAGATGCATGTTACATGTCCTTGGGCCTAAGATGTTTGTTAGTTTTCCGTAAGAATGTGTATTTGTTAAAAATAGTCTGGAATCATTATTTTGTCGGTACAAAATAATGATTCCAGATTGTTTTTAACTCGTTTTTATTTTCAAATTTAAATATAAAATAAATAGTAAAATATAAATTTAGGCATACATAGATTTTAGGCACAAGGACATAAATGCAAAATTTCAAAAATACTCGTAGCGTGCCCACTCTAGGATTAATCATCTGATTATATGAGATAATGTAAATGCATCTCTCTTGTTATCATAGTGATATCATTAGCGATATAATAGCTCACACCTACATTAATGGTCATAGCTTCTTGATTCATTCTTCGCTTTCCGTCAGGCGAGGTAAAGGCATTTTGATGAATCCCTAAAAAAATCTAGTAGAAAAACAATAGACGGTATTACATACTCTGTATCCCCTTTTCGACGTCAACAAGTTATTTTAAACTGTACAGAAGTAGAATTAATTTTATTTTGATTTTTTATTACCTATATATACTTATATATTCTTCATTCTTTTGAGTGACCTTTTATTACTGGATCGAAAAATGAAAATGGCAATTTGCAATAATACTTGACACGAGCAAGCGTCGTAGTCACCAGATTGACTCGACTAACATAACAATAACAGATTTTTTGAAGTTTATTAAATATTATTTCTAAAGTTGGAGAAATTATATTGGGCCCAACTTATATGTCCTATCTAAAAACTTAATAATAATTTTATTAAAATTAAATATTGGTAAGCTCTGTACAGTCAATATATTTTTTTTTACCTTTGACTAAGATATCTAATTATATGTGTTCCGCCTACCTGCCAATCGATGAATGATATGGAATACACAAAAGTTTACAAAACTACTGATTTATTTATTTTAGTCTACAGAAGTGTCGATTTCACGGCATAACCATTATAAATTATAATTTTTCAGGACTTCAGGAATTCAGTAAAAAAATTTGGAGATACACCGTTAAAGCTATGGAAGCAGCTATTGAAGATGTTGAACGTGGTATGACTTGTACAGCATCAGCTAGAAAGCATAAGGTACCAAGAATCACTCTCTC
This sequence comes from Plagodis dolabraria, assembly GCA_963854805.1. NCBI lineage: Eukaryota > Metazoa > Arthropoda > Insecta > Lepidoptera > Geometridae > Plagodis > Plagodis dolabraria. The sequence goes on along the minus strand of OY978445.1, from coordinate 9,633,356 downwards.
GAATAAAGTTAGGGGGAAATCGCCTCGAATCAGAAAAATGGGCCCATGCACCTACTTATCAAAGAAACAAGAAGATCTTCTTGTTAAATTGGATAAAATAAAATTGTGTTGTTTAATTGGATAAAACGTGTAGCAAAAGCGGGATACCCAGTTTCAAAAGGAATAATGCTCAATAATGTTCAAGAAATGGTTCAGGAGTTACGAAACAAAACGCCGTTTAAGAATGGGAAGCCGGGGCGAAAGTGGCTGCAATGTTTTTTGGGACGCCATCCTGAAACATCATTATGTCGGGATTCGAACAAAATCCCAGAAACAACTTTCCAATCAGAAACATGGTCAAGGGATGTTATGTCGCATCTACGGTAAATTAATGCACAGTCGGATACTACTCATTGTTCTATTCAATTTATTCAACTGACATTTTCTGATTCCATGTAGTAGGTAGAAGTGACCCTATTTTGATTTAACCGTATTATTTTTACAATGCATAACAATAATTGCTTTCATGGAACAGGAAAAACAAAAAAAATGTTTACCTAGAAATGGAACCAACTTCAACACTCTAAAGTGTGGAAACACTCTAAAGTGTGAAATAACTTGTTGAAGTCGGTACCATGATTGTTCAAAAGTACGTAATATCACAATATTTTGCGCATGACACCATTTTCGACAAGTTATTTCACACGTTTGAGTGTTGTAGTCGGTACTATTTTTAGGTAAGCATTTTTTTTCGCCGTTTTTAGTGTCTCTCGCTACTTACGTGATCGATTGGATTTCACCAGCAACGACTTTATCATCAACGTAGGAATAAACTTTTCAGTTAATGTAACTCAAAAACGGCTTGACCGATTTTGATGTAATTATATTTATTGAGAACCTCCTCTTCTTTTGAAGTTGGTTAAAATGTTTAAAATTGTTAGCGGAAATACATTTCGTAAAATATTGTTTGTATTAAAAAATATTGTTATGTTGTGATGTTTCCCTATTATCTGAGACATGAGCCTTAAAGATAACCTGTTGTAAAAAGGCATTTTCTAAGCGAGCGTGTACCGTGGTACTGCTTCGTCACTTAATATCAGCTGAGTCAAACGAAAGCCTTATAATAAATAAAAAATATTCATTATATATTGGTCGATTGATAAGTATTTATTTTTGAAAATAATAAATTATTAATTATAAATCATTTTTGTCCGTCACATGATGCAAATTGATTTCAGCGCCGTACATTGTAACATCCCGTCGCGGCAGGCCTGTCATGGTGATGGGCCCGTATAGGTTTAACAAGCGTACCGACGCGAAGGGACAGAGACAAGGGTGGACCTGCGTCAAAGTAAACAGGGGTTGTACAGCTGCTCTCGTCACCTTTGGTAACGAGATCATCAAAACTAAACCTCACAATCATTAACTCTATTCTGATCTAGGATGGCTTTATATTCAATAATGCAACACAATGTATGATATCATAGAATAGTAGCCTTCTTCTGGCTAATGATGATTCTGATACGATGCTTCTCTGTCAAGAACACAACGAGCGGCTGAGAATACTGAAACCGGTTAAACAACTTGTTGCTAATTCACAGGCAATTTAGGCTTTATCAATTATTTTGAAACTAACAAATGACATGAGGTAACTGACCTCGGATGTTGTTAAAAATTGATGTCAATTGGAATAAAATATATTTCACATTAAACATATTGAAATTTTCGAGAGATCCCATAAACTCAGCTCCCTAACATCTGTTTCGAAAATGAAATAAATTCATATGCTAGCAAGATCTATGTTAGACGAATGCAGGCCAATAAGATGTACGCCTTGTGTTCATTTATAAACTATTTGTTAAATTACTCGGACCAATATCTGAATTTAAACTAGTGTGATATAAGCACGTCATAAAGAAGGTTGACTAACGTATCATAAGACGAATACGCAGTTTAACACTAAAAAGAACAAAAAAGATTTTATATGAATGAATGTGCATGAGTAAGGCAATGACAATGTGTGAGTCTTTCTACTTAATCGTATATGACAGCTAATAGATCGGAGTGGAAGTATAACGAAAGCTTTGAGCTGCACCCACTTAGTATTTGATAAAGACAGAGAGAAGAAGAAGATACTTAGAATTTTGCTAACATTGTTTTGTATATACTGACGAATGTCGTTTTGAAACGTGAAATATGATACCTTAACAATATAATCAAGTCATATAATATTTTCAAATTACTTTATTAAAAATTATCATTCGTTACACACTTATTATTATTATAAAATTATTGCATATAAAAATTAAATAATATAAATACATTATTACTAAAACATTTTACAATACATATCATTAACCAGTACATGAATCCTGTGACAATGATTCATGTACTAACAGTCAAATCTGTCAGAGAATACTTTTAGGATGCTGCTAGGGCTGGCCCGAATCCTGCGCACCAGGGATGTGCATCGCTTGCGCATGGTGGCGTAAAAGCAGTCGACGTACCAATCTGCAAACATCCCTGATGTGCTACATCTCCGAGGCAACCCCATCACCGCCCTAAAAGCATTATTATATTGCACACGGAGGGCGCTGTACTGTTTTTGCGTATATAACACCCACAGGGCGCAAGTGTAGAAGGACGTACAAAATGCCTTGAAAAGAGTTATTTTAACGGCCCTCGAGCACCGAGCAAACCTGCGGGCTATCATATTATTAGCACTTACAGATAACGCTCTCCTAATATTTTCACCTACCAGGTCTAGAATTTTGAAAATATTTGGTACACCGTTTTAGTGATTTATCATGTACCATAGATATAATTCACTAACATCAATTCTAAAGCTGAGTTTTCTGAATTGAAATTAATTGTTTTGATTGTATGGTTCATTATTTATTGTTTGGGGCTCATGTGCGAAAACAATTAATGGATTCATTTAAACACAATTTGTTATTTGATATATAAACTCAGCTTAAGTGACATTTATTATCAATGAAGCATCCAAAAATTATTGCATAACAACCGGTAAAGTACCTTGGACTGAAAATACTAGTGTATTGCAAACAACTTGCAAAATAAGCCACTGAAAAAGGTTTGTCCATACAAAAGGCTGCTAAAACATATAAAATTAATTTTTCAACGAAGAAATGCCAGTCTCGGAGCAAGATTGACCGCTGGGTTCACTATGTGCAAATTCTAATATTTATAAGGATGGTTAATGAAGATTTATTTGTCGAATGGTTTTATCATTTTGCAACTCACGCAAAGCCCAACGAGGAAAAATTAGTTTAATCGACTATTGACAGTAAAAACATTCATATTTCACTTTCGGCTTTAAATTATTGCATTTAGTATATGCAATATTAAATTATTGCATAACATGCAACACATTGTGATGTTCTCTCAGACTCAGTTCCACCACAAACGTCACAGCCTAGCAATGACCCATTTTATAAGCCTAAAAGCCGCTTACGAACATGAATGCAATACATGAAGTCACATTAAACTAAAATATGTCACGATGACGTTCCAAGTTTAATTAAAAAACTTATGCTCAAGTTACTAGTTTCAAATTAGCTGAAACTGGATTCCGTGCCACGGGCATATTTCCCTTGAAATCAAATATAGTAACTGATCAAAATTTTTCTGGAGTTGAAATGTCACTATGCTTCTACAGACATTGATAACTAAATATAAAAACTTTGAACGAGTCATAATATTTTTATCATGGTATTGAACGATATTAAACATGATGGATCTAATGCGTATTTCTAAAAATCAGTTATTGCATTCTAACTTATAATTGAAGAAGGTATCCTTAATTGTTTCCTCATTTAAAATTGTATTTAATAGGAGAGTAGTAAAGTTTATTTGTTTCGCAAATTGCACGATTGGTGAGTAGGGTTTTTTGGTGTAGAGCCGGATCAGTTTGAGTTTCAAGGTTATAAAAGTGTCATTATTTGAGGTTTAAGCAACCGTTTTTAAATATAAATTATACTTGGAGTATTTAGTCACAGCAAAGTCACTATGGGTGTGACGATAAGCGAAGCAAGGAAGATCATTACGCCACTGTAACCATGTTAAATAACTTTCTAATAATTTTAATCTGTTTATATAAACAGTATAAGTAATTTTTTGGGGAAAATTATGATTTAAGAGATTAAGAGAAAAGATTAAGTTAAGATTAAATATGTAAAATGTGAGAGAAGATGAAGTAAGGTTAAGATTAAAATTAACATTATAATTTTATGTCATTATGCTTTTATAATATAATTCTACAAAATATTATGCATGGTTATTGTTATGGTATCTATAGTAATAAGAAAAAATATGGCAAAACATTTGTGTGTTATTATTATTATGTTTATACATAATTAGAATACTTAAAATTATGGTACAACATCATAATATATTTTTTGTAAGGCCATAGTGACGCGTTAATAATTACGCAAGTTAATTAATCATCTGAAAGCGAACCAAGCATTGTGCTTTAACTTTCTTTAAAAACTGCATTTCTATAAGAAATTTAATATTTTTTTATAATGAAGAATGGGTTGTGATTGTACATGCATATAAAAAAATACGTGACGTTTTGGCGGACGGCTACTAAATGACGTCATATTAAAGCGCTTCTCGCACTCACTATGGCATTTCTTTCACTACCGAACGCCATCAGTGCGTAGTCACACCAAGTACAACACGTTAATGTATTACCTAATGTTTTAAAGATGAGTAAAAAATATGAATGAATAAATGCATAATTTTATGGGAAATCCGCACTGCGCCAGCTGTGTGAAGTCACTCGCAGCGATGGATACGTGTGCTGCTGCCGGCGCGCCTATTAATTTCAAATTTCGTATCCTGCAGCTATTTTTAAAGTCAGTATCAAGTAACTGACGTATCAAAATAATTTTCCACATTTTTTTTTGGTAAATACAATGTTTAATAGAATTAATAGAGGTAGCTAGAATTTATGAATAAGGAATAGTAAGAAGGAAAAGTGGCACTTTCATTATACATGTTTGTATAGCCGAGAATTTTGTGGTATATTGTATTTTTTTATATTTTCAGTTCCATTTTTCTCCGTGTCTAGTCATGGCAAACCTATGCTAATTCTAGCTAACTATACTTATACCAGACAGAGAATGAATGGTTCTAAAGTCCGATGGATCTGCTCAAAGGGCCGTAAGTGTCTCGCCACTGTGACTACCATAGAAGACCAAGTTGTAAAGATCACTAGCTCACACATACATCCTCCAAGTCTTGTCTCCAACTCAATGAATAAAAATGTCGAGGGCATAATATCATCATGGAATATGCAGATGAAAAAATTGGTCCAATAAATTTTAATAATGTGTGTTCTACTCTACGTATATATTTTCAAAAATCCTATCTATACAGACAAACAACTTCGCCATTTTGTTATACACACGATATTTGGAGTTTGTTATAAATTGTGTTAACGATGCGACGTGACAACGTGATTAGGGTGTTGCTGCACGTTTGGTACACCACAGGGCTAAAACAGCCCTTTAACTCCCACAATAACTGGAAAAAGGTTATCGTACTGTTAAGCACTCCGAAGGATGTTTGCCGTCATGTAGGTGGATGGCCCAGAAATGAAAAACTTTTATAACAATATCTTCATGCTGATGTGCAAAAGAAGTATTGTACCGATTCCACATCAGAAATAAGATCATCATGGAAGAAAAAATCATAAACATCGCCGTTGATTATTTTGCTTTGCTAAATCACGCTGATTTAAGTACGTCCAGGAATGAAGTTTGATAACCACTCTCATCAAAATGTATGTATGATTATAATGTAATATAAAGTGCTTAGATGACACTGTTTGGTTACAAATACCTTTATTATTCTGTAAAACTAGAGATAAAATTTTAAATTACTTAATTTTGTGTAGTTATACCAATTTTAAGAGTGAAACTATAACTACCTATTTGGCAAAGTGAGTAACTTAATCAAGAGTAAAAATTATTTTTAAATAATACTAGAAATAAATCAACACTTTCCGAACTCGCCCTTCAGCTCAAGAACGCAGTGTTTTTTTTAAATTAAATATTAGGTTTCAAAATGTATTAAGTAATTAAGTGTATTTTAAGGTCCACAATTCTTTACAACAAGTCGTGGAAAAACAAGGCTGAAATTAGCCGGCTATAATTATACAAAGCAGGATTGTAAAGGAATGAGGACACGTTGGACCTGATCCAAATCCAGCCAAAATTGTAGAGCTTCCATCAGAACCTACGGCATGGAAATTATTAAAGCTAATTATATTCATTCACATCCGAACTATTATAATTCTTATAATGTTTGATATCATAGAAACTATATTCTGATCAAGATATTTATAGCTTTACTTTTATTTAATTACATTTCTAGGTAATATCTGGTTTTTATTGTTACACCCTTATGTTGTATTTATAGCTCCGAACAAGCAGACTAAGAATCTGGCAAGATAAAACAACATCCAGAAACACAACTCATCGTCATTATCTTCAACAGCTATAACCCCCACCGTTGAACAAAACATTCAAGTGAATAAAATCTACTTAAGGAGGTGGCTAGATAATCAAACATTTGCAATAAATCCTATGAGATAAAGCTTGAGATTTATCTAATGGTGAATTTTTTTTCAAACTATAGTCAATGATTTAAAAATAAATTCGTACTTACCTACTGAGAACTGGCTTTACAAAATCTACTTACCATTTACAAATAAAATAAATGTTACTATTTAAAGAAAGTGCCATAGGCTTAGCATGGATTACTTACATAGTTTTCCTGTATAGTCGGTTTTATTGAATTTAATTTTATATGTATGTAGAATATGTTGTATGGTCGAAGTCTTCAATAAACTATTTTAAGGTCATGAAATTCATTTCGTGATGATAAAATAATTGTTAGAATATAAACATTTTTTGTAATCCAATTAAAAAAAAATGTAGCTCCTTTGTTTTTATTCCATCCTTCCTTAATATACTCTGTTATGCTGTTGAAGAATTGAATAAAAATGTATATATAAGTAGTGAAAATATTTCAGTGACATAAGTGATGCAAGCATCTGGAAAGGCAAGAGCAATACTGAACAATTATACGTATTACTGTGAGAGGCAAACTAAAAGTGCCAGTAAGTGGCAATGCACGTGGTATCCAAAATGTAAAGCGCGTTTCTTTCTAACGCTGGAAGGAGATATGATAAAGGCATTTGAAGAACACACTCATGCAGCTCCAAACTATGCGATTGTTAATGGGATCTATGTTAAATTATGATTTTATATTTTAATAGAATAGATAAATATTTTATGAATGATAAGGCGAAAGCCCACCTTCCGGTATTTTACCTTTAGTCGCCTCTTACGATACCTACAGGTAGCAATGACATGATAGCTCGGCACCCCACGGGGCGAGTTAGCCAAACCTCGAAAAATTTGATCTGAAACTAACCAGCGAAGTCCAATTTTGTAGTACCAAGTAACCATGGGTGCGGAGCCAAATTGCCGTAAAACATAAAAAAAAGCAGTTGAATTTTAAAAACTAGTTAGAAATGCTGTTGGAAACTTTCGACAATATTTAATTGTTATTTTAAATATTAAATTTTATTGGATTACTGTAAAGTTACTCTAATGCCCCAAACTTACTACCGGAGCAGAAATATCGTCGACTTCTAGAAACAAATCAACTTATTTACGACGATTATTATACAATTTTATATTTATCTCTTACTGAACTGTATATTAAAATATTTAACCAAATATAAGTATATATTAGAACCGAAGCTACCTTTACACCTTACGTGAAAGGAAAATATGTAGCAGTATTAAATGGTTACTCCTTCAATTGTGATCGAAAGTTCAATGTGTGGCGAAGCACGGCTGGTGGGAGAGGGAAATGTAAGGCACGATTCACATCTCTATCAGAAGGTACACGACACGTCACCAAAGCTATTGAGAACACAATTACAAACCTCCTAAATACAGAATAATAAATGGCGTTTATCATAAGTTGAATGTAAACGAACTAGAGTAAACATGTTGATTTAAATACTGATAATATCATGTAATGACAAACTTCTGTTAGGAGTAGGTATCATTATCTAGTCGACGCTTATACGTTTATTTTTATGTATGACCACATATCACTTTACAGGATCACCTGAGTCTTGATGTTTATTTTTTGTTGAGGAAAGTATACCTGATTTTTTATCAACTTCAATCGAGTAGTTTGTCATTACTAAATAAACAGAAAAAAATTAAGTATATTGGTATCTGTCTATAAATGGATAACTTAATAATTCCATATACTGCCGGTGGTGACCAACATCGTGTGCGAATTGATTAATGGACCCTGTACGCAGCATGGCTCACTGAAAAGACTGAATTATCTTCTAACACTGAATACTTCAATAAAATATACTTAATATGTTTCTTCGAAGACAGCATAGTGGAAGTTTTGGAAGTCATACCATGCAAATATGAGCACAGTATGTTAAAATTAGTATGTCACCGACTTCAATAAGTCACTCTGTAAAATGTCAGTTACATCGTCTGTTTTTATTGATTTTCTGATAAGAGTAAATATTACATTAACTTAGTGATTTCCGAATGCATCGGCAAACGTAAAAAGGTAAACAATCACCTTGAAATTTAGCATCACAATAAGGGTCAATTCGTCCAAGAATCTATAACTAAGCGCGGATATGTAGGTATATCTAACATTATGGCTATCGATATAGGTTTTTTATATCATTGCTCTTGACACAATTGGCAATGATTCAAAAACTTGTGACGATTTAGGAAAAAACACAACGTGGTGCTCCTAAAAATCAAACAATGTTGTACCGGCGCTCATTGAGCTGTCTTATTATCTAATTCGTATGGTAACGAAAATGATCTTCATTTTGAAAGTCGAACTTCAGAACGGGCATCGTTTACAAAGGAAAACATCAAAGGATATTAACTTTTGTACCCGTATGTTATTTAAAATTATTGATTTGTGTTATGGTGTGTCATCAAACGGGTAACCATTGTAATTATTGTATTGTTTTTTTTTAGATTTTAAGTTCTTCAAATCTCAAACCGACAACCCACGTCTGCTCTACAAAGGTTATACATACTCACTAATAAAGGATAGAAGATCAAATGTTTTGACACATTGGAGGTGTTCAAGTCACTGCAACAAAGGATGTAAAGCGAGGCTCACACTGTCAAATAATGCATCTATAGTGAAAGCTAATACGGACCATTCGCATCCTTCAGCAAAATTTATCGTTAAAGGTGACCGCTTCGTCAGGATATAGATTTTTTTTTTTTTACGACCGCTAATGTACAAATGCTTTTGACATGTCTATTATATGTTTGTGTGTGTGCGTGCTAGCAAGTAGGTATATGTAGATATTTTGTGTAAATTCATTGTGAAATACTATACTATTATTTATCCCCTATTGCACCTCCCCATATTTTGCCGTGGGTGTAGTAAGACACCGACCGTCGTCGCGACAAAGGGAAAATACCCTGTGCGCAGCAGCGCCTTCTGAAGTATCGTCACCAGTAGTAACTGCAATCTCCAGTGAACGATGGGCGTGTCAGTCATGTGATGATGATGATGATTGTGAAATAATGGTATAAAAAAGTGCAGAGAAGTAGGTGTGAAGGGAAGTAATAAAGCTGTTAAATATATACCTAAGTGATACCAATAAACACTCTAAGAAAGGTTATTATACCGCGCACAATCATTAGATGATGTTGATTTTATGTGAAGAAAAACTTACCGCGAACAAATAATCTTGGGTCCAGATTATTTATATTCCTTATAACTCTCCATGTTGGCATTTTTTCATTCAGTTCAGTATCTTTAGCGCACTGATTTGACTAGGCTTGTATGTATTACCAATTTTTCGATTGACAATTAAAAAATAAATATATAAATATATTTGTGTCTTTTTTATTCTGAGCTCTCAATATTTATTGATTAAATGTAAACAAAAAAAAGTTTCATGTCATGCATAAAGTTATTCTTTAATTCATTCATTCATAAATTTGACACAGTATCTATTCTGCTTATCTTATCTGTAAAACTGCATATTGTCTTTGCCTCTGCGTCAAGAACATTGTGTTAGAAAGGCATTATCATTAGAATAATATGTTTTTTTCTAAACAATAACATTTCTGAGGAACACTGATACATATTAGTTACTTTATTCATATAATTACGGAATAATATAGCCGTGATGGTGATCAGGGTGATCCTCTGGGACCAGCCATTTTTAGCCTTGCGATCCACTCAATAATTCAACGTCTCCAATCAAAACTTAACGTTTGGTATTTGGATGACGGAACCTTAGGAGGCGATGCGAACACGGTTTTGGATGACTTGCGAGTACTTATAGACGATTTTAGTGTTATTGGCCTTGAACTAAATTTTTCTAAATGTGAACTTTTTGTTTGTGATACTTGTCCGGATAAAGTTTCGATTATTGAAAAATTCAACTTACTTGCGCCTAATATAAAATTAGTAGAAAAAAGTTCGCTTCGTCTTTTGGGTTCACCGATTCTTAACGAATCTTTATCATCATTTGTCGAAGAACAAATTCAAAAGTTTAGAAATGCTTCTAGCAGATTATCCAAAATTAACGCCCATATGGCTTTTACAATTATAAGATTTTGCCTTTTCGTTCCTAAATTTACATACTATTTAAGATGTTGTCAGCTGTGGCAACACAGTGAGCTTTTGTTAAGCTTAGACAACTTAGTAAAAGATACGTTAGTGTCGGTTTTGAATGTTGAGATGGATGATAGGGCTTGGGTGCAAGCTTCCCTCCCTGTGAGGTTGGGGGGCATAGGGATACGCAAAATTTCTAGTGTGGCATTACCAGCTTTTTTGTCTTCTGTACACAGTACACACAAATTAGTAGAAAAATTCTTGCACGATCTTTAGGCTCTTTCGATGTAGCATATCTGGCTGAGGCCAAAAACACATGGAGACTGGCTTGTCCAAATACTGAATTCCCAAAAATGTTGTCATCTCAGAAACAGTGGGATCGGCCCCTATGCGAGCTAACACGGAAAGATCTTTTAAATACGTGTTCTAGCATCGCAGATCGTGCTCCTATTCTCGCTGTTTCTGTGTGGGAATCCGGTCTTTGGTTACAGGCCATTCCTTCTTACAAAACTGGTAGCCTTATAGATCCATCCGCTTTTCGTCTAGCTATTAGCTTACGCTTGGGTGCAAGGTGTTGTGTTGCACATCACTGCCAATGTGGTACTGCAGTTGATCAACTCGGTCACCATGGCCTCTCCTGCTCTCGAAGTGCTGGTCGAATTTCCCGCCACGCCAGCCTTAACGATATCATTCGCCGGGCTTTTACCAGCGCCAATGTTCCAGCTATTCTCGAACCGAATGGTCTGATGCGTGACGATGGTAAAAGACCTGACGGCATGACTCTGGTTCCGTGGAAGTTAGGACGGCCCTTAGTGTGGGACGCTACGTGCGTGGACACTTTAGCGCCGTCACATCTTTCTGAAACCAACGTGAGGGCTGGCGCTGCGGCTACTTCGGCGGAGCAACTCAAGCGGCGCAAATATGCTAACCTCGGTATGGGTTACATATTTGAGCCGTTTGGTGTAGAGACGTTGGGTCCGTGGGGACCGGGAGCTCATCGTATTTTCCAAAACCTATCTGAGCGCTTGGTCGATGCGACGCGTGATCAAAATGCTGGCACATATTTGGCTCAACGAATAAGCATTGCAATTCAACGGGGCAATGCTGCCAGCATGCTGGGCACGCTGCCAACTGGGAGTGGGCTGGAGCATTTGGACTGCCTATGAGTCTGCTATGACTTATAGGTGTCTAAATGCTTTTATTGTAGTAGCTGTAGTGTTGTATATAGTTCATAGAATTTTGTTTAATAAAGGCATACCGCCGGTAAAAAAAAAAAAAAAAAAAAAAAACACTACACGTCTGCCAAATTTAGTGGGAAATATAAAGAAATAAAAATCATAAAATTTGGTACTTCGTGTTACATAGCAATCAAGTGATCCGTTGGTGAATATAAAAAATGCATCATGCGACATATCAGATAAAAAGGGCTCATACTATAGACATTTATATTTTTATTGTAAATAATCGGGACTATACTTAGAAACTGATACAAAATGTTCATGATAATTAATAATAAATACATTTTAAACAAAGTATATAAGTAGACCTTTAGTTACAATACGGAACTCTTCTCTACATGAGTCCGACTAGCAATGGACTGGTATTAAGAAATGTATTTAAGATCTAGTTAAATTTGGATTTTTTTTTCGTCTGTTGCATAGTTTAATCTTGCAGAACTAGCGCATTAAGAGAATTATAATTTCAACTCTTTCTGATGTGTAATAATAATGTACTTACAGATTATACCGGGTACCCATCCCTCAATGATTCCGACATGGAGTTCATACCTACTGCGACCAAATGTATGCTACGTTTGGGGAATCATACATTCTGGTGCGCACGATTGTTCGCAGACAAGCCTTGCAGATGGTACTGTTCGAAAAGGAAGAGAGGACATTGCTCTGTTGTTGCGCACACCATAGGCCAAAAGTTGATAGCTATAGTAGGGGAACATAACCACCCTTGTACGAGTACTCAGTTATGTTAATTTACTTGCAAAGCAAGGAAGAGAGGAGGCGATATTTATTCGCATACAAATTGCCGAGGTAGGGAACTGCATCGTGCTCCGCTCAAGTTGGCCTGTGTATGAATACACGTCCTATCTTCATTACCCTATCCTTTGATGGATATTGACTCAAACTGCCTCACATGTGCTTATAACGCCAGAAGTATCTCATGTACCAGATGTGATGCAATCACTAAGCGTGGAGCTGCCGTCGTCGTATATAAACGTCGTATACCAAACGGAGGCTTTACTTTAATTCTGACGTTCTAAAATAAATCTGTAGGTCCCATGCAAAAGTTTGTGTAAATTATGTATGTACGTTCTCATTTCCTTGTATCAGCTTACTCTTTCAGTCTTCTAGTTATAAATAAATGAACTACCATTCACAATAGTTTTATATACCTTAGGTATAATATGATATATTTTTTTCAAACAAGCATAAGTTTGTCGTAATTAAATCGGCTTTGTTAGTCTGTGCGTTAGTCAAGAGATTAAATGTTTTTCTTTTATTTCACAGCCATGTTAAGTTACTTGATAGCGCGTACCTTTACGCGAGGCTCATCAATTTACTATCCTAAACAAAAGCTTGTTAGCGTGTTAAACTTGATTCGCAATGGATACCAGTTCCACAAACTAAAGCTACACTATACACTATACAGCTACAGTCATGTTTTTTTGCCGTTTTAAATTTGACTGTAAACGTGGTTTTAACGTGATTGTATGGAGTTAAGAAAGTAAGAGAGCGGATTATACTGGCAACGTCGTACTACATTTTATCAGATAAACCAAACCCAAAATGTTAAACCTTAATTATAATTGGTCGCGTTTTTTAGTAATCACAATGATTATTCATAAGATTAAATCGCACCTCCAGTCGTAAACTGGCTCAATCCAAAATTTTGGTGAATTGAGTTAAATATGCAGAATGACTCAAAAAAGCGCGCTCTATCACCCAGTTAATCAGATACTGCCCCAATAAAGCTAGAAAAGGAAAAACGCAACCTTGAGTCCCTTTTTTAATGACGAGTCCGGAGCCTTTTGTCAATACGATAGTGACGTATTTAGTATTGCGTAACGAGTGGTTGCAGTCAGACACCGAGAACATAGTGCGAAAGTGGCATTAACCTCAATGCGTTACTATGGAACAAATGTTGGGGTAACTTTACTGCGTTAATTTCAACCGTAAAACGACCGAAGTTTGTTTTGAGTCACTTAACAACTGCAATATCAAGAAATAAAGGGAACTATTTGTAATTATGTCATCCAATCAAACGTATTTTTAGGAATTGAACAGACCTATTTGTTTAAAGGTCAGAAGTAAAAAAAAATATTTTATTAATTAAGTGACTCTTTGTCGGCAATTTTTTTTCAGCGTCGATTTAATCCACTATTTTTTAATACTTTCAAATAATTTTTTATTTGAATCAGTAGTCCTTAAACCATTTATTCTGTAAAATTGTGAATTTTTAAAATAGCTCTTCATTTTATAAAGTTATAGTGTGATTTACCAAAAACTGTCGAGGACCGAAACACGTTTTCATCATTTCCCAAAAAACATGAATTTTGGATTAAGCCAGTTTACGAATGGAGGTGCGAAATGTATAGCTACACAACCAGTACAAAACGAAACGCATAATTTCATTATATTTCAATTTGGTCGGTTAGCAAATTATCAGTCTGATATTAAATATCTAATGATTGAAACCTTGTCTTTATAAGATATCAGTATCAAAAGCTGATCGACTAGACTCACTTCACATTCAGCAACCGACAGTCACTACCTCAGGAGTAGAGATAGCGGTAAAAACCAATCAGACATGAATGATATACATACAAAATTCCAGTAATTACGTGTTTTAAGCATTTTCCTTTAATATTTCAGCTACATACGAGTATATGAAATCGAAACAAGGAAAGCCGTTGCTAAGCATTAATTGATACACGTTTAGAATTCAATCGAGGAATGGTGAAAAGTTAAGGTGGATATGTTCTACTCATAGGTATTGCCGCGCAGTTGTTCATACTTATGAGGGCATGATTTTGAAGATCAAAAACGAACATGAGCATTAATTTATCACAATACATTCGAGTATAATGTTACTTGGTTGTCAGTAATGGCTATATTATATGTGTGTCTTTTCCTTGTATAAAAAATAAGATTTATTGAATAAATACAAAACTTAGATGCTTACAATGGCTGTAGCATTTGTAAAATTATATATATATATATATATATATACATATATTATATATATATATAACTTATAGGCATGTGCGGGATCCAACGCGTCATACACACCTATAGCCGGGGCATGCTCTGACCGACTGAGCTGACATGAAAATGACTCATTACCCATATTCCTTGTGTTTTTTTTTCGTTCTTTAACCAGCGTATGGGGATGGAGCGACACCTATAGTTCAACTTACGATTACATCATACGACACCCACGGGTAGTGATGGGGGTTGGGTGACATTCTATCCCGGCACCCCACGGGCAAAGTATTAATTTTGACTAAATATAAAAGTCGGAATGTCTGATATGGTTATTATTCGATGACTTTAATATGTTTCTTTTTATCAAAGCTGTGGATGCTCATTATTTTTTTTCTAGTCAACAAATGTCATATCAATGACATTATAGTTATTTATTGTTACCATTATATATTTTTCATATTAAACAATATATTTTGGACTACATAAGATATAAATTAGATAGTATTTAAATTATAAAAACTTACGCTAATGTTATATGTTTTATAATTAAATAAATCGTGACCCGTAGTCTATCATTGATCGCTCACAAGAAATGGTCTAATGTTTGTCATTGAAATCTTTAGGTCCTGTGTTCGATCTCCAAACTTTCGGTTTTTTCTGACAAATGGATTTTCTGCAGCAGTCCGGTGCCTAGAAAAGTGGCCGGTAGATGGCTCGGGTGAGGCACCCCTTGAAGTATTTCATTGTCATTATTGTATTTATGGCAAATATTTGCAATGCAAATTTAAGAAGTTGCATTTTAAAAATCAAATGTACCTACCTGCTTGCACTATTTATTGTTTTAGCTTTGTCTATGTCAAATTCTTCTTCAAAAGAAGGTTATGTCATTTCAACATTATACAAACAACAAACAATGAGGTTAAATTAAAACTTAACATAAAAAAAATGTACTTGTAACAAGGTGTATGGTCATCTTACTAAAGCTTCATCATGTTGCTAAGGCATATGAAAAAAATTAAATGCCAAGAGAGATAAAATGACCCAGTATGTTCACAACTTATTTTTAAGGGCCCTTGAAGTTGTGAACATACTGGGTAATTTTATCTTTCTTGGCATTTGATTTTTTTTTATTCCATTCAAAGATCTAACGATAGTAAATGTTCCCATACTAAATTGGCCTTACTATCAGCTTAGCACACAAAAAAAATGAATGATCTACCGCAATAATTCACGTCACCATAAATCAAAATCTCATCGTACTCGGCAATAGGAGAAAAATTTAAAAAAAGGTCATATCTCCGAAAATTAGAAAAAATCGCGGAACAAACATGGCGGTGATTCAGATAGGTCCTTTACCTCCCAGCTTCAGTGTATCACTACTTCTTGGGCCACCCTGTATACAATAAAAGGTACACTGAGACTTTTTTCATATTATAAAACGTATCAAAATAACGGTCTAATTTTTTTTTTTTCGTCTCTTAATTGAGTCTGTGTGTATGTATGTAATGTGCGGACGTATTAACACAATTCAAAGATTAAATTGCCCATGTGCCTAACTTACAGGGCTTATGTTCTGTCTATCTCGGAAGGGAAACGTTATGGTCAAAAGTGGTGCTTACCAGTTCAGCAAAAACTATTCTAATGGCAGCAGGGTGAGATGGCAATGTTCCAGCAGGAGCACTAACGGTTGTAAGGCTTATTTAATAAGTTACGATAATAACTTTATAAAGATAAATAATAACCATAATCATTGACTCTAAATTTGTAAATAAAATTTACATTCCTCTCAACTTGTACTTGGTCTAACATGGCAGTGCTGTATTGAGTATTTGCTAGGTTGGGTTTTTATCATATTTAAGGTACAGTCAAGAATAAATTAATTTAGTTATGTAGTGTCTCGTAATAGCCCAAAAGCAATAAAAAGAAAGATATGAAAAGCATTCATATGCAGTAAATCAGAAATTTTATATTTTAAAATGATATTGTTTTTCTCATTTCATCCATTAACGGCTTCTTAATATCGTAGAGCTTACTCGATCGTTTCTTTTATTGTTTAAATGTTATATTTTTCACGCCGATTGATCAATTAAAACAATTTATGTCCCGATTCCATGTTATTTGTGCGGTTTCCCACGTTTTCTGTTTATAAATTATTTAATAATTTAAGACTTAACTACTTTAAGGGTAATACTACATAAGCAATATTATACGAGTAATACAAATATCATGTGCTTAATTTATTATGTTGGTTATGATTTTTTGTTAAATTAGGAAAATCATATATATATATATTAGACCTACTTAATGCCCTCGCAGTAAAGTAATGGTAAATTTCAAGAGGGTATTTTTCATTTTTATTTGTTATGACTTCATCTGAATGGTTTTTTTTTTTGAGATATTGTCTATCGTTTAAGTCGAGGCAGTCAAAAATAATTCCCACGCTAGCTCCGCCCATGCGGCGCAACGATCCCCGCTGCACCGATCGACGCGATGTGCAGCGGCGCACGCGTCTCGCTTAAAAAAACATTTTGTGTACTTCATATTAGATTCGCGACCACAGATACCATTGAGACGATTTCAACTTTTTTTATAATCTTATTCACGTGACGAATTTCGATACATAAAGTAACTTTGTATATACTGCAATTGATGTCACGTTTTTATTTTTATCAACATTACTAATATTTCTTAGTAAGAAATTGATTATTTGATTTTCTTTTCAAAATTATCCTTACGGTCGACAGTAGCTCATAAAACTAAAGCCAAAAGTTTTACTTTTTACAATATGATAATGTCTGCTCGACTTTATTGGCATATATTATTATGTATGTATTGGTATATATATTATACATATTTAACTGACTTCCCAAAAGAAAGATGGTTCCTAAATTGACTTGTCTATTATTTATTTTATGTATGACCACACATAACTTTTTTACTGAACCTTACAATCTTGAATATTATTTTGTTGCTAGTACAGTTTAACTCTTAATTGGTTTCATTTTAATTTCATCAACATCGGTCGAACGGTTTGCCAGTTACAGTCAACTTACTAAAAGTAATTTGCCAAAATGCCTTGACAATCGCAGTGCTTCTAGCAACTAATGTAAGTGGCAACTGTGAATATAGATGAAAGTTATTGTTAACCAGTGATAAAATCTATAAATAATATGTGAATAATAATCTCTCTTGAAAAGTCTGTAGTCATCAGTATATCAAATAACCTGTCGACGTCATAAGCACAAAATTGAGATCATATTGAACCGATATCAATGAGTTATTCCAGTCTTTTTAATTTAAAAAAATGTTTTCAAGTTGTTTATTTTTAATTTTCTTTGCTATGTTGTTGTGTCGCAATTTCTGTGTTTATAGAGAAAACGTATTGCACCAAACCAACAACATTTTGAAAACGTATTGAGCCAAAGTGAGACGTGGGTCGGAATATGATGATGGTACATAACAGCCCAAACGGCACGATATATATTGATAAATGGGGTGTTTTTAAATACTCCGTAGTAACGAAAGTGATTTCTACTGATTAAACTACCTATAAAAATTTCATTACCCCTTCGCATCCGCGTGGACGATAATTTATGAATGAATCAACATTGTTCTCAGTATCTTGGAATGCGATTAATCAGATAACACATCATTAGAATAAAGTAAAATATCATCAAATTGAATGAGCATAATATTATATTCGGTGAATATGGGTACAATTGACCTGAATTAAATGGATTTGATTTGATTAAATATGACCATTCATAATACCATGACTCGTCATACAAATATGAATTATAGTTTTTCATAACTGTGCTACTGTACACGTTTCCATAATAAAATAAAGTAGGTTGTTTTTTTTTATGGCTATCATATAATTTTTAACTATTAATTACTAATGTTGAAAATATGTTCGTATACATCCTAGTACTTTTTATTTTTCAGTTACAGTGGTAAACAGAATGGTGTTATTTTACTTCCACTCTGCTTTTAGATACCAACTATGGTAAAAATTAGACCAACCAGATATAAGTAGATCTAGCCACTTCTAAACAGCAGGATAAGATTTTTTTACCAAACTTGCAGAAGAGTGTATATATGCAATTGTAAGGGGTTTAATTATTGGGATATTTAATAAAAAACACACGACTGCAGAAACATTGTAGAGAACATGTTATACAGGCTTCTTTTAATGCAACATAGCAGACAAGTGAGACAGTGAGTGGCACTGGAACAGGTGACTAAATTAGACATTAAAATAAAAACAGTGTATTCTTAGATTGTTAGTAAGTGGACTATCATAATACAGATATTCGTGGATAGTCTACAGAGGTTATAGACACATTAAGTTAAGATGTATATGAATTAACAAAAATCATTTATGAAATAAAAAATATATAGTTTTCCATTTATACAATTTTAATGAAATGCAAAAGTGTGCGTGAGAAATAACGAGTATCGGAAACGGAAAGTCAAGTTTGCAGTCCCTCCGATCGTCACCCCGTGACCACGATCACTGCAAAGTGTTTGAAACGTCATGACAAAAATAATGATAAATATACGCGATTTAAACCGTTTAATGTTGTTTAATTACTATTCGTAACAAACACTAAAACCTAAGACAATATTAAGTTAAGTCTTCTTTTTACGGTGGGAGGAGGTACTGAAGCATTTGCACTTTGATGTTGCAAGTCTCCCTTGACAGCCTCCTCTTGATTTTTTCTTTTTATAGAAGTTTCCACATATTCTTGATCCCGGATCATTCTTTTCTTTGAGTGGCGGGGATTGACCAGCTTGGGCAGAAGGCAGTCCATCATATAGAATGTGATTAGTTTTGTCTCAATTTTTTCCCTCCAAAATTTTTCTTCTTTTTGTAGAATTTCTATTTTTGATTTGTTGTCTCCATACTACACGGCAAATAAGCATTAGTTATATTACAAATGTGCATTTAGCCGAGTTTGATGATACCAATCAGATTTTTGATTGATATATACCTGCAAAAAATATAATTATACATTTTACAGACATTCAGTTACCTGAAGCCTTCAGAAAAGCAACTGTACATATCTGTTTGTCCGACAATCAATTTCGCACAATTTGTTAGAATGTGTAGATAGAATTTGTTAGTTCGTATACGAGTGCCAAGTAAGGATAAATGTCGAGAGAGCAGTCGAATGACACCTGTCAAAAATCCAAAATGGCGATTTCAAGACGGCTACCATACAAACTGCTCCGCCCCTGCTGAAGTTCGGCCTTCAGAAAGGGGGTGTTGGGAATATTAATAAATGAATTTAAATACATATATTCAGATAATTTGCACGTCAGATTTTTTGCACGTCAAGAGTACAACATCGGTAGTATATAAAATATTTCCTTTACGAAATTTCCTGTGAATAAAATGTGCAAATTTAGCAATACTTTATTCAAAGAATTACTCACTTATTTTCATGTATTGGAAGAACACAGTCTAAACTTATTATATGAGATGGCGACTCCGACAGTTTTCCCTGTCCGAGTGATCTCAGACTTCGACTGATTTGTTATTTTTTTCATGAGAAAGAAGGTGCATTTTATGAGCACAGTCAATTATTCAACTCTATTTATGTATAAATCGATACTTATATGTACATGTCTAAGTGATAAAATGTATATTTATAAGTACCTATGCAGGTGACTTTGTATATAATATCTTGAATATATACCTACTTGCCTGATTCTGAATATTCTTTCATTGATATAAATCTACATCTAGTCTTGAGGGACATAAACAATGTTTGATGTTTTATTGCGATATAGGTACCTACCCACCAAACTAAATGCTTTGATTTGCTACGCTTTTGTTATTATTATTTAGCAACGCTCAACTCCATTTACGGTTGAACGGCAGCTGTACTTTAGAGCCAGATAATTTTACTTTATACCTGTTCGGCACCTTCAACCACATCACTTACCATCAGGTGAGACCATAATTATACATATACCAGATATTATTATACTACCCTACTAATCATACTTAGATTAGTACGACATATAGTTATTTTATAGCTCCATTACAGTACTAAGGGAACCTAGTTGGTATAGAATCTCTTAGTTCGGTAGAGATAGTACTTATGTTTCATGAATAGAATAAACACCAAAACACAAACGATTATTAAATTTGCATGGGTACAATAGGTAAAAAAAAAAAGAAATATTAATTTCATTTCTTTTGCCTCTCTCATAATTCTTGCAAAGTCTTTGTATCGACTCTTCTGCATCCTTTTTTATTTTGTTGGTTATCTTTATTTCCCATATTGATATACTCGTACCTACCAAGATACGTATTTATAATGCAGAGGTGATAGCGCGCGAGCGATAGGTCCACGTCCAACGGCGCACAGCGCGGCACTGAAGGACAGCTCTTATGCATTAAATTTTATTTCGTAATCGTAAGCTAATAAGGTTGAATATCGAATCTTCCGACTGACCGTAATCCTGCACAGAACTAAAGGTCGTAAGTCTAAAACACAGTTTAATTTTTTATGAGAATACTAATTACTCTAGGTAAATTTTACTTATACAGCGGATAATAAACTACATTTCCTTTCTATGTGTATTTATTATTGATATGTAACTGATGTAGTTTCCCAGAAAAATCCAATAATTTAAAGAAAAGGCTTCATTTTAAAAAATTAAAACTATCGAGTAAATTTCTTTCAAATGTGTTCCTGTCTGGACAACGGATAGAAAAAGGTTTGAAAAATCAAATATTTGAGTTATCGTGTCGATTTCATATTTAAGTTGCTTAAAAAATCTAGTCGAATGAGAGTATTTTTTCCGCAGCCTCGTCTTAAAGTCTAGAGAAAGGATTGCAAGAGAAATTATGCTCGTAAGATATTATAAACTGTGATGGAGGATTAAACGTAGGAAATAACATTTTGATAAAATGTGAATGAAGATCTTGACGAGAGCAGAGAGTTCATTATCAACAGCCATGATGTCGTCGTTGCCATGCTCCTAAAGCTTGGCAGGCGTCTTAGATGTAAGATGGCACTTCTGCCTACCTTAATATTCTAAGAAAACATTAAATCAATATTTTAAACACACAACTGGATAGAAACTGAGTCAGAAACTAATATAATAAAACACTTTAATATACAGGTGTATTTTTTAGTGTTTTTTATATTACTTTATTTTCTTGAAATATTTTTAAAACTATTTATTATTATTTCGTAATGAATGAACTTACTGCAGTTGGCTTGAAGCAGTGATGGCTCAGTGGCATTGGCTATGGACTGCCGCGCAGCATGTCCATGGTTCGAATCGCGCCGCGGGCTTGAGCTTCACCGCATGGGGTAGGGCATTTTGCGAATGCCCACTGGCTAGCGACCACCCTCAAGTAGAAAATCTGTCGTAGGAAACAGTGTGTTCCGGCAGCAGTTCTTGAGAGCCAGTAATTCTAGGTTAAGCCTGTTAACACCTTCGACCACATCATCACTTACCATCGGGTGAGATAGTGGTCAAAGGCTTACCTATAAGCAATAAAAAAATTAAAAAATACTGGGTACTGTCCGTGAACACAGAATTTTTAAATTTGATACGAAACAACGTCTAATAGCATAAATCAAGAAAAAATTGCGAAAAGCATAAATTTTTAGTTACATCATATAATAAAAATATTTTTAATTATTTTATGATGTTATGATGGATTTCAGTAAGCAATAAAAATACCTCAACTTTAACTTATATACCTACAGGTTTTTACGGAACCCTCGGTGCGCGATTCCGACTCGTACTTGGGTGGTTTCATGTTTGCTTTCAAGTAATTTCAGTAAAAAATCTTTTTGGTGTGTACTTGTTGTTAGCAGTGTCACATATCATATATGGCAGCAGGAGTTTGCAAACACAAGGCACTGTATCTAGACGTCGTGGACGCCTAGACACATACATATACAATATTGTTAATCAATGTGTGAGTGAAATAGCTAGTGGAACCATCGAGATAATATTGAGTTCAATGAGTGGAACTAGTTTTATTTTTATTGTTATTGCTGATTGGTTAGCTTTTGATCACAATCTCGCCTGATGGAGTGTATGATGCGGTCGAAAGTGTTAAAAGACAGCTAAGCACCGGAACATATCGTTAGGTGCTTGGTGTCAAATTTTCTACATAAGGGTGGTAGCTAGCCAAGCGCCCGCCTGGTTAGCTTGATATTTAAACCTATAATTGAATACAATTCAGAAAATGTGTCGGTAGAGCGCTTTTAATATGCGGTTGGCGGGTATGTTACCAAAGCGAGCTCAAACAATCCAAGTTGTTTTTGTTTAAACAACTGAAAAACCCTATCTGGATTTAAAGTAAAAATATCGGCTATTGATAATTTTATTGTAGACAGTAGATTTGAGGACAAACAAAATTTATCTAATATCTTAGTGGCACTCAATAAAATTTCTATGTTAGTATAATCTTAACCTAAGCGTTGTTGTAAAGTAGGTAAAGTTTGTAATGATTAAAAAGATATAAAACATTTCATACATTGCCTAGGCAAGACGAAGCCTGTTATCATTCCCACCTTGTTTTCACTACAATAAATTTTATATATTCTTCTTATCCTAGAAGAACCTAGAGTTCTGACTAAAATATTATTCTCACCCAATGAAAAACCACTGAAAAATGTTTATTTCCATCTATTTTAGTATATTTTTACGGTAACATTTGATTTTGAACTTTTTTCCGCTACGTGAAAAACATATATTTATTAAGTAAATATGATACACAGTTTTGTAATGACGTCGCTAATCTTCTGTTAACAGGTTTCCAATATTGCACAACACGTAGAGGCAAACGAATGATTAAATGCGGCGGATACAACTACAGCACGCAATACAGGAGTGGTTCTAAAATCAGGTGGTCGTGTTCCACCCACAATAGCAGAGGATGTAAGGCATGTATTATAACATATGATGCCGAAATCATTAAAATTCGAAATGAACATAATCATCCCCCACCCGGTGGTGGAATGATGTATAAATATTCTTAACAATGAATTAACAATGGGAAATCATGTGGAGATTGCTTGAAGACCTTGCACCGAGAATATTATTTTATTACAAAATGGATTTGCTGGGCTTTGTATGTTTTATTAATAATAATATCTTTAAAATTTATCAAAATTTTAAGCTCTCTAAGAATTATTCAGAAGTCATTCAGATAATATTTATGTCTAGTTTGACTGCTCTACAAGTGATGACCGACACTGCAGCTGGCTCATTGTAGAACCACACATAACGTTGTAATTGCAAATTATATAATATGGTAAATCAAGTGGCACTGCAGATCAGTGTTTAAAGAATACAACAGATTTTTTTCTAGTCAATATGGAAGGTAATTTTTTCAACTTTAACATTATTTTATATCTATTTATTCTTCCAGCTCGCTACGTTACCTCTCGACGTGGCAAGCGCATGATTCGACTGAACGAATATAATTTCTATCTTGCGCGGATGGTCGGCACCAAGTCTCGATGGGCGTGTTCCACCCACCATAGGTACGGATGTCACGCCGCCATCATCACTGTCGATGATATGATCACTTCCCTCAACTCGGATCATATGCATGAGGGTAAACAAACTCATGACAACAAAACTGCGAAAGAAGAATATTACATAATAACTATGCAGTGATAGGTGCGGAAGTTATTCTTCCATCTAATTAGGTTTAGATCAAATGAAAGAAGTTTTACACGTGTTGCATTAAATTTTTGATCAATTAAAATGTTATTTTATAACCATTAAAGAGTTTCTACTATTCATTAAAATACATATGTACTATAACGAAGCCCTTTATCTTCTCTACTTAATCTTAATAATTTGAGAAATAACTACGGTAATAGTTTTGAACATTACGAGTATACTCGTATATATGTAGCCCCGCGACGGGTGCCGGGCTAGAATGTCACGTTCCCCATTTCTACCCTTGGGTGTCGTAAGAGGCGACTAAAGGTAAAATACCGTAAGGGCAGCTGTGCTTTCTGAGGAAACGCTATCATAAAATGCGATCCCCATGACGCCTGCCAAGCGTGAGGATTATTGCAAATTCCCGTTGGCGGGGAGGCAGTGTTCAACACTGAACTGTAGAAAATATGTCGCTAAGCACCTAACGGTGGGTACCGGTAGAAGTCCTTGAGAGCCAGTAAAATTACAGGCACATGAGACTTAACAGCTATGTCTCAAGGTGACGGGCGCAGTACAATTCGTGACTTGTGACGAAATGTAACTGTTATAAGGCAGAGGTTAGTCCGTCTAACACCAGGTAGGCCTCGAGCTTGTTCCGTCAGAATAACATAAAACAAAACCCTACTTACCACGTCAGAGACGTATAGGCGTGATGACGAACTGTTTTTTCATTATATTTTTCCCTATTAACCTGCTGCATTATTGATACAGCTACCAAGATAGCTACATTTAGGACTGCTCGTATATTCTTAAGGGGAATTTTAAACAACGTAGGATTTCAAACTACTTTGCTTTTGTGATTATTAATTCGATGAAAATATTACAGGTGAAATCATAATGTCTAAGAAGGGTAAACCGCTGCTGAAACTAGGTGGATACTTATATTACACGGATCCTGGGAGGTCTTTGAATCTCAAAATCAGATGGAGGTGTTCCAGTCACAGAACTTTTCGATGCAAGGCTAGCGTACAAACTGTTGATGAAGCTGTTGTTGCAGGGAACTTTGAGCATAATCATCCACCTAGGAACAATCAACTTGATTGGAATATTATTACAAATAATCTATGACTAATATAAAAAAAAAACAATCGTTTGCTGCAAAGTTAAAATGTCACTTGATAAGGAAAAATAACTGTTTTCTTTTTTCTAATTTAAGGCCCTCACTTAAGTATATCATTCATTCAACATTTTAAAAAATAAACTGCTCTTTAAAAATATTTAACTATTATTAATATTGTTTTACAATTTGACAAAAAAAAAAATCCAACACCTACTTGGTGTATAGATTCCTTAAGTCCTGGGGTCTAAAGCTTATAGCAATAGTTCTGTGCAGTGGAAACTGTTTCATTCCATTGGCTTCCTTTCATAATGATTTGGAAAGTTACGATTGCAATGTAAAATCTATCTTTTATACCAAAAATTTTTCTGTTTCCATCGTTTCGGAATATGGAGGTTCTTGCATTTACTCCTGAATTAGGTTGTTGTTGGACTTTTCTGACAATAACTATTTAGTTCTGGTCAAACTGGAACTGTGTCCAGAAGATGCTAGTAAGTGCACCTCATTACATGGGACCACGACATATTTGGCGAATCGTATAACCGTTTAGAGACTCTGCCTACCCGTTCTGGGATACAAAGGCGTGAATAGAATAGAAAATTATGACCAACAGACCAGTATAAGCAATAAAAGGTTAATTATTTTGAAGTTGTTTATATTTAACTACGTAAATGATGCGATGATGACTGCGGCTCCGATCATAAGTTCTGTAGTGTGACTCACCTCCAGATAAATATGATATTCTAGTTTATACATACTGTGTTAGTCTTTCAGTATGCTATATTATGATAACGAAAAGTCTATAGCAATTTAAATCTTATTACCTGATTACAATAGTATATATCTACCAACAGATCGGCCTATATTCTGTACGTCGAAGATTGGAGCAAAGGTAATGAAACTCCGTGGCTACTGGTACACTCGCCACTCCGTGTGCTCGTCGAAGGTGAAGTGGCTGTGTGCTGACTCACGTGTAATGGACTGCCACGCTATGGTAGTAACAATCGGACATACGATGGTGGATCGAGTGAACCGTCACACACACTCGCCATGTAGCTCATAAAGATCTTAAAAAAGATAACCGTCGAAAATGAATCCGTCTTTAAGCTCAAGATATTTTCCTATTATGATTACGTATTTAAATAACTAAATTTTATGTTTATAATATAAAAAGAGGAATGTGTGGTTATGATTTAATTTACTACTGTGAATTGAGTACTTTTATCGTAAAAGTTTTTATGTAACATTGTTTTAGAAAAAATGAAAAAGAAACACGCTTGGACTGTAATGTTTAATAGTTTTATTGCGATTTACCGTCTCAGTGAGCTCACATTCTATCGATTTTCTAAATGTTATATAAGCGTTGTTATGAGGTTCAGTATTTGCAATTCGGCCTTCATGGACTTTCTTCTGCACCTCTGTCCAAATTTTATAATTGACACTCTTTTAGTTACGCATATATTTTCTATACCACACAGAACAGGTTCTCAATCCTCTTTCAGCTGATCTTATGATATGATATGTTGGTGGACTGACCATGATTACAAAACAATAATATGTATAATCGTTTTTAGATGTAATACTTATTGAGGCTGCGTCTGAGGCGTCCACTATTGAGGTATCACCCGATGAGGTAACAGCTCGTGAAAATCCTTCACGTCAAGCAAAACTAAAGAGTGACTTGGACCTCAACGAAACTAAACGACGAAAAATACAAGAACTCAGTCAGTCTGGTTACAGTGTGCTGCAAATCGCAAGAGCCTTGAAAGTGTCAGTAAGTATCAAGCCATATTCTATTTAAAGTTATTTATAGGTTTGCAAATTTTACTGAGCTCTATATCTTTACAATAATTCCTTTTTTTATGCAGCGAAGCACCGTTTACTTATGGATCAAGCGACCAGACATATCTGCTAAGAAAAGAGGTGCTCGACGAAAATCTTTTCCGGTACAATTAATCGAAGATGTTATTCATAAACCGCAGTCTGATAGTGACAAAGCAGCCTTGGCGAGATCACTAGGAGTATCGAAATCCACTCTTAGGCGCTGGCGACGAGAATATAGAAAGAATTTGCTCTTCGATCAAAAACAAAGAAAACAAAATTAGTATATTTTACATTTCACTTTATCTTCCTATGTTAAGTGTTGATTCAAAGATAGCAACCAGACTTATCAACAGAATGTGAAGAACCTTTTAAAAACTGGTAGGTAGACCGGTATTTGCAAAATGTTCGCTCTGTAACGCCACGCAGTGAAGCCTTCGCATGGCGGTATGTAATTTTACGAATGCTCTACCACCTGAGCGGGGTCGGCATAACATGTACTTTCCTCCATTAAGTTCTATTGCTCAATTATCACTTCACCGCATGGTGGAAGGCCATTTTGTGAAGGCTCGCCACCCTTAAGTAGAAAATCTGCCGAGCACTTAAGTCGTTTGTAAAAATTTGTCCAGGTATTTTGTTTACACCATTAATAATTTTATCATTATTTAAATTTATTAATGACCTAATAAACTTTATAGTAACTGAATAAAATAATAATTTTGTTATGTTGTACAGTTTCTAAAGATTAAAACTTTTTATAGCAAGTCACTGTTTATAATTCCTGCTTTATAATTGGCGTATGTGATTTATTTGTTTTTTACTAACATTAAAATGATAGTTTTGCGAAAAAAATATTCCCATAACCTTAATTTTTTTAATTACAAATTTATGCTCGTTGTCGTGACGTATTTTAATTGGGTTAGACATTTCAATAAAGTGTTACTGAATTAGAATTTTTTGAGGCAATTTAATGGGAATTAATTGATAAAAACGTGCGATTTAATATAATAAATTAAATTAATTATCTTCTGTAGAATAGCTGTAATACATGATTTTTGTAAATGTACAAACATTTTGAAAATCACCTCATTACACTTATTACACTACAATTATTAAAATATGTTATATGCTACAATGATATAATACGATTGTTTTAATTTAACCCCTATCAGTGTTTACAGGTTACATACTGAGCAACACTCGGGGCGGTACTCCAGTGATCATTGTGGATGGTCACCGGTACCTCCGCGTGAAGGGCAACAAAGGCCCGAAGGCGCGCTGGCGCTGCGTGCGCAACCCCCTCGGGTGCCGCGCCAAGATCTACACGTGCGACGACATGCTAGTCAGGACGGGTATCGAACACGACCATGAACCTCTTTACGACGAAAACAGCGCGAGTTATTAAACCATGATGAAAGACGTCGGCATAAACGTTCTAGCAGTGGAAATAAATCGTACTGTACTGTAACAGCCGG
Organism: Plagodis dolabraria; assembly: GCA_963854805.1. Lineage (NCBI taxonomy): Eukaryota > Metazoa > Arthropoda > Insecta > Lepidoptera > Geometridae > Plagodis > Plagodis dolabraria. Next base: position 9,604,410 of record OY978445.1, on the reverse strand, counting down.
ATCGTCCACTGCTGAACAGCAGCCTCCCCTATTAAGGGGGTATTTGCAATAATCCCCACGCTTGGCAGGTGTCTTGGGAATCGCACTAGAAACTACATGCGGTACTAGAAAGGTTTAAAATGTACTTACATTTCAAACCTTTCTAGTACCGCAGTCAAAAAATTAATAGATTCCAAGAATATGTTGATTAACATTATTTTAAGTAATAGTGTTAGTTATTATTAGTGAAGAAAACCTTGAATTAACATTTTAGAAAACACTTGAATTTAGTGATGATGTAGTAAGTTACGTGTGAGTAGTAATATACCTGCAAATTCAACATGACGTCATAAACGCCACGTAGCCCAAACCAAACATTTTTTTACGCATTTTGCTTCTATACGGCGTATCGCTTACGTCACATTGGCTTATCAGGAAACTTGGACAGGATTGTCACTAAGTATACTTATATAAATTTTTTTAATGTTTTCTTTAATATACTTAAAGAAAACATTAAATTCGTATAGTATCCGTAAAGTAATGCTTTTATCTATATTAATTATCTCTCTAAACTTATGTTTCTTACGTAGCACATGCTCCATCACAATGTTCATTTGCAGAACGAATATAATAATTTCAACTAGTTCTTAAAAGTTTTGTTTTTGCAGTATTTAACTTGAGCAGCTGCACGAGTAAATTCAGATTTGAGACTACTCGATTCGGGAACCCCGTGATAGTACATGGTCAGTATCGGTACAACAAGTGGAGTGGATCCAAAGGACTCCGAGCGCGATGGACGTGCGTTAAGAACCAGCAGGGCTGCCGCGCCACTATCGTCACATTTAACAACTGCGTTGTAAGAATGAAGAACGAACAAACATATATATGAAAATTTAATATTATGACTATCAGATAAGGTTACTTTAAATAATGTTTCCATGTACGGATATACCCACATTCTTAAGCGATGATTGTGTAAAAATGCTTTTATCAATTATTTAGGTAAATACTAGAAGAGTGGGAATCCCAGAATACTCTGAGTACACGAATGGTAGCAGTTACGTAAAAAAACTTTATGAAATGTCTCAAAAGCAAAAGTAAATTCAAGATATACGAGTACCAAGAAAACTCTCGATAAACTATGTCGAGGAGATCTCAGAGATGGGACAGTCAGTATTTAATAAATTCGTAGGTATCTATATAAATATTGTAAATTAAATTATACTTAGCTTTAATTTTAAACTATAATTTGGTTTAACTTACATATCAAGAATAACATTTAATAATTATATTCCTGATGTTTAATAAGTTACTGCTAACTATTTTGCGTGTATTAATAAAGCTACGTACATTAAAGTATTGCTAAGTTACGACAAAGTAAAACATTGATCTCGTAGAACTAGGCTAATTCTTAAATATTTTTTCAAAATAATCTGATATATTATGATTAATAGAACTAGTCAAATCTGATTTAGATTTTTTTTAAATTTATTTTAAATAAACGAATCAAGAAGATATTAAAGGTTTTTGAAAAAGGCAAATTGTTTTACAATTATACGTCACAAATCTACGATTTCCCATAATATACACTGAGTAAAACATTGTTCTAATAATTACTCCCAAATGCTACAATGTATCTGCGTCGCATAATATAAAATTATTATGGACTGCCGTGCATGGTTTGTATCTTGGCGTGAGTTTGAGCTTCACCGCATTGCTGCGATAGCTCGCAAGAAATTAAAATGCTTAGATAATTTGCCACAAACACCTAATCGCCGCCAACAGCATTTGAAAGCCAGTAATTCTAGGTAAAGCCTATTTACCACCCTCAGCCACAACATCCCATGCCAAAAGGAGACGGTGGTCAAAGTCTGAATAAAAAAGTGACGCGACATACGCTTTCTCTTATATTTTTATATATATTCATCTTATATTATAATAATAATATAAGATGAATATATATAATAATATACTACTACTATAAATAGTAGTCATATAAAATTCAAGGCCATCCAGTAGCTTAGTAAATTTCACCCATGCGCTTCGTAGATAATTAAAGTTAGCTATTGTAATAATTTAGTTTATAACTATATCATGTAATTAATTCTACACTTTGTTAATGTTATTTGTCAAAAACTATTTCCGTTAACGATTTCTTACAATAAGTTATTAGACTTCCAAAGTGCAGCATTGATGTTTACGTGGTAGTCAATTGCCTCGAGTCAATTTCCGATTTATTCTAGTAGCTAAACTGTCTTCAATTTTCGGTGAGAGTCGTGGGAGTAGATTCTACGTGGAAACATAGCAATCTATACTAATCTCTCATATACATGTACATATGTTTTATTTAAATGATCTCGATCGATTTTATTTATAGCAATAGAAATAACAATAGAAATGGACAATATCGTCCACTGGGGCTACTAATAGTTCACTTAATGTTAAATTTTCACCATTTCCAAGCGTGGCAAGCCAGTTATAACTGCAGGGTGGTACCGGTTCAACCGCCACTGGCGAAGCCTCGGTACTCGAGCGAGATATGTATGTGTGATAGGAGGTATATTACGAGTAATTATATTAGTATATTTAATGACGAAATAATACAGAGTAAATTTGATCATAATCACTAATGCTATAATATAACCTAATAAAGACTTCTAAAAGAAGGATTTCGTATTTTATTTATTCGGTAGTACATAAGAAAATTTAGATTATTTTCTCAAACTTCTAAATTACGCGGGTCACAGATTCAAAAACCTTGGAACTTTGGTAAATTTAGGTGACAGTTATCTTATGAGTTGTTTGAGAAGTTAATTGTACCTACACTGAGAAAAAAATGAAATGTAGCGAAGTCTTTTCACAATGTATGTGTAGTTTTATCTAAAATACGTAATCTACAGCCGTAAAAATGTTGGATAATACAAAATAATGTTGAAGCGTATCAACACGTCACTAAGTTACAACATGTTGTGTACTGATATTGCCGTTAAATACGTACCCGTCTGTCGGGTCCGTCAACAAGACTCAACATACGTAACCGATATAGGCAGATACATGCTAGGAAGTAGTCCATGGATATGACGTCACAGATAGAACATTACATTATGCTGTCGCATCTTTATAAATGTACTCCAACATTAACAGGATGACACAAACGTCTTGACTAAAAAAAATAATGTTTCAAGTAGTTTGCGTCGTGACTATAAGTAGATCGTCTATTTATTGTAAGTATTTTGGAAACAGACTCCTACTGTGAGTAGGCAACAACAAGGTATAAGTAGACAATCTCCTATATGTACGTAGCTTGATGCATGATGTAGGTACGTGTGTAAATGTAACTAATAATGTTTTCTACATTATTAGTTACATTTAAGTAGACTGCGCTAAAACTCCTTACTGTACGTAGGCCGATGCACGATATAAGTAAGCGAATTATGCAAGCTCCTTCCAGTACGTAGGCTGATGCATGATTTGGTAAGAAAGATCTTTACCACAAGTGAGCAGCTTCAAGGTTGACGTAGAAAAACTATTTACCGTACGTGAATTTATGCGCAATAAATTTACGTAAAATTCATTTAAGTAACCTACTTACTGCGCGTAGGCCTATGCGTGATGAACGTAGGGAACATCATTATACATTTTTAGACATACTGCATTTGTACATTATTTAAATGTTGCGGGCGCAATAATATACTGTTCCCTCGACATTTTAAAGATTGTTTTACGACAGAAGAATAGTGTTGCCAGATGCCGAATAAAAAAATACGAAAGCAGTGTTTCATAAACGCTGATTTTCGACCATTGCTTATTTTAATATTTCTTCATTTACAATCAATTTTGCGCTCGTACTCATGTTCGTATAAAATACAAACAAATCAATTGTTATACGCGTGCAAATAAATAAAAACTAGTTACTCTGCACTGAAACCCCATATTTCGATTTGGTACTTCTTTAGTTATGTCTATTATGTGCATTTGTACTTTTAGTTTGTGCCTCATTTTTTACATCAAATACAACATATATATAACGTTGCTTGTATCGGTATCGTTACGTGGTGTTTTCATCATAATAGTTCAATAAGGACAGAAATAATAAAAAGACTATATAGAATGAAAAAATGATATAAGGTTTTTTTTCTGTTATTTTTAAAAATATATTTGGTATATACCTACTGCATCCCGCAGTATCATTCACGTAGGCAATAAAGTGATGATGGTCATGATGATTATGATAGTAAGAAGTTTGCGTTGTGTTTATCTAAGACCTAAACTATCTATATTTCTATTTATATTTCAGTTTCATCCAAAGTGGTCCAGCAATTTCAGCGTATATATATATATATATATATATATATATATATATATATATATATAGTTATTATAATAGTTTTTGAAAAGTCTAAACAATGCATCAATGATATCAAAGTTAATATCTAATTTTATTAATATTAAAATATTTTTATGTGAATACTCGGCTGATTTTGATTTACACGCTGGCAATATTGGCTGGAGCGTAATGCAACAGCTATAATATTAGTTTTCTGCGAGACCGTGGCAATCGCGTCACGCGCGCATGTAAATGTTTTCAACAGTGATTATTTATAAAAAATCTTTTATTACAAAGTTTCCAAAATCAATTTATCACCAATCAAATTTGATTAAACGAAGAAAGGGGTTCAGTCGCCCCAAAGTGGGTCTGTGTGTATAAAGAAAGGCCAAAGACACAGCCTGGCTATCCGGCAACCAGTGAATTCAAATACTAGTGGGTCTGTGTGTATAAAGAAAGGCCAAAGACACAGCCTGGCTATCCGGCAACCAGTGAATTCAAATACTAAACGGCAACATTCACAGGTAAGCGACTTTGTTGTTTAAGTCTTAGTTATAAATGATTTAGTCAAACGTTGAACAAATGCCTCCCTCTATTAAGAAAGGGGGCTATAATTGCAAAAAAAATATTTCATTTCATTTGCCATAATGTCCATGCTTGGCAAGCAACTTTGGGAGCTCGTTTGTAAGATGACAGTTCTTCGGAAAAGGCAGCTGTCTAAGTTGTGATATTTTCCCTTTTGTCGCCACTTGCAACTCCCACAGAAAGATATGGATGGTGCAATTTTATCCTGGCATCCCAAGGCCGGTTGAAAACAAATATATTTATGTAAATGAAGTCTACACAATTGTTACAGATGCTACTTTATTAGAAGACAAATTGACTTGGCTAAAAATAATATTGATACCTGACACTGAGTACAAAAATCCTCGAGAAAGACTGCTGATACTGGTGTTAAAGAAATATTATGAGAATAAAGAACACATCCGACTACCTATGACAATCCAACTCTCCGATAACCCCAAGGTATATTTTGGTATGTTAAATTTTCAAACCTACATGATATTTTACTTTCATAATTCATATTTATGTTTCATATTACTTTCAAAGTGGAATTATTCGAATGATCTGTTATTGATTGCAGATTTTACAAGATCTCAACCATATATATCCAAAAAATAATGAGGGGCTTTTCTTATAACTCCAGGGACTAGTGCTAGTGGTAAGTACTTTAAATACCCTTAGAACATACCCGACGACTACAAATAAGCTGGAAACGTAACGCTACAAGTGCAGCACAATTAACTATTGTGGTATAGCGAGTGTAGTCTGACATTATTAAGCTATTGTTTCCTAACTTCTTGGTAATACTTTTTAGGGAGTGTCATTTTTATTTAACAAATTTCGTAAAATATTTATTTATTCCAGATGGTGAATCTGAAACTGTAACTGTGCGCCGCACTGCTTTGATCCTCGCATACATTGTTGATTCCGCATAGAAAAATAAAATGTATATGGAGACCATGTCGAAGATAAATTTTTCAAACTCCGTGAAATGTTGTACGCATGTCTTTTAAGCCTGATATCTGAGGTTTGACAGTTTTCCACCACGTCCTTAATAATGTCATGTACCACCTTAGGCTGGCTACGCTCACCTGTCTTTCAACTTAAATTGATAATTGATAATGAACCTAAATATTTATTTTTATTTCAGAACAATTTTGTATATTGTTTTCAATAAATAGATCACAAATTGATGATAATAATTTTTTATTAACCGTATGTATTTATTTATTTAATATGCTTATTTACTGTCTTATTACAGGTGCAGCCTGCATATAGAATAATTACTTAAATCGTGCATCAGCCTCTGTACAGCTAGGTTGTATACGGAAACCTTAGTGCAGTTTACTAATGGTTTGGATCTTTTCTTCGTATAGAATGCATCAATCTATGTAGAGTAGGGTGCACAAATTGTAATCCAATGCGCATAAATAAACCAGGAGCAACCTTCATATAGTAAAGAGGTTTACCTTTGTATACTACAAATGGTGCTCTTAATAACATTTTAAGCGTAATAATGGTCCAGGTTTATGTACATATGTAATATCCATACTCTACATAGGCGAATGCATGATAAATATATAAAAAATCCTTACTATTAGTAGGTTGTGCCAAAATTGACGTAGGCAACCTCCTTACTATAATACAGCCGATGCATGATACATATGAGGATCATCCCTACAGTAAATGGGCTGCACCACGATTGACGTACGCAACCTCTTTACTGTACGTAGGACGATGCATTATAAATATAAGGAACATCCTTACTATAAGTAGGCTGCATCAAGATTAACGTACGCAATCTCCTTACTGTATGTAGGCCACTACATGACAAACGTATGGAAAATACTTACCATAAGTAGCCTGCATCAAGATTGGTGTACGTAACCTCCTTCCTGTAAGTAGGCTGATACATGAGATACGTAGGGATCATCTTTACTATAAGTAGGCTGCATCAGATTTGACTTACGGTACCTCCTTACTGTACATAGGCCGATACATGACTAACGCAGGGAACATCTTTGCCATAAGTAGGCTGCAACAATATTGACGTAGGCCACCACCTTACTGTACGTAGTTCAATACATGGTAAACGTAGGGAACATCTTTACCATAAATAGGCTGTACCAAAGCTGATGTAGGCAACCTCCTTATAGTACGTAAGCTGACGCATGTTAAACGTCAGAATCACCTTTACCATTAATAGGCTGTAGCAAGTTTGACGTAGACTACCTCCTTATAGTAAACATAATAAACGTAGGAAACATACTTATCGTAAGTAGGCTGCACCAGGATTTACGTAAGTAACATCCTTACTTTGTCAAGATGTTACATACTTATTTGCATGACAGTACATCATTGAATGAATGAATGAACGAATGATTTTCGTACATTATTGTAATGTACAATGCTCTTTACAGCAAGGCCATTATACGTCATGTTGTCTCATCTTTATGTACGCTAGTCACGTTTTAAACAAGAAATACGTATGTTGAGGCTAAAATTACGTATGTCAAAACATGAAATTTTTCTCAGTGTACTGATCAAAATATTATTATACTCGTGACCACGATCACTGCAAATTGTTTGAAACGACACTAAAATAATATAATCTTCATATTACTTTTCATACAAATGTAGATCTGTTATATATATTTCAAATACCAAGCGGTCAAATACAAGAGCACTTATACCCTTGAGATTGAAATGTATGCTTCTGATTTCATAAAATGTGCATTTTCAAAATTATTTGGTATAATCGTTTTTTATGGTATTTTTATTTCCACATATAGAGATATTATAAATAATAAAATGAAAAACTAGCAAACCAGAAGCATAAGGCTTAAGGACATGCATGAAATATTCCACTTCCACAATTCCACGAGTTTGAACACTTGTATTTTTAAATTATGTTTAAAAAAATACGAAAATAAATTTGTACGGAAAGAGCTACGAAGACATACCTATGCATAGAAAATATATGAAAATAGCATTAAGACTTCATTTTGTGTATTGTTTTTTTTTAATTATTTCTATTATTATTTTATAGACGCCGACAGGACTCCAACATTCTCAACATCTCGCTATGGAAAGCCTGTTATTACAATTGGATCTTATCGTTTTAATAAAGACTCTCGGTACAAAGGACAACGGGCAAGATTTTATTGCGTGAAAGCTTGTAATGGCTGCAAGGCATCTATCACCACTTTCGGAAATTCAATCATTAAGACAAACCAGGAACATAATCACTCGTAGTGATCATTTTATGAATGTAAGATTAAAATAGTATTTACAAATTATATATACATTTTTAGAAGTATGTTATTGGAGTCAATGAAGAATGATGGCATTTTATATTCATATTTATGTTTAGAAAAAACATTTATAACCAAGTATCAACCACGTATCAAAAAGTATTTAATAATATAATGCGTTGACTCGGGTGTGATTCCTGTGTGCTCGAAATGTCGTGCTAGCGCCGCCGTTTACATGGAGGGCTCGAGCTGTGCCTTGTCCTGTGATACAGTAAAGAACTGTACTTTAGACGCAGTTTTGGGTTCTATACTGCGTACGGGAGAATCTTACCACGCTACTGAGTCTATTATTTTAATGAACCCAGTGGGGTTAAGTGCTTCAGTTTCCTAGATTTAAAAAATACTCCTAGAATTCCAAAATATATCTAACCAACCACACTACCAACACATGACACTTTTCATTTCTGTCAGCGCACAGTCAGCTAACTGTGCAGTATAGAAGTTTGGTTTTTAGGTATATATATATATATATATATATATATATACATATCGTCGGTCGAATCACGAAAAGGCGAATCAGGATTTTATAAACTTTACAGTACAGCGATTTTGGATAAAATGAAACATTACAAGCTTCCAGCTTATTGCTGAAAGCTGACTCAGTTGTAGGAGCTTCATTTGGAAGAACAATTCAACCTTTTTATATTCGTGTATTGATTTTGACTGTAATTATTTCAATTATGCATGTAAATGATTTTTATTAAATAAAGATTCACTTACGCCTCTCCGTGTTCTACTAAAAGTTTCAATAAATCCATTTACGCCCAAAGAGGGACTATACAATATAATGAATCACTTTATTTATTTCACTCACAATCAAATTAAATTAAAAAACAGTAAACTTAAAAAAAAAAAAAAAAAAAATACCAAAGTTTAATTTTAATCAAACCTGGGGTAAGATTCAGTAGAAAAGTGCATGTTCTCGGCATCTTATTAATGGTGTTTCAGCAACATATCGTAATTAACAGGAACAGATTTACATCAAATACAATGTTTGTTTGATTAAAAAAGAGCGTCCAAAAAAGTCTTTAGATATAAATTATTATAACTATGTCATGTAATTTTGCGATAAGAAAGTCTATAGGATAAGAAAGTAACTGGTATGGGCCGGACAAAGGTATTATGATATTTTCCTCTTCATTTCAGTGATAGAACGTCAAATCGCACGATCAAATCGCAAAGTCCTTGTTTTGATCCCGTTGTACCGTGCACCATTGATCTACGAGTCAGCTAAAACTCGATGGCTTTTTCCAAAAGATAACTTTACCAGCTAGTCGGCCTCTTAAGCAGGAGCCAATGTTGGTGAGCTCGACCACTGTGTGTGTTCTAACAAACTGGGATGAACTGCATTGCGCCCATCACCCTGACAATTTTTTTTTTGAATATTACATTTAACATATTATTGTTACATAACGTTTTTTTTCTAGTATTTTACCATTGTTTTTTTTTATGCCTGATAGGTTAGCCTTTGACCACTATCTCACCTGATGGTAAGTGATGATGTGGTCGAGGATGTTCTTCAGACTAACCTAGAGTTACTGGCTCTCAAAGATAGCTGCCGGAACACACCGTTAGGTGCTTGGCGACAGATTTTCAACTTGAGGGTGGTAGCTAGCCAGGCGGGCATTTGCATAGTGCCCTACCACCATGCTGTAACGATTGCTATCCTAAGACAACAACCGGGACTGACGGCTTAACGTGCCCTCCGAAGCACAGAAGCGCTCAGTAGTACTTAATGTCACCAGCGGTCACCCATCCAAGTCATGACCGCGGCGGACGTTGCTTAACTTTGCTGATCGAATCAGAATGGCTAAGCAAACTTGGCTACGAGCGCTTCAAAAAATTGTAGACCCATTCACACCCACTAATCTTTTTTAAACATACAAGTTCATGGAAATACGGTTAGAGATATATAATAACGATAAATTACAACATTTTAGATATTTTGGCGCACACTTTAGCTATTTTTGGTTCGTAGATCTACCGTAGAACCAATTTATAGTGCCAAAGCTGTTGATTATTGCCTCTGAGCGGCTCTTGCACGGCTAATTTCAGAGCTTGTCTACTAGCTGGGAGTACAATTATGTAATCAGTTGATGCTTTATCCATTCCAGTCCCGTCCAAAAGCTTAATAAACGTCTGATTGTCTATTAGATCGGTTCTATGCTCTCTTTATGTAATGGAAACATATTATATATTGGCGTAACATGTTTAAGAATAATAGTTATTGAGTCTGAATCATTTCTCTTCACTGTTATAAATATTTAAAACAAAATTAACGTCACCCCGTAACATTTACCTAAACTAGAAGTTTCACTACCCCTCTAGAGAAATGTTCTGCAGTTCCTTTACTTTTCATGTGGAAACAATTTCCATTCATCTATATATGATTAACTGACTGATTTACACTTTTCATCGTGTCCGCATGTTTTAGGAAGAAAATAGTGCAAATAAAATAAAAAAATCACGTTATTTTTTTATATATTTTAGTGACGTTCGTGCGGCAACGATTTGGAAAACCGCTGGCAATAATAGATGGCTACACGTTTAACTGCAAATACCAAAGTTTAAGTACTGAATTCTGGAGGTGTACCCAATACAGACACTGTTCCGCGAAATTCACTTTGAATGCCAATAGACAAACATTAAAGAAAATAAATAAAGCACACAGTCATGATCCTCCTATGTACGAAATTGTTAACGGATATTTTATCAGGCTTTAAATTATGGTTATTAGTTCAATCGTATATTCTGAATGTGGTTTGCGTAACTTTACTCAACCTAACAGTATATAAATTGTATGAATTTTTAATGCCAAATAATATATCTGTACATAGATAGAAAATTCTTTATTGTACACACCACTACAATAAATGACAATATGAATCAATCAATAAATTATACTGCTTTATGTATAATAAGCGATTGGCTAATTCTTTTATGGGTTATCACACAAAGTAACTAGATTAGTCCTGCATCGCGGTTATAGACACATGAATGTTAAACATTTTAAACAAAAAATGGAACTGTCTTCAACACTCAAAAGTGTGAAATAACTTGTTGAAGTCAGTGTCACAATAGTTCAGAAGTACTCATTATCACAATATTGTGCGCTTAGTACCAACTTGAGTTATTGTAGTGTAACTCAAAAACGGCTTGACCGATTTCGATGAAATAAAAAAGAATTATCGAAAAAACTAAACGGCTAGCGTAAGCTTTCAAACAAAAAAATAATTATCAAAACCACTTGTTCACCCAGTCTAAATTTCAGAGGTAATAAACATAAAAAATCGGCCAAGTGCGAGTTGGACTCGCGCACGGAGGGTTCCGTACCATTAGCTATACAACATTAGACGATTCATATTTTTACTTCTTTTTGTATTAACGTGCGCGAGTTCGACTCGCACTTGGCCAACATTTTTGTATTTGTTGTTATAGCGGCAACAAAAATACATCATCTGTAAAAATTGAAACTGTCTAGCTATCACCGCTCTTGAGATACAGCCCGGTGAGAGACGGACGGACGGACAGCGAAGTCTCAGTAATAGGTTCACGTTTTTACTCTTTGGTACGGAACCTTAAAAAAACAGACGAATTGAGTATCCTTTTTATTTATATCTCCTTTTTTGACTTACTTCCAAAAAAGGTAGAGGTTCTTAGTTCGTCTGTTTTTTTTTAAAGTGAAGAAAGTAGATTACTGTCACCAGCTAAAAATTAAAAGTTGCTACCGGCTGCGTACCGGGGTATTGAAGTTAAATGTTTTTTTGTCAGCACACTTGCTCGTAAAGTGGCGTGGCGTGCAACTTATAAAACATGAGTGCGTTTTACTGCACATAACTGCACTAGTGTTATTACTTTTCATGTTGTCTAAAGCTCACTTAATAGTTTGTTGTTTTTGTTTGGGTTGTATCATACTTAACTCTCGGTATGATGTCGCTACCCTTCTATAACGTTAAATTAGAGTGAGAGTGAGAGTTAAGTGTTTGAAAAAACACTTCTTTCGATCAGATGAAGTCTAGTAGTCTGAGTGATGGCCGCGCACCGTCCCCTATGACGGTTAAAGTAATACAATTGGAGCACAAAGTTTCGGCAGAAATGCCAATGTCCAGGTGGCTGAGATGGTGTTAAGCATCCGACGCGATATCGGAGGACGCGGGTTCGATTCCCGCCTTGGGCAAAAAATTTTGTACTCCAATAATTTGTTTGATATGATTTTCGCTTAGCACGCGATAGTGCTTGTAATCATATTTATAAATATAGAAGGGTAGCGCTATCATACCGAGAGTTAAGTGTTTGAAAAAACACTTCTTTCGATCAGATGAAGTCTAGTAGTCTGGTTGATGGCCGCGCACCGTCCCCTATGACGGTTAAAGTAATACAATTGGAGCACAAAGTTTCGGCAGAAATGCCAATGTCCAGGTGGCTGAGATGTTGTTAAGCATCCGACGCGATATCGGAGGACGCGGGTTCGATGCCTTGGGCAAAAAATTTTGTACTCAAATAATTTGTTTGAAATGATACTGAATCTTGTCTACGTACTATTTTATTGTAAGCAAGCCCAAAAATTTTGCAACACTAGGTGTCTATATAGTAAAATTTACAAGGAACCTAAATCGCCTTATGCCTGCAGTCGTTACGCTACCTATAGTATAGTAAATATCTGTCGGTAGTTTACGTATATTATTAGTACAAAAGTTTATGTTTACCTAGTATATAGACAGTACGTTTTAAATTTATATTTCGTAGATTTTAATATAAAGCAATAAAATTCGCGCTACATTTTTCAAGAATATTATTTTATCTGCTGCACTAAATGAAATTAAATTTATTTTCCTTGCATATGCCGTGTATTTTCCTTGAATGTGTTGTGAAATACGTGACAGTACACTACTATTAAGATTACTATTAGCTCACTTGTATCATGGTGTGTTTAATTTGTAGCTAGTCGAAAGCATGGCGAAAATTTATCGTACGATAGGTATATACAATTCTTGGAGTCCCATTATAAATAAAAATTTTATGTTTATAAAATTATAAATAACATAACATTTTCACCCCATCCTTTCCATTTTTCATTTATTTTACAGTAGAGATACAGTATATAAATTCTTTTCTTTATAAAAATAATCTTATTTTTGTTATATAAATTAAGTGCTTTGGATATGATTTAGTTTTCAGACACCTCAAACTATTTTTAATGTACAGAACCAACTTGTTATGCATTCAGAAAATCTATTGAATCTCGTAGCTGTTTAAGAGAGATTCAAAGTTATGTTTATTTATCATAAGCAGCTTAGAAAATATACCATGTGATTGTCCTCCCGTGGCTCTATTAGCGGATGTACTATCTCGTTTGGCTCTATTATGTGATGACTGTCTGACGTAGTAGGTATTGTTAGAGTATCTTACGTCACTTTTTATAATTATATTGTAAACCACAGCTAAGTTAAGTATGCTTTTTACAGATTTATGCTATCCTGAAGTCAATTATTACTTTGTAAAGTCAAAAAGAGGGCAAGACGTATTGATACGGAATGGACGTCGATACAATAAACATAGAAATAACAGTCGTGGTACATATTGGCGCTGTGCTGAAAAAACACAACAAGATGTTGTTCAAAAATCAAATCTAATTAATCACTCTACTCACCGCAGAGTAATTTAACAAATATAACAATGGAATAACATTTCACCCTTTTTAATTAACTATTATTTTCTACGTCAGTTATTTTTCAACAAAAACACATGCAAAGTTTAAACATTTATGTTGTTTAGAATAACTCTCATATCACTGCTTAAGGATGTGAAATATAAAATTATAATCTCATGAAATGTACAATTGCTTTTGGGTTAGTTAGTTAAGTGAGTTTTCTTTTAATTATCTCTATTGTTTATATCTTTCTGTTAAAAGTGTAAGAGCACTTTTCGAAACTTCCGTTGATTTATTTATTATTAAAACTGCACCTAAGATTAGCATCTCTTCTTCAGGTTCTTATAATCAAGCAGACTATTATGTTGTAAAGTCCAGAAGGGGTAGAGACACAATGATACGAAATGGACGTCGCTACTACAGACACAGAAAATACAGTCGAGGATCTATCTATTGGCGCTGTGTTAAAAGACCCTGCGCCGGATCCTTCGTTATCCACAATGGGCTGATAAAAAATGAAAAGCCGCATTCTTGTTCACCCATAGACCCTATTAAAGAAGTAGTAATGAGAGAATTGCACATATGCAGAGAACGTGCGGCCCATGAGCCGATATCCATTCCCAAACTTTACGCTGAATTTGTACAAATTTTGAAAGATAAAGGAACTCCTCAAGATGCTGTACCACCATTTAGCGGTATCAAAACTATGTTGTACAATAACCGTCATAAATTGAAGAAGTAGAATGCTGCAGTGGAGGTTAAAAATAGTCTATATTACATATATAATAATATGTCTTAGGTTACATATATATCTATATGTAACCTAATTTTTTTAAATATAAATAAATATACTAATAATCACCTTAATAATAATTTGATTACTGCTTGACATATACTGGTAGAACTAAGAATTAAGATTTATTTAATTTTTCAGAAATTGCCAGCGTCTATGAAAAGCATTGTTAGACTTACATTTATTTTCAAGACTAAATATTGATATTGTAGTTACATTTTATATAATCAAATATATTTTACTATGTAAATTAAACAATACAGTACAATGTACATATAGAAACAGCTTTTAATAGCTACGCAAACAAAAATATATATATATATATACGTGAATCGCGTTAAAATATTAATTTGGCATTCATGTCACATAATATTATACAGTAAACTTATTTCAATCTAAGAAGAGTCCTTCCTGAAAATTTACGAGGTGTGGTACTTTCTGAAGCACTCACCTGGGCTATATTATGTAATGTATAGATGTGGCGATGGCACAATGTGTTTTCTTTTACAACACACAGGTACCATTGTAAAAAGTTTTAACTTCGGTTTCATGACTGGTTACCTGATTGGTGCTATACCCGATTTCCATTTGTTCAGTGGGACACAAGTAAAGTAGTAATGGACTCCATTCTGAGTCTAATGTGAAGCAGCGCCCTACTAGCATCTTGTCGTGTGTCCAAAAACGAAGATTTGGAGCAGTTCTGATTGCTGAGCCGAGTACAGTAGGTTCAGTTAAAATAAAATGAAAAATGCACCAATGCCTTTAGAAAGACGAAGATACTTCGAGTACTTATGATTGGAAATATTATGAAATTTTACTATTATTCTTTTCAGTGGATTTTGTTTCAAACTGCAAAGGGAAGCCCTTAGCTATAGTAAACGGCTACCCGTTTTGGCATCATGGAAAACACAAATCAAGTGTCTACTGGCAATGTCCCATGGTCAACAAGAGATGTAAGGCACGGTTCATTATGTCGTTTGTCGGAATTGTGACAAAGTCTAATTTAGAGCACAATCATTATCCTCCTAGTTACAAAATTATAGACGGTGTTTATTATAAGCTTTAGAATGCTTAACTAATTAAGGTATATTAGGTATTGTAGTGTACTGGTTTCTTATTTTAAATAAGCAGTTATCATAACGTAATTTTGTAAATGGATATATTTTTATTAAATCTCATTATGTATATAAAGTAATTTACCTATATTACCTTATTATAGATATATATTCGTATATATGTATTGATATATCTCAATCGATCAACTAGATAAAGCAGCATTCTTTGCGGTCACTTATATGAGTTTTAATATGTTTTGCCGTGGAATAAATAATAGTAGTGATGACCGTTGTATCTACTCTGTGGTGCAGTAAGTGCCTGTTTTCGCATCTTCTTATTTTGGAGATAGCTGTTTCGAGAATCTTGAGCAGTACAGTCAGCATCAAAAGTCGCTTAACATGACAAATTTCATAACTCATGCAAACATTCTCGTACTAAAATTGCTGATATACATTACATGCTGATAAACATAATACAAAAAAAACTTCAACAAAAGTTGGTGAAAATAATTGGAACAGAACTAAATGAATACTGATTATTTTTAATTCCCTTTTTTACCCTACTTACTTATTCGGTTGCTTAAGATTATTAAACTATTGTTTTAGCTTAGACTAGAAAACACGTAATCGTATGTGATTTTAGAAAATGTAAACTAGTCCCAAATAATACATTGGGAGAATATTATAAATAATATTTTTTTATTTGAAAATTTATATTATAAATGTTAAGATATATCATAGTTTTTAAATGTTTTATGCCCCTTGTTTTTACTTTATAGGTATAAAGTGTGAAAAGCAATTGGTTTTCACGTATTCAAGTAGTTTTTTGATATTCATAGATTCTTTCAATATTATTTAAACAGATTCGTAGGTACATAACAAGAGAGTCAGAAAATAAAATACCCTTCGTATGCATTAATAGTATATTATGATACAAGTGAGCTAAGTTGCTCATTATACACGAGGCTGTGGGTTGCAGCCCAAGCCGTAGGCGAGGGCGTAAATCAGCCGAGTGTATAATGAGCAAGTTGCTCACGAGTTTCATACGCACTGTTTCAACACCTTTGCGAGGAAAAATATATATATTGCACAAATGCGATACAAACAAAATACGAAAATCATGGAAAATAGCGCGCAAGTGTTTTTTTTTGCGCGTGGAATATGTGTTGATCTTGATTACATACCTATATACTTAGCCTTAAACCTCTTTGTTGTTACAAATCTGTATTACCCGGTTATATTGAAAATGCTCTGTTTATTCGCATATAATTTGCAGTTAGGTACTAATTTAACTTTGTAGGGATAATTTTATTACGTGTACACTAGTGTATAACATTAATATGCACGAATGTTATAGTTTGGTTTATGGTCCTAAGAACGATATAATAAAGATTACTTTACGAGCAAGGGTGTTGAAAATGTTACTGTCGTTATTGTAACGTATAATTTGGTAGGGATAAGTTTAAGTTTTGTTTATTCGTGGTATATGGTTACGAAGGTGACAAAACTAAACAACCAAGTAGCTATTCGCATAGACCGATTCATAAACGATGTTACCCCTTTCCCTATTATTTGCAAAGATTTACTATTTTAAGACAAAAAGGGGATGATTATTTAAAAGAAGGACCAAGTTTTGTGAGCATCAAAAGCACATGGTATAGGAATAGGGCAAAGCGAAATGTAGAATAAAATTCTACATTTCGCTTTGCCCTATTCCTATACTAAATATGTTTGCCTACTCGTTTTATTTCAGAAAGATACATTATTTATTTGGTGTTGGGTACTGCGCTTATGTTCTAAAATTAGCTCTTGAGAATATACATAAAGTATTTCTGACCTTTTTCTCTGTAGTGAAATCATTTTTTAACATAATGTAGTTAATAAATGTTGAAATAGTATATAACATTGTATGCTTTATAGCGAAAGTTAAAGGACTACTACCGAATCTGATGGTAAAGTGATTATTTCACGACTCCTTTTCGCTACTACTACTACAAGCAGTTTTTCTCTACTACTCACTCTTTATTATGCCTGTCATGTGATATCATTTAAATTTGAGTGAGATCTGACTAGTACTAATTAAGTTGTCCCTAATAATGCGTATTTTATGTGTAAAGTCGTTTTAGTATTGTTTTTTTAATTGTGGATTGGTAAGCCGTTCATCACAATCTCACCTGAAAGTAAGTGATGATTTGGTCGAAGGTGTTAAAGAGGCTAACCTAGAATTACTGGCTCTCAAAGACAGCTGCCGGAACACACCGTTACTTGAGGGTGGTCGCTAGCCAGGCGGGCATACTCAAATTGCCCTTCCACCATGCAGTGCGAATGATATTGTAGTTTTGGTTCGGTCTAAGATTCGGTTGGCATAAAGGTTTTTACAATTATTCATAATGGACTGTACGTTGTCTAAAACAATTAAAATCAAACGGACTTTTCATTATTTTGATACCGAGAATAAAAGTTTATCACAGGTATGTCCGGTCATAGTCCAGTCGAGTGGCGCTTCCGTTTCCTTTGCTCCTGTGCTATTTACTGGTGCTGTGAACATCAGTGTGAAACCTATTTTAATAATATCAGCACTCTCCCTAACACATTTTTAAACGCTTCCTATTCTTTGCAGTATATTTTGCAAATTGGTCTGGTGAGTACCGAGGGTGACATATGGTTTCTAACTGCAGGTTTGGAACTAACAAATCCTGGTACTTACAGGTTTAAACTCAATTCAATATCCAGCGCATAAAAACGGCAACTTCGTACCTACTTATCACCTGTTATTTTGATTACTATAGTTTTGTGTTTAATTTGTCTTTTCTAGGACGAATAACCGCGGAAGTTACTTTATTCTAAATGGGTACTTGTTTATGAAGCATAAGGTCGCTTTTTTCAGATAACCCGGCTCAAAGTAAACTAATTCACTCTGAAATATACCATTGTTAGCTTTAAAAATCTCTAGCCCAGATGTTAATTATAAAATTTTATTACCATAAACCACTTTTGAAGCGCTGCGCGGCTTGTCATGTGCTGGACGAGCGAAAAGCGCTTATACATTTCTATAAAAATCGCGGGAATGGCAGCTAAACTTCTATAACGGGAAAGTATTTGTGGTCTTATAAAAATAATCTAGCTAAATATGCAGACACTGCAGTGTTAATGTCATCTTTATACTTTTCTAAGCTTACGAACAATCTACAATTGTTTTATTTTGTGGGTATGAATCCGTCTAATGTAATTTTATTGTCGTTTATGGACTTCGATGGTGGTAGTAAATCAAAACAATCTCTATCGCTGAATGACATCGTCACATATGACAGAAAACATAAAGGCTTGCAATAAGCTTCGTGGACATGCCCTAGTACATCAGGCTGCATGGCGTATTTTGAAGCGTATATGAAGCTCCGTTGAGAGAAGGCCTATTATATAACAAGAACATAAATCATATTTCTTAACAGCAGCATAATATTATGATATTATTGTATTTCAGGCCCGATAATTATCAAATCTGAGACAGGCACTCTGAGGCTAATCTATAACGGTCAAAAGTTTACTCTGCACTACGCTCGGGACACCGGTCTCATGAGGTGGCGCTGCTCACATCGAAGAAGGGGATGTATTGCTACTATCATGTTTAAAAACTCAGACTGTAATTGCATAAGAAATAATCATAATCATTGCTGAGATCAGCTGGTCTAATTATACTAATGACATGAATATTGTAAAAGACTGGTGGAATCATTTTTGTCTCTTGGAAGTTTAACCTATTATCAATGAGGGATGGAAAGCTATATGCGTGTACATTTTAGAGCCGCCTCATATTTCTCTGAGACAAAGACGAGAGACGGCTACTTTAAATAGCATGAAAAAAATTAAAGCTTGACTGTGAGTGGCAACATTAAAACCGCTCGAAGACATTCGTTACATAGATGATTATCTAAATTTGAGCAAAGGCGCCTTTGCTGAAGATGAATTTGAAGAAGAACATATCAAAGTTGTTCAGGTGTTTGTATTACAGTCGCTTACTTTGTTAATGAAGTATTTGTGAAGATCATAAGCTTGAACTTACTAATAACTTATCTAGATAAATAAGGAAACTAATATCTAAACTGTATAAGGCCTGTTAGTTATATATTAGATTAATAAGAACTTGGGCGCCTGATCTTTGCGCGGTACCGATGTAAAAGTACCCGCCTCAGAAAATGAGGCATGGCTAGATTGATTTATCACTCCGAATATTGTATAATATATTGCTATATACTACTACTATTTGGTACTGCATAATGTTTATTGGTTTTTTTCTATCCAATATGTATGCTAAATGTATTTCAAATAATGAAATGTTAAATATAAAAATAATGCATGTTGGTATAGTTTCATATGTACCTACATATTTCATTATGTAATAGCACCGTTAGGGTAATATTTTTTTTAATATTTTATCTTGATTGTGACGGAACAAACACGAGGCTCACCTGGTGTTAAGCGGTAAACTCTGCTTGTAACAGACGCAGTTCGTCATAAGTTTTTTTTTTTTTTTTTTATGCCTGATAGGTTAGCCTTTGACCACTATCTCACCTGATGGTAAGTGATGATGTGGTCGAGGATGTTGTTCAGACTAACCTAGAGTTACTGGCTCTCAAGGACAGCTGCCGGAACACACCGTTAGGTGCTTGGCTACAGATTTTCAACTTGAGGGTGGTAGCTAGCCAGGCGGGCATTTGCAAAGTGCCCTACCACCATGCTGTAACGACTGCTATCCTAAGACAACAACCGGGACCGACGGCTTAACGTGCCCTCCGAAGCACGGAAGCGCTCAGTAGTAATGCCCAACCAGCGGTCACCCATCCAAGTCATGACCGCGGCGGACGTTGCTTAACTTTGATGATCGATTCAGAATGGCTAAGCAAACTTGGCTACGAGCGCTTCAAAGTGACGAATTGCACTGTGCCCATCACCCTACATAAAGTTAATAAAACTAATGAGCCTGTCATTTAATACACAATGTAGACTTTGACTTGAATACACAATGCTTTATTTAATCCAGCTAAATTGTGGTAACATCATTTATTTTCAGTGATTAAATCATGGAATAGGACGGATATATTGCAAGTAAACGGCTTTAGGTATTACCTACAATGTTCAACAGGAGTCATAAAGCGATGGCGCTGCAACCAGCAAAAACGGACCAAGTGTAAGACAAGCATTAAAATGGTCGATGGTATGTTGTTGCAGCACGAAGTGACTCACAATCACGAACCGCATTATAACCTCAACGCTCATTGTAATATTCAAGGTTAACATGTATTACAATATATATTACAATTAACATTTAAAAAGTCACTCCTTTTATTTTTAACCGACTTCCAAAAAAGGAGGAGGTTCTCAATTCGTCTGTATTTTTTTTTTATTTTTTTATGTTTGTTACCTCAGATCTCTTGACTGGGTGAACCGATTTTGAAAATTCTTTTTTTGTTTGAAAGCTGATGCTTGTCGTTTGGTCCCATTTTAAATTTTATCAAAATCGGTCAAGCCATTTTTGAGTTACACTAAAAAGATAGAAAAAAATTTTTACAAAAAATGGAACCGACTTCTACACCCAAAAGTGTGAAATAACTTGTCGAAGTCGGTACCATGCGCACAATATTGTGATAATAGGTACTTTTGTACCATCATGGTACCGACTTCAACAAGTTATTTCACACTTTTTAACCGACTTCCAAAAAAGGACGAGGTTCTCAATTCGTCTGTATTTTTTTTTGGGTGTAGAAGTCGGTTCCATTTTTTGTTAAATTTTTTGTGTAATGTAGAGATTCGTAGAGACGCTCGCCTGGCAAGCAGCTCAGTAAGCGGCTCGAGAAGTAGCCCGACGGGCATCTGTGGGCCAGGCAAGCTATTCAATGAGTTCACACGCTCGTCGTGCAGCCCGGAAAGCTGCCCGGTGAGCAACTCTGCGCACAGCGGCGGGCCAAACCAGACTTTTGAAGCAGTGATAGCTCAGTGGCTTTGGCTATGGACTGCCGCGCAGCAGGTCCATGGTTCGAATCCCGCCGCGGGCTTAAGCTTCACTGCATGGTGGAAGGGCATTTTGTGAATGCCCGCCTGGCTAGCGACCACCCTCAAGTTGAAAATCTGTCGCCAAGCACCTAACGGTGTGTTCCGGCAGCTGTCCTTGAGAGCCAGAGTAATTCTAGGTTAAGCCTGTTAACACCTTCGACCACATCATCACTTACCATCTCACGTGAGATTGTGGTCAAAGGCTTACCTATCAGCACTAAAAAAAAAAAAAAAACACTTAATGAACTGCTCTGTGCCTAAAGTGTGTCAATACACACTTGAGGTACAGTGCAGTTCGTGGATATAGGCACGTGGCCTGTGCCCATTGAATTCCAAGTTGAACGCAGCATTAAACAACTTATTCAACTTCTTATATTTTTTATATATTAGGATCAAAAACATTCTGAATGTTTAGCTATATATAGCAGTTACGGATTACAGAGTAATAAATGAACAAAAGTATTAAATCTAACATAGTAAGTTAACATTTTAGCGATTCATTTTGAGGTGACCAAAGCAGGGAACCCTGCTATGGTGCTTGGCAATTACCGGTACAACAAGGTGACTAGATGCAAAGGACCTCGGATCCGGTGGACTTGCATCAAGTACCCCAACGGCTGTCGCGCTTCTGTCATTACTCTATATAGGACGATTATTAGTCATATAAATGAACATTGTCATTAAAATATATACGATCTGCTTTTTTAGGATCATATATAATTTGTAAGCGTCTATGTATTGAGGTTTAAAACGGTAATTATTAATACAATTTCCCGCTTTTATATTCCTTAATGAATATATATAGATAGGCGTTTCGCATATATACAGTTATTTTATTGTCTATGATGTTTATAAATGTTTTAATATGGTTTTGGGTATTTCGTGATTTAAAAATTTTAGAGCAGCATCACTGAATGTGTTTGCTTAATTAATTTGTGAGTTATACCAATTTTGCTTTAGAACAACGTAAAAACACAGGCAAAACAAAAATCAGAACAGATTAAAATCTTGTGGCTTTGATATCTACTATCTATACTCTTGCGTGCCGCTTGCGATCCAGCAACCACATTTTAAAAAAATACTGTAACTTTTGGGCAATGGAAATTACTGACTTGTGAATCTCGGACAAAATTCTAGGTTAGCCTGAACAACATCTTCGACCACATCATCACTTACCATCAGGTGAGATAGTGGTCAAAGGCTAACCTATCAAGCACAAGAAAAAGAAAAAAAAAAATTACCAAAGTATCTAAATTAAAACAAGTACATTAATTAAAAATTAAAAATCCCGACCGCAAATTATTTATTTTCGTTAAGCGTTTTATCGTTCCATTCAAATTAAAACTGTAAATTTTATATATTTATGGAATTGTTTCTTAAAGCCTTTTGATATCCTTAAATCTCTTAAATTCATTTTGATATCCCACTCGATGGGTTTGAAGGGGAAAAAAATGTTTCCCTCACAAAATGGCATCTAAAAACCGTCAGTTTTTTCGTTTTTATGTACCCAGTGTCACCTGGGCTATTGAGACGAATCTAATGATATATCAGACATTAAAATCTGTTGAACCGTTAAGAAGTAATGGTGAAATAAAGAAACTCACAAACATACATACATACCATGATCCCTAAAAACATAACTCTCCTTTTTTTGGGCTGTCGTGTAAATAATAGGGTCTTATATCGTGCATTGACTAATAGTTTTTGAATAAAATATGTGGTTATCTTATCTGATATAATATATTAAGAAAAATCATTTATCAATTTTTACATTTGTCTGAAAGCTTTTTTTAAGGCAATGGGTATGCACATAATTTAGGTACTTTACAAAATCAATAATTACGAGAAATAGTTTTCAGTTTATTTTTCGGGTTGCTATTTCTAAGCAAACCTTAATTTTCTGTGATCGGAATAGAAATTTATATACATTTTCATTTTACCTTGAAATGTTTAGTTATTTTTTCGCATTTAACGCAAATATAATATATTGATATCTATCGGGACAAGAGGCGCTACAAGGTTGCTTTATAAACCAGCTGTCTGTAGTGTGAGGAATGAACAACATCTTCGACCACATAAACACGTACCTTGGGGTGAGAAAGTGTCAAAGGCTAGCCTATCAGCTATACAATAAATGAATTTAAAAAATCGTGACCCAGTACGTATGCCGCGTTCGTGTGCGCCAATGAAAAATGGTGCCATGTACTTACCAGAAATAAGATTTGGTAGATCGTTCGCACATTTTCTTAAGTTAAGTATGTGAAACACTGATAGCTCATAGCTTTGCGATAATATTCAACAAATACAAATAAATAATGTATTGTAACAAGAATAATAAAATCAATGTTTTTGCAGTGATTAAGTTAAAAAACACGATGGGCAAAGACTTGGCCCTCGTCGGTGGTTACACTTTCTTCCGACATTCGCAATCAAAGAAAACTGAATACTGGTTGTGTACTCGATCGGGAACAGGCTTGTCGTGTCGAGCTAAGTTCACAATCACTATCGACGGAAAAGAGGTTGTAAAAGCATTCATAGAACATAATCACAAGCCACAGAAATATCGTATCATGGACGGGGTATATTATAAATATTAATCTGTTTTGAAATCAATTATCACTTAATCTTCCTTGCAAAAATATGCTTACGATATAATGTATTATTGTGTGTTCTAGACGTGTCTTTCTAGAAACTGTATTGTTTCGATGATGCATAAATATAAACGCTGTTTACTATAACCTGACGATGATTGTTTTCAAACAGTTGTAGAGTTTTTAATATCAATCAGCAAATCCTAAGTATTTGAAATTTATTGTTTTATACGTAATAGCATAGAGAAAAGTTCTTTTCTCTGTGCTCAACCTGTTAGATTTCAACTCGGTTTGAAAATCTTTAATTCTAATAGGCACTCATTTCAATGTTTTCAGTGTTATGAGATCAATCTTTTATTTATCTTTTATCTGTTATATATCAACTTTTACCTGGGATTATGGCCCTATGTTACATGTTTGTTTGCAGCTTTATTTGTATGAAAGTATCTGCGCCGTGCAAAGTATTATTGTTGAGAGAGAACAAAAGGAGTGCTTTGCAAATTCTGCTTTATATATATATCCTTCTATACATATACATAAAAAGGACTTCTACATATCTCTACAATACTCGTATATGGTTCATCTCAATTAAGGCGACGTTTTCCGGACAGTTTAGGCAAATAGCGCTCGAACGTATCCCTATAGAATAAGATAAGTACGCATAGCCACACGCATGGACTAGCCGTGAATAACGCGACGCGGTCAACGACCTCCAGTTCGAAAAGACAGCGTCACAGTGTAAAAATTACAGTTTCGCAAGCTTAACATTTATTACAATATTTTTTTCCACGTTTTGCTACAATGACAATCATGTTGAAAGTGTAGTTTCTATGGCTTTATACTGCAACACTACAGACACGGACGAAGTAATAATATTACGGGTGGATTCATAATATTTACGTGCATAATAGTAGATTATTATACAATTGAGCTAAGTTGCTCATTATAGACGAGGCTGTAGGTTGCAGCCCGAGCCGTAGGCGAGGGCGTAATTCAGCCAAGTGTATAATGAGCAAGTTGTTCACGAGTTTCATATTCACTTTTTCAACACCCTTACGAGAAAAAAAAATTGCACAAATGCGATACAAACACAATAATACATACGAAAATTATGGAATGTAGCGCGCAAGTTTTTTTTTTTGCACGCGGCAAATGTATGGTATTGATTACATATAAACCTCTTTGTTGTAACAAATCTGTATAACCCGGTTAAATTGAAAATGCTCTGTTTACTTGCATAAAAGTTGCAGTTTGGTAATAACTTAACTTTATAGGGATACATTACCCGGTTAAATTGAAAATGCCCTGTTTAATCGCATATAATTTGATAGATTGATATACACTTTGTTGAAACACCGTATAAATAGTTTAAGCAGAAACACAATTTAAAATAATGTAACATCTGGCGGTCTTATCGCTGAACGCGATCTCTTCCAGACAAACCATTGGAAGGAGAGACATAATTTAAAGAAATCCAAGGGACGGCGGTGAGCAAGATATTATAGTACTTACACTGACAATTAACTTATATATTACCTACATTACATAAATACAAAAATATAATTAGAATACTCATATAGATAAACAAATAATATTCATATATAATAATACATGCACATATACAACATAATAATATATACATACATAAATAATGAATGATGTTCATGATTATATGACACATACTAACAATGGAACAACGATTATATATATGTTCATAGGGAGTCAACGATTTACTAGATAAAAGGCTTTTATAATTTGCAGTTAGGTACTAATTTAACTTTGTAGGGATAATTCTATTACGCACTAGTGTGTAATATTATTATGCATGAGGGTGTTATAGTTCGGTTTATGGCCCTAAGAACGATATAATAAAGCTCACTTTACGGGCGAGGGTGTTGAAAATATATGTATGTCATACTTATGTTGAATTTTTAATATAATTGTAATAGTAATCAGGAATAATCGTAAATAATCAGGTAAGGGTAATAGAAGATAAAGTATCTAATTTTTTTGGAGTCAAAATGCTGTTTAGTAATCAGTTAAAATATAATATAATATAGCAAGTAATGCGTATTGTATAAATTCTGTATGTAAAAGTAACACGGAATAGTCAAATCCAATAGTTTTAAATAAAGTAAAAAAAGGAGATTTTTAATTTAGGAGGGTGTTGGTAGATACAATTAGGTAAGATTATGAAAAGGCCAGGATACTTTTAAGTATTTTAATATTTTTAGAGTAAAATGCAGTTTAATTTGTTAATATATATAACAAATATAATAGTTACAAGTAATCAATTATTTTCTTTAGTTCTTTTTATTTTTCTTATCTCTATCCCTCTTATCTTCGAGGATCTATTATTTCGGTAGAAGAGAGTCCATGTAAAATTTTACAAGTTGTGGTTTCATTTTCGTCCTCAAAAATGTATCCTCTTTCATATTTTTTATCATACCATTTGACCTTGCAGACCCATGGACAAAATTGTCAAATAAAGGTACTTACTCCATTTTTAGTCCTACCCTCAGCTATAGCTGCTTCTTTGTCGCACAATGCTGCAGATTCCATTGATTCAACTGCGACTCCTTCCCATTTCTCCTAAACCTGATTTTGAATCTTGCCATAATATTTTGTCGAAATGACTGGTGCATCCAATGCAGAGAAAACTTCCTGAAACTGAGAGTAACCGATGCCTAAAGCTATGATTCCGCTAGTAGCAGCTATATTTGCATTTACGCATTTTTCATCACTGCTATCCTCAGATTTAATCACCACTAATTCATGGCACATATTGCATTCAAATTTAAATTTTGATGTCAGTCCTAATCTTTTCTCGTCCACCAATCTAAAATTTTCAATCTTACAAGCGGACAAACCATTGAAGCTTCCTTTATTTTGTAGCTGAGCAAGAAAATCATTCAAATCAACAAATCTTCTTCCAGTAACGGGATGAATCATTTGACTCACTGATCGTTTCAACGGTCAGTTCTATCAGTTGTTCTTCAACACTGGAATATAAAATCACAAATTATATTAAAAAAAACTACTTCTTTTGTTTGCTATTTGTATATTTGATCTCTACATACTCATTTTCTGTATAGATGTTTAAGTTATTGGTCAGTTCAGAGTTATCTGAATTACTGCAGTCTCTATCTTGAAATGCGCCGTCCCAATACCTGTAAAAAAGTTATGATAAGATGTATTTATATAAAATACATCAAATATAAAAATCTAGACAAGTACTTACTCAACTCTCGAAACCAAGGTCATTTTGAAGTTGGCAAAAGATTTGTTCGATGGCTCCTGGGCGCTACCACCATTGTCTATAAGTTGCGAAACGCCTAGTTCCCTAAAACCATGATTTACTATATGTAAATTGAACTATTATCATATTTACAACATGTGTATACCAAACCAAATCACGAGTATAGAATATAGTCAAGGATGGTAAAGTGACTAAAATTACTGACTCTCACTGCTGACGAAACACTACTCAAGAATCACTGCTTCATACGCTACTGTTTCTTTGTATACCGTAGCATGTGTACAAAATTTAAATGTAGACAATCCTACCCTCATAAGTCATAATTATAAATCCCTTATAAATCTATCTACTTATAGCAATTAGTAGTAAGTACAAAAAGGTAAATTTATAATTTCAAGATTTGTATTTAGTAAATGAGTAGGTACTTATAACATCCTTTACTATGGAAAATTATAAGCTGAAGATAATCTACAGTCAATTCGCTAATTATATACTATATAATTAGGTACATATTTTCGATTATATATACTTCCAAAAATTACTAGCTACGTTACTCGGTTATATCCAATTCCGAGGTAAAGTATACTATCTCGTTTGTTGTACACCACCCCATTGGAACTGCCATAAAGATCGGGGTTATTATACGTTATTTTACTAGCGTAAGGATTGGACAAACTAAAAATAAACCATAATCTTTATAATTTTTGTTTGATTATTGAGTTCGTAGCGGGTATGCAAAATATCAATGACAGCATTTTTTTTTTTTTTTTGTTTATGCGTGATAGGTTAGCCTTTGACCACTATCTCACCTGATGGTAAGTGATGATGTGACCGATGATGTTGTTCAGACTAACCTAGAGTTACTGGCTCTCAAGGACAGCTGCCGGAACACACCGTTAGGTGCTTGGCGACAGATTTTCAACTTGAGGGTGGTAGCTAGCCAGGCGGGCATTTGCAAAGTGCCCTACCACCATGCTGTAACGACTGCTATCCTAAGACAACAACCGGGACCGACGGCTTAACGTGCCCTCCGAAGCACGGAAGCGCTCAGTAGTAATGCCCAACCAGCGGTCACCCATCCAAGTCATGACCGCGGCGGACGTTGCTTAACTTTGCTGATTGATTCAGAATGGCTAAGCAAACTTGGCTATGAGCGCTTCAAAAAGCTTATTATTTCAATGTGTATAATAATAAGTATCAACTTAGCATCGTAATATAGAAGGAAGGTATTGTAATTGTAATATTCTGTACATTCATACATGGTAACACGGAACGGTCGAAAAAAGCTGATTGAAGTCTTCCCTTCCTTTGCGTTGTCATTATAAAGACCTTTTACTGTGGCACCAACCTGAAATTATGCTTTTCCATATATTTTGCTAAGTAGAGAGTGAATTACTTTTTCTGTGGAACAGTTCATATTTCATTTTTCCGTATTCAGAAAGTCTTAGGAATAATACGTTTATCAAAAGAGTAGGTAGGTCTACATTGAGATAATTTCGGATTAGTACCTACTTACTACTAAGACACCGTGTAACCCAGTACGCACTACAACTGTAAATATATTACTGATATTTACACTCTATAATACCGTTTTAGAGATACGTCATTTGTCTTCTCTTGGCTGACGCCATCCGAAAAAAATACATATTCAGAATAACGACGTCCGTTTCAGCCTAGAAATTTATTTTCAAACAAATCGGAGTAACTTTTTTCACTTGGCAGACGTCCTCGAAAAACATATTTTGAATTCGTTAGACGGACGTTCAGAACTACCCAGATATCGATTTTCAGCCAAATCGGAGTCACTTTTTCAACTTGTCGACACTTTGTCGACAGATTTTCAACTTGAGGGTGGTAGCTAGCTAGGCGGGCATTTGCAAAGTGCCCTACCACCATGCTGTAACGACTGCTATCCTAAGACAACAACCGGGACCGACGGCTTAACGTGCCCTCCGAAGCACGGAAGCGCTCAGTAGTAATGCCCAACCAGCGGTCACCCATCCAAGTCATGACCGCGGCGGACGTTGCTTAACTTTGCTGATCAATTCAGAATGGCTAAGCAAACTTGGCTACGAGCGCTTCAAAATCAATTTTCATCTAAATCAGAGTAACTTTTTTCATTTGGCAGACGGCATCGAAAAATAAATTCCAAATTTGGAATGAGGACATCCAGAACAACATATATATCGATTTTCATGCATATTGGAGTAACTTTTCTTACGCTGCAGACGTCATCAAAAATAATTTCCAAATTTGGAATAAGGACATCCAGAACAACCTACTCGTAGATATCGATTTTCAGCCGAATCAGAGTATCTTTTTTCACTTGGCAGACGCCATCGAAGAAAAAATAACAAATTTGTAATGAAGACATCCAGCACAACCTAGATATCAATTTTCATCCAAATCGGAGTAACTGTTTTCTATTGGCAGACGTCATCGGAAATCAAATTCTAAATTCGTAATACGGACGTTCAGAACTACCTAGACATCGATTTTCAGCCCAATCGGAGTCACTTTTTTCACCTGGCAGACGTCATCAATAAATAAATTCCAAATTTGGAATAAGGACATCCAGAACAACCTAGATATCGATTTTCAGCCAAATCAGAGTATCTTTTTTCACTTGGCAGACGTCATCGTAAAATAAATTCCAAATTTGGAATGAGGACATCCAGAACAACCTAGATATCGATTTTCATCCAAATTGGAGTAACTTTTTTCACTTGGCAGACGTCATCGAAATAAGGTCTGCATTGGGAGTGAGGACGTCCAGAACAACCTAGATTTTTATTTTCAGCCAAATCGGAGCAACTTTCTTCAGTTGGCAGACGAAATCGTTATTGATATTGATATGTTGGCGCTACATGCGCAAACTAAACGGCGATATGCAAATAAGTCGTCCAGTACAGATGAACCTGAGTAATAGGGAAATATCAAAACGTGGAATATACTAAGCATTTACTTATGTGATTATTATACCACTAGCTTTCCGGGCGCGGCTCCACCTGCGCGTATGTCGGTTATCGCGCAAAATCATTAACCTCTTTTTGCGCAGTTGGATAAAAACTATCCTATGTTTTTTCCCGGGTCTCAAACTATTTCCATACCAAATTTCATTCAAATAGGTCCAGTAGTTTTGGCGTGAAAGCGTAACAGACAGACGGACAGAGTTACTTTCGCATTTATAATATTAATACTGAAATACTGATACATATGAAATATATTTGATTTTATTTTCTACACCGACAAAGGCCATCATGTGGCTTACTCATTTGATAAATGTATTAGTTACTTACCTACTACATAGTTAGTACTTACCGATTTCAATCTCTTATCAATATCATAATATGCTCCATAAGCTGACGTAAGCGTTCCTTATTTTTTATACTGTGGTTTCCCATTTATTTATTCGTCGATTCCGAAATAGCGTATACAATCCGTGCGCGAAAGAAACGAGCACAGTACCGTCGTTGACAGCGGTCACGGGCGTACTGGCGACACGGTTACAAGGGATCTCGTAGTTTATAATGAGAAAAAATTGCCAGAAAATCATCCACTATAGATATTGATAAAATATTAGGCAAATATTTAGATATACTAATAAACTATCGAATAAAACCAGTTTAGTGTTAATATTAATTATAGTTTTAAGATATCGGCGATAATAAAATTTAAAAAGCATATTTTTCAAAAATTAAATCTATCGAGGATTTTTTACGTAATCGTGTTTTTGCCGAGATCATAATTAAGTTTATGAACTGAAGATATACATATCAAAAGAATGCGACTTAGGTAATCGAAGAAGTATTTTATCTCGATTTTCAAAGATGTTACTTTGTCAGACCATATCGCCTTAAGTGTGTTTTTAAATTTTAGCACTATTTGGTATGACCGCTAACGGTCACCGATGTTTGGATATCGGTAGCCACAGATATTCTATCCACCAAAATGAGGGTATGAAGACCAGATGGAGATGCATGAAAAGAAAGACTACCGGCTGTAGGGCTTTTGCCACTACCATTAATAACATCATACTGAAATAGCGGCAGATCCATAATCATATGTGAATAACTGAATAATTTGCGTAAGATGTTTAGGTTAATTGCTAAATGCACACTAGTACAATTAAAAACGCCAATTTTAAAATAAACTTTATTTTATTGCATACTATGCATGCAAGCATTATATACCTACGACTGTAGGTAATTATCGATAGATCCTAACTCTATCAATAGTCATTTATTCGTACATAAATACATGTCGAAAAGGTTAAACTACATTTGTAAAGAAATTAAATGTTAGGACAGTATAAACAGAGTTCATAATGTTTAAAAGTTATTATAGATTATCATATACGACTAAATGATAAAAATACATGTTTAGACATATTATTTCGAGTAACTTAAAATTTAATTGCATTGCTTACTGTGCTCTACGAACCAGAAAACGCAGCATTTAAAATGACGTCACAAAAGTTAAGAGGAGATATGGCTGCTGCGCTGCTACCACTTTCCGTTCAAAGAGGAAAGAATATGCTTTTTTTTAAATTATTATTGTGCAGGTTTAATGTTAAGGTGGTGCCTTATTTATTTTAACAAGTATTGCTTCAGGAGATGATAATAACCTGAATCTGATAGATCCAAGATTATAGAATAAGTAGAAACGTGATATAGATAGGGGCATCCAGTATTATTTTTGGTTATTAGTATTTCAATTCGCAAGTATGGTATCTGATATGATATTATTACCTCTTGACAGTAAATAACTTTATTATACATCTTCATTTAACCCGCTGAGAAGTTTGCTTATCCGTTATATTTCAATACGTTTTTTAAAATAACACTTTTTAAAATCTACTTCTGTGAATAATATGCATAAAAAATGTACACAAAGAACTCAATTTGAAACTTAGGAGGATAACATGAACACAAGCATACTTACACAGGAACAATTTATTTTCGAAAATGGTAAAGCTTCAACTTATCCCAACATGGTAACTTGGCGATTGAAATTGGAACATGGTGCTTTAACAACACGTAAGTTGGGGCTCCAGATTACGCTGGGTGTGTATCAAGAAAAAAGTGGCTGCAACGCCGCACTCACAACCAAAGATAAAATCATTGTCAGAACTTTGGGAAAATACAACCATTAATGGTTTATAATATATAGACTTGTCCTTCTTATTCTTCACCTGAAGCGCATATTATCTTACTATTATTCTACGCTAAAGACGGTGTGCACAAAACTACTGTAATATACTAAAATATTTGCGAACGTAATTCTGTAATTAAATAGCGTATTTTTACATCCTCTTTATATTCGTTATGTCGATAAATTCTAATCCATCATAATTATATGCTGAAAGTTGTCCAATGTTTAGATTATATCTTTCAACGACGATAAGGTTTGATTTTCACTGCGGTTTGCTGTCTTTTAGAATTTGCAA
Organism: Plagodis dolabraria; assembly: GCA_963854805.1. Classification (NCBI taxonomy): domain Eukaryota; kingdom Metazoa; phylum Arthropoda; class Insecta; order Lepidoptera; family Geometridae; genus Plagodis; species Plagodis dolabraria. The sequence continues at coordinate 9,571,381 of OY978445.1, read as the reverse complement.
TTTGGACTTTGAGAGAGTAGGTACAGCAGCTTACATATGTTTTTGATTTTGATTTTTTAGATCTATGTAACTTAGTTTAGCCCTGTCCATGGTTTGTTGTCAGACTCTTAGTGGCTGATGTTTTTTATAGATCATAATAATATATGAACCACATACACTCTTTAATATATTAATAAGTTGCAAAACTTTTAGGTGAACTATCGATGCAGATGTACCAAACTACTCGGGGGACTATGATGCTGCTGGTCAACGGATATCGTTTCTCTAGACATAACACTCAAGGTGTAAAGGCCAGGTTGGCTTGCACTGCCAAATCTACAAAACTGTGCAAAGCTTTCGTCACGATGATCGACAAAAAAATAGTCAAATACAACTTGGAACACAACCATCTGCTCACACTTTACAGCTATGTTAGTTAAGGATTTTTTTGTTTATTCTAGTATTAAAATAAAAAAAATATCATATGTTTAATAAACTTCTTGAGCCTGTGCCATATGTTATAATCGTGTAATAAGTTTAATAATAAAGCTGTATTGTCTATAGGGCAAAAAGTTGGGAAACCTGTAAAATATTAGTTTCGAAGATACAGTGATATTTTTCATACTGATAGATTAGTTTATTAATGAACCGGATAAACTAAAAAAAACTTAAGAATGAGAATATCTAAATTGTATTTGACCGAAAATAACTAACTTATTCGTAATGGCAGGTCAGAATTTTAGTCTCGTATTAACAATTGAAATGATGAATTTTTTACCCGAGCCGTAGTGTCTCAATACCAGTGATAAAAAGAAGCTGATGTCAGTGATTAAAAAAAGTTTGCATGTTATATATGTACGCGGAGTGCTTGTTTGTACTTTAATATTTTGCGAATTTAATTGCATATTTTTATATCCTTATATATATATAATGTCCTTACATTCTAAATCCACCATCGTTAGTAGGTGGAAGATGTCCACTATTGTGTTTGCTTGCTTTGCTGATTACATTAAAAATTAACGACGATTCTCAGTAAAGATTTCCAATGCTTAGGCTCCTTCTCTTCGAACGGCAATACACCGGTGTATATACATAGAAATCATACAATATATATATACAATAATAGTACAGCTAGAGTAAGGATGGAAACAGTGGGACCTCCCTTTCCTATACAATGTGGTGTGAAACAAGGTGACCATCTATCACCCTTTTTTTTATTGGCATGCCCAAAATTTTTATTGTTGTCTTGGAACATATTTTCAGAAAGTTGAACTGGGAGAATATGGGGATTAAATTAGACGGTCACTATTTAAATCATCTAAGATTTGCAGATGACTTGGTATTAATATCAGAAAACACTAAAGAATTACAGACTATGATAGAGTCCCTAAACCAACAAAGCAAAATTATAGGCCTGGAAATAAATAAATAAAAAACTAAAATTATGACTAACAAAACGAAAACAACGATAAAAGTAAATTCATTGCCATTAGATTATGTTGAGAACTACATTTATCTTGGCCATAGCTGTACAGAGAAAGAGATTAACAGAAGAATAAAAAGTACTTGGAACAGATACTGGGCTATGAATGACATTTTCAAGGGAACACTCCCAATTCAATTAAAAACAAAAGCAATGAACATATGCTTGACACCATGTCTTACCTACGCCTGTCAGACATGGCCACTAAATAAGAAACAAACGGAAAAACTAAGGATCTGCAAAGAGGCATAGAAAGGAGCTATATGAACCTCAAATTACGAGATCGAGTAAAATAAGCAAAGCGAGCAAAAATACGACAATAAGATCACAAACAAAAGCTAAAGATATTATAAAAGAAATTTTAAAACTTAAGTGGAAATGGTCAGGTCACATGCAACTTCTGGCAGCTGATAGATGGGCACAGATCGCAACAAACTGGTTCCCCAGAGACAAACGCAGACGAGGACGACCATTCCAAAGATGGTGTGATGACATTGTGAAGGTCGCTGTAAATTCTGGTCAAGAACTGCGAGGCAGAGAAATGAGTGGAAGCAATTGGAGGAGGCTTTTACCGCTACAAGCGGTCCATATACTAATAATAATCTAGAACTAACTTAGGTATAAGAATAAAATTTATAACAAAACTAACATAATATAAAACTCTGTTTAAAATTCAGTATAAGGAATAAATAAAAACTTTATTATTATTATTCTTATTGCTCACCCACGGAAAGTCGTGGTAGAGACCAAGGCGCAAAAAATATTCCCCACGACACTATTGGTTTTTGCCTTTCTACTCTAATGGCCAGTAGTGTCGGGCATTATGAACGGTGCCCATATATCTTCACTACGCACAACATTAACAAATTTATTTTGTATTCATACGACTTAGTGCTCCAAAGTTTTTGAAACCGTTTTCTTCTTTCATTTAATTAATATATTCATATACAACATTTTGTGGTTGTCATCTCACATCCATTCTTTTCCACTATCGATCATTATTTCATCTAACAATATGGTCTGCCTATTCTCACTTCAACAGCTTGTAGAATTTGCCAATTGAACCCCACGACTCCAGGTCAGCAAAATATTTCCTTGCATTAGAATTTTTGGAGCCATGCAACTCATAGTTTAGCACTGGCCATGGGTCGTTGTCTGACTCCAAGTTGCTTATCTTCTTTATAGATAAAATATCCACCGCATTCACTATTATAAATTAATCAGATTGAAGGTAAATTTTTAGGTGAACTATCGGTACAGGAGTACCAAACTATTCGGGGCACGGTGATGCTGCTAGTCAACGGATATCGTTTCTCTAAACAAAAGATTTGTGGTTTAAAGACTAGGTGGACTTGTACTGCTAAATCTAGAAAAATGTGCAAAGCTTTCGTCACGACCATAGACAAAGACGTAGTTAAATATAACTTGGAACACAACCATCTTTTCACAGTTAATGGCTTTGTTAATTAAGTTTTTTCAGTTCGAAAAAATAAATTAACTTGCTCCGCCTTAGAACACTCTTTTTTATTACATTATAATACTAGTACTATTTACTAAGCAAACTAAATGAAATAAAATTATATTGATATACCTAATGTTTTTGGTGCTTTCAAACGTCTTAAGAAACGCGTGATCACTACTTTTTATTGTATGCCTAATGGTATATTTTATTTTTAATATGTATGTTTGTAGTTTATTCCATTCGAAAGTCACGACTTGCTTAAATCAGAATGATCTCCATCGACCGCTAATTTATTTAAGCATACTTAGACTCTTAAGTGCTTTTAAGTGCCGTCGACGTCGAGGGGTTCGATATTGACTTTTGGTATCAATGGCCTATATTGTGATGAACGAATCGACTCTTGTATCGTATTATAAATTAGTTAGATTGTTTACATACATGTAATAATTTATGGATTACTTTTCAGAAGTATATTTCTCAACAACGCGGACGGGAAGGCCTGTCATACAAATGGGCAGATACCGATATAATCAGGCTGTTTCATACAAAGGCGTCCGGAAGAGGTGGGTCTGCACGAGAGTACACTCGCAGTGTAAAGGCTATCTTACTACTCTGAACAATGTTTTAGTTGAACAAACATCTCACAATCACTAAACAAATATGCAGAATCATCCCCATAAGATGGTTAAGTACGAAAGGACAAATTAGAGTTATGAGTCATATGTCACGTTGGTTTAGCGGTTAGAGCATACCTACCTCGGCTATAAATAGGGGTGGATGACGCGGGCTTAGATCACGCACATGACTGTAATTTTTCCTCTAAATGTAATTTTTTGTAAAACTTTAAAATTATGATAATGCATCATAAATATATTTGTCTTTGTAATGCGAATTAAGAGCATGGTAATTTGATGCCAAAAAATAAGAATACGATTGCTGCCAAGTTATTATTTCAATTATAATTCGAAAAGTAAACAAACATTATTTGTGAATTCTATAGGTAGGTACTCGAATGAAAACGTAACGATAGCGCGATTCAGCATCCGTTGGTACAGTGCCATCTAGTGGCAGCTTTGTGAAACGTATGTATATACTTGGATTATAATTGTGAGACCAACTCCGCTGACCGTAAATTAAATAAACTTTTTTGTGAGTTTGATAGGTTTAAAGTAGGTACAGAAGTTATTTAACCATTTAAATAAGTCCTATTCATTAATTGCTATTCGTGCCTAGATTTATAAGTTTATTTAGGTTTATTGGTAGATCTTGAACTCGCTTTTATTTCTAATTACTTAACTTTTTTCTCGTCGAACATCTTAGCGCGAGTAAAGGAATTCTTATACCTAATTACCTATACTCGTATATAATATGAAAGAATAATAAAAAGTATACACCGATATATGCAACTAGGCTTATAGAAAGGCTATTCATCATACTATATAACTAGTCTGGCCATAAATACTGTAACATAAAAACTTTTTTTTTTCAGATTTTGAATTATTTTGAATTTGGAACGCGTTTATTATTTTAAAAAACTTGAGAGGTGTCAAGGGACACCCGGATGGAACGAAGTTCCTTTCGATTAATTAGTGAAGGAATTGTAATAAATTTTTTTTTAAGTTATATTATTTTTTATTATTAACAAATATAATGTAATATAAACTTGATCAGTAGGCCCAATTTTAGTATCTGGCTTGTGGTAACTGAAGTAGGAAACATATGTTTGGGATTCTATTTTATTACAATGTCTTGAAAAAACTGCACTAATATATTTTGTTGTTGATTCTGCTGGATTATTGTTTAATATTAAATCAAATTCTTCCTCTAGAAACTGTAGCAATGGTTTTGATTTTTCATTACTGAAGGTGATGTTAAAATCACCGGCCGAAATGAGTGGAAGTTTATCTAAATTTTTGTTGTATCTGCTGAGCGTTCGAGATACATATTTTACAAATTATTGGAGTACAAAATTTTATGCCCAAGGCGGGAATCGAACCCGCGTCCTCCGATTTCGCGCCGGAGAGATACATCTTTAGAATACTCTAGTAGTGCTCGATAAATGAACTTCTGAATATCTATTAATTTGTTATTTGGAGAGACATATATGACTGCACTGCGTACCAACAGAACTTTTTTCACTTTTACACCAATAATACTTGTTAGAAAGTAATGTGTTGTGATTGAGCGCTTATTATATTTTTAGCTCCGGTATTCAAAACGTCCCGTTTTGGCAAACCAGTGATAGAGTTTGGTGGCTACCGGTACAACAAGCATATTACATCAAAAGAACCTCGAGGCAGGTGGGTGTGCTCGCGGTATCCCACATGTAAAGCCGGTCTGATCACTTTTGACAATAGAATTATGAAAATAATAAAGAAACATTCTCACTGAGAACATCTCTCGCATAACATTAGTGCGCAAGCTAGGTTTAACTACAAAGGCTAGTGTGTAACCTTCACGCGAAGCTACTTGCTTAGTCGTGTGTAATTTATAATGTTTTTTCTATGCGGATTATAAAATCTGCGATATTTGCAATTGAAAATGAGCGAAAGGTTTGAATGAGTATTGAATGTATAATGTGTAAGTGATTAAATAATTAGAAAAATTTAATACGTAGGATTTCATTAATATGTAGGATTTAACCAAATGTTGATACTTCAGATAACCGTAGTGTGTCGTAAGCTTATTACAGGCTAAACCTAAATCACCAACTAATCATACTTTATTATCTATTGTGCTGCTTGTTACAAGGTAAAATATAGTGGTTTTTATGATAATATGTTATTATACATATGAGAAAAAGAAGTTGTACTTATTGTGCGAATATTATCACTGTAAAATGTAAACATTTATATTTATTTACATTAGTAAAAGATTATTTTACACGTCAGAAAACTAATCCTAAATGATGCGTTTGTAGACAATTTCCTTTTATTGTATAATCCTTGGCTAAATATTAAAAGAATGTTCTGTATGCTTATACCTGTTGGGTGTCGTAGAAGGCAAATATTAATAATGTAATGGCCTTATAGCGAACAGTCTCGTCCAACATCTCAAGAGGCTCTCGCCATGTCTGGTTTATGGTCAGTTCTTCTCAACAAGGCACGCATAGTTGAGAGGATCCTCACTTTGCTGCCCTGCTACCGGTAACTTGGGCATTCTTGGCCTCGGTGCTTGCAACAAACTTCTTATGTTCCTTTTTTAATAATGTTTAATTGGTATTCACAAAAATATTGTAAAACATGTAAATATATGTCTACCCTCTAAAAGTGCATTTTGTAATAAATATTGTTTATATAAAATTAAAATTAACGAGAGAAAAAATTATAGTCATGTGCGGCACTATTATTTTTCCTCTAGTAAATTTGTAATTGTATAATGTAATCCGCAGAGCAGAATTTCATCTACCGTAAAGCATTGAGGAGTACCATTTCAAGCAATACTCTAATTGGATACATTATCATAGTAACGTCGTCAGAATTGCATAAGAAGATTTTTAAATCATATCAACAATAAGAAAGTAGTTTATAATGTTTTAAGTGTCGAACTACTACTATTTTTAAACAGGTAAACAAAGTAAGTAAGTAGCCGTTCCCAAGATGTCTGCCAAGAGTGAGGATTTTGGCAATCCCCGTCTTAATGGGGGAGGCTGTGTTCACCAGTGGACGATCCGGCTAATACAGTAGGTATGGTAAAAATATCTGTATTTGTAAAAGAAGCTCATCCTATTTGGCTTAGCAGTAGAATTAAGAAGCCATTAAAGAATGGCCCTATGACTGCCTATTTCATTATATGAGCTCAATGATGTCCTAAATCATTATTGTATTTCTTTCCATAGTTGCATGACATAGCACAGTTTCATACCGACGACGCGACGGTTAAAAGGTCATACTAAATTATATATTTTATATTGATATTAGTTAATACAAGCAGTAATATAAAAGATAATAAAACTGTGATTTATTAAAAAAACCATTTGAAGCTACTCACATTCTCTAAATATGTATAATAGCAGTTAAGGATCTGTTGCTATTGCATTTATGTGCTTATTTACATAATCTTGATAGGATAATATTGAGTTAGTAAAGCATTGCGAGGTAAGACCAGAGCACTTGACTTGTAGATGGCTGATGGAGGATGTGCTGCACTAAAAGTTATAAGGGATGTAAAGCTAGGTTCATACTGTCGCTTAACGGCTCAATGAAGCTACACATTCAGTGTACAATATACAAAGAGTGAGAAAACTCGATGGCGGTGTTCTACAAATTACAGCAAAGTTTGCAAGGCGCACATATTCACGATTGATACAGAAATTGTAAGAATTAGCAACAATCACAACCACATACCCCCAACAGGACAGTTTAAAAAGTTTAAACAGACGACGACGCGCGACGTGATGAAATAAATTGGATACTGTATCTACTTATATTATTTGTAGTTGCTTTAATTACTTAACTTAACTATATACTATAATTAATCATAATAGTCTATACTCGTAAAGGTTTCTCAATTTGCGTTATTTAGAAGCCACGCAGGATGGCTAAAGTGTTCACGCAGATATTATATTTTCCTGTAGTATTATCTATTATATAGTCTACGGTGAGAATGCCTGAAGTTACTGACCAAACGTAAGTACCTAATTCAATAGCTACGCAACACAGAACTTAAATAAATATAATAGTTAATTCTTCGTAAATGGATTAGTAAAACTAAGTTATTTGTATCTATAAAATTAAATTTTATATTAGTATCTAAATTTTATGTTTACGAAATGGTCATCGTGCTTTGATCCCGTTTCACCTGCTCCCAGATGGGAGGGTACATAGAAGTCAGGGTCTGCTAATGAAATGGAGGATGGTATCTTACGCTGGACAACGTCGATACTTTTCGTAGGTAGCTTATCAGTTATCTGAGGTAATACTAAAAATTATTGATTGCGAGTGATTGCATGTTGCTTTGATTTTATCTGAGCATAGCAGCGTTCAGGTTTGAGATCAAGTTTATTATCGCCTATACCTACAATACTAGTGTGCTGTGGTGGGGAAGTCAGTTGTAGCCGTAGTTTTAAATCGTTTGTCATAAAAGAAGACTGACTTCCGCTGTCTAAGAGGGCCTTAATCCGTTCAATTTTGTTATTCTCTGTATTAACAATTTCAATTATCGCAGTGGACAGTAATACTTCATGTGAAGTTCCTTGTCATTTACTTGAAAACAGGAAGCAGATGATGTTTGTGGTGTAGTGTTTGTAGCGTGTTTATGAAGTATCGTGTTGTGTGGCCTCTTACATATCTTACGACCTCCCAATCGACAGTCTTTTACGACGTGACCTGGTCGCTAACAGTTGTGGCACAGCTTGTGCAACACGACCTGCTGCCATCGTTCGTCACAGGACAGCTCCCGAAAGGCCTTGCAGTCACAGAGCCGGAGATTCCCGATGCACATGACGCACAGCCGCGCCACCGTGTTTGCGATACGATTAGCTGAAATCACGAAAGATTTGGAATGAGATTCAGTTTTATTATAGTTCCTTGGTTGGTTGTCTCGTTTAGATCTAGATAATGATTCTAGGACATCTGCGCGTGAAGTAAGGTATTTATTGAAATCATCAAGTGAAGGCATGTCTTCCAAACCACTTCTGTGCTCTTCCCATTTAGTAAAGCTAACTTGATCCAGTTTACTGCTCATCATGTGTACAATTATGGTATCTCACTGTTCGGTGGCCTGGCCCAGCGATTTTAGGGCTTTATAACATGATCTCCTAGGTATCTATGTGACCTAGCAGACTTTTGGCGTATCGGATCGACTTTCAAAAGTGCATATAGATGATTAGTTGTGAGCTGACGCTTATTGTTGTACCTGTCGTGGAGTAACTTCCGTGCCTCGTCGTAATTCTCGCTTGTAACTTCCAAATTTGAGATCACGCGGGCCGCGTCACCTTCTAAGTATGAATTTAAGTAGTGAAATTTACTTCGAAGTAGTGAAATTTGTGAATTGGCAAGATTTTAACGTTATTATGAATTAACGACTCGTAAGTACCACGAAACTCCAACCATTTATAAGCGAGGCCTGAGAACTCATTTATTTGAATAAGAGGAAGGCGGAAGCTCGCAGGTTGTAACTGTAAATGAGAAGCCCGATGCTGTTGGCAGCATGAAAGTTTCATGTTTTCAGGTATTTCAGTCTTGCACTCGGACTAAGTTAGAATTTCTTGAGCCCGGGCTATAAAAGTGATCAAATTTTGTTTATTACTCTCCCTCTCAGTGAGTTCATGATCAAGGTTTTGATTATTCAATACTCCAATGCGAATTTTTATCAAGTCTAAAGTGGAGTGAAGCTCCGAGATATTTTTTAATTTTATACTTAGTTAGTTCATTGATTTGTACTATTGTTAAAGTCTTGAGGTTTTCAAGATTTGTCAGGTAGTTACCGAACTTAGTAACCAGTTCCTTTATTGAACTACGTTTGATCTTGAGCTCAGATTGCTCGTTAGGTATACCTACTATAGTAATAGATAACGGGGATGATCTACCGCTAGCACCGGGTAAAGGAGAGAGTTTACCTTCTGTGACATCGTATTTCGACGTGATGAAATCAAGTAGAAGTCGGTAAGTACCTACGCAAAATATTCAATGAAATAACTATTTAAATTACGTAAAAGAGGCAAGTGAAGTTAGTGAATTAAAATAATATTTGGCAAAACGGCTTACGCTCCTTATTTTGCAGGCGAAGATGGCGCGCGGTGATTGGCTGATGGGTCGCAGGCAGGCCACGTGCGAGAGCGTCACCCGGAATTGGCGCGCGCACGCGCTCGTGGTGTGACCAGACCAGGGGGCAGGCAGACAGCCGGCAACGCAATGCAGTCAAGCGCGCCCCGCGCTGTATGTTGAGCTGTTATTTTTGCTGGTCAGGCAGAAATTAAAAGCATTTATTTTTAATCTCGAGAGGTGTGCGCTTAATGTTTGTCTGGGTTAAGTAGAATTTAGGACTAAAGCCTTATGATGGTCGAAAAATATGGTCAAAAGATGTTCTAAAAAGATGATCGAAATATTAGCTTCTTAAAGTATGGTCGAAAAGATACTTAATCAAAAAGATGGTCTAAAAGGATGATCGAAAAAGATGGTCTAAAAGATGAAGCAACACGCAAATGAAGCGCTAATTACCTCTGACTGCACAAATAAAACTTGATTTTGTGATTCTTTTTTTCGAGATAGTACAATTATTTGATACACTGAAAATCAATCGAAATAATGCTTTTGATACCTAAATAGCGCGCAAACCATTAATGATGCAATCAAAATAATAAATCCCTAATTGGTCGTACTCAACGTGGTGTAACAGAAAATTCACATTTTTCTAATGGGGACTGCCCCCAATGATATATATCTGCAATAAAATAAAACTATCCAAGCTGTGTAACATATGAAACTTCACATTCCACAAGATTAATAATATAAATGAAAACGGATAAGTTAATGATATAATTTATTTTAATTTTCAGTTTATGAAAATAATGCACTGGAAGAACCTTGGCAAAGTCAAACTGATTACAAAATTATATCATCGAAAAGAGGCAAAAAAATCCTCCTCCGTGCAGGCTACACTTATAATGAGATAAATAAACATGTCAACGGCTCCACATATTGGTTGTGTGCTCAAAGAAAAATATGTCGGGCAAGATTGACCATAGCATCAAACAACACAATCATAAGAGACGATAAGCATAACTGTCAGCCCGATCTTATGGCAAACGAATACTAAATTCGTTTAGAGAACTGTATAAAAAATGTTATATCAGATATAACCGTGCCCGTAACTAGTATTTATCTTGACACTGTTGCTGAGATGAACAAATCAGGATTACACAATGTAAAGAAAATGCCAGAATTTCGAAAAAGAAATAAATTTTTGATAGCGAATAATAATTCTTCTAAAGATTAGAAAATAATTTTAGGTTTTTAAACATTGTCACTTATTTTACATGAACATTGTTTTGAGACGGGGTATTACGGAAACCATCAATTTCAAGTCTTCGGATATATTCTGCTAGTATACACGTAGCGTGCGTGTAGAAATTATGTGGATTTGACACTATGTTGTTTGTCACTATCAAGTTTCGGACAGTAAAAACAGTAGTAATAGCCGCTATTGTAAAAAAACCCTTAAAAGCCGATAAATAGACATATCTGTCAAATACAAATATAAAGTAGCTTACCCGCAAGATGGTCAGTATCCCCGTGACAATGGCACCTGCTGACGGCGCCGAAGCTAACGATAACATCGGGAGATAAAAATAAAATCTCATCTCATGATATTTATGTACCGCGTTTCTTAACTATATCCATGTAAGAAATTATTGTTTTGTCTTATAACTTGCACTTGGTTTTTAAGTCTTAAATATGTATCGATAAGATTTAATAATGTAATTGTAAAAAAAATGTGTACCCATGGATATTAAACTTAGCGTTTGTAAAATTTAATGTTGTATACAAGTAGATCTCCGTTTTCACTTAATCATAACTAACAATTTTCTGCCTCCATGTAACTCTAATATCTCATTCACCATCTATAGTATAAATTATAATAGTATACCACAATAAGCAGTTTTCAACATGAAATGTATCTCTTCAAGCCTAATGTTTATTTTATTACTAGCTTTCCGGGCACGGCCCCGCGTGTATGTCGGTTATCGCGCAAGAACATTAACCTCTTTTTGCGCAGTTGAATAAAAACTATCCTATGTTTTTTCCCGGGTCTCAAACTATTTCCATACCAAATTTCATTCAAATCGGTCCAGTAGTTTTGGCGTGAAAGCGTAACAGACAGAGTTACTTTCGCATTTATAATATTAGTACTGATACTTTGCTTACCTGTGAATCCTGTGATGCATCGCAGGTGTCAGTAGAAGCAACACAGTTTTTTTTCACAGAAGTGCAGATATTTTTTCAAAATAATTGAAAATCACAAACATTTTCCACGGAGGAATAACATGTGATGCGCTCAGATGTTTTTCAAACTTTTGAATATTATTGCGCAAGTACTGTGAATAATGCAAAACATAGTTCATTATTAATTGTTTTATGTTATTGGTCTGCATTAGTGATTTTATTAAAATCCGAAATAAAAGTTTAACATCTTTTTTCCATTGTTATCCAAATACGTTTTGTTTTAGACTATATTGCCATCAATGGTGAAGCTCATAACATGCTAAAATACTTATGACTTCCCATTCTAATAGGTAACTTGTATAAGCGATTTCATCGATGAGGAGAGTGAAAACGAGAGTACTGTTGTAATACAAGACCTATATCCAAAGATTCTTTTAAATTTTTTGTTAAAAACAAAACTCTACTCTAAACGTGGTTTATTTAAAAAGAATTTATAACGATTTTTCTTTAATAACGTTCAGACTGCAAGACTATGTCACGTATTTTATACCTGCTAGATTACCTTTGACTAATATCTTGCCCCTTAGGTAGGTGATGATGTGGTCAAAGATAAAACCAGGCATACTAGAAATCGTGACGAAAGCTTTCAATTAAAAAAAGCCCTATTCATAGAATGGGGCTGACAATAAGCTATAAAGACGTTAGCGTTAAATTCCCTTCTTAAATGTTAGCTAGTTACCACTTGGGTAAGAGATATGAAACGCTAAAGGTATCAAAAATTCAAATAAATGATGACAAACAATAAGTTGAACCTTCACTGACCGAACCTTTAACTCGTATCTTCCCCAGGACCAATATTTATAAGGTCATGTCAAGGTAACCTGATGGTGAGATGCGGCGGCTATACCTTCAGTAGACAATATTGCAGGAATTTCAAGACCAGGTGGCAATGTTCTGTTGGGACACAAGGGGGCTGCAAGGCGTTTCTATATAGTTTCGACAGTAGAATTGTCAAAATTAACAATAATCACAATCATTAAAATGTTTACTTAAAATAATCACATTCAAAGCTTATATTATCTTTCTAAATTTAATATACTTAGAACGTAAGATTACAAATATAATTGTTTAAAGAATCCAGTGACCGTATTTATTGCATCTATTACACTCTCTGTTAAGACACTGCCACTTCCTGGATATGATAAACAATACCAACATGCAAATACCTTTGTTTCGTCGTATGTATATAGTATATATGTAATGTATTTATGCTATCGTGATGCAACAAGCTCGAGGTCCCCTTGGTTTTATGCCTAAAACAGTAGAAATAAGTATGGTGGCAGTACTTTCCCGGTACAACTAGCGGAAAGAGTATGCAATAGGTTACTATATAATAAATGATTTGATTTCAATTGAAATTCTATACTCCATAGCTACTTCATTACTGGCAGTTTGTCTCTTGCTTGTTTGTTAAGTTCAGCGGACATTAATTTTAAATATCCATGATATTATGATTAAGATTGATATAACAAAGTAAAAATGAGTGTACAATTAATGCTTAATTAAAGTACAATGTACAATTAATGCTTAATTAATTGTACATACATATTTACATGTTTTTGTTGCGAAGTTTGTAATAATTAGCTGGCATTGGTATCGCACAAATGGATGTTATGATTTTAATGCTTTTGATATTGTCTTGGTATTCGACACTCACGGTAGTGTAATGATGAGTTTCAGATATAACCTTAATTAATCTCAAACACACCACTGTTTAACAGGTCCATACTTCTGCATATCACGACAAGGTGGAAAGATGGTGAATTACAACGGTTACCATTTTAGTAAAAACTCATCTACTGGAGTTAAAACAAGATGGCGATGTACGAGGTCTCGTCATGGATGCAAAGCTGATATTTATTCTATCGGTGATGAGTTTGTGAAAATAAGAGATGATCATAATCACTAACAATAATCAAACTTTAGTAACTTACGGTAATAAGTGGTACTTACGGTACATAATACTTTTACCTTTAAATCTTTGAGATGTGTATCTCATGGAATACCATAACAAGAATAGATGACTTTGTCAGCCCTCATTTATCTTTTTATTTAAAATATAAATATGAAATATGTATGTGTTGTTCTCAATGACTCGCCATAAATATAGACTGTACAACGAGTGCATGAAACCATTAATTTTAGCCGAGGTTTTTGACAGCCCGAGCCAACTGCGTCGGCTACTAAAGCCGAAGCTAACGTGGATTTTATGCTTGAGTTATACACTCAAAATTTCACTGCAACTGCAAGGAAATTAAACAATGATATTTGTAGTATACATAAATCTTAAATTAAAATTGAAACTTATATATGAGCAATGTGCTATTTTGAGTGTCATTGTTTCGGTAAACTTAAATTGGTCTTTAATTATACCCCTGATCTATTGGTAGTATAGAATATTAAAATTTCAGGTCTGTTACTTATTTCCTTTAGGTACGAGCTCCTAACGCACAGTAATTCTAGGTTAGCCTGAACAACATATTCGAACACATCATCACATAGAGATAGTGGTCAAAAGCTAGCCTTATCAGCTTTAAAAAAAAGAAGATTAATGGTGTTCGCAACTCCTTTATTAAATTAGCTAATAGTATTAGCGAATTCCTATAATAACAAAAATAAATTATATATGATACTTTGTATATTGATTAGGTGACCCTTTCTTGTATCTATCCAAATTAAGGGGTTCTAAAATATTAAAAAGACCTCACTGGATACATAATCTAAGATATTGAAATTGTGAAGCTGTTCTTTTGTGACTGTCTTATTTTTTTTTGTATGCCTGATAGGTTAACCTTTGACCACTATCTCACCTGATGGTAGATAGATAGATAAATAGATAACACTTTATTGAGACACCACAAAAAAAGCTTATAAAGATAACACTACAAAATATGATGTAACAATAGGCGGTCTTATCGCTTAGAGCGATCTCTTCCAGACGACCTATAACTGGAGGACAAAATTTTACTAAAAATACATAGACGGTAGTCTTCATAATACAAACAAAATAATTACATAAGGCATCTAAAGTATGAACAGTTATAACTAAAATTAAAAAAATACAATTAAATTAATAAACATTTAACACAGTTCATTCCTACATTAATAATACATATACCTACATAAATATATAAATACATTTTTAAAATAATAAATAAATATATATGTTTATACATTAGATCATACAATATATACTTATACCTATATCAATAACATTAAATAATGTAAGTAGTTAACACACAGAACTATAAAAGTTAGAACTTAGTAGCAATTTATAGCTAACAGTAATGAATACAATCATGACGGGGAGAGATAATGATCTTTTACAAGCTTTTTGAAAATATTAATTGATGGTAAACGTTTAATAGCAAGAGGCATAGAATTCCAAAGACGTACAGCCTCAGAGGTGAATGATCCATCATAAAATTTCGTTTTACGCTCAGGCACTTCAAGCTGAAGATTCAAAGACGATCGTAAAGAACATGAGTGAGTATCATGAAGGAAACGAAAACGTTCCTTGAGATAACGCGGGGAAGAGGGGTGAAATAGAATACTATATAGAAGGGACAAAATATGAGCATTCCGACGAAGGCGAATGGGGAGCTACTTGAGCTTAGTACGAAATTCAGAAACGTGGTCATACTTGCGTAATCCAAATATGAACCTAATGCAGAAGTTTTGGAGACGCTCAAGTTTATTTAGCATATCCTCCGTGAGGTCAAGGTAGCAGACGTCAGCATAGTCAAGAATAGGGATTAAAAGAGACTGTGCAAGCGCAATTTTAGTGGTAGTTGGTAGAAGTCTGCGTAAGGCACCTGCAGAAGCAAACATTTTGCGGCTCGTTTCAACTAGTTGAGGCCCCCATGTTAAGCAACTGTCAATAGTTAAGCCAAGATTTTTGACTGTTTTACTAAATGGAATGGCAACCCCATCAAACACAACCTTCGGTAATAAGTTCCAGTCAATTCTACTTATCATGTGAGAACTTCCTACTACAATGACTTGCGTTTTCGTAGCGTTGACATTGAGTCCGTAAGCTTTGCTCCATTGTGATATTTGAACCAAGTCTGTGTTTATGGCTGCAACTGCATCCGACAATTCAATGAGAGGTGCTTGACAGTATAATTGTAGATCGTCTGCGTAGAGGTGGTAGGAAGAAGATATATTTCTAGAAATTGAGTTAGTAAAATCAGCGAAAAGAAATGGAGATAAGACGCCACCCTGAGGTACACCAGCTGACGTGTTACACCAAGAAGAATAAGATTCATCAAGGCGAACCCGCTGTTGGCGACCATGAAGATAAGAATGGAACCAGCCAATCACCGTTGGAGATATGTTGTTGGAGCGAAGAATTGCAAGGAGGATATCAAAATCTACAGTGTTAAAAGCATTGCTGAAATCTATGAGTGTCAGCACAGTTAGCTGACCCTTATCCATTCCTAAACGTATATCGTCTGTTATTTTTACAAGTGCAGTAGCTGTGCTATGTCCTGGACGGAAACCAGACTGAAAAGGGTTCAAGAGATTGTTAAATATAAGGAAAGAATTAATTTGATTATTCACTAGTCGTTCGAGGACTTTGGATAAAAAAGGAAGTATAGATATTGGACGATATTCACTAAAAGATTTAGGATTAGTTTTTTTAGGTAGAGGTATTATGTGAGATTCCTTCCATAAAGACGAAAGAAAGAAAAGAAAGTGATGATGTGGTCGAGGATGTTGTTCAGGCTAACCTAGAGTTACTGGATCTCAAGGACAGCTGCCGGAACACACCGTTAGGTGCTTGGCGACAGATTTTCAACTTGAGGGTGGTAGCTAGCCAGTCGGGCATTCGCAAAGTGCCCTACCACCATGCTGTAACGACTGCCATCCTAAGACAACAACCGGGACCGACGGCTTAACGTGCCCTCCGAAGCACGGAAGCGCTCAGTAGTAATGTCACCAGCGGTCACCCATCCAAGTCATGACCGCGGCGGACGTTGTTTAACTTTGCTGATCGATTCAGAATGGCTAAGCAAACTTGGCTACGAGCGCTTCAAAATATACAACTATTTTGACCAATATATATAAAAGTGTTACTATTTTATGTGTCTCCTTAAAATTAGAGTCTTTCAATTCGACAAATCAATGTTTTTACGACAAATGGGTATTTTACGTAGAAAATTGTATACAGGAAGGCCAGGAGCCTAAAATTATAAATCTTAAATAAAAAGAGAGATGGAACTTTGCTTGATTGACATGAAAATCAAGGTGACACTTTGTTTTTGTTTCACGTAACGAAATGCAGTAACATACAATATCCTCAGAAGTAAAATAAATTTGAAACTGAAACCCGATCAAAACAATCTAGTTTCAAAAGAGGCTCCGTTGCTATAAAAAAATTGAGGCGGTCATTGGTTGTTTGTGTGAATATAAAATATGATCTGTTTTTGTTTGGTATTTTGTAATTATAATTAAAAAAAATAAGATTTATTGATGAATTAAATTTCCACAAAAGTTGAATGTTTAAGTTAATGAATTATAAGGGCCATTTTTTAGTATCTTAAAAGATCTGATCTAATTATTGTTAAAAGTTCAGTTTTATACTACAGTTTTGTTTGGTAATAGTTTAATTTTATGCATGAATTCAAGATATTTTTTTGGTTTTCAGTACAATGGGTAAGCAACAAGGCAGGCAAACCTCTGGCCATCCTCCACGGCTACACTTTCTACTGGAACAAAGGCAAGAGCAATAGCACTCGGTGGCGGTGCACTATGACTCCCAAGTGCACTGCGAGGTTCACGCTGGCTCTCAACGGAACTATCACAAGAGCTTATCTAGTGCACACTCACCAGCCGCCCACGTACACGATCATCAATGGAATTTATTATAAAATCTAAGCATTTCATGTTTATATAATTGTATATTAACTTCACTATAATATTGTATATAATATTTATTTTGGTTCAGTTATTTCTCATGTAAATAGAGATGATATAGTCTTGTCGATAGTTGTACCGTTGCCTAAGACGCTGAAAAGAGTAGAAGTATACGGCAATATTCGCGTCTGTCCGAATTGTCCCGATGGCCCAGCGGTGTAAGCACACAGGGATGCGGGTTCGAACCCCACCCGAGTCAATACTGTCAATTATGACAAACCTCTCCAATGGAGGTTTTTCTTCGACGATAGACGTATTTCAGCTGTAGATGAAGCAAATGGAATACCATTTCATTTATAAGCTACCACCCAGCTGCGTTTATTGGCGCCTCGGTAGTTGCTTACTGTACCTTTCTAACTAAATGTGACTATTGCAGTGCCAGAATACATCACTTCAAAACAAGGAAACCCAATGATGGTGCTCTCTAAATACAAATATAGAAAAAAAGAGATAAACGGCCCTATGACCCGTTGGACATGCTCCATATCTACGAGTAATAGTAGAAAAAAATGTCGAGCATTTGTAGTTACTTGCAATAGTAAAATTTTTAAACTACAGGCTCAGCACACCCTCCCACCTAGGACCAGTCAGAGCCAAAATAAAGAACGTTAAAATCTGACAAAGGGTGGAAGCAAAATTCAACAAACATTTTGTCAATAAATAAAAAAATAAAAAATTGTTGATAAGCATGTTTAATTTTAATCATGTATTTTCTCATCTTAGACCATCGAGGTTCCGAGACAGATTCCAAAAAGGTAATTAGGTGTTGCATATTAAAAAAACATAAATTCTAGGTTAGCCTGAACAACATCTAAGACCACATCATCATTTACCATCAGGTGAGATAGTGGTCAAAGGCTAACCTATCAGGCATAAAAAAATTGACCGTAAAAATATCTCTTTTGTACGTCTAATACGTTGACAGCCTTTTCGATTAGAAGGTCTAACAGCGCGAAACTTCTAACGAGCAATATCCATGTAGCAAACCTCCGGCTATCAGAGGGTCTGTATAGCAAAACTGTTAATAAGCACATCATCAGATTCTTAAAATGTCTGCATACTCAGGCACTCTACGCTATTCATTACAACTTATAATTACATAATGGCATTATAATATAGACTCCTTGAGAGTCAAACAGTTACTTCTTTCGAATTTTTGATATACCTTGGCCATACTGTAGTGGCCAGATCGTCCACTGCTGAACACAGCCTCCCTCATTATAGGGGGGGTGTTTGCCATAATCCCCACGCTTGAGGATCGCAGTTTAAGAGTTACTCTTGGGGATGCTGCCCGCCTTGCGGTATTTTACCTTTAGTCGCCTCTTACTCACCTACAGGTAGCAATCGGGGAGGATGAGATTCTGGTCCGGCACCCCACGGAGAAAACCTTGGCCATATCAAAAGGATATAAGGTGCATAAATTCAGAGGAATGTGTGCGCTGTTATTACATATATAGTTTATACATGTCTTTCCATCACTTTAAAACTTACGCTACTTTACTTTTACTTTATAAGTTAGCTATACGGACCATCTGAGTGTTGGACATTTTAAATTAGGCTTACTGCTCAATAAACTTTTTATGTATGGCATTGTGCAAGAACAAGCACGAAATCCACCTGATGTTTAGCAGTAACCATTGCCTATAACTTATGCATTTCTATGTAGATGCATAGAACTGTACTGCGTCCGTCATAGTCCGCCTTAGACATACAGTTGTTACGTCTCATGTGCCTGTAATTTTACTGATTCTCAACTATAGAAACAAATAAATACACATTTTAAAAGATGATATGGACACTACTGCACGGTAGCTAAACCAGCGGATAAAAGCCACTTATAAAATAAATATATGCGTGAAAATCCGGTGGAGCTGGACGACCGAACACTCGGTAACCAGCATCTATGTCATACCTAAAAAAAAAATTGCACAGTATGAGGTGGCGTCAGCGACCCTTACTCACCTCGCTCCCTAATATTTCTTGTGTGACGTCACAAGCAGGACAGATGTGCGCACACGTTGCTTCGTAAGCAAAAAATATTAAATCAGTTCGGTGTTTGCCAGATAGTGTGATTATTCTGTTTGTTACTGGATACACGTTTGTTTAGTTCCTATAGGGTTTTAATTTTGCATCGTTTTATGTTTTCTTTTAACTGATGCATTTTTCTTGTGTTTAATTTCGTTCAGCTATATAGTCCATGTCTAATACGTCTTTAATATTAAATTATTTACATATTTGTGTCCGTCACCAAATGAAACGCTGTTTTTTTTAGAAATGTACTATGTTGCAACTCATTAATTTTCTGTGTTATGGTCTTAACTTAATGCTTATTTAATTTGATATGATATAAATAAAATTATGCATTTGTTAAAGACTTCTTTATTATTTTAGATATTGACATATTATCACATGGACATTTGTAATTTGTTAGCTAGTTATTACTTGTTAACTTGTTAACAGTGTTGACAAACAGTCAGTTTTTGTAGGTTTCAGCAACCCAATCTGCGTTTGAAAATGGATTAACAAGCTATTAATGTAGGTTCTAATTTTCGTTTCAGACACTTGGTGAGACTTCTGTGAAAATTTCACTTCGGCAACACCCACAAGAGTTCCAAACATAGCTGCTCTTCTTCAAAGGTCACACTGACAGACACGGTCAGACAGACACTATTTCTATTATGGAACCAATAAAAACGATTGTTCCATTGGTAAATGGATTTTTGTTTGGCCAAAGAAGACTACGAATATATTATACCATATATAAAATTTGCTTTTGACACTTACCATGTTAAAATAGATGAACGCAATCAGCGGCGGGCAAACGTAACAGCTTTTGAGCGGCAGCTCGTACATCCAGAATGTATCCAAACCTGAAATGTCAACGGAGCAGAATATAAACAATTGCCTGAGGCGATATCGCTATCGACAATGTTTCGGCTTCTACCGGAAGCCTTCCTCAGGATTTTGAGTGTGGTACGTCCGCCGCGGTCGCGTCACGCTTCACACTGCGGGCGGCAGCTCGCTGTGCTCGAGCCGACGGCGCTGGCGGCGGGGGTCGTTACGGGGAGTGTTGTGGCGAACGCTGCGTTTTCGGTAAAGGATGCGATGCACCATCTTCATCGCTACTGCTTTCTTCAGATAACACCATCGCAGTCCGACAAGCAAAACTAACTGTGTCCACCATCTCCTGCTTCACATTTTTCAAACCTCCATGAAGACAAGTTCTCCAGCTTCGTGACAGCGCCCACCCTCTATCTCTGTTAAAATTAGGACGACGACTAATTTCTATAGCCTCGCGGATTTTGCGCGGTACGTAAAACTTCTCGTTAGCTAAAACCCGGGCTTTGTCGAAACGGATGTAGTGCGTCGTCCCAGATGTCAGGGCGTGCTCTGCCACAGCAGACTGATGGCTGTCCGCGTTTCTCATGGAGCGAATGTGTTCTCCGAGCCTTGTGGACACGTTCCTTTTTGTTTCTCCTATATAGCATTCACCACAATCGCATGGAATCATGTAGACTCCGGGGGTTCCCAGTGAGTCCTTATCTTTCGGAGATCGCAGTAATTTTTTTTTTTTTTTTTATGCCTGATAGGTTAGCCTTTGACCACTATCTCACCTGATGGTAAGTGATGATGTGGTCGAGGATGTTGTTCAGACTAACCTAGAGTTACTGGCTCTCAAGGACAGCTGCGGGAACACACCGTTAGGTGCTTGGCGACAGATTTTTCAACTTGAGGGTGGTAGCTAGCCAGGCGGGCATTTGCAAAGTGCCCTACCACCATGCTGTAATTGCCTAATTTGTGAGGGGGGGGCGGAATATCATCATGATAGAAAATTTACGCCGTAGCAAGTTTCCGATTTTATCCGTCACCCCCTTGATAAATGGTAGGTATGCTACTGCCCTCTCTGCTGTTGTTGTCCGGTTCCGTGCAGACGTGTTTGCAATCCTATTGCTTTGCTTCCAGCTATACCCATTGGACTCTAGTACTGAACGTACGTGCGCAAGTTCCATATCTACATGTTGAGGATCACACAATCTTAGCGCTCTGTTAATGAGTGACCTAGGCACGGAAGCTAGGTGTGACGGGTGATGATGTGAATCCGCTTTTAGGTAACTATTGGTATGTGTTGGTTTACGGTACACGGTGTGTGAAATTCGACCGTTCTGTTTTCGTTTTACCAACACATCCAGAAAAGGCAACGTACCATTTTTCTCTTTTTCCACCGTGAAAGCTATTTTTGGATGTTTTTTATTCAGGTATTCTAATAAGGGTATCAAGTCATCCTTATGTAGAATGGCAAACACGTCGTCCACATACCGCCACCAGTATTTTGGTTTGAATGATATGCCGCTCAATGCCGTTTGCTCAAACCACTCCATGAAGATGTTGGCTATCACTGGAGCTATAGGTGAGCCCATGGCAACACCCTCTGTCTGTAGGTAGTAGTACATTGTCGATAGCGATATCGACTCATAGTAAGTTCACGCTCAAACACCCGTGTTTTTCATATATTAGATATAAATATGAGCGTAAGTTTTTATAATATGAATTGCCTGAGGGTTAATGATCATTGCCAACTTGTTATAATTTAGACTATAGCCAATATCCTTAATGTTACCCTGATATGGTACACACACAGTTATGTATGTACCTACATATAAAAACTGGACACAATTAACAAGAGTTGCAATTACAATCTCATACAGGTATAGGCATAATGGCAAATATTTTTATCCAGATAAAATTTGAGTTTAATTTAAAATAAATTAAAACATATGCGTAAAACATGACCACAATTAGTAAGCACCAATAATAAAAAACTGTTGGTAAGATTATATCCTTTGATACACCCGTTTGCAAGATGTCAAATTTCATTAAAGTATTATAAAACCATGGCAAATTTAAAATTCTGCAACATCATCGCGAGTCTATGTATGGTGACAAAGATCTATCAATTATATTCCGTTATTATATATTTATACTAGCTTATGCCCGCGGCTTTGCTCGCGTTAAGAAGTATTATTATTAATAAACTAGTCGTTATATTTGACGACTAGCTTATTAAAAATACTTAATACTTCTTAACGCGAGCGAAGCCGCGGGATATAATTATTATCTATGCACTATGCACAAAAATAGTAAATTCAAAGTTCTCTCCAAAATAACTCAATGTAGATGGCGCTAGCATACAGAAATTCGTATATTTTAAACTGAAAATTTACTAATCTCATATTGCCTGCATCTCAAAATCCTTTCTTAGGAGATGCCGACGTCATAGTAGCTTTATGCATGCAAAGTCTCAGCCCGAGCGGTTTAAAATTGACAAAGTTTCATACAAACTTTCATCCCCTATTTTATCCCCTTGGGAGTAGAATTAATCAAAATCCTTTCTTAGCGGATGTCTACGTTATAACATCTACTTGCGTGACAAATTTCAGCTCGATCCGTCCAGTGGTTTAGGCTGTGCGTTGATAGATCACTTTGTCAGTCAGTCAGTCACCTTTGAGTTACTGGTATATATATATATATATATATATATAGATAGTTTCACCCTAGCTTGGTGTGTTTTATCTAAAGATCTGTCCATCCACAGTCCACAAGATAACAAAATATGTCATAGAATGTACGGCTTGCATTGTTAGCGTGACGATGTAAGCAAGGCTTATATTGCACTGTCAATTATGCATAGCGTAATGGATTCAAAATACTATTCCTGATCGCGAATTATAGGTCAAATGGTGTCGGCCTACTACACCCACTAATAACCCCCTAATATCACGAATCGAATAGATATTGCATTGTATTTAATGAAAGATTATACGTGTTCTAAACAATAACAATAATTACACCTTAGCAGATAATATTAATCTTTTACCAACCTTTTGGTTTATAATGTGATTAGTGGGTAGATATTCAGGTTCCGCGGGCGGCGCTGTAACCAACGACCGTGGCGACGAGCGCAACATTCCGATGGGTCGACGCCTGAAATTGTTTCGGCGGAGCAAAATCAGTCAAAATTTTACGAATTAAACATTTCATCACTGCACTTTAGTTAAAAAATGATGTTATGACGTCATGTTCAGGTAAACAATGACAAAACAATCTTTACTATATCTTGACAGAACCAGAGCTCTGCACCGAACGAGCCTCCACTTTCGAATGTCATCTTTCTTTGTGGAAATCAAATGAATTACTTTTAAATGAAATATTCTAAATGCGAGTCCAAACAGTTACATCAATTTAACACCTTTTAATTAAATATTATCATTAAAATAATGAAGTCCTTGACACGAGAATGAAATGTGTTTTTCTACATAATGATTTGAGCAATTGGTCGTTAATTTATCATTCGTACAGTATTCTTTGTGGAAATCAAATAAATTACTTTTAAATGAAATATTCAAAATGTGAGTCCAAACAGTTCCATCAATTGAACACTTTTTAAATAAATAGTATCGTTAAAATACTGCAATCCTTGACACGAGATTGAAATGTGTTTTTCTACATGATGATGTGATCAATTTATCGTTATTCCATATACATTTTAAATCTGTTTTATAAAGGAATTATTGAAATCGATTATATAATTTTGACTTATCAAAATTAAACTACAGTTATTACCTACACATCAGCTATAACACTGTGAAGATTCGATCGAAGTCAGTTCAGTGGTTTTTATCTGAGTGAATATATGAACAATAACACTGGGTATATTGGTCACACATATCATATTCTAAAATTGTCGTTTGTTCAAGGGGACAAGTAAATGTGGTCTAGTGTTATTATATATAAATATTGAACCAGTTATATTGATAGGTCACTAGCGCTTATATATGCGTCAGCTGTAATTTTTTTGAGACTAATTCCACGGTTGTATTTATATTTGACTATGTTACTTGTACATATACTTGAGTATTATAATAATAATTAATTGTATGATATCTTGATTGCGTTAATAATAATATATCAGTGCGGAGTTCAACAAAAATTTTTATCTTCGGACGCCACAGTTTTATCAACTGGGATAGCATCATGGTATTAATTTATGTAAAACCCAGAGCAATATCTTCAAAGCTCTCCATGAATATATTTGCCACCACCAGAGCTAATGGTGAACCCATGGCCACACCATCCACCTGCTGGTAGTAGACACCGTAGTACCATTCGATCGGCGGTAGCGGAGCACGCTCACATCCCAGGGGCTAGTCATTTTGTGCGCTTCGATAAAGCATCCGTCCTTGCGAAAGAGAAGTTTTTCGTTCCTCGTAAGATACGGGAGGCAATCGAAATATGCCGTCACCCTAACTTCAACCGGGATGTGGGTGGAATATACCGCCGGCATGGAAAACAGTTTTAAAGATAGGTGACACCAATAGCGTGGGTAAGGTACATGTGGACAAGGAAATTGACACAATTAGTGTGGTGTGTCTACAGCCCTACACGGCACATAACAGTGACAGTGACAGTGAAGCTAATGACATATCGGACAATTTGACAAGTGCAGCTGAGAAACGCGCAGCAGCGGGAAAGACAGCGCCATCGTTACGTCAGTTACGTGCTGAGGCCCGCGCTCGCCGCTTCGCGCAACCGTGACTCCCAGACGAAGGGCTACAATATAGCCCGAAACTGGTTGAAATCTATCCGGTAAATATAACGTGAGCCGATCGAACGGTAAATAGAATGTGAAAATATTTTGAAGCGCCCGTAGCGAAGTTTGCTTAGCCATTCTGAAACGATCAGCAAAGTTAAGCAACGTCCGCCGCGGTCAGGAGTTTGATGGGTGACCGCTGGTGACATAACTACTGAGCGCTTCCGTGCTTCGGAGGAGACGTTAACCCGTCGGTCCCGGTTGTTGTCTTAAGATGGCAGTCGTTATAGCATGGTGGTAGGGCATTTTGCGAATGCCCGCCTGGCTAGCTACCACCCTCAAGTAAAAAATCTGTCGCCAAGCACCTAACGGTGTGTTCCGACAGCTGTCCTTGAGAGCCAGTAATTCTAGGTTAGCCTGAACAACATCTTCGACCACATCATCACTTACCATCAGGTGAGATAGTGGTCAAAGTCTAACCTATCAGGCATAAAAAAAAAAAAAAAAGAGTCCCAGCCGGGTGCCTACTTACATAGTTGTGTTTAGAAAAAACAGAAAACAGTCCTAAATGACATCAGGATTGGGAAAAAACTTTAAATAAATAACCTTTGCAGTCCTTGTTTAAGCAATACAGCCTAGCTCAAAAACAAATTTTACACTCAATTCAGTGAATAAGAAAATTAATTGAAATTAGTGCCACATCTCATCATCAGCTCGAACTGTGGGTTACGGCTGTGTTGTACTCGAGGGGAGCCAGCACCCGTTCCAAATAAAAACCATCTACTACCGCATTATCCCTTATACATCATTTGAGTTTGTAGTCATATTTTTCTTTAAACTTTCGTGAACTATACTCATGTTTCTAAACTACTGACGGGTCCGTGCGTGGATAGACCCATCAGTAATTTAGAAACATGTGGTCATATTATAAACAAATATAAGAAATATAACATGATATTATTTACCTCTTTCTTTTTTTCGTATCTTCACCTACGCACGCTTGGAAACCCAACCCACTGTACCACCAGCACCAGCACCACCACCACCCCCACGTTCCGAGTGTCAGCGATGAAAGCGCCTGTCTCACCACAACCGCCGCAATCCCGCCGCCGCCGCCGCCGCCGTGTCCTGCAATACTTTATATATTATAATATATTATCAACAACGCGCTAACTATTATATTAGTTTTATATGTAGTAGTAATCACAGTAGATGAATAGAGTTAAGCTCTAGTCCTCAGGGTAGGATACCCTGAGTCTGTTCACTTCACGGGTGCTGGCAAGTATGAACCTATCTAACGGCCAGGTTTCCAAAGTGTCACCATTTACATTGTTTTTACATTTAAATGTACACCATTGTCACCATTCATGAAGCGCTCGTAGCCAAGTTTGCTTAACCATTCTGAATCGATCAGCAAAGTTAAGCATCGTCCGCCGCGGTCATGAGTTGGATGAGTGACCGCTGGTGACATTACTACTGAGCGCTTCCGTGCTTCGGAGGGCACCTTCCCGGTTCGGTCCCGGTTGTTATCTTAGGATGGCAGTCGTTACAGCATGGTGGTAGGGCACTTTGCGAATGCCCACCTGGCTAGCTGCCACCCTCAAGTTGAAAATCTGTCGCCAAGCACCTAACGGTGTGTTCCGGCAGCTGTCCTTGAGAGCCAGTAATTCTAGGTTAGCCTGAACAACATCTTCGACCACATTATCACTTACCATCAGGTAAGATAGTGGTCAAAGGCTAACATATCAAGCATGAAAAAAAAATACATAAACAGACTCTTTTTTCATTATTCAACTGCATTTATAACCATTGCATTTAA
Organism: Plagodis dolabraria; assembly: GCA_963854805.1. Taxonomy (NCBI): domain Eukaryota; kingdom Metazoa; phylum Arthropoda; class Insecta; order Lepidoptera; family Geometridae; genus Plagodis; species Plagodis dolabraria. The sequence continues at coordinate 9,544,186 of OY978445.1, read as the reverse complement.
ACGAGGTTTTACGTAATGCAATATCAGAGAGGAGAATAATTATTGTTTTAACTTCACTAAAGTCAAATCTACTGCGTATTATACAGTATTTACCAACCTTTGAAGTTAATTTGCGTCTCCGCTACCGATGAACGACTAAACAATAATAATTGACGCGCTCTATACATATTTTTTACATCCGACAGTAAAAAACTGAATTTTCTTCAAAATTACAGTAGATTTTCAATATACACCAAATCATTTGAAATGTCACTTCGTCGTTCAAGGCGATCACAGCCATAATACTCTTTAATATTGACAATTGTGTCATTTCAAGCTCTAAATATATGACAATAGGTATAATAAATAAATAAAATCTTCAATGTTTTTACACATATAAATATGTAGCACATTTTATACACTATTTTATAAAATTATCTTTCCAGACAACTGTCATATCGCGGATGCCAAAGGATTAAATAAATTTATAACCGACTTCCAAAAAATGAGGTAATTGGCTTAATTCGTCTCTGTGTTTACGAGATTTTATTTTGGGTGGGTTAAGTACAAGTTAGACACAATATGAAGGAGTCAACTATATGACATAAAACTAACTGGACCAGTTTTGTGAGTTACTAGTATGCACTTCGGCTCGGCACACGCACCGCTCAATCTCAATACTCAATACTTACATTGTATTATTTTATCAATGTTCATGCCTAACCTATTGTTATTGTCCTACTGCACTACGCAAAAATATTATTCCAATATTAAGCAATCTTGTTTATCTTGTTTATATCTATTTTTGGTAACATCATCATTAACATCTATGTCCATGATGATGATATTTAGGTAGGTAGGTTTGCTTGTAAAAGTTAAGAAATAGTGTTTGTGACAAGATATCCTAACAGTTGCTTCATAGAGTCCAGAATCATTCACTATTATTCATAGTAGGTAAGCATTGAGAGTTACTGTTCCTTATTTACTTTTTCTGTTACAGATACTTACGAAATTTATAACACAGGACGATACCCATTCTTTTTTACTTGTTTATAAATAGTTACTCAAAGCAATAAGCAAGTTTCTCGGAGTTAAAACGCGCTGCCTGTGCGCTCTGCAGAGAATAATCCAAGTAGGTATGCACAGTTAGGTATTTAAGGCACTTGCTCTCAGTCTCAAGTGAACACACATGTTTGCCTACGTTTTATATATGCGTAAATATATAATTAGTTATGGCATTAAATATTTTTTACTCATTACGCAAACATGGGAATCCCCTTACAAACACTACCGTTTACGTTCTTGATAAGTGTTTTTGTCCAATAAATCGAGATGCCATGAAAATGATGACGCTAAAATACTTTATGATAAGTAATTGTCAACCTAGTAATGAGGCTTACGAATGAAGAATCATAAAGTTATTTCACACATTTGGGTGTTGATGTCGGTTCCATTTTTTGTTAAAAAAATTTTTTCAATCTTTTTAGTGTAACTCAAAAACGGCTTGACCGATTTTGATGAAATTTAAAATGGGACCAAACGACAAGCATCAGCTTTCAAACAAAAAAAGAATTTTCAAAATCGGTTCACCCAGTCATGAGATCTGAGGTAACAAACATAAAAAAAAATACAGACGAATTGAGAACCTCCTCCTTTTTTGAAAGTCGGTTAAAAAGAAAATGCATCGCGGTTTTAACGAATAACTGTAGGATTAATGTACATATGCATGTTATACCAATTTGGATTTTAGCTTAAACAGAATAAAAACTTTTGTATCAGTTTGTGGTGAATAGCAGAAATACTGTCATCGTTTTCATAATAATTAATATAAACATTGAGGAACACAAATACACACAAAATTATTACTTCATTAAAAAGTGTCGAAACAAATAACTGTTCAACAACCTTCAGTTTAACATGCAGCTTTGAATGAAAAGTTGCTATTAAGGACACCTGTTTAGTATATCTTTTAGTTCTTAATAGCGCGTACTTCCAGTATAATGTCATTGACGAGACTTATTCTTATTCAAACTCAGGTTAAAAATACGTTTTCCAAAATGTTTAAAGAACACAATTTAAACAGTTTGATTGAACCCTGTGTTTCCAGTTGTTTAAGTTACGCCATTTTTGTAGGTAGATATTGTCTTCCTGTAATCTATTTATAGCTTATTTAAGTAATATCAACTAATACGTATGGCATGATTCTGCAGGTTACACAATGAGCAAGACTCGATCTGGCAATCCTATTATCACTGTAAACGGGTATCGGTACCGCCATATTATTGGCAAGGGATATAAGAAGCGTTGGCGCTGCGTGCGTTGTTCTACTGGGTGCCAAGCAAAGGTCTATACCATCGACGATAAATTGCTTTTGAACAATACCGAACATAATCACGAAAAAAGCCGACCAACGATGATCACACGCTTAGTTAGCAGAACCATAATGAAATAATATTTTCTTAAAAAAGTAAATGTGTATTTATAGGTAGGAGGATACACTACTATGCCAAGTACTGTGTGATACTTGCTGATGAAGTGTGGGAGTAAGAAAAAGTAAATTGTATGGAATGCTTTTATTTATTTTATAAATATAAACTTAATCTGGAGTATGACAAGTCACATAACACGTTTTAGGGTGTAAATATACAATACACTTCTTACAAATGAAATTAGTTTTTTTTTTACAATAAAGTATTATTATAGGCTAGTGACAATGATCTTGTAAGCATCACTAAAAATAGTGAAAAAATATTTACCTACCTAAAAAGTATGAAATAGCTTGTGGATTTCGTTTGACCTTAATGTTAACTAATTGTCGATGCAAACGACAATGATACTCGCTCAGCTAGAAGAATAAAACTCCATATCATCAAGTCCTCGGGGAGCTATGGCGTAAGAGTATATATGAGTTAGAATTACGCTAAGGATAACGGACTGATCAATTTGTAAGTTGTTGTTAAGTATAAATACAAGCAAACCCAAAGCCAACATTATTTTAGTTCGTGTAAAAATATATTTTCTTCCTACATGTTGTAAGAGAAAGGATAGGTACATGTATGTTCTGGTGTGGAAAAAAGTGTAGAAAAAGATTGAAGCAATATATAAAATAATGTCTACACAATATTTTGTATGTTTGCTTTTCAGTTCCACATTTTACCACATCTCGTTTTGGAAAACCTGTTATTGAACTGGGCGGCTACAGGTACAACAAATATCACAGGTGTAAGGGACTCAAAGCGACGTGGTATTGTACTAAACATAATGGTTGCAAAGCGTACCTTGTTACTGTTAAAAATGTAATTCGCACTATGATAAATAAACATAATCACTAGTTATTTACTAAATGCTATGACGTGCTTAAAAATCATTACTTTGTTATTGGGTCATAAACATAAAAAAATAAAAGCGATTTGTACAACTTGCTCTGTATGTTAAATATTTTATTAAACTTCATTATATAATCTTATTTAACTTTATTTATACGGTTGTGTTTTGCATTTGCCAGCCTGGCTAGCTACCACCCTAAAGTAGAAAATCTGTCCGCAAACACCTAACGGTGAGTTTCGACAGCTGTCCTTGAGAGCCAATATTTCTAGGCTAGCTTGAATATCATTTACGAGCACATCATCACAAAACATCAGGTAAATCTAATGTATTTGTATGCCATTTTCCAAGTACCTGATACCGTTCGATTGAGGTTAAATTTAAAAATACCGATGATAATAAAATGTTATGGGCACATCGAAAAATTCTGGTGATGAATTTACAAGCCACACAGCGAAGCTCATCAGTGATCTTGGTAAGCGACGATGTATTCTAGGATTTCGAAGTGGCTTAACCTAGACCCTCAAGCATAGATGATGAAAAATTATCATGTACCTAACGATTTTTTTCTTGAGGATGCTAGTTAGCAATGCAAGCATTTGCTAAATACCCTACAATCATACGGTGAAACTCAAGCCAGCGGTGGCACTCGAACCACGGAGCTCGTCAGAAGCAGTCTATAGCTAATGCCAGTCAGATAAAAAAATATTAAGAGCCTCTAGTAAATCTGTTCAATGTTCAAGTAAACAATAAGCATCAAACAAGAAAAAACATATTATAACGGTGTGTTCCGACAGATGTCCTTGAGAGCCATTAATTTGTGGTCAGTCTGATCAACATCTTCGATCACATCATCAGCCTTACGGCAATAAAATTAAACTATCAATGACTAAAATATAAAGACACTGGCTCATTGAAATTTTGAGTATCATGTGGGTCAATAATTCTGTACTGGGATTCTTTCTTTAAAAGTAACATCTTTTTCAGTTTCAGATTTCGTGACGTCACGATCAGGAAAGCGCCTCTTGATACTTGAAAGCCACAAGTATTCCATTCAAACTGAGAGCTTTCCTAAAAATCTTTGGGCACGCACTTTACAAAGGCACAAAAAATGCAAAGCGGCATTACATACGATAAACGATACAATAGTAAGATTTGTAAGCTATCACAATCATACGGCACCTTCTTTGTGCAATTATAAAATGTCTTCTTGTTTACAACACCAGTAATAAAAAAATAAGTACCTACTAAGACTTATCTAAGTATTTTCTTATCAATATAAATGAATAGTTATAACTACTAACATTACTCTTAACAAATTTGAAATCCAGTGAACTATTTGGCATTGATTTTTGACCTAATAATACATGGCAGCTAGTTCGTAATATAATGTTGAATGTCATAAGTAATAACTAATTCTGCTGTTTATGTTTTTCTACCCACGCAGATTGTTAACAATTTTCTACGACTGTTCTATCAATATGTACTGAACCTACCCAAGTTTCAGTTTTAACTAGATACAAGAATTATTATCAGTTTTAAGTGACATAAAATATTATATTATATATTTTTGATGTGTTAAAAGATTATGATTTTAAAAGGTTTCCTTTCCATCTTTATCTGGATGTTTTATGACAACCCTGTCATAAAACATCCAGATAAGGCTTAGCTCTCTAGATTCAGAGGTTTGGAAAGGTAAAGAGCACCCATAAACTTTTCCTTTGGACATGAAACATTATCAATGTGTTTTTTTTATCAGAATAACTAGTTGCCTCTAATTCCGACGGATCCAGGCTTAGCAAAGTCCAAGGATACTGTTCTCCAACAGAAGTATGTGAATAATTGAAATAGATGGTCTGTGTTAATTTGTATTTTGTTCAGTGGACAATTTATTCCTCCCGTATCATTCAGGAAAAAAAATTGCCGTGTTTGAGATAGTTTTGCAAGAACTTTATCGGCTGTGTCATAAAATTAATGTTCATAGCAATATGAATCATTCCGATTCATATTGCTATAGAACATGTGATTTGTAATATTGTCATCACAAGTTTTGTCTGATCGTTTTTGTGGTCGACATTAAAATGATGCGGTTTATGATAAAGTCAAAAACACTAGTGCGGTAATATAAAATAAAAAACACAAATTTATAAAAAAAAAGTGAAGCAGAGTGCACTAGTGTGGTCACTTATTTATTAAATAAATGCACACCTATTTTATAAAGCTGCATTAGGAACCTCAATACGGTGTCAGTTGGGAGCCACAATCAGTTGGCAGCATGCCCAGCATGATGAATGCTGCCATCATGCTGGGCATACCATCATTATCCTACGGTTACCAAATTTGTGTTTAAAAATCCGTTTGTGTATATGATGCTACCTTATAAAAACAGCTAGTAACATATAATGTAAGTTTATTGTTAAAATTGTGAAATCAATTTATCATTGAGTTCTCTTCTATTTTTATACCATATAGCTCTCATAGTTTTAAAACTTGGCGCCGCTTGTACATAAGGAATACCTTTTTGTTTTAAAGTATCAACAAATTCCTTATAAATAGTAGTGAAAGGTGTGACTTTGTTAACTGCTCGTACCTTGCATATCGCTAATTGTCGTTTAATTTCAATTTTAATATGATTATCAGAAGAACATGAATGCGTCTTTTCATTTTTAACCAAGCCAACTAATAATTGTATATCAATATTACAATTTATTAATTAAGGTTAAGGAAAGAAACTACCTTATTATTCTATTGCCATTATAGATAATAAAATATTTATATTTTAAGGATATATAAATGGATTTGTGTTTATTGTGCAGTTTAAAAATAGATTCAACATTTTATGGTATTTCATATGGAACTTCTATGAAAACTGTGATAATCTATCATAATTTGGCAAGATGCTCAACAGCGTATATAGTTGAAAAGTAAAATAAAACAATCTGGTTTTGGAGTTATTACCGTTCTATGTGATTAAATCAAGCCATATTGGTGAATACCATAGAGATATAAAATACTATTTAGAGTGGCAGCCATGTCAGTTTCCTTAGAAAACGAGCGTAGCCAGTTCAACACATGTAAATGATACGTGAAATTACATCTTTATTGTTCACTACAAACAATCCGATTCCCTGGTTAGTCCCATTTTAACCCAATTAAAACGTTTAATAAGCCAATTTATAACAGTTGAAAATACACCTTATCTAAAGAGTGGTAAGTTTGAATTTCTTGTGAACTTTGTCAAGCTATCTCTTTCAGTGAGAGAGACAGATATATGGTTGAAAGTTGCCAGTTGACAATATTTGTACAGTAATTGTGCAGTCTCAGCTCAGTCAAGTATAATTTCAATTTTAAAATCGTTCCTTGGTAAAATCTGAGAAAAGACAATTGAAAAATTGTTCACAAACAACTGCACAAAAAATGGTTACGAGAAAATAATTATTGGGATAGCTAGTAAAATTGGATCTTATTTTATTTATTTATTCGGTACAAAAAGTGGTATATATCCTAGCCAGTGATGTAGTTAATTTTTATCGATAATCTTTTCCATCGACCTAAAACGATTTATAGGTGATGCGTTGATGTGCTGTGCGTTTGTGCTATAATAAGTTTTTATGCGGTTTTATATACATAAATCATTTGAATATGTAGTTATGACAGGCAAGTAAGCATCTTGACTGAACCCTATAGCTCACTAGTATGTCTATACCAAAAGCTTAAAAGACCGCTGAAAACAGAAGCATGTGGAAGAGCATAGTACATCGAGCGATTAACACTACTTCAGACCTAGACACGACCTTCAGCAGTGAAGATGCTGAATAAGAAGAAGGCGATTAAAATAAAATAAGGCTATTACTGCGAAGTACAGCTTAATTTCGATATAATATGTTATAGGCTTGCTTATTTGTACAAAACAAGAGTATAAGTTAAAACCCTAACCTTGAAAAATTGCCTGTTCATAAAAATATTTGAATAATTTGTTAATTTAATTGATGTTAACCTTCTGATCTACACGTGTATTTTTACGTCCTGATAAAAGTTCTATATGCACTAAAAGCAGAGAAACATATGGTTATTGCTTTCGTAGGTCTAACAGGAAAGCTCCAAATTAGATATTGGAATGAGGTGACATTTAGTGACTAACAATTTATCCATTATATATAACATTTTGTCGATCAAAAAATCATCAATCACTATATGTCAGATTGCACCGACTTTGTTTATCAGCGAAATATAAAACATTTAGGAACAATTTATTATGTTTTCCGGTGATAAGATGTTCCTACTTTCTTTACATTTGTGACATTTGTGTTAACAGCGGGTCGACTGTCAGTAGCATTATAGTCCGTTGACGTAAATACTCCTGATTAGGTGTATGTTAAGCTCGCGGGCCACGCCCCCTTCACCTTTCTATTGCTTTCTCTTTTCTGTGGTGAATACCAATAATTAAGAAACAGTTTCATGTCAGACATAACTAAAATATATTCAGAATGAAACATGATTTCCCTCCCGTACTTAACGAGAAAATGGCGGGAAACTGCCGCCAGGCGTGAATTTCCAAATCAAGTTGTCATTTATAAAACATAAAATATATTTTCATTAATTGTTAATTTTTAAATACTTGATTTCTATACATTTTAAAATACATAAAAAAAATATTTTCAAGTAGGCATTTAACGTCGATGTTCTGAACAATTTGTTTATATATTTTATATTAAATAAGTGAACACCAAATCAAAACATCTTTAAACTTTTTTCAAATTATTGGAGTACAAAATTTAATGCCCCGGGCGGGAATACCTCGTACTCCAATAATTTAAAAAAAGAAATGTAATTTTATTTAAAACATGTGTTAAAATACAATAATACAGCAACACAAAATATATACGCGACGCAAAATAAATTTGGATCATTCAATTCGGAGAAATTGTTAAAAGTTAACTACATATACTGCTTTAGTGTTTTCAAATATTTTAATGAAAAGATTATTATAAAGAAAGTATTCGATATATAAAAAAAAATTAAGCATCAAAGCGAAAATATAATAATACCAGGAATAATTTCAGATTCAATACGATTCGAGGTAACTAAAGCAGGAAACCCCGTGATGGTACTAGGCCGTTATCGATACAACATGGTGACCAAGTGCAAAGGGCCTCGGATTCGATGGACGTGCGTCAAGTACTGCAATGGCTGTCGTGCCACTATCATAACTCTTCAACGTAGAAAAGTTAACTTTTTGAACGAACACTGCCACTAAATTATACTTATTGACTTACAGAACTACAACGGAAGGAAATATTTTAAACATGAGTGAAAATTAAAATCAGGACCGATCTGGTAAAAAAATACTATATCAGAATTTTAGGATTGCATCACGTTACAAAAGTTTAAAGCTAATTGAAAAATTAATGATAATAAATTATTTGAAAATATAAATTGTTATTTATTTAGACGTACTCGTACGTTTATTCGCTGGTACAGCCATTTGCAACTGTCTGCACTTAGAAACATTGCATCTTAAAAGTTAAGTATTTAGTAATAATTAACATTTAATTCAACCAATTTTCATTCAATTTCCAGGACCGTTGCTCAAATTAGTAGGAGACAGGCAGGCGTTGGTATACAAAGGGCATTGCTACCTTCTTGTTTACTCTCGCTCGCAGTCCACCAGGAGGAACTGGGTGTGTTTTAAAGAAAAAGACAAGGAACGTTGCCGAGCCAAGTTAATTACGGATAAAGACGCCGTCGTCGCCTTTGTCGCAGATCACAACCACGATCCGTTTGATACTCAGACGCTGATGAGTATGTAGCTTCAAACACTAAGCTTGATTTAATATGTCTTCGTTAGCAATTTATTTATAGTGAAATAGATTATAATGGCATTGATGAAAACCTTTAGTAGTGTTTTCCATAAATCGACCGCACGACCAATGAATGTCATGCGAAAGCGGTTTGTGCAAATTTATGGACTATCAACCATGTACGGATACGTCGTTCTTGCATGTGATTTTTTTCGATAAGAGAAAGGTGACGAATATGGTTGTGTAGATTTTGCGCATGTTGTAAAAACGAAAAACTGGCAACTTTACTAACTCTAACATCGGTGATGTTTGAGGCTTTGGAGTCTAGTCTCCCCTAAATTTTAATCGCCGTCTTCAATGAGCTTCTTGCAATGAGAGGCCAAAATAGTGTTGACCCGAACAGAAGTGTTTAATACAAGACCGTACTCGTACTTAATACCGAAAATCATCTATACCAATATTTACGTCTTTGTTTACTTTTGAAAATTGCGTATATTTGAAGAACTTGTGCCATTTTCAATTTGAACCTAACTCAAGATGGACGTTGTAACGGAAATGTCAAATAATAATAAAAATGGCACAATGTAAATAAGAACATTAGACAAAAGCTTTTTAATTGACGAATAACTTAGTGAAATGTTTTTAGTCTATAGCTTACTGCATTTTTTATATATATGTTTAAATATTATAATCATCGATATAAGATTAGTTTAAGACAAATATTACTTCAGTAATCGTTAAGAGATCAAACCATTTTGAGATAAGTTCATTTATGAAATATGCAAAAACGTCGACTGCATAACCGGGTTTTCTTGGTGACCGTAGTATAGTTGTTGACAGTTCTGGAAAAGATGCTGCAGGTGCTATCGCGTGGTTTTCCGTTACTCGGTTCGATAGTGATAAATTTAGTCTTTGATAAGATAACTTTAAACTTTACATAAATGTAATTGATTCAAGACAATTATTATGTTAAGTTAACTATGAATTGCTCGTGGGAGTGCTCCTCAATTGGGGAGGTTTTTTGCTCATGTGTGTTCGTGTGTATGTTTGTAGCCATTTACCTGAATAATTGGAATCAGTTGGTCCTAGATTAGAAAATATGGTACTCTATGTTTAAAATTTACATAAGTAAAAATTTACATTAGTAGTTACCGCGATAAAACAGATTTCTTTAAAGACAAATAGCGCATAATTAGGGACAAGTAAACAAAATATGAAATAAACAAAGGTCAATCTGAATGCGCGCTGCACGTGGCGCCTATATACCAGTACGATCTTTTGTATGTCTAAAAAGTGCGAAAAATAGAGATAATAATATTTACACATGGATGCGGTTGTCAGATTTTAAAATTTTCGGAAGGAATTTGTTAAGGTCATAGTATATTGGTGAAAGTTGGATGTGACAATTCAGTATCGTTGTGCAAAGCAGGTTCAGAAAATAAAATGAATACAGCATTTCAAATTATTTTAACCTATTAAATATGGACATATAAAAAAATACATGCAGCACGCCTTTGTTGACAAAATATACGTGCATATCCTTAATATTTTCACCTTCAAAGTGGCCAAGATCAGGCAATTGCCCCATTAATATGCTGTCAACGTAATTTATACCGTTTAATGTTGTTTGCAGACATTTATAGTTGTATACTTATACATTTAAGTTTTGTAATATTAATTAATAGATAGAAAACATACTAACCTTATGCGAAGAGTTGTAAGTTGTGTAAGTGAATTAAACAATTTTGTAATACATTGTTGTTATTTTTTCACTTAATATATTTTTAGAGAGTACAATAAAGTACAACAATGAATCATTAGTGTCTTCCTGCGAATAATATGTAAAGAAGTGTAAGTCAGGTTCAAAAACCTTTCCGCGGCAGGCGTGGGTTGAAAAGTGTACCGTGCGGTATTAATAATAGTGTTATTTTTACAAATTGTTGGAGCACAAAATTTTATGCCCCGGGCGGCATCGAACCCGCGTCCTCCGATTTCGCGCCGGTTCCGTAATCCACGCGGCCTCCTGGACATAATTATATATAATATAGTAAATTTTGGCTATTTCTAGCCAAAATTTAATGCTCCAATTATAATACTTTAACCAGCATAGAGGACGGTGCGCTTTGGACTTGTGGACTGTTGTGCTCCAACAACTTGTAAAAATATTATTTTCGCTTAGCACACGATAGTGCTTGTAATCATATTTAGAATTATGGTAATAATCTTGCTATGAAAACTATTTTGTTGAATAATAAAATCATAGTTATTTATATTCATAACTTCTCTAAAATTCCATTAACTTTTTAATGAAGAAATTTGGCATCATATACCTAATACAAATATTATTTTTGTTTCCAGTAAAATTTGTTCAGCAACGTACAGGAAAGCCACTTGCTCTAGTTGGAGGTTACGCGTTTTACTGTGTTAAGCAAAGTAAAACTACGCAAGTCTGGAGGTGCAACAGGCGCTCCAACTGTCGCGCGAGGTTCACGCTTACCAAGGACAGGAAAATGAAAAAGATGAATAATGTACACAATCACGATATTTCCGACTTTAAAATTGTTGATGGTTTTTATTACAGGATTTAGAATATGAAAACCAAAGAATGAATTCTTTAGGTGTATAATTAATTAATGGTCGTGTTTAACTAACTTTACACAATTTTTACAGAAATAAACAATATCATAGCATTTTTCTTTAATGTCTTTCTTAAAAAACTGCATAATTTACTGAATCTCCCACGGAGAGTGTTCCTAGGAACTGTTTAGTTATGAAACCGAACTTAGGTTTGATCGGGCGCCGACTTCTAGTACTTCACATATTATGTTCGATCATCACGACATTTTCTGCCTAGCAACTATGTGTGCTGCCATCTGAAGTCCAAACCGACATGACTTAAGAATCATCAAGAACATACCATATGTTCTCCTTAAAGACCGACTGTTCTTACTTGATAACTCTGGTATTGCGGATGTCGAAGGGCGACGGCGAACACTCACCAACAGGTAAGCAGCCAGCTCTTATGTCGTTCTATCCCTGTCCCATAAGATCTGTCTAATAATTCAGTTTATTTTGACATGAATTAATATCAGGCAATATTCATTCATGTGAAAATAGAAGGCAGCGGCAGAGGCTTGCCCTTTATAACATGAGATCTAATAACATAACAATGAAACAGTAATGGCTCAGTGATAATAGTTAAACTGCCACACAGTGCGTCCATTGTTCGAACTCCGCTGCGGGCTTGAGTACATGATGATAGAGCAATTCGCAAATGCTCTCTTGGCTAGCTATACCACCCTCAAGAAGAAAACTTGTCGCTAAATACATTGACCTCTATATACTGGACCCGACATCTCAAACGAGCAAAGTCGAATAGGTAGGACCAGCTAGCCGGCATGTACTCACTCATACGCAGCTGGACACTCATAGAAATCACACGCGAAAATTGTGTATTCAAAATGTCATCCTGCGTCCTCAGATACTGCAGAAACCAGTCGGGAAAAACAAATAAAAGCGATGGAATCACTTTTCACATGTAAGTTCAGATTTTGGAATTAAACACGCCCGAATACATTATTATTTTGTCGATTTGTAATCGCGAAAGACAATGCTTCACGACACAGCATAGACAGCCATGTTGACGTAGTGAAATTCATAGAGTAAGTGGACAGATATGACAACTAGCAACATTGAGTAAATTACCTATTTTTACGCACGATGAAAAAAGTTTGACGTGTCTGTTTATCAACATAACTCCCAAATGGTTGAAACACTCCAAGGAGCATATTTATTATTCCCTTCATAACTATATAATGTCAATTACTCCTACGTATTCTCTTAAAATAAATTACTAAATAAATACGCCAAATTCGGATTTATATTTTTAATTCAAAAATATTAAAAAACTTTAATTAAAAAATCTAATGTGTATTTTATTTTAATATTATTTACTTAAATGTAACAATATACGATTATTAACTTTTTTAATCTAGATTTTATATTATCATAATATAAAATCTAGATTTAAAAAACTTAGTAACACTTTGTTTCTAGTAAAAAGCCAATTGTACCTTTACTTTCAAAAACTGAATAGCGTAGTTAGTGACCCTCAGTAATACTTAATTTTTAACTTTATTTTACTATTTCTTAACTAATATACTCTTCACAATGTTTCGTAGGTACAAAAGCCATGTCCGTTCTGTGTGCTTATAGTCTTTGATATTGAGAAACCATACCTCAGCGATGTGGCGCTGCGTGTTTGGATATTTGGTTTGACGATATAATTAGTTCTAGACTGCAGTCCGATCTCATAAAGCGCTGAAGCGCACTTGAGTTTAAAATAAGCAAAAATGGCAGCGACTTTTGTCTCAAATGTCTTCTCTAGTGTAACGTATATCTCGATGGCTAAGTACGGTGTGTTCTAAAGGCTGTTCTGGAGACCCATGCAGTGATGCAGTATCTATGTTAAACCTGTTAACAACTCTCGACCACATCCTGACTTAAAAAAAGGTGTGATTGCACTTAATAGGTAGTTTTTAATTTACAATGGCTCTCTAGTTAATAAACAGAATTAGTGACAAGTCTAGAATTTGAATATGTATACCAACTTGAATGATTCACATTCATTGTGTTATTAACTAGTTCTTTTAGCTTTTACTATTAAACAAAAATGTTATCATTTGTTCCTCTATATTCATCAGAGTACATATGTTACGATGAAAAAACTTAGACATCTTATTTTGTTTAATGGTTACCATGGTTACAAGTACCATCGATGTTTGTGTGTTGATTAAAAACATCCAACACATTTCCACCTCAGAGATAGGGAAGCAATTCATTTGTCAGGTGGTCCCGCTCTAAGGTAAGAAGCAGCTACTTCCACCCGCTACTTGGATCTAACAAATTAAATATAATTTTTCAGGATAAAGATCGATTAACACGAAAACTATAAATAGAATCGTACCGTACACAAAAATTATGTGTGCTCGGTTTGGGAATATGGCTAATACTCATTTTCTGTTTCAGCAATTTTTGTTTCAAACAGCAAAAGCAAGCACCTTGCTATTGTACATAATTACACATTTGCCAACTATGGAAAACACAAATCCACTGACTACTGACAATGCCTAACGGCCCGCAGAAAATGTAAAGCTCGAATAACTACGTCACCTGGTGGAGTCATAAAAAAGGCAAATTTAGATCACAATCACCACCCTACCACCTATAAAATAGTACATGGTGTTTATTACAAGATTTAAGACAAAAGTTAAGGAAGACATTCAGTCACAGAATAAAAAGGAACAGAAGGAGCACTCCGATCCAATCAACAGTTATTAATTATACTCTGTCGTGTTTTTCTCATTTTGCTCAGATTAATGTGGCTATGTCTAACTATTCAATGGCAGTAAGAAGTAGAATCACAACAGTTATTTGTAGTCAGCAATATACATTGTGTCCTGTAATGTTTTTTGAAAATAAAGTTATTGCCTATTGTATAATAATTTAGTCTGTATGCACTTTTTTGACGATGACTTTTTTATTGGTAGGAACCACCGATTTATACTTTAGGTTATGAGTAAATAGAGTTTAATATCTGTCTTGTCAATCAAATTTATGATCTCTCACTAGCTTTAGTTTGAAACTTTTGCCAGTTTCTCTCTTTCTGTGTGTGTATGTATGTGTGTTTTGCAGAGTTAGAGGCAAACCTCCTCCCCCTATATACCGTGTGTGCCTGGCTACCCCCTTACCGTGGGTGTCGTAAGAGGCGACGAAGGGAAAAATAGTAGAAGGTGGGCAGCAGCACCTTCTAAAGAACTGCCATCTTACACTGCTATCCCCAAGACGCCTGCAAAGCGTGAGGTTTATTGCTAATACTCCCTAAATAGGGGAGGCTATGTTGTGTGTTCAGCAGTGTACGGTCCGGCAGATACAGTAAGCCAGAGAGCTCGAAGTTAGAATAGAAATAATTTATAGTTAATGATTTGTTATATTGGATGTTCGTTAGTTGGTTGGCGACAGATTTTCTACTTATGGGTGGTAGCTAGCCAGACGGGCATACGCAAAATGCCCTACCACCATGCTATAACGATTGCCAACTAAGACAACAACCAGGATTGACGGCTTAACGTGCCCTCCGAAGCACTGAAGCGATTAGTAGTAATGTCACCAGCGGCCATGCCAGTGGCAGACGTTACTTAACTTTGCTAATCGGTTCAGAACGGCTAAGCAAACTACACTACGAGCGCTTCAAAAATGTTAAACAGTACGCTTTTATTTAAAGTCAAAGCTAACGTCTATGACAGGAAAATTTGTAATAAAACCAAATTTAGAATTTCCCGCCACAATAAAGAGTTGCCACTTTATGAAGGTATTTCCGGGTTCAGAGATTTTACAGAATAATGAAATTATGTACCTCCGCGATTTAACATCCAACTGTCAAGACAGATTTCTACAAAATATTTGTCATCCCAAACCTTACAAAACATTTTTTTTGGACTTACTGAAATACTGTGACCTACTCTAGAAATAAATAATTATAATAAAAAATATTTAGCACAAAAATATTATTCGATTTATGATTAGACGAAATTTTTCACCTTATTTTCATTCATTTCTGCTTGCACCTACATACATCTTTTACCACTTTATATAATGTATTTTATTCATAACAACTTATATAAGTAAAAGCTTTATTGTTTCAGTGACATCTACAAAAGCTGCTATGCATCGATGGATATACATTTTATACCTAAAGAACCCGAAATTCTAGGACAAGATGGCTTTGTTCTACTCATTATAGCTCTAGAAAATGTAGAGCATCTATTATAACGATGGGAGATAAGATTTGCAAGCTCAAAAATATTCATAATCATTAAAGAATCAGTAAATGTTTATTCAGTAGTCGTTATAGCACATTATTACATTGTATGCCTTGAGAACAAACACACAACATATGATCAAGCCTGTGCTCCCTGAAAGGGCAGAGGTGGCTCAGCGGTACAAAATGTACGTACGTTTTGCTAGGTATACATTTTGATTCAATAATCTGAGATGTTTAAGCAAAACGTGGGTACGTTTTACCATACATTTTTGTTTCAATAATGTTGCCATCTACCAGTACAGAAGTCCAGATTCTGAACTGATACCAAGAGCTTATTTGTCAGAAAATTTAATACCTCGATCGAATTGACCTGAAGTAACTTATTATTAATAAAAAAAATATGTCTTTCAAAAACTCATTTTATCGGACATTTAAATTTTAATATCTACGCACATTTGAGGTACTTTATCTGAAAAATCTACACCGACATGCTAAATAGCATAGTATGTAGGTAGGTAGGCCACCAAGCTTCAAATACGTTACCTCGAGAGCAATGAATCCGGGTCACTTAAAGAATGTTAAAAATCTCGGAAACTAAAAATGATAGGTTAATGCAATAAATTGTATTTAATAGACAATGTAATACTCCTTAAATGAAAGTAAAAAAAATATGAGTCACCATACATTTTATTAACACAAAATTACATAAAGAAAAAAACTGCTGATCTCTCCTTAAAACAAAAATAGGAAACATGAAATTTTTGAACTTTATTACGATTTTCTTGAATTTTAATACTTCGTATTGCCTCCACGTGCTTCCATTACTGCGTTTACGCGGTTTGGCATGCTGTACACCAAGTTCCTTATACGATTTTGGGGAATATTCTCCCATTCCTCTGTGAGAGCAATTTTGAGCTCACGAAGCGTGATTGGGGGAGGGTTTCGTTGTTTTACGCATCTGCCTAGCTCGTCCCAAGCATGCTCGATCGGGTTGATATCCGGGCTGCGCGCTGGCCACTCCATACGAGTAATGTTCATCTCTTGAAGGTAGTCATTCACAATCCTACCTGTATGAGGTCGGGCATTGTCATGCATAAATATAGCATCCTCACCTAAATTGACCATAAATGGACCAACGTGATCATTGAGGATTTCTTCCACATATCTTACGCTAGTTAAAGAGCCGTTTTCTATGATCACCAGCTCTGTGCGACTTTCAGAAGAAATTCCGGCCCACACAAGTACAGACCCACCACCGTAGGCTACTTTTTCTTCGATGCATGCTTGCTTGAATCTTTCCCCTGGTCTTCGATACACTCTGTGTCTTCCATCGTGCTTGTAGAGCATAAATTTTGATTCGTCGGAGAACATAACTTTTGACCAATCTTCAATACTCCAATTTACGTGGCTCTGGGCATATCTTAGTCTCGAAACACGATGCCCACGCTCCAGTTTAGGGCCGTTTGCAGGTCTAAGGGGTTTTAAGTTAGATTCAGCAAGCCGACGTCTTACTGTCCATGCACTTGGGTTACTTCCTCCGAGGCGTCGAAACTGATTGGTGAGTTCAGTTCCTGTGAGAAAGCGATTTCGAAGCATGGTGTTCACCAAGTATCGGTCTTCTCGTGCTGTGGTACACCTGGTTCTGCCCGTTCCTGGTCTGCGTAGGTTAGAACCAGTTTCTTCGTAACGTCGGAGAACTCTTTGTACTGTTGACAGCGACACACCGACAGTCCTGGCTGTATCGCGCTGACTCCGGCTGGTTTCCAGCATTGTAAGTATTCTGGTGCATTCTTCAGGCGTAAGCGACATAATTTCAGCTTGAATAATGAATATAGAGCACTATCAACATGGTTTATGTACCCACATAAATGACAGATTACAAAAAAAAGCAAAACCAAATGCTGTAATTTCGTAGTTCCATCTTCGAAAGTGGCCCTTTTTCAAATTTGTTTTTTTTATGATATAACTTTACAATAACTAAGAAGTTTTAATACCTTCATTTAAGGAGTATTACATTGTCTATTAAATACAATTTATTGCATTAACCTAGCACTTTTAGTTTCCGAGATTTTTAGGATTCTTGAAGTGACCCGGATTCATTGCTCTTGTATTTGGAAAAATTGTGCCTGTAACGTCTCTACAGCTCCACAAGTTCATAATTAAATATTCTTTTTAACTTTTAAATAACATCTAAAATTTTTATTTTTTTGTTTAATTTACTATTAAATTTAGATTTGCACACCGTGTGCAATTTGTTCCAAATTGAAATATAGGTTTGCTTATAGCTCAATTTAAAGTCGTTATTTTTTGTGTGAAGCCGGGGCGGGCCGCTAGTACATACTTATTATAAAATCGTAATATGACGCTGTGGTTTCCAAAGCTTAATAAAAACGTAGCATGGGTCATTCATATAAATAAAACAATTAAAGCACAACATGAAACAAAAATAATAAATCAAAAGTCACTTTGACAGTTGTGACACCAAAGCAGATTTTACTTATAACTATGAATTCAGTGCCTGAACTATGTCGTTTAATTCATAATAATTGCGTAATATGTATAGTATTGTATTGTGCTACATTTTTTAAGTATTAAACAGCTCAGTTTATTTCAATATGTTTGCTATGTCAATTATTAATCAATGTAACTTAAAAGCTATATATGTGTAATGATATATAACAAGTGGGCCTTAGCGAGACAATTTATATTCTTAACTATCGATGTAACTAAGGAGCACTAGTGAATAAAGTACATTTTATTACACTTAATGAGTACAGCTGTATTTCATACTTTTTTCGAAATAGACTAGCTAGTACGATAATTGCACGAAATCATTATAGTATAGCTGAAAACCTGTGTTTTATACAATTTTATTTAATGTAAAGGAAGTGTTTAAGAGATGATTTGAATTTGAAGCCAAATAAAACTAATACAAAGCAGTCGTTGAACATCTATAATTCGGGTTCTCAAAAAAAGATATCGTGATTAAAAAGTAAAGACAGGACCGTTACACATCACACGATTTCAAGTGGCAAACTCAAAAGACACAGAAATCTTTCCTACTCGTAGTATTAGTGACTTTCATCTCGGGTATAAGCAATCAATAACGTAACACCTTACACTGTAAGCATATTTGCTTGCTTCGCTGTGTCTTGAATGTTTTTAATGATGACGTGTCTAGCTTATGCTCGTTTTGTTGGTTTTATTGTAGTAAAAATAACGAAGTCTGTCAATGTCCACCAGTACTGGAATACACACAGAACAGAAGTTTATCCCTCTACGTGTTTTTATGTACTTGTCAGATGAAATATTTTAGATGGGCTATTTAAATAGAATAAATGGCAATACTTCTTCCGGGTCTTTGGTAAGAATAGGCGTACCGCAAGGATCAATTTTAGGACCTTTTCTGTTTCTAGCATATATAAATGATCTGCCTTGCATGGTTAAAAATTTCTGCGATATAGTTTTATTCGCAGATGATACCTCCCTAATTTTTAAAGTAGATAGGAGGGATAGTGAACTTATTCATGTAAATAATGTGTTATCTATGATCTCTAAGTGGTTCGCGGCTAATAATCTTCTCTTAAATTCAAAAAAGACCAAATGTTTAAAGTTTTCTTTACCAAATGTTACTTATGTTGAACCAAACATTAAGCTTGGCCTAGAAAAACTCTCTTTTGACAATGCGACAGTCTTCCTGGGAATTAAAATGGATTCAACTTTACAGTGGAATCCACAACATATACATGATCTATCTGGAAGACTTAGTTCTGCTGCATATGCAGTTCGTAAGATAAGACAGCTAACAGACGTAGCTACTGCTAGGCTCGTTTATTTCGCGTATTTCCACAGTAATATGTCTTATGGTATATTGCTGTGGGGAGCTGCTGCTGAGATAGAGACAATCTTTATCTTACAAAAGCGTGCAATTCGAGCCGTATATGAAATGGATCCTAGGGAATCCCTGAGAGATATTTTTAAAGAAATTGATATTTTAACTTTACCAAGTCTGTATATATTTGAAAATATTATGTATGTTCGTAAAAATTTGAGCAAATTTAAATCAAACAGTGACACTCACGATTATAACACTAGGAATAAAGATAAAATAGCGGTGCCAGGTTTTAGATTAGCAAAGACAAATAAAAGGTCCTTCTTAGGAAATTGTGTGCGGTTTTATAATAAATTGCCCAAACATATTACAACGCTCACAGAAAGAAAATTCAAGTTGCATGTGAAGAATATTTTGATAAAGAAATCTTACTACACAGTTTGTGATTACTTAAACGACAAAAATGCTTGGACTGGTTCGCCTCTACCAAGCTAGCGCCTAACACCTACGTAATGTAAATTAAGTATTGTAATAATTTTATTATATAGTATGTACCAAACACATTTTTAAAAAACGTTTAAAAGAATGGCCCCGAGTTTCTTGCCCGTTCTTCTCGCAGTGGCTCTATAATTTTTGTTTGCTGAACGTGGCAGTACAATGTAGTATATTTCAATATTAAAATTTGTAATTGACCTTCATAAGAGCGTCGTAGACGCCTAAATTGAATAAATGATTTTGACTTTGACTTTGACTTTGAAATTGACCAGACTACCTAAGGTAGGTCTGATATTGGAATAGATAGTGCTTGTAGCACTATCTATTCCAATATCAGACTTTAAAATACATTACCATAAAGTCTGATATAGCTAGTACCGAGCTTGTAGAGAGTACCATATACAGATGTAAGCTTGACAGACTGACCTGACCTGTGATGGTGGACTTTGCAGACCGCTAAAAAGTTCACTAGTAACACTTGCTACCCACGAAGATGCACAGGTAAAATATTCGAAGAGCGAACTGATTTAGTTTCGATTTAGATCTACATGTTTCTTGTCAGTTTTTAGGGTTCCGTAGTCCTGACAAGGAACCCTTATAGTTTCGTCATGTCCGTCTGTCCGAGGTTTTGCTAAGAGACTACTAGGAAGCTGTAATTTCGTATAGATATGTGAATCAATTGCGCCGACAAAGTGGTAAAATAACATTTTGAAAAAAAAAATATTATGGTACCTCCTATACGTGGGGATGAATTTTTTACAGGCATTTGACTAGAGCTAAAAAAACTTCAAATAAGTTCGAAACTGGTCGGAACATTATCCGGTAAATATTACGCGAGTCCTAGCCGGTTACTAAATAATAATTACGCATTTGACTGTTTATTTAATGTGTTCTTTTTTCAATTGGGATTCTAAAAATATCATTTGTTTTCATTCATAATTTGTTTTTTTTTTCAGTATATTTTGAAGACCAAGGTAAAAGACGGTACCTTTGGTGTGATGGGTATAAATACATTAAAACTAGAGAGCGAGGGGAAAAAGCCTGGTGGGCTTGTAGCCAACGGTTACAGCGAGGCTGCAAAGCCTCTGTTGTTACTTACGAAGATGAAATTCTGAAGATTGGTTTTAAACATATTCATTAAGGACGTGAGAATTTCAATATGTATTTCTTCGATTGTAAGCTCAAACTAATTGTGAATAAAAGATAAAAAAGTATCTACTTAAGTGAATTCATTTATCACGAAATGTTGTCTTAAACTATTATGTTTAAAATATTTCTAATTACTATCACTCCTCTGTCTAAGTATCCAAGATTTGCTATTGCCGAGCTTGTTATCCTAAACAGTTTCAGAAACCGGACACATTATTAACAGCCAAGACGTTTTTAACGTTTCAGAAATTTTATATCATAATCGCTTGGCAGGCGTCTTGAGAATTGCAGTGTAAGATAGCAGTTCTTTAGAAGGCGCTGCTGCCCACCCTCTGCTAATGTTTACTTCTTGGCCTTCTGTGACTACCAGATAATAAATATGATAAAAATAAAGCGCTTGCACTGTTATGATCGCGTCCACAAATATTTGTGTTCCTAAAGGTTAGTACAGTATAGGTACATATTGTGGTTACACCTCAGATCACTTACTATATCACGTTCAACTACATATTATCCATTTAATATTGGTATCTATGAGCGAAATACATCACACCCAATTTGAGGTATCGTGGTAAAGGTTATACAACCCTCGAGTTTATCCTTTTGTTCTTATTATTAAACAGAAGCGGATGTCTACATGTTTTTCGACTATGTTTGCTTCCCTGTATATGTATGTGTCCGTATCAATTGAGATTGGTTGACTATTGCTCATATTCTTATTAGTATTTTTATTTCCATAACCGAATTACTCCTACATAGAAACTCATTTTTCTATTAATTCACCCACTAACTAGTAGTTTTGTTGGGGATTTAATATAATGACAACCATAAAATGCTTTGATACCCTTACTTCTTTTACCAAATTTTTTTATGGAACACCAAATGTAGTAAATGATTACTAAAGTCATATTTAGGTGCGACGTCGAGCAAAGCGAGGAGGAGCGTTAGGCTACTTATGACTACAACAACGCACGAGCCGAGCGAGCGAAGCGAGCGTGCCGCGGCAGCGGCAGGCGATGCGCCAGAAGAATTATAGCAAGATCTAAAAACTTTGACTACATATAGTTTACTACAATTGGGCTTACAATGATTTATTTGCAGACATTTTGCTTAAAAAGGAAGGCGAGATGTTAAAACTTTGGTTATAAGTTTACATTAAAATGCGGGTTTAATTTTGGCGATAATTTGCTATTTTTGTCTGTTATATGTTATTATATCTGGTGGTAAGTTAAACATAAGCCGTTTTATTGTGCTAAGTCCTAATTGATGTAAAAAATATAAGTTCATATTACACTGATACAATTAGTAAAATTAAATATTTTATATTTTGTATCTCGAATGGCGAATAATGCAGATATTTTATTTACCTACCAAATTGGGTAGCCTGTTTCACCACTCATCGAAACAATCATCCTTAATTTGTACCGCGTACATTGCATGACCACGTTTTGTTTTAAAAATATAATACTAAGGCCCTGTTTCAGAATGTTCGAGTAAGTTCCAATTTTACTACCCAGAATATATTTAATAAATAAAACACTATCTTTGCGTTTCACAGTCATCGATTTAGCCTATCCATCGGTTAAAACTTGATACGCGCTGCATGTCAACTATCATTTTTATCATTCAGTTATTTTATGTGTTGCATAGCAACCCGAAACTTTATTAGGACATTCTGAAACGGGCCCTAAGTATAATCTGCATAACCAGAGGTCCTTATTCAACTGGCTTACAGTAAATTTTATTTGTTTATATCTTTTACTAAAAATTAATTCACACTGTTTAAATTACAGTGAATTACGTCAGGTCGCAACGTGGAAAGGTATTGCTGAGCGTAGAGGGGTATAAGTTCTGTGTCCAAACGACATCTGGCCCAAGAAAGCGATGGATTTGTTCAACTCAAGAAGTGTCGAGCTGTCGTCCATACATACCAAGACCATATAATAAAGATGCACAATGTACATACTCATTAGCATAATAATTAACGTGTTTGGAGTCCACTTATATTTGTAAAGTGTGTACCACATAATCTATAGATATACTCGTATATTGTCTTATTTACTTTGACAGATAACTGTAATTCATCACATATATATACTCCTCGCGAAATAAAAATTTACTTTACGTTAGTATTAAGCCTTGCAGTGTAATGACAAATTACATAGGTCAGAAGTGTCAAAAACGTTAAAATTATATTCAGGCTTTATGAGTTGTTACATCAGTTTTTAGATATGTGCTATATGAAAAATTACCACACATAAGAATAAGTCATTCTAATTATTATTCGTTTGAGCTGAATTTCATCATACAATGAATTAAGTATTATTTTTAAAATATTAAAGAATAGTTTTCTCACACCTATTTTGTGTCTATAGTTTGCAATCACACGAGAACAAGAAGTGAATAGATTCAGGCGTTACTTTGCGGAAATCCATATTTGATAATAACAAATATTCAAAACTTATTTTAAAAAACATTTAAAAATATATCTTGTGTTTGTGACTTTACGTCGGCTTAAATGGAAAATTGGGCGGAATTGTCACTAGATATTTTTTTATAATTTTATTATCTTCAAATATTTATTTAATGTTTGCTGAAAATATTTGTTATTATTACACATTATTAGTGCTTTATAATATGAGAAATAATCTTACGCCCAAAATTTGAAAATTAG
The DNA here is from genome assembly GCA_963854805.1 of Plagodis dolabraria. Taxonomy (NCBI): domain Eukaryota; kingdom Metazoa; phylum Arthropoda; class Insecta; order Lepidoptera; family Geometridae; genus Plagodis; species Plagodis dolabraria. Next base: position 9,520,109 of record OY978445.1, on the reverse strand, counting down.
GTATATATAGTCTAGAAAAAAAAATGTAATCTTTTTTAATGTTTTGTTTGAACATATAGAGCATTCTCTATCTGTTCGCAACATCGCACTGAAAGCGTTATTATTGGATCAGCAGAGCACTGTAAGCCTTTTGTTAGAGTATGGTCAAATAAAATTACCGTTTACCGGTATTTGATCACAAATGCATTGAAAAAATATGTGTTGATTGGTGAGTGTCACCAAGCTCACACGTTACATTGGCTAAGTTGACATTGAAGTTTATTTCTTAGATAATATATGTATAAATTGTGGATCTTTTTATTGGTGAAACTATCTACGTTGTTTCATAGAAACCCTATTTTGACTAGCTACGGCGCAGAGACAAAATACTAAACCTATAAGTGCGCAGTGAACTGAAAAAGTTTGGAAACACCTGAGCTAGACCATGACAGACTGACACATCCAATAAATTTGACCAATGCTTGTAACTGAAATGTGAGAGGGTGAATATGTATTGCAGAACGTAAATAAACTCCACAACAGCAACCATATTGTGAATCTGCAATAAGGTAAAGTAAATTGCAGTAGCTATGAGGGTGGATGGTGGTGAAGCAGTGTATTATAAATAAATCAAGTGCTTAAATGATGTCATGTCTTCTTATTGGCACAATGCCAACCATCATAATTGGTTGAATTGTGACATCTCTGTCAAAAAATTTACATTTTTTACCTCAATAGAGTTTTTAGTTGTAGTAAATTTTAACAAAAGAATACAAATATAATTGCCCTCTGAGAGCATATTAGATTTATTATTATTTATTTTACCCTATATTACAAGTTTTAAATGGTATTTTACTTATTCATTTTTAGCAAAAAATGCATTTTTTTCAACCACTCGATACGGCGGACGCTACGTCTGTCTAGACGGGTACAAGTTCACAAAACATCAACACTCAGGGAAGAAGATCAGATGGAGATGCCCGTATTACTTCAGATCCCGATGCACCGCATACCTATACACTCTCGAAAATAGCATTGTTAGCTTTGTGAATAATCATAACCATCCCAGATCAAATTGCCCTAATTGTGTCAAGCATTAAAATTCACGAGTATGTGAGAAAGAAAAAGTTATGTTAGTTTACTACAAATAGCTTAGTCTTTATAAAAAAATTATATACTTTTTTATGATTACATATAACGAAAGTTATAACTGTAAAATTAAGAAAATTTTAAAATAATCAGCTGTTGTCCTGAATAAGCTATTCTATAAACTTGATGTTTCACTAAATTCACTTTCGAAAGTTCTTTATTTCATTTCACAAACTAACATTCCATTTAAATTGCCTTCACAAAACTAAAATCACAGAATAGAGTTGTTTCACATATTAGCGATCAATTTTTAATCACTAATATTTACTTGGCTGATAAGTCTTAACAATTTGATTACATCATCAACCGGCATCAAAATATTTTATTTCCATTTTAGTACCAGTTTTGTCTTTTATCTCCTGTCCTTATCTTATTTTAGCTCCTGCTGAGCTACGGGATAATTATAAACATAAACATTATTATAAAGGTCTTTGATTTTAATATCGACTTTAGTATCTAGTCAGAGCAAAGTCATGTATAGGCGCGAATATAAGCGAAACGAGGAGAAAAGTTAGGCTACAGTTGTCAACCACAACGCGCCAGCTAAGCGAGCGAGAAGTGTGCTGCGGCTTCGGCCGGCGAACTCCTAGAAGTATCAGTTCGATAAAATTATAATACTTTTTTTGTAGTGAAATTCATTATGTACCCGTGAATTGTGCTTAAAACATTTTAGAACCCACTTATTTGGCCTTATGTATAGGTTTTCTTTTGTAATATATACCATAATGGATATAGGCAGAAGGATTATAATATTGAACTAAATTTGATTAGGTACTTAGGATCGATACATGTTGATTGATTTACAAATTATGTACAGGCTGTGTAGTACAATAATTTCTAAATTTCTGTGTAAATCAAACTACAACTACAACAATTATATATTGTCTTGAAAGTAAATTATGCATTATCATTGAATTCCTAAAACTTCGTGGTCTTAAGTTTCGCGATTATTACACTTAGTAATCAAACAACTTTTAACGGTTTAAATCGCTTATTCGTGGTTATCTTATTATACAAAATGTATCAATCCATAGTATTTAAAAAATCTAGGATTTATTTACACACATTATATTGCAATAGTGCAAAACTTCCCCTTCTACTGTTTATTCATTTAGTTATTGTAACTAAAATCACGAAAATATATCATAAAATGCGTTTTGAACATTATCCGAATATTTTTCTGAAATACCTATAAAAATTCAAGGTGTTTTGTGTGTAGAAAGCTATTAATTACTACAGGTTTACAAAAAGTGCGACAGTGGGAACGGTAAGGCAAGGAACATTGCCGTTCCGAATCTATTCATTGTAGTCTCCTGAGATTCTAATAATTAAATTTTTCAGATGACGCTAACACTATCAGATTCCAAACAACTCGTTTTGGGAATCCAGTGATTGTGCATGGCCGGTATCGGTATAACAAAAAGAGCGGCTGCAAGGGTCCTCGAGGACGGTGGATATGCAAGAACCCGCTGTTGGGTTGCCCCGCCATTATGATCACCTTCAACAACTGCTTCATCGCAATGAAGAATAAACATAACCATAAATAACAATAACAAATCAATCAGTACCGCGTTTGCTATAAAATCTTAAAAGCAAACTAAAATGACAAAAATTATACAAACCAAAAAAAAAACGACTGAGGTGGAAATTTAAATATGTGTCTTTTGATTAATTTTAATTGATATCCAACTCCACACTATAGATAACCTAGAATGTTTAATTACATTTTAGTAACCTTTTATACATAAAACAAATTCTAGTAAAAAGTTACGCACATAACACGTGTATTGAGGACAACTGAATTAAAATAAATGAACATTAATATATTTTTACTACCTCAATGTGGTGTGGTTGTATAGTATAGTAAATACTCACATCTGTTTTGCATTGTCTTGTCGTGTATTCAACAATAAGTGTGCTTGAGATTGGTCTTTACTAATAGCTGGTTGATGAAGAGGGGAAAAGCAGGTGTACCTTGTGAAGTTAGGGCTAAAACCCGCGGGTGCCCGAGAAGGTAGGCCTGCCCTCTGTGTTTTTGTCGGTGGTTGAAGGTTGGTGAAGACGGATACGAGAGATCCCTTGTTTGAAAGTAATTGGCTTTGTCTCAGACCCTCATGCATGAACGCATCAGGAGAAGGGCAAAAGAGTACCAAGCAGCGTACTCATAAAGTGTCTTCTAAACTTTGCGGGCCAAAGGTGTGCATAACGAAAGTGGAATAAAAACGCTTCGTGTGTATTCTTGGCATATCCCGCCGGTTTCAAGACCGATTAAAGAAAGACAAAATAGCAACTTATAGATATTTTGCGTGAAAAGTTCACAGACTGCATTATTTAACGTGAACTAGTCGCTAGTATCATGCGATTTTAAAAGCTGTTTGTTTTTTCCGTGGGGTTTTCTTGAGAATAGGGTCTATGAACTTGATCCATCTACGTTAAAATACATTAAAGCCGACATCTGCCAAGTTATAGCACGCATAGCTCCCGCAACTTACGAAAATGTCATTAAAAATTACCGCAAATGAATCAACTCCTGCAGACTATCCTTGCGCGGCTATTTAACTCATAAAATTATTCATAATAAATGATAAATAACAAATATTATCAAAATAAATATGATTAATGTTGCATTAAAAAGTCATTTTAATTTCATGACAATATTTTAATTTATTTATAATTTAAATTAGCCTCGTTTGTTGCTTTGCAAGAATCATCTTTTCTCGCAATGTTTTTAGAGAGTCTTTCGATTTCTTGTTTTATTATTTGTCATGATTATTAGCAATGATTACCCATTATGATGATCCTGCCAAGCGTGGGGATTATAGCAAATGCCCCCTTAATAGGGGAGGCTGTATTCAGCAGACGATCCGGCTGATTAAGTACTGTATGGTTGTCCCTATTAAATATTTCCCACATGGTACAATGACTTGCTTGAATAAGTAATATCCAGCTGGCATTTATTATTTTCGATTAACTTTTATGACTTAAGCTGCTAAATTGAATTGCTATTAAAGTCTAGATTGCAATGAAATTAAGTACAATAAGTACTTGATTAGAAAAGGTTATCTACTAGACACTTAAGTGTTGCCGATGTAAGAATCGACAATTGTTAAATATCCTGTTCTAATCAATTAATCAAAATGTGCATGAGTTTTAATAAAAATATACAATAAGTACGTCTGCAAAATCTTTTACATGCCTAATACGTTTTCTGACAATTATATTTTCTTTCACAGTCAATGGCATTTTGATCCCATCCCGTAGAGGGAAAAATCAGATACTGATATTGGATGAGTACACATTTTCCCAGAAAAGTCACAGTAACCTTCTTCTTCAAAGATGTCTAAAAGCTGTCCTGCCAAAGTCAAACGTTTTGAAGATGGCATAATTGAGCGTATTCTGGTCCGCCATAATCACGAGCCGCCGAAATTTTACATTGTAAATGGAGAATACATTAGAATATAATAGTTAAAAAGGTGGCGTAACTACTTGAACACGGGGCTTTTGTAAATGCCATTGTAATGTATTTGTTTTTTATTAAATCAAAACTATTGAACGTGAGATTTCTGTCATAGTAAAACCAGACTATGACAAAAGTCAAATTATAACGGAGAAATACGTTATAATTTGAATTTTGTCTTCGCCACAACATAAGGATTCATTATATTTATTACTTTGACGCGTCGTTCTTAATCATAACCTATTTAAATATACATACATCTCGGATATAATAATTGTACCTAAGCACTAACACTGCAATGTAGGTCTACATTGATTTTACTTGCAGGTCCAATCTTCAGTATGACCAAGAAAGGCAACCCAGTGATCATCTTGCAAGGATGTCGTTATAATCGAGTACTGATCAGCAAGGGGCCCAAGGTGCGCTGGACCTGTAATAAAAAACCATCCGGCTGCCGAGCCACTATCATCACATGGGATAACACTGTTGTAGTGCACAACAACAACCACAACCATGTAATATATAGTGAGGCCATGTTATGACATAATATATTTTAAAGGAGACCGTTTGTATATTTTTATATAATACAATACAGTACAAATTCTTCATTTATCAACAATCTTAAGGAAAACAACAAAATTATTACAAACAAATTAATACATTAGATTGGACAAAGGATGGCCTTATCGCTTAAGCAATTTCTTACAGGCAACCTTGCATGGAGAGGATTTACAATATTGCGGTTTAGGGAGTCCAAAAAGAGAAAATAATAATAATAAAATATAATTATAAAACATATGCATTATACATTATAATAAGCACAGCACACATATATATGTCTTGAATTGTGCTTATATATTAAAATACGTATTTGACAATAATAAAGCTTTATTGTAGCCGTATAATGTAACATGACTTAGTTAACAAGTTAACCGTGGTATATGATCTTTACTGTACGATCTTTACACACTCGCCACGTACCGCATTGTGAGATTTATATTGTTTTATATCCAATAAAAATAAAATATATATACTTTTTTATTTGGTCTACGTGAGCCAACATTTTTGTAATACCGTAGCTATGTGGTTACCGCTAAAAAGGATTTTGAGTGTGGTACGTCGCGGTCTCGTCAAGTTTCACACTCATAGCTACGAATAACTGACGAATATAAAATTTCACCGCAATTTTATATCCCCGTATTAGTACGTATTTAGTTTTTATATGAGCTTAATGAAAGCTTAAAAAAATCCTGCAATTTTCACAATTCTGAGCATAAAATTCTTGGTCTGAAAATGAGATCATCAAACTTCCCTTAGAAGGTTTATCCTTATTTGAGCTTTTATAAGTGTGGTTTTAATTCGATCAATTGTTTAACAATGCAAATTGACAATTATAAAGTCAAAACATTTGCAAAGATCTTAATTGCCAAAATTAAAAAAATATCCCAAATGGTTATGGTATTCAATTGAATTGCGAGTAAAAAAGGTGTTAAATCTGACATATGTTTCACTTTCAGAGATTAATCTTACTCCAGTATTTTCGACGTCTCGGTACGGCAAGCCTGTTTTGGAAATAGGGCAAAATCGCTTCAACAAATACTACAAGTGTACGGGACCAAGAGCAAGGTGGGTCTGCAACAAGAGAACAGGCTTAGGTTGTAAGGCTTATATCGTATCCTTTAATAATCGAATAGTTTCAGTTGTAGGTCGGCATAATCACTAAACCCAAGATTTTATTATGCGGAGTATAGATTGTCAATAGACTAATCTTGCTATATTATGTTGTGTGTGACGTATTGTAAGTTGAATTAGTGAAAAGCGGAATAGTAATGACCGTAACTGGAAATGTTGTTGTATATAAATCAAGTATAAAACCTTGTTTATATTTGTACCTGTATATAGTACCTTATAATAATAGTATGCAATAATTATACATGTAAGCTTCGGTTATTATTATTAAATGAGATTTGCTAATTATACACTTATGTTTGGGGGCTGAGCTGCCCACGTCCGTAGGAGAGTACCCTTAAATTTGATTCCCTACACGTGGTCCCTGGGTGGTGCAAATCAGGCAGCAACTAGGTGGTAGGTCTCTTATGCATGAGACCGTCTCGGTGGGTACCACCGTAGTGTCATGTATTCAGCCTCAAAGCAGTATTACACTGTGTTTAGGTATGAATGACACTGTAGCGAGTAATATCCCCCTTCCCGAAGTGCCACAGTGCCAGCGAAATTCAGAACAGGATTGGTGTTAAGCTCACACCATACTGGTAGGCGTGATGAGGTAGGGCGGGGGTCAGGGAGACCCGGTGAAACGGCTGACCGCTGGCCGCCCGCCAGTCAGTAGGGGACCCGAACCCGGACTAACCGACCAATGGGAGGCTGTCCCGCCAACTGGAGTATAATCTCGGGAAGCATTGTCGTGCCGGTTGGTGACCGGACGTGGACCCGGCAGTGCTTTCCGGGGAGGACCGGGGGCCCTTCCGTGCCCCGCACTAGCTCCTCACATAACCTGCAGATATGTGTGACTAATGCACCTTCCACTTTTTCTCCGTTTCGCTGACGCTGTAGCACTTCCTGACTCCCTTTTTAAATTATAAAAATATGAGCCGAAGCAATAAGAAAAAGCGTTTTTCAGCGGACCCCTCTTCCACATTTAAAGTGGACTTCTGCAACATTAGGGGACTTCATGCTAACCTAAACGCAGTCCATCACCATCTAGAGACGACGAAGCCGGCCTTATTGTTTTTAACGGAGACGCAAATTTCAATTCCGGGTGATACATCATACCTAAAGTACCCAGGCTACAATCTAGAACATAAGTTTCTTTCAAAAGCCGGGGTATGTCTGTACGCCCGGGAGGATGTTTGCTGCCGCCGTCTACACGGCCTTGAAAATCGGGACACTTCCACACTATGGGTACGAGTTGACTTTGGAGGATCCACCAGAGTCTACTCGTGTCTGTACAGGTCCCATGACAGAGAGTGCGACGGAACTGGAAACACTCATTTCTTTGGGCATGTCCAAAACGCAACCGACAAAGTTGTTGAGCAGTATCCGTCCGCGGAAATTATCATCCTTGGAGATTTTAATGCCCACCATACCGAATGGCTGGGTTCTCCTAGGACAGATATTCACGGAACTACTGCCCGTAATTTTGCTCTTGCTTATGGTTTCACGCAATTGGTCACTGGGATTACCAGAATACCTGACATTGAAGACCATGAGCCCTCCTTGCTAGACCTTCTGTTGACTACACACCCAGAGAATTACCAGGTCTCGGTCAAGGCCCCTCTTGGTAACTCTGACCATTGTCTGGTATCATCTGAAGTGCCCCTTGCTATTACCAAACGGGCTGGTCCCAACGGAAAAAGGAAGGTTTGGCGATATCGGTCAGCAGACTGGGACGGACTGCGTGAATTTTACGCTTCCTATCCTTGGGGGCAGATTTGTTTCTCCTCGGACGATACCGACAGCTGTGCAAATTTGGTTTCCGATGTGGTTTTGCAAGGTATGGAATGTTACATTCCACACTCTGTAATCCCGATCGGCGGCTCGAGCCAACCATGGTTCAATAAGATGTCTGCGGAGGCTGTTGGCCAAAAACAGGTAGCCTATGAGTCATGGAAGGCAGCTAAACACTGTCGGGATCCTAAAACTGCCGATTTGAAAAGAAGTTACAACGCTGCCTCCTGGTCCCTCCAAAAAAGGCTTGCAAGGGCAAAGTTTGAGCATATCCGCAGAATCGGCGAGCGGCTTGCGAGCTTTCCTTCGGGAACGCGGGCATTCTGGTCGCTCGCCAAAGCTGTCGAGGGCAACTTTTGTCGGTCGTCTTTTCCATCATTGCGCGCAACTGACGACCTACTGGCCCACACTGCAAAGGACAAAGCCGAACTTTTGGGCAGTATATTTGCATCAAATTCGACACTTGACGACGGAGGAGCTACCCCACCTACTATTCCGTGGTGTGGGAGCTTTATGAAAGAGGTCCGTTTCACACAGAAAGCGGTTCGTAAAGCTCTCTGCTCCCTCGATGTCAAGAAGTCGTCTGGGCCAGATGGTATACCTGCAATAGTGCTAAAGACATGTGCTCCTGAACTGACTCCAGTTCTGACCCGTCTCTTCAACCTCTCTTACACTTCTGGCTATGTCCCGTCTTCATGGAAAGTAGCCCATATCCACCCTATCCCCAAAAAAGGTGATAAGACAGACCCCACCAACTATAGGCCTATAGCGATAACATCCTTGCTTTCAAAGGTGATGGAGCGAATAATCAACGAGCAACTTCTGGGCTACCTTGAGAAATCTCAGCTACTCAGTGACCGGCAATATGGTTTTCGCCACGGTCGTTCAGCTGGAGATCTCCTGGTATACCTTACCCACCGTTGGGCTGAAGCCATTGAAAGCAAGGGTGAAGCCTTGGCTGTTAGCCTTGATGTCGCTAAGGCATTCGATCGGGTCTGGCATCGGGCGCTTCTATCGAAGCTTACTTCATACGGGATTTCCGTGGGGCTTTGCACCTGGCTATCCAGCTTTCTTAGTGGGCGCAGCATTAAAGTCGTCGTCGACGGTTGCTGCTCAACCACGAAGCCAATCAATGCTGGTGTGCCACAAGGCTGCGTGCTGTCGCCGACATTGTTCATTCTGCATATCAATGACCTATTGTCTATTAAGAATATTCACTGCTATGCGGATGACAGCACTGGAGACGCCAGATATACTGGTCGTGCAAATATCCCCAGGCCGCTAGTAGAAGAGAATCGGGTAAGACTTGTGTCTGAAGTAGAGAACTCCCTGGAGCGAGTCTCTGAATGGGGACGACAAAATCTTGTCCATTTTAACCCCACGAAGACACAGGTCTGTGCGTTCTCTGCGAAAAAAACCCCATTCGTCCCTGCGGTGCAGTTCCAAGGAACACCCCTGTCCATCTCTAACAGTATTGGGATCCTTGGAGTCGACATAACGAATGATGTGCAGTTTCGGGGTCATCTGGAGAGCAAAGCTAAAATTGCCTCAAAAAAGCTTGGTGTGCTAAACCGGTCCAAGCTGTACTTCACCCCGCGGCAGCGTCTTGCGCTTTACAAGGCCCAAGTCAGACCGCATATGGAGTACTGCTCACATCTATGGGCTGGAGCTCCTGCTTACCAGATTGACCCACTTGACTCTATACAACGTCGCGCCGTTCGTATTGTCGATGATCCCATACTGACAGATGGTGTAGAATCGCTTAATCTCCGTAGAGATTTTGCATCTCTCTGCGTTTTCTACCGTCTGTACAATGGGGAATGTTCTGAGGAACTGTTCGATCTGATGCCAACTCCAGAATTCTATCACCGCACCGCTCGCCATCGGCGGGATGTTCACCCTCACTACCTCGAGACACTGCACTCTACTACGCAACGGTTCGGTAGAACTTTCATACCGCGTACTTTAAGGATTTGGAGGGAGCTTCCCGCCGAGGTTTTCCCACTGCGCTACGATATGGGGTTGTTTAAAAAGGGGGTCATTAAATTTCTCAAAGGTCGGCAGCGCGTTGGTAACACCCCTGGTGTTGCAAACGTCCATAGGCGACGGTAACCACTTCCCATCAGGTGGGCCGCCTGCCTGTCTGCCTACTTAAAGGCAATAAAAAAAAAAAAAAAAAAAAAAAAAAAAAATACACATATTATGGAACAGAGTTTATATTAATATGAGTTTTAATGTTTTGCAATAATGGACCAATTAATTAATTTATAACTAATAAAATCTGATTGAAATCATAAGAAATATATGGTTTTGCGATTACCTGTTTACATTTGTTAGTAAGTAAAGCTGTAATTTACTGAAGTCTATCAGTCAATAATCGCTTTAGTTAGTAACAAATGTGAAATGTAATCGCTAAACCACAATTTTCCTATGGTTTCCATCGAAATTTGTTCCTAAAAAATTACATGCAATTAAGCTCCAGGTCTTCGAAACTAAAAATTATAGTTCATCCATTTTGCAATGAGAAATTAGCCTTAGACCGACCTAATTATTACCTACGAGTAGGTACATGCCATTTCGATATATGGTAATCGGACTAGTATTATAAATGCGAAAGTTTGAGTGAGTAAGTGCGAATGTGGGTGCATATGCTTATTACTTCTTCACTCTAAAACGATATGGATGTAACTTAGAACAATTCGAGTTGAACAGGCGTGTTGGGGATTACATTACAAGATAGCAGTTCCTCAGAAGGCACTGCTTCCCACCTTCCGATAAGTTATCTTTTAGGCGACATTCTACACCGTCACCCCACGGGCAGTTATTATTAATACAGTATTCATATTTCTTACAAACTAAATCCGTTATTCACTGAAGTTTATTATAGTTTATAATAGCTTTAGTTAGTAACAAACGCAAGTATGTGATCGTGAAACCGCCATTTTTCAACAATTAAATCTGTTTTTTTTTAAATAAAAATTTACATAATTGAGCCACTGGATGTACATTAAGGTGTTATTATCTAACCTGAGATTATAAATACCCTGCACGTCTAGTTATATCTATATACATATAACTGATACAGTTACTTTATGTTATTGTTATGAACCGTGGGGCACATAAAAACAAATCTATTGTATGTTTCAGCATCAGCATCGACTTCAAAATTCGTAAAGCCTTTGCTCACGCTGAATGGACATAGCTTCTTTCTGAAGAACGATCGTGGATCTCGACGTTACTGGTCCTGCAGCAAGTACAGGCTGGGATGTAACATGTCTGTTACTACCTGGAACAACGCGGTGGTGAAACAAAGTGGAAAGCATAATCATACCTAATTTATCAAAGGCATTTACAGGCTGGGATGTAACATGTCTGTTACGACCTGGAACAACGCAGTGGTAAAACAAAGTGGAAAGCACAATCATACCTAATTTATCAAAGGCATTTTTGCTGGATTAGTAAGAAAAAGGGATTGTACATATCATAATATATATCAACTTATATATATATCAACTATCGTGCCGCTGATTGACTGACTGACAATCTATATACAGCCTAAACGAGAGGTGATAATGACGTAAGTATCACACAAAAAACTTTCGGAGCAACCTCTTACGTTCAGTGCACGCAAACCAGCTTTATAACTCAATAGTTTTCGAAAGTTTTTGGTGGTGTATTCTGTCAGTTATTTCACATTTTGTGTCTTTAAAGAAATATTTTTTAACCGGAGAAATCATTTCCCGATATAGTTCAATTAAGATATACTAACAACAACATCACTCCCAAGGAGGGTTGGCATCAGTATGGAATTCGCGCAAACACAATAAATAAATGTATGTTTTCGTATTGTACTTTGTATTCTATATGAAGATATATATAATACATGTAACGTGAGTAAGTTGATGATTATTAGTCTTAATTGGTAAGTAAAAGAGCAGTACTTTTTCAGGTGGTAGGCTTAGGCCGCGGCGTGTTACCACCCACCAGACAAAGCCATGCCGCCAAGCGGTCGCGTTACGGCATGATGTCTGGTGAAGCCATTATGGGGAACGGGTCGGAAACAGTTGCGCTTATTACTATAGCTAGTCGTGACACATTGAAGGTCAATTTACCTGGCAGCCAATCTTGGAGAGCAGCGGGATCCGAGGCACGGTTCTCCGCTGGCCGACCGCAGATAGTTGGGGGCCCAAGTAGTGAGCCAACCACTCATGAAAGGCTGCCCCGCCATCTCGCGAAAAATCCCGGAGGTGCGCCATCGTGCTGGTTGGCGACCAGACGAGAGGACCCGGTGGACACCTCTGGGGGGGCTCGGGCGTCCCCGCGGTCTCCAGGATTGGTTCCCTTTAGGTGGAATGGCCTAATTTATGTCACGGGCTGGTAATTTGCGCCTCGTTTCCACTTCCGTTTCCCTTTACCTAACTTCACTCCCCACATAAATGAAAGGTACAAACAGAATAAAGGTCAAACAGCGGAAGCACGTCCTCTCTCTCAAAGTGCACCTCTCAAACATTCGAGGCTTGCACTCCAATCTCGACCCGGTCCACCACCATCTTGAGACCGCTAGACCACATATTCTGTTCCTCACGGAGACGCAGATCAAATGTCCTGCTGACGCGACATACCTTGCCTACCCTGGCTATGTTCTTGAACATAGTTTCAAGGCTAAGGCGGGAGTTTGTATGTATGCTCGCGATGACATTTGCTATCGGCGTCTCCGCAACCTTGAAGACCCCAAATTTTCTATCATGTGGGTTCTGGTGGACAATGGCATGGAGAAACTTCTTTATGCTAGTGTCTTCCGTTCGCACAGCGGAGATGAGGAGACAACCAGGCTCGCAAACTACCTTAGTGAGGCGGCCGATGAGGCCCAACAGAGGTATCCTTCTGCTCAATTAGTGCTACTGGGGGATTTCAACGCCCACCATCAAGACTGGCTATACCCATACCAGAGCACAGACCACGCTGGTCGAGAGATGCGCAAGCTTGCTTTGACGCTAAACCTCACTCAGCTGGTCCAAGGAGCCACAAGGATACCGGATGTTGATGGCCACACAGCCAATTGCTTGGACCTTCTGCTGACAACAGATCAAGACCGCTACTTGGTGTCGGTTTCATCACCCTTAGGTAGCTCCGACCACTGTCTGGTGAAGTATGTATCAGTGTACTCCCCGCCCGATTCCAGCCCAAGAGGCACTCGGCGGGTGTGGCGATACAGGTCAGCAGATTGGGATGAGATGCGTAATTTTTTCGCAGGTTTGTTTTTCTTCGAGCGATCCCTCAACTTGCGCGAATGCTGTGACTGAGGTGTTACGTCAGGGTATGGAATACTTCATACCATTTTCTGACGTCCCGATGTCCAGCAAAGCTCGCCCAAAGTTTAATGCTACATGTAGAGATGCAGAAGCGTCAAAACATGAGGCCTATTTAGCCTGGGCTGATGCTCGAACCCGCAAATCTAGAGATGTACGTGAAAAGAAGAAAGCATTTAACCTAGCCGCCAAGTCCTGCAAAAAGGCTCTTAAGAAGGCTCGCTTCGACCACATACGCCGAACAGGGAACAAACTTGCTTCTTACCCCTCGGGTAGCAAAGCGTTCTGGTCCCTGGCAAAGTCGATCGAAGAGAACTTCTGCCGTCCCTCACTGCCTCCACTGCTGAAACCTAACGGCTCACTAGCGCACACTGCCGAAGAGAAAGCAAATTTATTTGCCTCTCTGTTTGCAGAGTCTTCACGTCTAGATGCTGGCAATGCTGTACCTTCTAGCCTGCCAAACTGCGGGACGTTAATGTCAGAAATCCGCATTCGACAGTCTGAAGTACGCAAAGCGTTGCGCGATCTAGACGTGAACAAAGCTAGTGGTCCAGACGGTATACCAGCTGTACTCTTGAGGATGTGTGCGCCTGAGTTGACTCCAACATTGACTCGCCTCTTTCGCTTGTCTATGACGACTGGTCAAGTGCCTAAGTCTTGGAAGCTTGCAAACGTGCAGCCCGTGCCCAAAAAGGGTAGTCGCGCAGACCCTGCCAATTACAGGCCTATTTCAGTCACTTTCATACTCTGTAAGACGATGGAACGTGTACTGAACCACAGGCTCCTGGCATACCTAGAAGTGAATGATCTTCTCAGTGACCGACAATACGGGTTTCGCCGAAACCGGTCTACTGGGGATCTTCTAGTGTATGCCACTCACATCTGGAGCGAAGCCATCGAGAACCACGGAGAGGCGCTTGCTGTCTCTCTCGATATCTCGAAGGCTTTTGACAGGGTTTGGCACGATAGCCTTATTAGCAAGCTTCTTTCATATGGCCTTCCCACTGGTTTATGTGTTTGTTTTTCAGATTTCTTGAGGGATCGCTCGATTCGAGTGGTCATCGATGGCTGTTCTTCCGACCAATTGGCTATAAACGCCGGAGTCCCTCAAGGATCAGTTCTCTCTGCAACGCTTTTTCTGCTGCATATTAATGATCTGCTTAAGCCCGGTATTTTTGGGTACGCAGACGACAGCACCGTTGTAGAGAGTTATACATCTAACGCACGAACCAGTGCATTACAAATCCAGTCTCATAGGGAAGCGATGGTTCAGCGCTTGAACTTTTCTCTGAAGGAAGTCTCCGATTGGGGCGATGCCAATCTGGTTAAGTTCAATGCTGCTAAAACCCAGGCGTGTCTTTTCTCCGCCAAACGGAGCCCTTTTCAGCTGTCTCCTACTTTCGGGAATGTGTCCGTGCCGATAAGTAACCATCTCGAGCTTCTTGGCATCTCATTAACACCAACTCTCAATTTCAGCTCCTATATTGAGTCTAAAGCCCAGCTGGCCTCAAAAAAGCTTGGTATTTTGGCTAAGGTGAGACAATACTTCACACCGGGACAGCTGCTTAATCTTTATCAAGCGCAAGTCCGGTCGTGTATGGAGTACTGTTCTCACCTTTGGGATGGTTCTGCCAAATACCAGCTGGAGACACTGGAAGCTATTGAGAGGAGAGCCAAGAGACTCATTAACGATGACCTACTTGTAAGCAAGAGACTCCAAAGTCTCGAGCATCGCCGCAAAGTCGCTTGCTTATCGGTTTTTTATCGGATACATTTCGGGGAGTGTGCCACAGAACTACATGATTTGATTCCGCCATCTCCATTCTATAACCGGACATCCAGGGATACTCAGAAGCGCCACTGCTATATGGTAGATATTCCATTTACCCCAACAAAGCGATTTGCTTCTTCGTTCATTATACGAACCGCCAGGGAATGGAATACCCTGCCTGAGTCTGTGTTTCCGGTTAAGTACAATATGGGGGTCTTCAAAACGCGAGTGAACAGGTATCTCCTGGGTAAGCGCGCTCCATCATCGACCGCATCATCACTTAACATCAGGTGAGATAGTGGTCAAGTGCTACCCAGTACAGTATAAAATAAAAAAAATAAAAAAAAGTACATTAAGGTAGCTCCCATTAGTTAAGTTTGTGAAACATTATAGGTATGGTCAAGTTAATTATAATTAGTTATCAACTATTATCCACAGTCAGGATAAGTTTTCTTATATATTAAATAGCATAATTGGACAATAGTCACAAGTAACAACATACACAATACTCCGCATTAAACCTTATCTCGGTGAATTTGGCGCGGTATTATATTCTCTGTATTTGTTTTAGTTGTAATATTACACACACATACGTATAATTATGTATTCAAAAACACATTAATTCTAGTCATCTAATGAGTATAATATGTAAATATATATAAGATAAATTTATAGAGTTGTATTGCGAGTCGATGTCATGGTTTAAATATACTGAGTTACGCATTGATCGCGATTGAATCTTTAAATATTTTAGGCATAAAGTGAACACTATTAACTTTCTTTATCTTCATCTCTTTGTAACGAGTTAGTTAAAGTATGATAAAAGAGATTGCCATACTATATGGCTGCTGAATAACGTGATTTCAAAATATGTCCGAAATTGAGCAAACGTATAAACTTTAATTAAATTGGTGTGTTGAAAAATCAATAGTTAGTAGAGATAGTATTTGCTTACGTGTGTTCGTTGCCAATATTTTTACTTATATTATATTACTTTTATGGTTCACAATTAATGATCTCTTAAAAACATAGGAATTAAGCTGACGTATTGTCTACTTTATAGTAATTGTATGTACTTAATGTGTATTGAAATTAAATAACTAATCACCATAAAAATAATGCAATATAAATATTCCTAATAAATCTAATCAATATTTCTGTATAACCTACCTACCTGCCTGTATTTTGTTTAATTTATTTAGTTTGAAATAATATAAGAATTAAAGAATACATATTACCAGAACATCCACTGCTGCATATTATGTTTAAAATTAAACGGAATTAGGTCGTTTTTATAAGGCCCTATTTATTGTCCTCAAGTTAGAATAAGTCTTGATTTTAAAAGCAATACACTTTCACAGATAGTAATGAAACATGAAAAACAAATATACTGAGAAAGGTTGGTTCTTTGACTTTTTTATTTCAAAAATATACATTGGATATGTGACACATTTTTTAACTAATTCTAATCGACAGTGAAGAATTCTTTCAAGGGCTGCATAAGATTTTTACACCATCAGAAATTAAATTATTATCTTCGTTTATTTTCACTGAGGCCTCTATTACAAAATCATATCAATAGTATCATAGTCACCAACAAAGTTATGACAAAGTTTTTGTGAAGCTGGAAACATATATTGAAAACACAAAAATTGGAGATTTTTGTTTGGTGGAGAGATAGCTTTTCGACTGAGTATGATCATATAAATATGATAGTGTAATGGGGCCACAGGTTCTGCTTTCATCTTAAACATGTGATGAAATGACGTAAAAAAGTTTGAGTTTTTAGTTGAATATATTTTTTCGCAAAAGGATGTTTGTGCGTCTACACAGAATAGATGCAGCATATGGATATCACCAAATATTATCATATCTTTATATTAAAACTGTTTAGATTTGGAATACGTTTTGGTGCTTGTGTATTTGTTATATGTTTGTCGATATATTATAATATTTTTTAATGATCTTTTTTAAATCCTTGGACAGCAATTTCACAATACTTGTCTTTTTCAGCTTACTTCCATGATATTGAAGGCAAACGATTCCTTTGGTACGATGGCTACAGATTCACAAAAAATACAATTCGTGGCAGTAAAGTTTGGTGGAGTTGCAGTAAGCGGTACTCCTACAACTGTAAAGCATCCCTTGTGACATACGAAGACAAGATAACGAAGACTAACCATCACATTACGAGCCACACGCATGCGCCTGGAAAGATGCCAAACCCTACTGATATCACGCACATCGTTCAGCTAAGGGAAAAAGAGAAATTATACAAAAAGAAATGTTTCCGGAATATCCCATCTGATGCTAACCGCCCACCGTTGCCTACTTTTGATGGAGTGGTTCTTAACCCATTTCACCCAATTTGTAAACCAGATCACAAATAAAACTTTACTTCACCATAACTAAATTTGAACTTGTGATACAAAAGTAAAGTTTAAAACGTACACAAAATTTTACCTTTTACATTTTGCATGCTTATTGTTTATTATTGTATTGTAGAAGTTAGGATTTGTATCTGTAAAACTAATTGTTTTTAGAACGCTTTTGTTTGATTAGATATGAATTAAAATTAATGTTATTGCGTCACTTGGTGGTGGGCAACGTTTTATTGATGGTAGTCGTATACCTATAATACTTATAATTGATTTCATGACATCTAAGTAACATTAATTAAAGCTGTCATGTTTATCAACGTCCGACAGCAAAACAGTAATGTTTTATGTTTGAAGCCTCTGTATGTCTGTGTTTTTGCGTATTATTATGTCAGGCACGTGACATCGTAGCTTTTAAACGCTATTTGCGATATTCTTCCCGTTAGGCTGCGTGATGTTTGTGACGTCACGTAGATAACAGGAAAATCTTAAATAACATTTGTTATAATTAAATATGTATTTCCGCAAAGTAACGCCTGAATCTATTCATGCAAATATGTTACGTTAAACTTAAAAACAGGATATATTATTGTTTGATTAACAAATATTCTGGTACACCTCACTACATAATATATTTTCTAGAAATATGACATAAGTCTTAAACATAAGTGATAATAAAACGGTAAGAGATTTATCAGGTGGCTTTTCGTCCCCTCCAAAGTATATCAACAAAATAGAAAAAGAGCAGTATTACCACAAAAACACTCATAGGCCTTAATATCATACAGTCATCATATCAACAATCGTAACGTCCACCGTTGAAAAAACCTCTCCATTAATGGGGGTTTCGATTCCCAAGACGCTTTCCAAGCGTGGGGGTTATGGCAAACCGTCCTTAAAGGGGGGAAAGTATGTTCAGCAGTGTACTAATACAGTGTACTAACACTTGATACTTTTTGAATATTTCTGACCCCGATAAGATATCACTTTTAATTAAATACAATACCACTGCTCTATAAGTAATGATTGATTTTTTTTAAGTTATTAATAACTTAACATTTTGAGTTAAGGTTAAGTTGTACAAACGAGATATTTTTTACAGTAAAATGGTATAAAAAAAAGAACGGTAAAGATGTTGCTGTATTACATGGCTACTCATTCTACGTCCACAAGAAAAACTTGAAGACCTACAACTGGTCCTGCACAGGCTCTAAGTCCTGCAAAGCTCGTCTCATCACGACTAAAGAAGATAATGAAAAAGACAGAATCTTGATGGTGTCATACCTAGACCATTGTCATCCACCACCAACGTTTGTCATCAACGACGGATTTTATCATAAAATTTGAGTTTGATAAAAATAGCAATTTTCCGGCTATAACGTCAATTCTTAATATATAATCCGGTTTAATACAGACACGAATATAAAATGGCGCCGATAATCATTATCTTTCCCTTGCACACTATAAACAGGAATATTTTTTGTAAATTATCCCATTACTACACACACCCAAACACGCGCTCGCAATACCGATGTATATATATATTTTTGTTGTATAAACTTAGCTTATTTTTAGTTCTTCTAAGATGGGCATAATAATTATGTAATCTAGATGGGAGAAGCCACTAGCACTCGAAACACGGTTTCTATTAACTAGTTCGCGAGGCCAATGGATTCAACAAGTAATATTTTTGTATACCTTTTTTATGCCAAATAAATTATTATTTTTATCACAATGTGCAACTTTGAGTTATGATGATGGGTGCCATTTTAGATTTAATTCTTCATTAAACCGGGTTATACTTATATTTTTGGAGCGATAAATTGAATGACTGAAATTTCATTGCGTTTTATCAAAGCTTTTGAGATATCTTTTTATATATCGTTTGAAAACTATCTAGTCTTGCTCCAAGGCATAACTGCACGGCAATATACATCCTTTTTACCGTCTATAGACGAATCAAATCGACAACGGAAAAATAGGCCTGAAAATTATAATATTTTATCACACTTTAACGTGGTTTTCACTTATTTTAGTAAATAATACGGCAATGATGGGGTGATCACGTGAGTGATTTTCTTATTCCTAGGTTTCTTATGTTTAGTCAGAATATATATAAAAGTTATCAGAAATAATATGTAATCCTCGGACGAAGGGACCTTCCAATAGTTGTCTCGCAGCAGAGTAACACTTCTATTGAATATGAGCCATAGTATCTCTTATATGTTCACACTATGAGGATCATGCTGTCTTTTAATATTTGGTAAAACTTATTTATCATTGCTGCAGTTACTTGAAGGTCTGTCTTGGCATGTTTTGGAGCTCTTTTAAAAATCTCATGCTGCGATACAACATTGAATATTGTAAAAGACTGTTAAAAATACTTTTGACAGCCGCCACTTTCCTTCGACATATTGCTGCCGTTCTTGATTGTTCTTGACCTCCACAAGATTAAGACAATCCATCCTCATTTTGGAGAAATTAATACCGAAATATATACTCACATCTATCCACGCTAGGCTAAGATTAAAACTGAGGTGCTTTATGATCTATTGCTGTGCGCAGATTGTTATCAACCGTGAGTTTGATACCAACGTTGAAGGCCGTTTATAGGGCCGTCGTGAAGAGAAGTGTCAAGTTTGGTTGTGGGCCGTCAAATGAACCCATTGGCGGGCCAAAATCATCGTGAGGAGAAGTATCGGTGTACATAGGAGGATCGAGGTCGTTGAAATCTGCGCTTGTATTCCATCTTGTCTTCACTTAGCCAAAATGTTATAGGATAGTCCTAATGTTGAATATTTTTCTCTTTTACAGCTATCAAAGTGACACAATCGCAGAGGGGTAAAACACTGCTTTGTTACAACGGTTACAGTTTCTTCCTTCCTTCTACATATAAGTTTCTTCGAAAAAAAAGGTGGTACTGTTCAACTGGTAGGCCTCGCGGCTGTCCCGCTTTTATTATTACAGAAGAGTCTCAGGTCATAAAAATTGAGAACAATCATAACCATTTTCCAACTGCTGGAACGAAAACTTTTGCACCCATAAATGTTCAATAAAACAGTGTACACACTAGTGTACTTTGTATTTTATTCTCAACATGTCCTCTTTAGTGTGTTTTTACCTTACCAAAGAGCACATCTTTTAATCAAGTGTTGAGATTAAGAACGAGAGTCCTAAGACCTCCACGATTAGGTCTGGTTTAACAAAAATGGTACTAAAAGTGAAATTATTGCATTGTGTTATATTTAAAAACACAATCTTTCAGAAATAGCATTGTAATTAATATAATGTATTTGTATTCCACTCAATGCTACAAGAACATTAAAACATTAAAACAACAACAACATAGAAGAAAATCACAATTGCAAGGAAAAGAAAAATATTCAAATATTAACAATGCATACATTACATCCCTGAAAAAAAAAAAACATTTAATTGCATATTGAATAAGAATTCTATATACAATTTTGAGTCAATATTCTCATCACAATATTATCAGTAATCAGATTTGTAACTCATTATGTTTATAAAGGAGAGCCGTGCCGTGATAGTGCGGACGTAATGACAGCATAGTGACATTAATAGGGCTCCATTTGTCCTCTGGAACCAAATTCCTGAAGAAATTACTAAATCTAAATATATTCAGACTTCATAGTACGAATAATGGTTGTTTTACTTTCAGCAATATTTATCAAATCAGCGAGAGGTTTTGATCAAATAATATTTAACGGCAACAAATTTTATAAGGAATATGGTGCGATAGATTCCAATAAGAACACTAGATGGCGCTGCACCAAACGGAAATGCAAAAGATACATCATGACCAACAATAATTTGATAATACAAGCTTATGCGGAACACTATCATGATAATAATAATTAATATTACTATTAATTATTACTAATATAAACATATGTCCATAAACATATTTATATTGTAAAAGAAATAAACAATGATGTTGTTCATGATTTGCTAGTAAATATTGTTTATAATGTTGAAATGTTTGAAGTACAAGTATAATGTTTACGAGATCGAGTGTTTTTTTAATTACCACCTACAAAACTGTGTTTTTCAATTTGTTTTTTTTTTTTTCGCACGTGACGATGGCAAGAGACCTGACGGAATGACCTTATACAAATACAAATACAAATATTTATTATAAAAACTTAAGTTAGGTTACAAATTTTAATTGTTACTCTGCCTTTTGTTTTAGTTATAAAACTGTGTTACAAAAGGCAGCGACTTCCCAAAGTTTGCATATTATTTACAGTTTTTAATATAAAATAATTAATTTAATATGTATTATATATTTTTAATATGTATTACACAATTGAAAAAAGGGTGATAGTAACTTAAACATATTTGATTAAATTTGTGCTCTTTTAAATTATTGGTTGTGTGGGTGTGTGGTGTGTGTGTGTGTGTGTGTGTGTGAGGGTGAGTGTGTGTGTGTGTGCGTGAGTGTGTGTGTGTCCTATAGTAGTGAAGAAAGTTAATGAACCGATTATATCTTATAGTTTTTATTGCATCTTTAATAGTTAATCTTCCACTTCGTCATAGTTCATTTTACTTAACCAGTCGTTGATTACGATTTTTATGCTATGCCATACTTTCTGTTTAATTATGTTAATATCATTTAACTTATTGTAAAAAATGGGAGCAAGATGGTCATAATGTCTCCTAGCAACTTCACTATTCCATCTAGGGACAGGACAAACATC
Organism: Plagodis dolabraria; assembly: GCA_963854805.1. Lineage (NCBI taxonomy): Eukaryota > Metazoa > Arthropoda > Insecta > Lepidoptera > Geometridae > Plagodis > Plagodis dolabraria. The sequence goes on along the minus strand of OY978445.1, from coordinate 9,497,880 downwards.
ACGTCTTTTACTGTTTTTAGGGAGATACGGTACGGTATCCCTATGATACCGTTTGAGGCACTGAAGTATAAACAATTTTCTTACTGTCAAATCTTTAAATTTTTCATAAACTTCATTGGTAGGGTGTCTAAACTTGAGCCCTAAAGTAACTTTAAGCAAAGCTCTTTGTGCTCTTTCAGCTTCTAAAATATGCGTCTTGGCTGCGCCACCCCAAGAACTTATGCAATAGCTAATAAAACTCTCTGCTAAAGCTTTATACGTCATCAGCAGAAGTTTCTCATCGGCAACTGTTTTTAGGTTTTTGAAAACGTATATTAACTTCCTAGTGCGCTTAGACACTGTCTCTATATGGGCCGTCCAGTTAAGTTTGTGGTCAATCATCACACCTAGGTACTTGATGGTATCAGAACATGTCAGAGCAGGACAGTCACAATTCTTATGTATGGGAACACGGTTACATGGGTACGTATGAGCATGAATTTTCAGATAAGGTGGTGGTCGAGTAGCGTTCGTTTTACTAAACGAAACGTATTTGGTTTTTGAAGTATTAAGGGATAGTAAGTTATCTTCTAGCTATGCGATGGTTTTAGATAGCCCTGTTTCTGCAAGTTTGTACAAATTTGGCCAACTGGAGTGGTGAAAAAGAAGTACAGTGTCATCGGCAAACATTATTGTGTCTGCAGATATGGAGTTAATTTTACATAATTCATTAATATAGATTAAAAATAGGGTAGGTCCGAGCGTGGAACCCTGTGGTAATAATTGCCCCCATAATTGCAGCCAGCACTCTCGCTTATGTGATTTTATACCTTGACTTGTTGACTTCGATTTGATAAATAATCTTTGAACCAATTATGGGTAACTCCTCTTATGCCAAAACTGTTTAAACGTGCCAAAAGTATAGGTATTGAGACCGTATCAAATGCCTTTTGCAAATCTAAAAATACACCGATACATTTATGACCTTGATTTAAATATTTACTAATTAGTCTTGAAAGTGACAGAACTGCGTCATCTGTACATTTTTTATTTCGAAAACCGTACTGATTGTTTGCTAATAAGTTGTACCTTAACTCCCTGGAGTCGTGGAAGGCCGCTAGTTTGGGATGCCACTTGCGTTGACACGCTTGCGGCGTCTCATTTACCATTCACCTCCAAGACGGCGGGAGCAGCGGCAGTGGCAGCAGAAGGCTCCAAAGGGCGAAAATACGAGAGTCTCGGCGATAGTTATATATTTCTGCCTTTTGGAGTAGAAACATTAGGTCCGTGGGGTCCAAGCGCATGGACTTAATATAAAGATTTATCAAAGCGGCTGATAGAAAAGACAAACGACCAAAGGGCTGGCGCTTACCTCGGCCAGAGAATTAGTCTTGCCATACAACGTGGTAATGCTGCCAGCCTTTTAGGCACTCTACTCGTGGACAGTGACCTGAGTTCTGTCTTCTTTTTATGATTGCCTCCTGGTAGAAAACAGAGCTCAGAATTTTTAAGTGTAATATTTTTAGGTCATAAGTAGATATAGTTAAATTATTTATTTATTTTTGTATTCATATATGTACTGTTAATTTTTTTTGTCATGGACAATAAATTTATTTGTTCTACAATTTTACAAAGTTAAAATAATTGGCCTTAAAAACGGTTACAGGCTAATTAATTATTTTAAGTAGTGATGTGGTCCAAATGTTATTATTGAATTTATGAAAAATTATATAAAAAAAAGACTTTAAAAGGAATGAACTATGTTTTTATTTATACACGAAATCATCCAAGATAACTTGTAGCTGTCGGTACCATGCCGATTATGATTGCTGAAATCTTATATCTTTATGTTCCAACTTCTACAAGTTGAAGTCAATAATTTTTCCATAAAAAAATATTCATATCGTAAATGTTAATGTAAAACCGGGAATTCTAATTAACATTTGTGTTGTGAACAATATCGTTATAGATTTTACTATTAGATAGTAACTAAAAGTTATGGGCAGCCGCGCCGCGGGTACATGATTCGTACTCCGCTGGCTTCAGCTTCACCGCATGGAGGAAAGGTATTTTGCGAATGCTTGCCTGACTAGCTACCATACTCAAGTTGAAAAACTGTCGTCAAGCATCTAACGATCGGCCTAGCCCATTTATCATCCTGCATCACATCATAACATAATAACAGGTGAGATATTGGTCATAGGCTAGCCTACCAGTAGTAAATAAAACTGTGTACTGTATTATATATTAAAAATACCACGTATACTGATCGCTTCTCGGCCTTTTGGCTAAGATTTTAACCACAGATATTTGTTTAAGTGCTCATATATACAAAGAACAAGAATGGATATCCAGTGATCTTATACAATGGCCATCAATTCAATAAGCATTCCAACACCAAAGGTTCAAAAGGATACTTCTTGTGTGCTAAATCACGACGACTAAAATGCAAGGCTGTCATTAAAACTTACGATGACGAGATAGTACTCATTAAAAATGATCACAATCATGACTGAATACGTTTTGTCTCAGGTAGGGTTCTCTACAACAAAGGTAGATTAAACGAATATGTGACTCTTCTTCAGTGTTTATTCAGTACTAAGTTAGGACTTAAAAACACTTAAAGAAGATAAGTTAATACGTTTGTGCTAGAATATTTTTAATCAACTTCCAAAAAAGCATGAGGTTCTCAATGCAACGCGTATTTTTTATCTATGACCACGCATAATTTTGTACACTGTAGTCCGATTCTGATAATTATTTTTTTATTGGATGATATAAACAAATGATTATCTAAATAAATGGTTGTCCATAAATTTCATCATAAGGTTATATATTAGTCAATTAATTGAAAAATATATTCGCTTACCTGGATAATTTAATGGTATTGATTACGTCAACGATGAACACAATTTTTGGCGAGGGAATGATCTTTTAAGCTGTGTTTACAACTAAAAGAGAGAAAAATATTTTTCTGTAACGACTTCCAACACTGAAGAGTTTGAAATAACTTGTGGAATTCGGACCATACTAATGTGAGGTCGATGTTTTAAATCAGCATGGTACCGACTTCCCCAACTTATTTCATACTTTTTAGTGTAGAAAGTCGGTTAATTTTTTTTGAAAAATTTATTTTACTTTCAATACTGTTACTTAATTATTACATTTAGCACTTCAATAGCATTCGAAAAAGATATGTCGAAAAGGAAGCTTATTAATTACTACTTAGTCATTAATGTTGAAGCAACGACACACCCTAAAGGCCTGTATGGCGATCATGTATCAGTATTAGGTAAGTAAAAATTTTAGTTTGATATTGTCATTTTTACTATGCTGGTTACCAACTATGTCCTACTGCAATGACAATCTTGACATCTATACTCGTGTACTGGACATGATTTAAAACCCTGAAAAGGTGGGGATGAATGTCTTCCCGTCTTCAATCTCTTCCCGTGGGTGTCGTAAGAGCTAACTAAAGTTAAAATTGCCTTCTGAGCAACTGCAATCTCCAAGACGACAGCCAAGAGCGGGGATTATTGCGAAAAAACGGAAGGTGTGTACCGCAGTGGACAATCCGGCTTAAGTTCTAAGCATTTCGTTCATAAAAGCCATTGCTTGGAAACGTTGTTTGTCAAATTTCAAGCTTTGATTTATCTCAAGCCCTTGCTTGAAAAATATAGTAGCAATCGTAGCTTAGTATAGTTTACTGTATTTCATTCAATTTCTGGGTATATCTGGTTTGGGTCTCAAAAATATACTGCTGAAGGACACCTGGTGCTTAACGACGGATTCTCCACACAATGAATGTATTACTACACATGCGAGTAATCAGATATAGACAGCATAAAGATAATATCATATCTTTATGCTGTCTATATCGTGCTTATGCATCTAATCACAATTTTTCCTTCTGGCCACCAATCAGCAGTAAGTTTTTACTACTTTTAATGAAAATAATGACTGAGAGAAAAAAATACCGTAAGATCCGCCAAAACTTTTACTTCAATACCACCATGACGTCAGATGTATCACGTTCCCCTGTTCGAAAAATATTGCTTTGCTTTTAACGTCTAAGGGTACAATCTACGAAATGACGAACTACAAAACGTGTGGTGATAAAATTAATGTGTTTACTTTGAACATAATTGTATTTTTATTTCCTTTATAAAAATTGTGAAATGTTCTACTGCGACCACTGCAGAAAGGAAACGACCTTAGGCAGCATAGGAGCATAGGCTTCCTTTTCTACAAAATTTTATTCACTGCTAGTAAAAATAGATATTTCACAGAATAATTGAAGCAAATTTGTTGAAACATTTGAAATTTATGTTTTAATGTGTTGAAATAAAGTCCATTTTACAAGACACCTTTCCAGTGTGTCGTCTCGCCTCGGCACCCGTGGGACGCAGCTTTAAAGTGACTTAAATAACACTTTATATTGCCTCCACATGTGTTTTGAGTATCTTGGTCCCAAACAATACCTTTGAATTAAACTTTAGCAATATAAAGGTATTAATTAATACTGAATTATTCTGCGATATTTACTACATCATTCTTAAACCTTTGCAGTTCAAATAATAATGTCCCAAAAAGGCAAACCGCTGCTAAAACTAGATGGATATACTTATTATGCGGTGATAGGAAGGACTTCAAATCTAAAGACCAGGTGGAGATGTTCCACTCACAGCGGTCTTGGATGCAGGGCGACTGTATACACTATTGACGATGACGTGATTCGGACGAACTATGAACACACTCATCCACCGAAAAGCTAGTTGCTGAACGTGTCTTTAAAAAATATTGATATTAATTTAGTTTATTCTGAATAATATCAATAAATATCGCTATAATAATAGTTTTTAAGATATATATATATTTCTCATTGGTAACAAAATTATTTTGTAGTACTTAAATATTGGATCAACTGGGTATAATAGGGAGAGCGCTTCCTATATGTAAACCTTGTGTAGGTAAATCGTTAAAAATTTTGAAGAATTTTGCCAAATATCCCGTTTATGAATTTTCTCGCTCATGACATAAAAATATTAAATAAAAAACTGAACTTACTTCTATTTTTTAATCCTCGCACTCTGCATGCGTACGTGACATTTTAACATAAAAACATTAAATCCCCGATTTTCAATCTAAAATCTCTTTTTGATGCAATCATGCACAGCGATGAAGGACGAGGGAGAGCTAGCATTCATAAAACTTCACAAGAATTGTGAATGGTGGTATTTTCATTAACTTTTCTCTGTAGCTCGCGGAATAAACCGATATTTGTAAAAAAGACAAAAGCTGCGTGAGCTAACAAAGGCTTACATTAGGACTGTGTTTCATAAATAATAGGATCAAGTTTATTAACTATTAATCCATCAATTTCGTTCTTTCAGAACCAGTGTTCACGATCTCTCGTTACGGAAATCCAATGATTACGTTGAAGGGTAACCTCTACAGCAAACAATGGTCATCGGGCGGCAAAACTCGGTGGAGATGCTCGCGTCATCGTACAGGATGCCAAGGTCATCTCTATACAATAGAAAACAGTTTTAATATTGTTAAAAATAATGATAAACATAATCATTAACGCACTAAAATATTTTTAGTACACTAATAGATATTTTTATATCTTTATTTTTTATTTCTACATCGTAGAACAATGCTCTGATCAAAATGCTAGGTTAAGGTTGAGTGAAAAAGTGTCTGCTCAGCTTGACTTTTTAAATGCGGTAAGTGTAGTGAGATACGTATCTCAAAAAACCAAAACGCTTATTTGGACAAGTAGATGTACCTATACATTTATCACAATTACAATGAAAAATTTGAACCGCAAGCGGGATTAATATTTACGACCATTCGTCCCTGGGGCCTGGCAGCTAGCAGCTCGCTGAAGAGTACAAGTGCAGCTACTCTTGTGTCACCATGCAGCGTCTGCACATAAGGAGCCGTCTTTGAAACCTATTGTAAACGAGTATTATTTAGATAGCAGTGTCCAGTGACAATTCCGACCACCTGTCGTTAATTGTTCCGTATTTTTTTTATATGTGAGTTAGCATTGTTTCTATCTGTAAAAAACATAAGGCTCTCTTTTCTGTAGCCGAGGCTAAATTAATTTTACCTACTTCGTTTTTCTAGTCATCGTGATGCGTTTTAACGTTTAGTTGGTGCACACCAACTTGCCTGTTATTTTAATGATACTTGCTGATTTTATTTTCTTCATCCAACATTCTAAAGATTATTAAAGTATTTTGTATCATGCATATAACAAAATATCGTCTCAATAAAATCAGAGTAAATAATATGCATCAAGTAACATCATGTCCAATTCAAAGTTTTTACTGCCTTGAAGTTTTCTGATCCTGCGTACACACCCCATAGAGACGCGGCCGCGTAGAAGAGATATAAATTCGTTTAGTTAATAATTTAATCATTTATTTGTTTATCCTGTGGGAACTACTAACTGATCCGGGATAAAGATTTTTCATTTGTTTGCTTCTGGGATATACACCATCTGTGTACCAAAATTTCATCGATTCTGTATACACATCTCAATAGAGCAAGAATAAAAACAAAAAAATCCCAAACGTGTAATATTTATAACATTGGAAGGATTTGATTTTTACTTTTAAGCAAGATATTTGTTTATATGATTGAATCATTGCCTGAATTACACCCATACTACTGATCGATGCCATGAACAGATAATTAATCAAGTATTTTTAATAAGTAGGATGGAAGAAACAAAAAAAGACTAGGGAAGAAATTAAAGAATAGAGACGGCTCACAGCAATACAACGTCAAAAACGAATAAAAAGAGACCCTGTTTTGAACCACCAATCAAAACAAAAAGAGAAAAAAAATATTATAAAAGGAAAATAGATAAGAAATTACTTCCCGTGTCTGAAATGTCATCAAATAATAGAAAGAAAACTCAAAAAAGGAATAGGGAAAATTTTAGAGCGTACTATAAAAGACAAAAGGAAAAGAAATAAATGGAAACGATTAAGAATGAAGTGGTCGTAGATTAAGATGATGCCAATGATGAAGCAGTGATGGCTCAGAGGCATTAGCTATGGACTGCCGCGCTGCAGGTCCATGGTTCGAATCCCGCCGTGGGCTTGAGCTTCACCGCATGGTGGAAGGGCTTTTTGCGAATGCCCGCCTGGCTAGCGACCACCCTCAAGTAGAAAATCTGCCGCCAAGTCCCTAACGGTGTGTTCCGGCAGCAGTCCTTGAGAGCCAGTGAAATTGCAGGCACATGAGACTTAACAACTATGTCTCAAGGTGACGGGCGCAGTGCAATTCGTGACTTGTGACGAAATGCATCTGTTATAGGCAGAGGATACCGCTTAACATCAGGTGGGCCTCGAGCTTGTTCCGTCACAATAATATAAACAAAAAAACAATATAAAAGATATGATTTAAACTCTATGACCACCACCACGTCTCAATAATTCTGTTAGCGATGCCACATACTAGTAACACATGTTTTAGACCATAGTTTAAGACGTAGTGAAGCAAAATAAAGATTATAAAACCATTACAACATTAGAAATTTACGAGGGGAAAAAATATAATCATGTGTACCGGTCAGAGCAAACCCCGGCTACAGGGGTGGATGACGCGGGTCCGATTCCCGCATATGACTATAATTTTTCCCTTCGTCAATTTCTAATACATATTGTAAGTGATTCTATGTATCGATTAATATATGTAAGTGTAATGATAAATGAGGCATATTAAATAAGTACCTCTAGTGTACTTCAAAGGTAAAATACCTGTAGGGTACTTATATAATATCTATATAGTACCGCTCGGGTACTTATTGAATATCGCTTAGAGGCCACAGTAGATCTAAAACATTCTATATAAGAAAATATGTCCTATAAACTTTAGATGATTAAACAAATCTGTAACAACTTGCAAAACTAATGCGTGGAATACAATAAGTATCTCAATGATGGACATATCTAAGTACTAAAAACTGTAAATAAATTGTTGAGAAAACCCAACTGGAACGCTATGTGTATCAATTTAAACAGTGGACGATCCTATTCTTTAAGTAGGTGCCGGGAAACTCTAGGCATAAATTATATGTAAAATAAGTAATGTAAATATCAGCTTTAAATAGCCTGAGCTGAGATAAGAAAAGATAGTTCATACACACGTAATTTATGGATAATGTTAGGCAAAACAATTCGAAACTGAAATTTTCTGAAATAATGAGCAATATGTGTGTAAATTATGATAGATAATAATTCCATTTGGTCGCAGCCGCAAGGAAATTACGAGTACACTGCACACATCGGTTATTCATTCACAGGAAAAATTACTCAATCAGTAGTGTTGCACTTTGAGAACTTCACTCAGATATAATCTATATTCTTCTTAAATTTTATCTCATATATTTCTTAAATTTTATTGAGAATGAAGCTCATCACGTTAATGTCAGACATTATATCATATTTTCCGAGTTACGGTAAAAAAACTGCATATAGAATAGTGGCCGAGGGCCGAGATATTGTTGATATATATATATATATATATCTATATATATAAAAGGGAGAATTAATGACAAAGAAATCATTACTGAAATAGTACATGAAGCAGATAATCTTCAAAGGGATCTCCTATAGAAATACGTCACAATTAAAGGCACAATGAATGTCCATTAAGTTGTTTGGTGCTGAACAAAGTCAAACCTACTTGCAATTTGTTTTTTTTTTTTATAGCCGATAGGCTAGCCTTTGACCACTATCTCACCTGATGGTAAGTGATGATGTGGTCGAAGATGTTGTTCAGGCTAGCCTAGAATTACTGGCTCTCAAGGACAGCTGCCGGAACACACCGTTAGGTGCTTGGCGACATATTTTCAACTTGAGGGTGGTAGCTAGCTAGGCGGGCATTCTCAAAATGCCCTACCACCATGCTGTAACGACTGCCATCCTAGGACAACAACCGGGACCGACGGCTTAACGTGCCCTCCGAAGCACGGAAGCGCTCAGTAGTAATGTCACCAGCGGTCACCCATCCAAGTCATGACCGCGGCGGACGTTGAATCGATCAGCAAAGTTAAGCAACGTCCGCCGCGCCAAGAATGGCTAAGCAAACTTCGCTACGAGCGCTTCAAAACAATTTCAATTAAGAAATAATTATTGAATCAAATAATTAAGTAGGTACATGTAAATAAAGCAAACATCAAGGATTTTACTCTTCCAATCTCGATACGATAGAATTTAATGAAACACCCACGCCTCTCGTTTTCAAAAAATAGGAGATAATATCTGCACCTTCCAAATATGAAAATACTTTTGCAATGAGGGCGAAATTTTTCTACCTAAAGGTTGTTCTACTGAGAGTCGAAATAAAAATACTTATAAAGAGAAGTAAACGAAAACGTCCACAAAACTGTTCAATAATTATAAGGTTATCTTTACAAACTTTCTGCAAGACATAAATTTGAAACAGAGTGACTTTACCTCACAGATATAAATGAATTAAAAAATGTGAATGTAGTACAGTATATACGGTTTTAAGTATTAATAATTTACTAAGCATTATTTTTTTTGGAATTCATAGAAAATGACGCTGCTCCAAAGTTCTCTACGTCTCGCTTTGGGAAGCCTGTAATCACAGTGGGACCATATCGTTTCAACATGGATTCTCGGTGCAAGGGGCCCCGGATGAGATTTGTTTGCGTAAAAGCTTGTAATGGCTGTATAGCTACTATCACTACTATAAAAATAAAAATTCAATAGTAAAGATGAGCTATGAACATAATCACCAGTAGTGTTGAATTTTAACCGCTTGATTATATTTAAAACTGCTCTTTAAAGATTAAAAAGTGATGGAAATGGAATCATACTACTTGTGAGTAGTTAACTATTATATTGTCTGTACTAGTAAATTATATGTATGTAAAATAAATATATGGTATGTTTGCGTTTCCTTTATAAAACTGAATATGTAAAGATGATGTATTTCTTCGAAGAAATAAAATAACTTATGAGGAACGCCCTCACGTAGAAATATAAAAATAAATATTCTTGCAAATGGTCCCTTAGAGGTAGAAAACTGTTTCATTTAAGGCTCCTCGGATGAAGTGAATCAGCGTGTATACTTGGAGTATAAAATTACACTCTCAAACTATCGACCTGAATGGTCATTGTTGTTTTATTACTTATAAATATTAATTTAACATCGGGCATAATCACGAGTAAACTTTACATTTCCTTGGAGTATAATTATATTTATGAAATTTTCTTATATCCAAATATATAGTCGCGGCGTGGGATGGATATCGTAATATTTCATATCTTTTTTGTTTTTGACGCTTTCGCTGTATCGTTGACTTTGTTGCAGATGGTATCGAATTCGTTTGGTAATAAAGTATTGAAAGATATATGAGGAAATAGGATAGGTTATTTGCAAAATTTTGGCATTGCATCGTTAGAATTATGTATTAAATGTCAACTTTTAATTATATACTTTACTGTAATAAAATGATTTATTTCTTTAGGCTTTTTATTGCCTCGCAGTGGTGTAATAAGTAGAGTGTTCTACTCGGGGATAAAAATGTCTTCAATTTGGCAGCGTAGGTGAGCATGAATCTCACGTTGTACTCAAAAATATAGTCTTAAAAACTATCTCGCCTTCGTTACACTTTGATTTTTCACAAATAAAGTATGACACTGCTTTTACGAAGTTAAATAATCAGCAACAAAAAAGCAATAAACAGTAAATCTTCATTAAAAAATAATTTTAAGTTAAGAGACAATTCTCAACTTTACATAAATCTAGAAGATGAGATGACATGACAGGGATTCAATCTAAGAGTGACGTAGAATAATGCTCTATTCCCTGAGCACATATTTCTCCATTATAAATACGTTTTCACTGTATTTTATAATATCAGACATAACCAATATTAACGTAACATCTGATATTAGTAGTACGAGTATAATTATATTCGTCAAATGTCGCTTATCAAATGTAATGAAAAGGTTTTTTACAGCTAAATATATAACGTCGCGGCGAGGGAACACATTGCTCAGTATTGATGGGTTTACATTATACGCGAAAACAACCAGTCGAGGAAAGACGCGGTGGATTTGTTCCACTCACAACAGGAAGGGGTGTAAAGCAGTTGGTTACACTATGAATGACGAAATAATAAAATTAAATAATGCACATAATCACGAGTGTACAGCTAAGGATAGTTAAGAATTTTATATATACTTTCATGTTATGTTATATAAGTTTATACTTTAGTCTAATAAATCGTTTTTTTTCATATAATATTTCTTTTTATTGCCGAACATTCGAAGATATCTTATACGGCCGCAATACGAATATAATTTATTTTGTAAAAAATAATAAACACATGATTTGAATAAATTAATGAGTCGGTAGAAGTAGTTTGCTGGTTTCAAATTCATTTGAAATTGCTAATCATTATAAGTCATTATTCGTCAAACAAGTGCTGTATGCTATGGCCCACAATTCGTCAAGAAACGTTTTGGTAACTTTGTCTTGATTGAGGGTAATAGATTTAACAAGCGAAGGAACAGCAGAGGTGCCGTGATCCGCTGGGTCTGCGTTAAGAAATGTACGGGATGTAGAGCTACTGTGATTACTGTAAAAAATGAAATCATTGCAATAAAAGGTTGCCATAACCATTCATAATACTGTAAACCATGGTATTGATAATGAAGCATTTATTGACGATTGGTTGTTTTCGAAATTTGTTTTATCTTGAACCCGAAACCTTCAAACTTCTCTAATAATTGGTGAGATGTAGTGTGTCAATATTTAATATAAATTGTGAAATAATATATTAAACTTACCATCTAATTTTTAATACCATTCAACAAAAGCAGCTTCGACATGAAACTAAACAGTGTATATTAACAGACTTTTTTATTTCTATAGATCTGGCACTGACTGAGATGAAGCCTAAGTTTATAAATTCTCTGCGTGGATTCCCAGCGGTGGAGCTCGGAGGGTACAGATACAACAAGAGGGTTGAGCGTCCTGGGCCAAGGGAGTACTGGCGCTGCTCCAAGAGACGTGACAAGAAATGCAACGCTTCCATCGTCACCTTTGGCGATGAAGTTCTCGAGATAAAACGCTGCCACAATCATTGATGCATGAAATAATGATATTAAGTATATAATTATTATGCATAATCACGAAAGACATCGTCTAGTTGAACAAGTGTCATGTTCTATGAGGGAAACTGCCTCATAGTCCACCAGTCAAACTCTTTGTCTAATGCTTGCTGCATACGAGTAGTTCATTCACGCGCGTCATATTTGCATAGAGACAGCGCCTCGACCGTGCCGTGACCTACTCCTCGACATAAACGTGGGGGACACCCTGCACACGTTGACTTGAGTATAACAGTAGCAAGCTAATAGTGCTCATTTAGCTTATTCTTTCCCATAGTCGCCATGCAATGCGACATTTAAGGGCATGCAATACATGCCCTTAAATTCTTAAGCCGGCAACTTTTATGTAATAATGACTTATAATATATACCTAGGAATTCACTGTCTACATATTGGCGCTTAGTGTGACTTAGTTAGTAATGTTAAGTTAGAGCTAGTTTTTGCCGACAAAATATATAGGGAAAAAGGGAATTTAAGTTATATATAACACCCTAGTAAGCGTAACCTGAAAAGTTAGTTATTTATTGAGTGTAGTTGATGACTTGAACTTGATTTGAATATTCATTACTCATGTGTGGACCTTACTAAAACCAAAAATTGCAACAGTTTACAACATAGGTTTATACCTAAAACCCTTTTTGTTTTCAACATAAAAACTTAAAATCATATACACCTATTACCACCTAACGATGTTCTTGTTAGGAGGTTTTACACTTTGGACTGCTATTATTATTTTTTTGTATGAATACGCAAAAGCCAGTATTAGCTTGCTGTTGGACTAAAACGGTAGTTTTATTTGCTATGCATCAAGTATTTTACCACAGGAATTACTTATATTTTTTTAAAATTAGGTACACCCAAAACGTAGTTGTTTTTGTTTTATTACTGATAGTTAAGCGCCTGACCACAATCTCACCTGATTAGTGTTATGTGGTCGAAGGTGTTGACAGGCTTAACGTAGAATTACTGAATCTCAAGGACAGCTGCCGGAACACACCGTCAGTTGCTTGGTGACAAACTTTCTACTTGAGGGTGGTCGCTAGCCAGGCGGGCATTCGCAAAATGCCATATGTATTAATATGAGTGTATGTATTCATATGAGTCTAACTATTAAGTCATAAATGTGTACCAGCCAAGTTCTATAGTATATATATATAATATAGTAATAAAGAGCTTAAAATTTGTCGAGAAAATAACTCCACAAAACTTAACCTCTTTATTACAAAATTAGAAAATCTCTCGAGTTGATAACAAGAGTATTTTTTGAGTCGCAATAAATATATTTATATCCTACTTCTTATGCAAACTTGCTCTGGCTAGTAGAATAATTTTGAAAATAAAATATTGGAGTTGTTGAGTGATGAACACTGTTTTTTTATATTCACTACTCCACTCATTAAGATATTTATATATCTATTACCATTCCTCCAATATTTATATATCTATTACCGCATGTAAGATAAGGGGTTGCCTGAATACCATGTTTATAAGATCTCTATAAGAATATAATTCCTGTTTAAAATCTTCATTATCACTTCATTACATTGTCTTAATAATCCTTATTATTTGCAGCCCCCACATACATAATTTCGTGGCTCAAAACGCCTATGATCACGTACTCGGGTTACCGATTTAGCAAACATTACATTTCGGGAAATAAAACTCGATGGCGCTGCTCTTCGCACTATACTACGAACTGTAAGGCTTCTATCAATACCGTTTTAGATAAAATTGTCAGAATAAGCAGTTGTCACAATCATCCTGTACGAATACCTGATACTGTAATTTTTGAGGTTCACTTTTGCCGTGATGTCGAAGGAAGTATTGTTTACAAATGTGACATCTGATATTCAATAAAAGTATTTAATATTATAAACTTTTTAGGCACAAAGTTTTATTTGAATCTATTAAACCAAAAAATGACAAAAAATTAAAAGAAGTTAAAAAGAATTTTAAACCTTTAACTACCTCTTTTAAATAAATATGCAGTGAAACTAAACAATTGAATTTTTATGAACCCAATATTAATATTTTTTGTGATGGAACAAGCTCAAGGTCCACCTGATGTAAAGGGGATTAACTATGCCTAGAACAGATGCATTCCGTCACAAGCCACGAATTGCACTGTGCCCGTCAACCTTGAGACATAGTTATTCATGTTCCTACAATGCGGCATTTCATTGAAAATAACATTTTAATCTCCAGTAGCGGAGACCACTACCCTATTTGTCGTGCTGCCTTGTCCTGCGAAATAAGTAATCATAAAAGTACAGCGCACAGAGACAAAATTATTGTTTAGAAAATACAGTTTCTTACAAGTCTAAGCAACGGATGAAAAGCCCAATTACAGCGCGATTGGACCGTCCGCGTCGGACGTCCCAAAATTAATTTCAGAATTTGTATGACAAGGTGATGTTTATGATATATATTTATATATATTTTTAATATTATATATCAATAATATATGTAAACAAAGTATGTGGTGCCACATAGTTTGTCTGCTTATCCTCCTTGTTTAAAAGCATTAAAGAGTCTATGGATTGAATGAATGGTTTAAAGTTGTTGGCCATAGCTAGTCTTTGTCTTGTTTTGTCATGATCGTTTCATGACAATAGTAGTGGTAGTTTTCTGTTGATAAAAATAGAATAAAGTAATCAATTTTAATTATCAAGTAAAGGTGAGAGAAGGTTTAATGTTGTTTCTCCTTTCAGGTAAGGTTATTTATTAGGATAAAATTTTATTTAGATATTTGTCATCAGAAAATTGTTTGTCATTGTGTAATAAAATAAACTCTTCTCCTTTCAGAGCAACTCTATTTAGTTTTTATTTAAAAACCATACATATCAACGTACATTATATTTATAAATATTTTTTTTTATTTAGTCGTTCTTTATTTATGACTAAAATATAAAAAATATACTGAATTTTTATGTAATAGCACCTTTGAAAACAATGTTGTTTTTTTTTTATTCATTATGTATTAAAGCTGTTGAGTAACAAGTAAAACTGTTGAGGTAGGTACTCGTTTATAAGATAATCTGTTTTTTGTTTCAGATCGCATCGGTTTCAATAGGGAGAACTGTATATCTGTAAGTCATTTATCTATCCTTAATAAGAGCACAATTAAGCGTACATTAGTCACGCATACAAATTTTCACTGATCTCCAAGGAATGATGGCCCAGCTGTGATCATGGCTATGGACTACCGCACACTGTAAACCCACTGTTTGCAACTTGACATAGTTTTGAGCTTTACCGCATGTTGCTAATGTATCTTGCAAATGTTCACCACTGTCACTGCATATAATACCGAGAAGTAGTAGGATATATACTATATTGGATAAGGCTAGAAATATCACAATATGTTGTCGCTAAGTAAATTATTGATCCTCTTTAGGATTCTGTATCAAAACGAATAAACGGAGCCCTATTATCGACACTCCAGAGAGACAAACAGACAATCTGTCTGTATGTCATGGGTCTCTATATTGTAAACGAAATGACCCATAAACCTAAATATATATGTATAGCTTTTATATAACGTGGACTCAATATACATATTAGAATAGAACTTCAATTGAATTGTTTTTAAGGGCAAGACCGTAGTCAAAATAATTTCTAATTCGGGCGGAGCTAATAGAAATGGGTGTTTACTTTTAACTCATAAAATTTTCAGTCGCACGGCGGCACTAGACGCCGTACCACGGATAGCGTCGCTAAAATTGTAGAGTTTCGTGCGCTATTAGAAGCGGCAGAACAGAAGTGTAGATAACAACATTTTTATCTGCAGTTACTGTGAACCTCTAAGGTAAAAAAATATTATCACTTGTAGGTAATGATATTTTTTTAATAGACTAAGCGAAGCGAGGTCTCGGTGGAGGTCTGAGCAGTGTATATATCCCCGTCAATAAATCTCGATTGCCTGAATCGATCTTCATGAAATTTGGTAGAAAGGTGTCTATCTTGCATATCAACATAATTTGCAAGTAAGAACCTGTAAGAGCTTAATTGGTTTGTGGTTTGCTGAGATTATAGGGTCCATAAAACGAAGTTGTAATTTAAAATTCAAAAGTATTATCTCAATATTGTGCTCAAAAAAGTATTTTGACTTCATAAAGCGGTACGAAACCACGGTAATATTATCTATACAGTATTTTAACTCGGCCCTGCCCTCGAAATAACTACCTACAGCCGCGCGGTACGTAAACATGCGATAGGGCTGCCCGCCTTTAGCATTTGAATTACATTTGCCTACTTTGTGTTTCCATTTTGTTTTGTGATTGTAAATATACTTTTTTTTATAAAAGCAAACTAGTAATTTGCCCCGGCTTCACACGGGTATTTAACAAAAAAATCATAACTTATAAATTAAACATATAAAAAAACAGTTATTGTGACATAGCTGTAATAGTTAGACTTATAGTATTGCGGACTTTTTATTGATGTCTTCTATAAAATTGTAGTATATCACTTGGCTCTATTTTCAATAATTTACGCAGCGTATGCGATATACCTAACGATTTATTTTGGTATTTTTTTCGCACTTTATGTTACGTTATCGAAGTTTACATACGACCTAACTTTTTTGAAAATCTTCTATAGCCTATGTTCATCAAGGATAATGTTGGATCCTCATGGTGAAAGAATTTTTCAAATCGGTCCATTAGTTTCAGCCTATTCAATGCAAACAAACAAATGCACAATCAAATCTTTCCGCTTTATTACCTATATTAGTTTAGATAAAATACTTTGTAAATTGAATAAAACGTGTGTAAAAATGCGTGTTGTTTTGGATTGGTAGTAAAAAATATTTGCACCTCGACTGAAACGTACGAAATGCTTTATTATTGAATTTTAAAGTATAAAGCTTAATCAAAAATTGTTTTTGCAAACATGGACAAGGTGGAGGACAGGGAATATGTTTTACTTAGTTATACCTGCAGCTATTTTACAATTAATATGTTTGGTTTGGACGAATTCATGCAACCAAAAACAGCACAATATACCTACTCGTCATATTAAATATGTACTTGAACTTATAGGACGTTATCCGCACCAACCACTGGGTTACTGTCAAATACTTACCAACTCTAAAACAGAAACTTGCAATTTTACTCTTAATCATATTTCTATATATCTATAGATAAATAAATATTATGCATAGGTATAATTTCAGTTATAGAAAGTCATTTTGCAATTTTAGAGTTTATTTATGAGATAACATAATAAATACAAATAATAATAAAATAAAAGTTAAAAATTTTAATAGAAGTATAATCCCAATACAAAAGATAACTGTAATGAAACCGCCATATAAAATTCACCCTACCGCTACTAAAAGTGGTACAAGCAGAATCGTACCAAGTTTCTGAGTCACAATGGTTAAAGAAACCCCCCTTGTAGGTGCTTCGGTTATCGCGGCCATTCATCATGGAGACCAGTTGAAAATATGGAAAATAACTCCCAAGTCAGACCTCAGCCTTCAGCCTCGCAAGTCACTCACACGAATCGGACTGCAGCCTCGCCTTGCACTCGCCCTTTGAACTCACGCACTATCCGTGCTCTAAATGTAGTATGATGAATAAGAACAGCTCGTAGGGCAAATCTAGAATGTTGGAATTCAAGATAGCCCCCATACAAAGTACTCCGATCACACTGAACTCAGCTTTACTTCAGATTTCCCATTATTATCATATCACGAAAAGCACTTTGTTATTTTCAATTTAGATTACTTTCTTTCCCCATGACTCCTTCCCATTGAACAATTTAAGTCAATGGTTTCAAAACATCTATGTATGGCGGCCATCTTAAAAAATGGTATCATCGAAAAATAATTTCTAAATTCGGAATAACGACGCCCAAAACCACCCAGATATTGATTTTCAGACGGATCAGAGCAACTTGAATTTTACCTGCCATCTTGAATATGTCATTTTGGTTTTTGTCAAGTCTCATTTGACTCCTGCCATTAAAAAATGTACGAGAAGAATTGTACCGGGTCACTTGCCTAAGGAACCCCACTTATTAAAAATAAAATTATAATAATAGTACACATTATCACTTTTGCTATGAAAATGTACCTATCTACAGAAGTAACGGTACAAACGTTACAGGTATCATGCTTTTAGAGGTAGTACGAAAGAACAGCGGAGTCATACAGATGTAACACACATTTAAATCCGACTAACTAAATTTTAAGTATTAAAGTCAAAGGGATAAAAGAGATATAGGTAAGTTCCCTTTATTTGAATGATTGGATATATAAATACCTAGAAAGTAGTTGGTCGTCGCGGAAAGTGTGTTAAGGGCATTGGGAATAGGTTCTCATTTAATTGTACAGTAACCTAATAATAACAAAATGAAATATTTTACCAAGGGTTAAAAATCTAGATACCTACTAAAATAGGAATTAACAATGCCGTGTCTGAACTTTAATCAACTCGCTCAAAAAAGTTATTATAAAGATTTTATAAATCAATATAAACAAAAGTACTTCCCCAATAAATGTTTTACTTGCGTTTCAATAATTTATGAGTTCCAAATTAACGTATGGTAAAAAAATATTGTAATATTTCGTAAAATAAATGCACAAAAATGATGGCGTAACAAACGGCACAGATCCCACGTCCAAACGGCCCGAGCGCTGCGGGCAGACTGATTTTCGTTGCGATTTCTTCTCGCGATCAAAGAATTTTGTGGCAAAAATTCATAAAAATGTTTTCAACACAAGTTAGTAAGTAGTTCATTAGAGTATATTATTAGTTATTTTTAAAAAAAGGAATCATTGCATTTAATTCAACTATGCCTCTTAAATTAATAAAAAACAATTTAAAAAGGGTCGTCGATTACAATTTATTACAGAAGAACTAATTGGTTTCAATAAAAACTAATTAACTAATTCACTCAATAAAGAATTAAAGAATATGATATATTTTTTTCGCACATTTTGAACTCATAGTTTCAGTACAAGAAGATTCCAAAAGTGCGCATTTCACTACGGTGATCCCCTTAAGAGCTTTTTTTTTACTTATTTCTTATCATTCGAATCATTAAGAGCGTGGCTTGACTTGCACTATGCATTTTAGTTTTTTGGAATCATTTTGTACTTTATACTGACTTTTTTATGCACTTAGAATTGAAATTTTACGGCCCGTATAAAAATTATTAGTTTTTCGCTTTATTTCTTTGTTGTCCATATTTCGCCTAATTTTACGTGGCTCATTCTGTGAGAAGCATTATTATCATTTAGCATTCCAGAGATTCACCGTGAAGGCACCGGGTCTATCTGATAAGAACTTCGAAACTCATTGACTTTAACATACAGCCACATTTAAGAAGGTGAAATATGACAGCTAATCATGCGTAGGTTTTCCACGGTTCGCGGCGGTACTAATGTCGGCCAACGGGGATGAAGTACACTGAAAAAAACCTTTTTACAATTTTAAGAATTGTTTTAGCTCATATTGATATTATTTTGGGTACTCGTAACAAAATTTGGTTCAATTAGTAAAATGGTATTCATGCCGTAGTACGAGTAAGTTCTTATTGAACCTACAGATTAATGACGGTTGTTTGGATTACTTAGCTCACAGGTTGAATCACAAATATTTATAAAGGAAAAAGATGTTGCAATGTATACTTTCTATTGTTAGATTAACTTGCATAAGTTGGTGTTCTGATATTAATAATCCACTTGAGGTGTATTGCTGGGTGATCCTTTATTTTTTGGTAAGATAAACTTTTAGTTGTACTCCTATAAATGGTTTACCGAGTATTCATGAAATTGCTTTTATATGAATTAAAAGGGACATAAAGATTAAATATAGCTACATTTTTTTCTTCTACAGTATTATAATTAAATATGTGACGTATTTGTTTTCACGTTTTGACGTATACCTGTTTTGCCATAATTTTATGTGTGTACGTTTGCCTATTTTAGAGATTAATAGATATTTGAACCTTTTTTTGATGAAATGATTTATGAGATATATTTAATAGAGTCAAAGTCAAAGTCAAAATCATTTATTCAATTTAGGCGTCTACGACGCTCATCTGAAGGTCAATTACAAATTTTAATATTGAAATATACTACATTGTACTGCCACGTTCAGCAAACAAAAATTATAGAGCCACTGCGAGAAGAACGGGCACTGCGAGAGTGTAACATTATTATAATAAAAACCCTGGCTATTGATATTTCTTTTTGGAATGGATTTAGATTATACTTTTCCACTTTGATAAATATATATATAACAACATGTAAATTTTTAATAAAAAGCATCTATTCTATTATTTTCACAGAAAAACAAGTACACGCTGAAAACTTTCTGGCAGAGAAAGCTGTTCTTAGATTAGGAAAGAAGGGTAACCGAGTACTATTCGTGAATGAATATCCATACTCGGCTCACGACACCAGGACCATGCGAAATGGATCTTCAAGTACCAGATGGGTCTGCTCCAATAGAAAAGCTATGAAGTGTAAGAGTGAAGTCAGATCTGTCAATCAAATCATCGTATCTAAAAAGTTTCACCACAATCACGCCCCAATGTCAAAGGAAGATGAATTCGAAGTAATGAAATAACTGATAATAGATAATCATCTTTATTTATTTATTATTAAGTACCTATAGTTTATTTTAATTCCGTATCGGAAGAACAGAACAGAGCCCTATTAACGAGATTCTACTGTCTGTCAGTTACAAAGTTTTTGTTTTGAAATATTGTATAGAACGTTGACCTAAAGATGAATATTGGAATACAAAATTACAACGAGAGGAAAAATTATATTCAAGTGCGGGTTTCGAACCCGCGCCATCCACCCCTATGCTGTATACCCTATGCCGGGGTATGCCCTAACCGCTAACCTAACATAACATAAGACGCATGACTCTTAATTTGTCCGTAATCGTGAGCCAGTTTAAAGCTTCTTGCAAAAATTAGTCTTGTTTGCAGTACAACTTAAGTTGAACTATAAGAGCATGCGTCATTATAAAAATAAAATTATTAAGATAAATTTTGGACTAAAAATTAATTATATTATTAAGGGAGGCTTACAAGGTCATCAAAAAAACTTATTTGCACTCAAACATATAGAGTCTGCTATTCAGTATGGAGTACAATATAACATAATATATTATTAATATTTTTTGTAGGTCTGCCGCCAAGTTTGTTAATTTCAGACCAGTTTTATTTGTTAAATGAAAATGGTCCGAAATTACTAAAGTAACTACTACATTTGTTATTTGTTAAATGTCAGTATATGAGGAATAATATTCTCTATTAATTAAAGGTTTTGAAGATGTGATAAAAACCAATAAACAATATTCTTTTAAGGGCTGTTAAAAGTTTAGGGTTCCCCTAAAAGAGAGACAACAAAAGAGACACGTAGTCAGTTTTTTTTTTACTATTGCCTTAAGTGCTGTTTGTGATGTTATTTTGAAGCAATGATAACCGAGCAGTTTTAGCTATTGAGTGCCGTGCCCTAGGTCCACGGTTCGATCCCCATCGCAGGCTTGAGCTTTACCGCATGGTGGAAGGGCATTTTGTGAATGCTCGTCAGGCTAGCTCCACCTTCAAGTAGAAAATCTGTCACCAAGCACCTAACAGTGTGTTCCAGCAGCAGTCCTTGGGGAAGTAAATTTACAGGTTAATGAGACTCAACAACTGTGACTCGGGGTGACGGGCGCAGTGCAGTTCATAACGTGTGACACTGCTGTCTCAAATGCGACGTCATTTACGATTGTCACCTATCATTGACTGATGAAGAGTATTTAAGTCATAATAAGTTGACATTTATAAGTTAATATATAAACTTGTAACATTCATCATAAATTTTATGTCTGTTATTTTACTAGCTGTTCTGTCTTCTGTAACATGTACAGAATCGATTTGTGTTTTTCTTATGAAATGATTCCAAAATACTATATGAATAAAATACAGTTTATATAAAGAAAAATTAATCTTTAAGTTTGTTATTATCATCTCTTTTAACTGCATGACAATTGGTCGGAGAGTCATTTTTATATACAGTTATTTTATTTTCAACGTTAATGAATTTAATCGTGGTTCAATCAGTAGATAATAATTAATTAACCGTTCGTTGATTTAAAAATCTAGCTTAAGTAATATATGTACGGAATGCTGGGGTAATTATTAATAAAATGTGTATTAAAGCCACAGAGTTAATATAAAAAAAAACAACAACCTAAAATGTGTTTGAACAGCTATTGTATTTTAGTTCAATCTAATCACGATTGATTCTAATTTTATCAAATCAATGACGTATGAAGGAATGGTAATAGAAATAGTGGTAATGAATATAGTAATGAAAATGGTAATGAAAATAGGTTTCTTCTAGGTAAGCGTGCTCCATCTTAGACCACACCAATGCTTAACATCAGGCAGGGTGTAGTCAAACGCGAACCTATAATGAATAAAAAAAAAATGTTAATTGCAAAGGTTATATTTGTATGGAAGTAGGTAACTGTGATAGCTTAAAATCTAAAATCAGAAAAAGCTGCCTGGGACCGTACTACCGTACCGATACCGTAGTTTAGTGTCATGCAAACGTAATTTTGTCATGTTTTTAACCTTTATATGAACATCGTCGACCTAGTTCCCAGTGATAGGTTCAAGGCTTCGATCGTTCTGCTGTATAAAGTGAAAGGCTCAAAGCAAGACCAATAGCATAAGCTTACTGTGGAATTACCATAGAAAATTGTGTAAAAGTGTTGATTGTAAGTTGATTGCCCCGTGGGGCGCCGAGTTAGAATTGCACCTCTCCATATCGTCCTGTATTTGCCATAATCCCCACGCTTGGCAGGCGTCTTGGGGATCGCAGTGTTAGTTGGCAGTTCTATATAAGGCGCTGCTTCCAGTATTTTCCTCTTAGTCGCCTCTTACGACACCCACGGGACGATATGGGGAGGTGCAATTCTAACTCGGCGCCCCACGGGGAATAGGGGAGCCTCTGTTCAGCAGTGGACGATCCGGCTGTTACAGTACAGCACAGTTGATTATAAGAATTGTAACAGAAATATGTTTGTATGTATTTACGGATTTGGAAAAGGCTTATGAAAAGTAGTGATAAATTGACCATCGTTTGTAGCTTCAATGTATGGAGAGGGCAGCAATCTCATTTTAGCTAAGAAAACTCTTTATCAGAGCTACGGGTTCCTGTCTTAAGAAAAAGCAAGTCGATTGAATTGTTGAAATACACACACTCCTAAAACATTCCTACTCATGTTTCAAAGATGTCATCTCAACTGCTATTTATTTGTCATTGATCTCTTTTTGACTTAATTTATTAGAAAACGGCTAGGACCCGCGTTATATTTACCGGAAAGATTCCGAGCAGTTGTGTCAAAGTGAAGTTTGATCTCATTATATAACACAAAATTAATATTTTGGAAAATAAATTAACTCTTCCTTAATGGACTAGACAATATAGAACTGTGTAGTGGACTAAACAATGTACGACTAGACATTATAAATATGATAGTGAACGTTCAATGACACTAAACATGGTACTTGACGTAATGGGATACTGAACTCTTCATAATACTAGGCCTTCGAGGATACTTCCTACACATTATCAGCCTGAACGATTTTAACATTTCGTTTTATATACAGTATATTGAAATATTTTTATTTATCTTTGCAGATCCTGTCTACGTTAAATCTTGTCGAGGGAATATTATGATAAAATGCGGTAGGTACACTTTTACAAAGAAAAATCGTACAGGTCCGCGGATCCGATGGGCATGTTCGACCCATCATCACAAGGGCTGTAAGGCTTACGTAAGGACTTTTGATGATGCAGTTGTGAAAGTTCACAATGTGCACGACCATACTATTTTGAAGAGAAAATTTCAAAAGCATAATAAATTTGTACTACCTTTTGTTTGGATTTTTTGGTCAGTTGATTTTTTGAAATATTGGGTTAGTTTATTAAGTTTTATATTCAGTTGTTACCAAGTAAACGCTATGTTAACTGACTTTAGTGATATACATAACTGCACATTTTATATTGCCTCAAGGCTAACAATTGTTACACTATTATTGTAAATTACTAAGATAAGTTTCTAGTGTTATGTAACAATAAAGTACAATATATCACCTTCCATGACCACATATCTGACCCTGCTAAAACGTCTTATCAGCTGTTAGGCTTTGTGCTGCGAAATGCGCAAGATTTTGTGAACCCGCAAGTGCTTAGAACACTATATGACTCTCTCGTTCGCAGCAAACTCCAGTCTAGCGCTTGCGTTTGGAGCCCACATCACGTCACATACACGCGAATGCTGGAAAAGGTCCAAAAGGCTTTTCTGAGGTCATTATACAAGAAATTGTACGGCTATTACCCTTTCATGTACCCGACAAAGTTCTTGCTGGGCCAGCTCGGTTACAACTCACTTGAGTTGAGAAGGACGCTAGGTCAGCTCATTGTTGGTTACAAGGTGCTGAGAGGGTTACTAGATTCCGTACAGCTTCATGACCTTATGTGCACGCTATTCGTGCCGCACGACCCATGGACTCCGGCAAATAGGCGTGGTAAGGCACATGACCTTTTCCATGTGGACGCTGGTCGTACTGTTGCGCGCTGTATGTCCCCGTTAGTTAGGACTCGCCGCCACCTCAATGCAGTTCTTGCGACCAACACTGAATGTGACATCATGATTGACTCATTGAAAAATGTCTGTGAAATATTTGCCAAATATTGTGAGAATTTACCCGACCAATGGGACCGATGTACAAATGGAGATAGCTCACTGGAGCTGGAATTTTAATAATTTTGACTAAGTAATGATTTTTCTGTGTTTTTGTTCTGTATTTGTTATCTGTTCGTGCTTTGTGACGTAACGTTTATATTGACCATGTATGAAATTTTTCTAATTAATTTTTGTGAGGTAAATGTAACTGATTGATTTCGTTTTTATCTCAATAAATAATAATTTAATTTATAATTTAATATATATTATTTAGTATACATAATATTACTGCACCATTATTCTCGCCACGGAGCGGGACATTATATAGTCATTCTTTGTACTCGTGCGTGACCGGTAAAGTAGCTACAGAAAAGGTAAGTACGTGTGTAAGTGATGTTCGCATTACTGAGTTCCAGTTTGAAGTGTATGGGTGCCCGTGACATTACAGGTGCATGAGACTTCACAACTTAACGTCTAAGAGTGCACTTATTCACTTGTGATGAACTGCATCTGTTATAGGCAGAGGTAGCCACATAACATCAGGTGGGACTCATGCTGTTTCCATCGCAATGGCATAAAAAAGGGTTTTCCCTATATTATTCCCTTCTTTGAACCCAATTTATCACTTTCACGTTAAATACCTTATATACAAAACACCTGTTAAATACCTAACGTACCATATCTATTGTATCCGTCGAACTCAAAAGGTGACTAATTCGAAAGTAAACTACTAACTAGAAACGGGCTCATTAACCGACTTCCAATAATAGGAGGTAAGATCCCAAGATGATTTATATATTATATGTGATTTTTTTTTACTGGATCATAAAATTTTTATGTTTTTTTGTGGGTTAGAGTGTACCTCCAAGTTGATTCCGTTTAATTTTTTTTCGATATCAGTCGAGTTGTTTTTCAAATTGAATTCAACTACTAATAAGCTAAAAACTAATAAGCCCAAATCAGCACGGTACTCCATCCTTACAAGATCATTCATAATATTCAGTCGGAAAAGTGAATTCCAAAATATTTTGCGTTTTATTTTATTTTTTCACAGTCTCGGTCTCATATATTAATTTAACATTGTATCGATACTGTGCCTGTGACCTTTTTCTTGCTCGTACTTAATTTCGAATTAATTATCTATGCCCACCTAAACAAAAAAACTGTTATTATTTTACTTAAATTAAAATAACATTTTATTATTGTCTTTTGATTTAATAAATATAATTATTCATGTGATATGAGAACTAGCACGTTTCTTTGGCGCTAATCTAATATTATTAAATAAGAACAACAACATTGCAGTGTGTCAATTTCTATATTAATTTTTTTTCTGAATTGCACCTTTAATAGTATAAGTTTAAGAAAATTTTTGACATGGCACATGAAGACACCGCACCGTAGTCTACAACACTTCACTCACTGAACGCCATTTCCCATTGCACGTTTGTTTATTTATTTAATAACTAAACCAATTTCAGTGGGTTGTGAATAAAATAATAATTGATATACCATATACCAAAAAAATCGATGTATAAAGTAAATTATTGTATAATGATGAATAAAATATATACCTAGTATTTATGATAAGGTAAATAATTATACAGTAAATAAATTTGTACCGCTAAACATTTAATAAAATGTACATCTAGTATATATTATATTAATCATAAGAGTAAATTGTTTATATGCCCGTGGGGTGCCGGGCTAGAATGTTACCTCCCTATGTCTACCCGTGGGTGTCGTAAGAGGCGACTTAGAAGGTGGACAGCAGAACTTTCTAAGGAACTGATATCTCACGCTGCGATCCCCAAGACGTCTGCCAAGCGTGGGGATTATTGCAAACCCCCTAATAGGGGAGGCTGTGTTCAGCAGTGGACAATGCGGCTGGTACAGTAAATTGCTTTAGATTAATATAATTAATACATAGGCTGCATTTTAACTATTCAGTGATAGAATATTTAAGTTTTTTCTGCAATTTTTGTACTCTACGGGGAAATATTTGTCTTTCGAATAAGAATTAAGTTTCCTTACAAATCTAAAAGAAGAATATAGGAATTAGTTCTACACGCTATATTTAATTCTGATAAAAAAATTATTGACATTGTTATTCATTTAAGTAACTGTTTTTCAGGTCCTGTATTCTGCACATCAAAACGTGGGAATGTGATGTTGAAATTTGGTGGTTACCGTTTTTCTAAAGATTATACAACAGCTGGGAAAACAAGATGGCAATGTTCTAACAGAGGAGGAAATTCTTGCAAGGCACATATTTTTACATACGAAGAAGTCGTATTGAAAGTAAACAATGTACATACACATCCGCCAGTTGAAGATATGTATACATGTTAAGAAAAAATAAACATCGTAATGCTTTGTTAAACGAATTGGTTTAAAAGCCTGTTCCTTTTCTGGGCCTGATAATAACTTGAACAACATCACACCACCACTTACTAGCATGAGAGTCAACGTACAAAGAATAATGAATAAAAAATATAAAAACGTCTGTGTTCAGCGACTTTAGATTATGTTCTTACACGTTATTATTACTTAGTGAATTCTTATATAGGTAGGTACTTGTAATTATGTTATATACATTTAATTCAAATGTAGTAAAAATAAAAAATACACCTTCATGTGAGTATATGGTTGTTTTTACATTATTTTGTGTTCTGATTTGTAACAGCTGTTTAATTATTTGCTATTTTTGTCTCGAATTTAAGCGGAAAAATTAACTTTATTGAATGTTCGTCCCCTTAAGTGGCAATGAGTACTGGAGCACCTCCAGGGTCAGCTTCCTGCATATTTAAAATCTCTTAAAGCTTGATATCATTAAGTACGAAGATGACAGTAGAAAATATAGATTGGATACAACTCTGTTGAAAATATAAGATACCCGAGATATGCCTTTGCTTTTTTTATAATAATTATTTATAAGTCTGCATTTGATCATCTATATTGGAAGAGGCACATTTCGGAGATGAGACTCAAAGGTCTCTGCTTGGCATTAAATAGGCTTGGCTGGGTATTGACATTTTGCATGTATGTTAACTGCATAAAACTGCTTGCAAACTGTAACTTTGCAGTTGGTGTTCAGTTGAAATACAAACCATCAGTTTGGGGACACAAGATTTGCTTGATATTTCAGTGGTTGATTTATTATAAAAGTTAGATATGAAATTTAAATATACTCACCGTTCGTAGATGCCTAAAGCAGATTTTCCTGGAAAGCGGGAAGATGCACAGTATTTCACAAGCTCCTTTTTGGAATACCACTTTTTCTGCTGAGCGCATGTAAACACACACACACACACACACCCACACACACGATACGCTTTTACATAATATTAAATATCCGAAACCGCCACGCGGTTTTGCTGAATTGAAACGACGCTTCCCTACAATTGACAGTTCATCACTTACCCCCGGCCGGTTATAATTTTAAACAAGTACCTAATCCAGAAAAACATAAGAAAACCTACATATTTTGTACTATTTTAGGATACATCACATCCACAGCACGTAATACACCCACGATAGTATTGTTTTAACTAACTTTTATGTTACAATGCAAATATAAATATTACATGGTACGAATTTTACAAAATCACGCCGCGTACTTTCCCGCCTTTTTGTAATTTGCATCGATTTTTGCGATCGCAACAGAAATTGAGATTTGTTAGCGCGTGCGTGCTTGTATAATATATTCTTTTTGATCTATGTATTTGACAGCGCGGATTTGGCGGGACGTCGCATACTGTTTTTTTTGTTTTACATTAAATACGTATGATTTGTACATTATATATTCTATTTGATCTATGTATTTGACAGCGCAGTTTTGGCGGGACGTCGCTTACTGTTTTTTTTGTTTTACATTGGAGACGTATGATTTGTACATTTGCCATTTGTCAAACAACATGTTATGTATAGATTCCAGGTATAATCTATGTTTTCTTAATCTTCTGCATGTCATAAATCAGTCCCAAACTCAGCATATTTGAGCTTGTTTTGAAACCAATGCTCATCTATCCGTGAGGCCGGGTGCTGACTATACGGAAAAAGTAATTGTTCAGTTCCACAGAAAAGAGAAATAGTATTTTATATCTCTATGTTCAGTTCAATTCCAAATTAGTCTATTGTATTTGTGCTAACTTTTCACCACAAAATGAGCTGATGAAGTAGAAACTGGCTCTCAAGGACAGCTGCTGAACTCACATGCTTGGCAACTGTATTTCTATTTGACGGTAGTATGTAAGCCTTATGGCAAAGTTTACGTCACTGGGCCATCACTTAGGTTATTTGTGTAAAGGAAATAAGGCTTCAGTAGTCAGTGAAGTTTCTGATGAACGTTAAGTACACCAAGACCAAAACTCTGGTCAAGAGCGAGTTATGCTTAGCTCTTTAAGGGCTACATTGCGGATGTAAAAAAAATATACAAGTATAAAAAACCCAAAAACTAAATGAACTCTTGACAGTGATACATTGTAGGGTGCAAAAAAGATTTTTATTCGGCTTCTTTTTCATGTAATTGGAACCTCTCGAAATAATTATTTAATGAATTTTATGTCTACCCCAAACTACCCACCAACATCTTTAGTCGTCTTGTATAAAAAAAAACAACATTAGAACCCGTATGGTACCGAGCATATCACCATCGACAAGACACCCACGTGATACTGATTTTAATTCTTAGTTAATTTTAGTTCATGTATTCGTTTCTTAATTAAATTATTTTTCTTGTATCCCGATACTGATCTTCAAGCCACAGTGATAGTAAAATTATATAGAACACCTCGTTTGTCAAAATCGCAAAAGAAGGATGGACGTACAAACACGGAAAAAACTACTAATATGTTTTGGCCACGATAGGAATAGTTTGCCCACCCCTGTTTTAGACTGTGTTATACCAACACAGCATAGCAGAGCGACCATTTAAATTGTTAGTATCAATTTCTGTAGGCTAATTATTTGATTTGTTATATACCAACAAATCTGGAATCATAGAAAAATTGTGGTATCGCTATTACGTATTCTCATTTATTACTAACTAAAGCTGTTTATAGCTGAAGTTTAGTATAAAATAGCTTTAGTAAGTAACAAATGTGAATACTTGATCGCGAAATGTTTGTATATGCATAACGCATAATTATGAATGTTTTTGGGTCATACATTGTAAAAGAACATTGAGAAATGTAAGCTACGTAACAGGATGACTGCTGAAACATGAACTTCGTTATAATGTTAAATCATCAATTGAAAATCGTAAAGCAGTTTCCACACATAATAATTTGACCTACCTGAAAATATGCTTAATAGAAAATATGGCGAGGAGCAAATAAACTACCTACATACTTACTTAAACATTTTTACATTTATACTTCTTTGCACCAGTATAGGGTCATAGGAGTAGGCAAATGTATAAACGCATATTAGTCATATATGTTTGATTCGTCTATTACATACTACCTACAATATTTATAAAATTGTATTTGCTCCACAGATATTGCAGGAGCCATATTCAGCCGCTCTGTTCGAGGCAATCCTATAATCATAATATCTGGCTACAGATTCAGTAAGCATATAGTATCGGGATTGAAGACAAGGTGGCAGTGCGCCACAAGTGGCTGTCGTGCCGCTCTTTTCACAATAGAAAATGAAATAGTGAAATGTAAATACGAGCATAATCATTAATGAAAACCTAAGAAAAAGGTTTGCTACACATAAGAGACAAAGAGCAGAAATATGATGACAAATACAACATCGTGGTATGTGAAAATGATCAAAAGATAGTGAAACATAGACTTAAGAAATAAATGTGTTTTATTTGTTTATACATGTTTGGTAAATGTCAACTGAAGATAATGAAACTGTAACAATATTAAATGCTAAGGTAAACAATATTGTGTGATTATTTGTGTAATGTGTTGAAATGTCTAGATATAGGAAAATTTAATGGTGGAAAATAGGAGAAGAAAGTTGTAGTCTAGTAGACAGCTATTATTTGATCAGAAAGGTATTACTTTCATCATTTCCATTGATCGCTCGCTCGATCGAACGCTTTTACATAATTTAAATCCTGGATTTGATCCATAATTTAAAAATGGATTTAAATTATGTAAAAGCGTTGCACAGTGTGGTGATGTCATTGAAAACAAAACACTTTTCTGCTCTGCGCGTGCTATATACGTAACAATAGTATAATTCGGACCGCATAAAGAAACTGTTCTGATAGTTTCGTATGTAATTAAGTTAATTAATTGGACGTCTTTTTACTTAAAAACTAAGATCGTTTCTATATTATATTGTAATTTGTCAAACAACAAATTGTGTCTTTATAATGTTTATGTTTATGCACTAGAGTTAATTATATCATTTTATTATGTACCCTTAAATAAGAGCCCGTAGCAAAAAATAATTTTACCTTACGAATTTGTTGGAACCTTTTATCTATAGTACAAACAATTTGTGTCCTTAACGTGTTAAAGTAGGCACGTACAAATTAATTCTATCTTCTCACCTGTTCATCAAAAATATTTGTAATCATGATAAACTTTCAACTATTTTTCTTAATTTTTTTATTATTTTACTACTTTAAACGCTGTCACTTATTCATTATTTAGTTTTATTTAAAATCCACATAAATTACAACAATACATTAAGTACAGTTTAAGTCATGTACTTACTGTTTATGTATGCTTACATACAGTAGAATACAATGTCTCATTACTTTGTATATTACCTCCTTTATATCAACAAACCACAGCTGGATGTTTCACAGGATTTTGTCTCTGTTATAGACTCTGTACACATATTCATGATAAATATTCCCAAGGCGGCTATTAACTCCTCGTAACTGATTAAAAGTAAAACGTAAAAGTAAAAAAAAAAGTAAAAGTGAAGCAATACTTTCATTGTTCGTATCTTTATGAAGATACGAGTAAGTTTTCCATTCATTCATTAGAGGCAGTTATAATTTGGGGGATAATCTTAGTATTAGTATTTAAGTCTATTAAAATAAAAAAGAAATAACTATTACATTTTTGCCAGTTACATGGACCATGAACCAAACCGGAAAAAAGATCGCAATCATTAACGGGTTTACCTTCTATCGAGATGGAGGAGCGATGCAGAAAGAATACTACAGATGCACTGTCGGAGTAAAGTGTAAGGCGCGTTTTACCACGACACGTTCCGGAGCAATCATTAAGTCAAACTTGGAGCACTACCATGAGCCGCCGCGATTCGTCGTCAAGAATGGAATTTTCTTCAGATTTAAGTAATAAATATTTATTAATTAATATTAATATTTATGTTATGTTTTAATTAATACAGCTTTTATTTATTTTTTACCGGCGGTATATTTTTAGTAACAAAACACTACAAACTATATACAACACTACAACTACTAAAACAATAGCATTAAGGCAACCTAACGGCCATTGAAGGTCCACGTACAAATTCTTAACTTTGTATGTGCTTATTATTTTATTAAATAGTTATTACAGTTCCGTAGACGTTATACGTCTGTGTCCTTATGACATATGTTTTCAAAACTTACAACGATGTTTCAAACTTTAATACATACTATGTTTAATAGAATTGAATTAAAAAAAGAATTGAATTTATTGCATATGTTTTCAAAACTTACAACGATGTTTCAAACTTTAATACATACTAAGTTTAATAGAATTGAATTAAAAAAAGAATTGAATTTATTGCCCGAGAGAATAGCACCTTATTAAATCTACCAGCAAGTGCGTTATGCATAATAGCGACGGAAGCAATATCTGTGGATTTGGAGCACAAAATCTCGATCAGTACTCACTTAATTTCTCTCATAACCACTCAAACATAAAATACGTATGTTAGGGATAACTCAAATACTCCTAGTCAGATGTCTTTCAATTTATATGGGGCCACATGAGAAGCAGCATCTTTCGAATGTAAAAAATCATCAAAATCGGTATGCCCTGTAAAGAGTTACGAGGAAACACACACACACACAAAAAACCAGTCGAATTAAGAACCTACTCCTTTTTTGGAGTAGGTTAAAACATGAAATAATGGAATTTAAAAAGATGAAAAGTTACATAATGTTATGTTTCGAAATGCCTGGAGTTCCGAAGTTACGACATAAATTATTTGTCAGTGACAAAAAGTTTGTGATTAGCATAGATTACAACCAGTGCGAATAATCTAGAGCAGGTGACTTGACAATCTGCGAGTGACGTGGCCCAAATATAGCAGTTGCCACCCCAGAGACGGTAGTATTCTCTTTCTGAGCCATTTGGTGCCTCTCTGATCTGTGGTTGTCACGTAGTATAATCTTCGGCTGTAACGTCGCCTGTAAAAAAAAGGATATTCTTTTTTCGAATTTATTCTGAACATTATAACTTGCGTACTTGTTGAAGTGTTCATTCTCAAAAAAAAACGTCCATGTTCACCCAAAGGTGAACCAATCCATATACGAGCGGCGTCGGAGAAAGCAAAAAGTGGGAATATGTCTTGACGAGTATAATAAAAGCAGAAAAAAATACCACTTACTAAAAAACTTGTCAGGGTTTGCAAGACTGCACGTAACTAAAAAAGCAAAAATATAGATATCAATTTGGAAAGATGATGATTAGTTGAAAGTTTTTTTTTCTCTCAGAATTAGTGGTGACAACTGGCGTTAGTTATACATTACTGTAAGTAGTATAATTGCAATGTTTATATTTAACATTTTACTAAATATAAAAACTTTGTCCTAACTTTTATAGCTTTTACCACAACACAAAACATGATATTTTCCAGAGCCTATGTTCAACCTGTCTCAACGTGGCAACTTGGTGATTCAGATCGGAGAGTGGCGCTTCAACAAGCACACAAGTTGGGGCTCCAGGGTGCGGTGGGCTTGTGTTAAAAAGAAGTATGGCTGCAATGCCGCCATCACCACTGTTGACAATATTATCGTCAAAACGTTGGGCAAACATAATCATTAATATTTTTCAATCCCTACTGGTGACAATAGAACTTGATTTTATCTTAATAATTGTCAGTTGAGTGAAATTATAGAATTCAAGTAACGTTCTAGATTGTGCCATTAATTTTATCTTAGGCGTTATTTGTAGCCAAAGAGTACACAACGCTGTTAAAAAAATATTAAGTTTTTAGTTGTGTGGCATGCAACAACGCAATCATGGCCTTTACTTGAACTCACTACAGATTTAAGTTTCGGCTCCCAATCAAACATATCTGCAAGACACGTCGTGTAAATTACAGAATACAAATATTTGTGATTGCCGGTAACATTATTACGGGGTCCTTGGCTTTTCGGTAGAGTGAATATAGTACATGGTGTACCGAGGGAAGAAAATTATCTATATCTGTTCGAGAGTATGTTTAAGCCCGACGCGCAGCGGATCGCTTAAAGGAAACTCGAGAACAGAAATAGAACATTTTCAGAGTGATATATACTTAACCTACGAGTTTTTTTTTTATCCTTGATAGGTTAGCCTTTGACCACTATCTCACCTGATGGTAAGTGACGATGTGGTCGAAGATGTTGTTCAGGCTAACCTAGAATTACTAAAATCATTACATGTTTTCTCATATTTGTCCCGAGACTTCCCAGGAAGTCCTTAGGCATTTATGTGCATTTTCTTTTTAATATACTAAGAATCTAACATTAAACAACAGACTCACGGAAGTTTCGCCTTGTCGTATATTTGTAAATAAGCTTAAAAAGTACATAGTATATTATTCACTCTGTACTTATCTGATTATTAAATATTAATATGTTCGAATTCAAAGTCATATTAATATGAATAGATTTTTAGTATCAAAACAGTTCAACCATGGTTACATTAGATACAGATTTGTTCAGAACATGTATAGGTACTGTAGAAATCTCATTAGATGAGACACAATTTACAATCACATATTTATATTGTTAGCTCGGGAAAAAGCGTATTTTTGCATTTCGTATAAAAATAGTATTATATCTATGAGATAATTTTTATGTTATCTGTTATATATTCACAGAAATTGTTTGGTTGTATTTTATTTGTACGTAACTATTTATATATCACCAATCAGCTCCGTTACGGCTGCTGGAATATTTATAGAATTTTACCAATTCTATATATTCATATTATAAACCAGAATGTTGATAAACATTCTGTTTTATAATATGAATATACATCGTACATGTTTTCTTTTTATTTTAGCCATACAAATGTGCTAGCACGTTTCTTATGCATGCGTGTGTTTATATCTCGATTCTTCATTTGTAGCGTAGTCCCCTAACGTTTCATTTTAATTCTGCAGATAAAATATTGTTTTGGTAACTATCGCGGAGGAACCCGTCTGACGATTCTAGTCCGGCATCCCATGGGGAAATAAGAAGGAAGAAGAAGAATAACTTACTTTCTAAGTACCTTTTTACTAAGTATTGATCCGCTCAAAGATTTATTTTTCAATGAGAGTAAAATAATGTTAAAACATCAGTTTGTTTATTTTTATGGCACGATTTTTTACTGCGGACTGCAAGGTTGTTGAAATAAGGACATCCGTGAAAAGAATGATACATTTTCTACAAATATTCTTTGTTATGTTATGGAGTGTTTGTCATGTTACGAGATGGCCAAGGCATTTGGCAAATGGTAAACGTCTTGCCTCACTCTACGTCTACGACAGTTACAGTGTCACCCAGAGACTTTATATTCCTAGTTATTCAGATTTTATTAGGTTAGGTCTATTCTCGCTCAAAAACTTTGGCCCCTATCTCATTCTAACCCCTGAATTTTTGAATTATCGAAAAAAATAAAAGTCCTGCTTGATACTGCACTGTGCTCATCACATTGAGAAAATTATTGTGATGTCTCTTTTGCCCAGTATTTCATACATCTTAACAGGATCTACTAAAAAGTAGTTTGTTACGAAACGTGTGTTCCTAACATATTTTTGTAAGTAAAGAATACAGATTGAGAAAGACAAGATCCTGATGAACGTTTCTATGTGAATTCTAAATGTTTTGGAGAAAACATAGTTTAAGAGTATTGTAAACTAAGCGGCGTGTGTACTGAGTGTTATAATCTAGCAAAAAGCTGAGCTTTGTGAGTGCTCGCGCTTATTTTTCAGCTTGATTCTACAGGTCTCATGTAGTATTAAGTGGATTAACTATGATTTATTTGAGTATTAGCGATGTTAACTCTTTGGTTTTCGAATGGCGTTAGTAGTACAATAACATTATAGCCAATTAATATAAAATCGTAATTGTTAGTTTTTTTAATGATTACATTATTATACTTTTTTGACAGATAACACTTCTAGATATATAGTTAAAATACTATGTTGAAGCACTTATCTATAGGCGTTATAGTTTTTCAATAATGTGTACCGCAAAATTTTCAACTTGTGGGATAGTGATATGGCTCGCTACGCTCGCCCTTATTATGTACAGCATTGTAAGCACTCGAATTTTGAGGTTGTGCCTACCTCCACTCCAGTTAATAAGCACAATGTTACAAAATTTGTAAAATTTACATAAATAAAAGTAGGTGCCTTCATTGTAGCTTAATTGTTATTATTGAATTCATGCCTGTTAAAGTGTAATCTAGAACAATATGTGGAACTCTTATCCCCGAAATAAGCCGATAGCTTGCTAGCGTACTGTTATGATATCACAAGTAATTATAGCATGTACTGGCACGAGGGGCCGATCGTGTTTACTCCCAACACGCGATTTTGATTTAAGCGTACCGTACCCAAAGAGGAAAACGCAGCCTAAAAGACACAAACGTCACGAAGTCAAACAGTCAACTTCATCAGAGTTGAAAAGATCTAAATTAGATCAACATGAATATATAGGTAAGTACTTACCTACTTTAGGAAAAAGAATCATCGAGATTGGATTATTAAACAGGTTTTGCGTTATACATAAACAAACATGTACGCGACGACATCAGAAACTTCTCCTTTTTTGAAAGTTAGTTAAGAATGCAAATAGTGCAATTTTTCGTGACACGGATTTTTTTCTTCTAGGCTGAACTGTCTACGACGTGGACGTGTTGTAAGATCATACTTTTAAAAGATTATGCCGCCACGCTCATAAAAAAACTACGATCCACTGCGAAAAAAATTGGCATGGAACTGGGGTCATTGTAATAAAATATCGTTCATCTTTTACGATGTGTAATATCAATTAAAATTACTACAGGCCATGTGGATGTAAAATATGGTGGTACGGAAATAAGTTCCCGAAGAACAAACAAAACCAATTAGGCCTGGTTTTTAACAATTTCTTCGACTCTTAAACTGCCCAAAGATCTGTAATTTTTAAATAAGCTCAATAAAAATTTTCTTACAACGCGTGATTGTAATTTTTGATTTGTATCTTACTTGATGTTTACAGTAAATATTTTTTAAATAGAGTTATTTTAAATATCATAAATATTTTATTTTCAGTAACCTTCGAGAAAAATAAACAGGGAAACTGGGTTGTCGTCTTCCGTGGCTGTCGATACGGCTATGGTTTTAAAAGCAATGGTCAGAAGGTGTTCTGGAGATGCGTGAAAAGGAACTATGGTTGTATAGGCCACGTCGTTACATTTGACAATATTATGATAAAGTATCAAGCACACAATCAATGTTGCACTTATTGGAAATCACCCCAGTAAGTGTATTGGTTTTGTTTTGTTTATTAATTAAAATTAAAGATTTACTTAAAAAATATGTATTTGTGTATACATATAATATATATATATATATATATATAAAATAAAATAATAAAAGTAAAAGATATACATAATCCGTTATACGTACTTTTATAGAATAACTAAACAATATTATGTAGAAGAATGCGCTATAACCGTCTATAACTATACTGTAGCGTAAATAAGCATCGCTCGTAGTTTGCTAATTATATTTTATTTTAATTAGGGTAAGATACCAAGTGCACATTATTTTAGAAACCATATAAGTACCTACCTTATATAATAGAATTGTCAATATAGTGGTATTCTAATGCGTACTAAATTGGTCCGAGCTTTGGTCGCTGTTACTATACGATACTGACTATAATTAACAATAATATTACTGTAGTTATTAATGTGCGGTAAAACAAGATTCTATTTTTTTAGTTCCAAGCATGACTACGGGTCTGTAAACGGCATCATAAAAGCGTATGTTTTAAATTGGTTTAACAAGATTCTATTTATTTTTTATTCTACACATAATAATCAAATAAAAACTAAATTTAAGCAGATTATTAAAAATATAATTGTTATTATTATAATAACTAAATATGTACAAATATCTTGTTTGTACATATTTAATTGTAGACTGTTTAACTATAGACAGTTAAATGTTAGGACTAAGAACCCAGCTGATAGAAAGTTTGCAACCATTAACGGATTTATTATCTACCGAGATGGAGAAATACTGTAAAAAGAGTAATTCGATATAGCGGCGGCCTAGATTTACTTCTTTACAGTCAATCAATGTTTTCAAAGCCAGTTAGGAGCACTGACGGGATATCACAAGTCAGCACTGAAGATCCTTCCAATGACTTTTGTAAACCACTACGAAGATAGTAGGTATCTTTGAAAGAAAGAGGAATATATCAACACTACCACATAGTTCATCCATTCACCCGCGAACTAGCAGTTTGATAAGCTGGAAGATAAGGTAAACAGTAAAATTAAAGGCCATTATTTTTAAACCAAACAAACATTTATATAACCATATAAACATTTATAAGTATCTCGAGTGCTATTTGTCCCATATACTAATCAAAGTCTTATAGGCACACATAAATTAAAACTACGTATAATCGATTATGCAATCCAAGCGTTTGATGGTAAGCTGGTCCACAGGTAATTAAATAATATATCACAGTATATTTCATTAAACATGAGACATGATTTCAGTGAATTATGTAAGGTCGCAACGTGGAAAGCCAATGCTTAGCGTGGAGGGGCATACTTTCCGTTTCCAATCCTCATGCGGGCCGAAGAAGCGATGGATTTGTTCAACTCACAACAATAAGAGTTGTCGAGCGGTCATCCATACATACCACAACGGGATATTAAAGATGAACATTTTACAGAATCACTCAGTGAATAGAAAATAACCATCATCTCCTTAATGAATTTAAATCAAATTTAATTACTAAAATTATTACTGTGTGCTTGATTGAAAGGACTGATGATAAAGCAATGAGACTAATTACTTAATATATTACTAATTATTATTTGAACAGTTTTTTTTGCTGAAAGAAATTTTTCTTTGATTAAGTATATCTTCGATGTTTTTATGATATAAAAACAAACCTAACGTGACTTACAAACTTTAGTAAATAATACGAGATAGCCTAACAAATGGTCGGAGTTATACGATTTATTCACGTCATGTGTCATACCTATAGTTCGACTATGTCCTGTGGTATTTTCAAGCCGAGCTTACGAGTAGGAAGCCGTTGCTGATGTTTAACTTCTACCTTCTACAAGGAAACTATGAGAGCTCAACTAGCAAGATATCTACGCATCCGTCCCGAGCTCTCCTTGTAAATGAGCACCGCATGTGGTCCAACCTATAGTCAGAGCTATCTTATATATCGATGCAGGTTATCTTGTATTTTTTACTAAAATTAGTACTATCTTTGGAGCTATATACATATTGAATGTGTGTAAGCGTGATTTTATGAATTAATTATCAATTAATCATTTCCCACGACTATCTTAAATCCATGGACAAGTTCTAACTTGATAATATCTCGTAATATATGTTTTCTTAATATTTGTGTATTAGGAATAACGACTATCCTGAAACGTTTTTTTGTTTTCAGATAATAGTGATTGCCCAACTCAAACATTAACACGTGTATTATCAACGCCTTCACCAGCAGTTGACGGTGAAACAGCAACGATGAGTCTAAAGAACTCTTCCTTGATGTTTTTGGAGAGCAGAAAGGGGGGGAAAATTCTTTACGAATGTGGACATCGGTATCGAAGAAACAAGCGAAACAAAAGTGGGTCCAGTATTTGGATGTGTTGTTCTCCTGGGTGTCAAGCGACCCTAACGTTGGACGCATCCGAAACTGCAATTTTGCGAGGAATGACACATTCCTGTGTACCCAATTTTAAGGCTACTAGAATCGATGAAGCGCTTGACAAATGTCGCAAACTGGTTGCGGACACTTCCGTTCCTATACCTTTTCTATACAAAAAATGCATGGAGGAATTTTATAAAAATGGACCTGTTCAAAATATTCCTTCATTTAATAGCGTTAAAAGTCAATTGTATAGAGCTCGCCAGAAATATTTAAAACAGAAGCATTCTACACTATCCAAAGAAGCAGATATCTGATCGTTTGAAACGTGAGACAAATTGTTTTATTTGATATTCAATATGAGGATAATCTTTTGTTTATAAATGCATAAATTATCCGGTTATAATTTAGGTGTGGTTATATAGTCTGAATATCCAAGGGGTGTTTAGAAAGGCTCTAATTATTGTATACTGAGATGATTACTTAATTTGGTTCTTCATATCATGGCAAGTTCCATGATATTATACTTCTCAGATTGTTGTTATTCAATTAATGGGTAGTAATAACTATAATGCATTTAATGAAAATTTAACCATTTATGTAGCTGAATACTATAATACAGAAAAAATAATGTGTTACCATATTTTATATGTTATGGGTATTACTTCAGTTCACGTCGATGAGAATAGTTTTTTCAAATAGCTCGAAGGATGCCAGGCAATCTTGCGAAATGTTCTACCGACTCATCATGGTTTAAGAGTACATTTACATTGTATTTTATTATGTCTTTAAAGCCAGATCTGTAGCTGACAAAAATTAGGTACCACGAATCTGGCATCGATGCAAACTTCATTGACTACGTTTAATTTTGTGAGTAATTTCAGACTACGATTCCAAACCAGTTTTCATTACTTCCATTTACGGAAAAACTATGGTAAGACTTAATGGCTATAATTACATCTTAACATAGTTTTTCCGTGACTGGAAGTAATGAAACCAGCTCAGGAAACAGAAATTATAAATGCAACTTTGGTTAAGTGACCGCTAGTGATATTACTACTGAACGCTTCTATACTTTGGTGGGCACGTTGGTCCCGGTTTTGTCTTAGGATAGTAGTCGTTACTAGCTATCACTCTCAAGTATAAAATGTGCCGCCAAGCAACTAACAATGTGTTACGGCAGTTGTCCTTGAGAGCCAGTAATTCTAGGTTAGTGTGAACAATATCTTCGACCACATAATCACTTACCATCAGGTGAGATAGTGGTCAACGGCTAATCTACCAGGTATATAAAAAAGGTATTTAAGATGGGTGTTCCGATGAATCAGCTTTCAATGCTTATGTACCTTATAGATCAGTTATTTCTGGTAATCTTTTATTACTTTTATTGCTGCATGAACTGCTCAAGTCCAGTATCATTGCGTGCGCGATGTCAGCGCAATAGTAGTAGTGTTATATGAGTACATCTGTTACATGAGCTAGCAATAATCTTTACATATAATACAATAAGTTATAATTTGTAAGCACTCTACTAGACTATTTCAATAAACACATGCACAGAGCAAGGGTTCATTGTTGTATGCAGTGCGGAACGCGACGCCGACGCTGGCTGGATGCGTTTAAAACTTTAGTCGAATCTATCTGAATCTCGCTACGGCATTGCTGTGATGGAATGGATCGGTTATTGGTACAACAAAACCATCCCTTTTAAATGATCTAATGGTCGATGGCGCTATACAGATGTTAGAACGGGTTGTAAGGCCGTTATTAAAACTTAAATACTCAAGTAATGGAATATAACAATGAACGTAAACATTCGATGAAGGGCTTTAGTGTTTATAATTACGCCATAAGTCAATGCAATGCGAGTATTGATGTTGACAAAATAAAGTCGTTTACAAACTGAGTGATATAAATTGTGATTTAAGTAATGTGGAGCTACGATGCCATGAGGTACAATACACACACGACACAGAATAACATATCAAATTGTCTATTATAATTCATTTGTTCGTCCGATTCGGAAGTATACAATGAAACGATGCATTTGTCGTTCGATTAGTTAATACATATATACATGATATAATATAGTTTATCATCGTCCCTTTTATTTACATGTGAATATTTCATCATTAATGATAGTCCCAGTAGGGGTACTGGGACTATCAAAGATGAACACTTTTGAGAGCAAATATCAATATTGTTTTATGCTTAGTAGTTGACTTAAATGGTCGACGAACATATTATTGATATTTGCATTATTTATAATAAGTTTACATAAGTTAGGTGTTGTATATAAACATGATGGCAAAGCCCGCAAGAGCGTAAGCAAAGCCTGCAAAAGGTAGTTCGGATGGTTGACCTGCACCAAGTCGTCCGGAAGGTATTATAGGCAACCGTCACCATCTACTCGTAAAATTATTTTTTTATGCTTGATAGGTTAACCTTTGACCACTATCTCACCTAATGGTAAGTGATGATGTGGTCGAAGATGTTGTTCAGGCTATTCTAGAATTACTGGCTCTCAAGGGCAGCTGCCGGAACACACTGTTTGGTGCTTGGCGACGATTTTCTACTTGAGGTTGGTAGCTAGCCAGGCGGGCATTTGCAAAATGCCCTACCACCATGCAAAAATTGTATATGTACGTTTCTGTTGTAAAAGTTGTATGTACGAGTATCTTAGTTTTTACTATAATAATTATGAAACCAGCAAGATAATACGTTAGTTCTTGTTTCTATACGAATTACGTTATGTTATCTTTTGATCTTCTGCTTAGTTTTAAGTTTTGTATCTATACAACCCGTTATTTCAACATTCATTTATGGTTTTTAGGCGAAATAATCTACTCTAAGTCAGGTCGACCAATCATGGTGGTGTGCGGCTTCAGGTACTATAAGAACCACCGCTCGCATGGACTGAAGGCCACTTGGTACTGCTATAGGAACTATCGTGGATGTCCTGCTTCTCTCATCACCTACAATAATAGTATAATGTGCTTCAAAAACGAGCACGCACATTAACTGTACAAAATGTAAATAGTACATTATTTCATGGAAATTGAAGTAAATATTCTTAACTCACTATGTTTGTGTGTCTGTATGACTCTAATGTTATTAGTTCAAGTACTGCAATGTAAATAAATCCTTTGAAAAATTAGGCTTGCTGTGTTATTTCACGAATTTCACAAAATTAAATGAATCATATTTCTTTATTATTATAAATATTTGTTTTAGGCAGTGTTTTCTATAGAATAAAATGAACGAATGTCCAGGTATAATAATATATATAAATGAATAACATCGGCATGTCCTTAAACCGCTAAGCAGAATTCGAGACGCTACTTCAGCGAGTGATTTTACTAAAGATTACTGAACATAGTGAATTAGAGGAAATTAAATTCACTAGACCTAAAAATATATCTGTATCTCTTGTTTTCTTAGGTATTTTTGTATTTTAAGGAGGACATAGATGCTGGCTACCGCTTGTGCGATCGTCCAGCTCCACTGGATTTTGGGCGAGGGCCTGGCCCTACAATAGCCCGGGAGGTTGTTTTCTTAGGTGATTGGAACATTATATAACTTCATACTATTCATTCACATATTATTTTTATAATGTTGATAGAATAAGTACTTTTTGCAGAAAGTATATTGAGTTAAAAATACAAATTTGGCAACTTTATGAGTTGTTTTATATTGTTCAAGATCTTTGTTCTCCAGCTTTTCAGTATGTTTGTAAATTGTCAGAGTACACTTCGGCCCCTTGGTTATAGAGGGGAGTACCTCGCCCAAGGCCCGGTGGTTTTATTGTCACAACGGCAAACAACAGTGAAGTTTATTCTAAACTAAACAAAACTATGCTTGACCAGTAGCGCAGGAGGCGGTTCAAGCGCCGGCGAAGTGCCGCAATAAAGGACATTATATAAAACTAGGTAAATATTTGCAAAATTTCGTTTTCTAACTTAAGTTCATTAATACATTTTTAGTTACATGGTTTACAACGAGCAGAGGCGCTCAAACCTCCTCCACCGTTCGTCCCGATTCAGCAAAGTGTACGAGATGGGGACCAAGACACGGTGGCAGTGCTCCACCAGGCATCGCACCAAGTGTACTGCTTACATTATCTCTGAAGACACCACGATACTGAGGTCCAATCTTGTACATAATCACGATTCATAAGGAATGAAGTGTTTGTTGAATTACTTCTACTATTAGGATTAAGAAGGTGTTTATAGTCACAGAATAAAATGGACCAGAATGGTTACTGCGCAAAGCCATTCCAAATAAGCGACTTTAGCTCCGAAGCAATAAAGTGCATTTGAGCTCGCAAAGCATTGGTTGTCTAATTTATATTCAACTACAAGGCTTTTATACTCTGTTTCTGTAGAATAGCTACACATAGCTCTAATCTCTCACGCGGCAAGAACCGTAGAACAATTCTGTCCGGGCGGATACGCCGATGTACCTGTAGCTTTGTACCTAAAGCTACAAAATTATTTTTCTGATTTCAATAAGGTACCAATTCAATTAATGTATTTATGAATTGCGACTTCATATAAGTTACGGAGACATAGTTCGTACAAACAACAGGTGCGAGAAGGTATTAATTCAGAAAATAAACTATTGAAAACGTTTGCTATGTTGTAATTGTCGACTTCATGTAAGAATGAATCTAGGATGAGCAACCGAGTGCACTCGGGACTTCTTTTGTCCTTTTCTTCT
Organism: Plagodis dolabraria; assembly: GCA_963854805.1. Classification (NCBI taxonomy): domain Eukaryota; kingdom Metazoa; phylum Arthropoda; class Insecta; order Lepidoptera; family Geometridae; genus Plagodis; species Plagodis dolabraria. The sequence goes on along the minus strand of OY978445.1, from coordinate 9,453,271 downwards.
TTATCATGGACTGCTTTATTACCTCTGCAATTTGACCACTTTTCACTGTGACATTATTATTTTACTGTATTCATTTTAAAACATATACTAGTTTATCATACAGACATTGTTTAATTGTACAAATACTTTGATTTACAAAACAATGTAACAAAAATATGCATGTTTAAGAGTGAAACTCTGTAGTAATCGACATAAAAATGTTCATTATGGTGCCCTATCAAATTATACTACATCCAAAATTCATGTTTACTTGCGCACATAGATAGTTGTTCTAATATAAACTTTTTTAAATACACACGGTATTCTAACTAAGAGCTTTGATAGCTTAAATAAATTGCTTAAAAATGGTGTGTACATCTTTATTCCTGAGATTTAAAATCCGAATACACGCGTATATAATATTATGTACCTATTATATAAAGTACGTATGCTCGCATGGACACGCATCTGCAAAATGCAGTAACACATTTTGCATGTTTTAAATAGACAACATATTATTTAACTATTTTATTACAATTTCTAGGACCGTTGCTCAAATTAGTAGGAGACAGGCAGGCGTTGGTATACAAAGGGCATTGCTACCTTCTTGTTTACTCTCGCTCGCAGTCCACCAGGAGGAACTGGGTGTGTTTTAAAGAAAAAGACAAGGAACGTTGCCGAGCCAAGTTAATTACGGATAAAGACGCCGTCGTCGCTTTTGTCGCAGATCACAACCACGATCCGTTGGATACGCAGACGCTGATGAGTATGTAGCTAGGGACTCTAGAATTCGTGTCGCGTTTTTGTTTATTTTTTGTGCATGACTTGAATAAATCTTTCAATATAATTAATGTTTTATTATGTGATTTTATTTATATAATAAGACATGCAAAACGCTGTTATCAATATAATTGTTTCATGTAATTGTAATTGTAATATGAAAAAAATTTATTCAAAGCAAATTAATTGCATTATTGTATTTCCGTGGATTACCGGGCTTGAATGGTTACCCCTTTTCCCATAGGGGTCGTAAGAGGAAGGATAAATACCACTAGATAGGCAGCAGCGTTCAGCTGAACTGCCAACTTATAGTTAGATTTATAAGACGCCTGCCAAGCGTGTAGAATGAGGGAGGCTGTGTTTAGCAGTGTGGACGATCCGGCTGATACAATACAGTATGTTATAAAAATATGTAAGGTTTTAGTAATATATAGCACTATATGTAAATATTATATGAAACTTGGAATAAACATCTGCTGAAAAACCGTATTTGAACGCGTTTATAACCGACCCTGTTGTATTTCCTCAGTTAATGGCTCGTAACAAATTCACAGGAATAAACATAAATTATCGTTAAGTACTCATGGAAATCACATATAGTGCGGCTATATCTTTTTTCAAGACCAGTATTATAGAGATATATAATAAATAAATTTAATATAAAAGTAATCATCCACTGCGAAACATATGCAACAGAATTATTTATGACTTTATTTTTTACATACGTTAGATTAATTGTTTAACTAATTTATTTCCTAATAATAGATGCTTTCAAATATGTATCACTATGTTTCTTATTAATTATGTTTGTATTTTAAGACGCCTTGGTGTCTTAATCTATGTTTGGCCTGAATTTTGAAATCCACCGAGTTATGATACCTATAGGAAACAAGTGTCAAAAATTAACACTTATCGAAAATACAATAATAACTAAAAAATGTTATATACATGTACATCTTTTATAAAGTTCATAATAATTAACGAATACTATTTGATTATTACAGTCATATACGTAAAATCACGAGGGAAGACATTGCTCAGCTTTGAAGGTTTCACATTCAGCGCCATAAAAGCGAAAGGATGTATTGATGTAAAGACGCGATGGAAGTGCTCCTCTCACAACCATCGGAAGTGTTCAGCGATCGTTCATACGATCGGAGAACAAATAATAAAGATACACAATGTGCATAACCACGAGTAAAGTTTGATCACATTCAATGGCTTTTATGTAATATCTAATTGAATTTTAAATTCAGTGCTCTAAACATTAGAATTGTATATCCAGATTCGTTCCTCAACACCCAACTTTGATGATAGTCCACAACGGTTTGATGATTGAGTGCCGATATGGATTTTGCTTGTAATTTTCTTATGAGTTAAATTAACTGTCATGTATATTATAAGAATATCGATAATTGAAATTTATTTTTATTTGTTTAAGGAAAATTTCAATATTTCTAGTATTTAATTATATCTATGCGTCCTGTTTGATGACTTATCGCTAAAGCATTCATTTTGATATAAATGAGTCCTTAAATCCTTCCTTAAGAGTTATAACGTTATAAGCTGTACAGCTGTTCTTTGTGACTTGATAATAATACTAGACATAGTTTAAATAACCTTATTTTAATATTTTAGATATCGTTATGCATAAATTACTCGAAGGGGTAGACGGAGGTGAGTTAAGTTTTGTATTCGATACAATAAAGGGCGACACTGTGTCCATTCAATTTGATAACTTCGTATCCGCAGTATATGTAAGTGTTATACCTATTGTGAGCGCCGAACTTTCTTGTAAAAATAAACACCCTTTGAAAAACAGTATTTGAACATAACGGCGGAAGTATTTACATACTTCTGTATTTCTCAGAGATGGTTCGTTATAAACCGCACAGGTATAGAATTAATTATATTTGCCGAAAGGTAAATTTTGGTTAATTAATTCGAACTTTAGTAGTAACTTTAGTAGGTACCAATTCAAAATATAGTCGTAACGTTGCCGTCAGACTAAATATTTTTATAAAGTAATCATGCATGATAAAAGAAATATGTATCTTTTAATTCCTGAATCTTAAAATCCACCACGTCATGATATCAGAACACATGTTTAAAAAATATGTTAAAGACTTATGTACTGAAACTTCATTGTTTTTTGAAAGTCCTTTATAACGGTATTAATAATGGGTACTTACTTATTGTTTTTTACAGTCAAATACGTGAAATCACGACGTGGGAAGACATTGATCAGCGTTGATGGGTTTACATTCAGCGCCATAAAATCGAAATCAGTCAAGACGCGTTGGAAGTGCTCCTCTCACAACGATCGGAATTGTCGAGCAATCATTCACACCGTTGGAAATCAAATAATCAAGTTACACAATGTCCATAAGCACGAGTTACGCTTTACCACAATAAATGATATGTTTTGGTAAAAACTGTTGACTCAATATAATTATTCATTTATATTTGTTCCCAGTTCTCAAAACTATTATAATTATATCTTCAGAGTTCTTGTTCTACAACACCCAATTAATTTTTATGAAAATCTGCAACGTCTCGAGGTATGAGGGTTAGGTCTTGTCAGTATCATTTAGTTACATTGCTTATATAAAGCCTTCACTGTGACATTTTGGATATATATTACACAATGACATGACTTTATATTTCTGTTCATGTGGAATCTTTTGTACAGTATACTACATATAGCAAGTGTAAAACCTCCGGCATATGTAGGGTAGGGTGATAAACGGTCGCGTACGTCGCTTATTATTAAGTTTATACCGAATACCACGTATAGAATGCACGGCAATGCTGATAGCTGAAAAAAAAACATGTCAGATAAAAAATATAATTATTATGTATATACTTATATTTAAATAAAATAATATATAATATTATTATTTTATTTAAATATTTACAGGTATAACATCATAGTGTTATAGTCATACTACAACAAGTCTAAATCCAAAATAAAAATTGATATGCCACTTTTAAATCTGTTACATATAAGCTAAAATACCACGGCAAACTAAATAGTAAAACACGAAACAGTAAAAACCTGCTTCACGGTACTAATAATATTTGACGCGGGGTACGCGGGTCAAAATCCCGACTTAATATTTTCCTCTCGTAAATTTGTAATTTTGTAATGTAATCCGCAGAGCATGGTGTTATTGTTAACAAAAATATAATAGAATTATAGAGTTGCGTCATCATTAAACAAGTTTAAAGCTAATTACAAAATTAGTCTTGTTGTAGTACAACAAAAGTTGAACTATACCTAAATGTCGCTCCATCCCAATACGATGGTTAAGTTCTGACATTGTCATGTTTGCTGAATTGGTTAGAGCATACCCCGACTAAAGGAGAGGATGGAAGCGGGTTCGAATCCCCCACATTACTTAAATTTTTCCTCTCATAAATTTGTAGTTTTGTAAAGGTTCATATATTTTCAAGTAAAGTATGTTTTACTAATTGCGTTTTTCATTTATATTTATACCGATGACTGGCACAATAATATATTCAATTAAAAAATGATCAGTCTTCCTATTCAATTATTCCTATTTAATTTCAAATTGTTATTTAAAACGTTTTTAAATTTAAAAAAGGCCATAAATGTATAATGGATGGACAGCGAAGATTTAGTCTTAGGGTCCCATTATTTCATTTGAAAGCCATAAAGACTACCTTAAGTTTTTAATAATGATTAACAAACACCTAATTTTAAAATGAAAATGGGAAATCCTTAATTATACATAACAGTACTAATATAGGTATGATTAAGATTTGAATAGTTTTGGTTTAGTATATGTTAATGCCTTACTATTATTTTCCAGGCCTTGCCTTCGTCAAGTCTCGTTACGGTAATGAGATGTTAAAATGCGGGGGCTACACTTTCACTAAGCACTACGCAATAGGTCCTAAGGCGAGGTGCATATGTTCAAAGAGCAACAGTCAGGGATGTAAAGCTACAATACGCACCTATGAACAAGACTTCTTGTTTATTCGCAATGAACATAATCATTCGCCATAATTTTCTTAGTAACGGAAAGAATCTACTATTATAATTAACTATTTCACATTGTAACAAATAAAAAAAAGAGTTGCTATTTCTTTTTTTTGTCAAAATATTATACACACATAACTAGGTCTGCTGAATTTTACTTGAGTTTGTATCCAAACTGTAGTGATATTTTTGCAACTAAGTATTTCTTATTTCAGTTTATTTTCAAGATGTGAATGGAAAACGTTACATCTGGTGCAATGGATTTAAGTTCCGGAAAAATCAATCGCAAGGAAACAAAACGTGGTGGCTTTGCAGTAAACGAGAATCTAAGGGTTGTAAAGCGTCGTTAGTTTGTTTCGAACAAATTATTATAAAAGCTAAACTACATCACACACATATTTGAAATTTATTCACTAATCATTGGAATGATATGTTTCTCTTTATAAAAACATAAATGAAAAAAAAATGCGTATATCATAATTACGTTACTAGCTAAGTCGATTGTGATGAAATGTGGTTGGTTTTGTGACCACAATCTCACTTGATGATTATGTCATGATGTGATCGAAAAGTAAATAAGCATCGGCTAGAATCGGCCATAGGTATATTTTCAGCACCGATAAGCCGACCGAAGGAAGTAATTGGAGGTAATGTGTATAAATTAACCATTGTGAATCATCAAAAGGGTTTTACATTATTTCGCAATGTTTTTTTTTTTTTTTTATGTTATTGTTACGGAACAAGCTCGAGGCCTACCTGATGTTAAGTAGTTTCCTGTTCCTATAACATATGCATTTCGTCACAAGTCACGAATTGTACTGCGCCCGTCACCTTGAGACAGTTGTTAAGTGTCATGTGCCTGTAATTTCACTGGCTCTCAAGGACTGCTGCCGGAACACACCGTTAGGTTCCTGTGCGACAGATTTTCTACTTGAGGGTGGTCGCTAGCCAGGCGGGCATTCGCAAAATGCCCTTCCACCATGCGGTGAAGCTCAAGCCCGCGGCGGGATTCAAACCATGGACCTGCTGCACGGCAGTCCATAGCCAATGCCACTGAGCCATCACTGCTTCAAAACATGTACATCAGTGCCTCTCATTAAATGTTAACCGGATTCCGCAGAGCAACAGCTCGTAAGGGTTTTGATTACAATTTCATAACAACAATTTAAATCGACGTTTTCAGTGTTTCTTGTTTCCAAAGAGGATATGGTTTGTTTTTTATTATTTATAGCTGATTAGCTAGCCTTTGACCATTATCTCATGTGATGGTAAGTGGTCAAAGATGTTGGTAATTTAGTTGGTAGCCAAGAATTACTGACTTTCCAGGACAGCTAAGGGAAACACCGTTATGTACTACGGTGTTTCCCTTAGCTACGACGGGTAGCTGTCCAGGCGGGTATTCGTAAATGCCCTACCACCGTCCAAAACATGGAACAAAATGCGAAAAATTATGTTTTTGAGATAAGCTCCGTCACAATAATGGTCTGAAAATTTTATCTTTGGCGTTCCCCCCTTAATTTATTTCAATAATTAATAAATATATTTGTAATCTACTTTATGGATACAATTCTGTAGAAAATTTGGCACTGTATTAATTTTAAACGGAGGCGTTGTTAAATATTTGTTTTTTGTCAGAACGGATTGATTACAACAGAACATAAACATTCATGTTTCTCGGATTTCACTAAAACAGAAATATAGGAAATGACAGTTTGTAATGCTCGAGCGGCCAAAGAGCTCACACCTATACACTCGTTATAAACTGTGTTTATATCAGTTATTACAATATATATCAACAACATAAACCATAAATCTGCAAACTGTTTCAATGTTTTCAAACGTGTAACTGTCGTTGTACATAATTACGAAAACTTCACAAAAATAATATTCCTACTATAATATATGCACAAATATTAAAATTGTTTGAACCTTACTGTGTTTTTTATGCTATAGTGATGGAGCAACCACGAGGCGCACCTCGTGTTAAACGGTAATCTTTGCCTGTAACAGATGCAAAGTAATTTCACCGGCACCCATACCCTTTACAAAACCGGAACTCAGTAATGTGGACATTACTGCTAGGAGGTAGAAATAGTAGCAGTACTTCCCCGGATGGACTGACACAAAGAGTTCTACAGCTACTAAAATTGCTTGCTCAAGTAATCGTGTTGACTTAATTCTTCCTTTAATTAATGTATTAAAAAAAATAAAACTCGGTATATGAACTCGGTTCATATACCCAGTTATAGTTGAATAGTCACAGTTTGTTTTACGCGACGCTCACCTTTATTCACAATTAAGGAGCGAAAGGCAGTTACTACGAATATCTATTCGTAGTTACTGCATTAAGTACGCTCCTTCATTATTGGTACCTGCGGTAGATAGATTAAATCATCTGATTTAATCTGTACCGCAGGTACCAATACCACAGATAAGATTATTGTATCGGAGTAGCATGGGATTGATAAAATATTCTCAAAATGAGAATTAATGTACTTAATTAATTGTTGTCATTGCAGTGACTTATATAAGGTCGAAACGTGGAACAGCGCTGCTTAGCTTGGAAGGGTATACATTCTGTGTCCAATCAATAACCGGGCCAAGGAAGCGATGGATTTGTTCAACACACAACAGTAGGAAATGTCGAGCGGTCGTCCATACATACGAAGATCAGATAATAAAGATGAATAATGTGCATTATCACTAACACATTGTTTACGTTACACACATACAAAATTAATTACTTAATAAAACTTTGACAGTACTCATTGGTTCAGTGTGAAATATATAATATACTATGAACTATAAATAATATAAGTCCAGCTTTGTTGACTTATGATAACTAAATGTAAGATAATTTGAATTCTTTCATTGGTAGCACACTCACTCTCTTTCGATTGCATATATTGTTTATGGTTGGCATCGTGCTGCTCATCATCTTCTTTCTACCCAAGAATTGAATTTCGATATATAATTATAATATTAATACTCACCTTATTAATAATCATTATTTTATGAATATTGACTAAAATAATCAAAATTCTGGCACTTATTTGTCCCAACGAATTAGCATTGCAATCCACCGGGGCAATACTGCCAGCATGCTAGCCACGCTGCCAATTGATAGTGGGCTGGAGCGCTTGGACTACCTGTAGGTCTTCAATTAGGTTGCCTAAATGGTTCCCATGTAGTAGCTGTAGTATAAAAGTAGTGTTGTATGTAATTCATAGTGTTTCGTTAGTATTTCATTTAAGTATAGGCTTAGCGGTGTATATTCTAAATATTCTATATTGACTTTCTGAAACTATTTCTTATAAACGAATGTTATTTTTATTTAATGTAATAAACTGTAATTGCATTATAATATCTTGGCGTTGCGTCTTTGAGCCGGAACCTCTTAAGTTATTGTTTTCGTTATATGAAACATAACATATTCTAAATATTGCGAGATCTACTACATTCGACATACTTAAATATATTTTGTAACTTGGCGCTAATCAAGATTTCCAACCATTGTTTTTATAGCACTTATAAATCAGTAGAACGAGGTACCTTTGACTGGTGTGAATCAATTTAGTATTTTAAAAAATCCAAAGGGTTGCGTATTACTTCGTAATGGATACCAGTTCCATAAGCATAAGCTGTACAAAAATGGATCTATTATTTGGCTTTGTATTAATTGGAAACCGATGGGTTGTCAAGGATCTGTCATAACTAAAAGTATAAACTGCAATGGACTGATCATAAAAGAAAAAATGCATTCGTGTAACTCAGATTTCACTAAAGCAGAAATTAAAAGAGAATGACAACTTGTAAGGAGCGAGCGGCCATGAAACTCACACCTATACCCACGATATATGCTCACTTCCTAGATAAATTGACATCCGCTAGATGTTCCAGGTTTTTCAAGCGTAAAATCGTCATTGTACGTCATATAAAATAAAAACTTTATTTCTCAAAACTGTCACTTACAGCGTTCCTGTAACATTATTAAAATAATGTATTATTAATTCGACATATTTTGAGTTGGGTTTGTTAAACATTTCAGAAAAACCTTTTTTCTGAAATGCTCAATAAACCTAACCCAAAATATGTCTAATTAATAATAAATTATCTAGGTTGGTTAAGGTTGTAGTAATTATGGCACATAGGAGGAATTTATCGTAATAACAATGCCTGTATTGGCCACACTAGCGTAATATTCTTCTATGTTTACGCTTATGCTGCTTACTGGGTGTATTATGATCTCATTTTGAGATAATATTTTGTGTATATTGTTTTTTTGCTATTTCGTATAATTTACTGTATTTTTTATGTGCAATTCGTCCAGTCGAACAAAGGAAAATTACTGATAGAAGTTGATAACTACACATTTTACAAAAGAAGTTCGAAGAATGAAATAAGCATATTGTTTTTTTTTTTTTTTCAAATTCAAATATATTTATTGTGAATATGTGTTAATATAATATATATATGTTAATATAATATATGTTCTACGCACTCTCATCATGGGTGCACCGCCAGATTGATCGTAGTTGAAAATACCATCGTGTCAGCGAAGAATGTACACAATCTCCCTCCTACACGACGTTTAACTAAAATATAACATTTTTGATTATGCAATGTTATTGAAACGTTTTTTATTACTTCACACTTGTTTTATTCTATGCTTTTCTAAGAGGTGCTTGAATAAATGTCATGGAATTGTGAAGTTGAGAAGTTTAGAGGCATGTTATCATCATATTTAATAAAATATAGAGTATCCATGTTAGAAGTACTTTCAATATAAACTATATTGTAATATTTTCCACAAAATAGTTATATACTCGGATGTGTCTCAATGTATTCACAAAAAGTTTATGACAATTCGCAATTTCTAACAAAACATTACCTTTGGACCGTTTTGTTAGGAACAATTGTTAAATCATAGCCGAACCGCCGCGCGCCGCCGGCTAATTGCGCTAGCTAACATCCTAAAGTAGAAAATTTGTCGCCAAGCAAGTGTGTTCCGGCGGCAGTCCTTGAGAGCAAGTAAAATTACAGGCATATGAGACTTTACAACTGTATGTCTCAGGGTGACGGGCGCAGTGCAATTTGTAACGAAATGCATCTCACAGCAGGTGGGCCTCGTACTTGTACAATCATGATAGGCTTAAAAAAAATCTAACATGAATCCTCATATCTGATAGTAAAACCTGTTTTTTTTTTTACATTATTACTATTACACTCATTTTGAAATCTTGTGGACTTATGAACTATGAACAAATTACAATATAATGTTAGAGTTTCTTACTTGTGAGCTATACTATACCACTACTGGCTGATGCACACGAAATCAAATTCTGTTTTCAGCTTGCAAACAGACATAATCTTTTTTTTTTGCAATAACGCATGCTCCGCGGATCACTCTCGGATCACTGCGGATCGTATAGTCATGCGCGTATCCCGCACATGACTACAATATTTCATCTCGTTGCAATTTTGTAAGACACAATATTTTTATTATTATAATTAACCCGTACAACATCCATAATTGAATACAACCTGGGTTTCCAACACATGCTCAGCATTAGGAATAAACCTATGCCGAGAAATAACAGCACACAATTTGAACTACCAAAAGAGCGCGATAGGATGTATAGCATACCTAACAACTACTTTACTTAATATTACTTATTAATAATGTTTGAAGTAAGGAGGTAGATTCGCTGTACAAGTGTCATATATATTGTGTCTTTGAATTTTGCCAATCGTGATCCTGCTACGTCTATCGTATGTTTTCCATCGTATACCAGGTAGATAAATAAAATGGATTCATACACTTGGTACACAAAATTATTTAAATGTTTACAGCATCTAGTTTGCAGTTTTCTAAGACAAGGACTGCGAAGTGAGTGCTGATGTACAATGGAAATAAACATTGTTTGAAAGAACGTGGTCCACGATCATACTGGTATTTCAATAAAGCCAGAAAAGGATGCAAAGCTTCTGTCTTTACTTATGACGAAGAACTTTTATCAATGTAAAAGGTGTTCATACTCATTAGAACAAGATACGTACAACATCTACTAGAAAATTATTTTTAAACGTCCGTAAACATAATTCAAAAGGAAGCCATAATAACTTCCACGACCATTTTTTTTGCTTGAAATTGAAATAAAAAAAGGTTTGCACTTATTAATGACAGGTGCAGATGGGTTTTCTTAGTTAAAAGAATTGTCCTCAAAAATAAGGAACTCCCACCGCGCGGGGTAGGGGCTGGTTCGATAGTTGTTTATAGTAAGTGTAGGTAAATAATTGAGCAGGGGGTCCTATACAAAAGAGTTTCCCAAACACAAAGTAGGTTCTTAGTTGAGGCTACTAAAAATGTATGTACGTACATACCATAGCTTTCTCCACCATCTCCCATAGTCGGAGTCTCCTTGCAGAAGCGGCGGTGAGGTCACTTTCCACGCACGTCACAAACATCACGTAGTAACAGTAAAACAGTTCTAATAGGTAATTAAAGATAACACGGTGCGGTGATGCGGCAATATTTGCACTTATTATTATAATTAAGAAATGCGACACCGTCGTGATGTATGGCGCGGGGCGCGGTCCAACGACGACTCTCAGTGGTACGTGTCAGCCGCGGCGAAGCGAAGCATCATTCGCGGCTCGTTGTGGGTAGTATGAAAAAACTCTCTCTGCATGCTTTGGCATACAAATAGTTACCAAAAAAAGAACCAGCTGCGAATTGCATTATGTACCACTTTTATTTAGGATCAATGTTAAAATTATGAAGAATATTTTGTTTTGTTTTTTAAATAAGTAACAGCCTTCAACCACACAGGAAAACATTGCAATAGTCCTTATATTCTTAAGCCGGAAAATTTACGGCACTTTTTTTAAGAATGCGTTTCGTCAAAAGCAAATTTAACAACATTTTGTGTTTTTAATAATTATATACCTTACCTATAACCGTTGTTTATCTTTATTATTTGCCATAAAAGTTTGTGCAATGTAATAAAGGCGGTAGGTAAGGGGTAGTAGTTATTCGTTCTCACAGTGAGCGAGCACACATAGAATCGCGAGTTTAGCAATAGACTCAGTAGTCTATGTTAGAACCCCTTGCTCAGTTGCACCCGGTCCAGTCAGAGATGAGAATGTATGCAGTGACATAAAAAATGTTGCTCTCGTGTGAAACATGCAACTTTTCACGTCTACCAGCGAAAAAATGCTAAATATACTCGTAGTGTCAAGTAATGCAACTGCAGGAGAAAAGTAACTGCTTTGTTCCTTTACCTTATGCAAAATTGTTTTTTGTTGCAAGTTTTTTAACGCAAAAACCGCCTTAATATTGCTGAAAATATCCTTGTTGTATCTTATACGCTTCTATATATCATCTCATAGATTTATACTGTACGTGTTGCCAATGTATCTATTGCAGTCATGTCTCCAATCGCACCAAGTAAGGAAGGAAGGCAGGTAATGGAATAAAAGGGATTCGTATACTTGTATGACAGTATTTTTTCTTATTTTAGTGTTCAGTTTGGATTTTTCGAGAACACGGAGTGGGAAGCGTGTGCTGATTTACAACGGAAACAACCATAGTTTGATACATGAAAATGGTCTACGAGCATACTGGTACTGCAATAAATCTAGTAAAGGATGCAAGGCGTCGGTCACTACTTATGATGATGTAATAATCAAAATAAAAGGAGTACATAATCATTAAAAGAAACGTACGAGTACTACATCAACAAATAAAGGACTATAATAATAAGAGCTGTAACCTTTATTTAAAAGTGTTAATATCTAACAAATTTATTTATATATAATATTTCGACACATTAATCTAGACGAATATAAACAAGCATGCCACAATTGTAAAGTTGTTATAGTTTTATCTATTGAAATAATGGTGTTATATTAATAAAATGTTATCATGTTACTAAAAAGTGTGTTATTTTGATATTTTTTTTAAGAGTAATGTTAATTTAATATTATACCTGACGGATAATATAGAATTATGTTAAAACTATTATGGTATCAGACTCCTCGTGGGACGCCGTGCCACTTTTGTACCTCCAACGCCCTCCCTCTCAGTGGGAGTCATATAAAATACCCGAAAGTGTACACTGCGCTTTTATGGATTATGGCTAAGCACTCCCCGGACGGGTGAGGATTTTGTTCAATAGTTGAGGTTATGGCTTAACGAATGACAACGAAATGATCACTGACTGCATTGCTGATTGAGCGGGGTGAAGCGACGCTTTAATATCCTTGGATTTACTGACAAAGAAATTTCCAGTAGCAGCTGGGTGTATAGAAATGCGCTCAGTGGAATGCTCACCCTACATTATTTGGTATCAAGACGGCAACTCGTCGGTGTTTAAATACCTCAGGCTACACCGTCAGAAAATATAGGCGGGACAATGTTTCGCGATTCTTTTTATAATATTGGCTCACTTCACAGAAAAAAATAATATCTTAGGCCAAGAGAGTTTATTTGGTTCAAGATCTTTTAGGTTTTCGATATAAGGAAAGTCGAAAATGTCTTCACCTAAGAAATAAAATGTTTTGTATTATAGTTCTTGGGCCAACATATATATTCTTATACGAATATTGAAAAGTTTCTTTTTTTAATTTTTTAAATATATCACTTCAAGACGGAAACTATTTCAAAACAAGAAATATTTTTACATTACAATATGGAAGAGCTCTTTTTTTAAAAGGTAAAAAGTTGAACCTAAGAGCCAACCTATTTTATTTAAAATTTTTATTTCGTGTCTCAAAACCGAATAACTATTTTTTGAAAAGCTTTATGTTTTGACCCAAGAGCGAGTATGTCTTACTTGAAATATTCTTTTATATCTCTCAAAACTGAAAAGCTCTTTTTTTCAAAACTAAATGTATTGACCTAAGAGCGAATTTGTCTTACTTGAAATGTTTTATTTCATCCTTCAAAACAGAAAAGTTCCTATCTTAAAAGCTAAATGTGTTAAACCAAGATCGAGTATATTTCTACTGAAATATTTTATTTCATCATGTAAAAGTGGAAAGTTATTAACCTAAGAACTCAAGTATTTTAATGAAAGTATCAGAATTCTTGATGTAAAATTGATCAGTTTTGAAGGAAGGATATTATATATTTTGACAAAATGTATTAATTTTTAAAATAAGAAGTTAGAAAATCTTCTATGTAACTTTAATTTTTACGTTAAGAATCCAAATTCTTTGTACTTAGCCATGGAATGATTTGACTTGAGATTTATGTTACTTTTATCGAGATAGTTATATCTCTAAACCCGAAACTTAATGTTTCAATTCAACAATTGGAATGTATTGATTAGATATTAATGTTACTTGTATCAAAATATTTACTTATTTGATTTAGTTTACCTATGTATATATCGAAAGTAAGTACATAGAATTTTAAATAATTAACATAGATTAATTTGTCAAAAATTATTCTCATTTGTATACAACTATAATTTATTATTCGGCCATGATGGACAGTGATTTCTCTTTCGTTGTATATTCGTAGGTTTTTTTTTCCAAAAAATAGAACTGAGTTCTACACTGAAAAGTGTAAAATAACTTGTCGATGTCGGTTACCATGCGCACAATATAGTAATAATAGGTATTTTTGAACAAGCATAATGTTCCGAATTCAACAAGTTATTTTACACTTATCAGTGTTGAATAGTGTTACATTTTTTGGTAAAAGAACACACAAATACACAACGAAGGAGTAATTACAAGCCCATCATGTAGTCATGACCGAAGAAATAATAAGAACTGTATACAAATGATAATGATTTTTTACAAATTATTCTATGTTAACTATTTAAAATTCTATGTACTTACTTTCGATATACACACAGGTAAACTAATACTATCAAATAAGTAAATATTTTGATACAAGTAACATTAATATCGGTATAACTATTCTAAATTTTATCTACCGTAATGTTACACACTACGCGGAATACAGATATAAGACTTATTATTACCTTCGATATACACATAGGTCATTGGATTACAACTAATTGAATTAAAGAAGTGACAAGTTTTGATATCAGTAACTTATGTCTAGTTAAACCATTCCAACAGTTGAATTAAAACATGGGTAGAAGATAAAAATATCTTGATAATAATAACATAAATCTCAAATACAAATTTACCAAACCTATTTGATAGGGAACAAAGCATAGGCTAGCAATATAAACTAAATTAAGATTCATATAATTTATTTAATTATTTAAGTAATTATGAACCACTTTTTTAAAAAACATAAAAATAAACCACTTCTTTATAAAAACTTAATACTAACTGCTGCACCCGCTGAGTAGGGAGTAGGTTCACACGCACGACATGGGCAAATATTGTTAAGTATATGTATTCAATTGACTGTCAATGTTAAATTATATTCTTCTGTTATTATATACTTCCGAAGTTCTCCAGAATGTCTGGCGATACATTCCAGACTGATAACAAACGACGTATATTCTCTTCCATCGCAACGCAACGGGATGACAATTTTCAGTAGAAACCTTTGTGTATTTATAAACCACTGCAAGAAACTTAATCCAAACACTTCGGTGGGCACTGCTTTTCTTTACACAAGTCAAATCTCTCACAATACTACGTTGTTGTAAATTTACTTATTTCAGTATAACCGCCACGCTGCGCGCCGCCGTCACTGGACTCGATTATATACAGTGTTGCCATATGAACTCCAGATCTAGTTGCCAAATATTGAAGCTATAATATAGTGTTCAAGTAATTCAAAGCCAATATCTACGAGTTTTGGCTTAGGGTTATTGGGCTGTACATATATGTATACATAACTTTATTGTTACACCCTTCGAAAAATATAGTATATTTTATCGAAGGTTACACCACAAGAAGTGCAATATTACGTATGCATGAAATTACTGAACTAAAATTTCTAGCGTAGGAAATTAAACCTTTCTTAATAAGGAGCATTATTGCGTATGAAAATATAATACTTAAAAGGCTTTGCCTTGTAAGTAGTGTAATTGAATATTGTGAGTGTTTCTTATTGTTATGGGAATAGTTTGATTTCCTGTGGAGTTCAATTGAGCCGGTAAGACCCCCACAATACTTGCAAGTTGGTAGTCGCCATGAGTATTTTCTATGGCGTTGTATCGTAGCGTATACGTACAGGAAGGGCGCGGGCACCGATCTCTCGAATCAAGCTGTCGTTAATATACTTTTAAAGACTTGCAAGTATTTGGGGTCGGCACCTGGTTGGCGTACATGCAAGAAAAAACCAGCTTTTAAACATGTTCGCGTAAATACCCATTTCCCTAGCTAACGTCACGTTAGTACCTGCTATCAATTATTCTGTGCTAACGTTCCGCAATCAAATTTTGGACGTTCTAGAAAAGGGTCAGATCAAGAGTACCCAAAACCGACGCGCATGTATGAAAGGATTGGATTGTGAATGGAGTGAAAGAGGGGTGTCTGGATCGCAGAAAGTGAAAATCTATAGTCATTGCCTACCCCTTTGGGAAAGAGGCGTGATTATATGTATGCCTATGTATGTATATAACAACATTATTTGGTTGTGAAATATCAACACGAGCTGATAGGTATTATACGGGTTAATAATACGCAGTGAATAAAACGAATCCAATTCATAGTATACGTACTATATTAATTTATGTCCTGTTCGTGCTTTGATGTATGAATGAGAAAACATTTGCACAGGGCTATAATGTACAACCTTTATGTACAACAGCATATTAAAAATGTCAAAAGTTACAAAAAGAATAAATACATCCTTCCTAAATATTTTCACAGAATCTTACTTTCTATTGAAAATTAAAATAAGTTAACCGCAATGCACTTGTAATTTTTCCCACGAATCTCGTGGAATCTCAAATTTTATAGCAACACTGACCACTACTGGAATTATCGAGCCAACCAATCATCACTGTTCTCATTAGGCAAGATTCATGTTTCTTCCATCAAGAATCAAAAATCTTGATTTGATTAATTCGATAAATCTGATTCTTGAATGAAATAACTTTCTTATCGACTTTTGACCGGTATTTACCTACTTCTTAATGTTTCTTCCATCAAGAGTCAAAAATATTGACTTGAAAAATTCCATAAATCTGATTCTTGAATGAAACAACTTTCTAGCTGGCTTGTGACCGGTACCTACCTACTTCTAAAATCATCGCCTAAAAACCTAGATAGCAAATTAGATAATTAATAGTTCAAATAAGTAAATAAGAGCAAATATATTTATGCTAAGTAGTAGCAGTAGGTACACATTTCTAGGTTAGTACAGAATCCTAGTAATATTATAAACGCAAAAGTTTGTATGCATGGATGTTTGTTACTTTTTCATGCCTAAACGGCTAAATGGATTTGGATGAATTTTGGTTGGAAGATAGCTTATACCATGGATTAAAGCATAGGCTACTTCTTTATTATCACCATTTTCATAGTTTTTATCACCACGCGGATAAAACCGTGAGGCGCAGCTAGTACAAAATAATATAAAAAAAAGACAAAATAAATACTGTCTAGGACTGATATTGTTAACATTTTATATTTAGCAATTATATATGTATTATGTGTAGGTATTGTAATGTATGTATACTTATCTTTTAATAGTACCTAAGTAAGTACTTAAATATCTAATATTTTTATACAGTTACTACTTTTTATGGATTTTAATCCAACGTATCTATATTGTACTTAAGGTGGTACTATTATGTATACTGTGATTTATTAAGATACGTACTATTTTCAGATATGCTCCCCAACGACACTTGAAGATTTCTCAAAATAAAACGGAACTGATTTCATTCAAACATTTTTCAGTTATTTGAGTGTAACTTAAAATCTACTAAACCAATTTTGATCAAATTTTAATGGCAAATCTTCGAAAGTATACCCTATTAAACAAAAAGAATTTTGCGAATCCTATTACAAATGGATTTTATAAATGACGGAGTTATGCCCGAAGATACATAAAAATTAAAAATAAATACAGTAAATTTTAGTAGTGATTTATCGGTTTGTTACAGCCTGAAAGTTTGACATAATTATATAGACTAACTTGATATTGTCAAACTTTCAGGCTGTAACAAACCGATAAATCACTACTTACATAGTATAAAACAAAGTCACTTCCCGCTGTCTTTCTGTCCCTATGTATGCTTAGATCTTTAAAACTACGCAAGGGATTATGATGCGGTAATTTTACAAACAGGGAGTTTTAGATGTATACATTCATAATATAATAAACACTGAAATTTTAGATATTTTTAATTGTGGTGACGTAAATAAACACATTTTTTGCGCTTATATTGCAAACGCTGGCTGAACCTTACGAGATAGATCAAAATAATGTACTACAGTAACACCTTAAAAAGGGCTACAAAAGAGTTCGCAATGGTATATGTCTATCTCTTAAGAATAACCCACAATTACCATTTTTTTATCCTTTACTTTTTAAAATAAATAATAGCTAATTTCGAAGCGATTTTAAGCAATACAGCATATTTATCCTTATCCAATTAATACCTTAAATACATTGAAGTGAATTTAATATACTAAGATCAATATGGCTATATACTGCATGTTATTTAATTGAATATTTTCGAAGATGTTACAGATTATATAGCCCCAGGTAACGGCCTGCTTTACCCAAATTAACGCAAAGTTTGGTTCTTTTTACCAAAGTGACTTGGTCCGGTTTTGTCTGTACTATTCATTTTTATTTTGGGAGGGTATTTTTTATTGCAATTGCAGTATTGTACCCAACTGCAAGTACCTAAGAGTTTCTATATTATTTCAAAATTCTTTTCCCATAAGTACCTAAGCCATTCCTTTCTCATACCAAATAATTTTTTTAATGTTTATCAGTCTTGGTCTGATCCTGCCTGTAGGTGCTATTTTGTTACATTGCGCCCATTTATTATTTGTAACTTTTTAGCAGTTTCTTTTTTTTATAAAAATACAAATTATAACATGCCTCATGCATCAATATTCTTAGACAATATTCTAAGAATATTGGAAAAACGCTGACAACCTCTTAAAGGAAAAAAAAACTTTTGTTCTACAGACGCCAAGCATCATAGCAAACAAGTTTAATTCTATGACTTTTCTCGCCTGCTTGCCGCCGCTGCCGCCAGGTGAAACGCGACGAAGTCGCGTAGATACTTACTTACGTTGTAATTAGTGCCTGTCGGAAACTACCTAGCTATTCACTCTGATATTAAAGACTTGACTGGAACGACCTAGAATGGAATGATGGATTCCAATCTGGGCCACTGCCATAACTGTAGTTCACTATAGTTCTGATTCTTGGTCGAAACAATCAGCATTTTGTATCAAGTAATAAATGTTATGCTTTAATAAATCCTTAATTCTTCACACCATGTTTCACTGACTGTTGATCGAAAAATATACGAATTAATACCAAGGAATTTAAAGTTTAGCCATAATAAACTTTATTCTTTACTGCATGTTTATCTGATTCTTGGTCGAAATAAATACCATTTTATACCAATTACTTAGATTTTGCCGTAAAGAAAATCCTCATACCTCACTGGAGTCTGATTCTTTTCCGAAGTAATAATTATTTTATGACAAGTAACATATGTTTTGCATTAATAAATTATTAATTATATTTACTGCACGTATAATTGAGTCTTGAACGAACTATTTTAGTATTTAGTATCAAGTAACATATTTCTTGCCGCAATAAAATCTTAATTCTTCACTGTACGTTTAACTGATTCTTGGTCGAAACAATGGCTATTTTATACCAAGTAACGTGTATTTTGCCATAAAATTGTCCTAGGCCTTTAGTGTATGATTCACAGAATCTTGTGCCAAAATATTTATGTTTTATATCAAGTGGCATGTCTTTTGCTACAATATTTTTTAATTCTTCATTGGAAATAAAAACTAAGTATCTAGCCAAATATGTATCTTTTTCGACACAAGAGTTAATTCTCAAGTCAAAACTTCGAAGCTAAGAAAGTGTCGTTTTTAATATAAGAAACCAGTATGTTTTTATTCAAGATATACATTTTGAAATAAGTAATAAAATTCTTATATCAAGACATAAAATCTTGAAATTGTAGAATGTTTAATATTTGAAACGTTATTGAGATTATCTTACACCAATATATTTATATCTGTGATTAAGAAATATCAGTTGAAACATATTTGATTCTTGGCTCAAAAAAGTCTTTTTATCTGTGTTGTTTTGCAAAGTGTGCACTAACATTATTATATGAGAGATCCATAGAGATATAAAAATAACTTTCTCTTTTCTGTGGAGAGATCTAATGTGGATGGTGTAAGGCCACTACTTATTGGATGAGCTAATCATATAAGAAGGAGCACAAATAAATGCATTTAATTATTAACATGTATCAATTTTAAAAAGCTGCGGATTGTTGTATTACTTTGTACTAAGCTAGCTGACGCTTGTGCCATGGCGGTGTACTATCTGATAGTAATCACCTTACAACCATTCTGTTCCCCTTATTTTGACTTTTAACATTAACTAATTCTAGCATTTTATTTTTCAATCACATTCTTCCCAAACAAATTCGGAAAAAAGATAGCTGTTATGTATGGCTATACATTCTACTGCAACGCTCACTCCAAGAGTACCAGCTCCTGGCAGTGCACCAACACAGGGAAGTGCAGAGCGCGGTTCATACAATCCATTATCGACTCCTCTATCATTCGGGCTAAAACAGATCACAACCACGCACCGCCTTTATTTAGAATTGTTAATGGAATATACTGTAAAATTTAGTAAAATATTAAACCGAATATTGCGGTTATTATTAATAACGTTGTGTTGTTCGCTAGATAGTGATCACAATTTTGTTATTAGGAATCTTGCAGCCGCACAAATACTTATTATTTTGCTACGAATTTATTCGTAGTTATTTTGACAATTCTGGATTGTTTCCCTCCAAGATATAATACTTATTCAGAAGTTATTAGTAGTGTAAATCAATTGACGCAAAATTTCAGAATCAGTAAAGCGCAAATAACGATTAGTTTTTAAGACTAAAGGTTCGTTTAGAATAAATGTAATTTTTGTTTAAGCTTAACAATCGATTTCAACGAATGTTATCTATTATGACGATATTCATGATATGTCCCAACCAGAAATTTTACTTAATAATTAAATTTTACATCTTAAAAACTCTTCAACTACATTTTTGTCATTCATTACAGTGACATTTGTATCAAGGCATGGGTCTAACAAACAAATTGGAATTATAAATGGATACACATTCTACCAGCATCGACTATCACCTAACACACAGATCTGGAGGTGCAGGTTTGGTAGCCATTGCAAGGCGCGGTTCATACTCAGCCACAGTGGTGTTATATTAAAAGGCTATGATATAGAACATATTCATGCGCCTCCAAAGTATAAAATCTTGAACGGCATGTACAATAAGCTGTGATTTAATTATAATTGCTATCTTCTTATATTTTGAACACTCAACAATAAAATAGATTTATTTTCTGAGATATTTTTTTTAATTTTCCATAGAACCCAGGAAGCCAAGAAGACCAACTGGTCTTGAGGAATTTGAAATTGTTTTAAAGATTGTCAAAGTCGTTGATTGACGACTTTCCAGGAAAAAGGAAAACTAACTGACACTTTAAGTAGAAAGATCCAATATAATAATATGGGTATACCTACTCCATCCACTCGCAGGTGAGTGTTAGTTAAATGGTCATTCTAAATTATTTCTTAATTAAAAACAGGCCCTAATAGATTTCAAGTAAAAGACAGTCACTACCAAGGAGAATTTCAGCAGCCAATCCTACCATTTGATTTAAATAACAAAGTAGTAGAAGAAATCGACATTAATTTTAATGACGAGGACATGCTTGTAATCCATCGGTACTAACCAGTAGACTAGTATATCCGCACACAGTTAAAATAATTGATATTGGAGATTATTGTTTCAAATACATTTTGCGTCTCTAAAACCTTCTCTCATATTTATATTAAAAAATATCAGTTGGTAATGCTCACAAGAGCCTGTAACTTGAACGATTTTCTACGAACTTAAGACGAAAAAAACATCATAATTGTTAAAGTAAGCTTATTAAAATAAGTCATTTGAAACCGAACCAAGCCGCAGTGCATTTCAATAGTATTCAGTCAAAATGTCGAATTATTGGCACTGAAGTTGTAATGCATCACCTATGAAGCTTGGGGCCCAGCTCAAAACCTAGATATTTGTGTGATGAATAAAATATCTAATATCAAACCTTTGGCTTTTGTAGTGTGTTCATTGTTTATTTGTCTTCCATTTCCGGGACATGAATATATATACCTAACATCTTCGGAATCAGACTTCTTCTTCTTTATTAGAAGGTATTATATTATATAAACGTTCATTATTTAGAAAACTTTAGAAGCATATTCATTTCGTTATGACCACATTCTCACTAAAATTAACTTAATTTTTCAGGTGCAATGTTTACAATATCTCTTTATGGCAACCCGATGATCATTATCCAGGGGTTCGGCTTCAGTAAACGTCGGACGGCGGGAGGTAAAACTCGGTGGAGATGCACACGGAACGTTGGGTGTCTAGCGTACCTCTATACCATAGATAATAATATTATTAAATTTCATAATGAACATAATCACTAAGTGTTGGCTACACTTTAACCACGTTGAGAAAAATCCTTCCGACTTGAGTACTGTTTGCAGCAGGTTTGTGATTCAACCGAACACTACTAAATGATACATGAAGCTTATTCCTTTTGAGTAAACTCATGTACATACCCTTAAATTTTCATGATAACAATATTAACTAAACCTTCAATACTAACAAGAATATGTAGCTTGTACATTTTTCTTATAAAGTATGGTTACATCTGATAATAACTTAATTCTAACTTTAATTAATTACTACCTATAAATAATGTATAATAATAACCAGAGCGTGAGCTGTATCGTGAGATTCAATCTCTTTAATTAAATAAATTATTTGATTAAGTATATTATGCATGTGTATTATTATATATATCTCATAATATAATAATATTTGATTCGTAGTTTTTACGAATGAACATAGTCAGGTTTTACATATCAGATTAGAAACGTACCACACTAATTTCTTGATAATACTACAGGCTTTATGTTTAACAAGATTTTATGTTTGTGTAAATACTCTAGCCTAAAGTAATTAAGAAAAACATCTAGAATCCTGCAAAGAATCAAAATATGATCTCAAGTTACGTATGTATGTTGTGTGTACCTGATAATGACAATGTGTAAGTAGTTAAGAATTAAAATAATAGTGTGAAGTAATAGGGAGAGAATGGATTCCGATTTCTGAGATATTAAGTAATTTTGAATACCTACAGGAATGATGGCAATTTTTTTTGCTTCATTTTCGAGTTATATCTGTTTTGTGTACTTTTTATAATAAACATAATATTATAAAAGAAAGAACATTATGGCGTGCTAAGCGAAAATCACACGTACACATTTTTAGATCTGTTATTATATTTAGAAATATTGAAGAGTAGCGACATCATTACGAGATTTAAGTGTTTGAAATGTTTCAAGAAGATGAATTGTAGTGGTATGGACGAACCGTCTCCTATAACTGTTTAAATAATACGTACATTATTACTCGATAGCCCACGGTTACCTAAAAGGCACCCAGTGCGAAAAGCCGAGAAGAAAAATTTGTAAAGGTGATATTGATTTTATGCATTTGTGTTTTCAAAAGCATAACCGTCTTACCACAAAAATATCCTAAGACATGGTTTCAACGCCTGTTCAGCTAGACAGTTATATAGCACTTAAACGCGTTTTAATTTTTTTTACCACAAAACCATGTTTAACACGTGTTTGCCTAAACACTGCCTAACTCGGTGCGAATAAGCACGAGGACCACCTAATGTTAAAAGTTCCTTGTGCATGTAATGTATTATTTCATATGTTTATAACTTTGCCCGAGGTAAATATTCAAAACTCTATCCAAAGGGAGCACGGCGCGGTCCAGTGTCCAATAACCCTGTATATGATAACATAAACAATACCAGCTGAAGAAAAAGGTCATGCAGCACCGTTTCAATCAAAAAAAGTTGGTGATGTGTCAATGGTTTATTAACATAATAATTTCCACATAGGCAATTTTTCAGTTCAAATTTGAACCCTTGCCATAGCGCCAATATAGATAGGTACTGCAGAGCCCATCGTATCGGCTGTTTTCTGAGTTCTAGCTCAACGGATCCCAGAGATGGCGTTAGGAGTATCGAAAGAGTGTAGGTAGAATATTATAGAAATTAACTACCAGTTTTTGCTGTAATAATCTACCTACAAAAGCCATACTCATGGCTCGCTACAAATGTTCATCGATTTGAGGGTACGTTGTGGCGTCATCATCCTACTCGCTGCTTAAAATCTTCAACTTACATCGCCGCTGCGTGTTAATTCTATTATTTTCACAGAATAGTTAAGTACACAAGAAATAATATTTGCCTTAAACACAATATGTATGGACGTCCTAGTGCAGTGATTGTAACATATCTTTGGCAAGACTTTTGTCAGATTATTGTGGAATTGTGTGTCGCCGTTCTGTTGGCATACAGGCTGCCCGGACCAGAGTCTGTTGTAAATCCCAACTACAACGATTTGTAGGCATACCGAGGACTGCATTAGGTGCGTGGGCTGTTTACTTCTGCTTTGTATTGTTGTTTTCAGGGAGGTCCATCGATTTGTTTTAAAATTTAGCAATAACTTTCAACTTGGTAGTTAAATTTAAAGAGTTAAAAAGCACAAGTAAAGTTATTTGTTACAACTCTGAATTGGCGATCAATACCATCATGTAATCGATTTTCTGATGGTACTGGTCACAAAGAATCATGAGACACGAATGCTCGCTGGACTACATACCACTATCAAGTAGAAAATCTGTCGCCAGGTGTGTTGTGCTAGATATCCTTGAGAGCCAGTAAAATAATAATGCATTCATAGGCACATGAGACTTAACACTATATGTCTCAGGGAGATGGGCAAATTTCGTCACAAGTGACCAACTGCATGTGTTATAGTTAGAAGTTACCGCTTAACATCAGGTGGGTGTCGTGAGCGAGAGTTGCGTCACAATCCCAAAAAAACTGGCCGACAGGTTTAATTTCGATATATTTTTTTGCCGGCTATATGGCCTTTGTTTAACAAAATACTATGAACTATATACAACACTACAGCTACTACAATAATAGCATTAAGACAACCTGAAAGTCATACCAGACCCACAGAAAATCCAAATGCTCCAGCCTACTACCGGTTGGCAGCGGCCCAGCCTTTCGTTATATAGCTTGAACATTAATTACAAATCTAATCTGATGATTGCAGTGCACTTTGTGAGGCAGAAGAATGGAAAAGAACGCGCGATATGGAACGATTATACATATTATTGCGGGAGGAAAACTAAGAGTACAAAACTGTGGCAGTGTACTTTGTACCCAAAGTGCAGAGCACGGTTCACTTTGAACCTCAAAGGAGAAGTTATTAGAGCGATAATGGATCACACTCATGCAGCCTCTAAATATAGAATTATAGATAGTGTGTAGATTAAATTATAACTTAACGATAAAGTGATCATTATTTCTTATTACCTAGTTATATTGAAAGAAGATCAAAATAAATTGAACATAATAATATTTATTACTGCTCGGGTGGCGTGTGTGTAAAAATGCGGTTTGAAATCTCTACGTTCTGAAACCAATGGATCGGACAAAGTGGACTCATCTGATCTATATTATGTTTGGTAATAGACTGGAACCGTGCCCGATAGACGGCATGAGGCGCGCCTCAGAGGGGTGTGTATTAGAACATCACGGCCCATCCCTGAGGGCAGTAAAACCGTAACGATTTTCCATATGTAATTAAAAAGTTCTGCTAAAATTTTTTGTGATCTATTACATTGTCTTTTAATAATATGATTACCAGTGCACCCTGCAACTTTGCTCGCGTGGATACTATTATACATGACATGACAATCCTATTTATTCCGATTTAATAAGTAAGTTTCAGAGGGTAGGGATTTGTGACACTGCTTAAGATATTTTTAATTGTAAACAGTTGTAAAGCCTTAAATAGTTATCTATTTTTGAGTTTCCTGGTTAAATATGTATTTCACTTTTTCAATATTTTAATAGTAAAATAGGAAAAGTACTAAATTTACTATATAGCAAATTATACTTCTCTATTTTAAATAAATACAGTTTAAGCAAATAAATTATCAGAACACGGTGTTTTTATTGATGACCTACACGAGCACGATTCTAATTGAAGGACATGCATAACGAACTAAATTCGTTTACAAAATAAGGAGCTCACACAATGTTACTTTGACGAGTAAAAGTAAACAACGTTGGATATGATTTGTTTATGCCGCAAAATTAACGTAGTCATATAGTTTCAAAACGATGAAAACGACTTTATCAAAAACTTTACCTTATCCCTCATTCCCAACATTGAATCGTTCTAAAGAGATGGAGCGACATCTAAAGCCAATACGATTTTACGTACAAACAATATCTATTTTTCGATTAGCTTTAAACTTAATAACGAATATACCCGCATAAAAACTTTTTTATTAATGTATAGCCAGCTAAACGAATAAGCTTACAAACTTGCACACACTAACCTCTTTACCTATTCTATTTTTCAGTGTTTTTGTTTTCAACCTGCAAAAGAAAGCCTTTAGCTTTGGTAAACGGATACCCATTCTTAAATTATTTCAAACACAAATCAAGTGGCTACTGGCGATGTCTAATGGTAAACAAAAAATGTACGGCGCGATTTATTATGTCGTCCGATGGACTTGTGACAAAGTCAAATTTAGAACACAACCATTATCCTCCTAGTTGTAAAATTATAAACGGGGTTTATTATAAACTTTAAAATACTAGAATATGGTGACTTAAAAAAAACTTAGTATTGGTTTAAGTGTTCTGTCCCTATATTTTAACTCTTAAACATATATAATAGTCCCTATTATATATGTTTAAGAGTTATCATCATATATCAGTTAAATGTTAAAGATACATAATGGTATTATATATTTTATTTATTTTTATTATTTATTTAAATATATCATTTTCTTATTTAAATAGAAAAAATATATATCTGAAAAATTATTGAGAATTAATTTAAAACAGTCTGTGTTGACTAAAACGAAAACTTGAAAGCTATATGTAAAGTGCAAATGTACACCAGCTTAATGGTCTTCAATAAAATAATGTAAATTATGAATTAAAAAAAAAAAAAAACATACACCGTAGAAAAGTTAAAGAAAAACTGCTACTTTAAATTATGGTTTAGATTTTGAAATAAAATCAGGTATCCTATCAAGATCAAATAAAAATATAATCTCCCTAGACATTACATTTCAATCAATCAAGTAGCATAAGAGAGACGTTTGTAAGGTATTAAAACATTTTATGAACTGCTTTCAGAGCCAATTTTCAAGGTGAAAAAAAAGGTTACCCAGTGATCCTGTACAAAGGACACCAGTTCAACAAGCACAGCAACAGCAAAGGTGCAAGAGGGTACTTTTTGTGCGCCAAGTCGCATAGAGGATGCAAAGCTCAAATTCGAACTTACGAGGACGTCATTATTACAATGAAAACTGAACATAACCATATGGAATGACCCGTAAATTAACGCTAAAACATAAGCTGTAATATATATAATGATTGTACCTATATAATATTCAGATTAGTGAACTTTAACTACGGGTGTCAAAATGTAGGTACAGTTCAAAAATGTGGGAGCTGATTCAGTTTTTAACCGACTTCAAAAAAATGATACTACATTAATTTGTGTGTAAGTGACCTCTTTACAGTTTGTACCGATTTTTATGATTTTTTCACATCCAAAAACTTATATTGTAATGCTTGTCATGTGGCCCCATTTAAATTTGAGTGAGATCTGACGAGTCATATGTTGAGTTATCTAGGGATAACAATAATGCGTTTTTTATTTTTGAAGTCTTTCAATTTTTTTGGTTTTGTTTATACTGTTGGTGTCATAATCAAAGAAAAAGCTCACTCTTGCTCGTCAAAGGATTTTTCTCGTAAATTTGTATTTTTTTTATATAAATGTTATTATAATTTAGACATTTCTCTTTAATGCGCGATAATTGGATAATTTTAATATTTTTTTTCCTTGAATGGTGCAGTGGATTAATAACTTGGAAATAGGGTAGTCTGTTTCAAAATGTTCAATCCCCTCTACCATTGTTCAAATTGTATTTTTAAATGTTCAGAGTAGAGTTCACGCAGCGCTTTCCATAGAAACGTAGTTTCGTTATATTTAAAATAAAAAGTGTTCAAACTCGGTGACAATTTGTACGCATCTGGCTGAGCCTAATAATATCTAAAAGAACTAATAATATCTATGCTTCTGTTTTGTCAGTTTTTCGATTTATTATTTCTCATATCTTTTATATTTAATACCCTATATACCTACATTTCAAAATAACAATTCCCATACAAAATGATTTTCAAATTACTTTTGAAATTTACGGAAATCTGGCACACCAGAATCAGGCTCAAGGATATTCATGCAAAGTTTGAACGACTTTGAACTCTTAGTATATAAAATATGACGAAACTATTTTTGTGTGCAAAGCGCTCCGTGAGCTATTAATAATACCGCAATAATTGTGTAGGTATTGGTATGACAAACATTTGCAATAAATATTAGCTATAGAACTAAAAGTTTCACTATTTACGTTCACAGCGGTACTTCATGTTTTATTTCGTTAGTTATTGTTTTCTCAAATCATTAGTTAATACTCGTAGCAGGTAGGATTTCTTTACATAATTTGTATCTATGTAAGTATTGCTGTAGAAATTATAATTTTAAATAGGTACAATATTTATGGACGAAACTGTTTCATTATATACAACGTAAACCTCTAGATTGCGTATAGAATTCTTATAGTCGTGAAAATATAATTCAGCTTTTATAAATTATCTTGCCTATTTCATAAGAGATATTTGGGTGAGTTATTGAAGTAGCCAAACTTTGAAGTAAGATAAATTAGTATCTAATGAGTGCCCAAAGTTTCTTATTCCATTTGTGTTTTTCAGAGTCTTCAACATTTCAAAATATTTACACAAGCACAACGAGAGATGTTCAAATTTTCAAGTCTCAAAAAGGAAGAGATATGATGACACGTAACGGCTACCAATACACCCAAAGGTATACGTACCAAGATGGTTCTAGCGGTTGGCGATGTATAAACAGGACTTGTCCAGGAAGCCTGACTTATCGCAATGGTGTAATAATAAAAGAAAAAGCTCATTCTTGCTCATCAAATGATATTGTAAAAGCAGAAATAAAAAGACAGTTAGCGATTTGCAAAGAACGAGTGATCAATGAATGCTCACCTTTGAATATAATTTACAATGAGTTTCTTGAATCTTTACAACTAAAAGGAATGTCATATGTGAATGCGGCGCCGAGTTTTAAAAGCGTCAGAAGTTCGTGGTATAGACACAGAAGTAAGCCTGAAGTTAAAGAAAAAATATTTGGAAGTTCTTAAATGAATCTTGTTGATTCTAAATGCTCGCAAGGGTACAGATAATTTAGTTAAAATAGTTATGGTTTTAGTAGCTGTGATTCCTTGTTTGTAGTATGTCGTTAATTATATTAGATAAAAGCATACCACAGCGAAAAAAAATTTTCGATCCCACTAACCCAACGATTATTGTAAATACGAAAAGTTGTTTACGTTTTTGATAATTTGATACTCGATTACCTTCTAAACTTTTATGTACAAACCTACAAAGATTTATGATGTACTGACTACGAATAATAATAGGTATGTATACTGATTTACGAAGGAGGTACCGAGAATGCGCAACATTACCGAAGTCCACATTGGCAAAACCACGGGCGGAAGCAAATTAATATATAAATTTATTTGAAAGCCACTGTTGCCGGTCCATGGCCTGAATATAATGAAAAGGCTTGTTCCTGCAGCACCAGAACTGCCGTAAGAGTCAACAGTGAGTCAGGTGGTCACCTTATATGACTGGCTTTGCTCGTTTAATCCTAGAGCCTTTCGCTTCCTCAGGTTTCAATTAAACTACTCGCACCAAATAAAAACATTGCAGCCTTGCATAATGAATAAATATTAAACTTTGATTTTTTTTTTAAATCAATAGCGACGATTTTATTTTTGACTTTTATCTTCATGATTATTATGAATAGTATTTTCATTCAAAATTAATTGAAAATAGAAACTTCAACACATAAAGTATCGTTTCGAATATTTAGTTAGCGGCATGCGTAAAAAACAACGTAATATTTCAGAAAATAGACGATTAATTGTAAACATAGATTTACACAAACTACAGAGCTAAATATCATTTACGTATAATTTCACAGGAAATAATATAATTTCAATGGACTGCGAACGCTGTCGGCACAGGATAGTTAAACGACATGGTACGGCTAGAAGAACAAGGCGCACATCCAGGGAATGTTACAAAGAAAATAGAGTCTCAATGGGATATGGTTACGCTAAGAATAAAACAATAAAAGTAACGACTTATTGCCACGACTGTCTTGGAAATCCAAACCTTTGTCTAAATTGTTTCAATAAATTGCATTGTTAACTATAATGTCGTTTGAATCGAACATTCTTATAATTTGCAGCAATTGACCTCACTTGAATACTAACATTTTATAATCCATAAAACCATTGCACTTATAAAGATCTGGAGTAACATGTACATGGAAATGTCAAATACAAATGGCGACGACGTCTCCTGATTGAGTCGCATTACTGTGCTTATGTGAGTATACTGCATGCTTGTCTTCCTGTCTTTGTCATTCAAATTTACGTGTTCTTATTTAAGTCGATGACGACGTTCGTAACACTTTCAGGGGCTATTTTATTCTTCCTACTCCGTTTTCTGTTTTTTTATGATATTCGTGTGTGCTTTACACTTGAATATAAAAGACTAACCGGAAAAACAGTCACGTTAGAGATCGAATACGGCGACTCGGGTTACAATACAAGCATATGAGATGCTCATAATCAGGGCGAGCAGCGTTTGCGAGTTATGATCAGGCACGTCGACTTATCTGATCGCGAAGGTGAGTGTTTTGCCGGTTAATTAATAACATTTATCTCTATTGTTTAAATAAATAGACTGTTGTGATTTTCTTGTGCGTATAAAGCATTCTTATTATTTTAGTTTTGTTATTTATAGCTGATAGCTAAGTATCATCTGATGTTAAGTGATGATGTGGTCGAAGATGTTGCTGACTTACTAGCTCTCAAGGACAGCTGCCTACACGGTAAGATATTTAGCGATAGATTTTCTACTTGAGGGTGGTAGCTAGCCAGATGGCCAGTCGCAAAATGCCCTACCCTCGTGCTATAACGCCTGAATCGCAAGACAACAACCAAGACCGACGACTTAACGTGCGCTCTAAAGCGCGGGAGCGCTCAGTCTCAGTCACAGCCACTAGTGGTCACCCATCCAAGTCATGACCGCAGCGGACGTCGCTTTACGTATTTGATCGGTTCAGAACGACTAAGTAAGCTACGCTTCTAAATGGTATGGGTCAATTTAAGTCACACACAAATGATATCGAAAAACAGACCTACGACGTAAATTTTTAGGGAATATTTTCTCGCTTAAGCGAAAATATCCTAGCTGTATATTGATTGATCTGTAATTGCAGTGTTTAAACAGATCAACATGTTTTCGACTTAATTTTAGTTTTTTTTTCTCGTCATTCGTCATTTAACAGGGAATATTTAGAACGGCAGTACAGTTTATATTATTAAGCCCATGACTGTTTTGTATTAAATAATAATTATATTATTCCCTTTAAAAACATATGGCAATGTTTGGTAAGTCTCGTCACGGCAAGCCGGTATTGTTGTTGGGACCTCATCGATACAATATGCGCCAAAGCAGCACGTCTAAAACAAGATGGGTGTGCGCAAGGGTCAGTCGTGGATGTCGAGCCACCGCCATAACAGTTGAAGATAATATTTTAACTTTAAAAAATAATCACAACCACTCGTGAGGAATACTGATGAAGTATAATCTAAAAATTTCGGAAAATTAAAAGGAATATTAAAATTGTGTTCGATGTAAAAATAATTTTACTTGTTGAATTCAAACCCGTGAAGCTACAAATTTTCGGTTCTGTCGCTATATCACTAAGCCTATAGTCGCCGTCATCGAAATTGGTTTCGAAAGCCAGTCGTAATCTGGCCTACCAAACATCAAACAGATGCGCTGTTTGGCGCCCTCATCACGTAATATAGACGTTAATAACAGATGGGCATAATATTGTTATGGGGTTACTTGCGGCTACTTTAGCGTTTGTGGTAAAGCAACAGAGCTGGAGACCTGTAGTCAGAGGTTCGAATCTCGCTAGTAACCATTTTTTTCCATCTATCAGATTTTTTTTTTTTTTTAGGGAGGACATAGATGCTGGCTACCGCCTGTGCGGTCGTCCAGCTCCACCGGGTTTTGGGCGAGGGCCTGGCCCTACAATAGCCCGGGAGGGAGAAGTGCCGAAGGCACTTCTCCCGAGACGGGCGTAGAAGGCGAAAAGCGCTTTCTACCTCCGTCTCCTGCGGACGCCGAAAACGTACCGCTATTATAGGAGGGGTTGACAGCGAGCTCAAGGGCACCACTGTGGTTCGGACCTCGGCTTGTCTCGCTGCCGAGAGACATGGGGGGGATCGGAGCAAAATGCCTCTGTGCAACTGCAGTGTTGCACAATTGGGCCCTACTGAATAATACTCTTTGACTATTTGGAGAGCAATTTATCGTGACCTTGTTTTTGCCTCGAGCTCGCCGGCGAGCTCGGTGTTTGATTGTGTGACCTCTAATTACCTCACACCTGGGGATTTTACCTCGACGACTTGCGGATAACGCTAAAGCTGCCAATGTAATGACTGCGTTGGGGTCATCCGGGTCGTCTAATACCTGCCGTGGTCGGCGACGGGGGGGTTTGAAAAATGGGATAGAAGAGGCGGTCGAGTAGTTCGATGCCTGGACAACCAAAGGGTTCGAGTGGTGGGGCGCTCGATCAAAGTATCGGCGGGCGCAGTCCTTATTGAATTGCGCTAAAGAGGGAAGGTTTAGGTCGCAATGCAACTCGGTGTTCCGGATATACCACGGAGCGCCGGTTGCACTACGAAGAAAACGGTTTTGAATGACTTGAAGCTTATGGAGATGGGCCTCACTAGCATGACTAAACACTACTGATGCGTAAGTCATGATGGGGCGGATGCAGGCAGTGTAAAGTGTCTTCTTATTTCTAAGAGACATTTTACTCTCTTTGCGAATCAGGGGACCAAGGCGACCCATTACAAAGGCCGCTCTGTTACGGACGGTTGTTATATGATCGCTAAAGGTGAGATTCCGATCAAGGGTGACTCCGAGATATTTTGTTTTACTAACCCAGGGGATGGGTTGGTCGAACAAAGTTAAAGGTTGCGGGTAACGGGGGCGGCCCTTCTCAGTAAAGTACATAGCTGCACTTTTAACTGGGTTGACCGCGATGCGCCATTTACGGAACCAGTCACCGATCTCGGTGATGGCCCGTTGGAGGGCGGGAATGGACTTTCTACTGATATGCCACCCAGTGGTATAAATAGCGGTATCATCCGCGTATTGGGCTAATAGGACGTTAGGCTGAGAGCGTGGGATGTCGCTGGTATACAGCGCGAATAGAATGGGTGATAGCACGGAGCCCTGAGGGACTCCGGCTCTGACTGGGTGGGGGGAGGAGAGGGTGCCTTCCACGCGATAGCGAAAGCTTCTGGCTTTAAGGAAGTCTTGTAGGATGAGCACAAGACGTTCTGGCACGCCAAATTGGTATAGCTTGTAAATCAAGCCATTGTGCCAGACTTTGTCAAAAGCTTTCGCTACGTCGAGGAAGACTGCTAGCGTTGTCTGGGGTTTGGGGTACTTGTTAAAGCCCTCAATGATGTGCTCCGTGAGGCGGTGCACCTGTTGGACGCATGAGTGTCCGGGCCTGAAGCCAAACTGCTCATCTGGGATAAGGTGGTGTTCCTTAGCATGGGACTGGAGACGGTTTGCAAGTAACCGCTCGTAAAGTTTGCCTAAGGCACTGAGGAGGCTGATGGGGCGGTAACTGGTGGGGTCAGATGAGCTTTTGCCTGGTTTGTGAATGCCAATGACATTTGCACATTTCCAGGTGTCTGGGAATAAGCAGTGGCTCATAGCAGCATTGAAGATGCTGACTAGGAGATGGATGAGAGGAGGAGAGAGGGTTTTAAGAACCCTGTTGGAGATGCCATCGGCACCGGGGGATTTGCGCGGTCGGAGGGCCTTGATCAGTCTCGCCACCTCAGCGTAAGTCGCTAAGGTGATTGGTGGGAGTTCAGAGGTGACCACAGAGCTTTTACGTTCGACTTCAGCATCCACCGAATCGAGGTGAGCTTGGTCAACGTGATCTACGTTAGGGGAACACTGAGCCTCTAGGCTATCAGCTAGGCACTCAGCTTTGTCTTCGTCAAAGAACGCTGGGACTAGTGGGACTGGTCTGTATAAGGGAGGCATGTCGTTGTAGTTACTTCCTTTCATACCTCGCGCCAAGTCCCAATAAGCCTGGTGGCTTGGCACGAGGTTTGAAAGTTTGTCACCCCATTGTTGATCACGCAACTCAGACATGCGACTTTGAACCATGCGTTCAAAGTGGCGTTTCTTAGTTTTGTTCTCTTTACTGGGGTAAGAGTCGTAATGTCGGGTCACTGCTTTACTTTCCGTCACTAATCGTCTCACATCCGCTGGAATGACAAGGCGCCGGTCGTCCGGCACCATGACCTCCTTTGCGGATGCACCTACTACGGTGGAGAGGTGATTAGTGAACGAATCGATCGCAAGGGTTACGTCATCTTTAGTCAGGATGTCGTCAGGGATCTTGTCAAGGTCCGGTGAACTGATAGCTTTTAGGGCAACGCCTAATTGCTTCCAGTTCACTATCGTCTTAGTGGGGCGGGGGAGGTCTGTTGTTGGGTCGGGACCTAGTCGCAGTATAATGGGTCGGTGGTCAGAGTGAAGCTCGTGAACCACTTCTATGGAGCGTAACTGGAGTGTTACGCCTCTGAGTAGTGCCATGTCAAGCAAGTCAGGTCGAAAGTCTTCCGTATGAGGGTAGTGAGTGGGCTCAGTGGGCGCAATTATGTCAAAATTAAGTTCTGCGACTAGTTTTTCAAGTGCAATGCCTCTGGGATTGTTGACGTTACAATTCCATAGGATGTGCTTACTATTGAAGTCGCCAATCAGAAGGACGGCGCTTCCTAATGAGAACAATGCTTCTAATTCAGCTCGGACGATCGGCTTTTGACAAGCTTGGTAACAGGACGCTATGACTATAGGTTGATGACCAGTCATAGCTAGGAGGCAACAAGATGCTTCCATATTAACAAGAGTCGGGGTAGGTCCATCTATCAGAATTTTATGATTTCGTTATATAGCTGTTTTCATAGTAACAAATAGTTTAAAAATATGACGAGACCTAAAAAATACAAAAATATATTTAGTGACAAAAAGGAAAACCAGGTAGCTAGTTTTCCTGTTTAGTGGACATGACGTCATAAATGGTTTGGCTACGTGGCGTTTTTGTGCCTGAATCCATTCATTTTATGAAAGTATTAAGAAAATATAAGACGTTTTTGCACTTTTTCTTCGTTTTACTCTTCCTACCCTCAGACTTCTTTTTGACGGCGAATTCTACCGAGTTAAACAATATCAACTTTATTCCATTAAACGCGCAACAAAACAATTTTAATGTACGATATACCGAGGTCAAAAATTAATAATTACAATAAAATGTATTACTTGTTAGGAGTTATTAACATTGAGTTTTAATTAGTTGTCATTGCGTGATACCCCGAAAAAAGCTTTATTTATGCACATTGAACAATAATTTTGCCTTACAAATTTTAACAGGAATTTTTAAAATTGTTTTTGTTTTAGAACGCGCAATGTTTTCATTGACTCGGAATGGAGGGCAGATGATCATACATGGCAACTATAAATTTCACCAGTATCGAGCGTGTGGCTTCGGTTCCAAGAAGACGTGGCGATGCTCTCAGTGGAGATTTGGATACTGCAGGTGCTCGATTGTCACCGTGAATGACACCATTGTAAAAATTACAAATGGTCACAACCATTAAAATGAAGATTAATTTAAGTAAAAATTCACAAGCAATGGAGTGCTCGAATAGTAGGTAATGTTTGAATTGAAATGCAGAAGGTAAATTCGAATCTGATCAAAATATAGAATGATCTCACTCAAGGGAAGAAGATAAATTTAGAAATGGACCGAGGCCCTTTGTATTTATAAATATAACATATTATCGGGTGTAACATTTTATGTGTATCATATTTTAAGAGCTAATTTGTGTAGTGTGAACAAAATATATGTAAAGAATTTAATTCAATTATATTTAATACTCACATGCCGTATACTTAAAGCTGTGTTCACTTTTTACTAATATGTGTGTTGTGTTAAAGATTATTACTTGTAATTTGTTATGTGTATCCATAAGCGAAAATCACATTAACGAATTTTTAGAGTACATTTATTTTCATCTCCATTTTACGCATCGGGTGCCTTAACCACTGAGTGCCGGGTACTGGTTAAAGCACCTCGTGCGTTAAATCATATCACATGGGTTCGATTCCCACCACAGAAGAGAAAAAAATGTTTGTAGCTAAAAATGTGTTAATGTGCTAAGCTTCGAACATTTTTAGCTGTATTTATTAAAAAACATGGAATAAAACATTTAAAAAAATAGGAAGCTTTACTATAATAGTACTATAAACAACTATCTTTCATTGTGTACAGCCTTCGTGTCTTTACCAAGTAGCAGGTCTCTTCAGCAATAATCCATCTTGGTGGGTACAACCACAGTAACAGATACCAAGTGAATACATCCTGGATGAATCTAATGTAATAAAAAATGTTACCACGTTTCTACTTTACATTTCAATTTTTAACACACAATGAATGTTTAGTTCAAGGATTTACATTTCGAAAACTTATTAGTGCTACTTTTTTATGCCTGAAAGGTTAGCCTTAGACCACTATCTCACCTGATGGTAAGTGATTATGTGGTCGAAGATGTTGTTCAGGCTAACCTAGAATTTCTGGCTCTCAAGGACAGCTGCCAGAACACACCATTGGGTTCTTGGCGACAGATTTTCAACTGAATTTGTTTTAGAAGAGTTCATATCTGAATGTAAATAATTCAATTATATGAGTAAATGATTTAATAATATTATTACATTTACTATACATAATGCTTTGATAGGTACTTACAATTTTACTTGTCCAATTTAAAATAAATATACATCCGGCATACACAAATGCAAATCATAATTTTAGTGAAATACCTGTAAAGTTTGAAAAAACATTATTTTATTTGTTCTTGTTAAATATACTTAAAATTAATTTATTATATTGTCTGATGACAAACATGTTAAAACATTATATATAATCAAATACATTGACTCTATTGTGTGTATACGTAGTATTCTTTATTATACATATGTACAATAAAATTTTGCATATTAAAATGTAATGTACTGTATCAGCCGGATCGTCCACTGCTGAACACAGCCTCTCACATTAAAGGGAGATTTATAGTAAACCCCATGTTTGGCAGGAGGCTTAGGGATCGCAGTTCTTCAGAGGGCGCGGCAGAGGGCCCACCTCCTGGCATTTTTCCTTTAGTCGCCTCTTAAGATTCCCATTCAGGGAGATTCGGGGAGAAGGTCGCGATTTTTGCCCGGGCAAGAATCATGCACCCGACGGGACAATTAACAGTTACAGCCAGTATAAATAAATATGTAATGTGTAGTATGCATAGCATAGAGAGTAGTAGAGATTACAAAACTAGAAACGTATACTGATTCACATACTACACATCACATATGCACACTCGTATATATAATTTTGTAAGATATATTTGACTTAATATATATTCGGTAATAGTTCTGGTATAGTATTTTTAATATATTTATTTTTGCGATAACGCATGCTCTGTGGATCATATTACAAAATTACTAGAGGTAAAATTATAGTCATGTGCGGAATTCAAACCCGCGCCATCCACCTTTATAGCCGGGGCATGCTTTGACCATTTAAGCTAACATGACATATGACTCTGACTGAAAATTTGGTATAGCTGCTTTGAAATTGTGTTATAGAAAATTGGTATTAACACTTCACGTTTATGATATTTGGGTTCTTAAAGAAACATATGTGTATATTTACTACTTTTACTTTATTTGTTCAAGGAGAACCTTTAAACTTCATAAAACTACAAACAGGCAGACATCTACTGGTGATTGGAGAGCACACATACAACGCCAATTCTTGCCATGAGGGCAGGCGGTTAACTTGGTACTGTTCTAAGAGGAAAAGCAAGAAGTGCAGCGCCAAAGTAACGACTTTCAAAGGAGATCTGATAAAAATGTCGGGCGAACATTCGCACTGATTGTTTTATCCAACGGTGTACTTATAAAGAGAATTGATTTAACATTTTAATTATTGTATTAATTTCAAGAAGTTGTTTATCATTCGTAATTTGCGTGGATAAGTACTTTGTATCCGCTAGCTGGAAAGGTTTTTGAAATTTGATCCTTCTAAAAGTTTCACAAAAATAAATTTACCTTAAATAGTACTAATTCAAAAGTTTTATTTGTAATTCTTACTACTCTTACTTAATTCTTACTAACATCCTCGCTCTGTAGTGAGGTGAAAAATTGTGTGTTGCACGTAGCAGCAAAATTATTATACGTCTCGTGCCTTTGAAACCTTCGGTACTCTTAAGATTTTATGTTTTGAACAACTCACTTTGTTCGTTGTTTAATATTAGAATCGTCGCTGCCTCAGGTTTCAATAAAAGTACTCGTGCCTAATGATATTTTTCCAGACTATTTTTGTTTTTTTTTATGCCATGATGTGGTCGAAGATGTTGTTCAGGCCAATCTAGAATTACTGACTCTCAAGGACAGCTGCCGGAACACACCGAACTTGCATAACAAATTACTGTTTTCTTTTGACTCCAGATATAATATATGAAATTATCTTTGCACTTAACTCGAAAGGAAAAAATATAGCAGTCGTAAATGGTTACAGCTTCACCCGTAATTATAAACAAATCAGACACACGACTCTGTGGTGATGCTCGTCGTACTGGAAATGCAGCGCGCGATTCTCGTCACTGACTAGAGGGCCTCAAATTATTACCAAGGCTTTTGTAGTTCACAATCACAAACCTTCAACTTTCAAAATTATAAATGGCATTTATTATACTACTCGTAGTAAGATGTAGTATACAACGTTTAAAAAATATTTTAACTATTATTTTAGAAACAATGTCTTTTTATTACCTATTCCGCAAGGCAAGAAAAACTTGCAATAATCAAGACATTGCAACTACGGTAATGTTATCTATACAGTATCGTAAGTCGGGTCTGTCGTTTAAATAATTACCTACAGCCGCGCTGTAAGGTAAACATGCGATAGGGCTACCCGCCTCCAACATTTTAATAAAATTTGTCTACTGTGTGTTTCCATTTAATTTTGTGATTGTAAATATACTTTTATTTTATATAAAGAAATAAAATTCTTTGTGAATGAACAGGAAGTGTTCACTAAAAATGCGTGTTGTTTTTTGACTAATTTTTTAATTAAATCTACCTTCTGGTAGATTTAATTAAAAAATCAGTCTTAAAAATTTGGGACCGAAAAATATTTGTAAGACGTACGAAACGCTTTATTATTGAATTTTAAAGTATAAAAAATGCGCATTCTAATATTATAACTACCTATTTCAGTCGTGTCAATCACTGTCCTATACTCTATTCACTTTTTTTTTTATTAATCGAGGCATTTTTTTCGGGGATTAAAGGAAATACTTGTCCATTAAAAGACACACATTATGTACCGTCAACTATGTAGACTATAAAATAATTTTACTTTCTAGTAAGTAAAATTATTTTATATTACCTTTCAGTTTCCAGGTCATCTAAAAAACGTTATCTCTGGATGCGTTTTTGACGAATTCATGCAACCAAAAACAGCACAAAATTTCCTCCTCGTCATATTAAATATATGTTATATGCATAAACTTATGTATTTTTAGTGAATATATCGCGCGTTTTTTGTTAAAACAATTACACACCGACCGTTTGTCACTGCAGCACAGACGCGACTGTCTGCGTACCGAGTGCAGGCCGAGATCGAGGCGCGTAGGTGTAATTGCATTGTAAGCGTTCTTATTATAATAAATAAATAAAAAATAAAAAAAACTCGCGTTTCGTCCGTTTCTATGAAGTTGAAATACTGTATAGATAACATTACCATGCTGCAACTGTGATGGACAGGCGGGAAATTTACGATTTTTTTTTAAATTATTCTCTATGTGGACAATATCAATCAAGTCACCTTTCAAACAAAAGAAAGTTAAGCATTATTGTTTATAAATTTTGGAGCTACGATGTGGTACAGACAGACATATAATGTGTTCATTATAATAAAAAGTAAAATGCATTATAAGATACAAAGCACGATCAACTTATATTATGTTATACTTACATAGAACTATAACCTAAGTATATTATGTTAACTTATATATTTTATAGTTCAATCGTTAGGTTTGCAAAGATTAAAGCTGTTTTAACCATTATACAAATGTATTTGATTTAAATTTCAGAAGTCCTAATTACCAAAACAGATGAAGGAAAACTAAGGCTGTTAGTCGACGGATACAAATTCTTTATGAAGGGTAAATATGGCGAGAAGATGAGATGTCCCATGTCTCTCGACAGCGAGACAAGCCGAGGTCCGAACCACAGTGGTGCCCTTGAGCTGGCTGTCAACCCCCCCTATAATAGCGGTACGTTTTCGGCGTCCGCAGGAGACGGAGGTAGAAGGCGCTTTTCGCCTTCTACGCCCGTCTCGGGAGAAGTGCCTTCGGCAATTCTCCCTCCCGGGCTATTGTAGGGCCAGGCTCTCGCCCAAAACCCGGTGGAGCTGGACGACCGCACAGGCGGTAGCCAGCATCTCTGTCCTCCCTAAAACAAAACAAAACAAGAAAGAGTTGTAATAAAATAGAAGAAATATGAGATTTACCATAAAATTTACAATTAGATTAGATTAGATTTATTTGATTTTTTTCTTATTATTGTATATCAGGCGCATGGTACAACTATAATTCTCACGAATATACGTTCAAACACAGATCATATTTTAAAAAACCTAACCTCTCTGGTAAAAAAGATTCATTTGAACTTGTAACCAGAAATACTGTAATATTTTATTAATATCATCGCTTTTTTTCAGTAAAAGGAGAACTACCTACTCTCATTACATCCAAATATGGAAAACCAATGCTGACCTACAACGGCTACAACTACAGCAAAAACGTTCAAAGGAAAGATATGATTCGGTGGCTATGTACCGGAAGTAGGAATTACAGATGTAAATCGTTTATCGTAACAAAAGACGAGACGTTCAGAATAGTACACGGACACAACCATGAGCGTAGGAAAACCAGTCGTAATGTATAATGTTTAAGCATTAATATATGTTTTTGCTGACAAATTAATAATATTTACCAGCATTATATTAACATGTGACATCGAAAAAAGAAGCTCTTAGTTGACTCGTATATATTTTTTTTATGTATGACCAAGTTTATTGTATAGTATATATAGGCCAAGTTAATTAACACTTTACCTAAAGACATACAGGACATATACCTCCACACTCCACGACGTTTTAAAATATTTAAAAAAAAAATATTGTTAAAAAACTCTGATTGTGTGCTATAAAATTTTATTTCTTATTTAATTTGTTATTCTGTATATATTACCGAACTCATTGACTGCTCATAAGCCCGTCAGGCTTCCGCAGTCTCTAATTTTAAGTAAAATGTCTGTTTTGTAAAATTTTTGAACAAAAATAAAATAAAAATTGACTGGATATATTGAAATATTATGAAGCGGCATGTTTGTTATGCTATACGATCATATCATAACAAACAATTTTTGAAATAACATAACTGTGTATGTGAAAGGGTTTTGGTTAATTAGTGTCAGTTATTATTTAGTAACCAACTAGGACTCATGTAATATTTACCAGATATTTCTCCGATCAGTTTCGAACTTATTTGTGGTTCTTCGTCTGGGAGTCGATTGATTCAGGGTCGAGCGCACATTGAGACGGTGACTCTGTAGCTGTCAAAGTCAAAATTCCTCTGTCCGAGCTGTTATTTATGTCAGTATCACTAGGATTTTCATATGTTTAATATTTTATCATATAACGGTTAATTAGTGTATTATGAAATGAGCATTCAGCTATTTAGGTACGTTATTATGTTATATGTTATTTTGTTAAAAATATTTCCAAATTTAAGAAAGCATTGGCTTTACTTGTTCTTGGTATTCGTGTAAGTAAAGTCAATATTTTTGATGTCGGTTGTCACGTTTTATGACTCCTGCAGGAAGATATATGAATAGATTGTGCAAATCTACCCGAAATATACCACGGAGGACTTATAGTATGACGGAGTATGTTACCTGTTATCTCCGTATTTTTGCAGGCAAATTTTTCTTATTTTGGTATAGTGATAAATAAGATGTTTATTTTGATAAAAATATTAAAAGTTCAAAATGCAACGTCTGCTGACATACTAAAAACATATATACATACATGTATATGGTTTTGGTTTCCGACCCTAGACTCCATTCAAACTCAATTGTTGAACCATTCCATTTTTTTTCCGTAGTCAGCATCGTAATGCAAAATCATTTGATTTTGTAAAGTGTTGTCATCAAAATACTGTTAAATTAT
This sequence comes from Plagodis dolabraria, assembly GCA_963854805.1. Lineage (NCBI taxonomy): Eukaryota > Metazoa > Arthropoda > Insecta > Lepidoptera > Geometridae > Plagodis > Plagodis dolabraria. The sequence goes on along the minus strand of OY978445.1, from coordinate 9,410,564 downwards.
TTTAAGTAAACCTTATAGGTATAAGTTCTTATATAATTTATATTATTTTAAAATATGTAATATTAGTTAGCCATGAATTAGCATAATTATTACTGCCTGTACAAACTTACCAAATGGCGTTAATTCTTACCTCCCTGACCAGGCATGACTTCAAGTATTACGGGTAACTTAACTAGAAATATTAACAATATTATTAATCATATCAAAATATTCCTACCCTTGTCCCATCTCATGTGGGGTCCTCAAGTTTTATCTAACAACATAAAAGACTAATCACGATCACAAAAAAAAATTGTTTTCGCTAACAAGATATAGGATCGAACAACAGAAATAAATAATTGGAAAAAAAATTGGTGCAGGTTTTATGACCGGTCACATGTTTGTAGTCAATCCGCTACTGATTAAACTGAAATGAATTAAAGTAAACAGAAGGTGTTTTATTTGTGTCGTTGTATAATTAGGATCTCCGAATGGCGTTCTATGGAATTCCTAGGTAGAATTATATACTTTGCCGCAAAGGAATGCGTAGCGCTTCACATAATACATTATACTTTACAAATGTGAGTATATTATTTTTACTACTTTTGCAGATTCTATTCCATTAATGATTGTTCCCGACATGGAGTTCATTCCAACTGCAACAAAATGTATGCTACTTATGGGGGAGCACACGTTTTCATGTGCAACTCAACTAGTATCGGGCAAACCTTGCAGGTGGTAGGTGGCGGTTTGTCTCACTGCACTTCAATAGCCTCCTTCCCCATCTTCCAGATTTTTTGATTTAACTATATGTAGATCCAATATATCTGATGTGAGTTTAATTTATTTTTTTTATTTTATTAAAGGGCTTTGTATATAATATCTTACATACAAATATATTATTATCTATTATACAAATATTACTTAATATCTACTAGGTAGTGCCATGTCCTTGGGGTGCTAGGTCAGGATACCTCCTCGTGTGCCCGGATGCTGCTGGTCTCTTATGGATACGTTTTATCCGGGGAGTACAGCAGTGTTTTGGGCCGGTGCACCCTGGGCAACAACGGTCGATAACTTCTCTGTATGGGATCTTGTTGACCGTTGGCCAGAATCCTGACGCGTTGGGTCCCTCCGCGTGTTCCTATGAAGGTAGCATAGGACACAGTGGATGGGGCGGGCAGTGGCTAGGTCGGTGGAGTCATTGCCGAGGAGGGGGCTGTATAGCCCGTGGCGCGGCAGGGAGGGTCAACTCGGCCACCCTGTCGGGCCAAACTTGGAGCAACTGTGTAAACCACAACTGCAGCGGACCTTCGAGTCGCAGGATGGCGGGCCTGCAAGGCCCGCGGCGCGGCAGGGAGGGTCAACTCGGCCACCCTGTCGGGCAACACTGGAGAAGCAGCTGCATAACTGCAGCTGCAGTGGACCTTCGGGTCGTAGGATGGCGGGCCTGCAAGGCCCGCGGCGCGGCAGGGAGGGTCAATTCGGCCACCCTGTCGGGCTCATGGCGTCTCCGAATCCTGTGGTTTGGTGCCTGCCCAAAGGATGCATGGTCGGGGGGAACCCGGCCGCTAGGGCACCACAGGGGACCTCACCCCTTAAATAAGGATAAAAATATGGAAAATACAGCGAATGGTAATAATCCCCAGGTGGGTAAATCCCACCCTCCAGAAGGAGGCTGCCCCATCGTATCTGGGGGGGGCAACATCCGCTTCGTGGGCTCCGGCCCACGCACCAATGACCAAGGCAATAATAAGGACTCCGATAACGAGGTGGAGGCCTCTGGTGACTCTCTCACGTCTGACTTATACGTGAGTGGGTCCCCACTGGCCTCAAAAGAGCTAAGCGTCAGAGACGTTGAGGAGCTTGGTGACACCCGTCCCAACCTATCCGAGTCTGACTCTGATATGAGTTGCGTGACGGTGTCGTCTCGCGGTTCTGGGGCCTCCGTAGCCCGATCGCTGCGGAAGCGCCGGAGAAACGAGGAAGATGAAAACTTGGGTGACTTTTTACCGCCACCCAAGGTTACGCCAGCACGGCGAGGAAGAGGGCGCCCGCCCACAACCGGGCAATACGTTGGCCTGGCGAAAGCTAAGGCCGACGTACAGAAGGCACGTGAAGAGGAGCAGCAGCTCGTCGCTGAAAAAGAGCTGCAGAAAAAGACGGTGGCAAAGACGGCTGCCCAATACAGGAAAGTACCTGCAACTGAGGCTGCGTCTGCCTCTCTCTGTGAGCACGATGCTGCCCAACTTGAGGCCTTGGTTCTGACCTCGGTGGAGACCATATTGACGGTAGCCACAAGGTCAAAAAATCTTAAAGGAACGAGCGTGAAAGCCCTGAAGGATGCCGCGGCAACGATAAAGGCATCCTTCCAGGAGTCAAGGGCTCGCTCCATGCCCGAGGAAGTGGCCTTACTGATAAAGGCGAACGAGAAGCTCACGACGGAGATAAAAGTCCTCCGTCGTGAAATGGAGCAGATGAAAGCTGCTCAGGTGAGGCCGGCTCCAGCAGCTGAACAAGGGTTTTCCACGGAGGAGGTGACGCGGGCCATCATGGTGCAGGTCGGTACGATGATGAATGCCCGCATCGAGTCCCTGGAGGAGAGGCTCCTTCCTGAAAAGCGAGTGAGGCCTCCTCTCGCCGCTGACAGACGGAAGGAAGCACCGGGAGCAACGCTGATGAGCGCCGCCCCTAAGCCCGTACCAAGGACTTCGGCCCCACCAAAAACGAGCACTGGCGAGGCTGAGTCTCACCCGCCGCCTTCTCTTCTGGAGCAGTGGACGAAGGTGGTGAAGAAAGGCTCCAATAGGAGGCAACGTGAGAGGATGACAGAGGTGGCGCAACCTCAGGATACAAGGTCCACCCTACCAGTGCGAGCTCGGGACTCAAGGCCCACCGCACCAGTACGGATTCGCCCTTCAAAGCCTTCGAGGGCGAGTACAGCCAAACTCCGCCCCCCGCGTTCTGCAGCCGTGGTTATCACGCTGCAACCAGGGGCGATGGAGAGCGGCGTGACTTATCGTGAGGTGCTGACGGAGGCCAAGAGACGGATAAGTCTTGATGAAATGGGAGTGCCCCCGCTGAAAATAAGGACGGCAGCCACAGGGGCCCGAATTTTAGAGATTCCAGGGGCTGAGAACTCGGGGAAGGCGGACTCACTGGCTGAAAAACTCAGAGAGGTCTTTGGTGACAGGGAGGACATACGCGTCACAAGGCCTACTGCCACTGCGGATCTCAGAGTCAGTGGGCTGGATGACTCAGTTCAACCAGACGAGCTGTTGGACGCTCTTGCGAAGGCTGGCGGTTGCCCTCTCCCATCAGTTAACGTTGGGGCAATTAGAAAAGGAGCTGCGGGTATGGGTACTGCCTTTGTTCGGTGTCCTGTAACTGCCGCAAAGAAGATTGTGGCCAGTGGTGGCCGTGTACTTGTTGGCTGGGTAGCCGCACAGGTAAGGGTCCTAGATCCGAGACCACGCCGCTGCTACCGCTGCCTTACACTGGGTCATATCGGAGCCCAATGCAGGTCGGAAGTTGATCGTAGCGATGAATGCTATCGCTGCGGTCAAAAAGGTCATAAGGCCAACGCGTGTTCCGCCGCTCCCCACTGCACAACCTGTGCTGCCGAGGGTAAGGCAGCGGACCACCTTTCTGGGGGCAAGGCTTGCACCAAGCTCCCGGTTAAACAAAGGCTTAAGCACAGGGCTGCTGCGTCTGAGGCTAAGGCCAAGACGCAGCCGCCTGGCCCGGAAATAAGGCAGGCGGAGCGCATGGAGGTAACTTAGTGATGGCCCTAACTTTCCTCCAGGCGAATATTAATCACTGCGCCGATGCTCAGGATCTTCTCCTGCATTGCATGGCGGAGCGATTGATAAAGGTGGCAGTGATCGCCGAGCCTTACAGGGTTCCACCCAGGTCTGACTGGGTGGGAGATTTGGACGGCTTGGCGGCAATCACAACCCAATCGCCGGCCCACTCCCCCCCCCTCGAAGGAGTGACGAGGGGCAGGGGATACGTGGCAGCATCAGTAGGAGGCGTAATTGTCGTGGGGGTCTATCACTCCCGTAACAAGCCCCTGCACGAGTTCGAGGCCCTCCTCCGTGCGGTGGGAACCTTAATTGGTCAGACCCACCCTCTCCCCCTGGTCGTCCTTGGGGATTTCAACGCCAAATCTCCGGCGTGGGGTTGCCCGACGATGGACCAGCGGGGTCGCATCCTCTTAGAGTGGGTGGCTGAGGTTGGCCTCTGCGTGTTAAACCGCGGGAGGGAAAACACCTGTGTCCGTCAATGGGGTGGCTCGATTGTCGATTTGACGTTCGCCACCCCAAACCTCGCCTGCCGTATCCGTGACTGGCAGGTGTTGGTGGACGAGGAGACTATCTCCGACCACCGGTATATCCGGTTCAGCGTCTCCTCGTTCCAGACGGATGCGGTGCGAGAAGAATCGCGTGAGATCGGTCCGCGATGGGCCCTGAAGCAGCTCAATACTGAAGTGCTACAGGAGGCGGCACTTGTCCAGGCATGGAGCAACCCTCCTCCAGATCCAGTCCTGGTGGACGTTGACGGGGAGGCAGATTGGCTGTGTGAGGCAATTTCGCGCGTCTGCGACGCAGCGATGCCACGTGCGCGTGCCCCACAGCCCAGACGCCAAGCCTACTGGTGGTCGCAGGAAATCGCCGAACTTCGGCGATGCTGTGTGATGAGGCGCCGCCGATACCAGAGGTATCGAAGGCGGAGACGGCGGGAGACTGAGGTGATGGAGTCCCTGTACGCCACTTACAGAGAAGCTTTAAGGGCCTTACGCGTGGCTATAAAAGAGGCCAAGAAGCGAGCCTGGGAACAGCTGCTGGAGGGGCTTGAGCGCGATCCGTGGGGCCGCCCGTATATGTGGGCGAGGCAAAAGCTTCGCCCCTGGGCACCCCCCACAACTGCCTCGCTCCTCCCGGCGGTGCTTCAGAGGGTGGTTGACGGCTTGTTTCCCGGTGCACCCGGGACCGATTTTACGCCTCCCACCGCGCAGTTGGCCTCTACAATAGATCTCCACGCGATTGAAGACGAGCCTGCCCCTATCTCCGACGGAGAGATAGGCGCCGCATTGCTCAGGATGAGGGCCAAGAACACGGCGCCTGGGCCTGATGGCATACCAGGTCGCGCGTTGGCACTCTCCTTTGAGCATCTGGGGCCTTCCCTAAAAGCCCTGCTTGACAGGTGCCTCAGGGAGGGCAAATTCCCCAAACGGTGGAAAAGGGGCAAGCTCGTCCTCCTGAGGAAGGAGGGCCGTCCCGTGGATGAGCCTTCGGGCTATCGTCCCATCGTGCTGCTTGATGAGGCAGGCAAGTTGTTGGAGCGTGTCGTCGCTGCCCGCCTTGTCAAGCACCTGGAGACGACGGGACCTGATCTGGCACCCACCCAGTTCGGATTCCGGAGAGGTCGCTCGACGCTGGATGCCATCTCCTGCGTCCGCAACCTCTCCGAGGAGGCATGCTCTAGTGGTGGCGTGTTGCTGGCAGTGTCGTTGGACATAGCCAATGCGTTCAACACCCTGCCCTGGACCACGATACGCGGAGGACTGGAGCACCACAGAGTGCCCCAGTACCTTCAAAGACTAGTCGGGGACTATCTCTTTGATAGAGAGGTAGTCTTCCCGACGACGAATGGGCAAGGACGAAGTCCAGTGACGCGTGGCGTTCCGCAGGGGTCGGTTCTAGGCCCCCTCCTGTGGAACGTCGGGTATGATTGGGTGCTTCGTGGCGCTAACCTCCGTGGCGTCAACGTCGTTTGCTACGCTGACGACACGTTGGTTACCGCTAGGGGAGGCGACTACAGGGAGGCGGCGATTCTGGCCACGGCCGGTGTCGCGACGATCGTGGGTAGAATCCGGATGCTGGGCCTGGAGGTGGCACTCCATAAGTCTGAGGCCATTTATTTTTATGGCCGACGACGGGCGCCACCTGCAGGCTCCACCATTGTGGTGGGTGGAGCCTCCATTCCTGTTGGGTCGACGCTGAAATACCTCGGCGTTGTCCTCGACAGTAAATGGAGGTTCGATGCGCATATGCGGCAGCTGTCCCCCAAACTTCTGGGGACAGCTGGCGCATTGAGTCGCCTCCTCCCGAACACCAGTGGAGGAAGGGGGAGCTGCCACCGCCTCTATACAGCGGTGGTCAGCTCCATGGCCCTGTACGGTGCCCCGATATGGGCAGGCTCCCTCCGCCGAGCAGGTATTTCTGCACTGCTTGCGGCGCAGAGGGTTATGGCAGTGAGGGTGTGTCGAGGGTACCGCACACTCTCCTGCGAAGTTGCGTGCGTTCTCGCCGGACTACTCCCGTGGGACCTTGAGGCTGAAGTCCTAGCCTCGGTCTATCAGCGCAGATCCCAGGCTCGGGAGCGGGACGAGCGACCGGCGCCGCGGGAGGTGGTGCATTGGCGCGATGACGCTAGGGCGTCGGCTCTGGCCACATGGGGTGAGAGGCTCCTCACAGGACCCACACAGAGAGGGGCCAGCGCTCGACGACTCCTCGAAGCGATCCGGCCCGTACTCGGAGAGTGGGTGCAAAGAAGGCATGGGAGGCTCTCCTTCAGATTGACACAGGTTCTCACGGGACATGGCTGTTTCGGGAGATACCTGTGTAACGTCGCACGAAGGGAGCCCTCCCCAGTCTGCCATCAGTGCGGCTGCGTGGAAGACACCGCCCAGCATGCACTGGAGGCATGCCCAGGTGGAGCGGGACCGCGGCGATCTCTGATCGCGGTTGTGGGGTCCGACCTCTCCTTGCCGGCCATCATCGTAAAGATGGTCGATGACGAGAGGTCGTGGGAGGCGGTGGCCTCATTTTGTGAGACAATTGTCTCACAGAGGGAGGCGGAGGAGCGGGAAAGGGAGAGAGATCCTCTCTCTGTTCCGCTCCGCAGAGCGCGGACACGGAGGCGAGCTGGTCGTGCTCGCACTCCGTCTCCGCTCAGAGGACCTGGGGTGTTGGCCGTGGGGACAGCCGGCACCCCCCATCAGGGTTAGGTCCTCATGAGGTGTGGATGCCCTCGTGTTCCAGGGCATCCCACGAAGCGGCATTGGGGGAGGGAGTTATTCCCAGAGGCTGGGCTCGCTCAAGCGGACAGCGACAGCGATGGGGTCTGCGGATGAGAGCGCGAGTGACCCCGCGGCCCCTGTCACTAGTCGATGACGACGGAACACCATGAGGTTTTTAGTCGGTAGTGGGGTCCCTATTGACCCTGAGCCCGACATAACCACCTGCTCCCCGGCGGGTGTGTATGCGTAAATGCATTTTCCTCATGAGAATAAAAAAAAAAAAAAAAAAAAAAAAAAGGTAGTGCCATGTCCGCTAGCTTAATTTATAATGCCACTTTCGTCTAGGCCGATCACTAGGTATTGTCATTTACTTCCATTTGGTTCACTTTTTGTGATATTAGCCCACATGTCGTCTGGTACGCGACAAACGTGTCCAACACAGCCCCATTTGAACTGTCCGGCTTTCGACTTACATCAGCTACCTCTGCTATGTTACAACGTTGTATTCCGCACATGGTCGGTGAGTTTGAACCTGAGAATGTTAATAATGTATTTCATCGACCGATAAAGTTTTTCTAATAAAAATGTGATCAAAGCTATTGAAATTAAGTCCAAATATCTTCTTTGATATTGTAAATTCGAGTAAGAATAATGCTTGTTAAGCTTTAGTCGTATAGAGGGCATGTATAGTTTCGTCATCGATACGTGTATAACTTACAATTCGATATAAATTAAATTGTACTCATACAAAGTTCTTTTTAAAACATCGTATTATTTTCTTTTGTTCGTTTAAGCGTTGTAAATATAGAGTTCGCCTGAGCAAAATGGTTGTTTCCTGCCCATAATTTTTTTTTTTTTTTTATAATTAGTAAAACTACGCTCTACAGACTCCGGGTCCGTACTCTTTTTAGATTTCGATTTATTTTGACATATTTAAACATTTTTATTACATTTTACTACATACATCATTGGATACATGCGGATGTTATTAACAATACGAATGTTATTTCTTAAATACTAAGTGAGTCCTCTTTTTTTTTATTTTTTTTTTTTATTTTTTTTGTCTCCTGTTTGTATACTTTTTTAAATTTTTTTTTTACTAAAAATATAATAATATAATTTACTAATATAAGGAATCATTCTGAGGTTATGGTTACAGATTTCTTCTTCCGTTGCCTTTACCGCCCGCCGCACAAACCCACCGATGGTGTCGGAGCTGTCGTCGGTGTAATACGTGCAGCTTTCTGTGTGTCGCGACAGAGCCACGACCGCATGCGGAACACTGTCCCTCAACCTGGTCACATTTTCCCTCGTCTGGATGATGATGACGGACTCGTGTGTCAGTCCCTGTGCTTCATGTACGGTCAGAATGCGAGACCCCTGTCCGCACCCATACCCTCCACTAATTAAGGAAGATTTCTCCTCCTGAGTCAGTGTCAAGAATAGGGTGTTTGGGAGGTCTTTTGGTATTAAAGCACCTGTGTACCGTTTAAGCTTCAGGGAGTGGACACGAGATCTTGAGGAATAAAAACCCGGGTATACTTCGCGTAGGACGTATGCCACGTCCATGGGATTGCGGTGCGTGCAGTACAACTCTTGGCCGATGGTCGCCAGTACGTTGGGATTGCTGTACCGTATTTTGAAGAGGTTCTCTCTTTCAATATACGGCAGCTGGTTGACATCTCCGATGATAACGACATCCTCCGCGTCCAGTAACCGTGCAGCCATTATGATGCACGGTTACTGGACGCGGAGGATGTCGTTATCTCCTGCCCATATTAATAGTTATTCACTTGTGACGCAACTTATAAATAATTGGTTATGTTTAAAAAATATATCGATCTTTCTTAGCAACATTTTATTGATAATTTGTCTTATTTAGGACCAATGTTTTTCTTAAACAAGAACGGAAAACCAGTTATACTGTTTGCTGGGTTCCGATTTAACCGGCACAGCTCCAGTAGCGGCCCCAAGGCGCTGTTTGTATGTACTCGCTGGTCTACTGGATGCAGAGCATGTCTCAAAACATATGAAGGGAAGATCATTGAAATGAAAACTGAGCATAGCCATAGGTGATTGTATAGTGTGTTGATAATAAGAATAGTTTTCGAATATTACATTATATACGTGTTTAGTACAGAAATGCATTTTGTACGCGCGGGTGAACTATTGAATACATAAATAAAATTAATTGGCATGATTTTTATTTATTTAAGTTAAATGAGTATCTTGATCATCTGATGATGGATCATAATTGTAAGTTTCATTGTTATGAAGTACTTAAAACCTAACCTGTACATGTATATCAGGTGTACTTAATATAAAGCCCCGCATCGCGGATAATAGATAAGCATATACGCTCTTGCCTGCCGCCTCAATCAGAATAATTTGCTAGCATCTTACAAGGTTTACTTGGCACGTGAGACATGATTTTTATTTCAAATACGGCATATGATTCCTCTCTTCTTCTTTTATGTCGTAAGAGGCGACAAAGGGAAAAATACTAGAAGGTGGGAAGCAGCGTGCCTTCTGTAGAACTGACAACTTCTACTGCAATCTCGAAAACGCCTGCTAAGCGTGGGGATTATCAAATGCCCCAAGGGAGAGACCTTGTTCAACGGTGAACGAAGTCATTTATAACCAGAATAAAGTGGTTACTAATTTAGAAATAATCGTGACAGTGAGCACGTGATTGAAGTTTTTGCACAAACTAGTTTACAAAGAAAATATTATGTTCATGATATAACAAATTCTTATTTGGTTGTTAATCTTAGTATGAAAAGTACGTATGATACGATCCTCAGAGAATCGGTGTAGTGATGCGATGACGATTAAGTTATGTCTGTTTTAGACCTTGTTGAGAAATAGTATAATTTGCCCAAACTTACATTGTCCCTCATAGGTTACCTAAGTGCATTAGATACTTACACTATTGTGTTTATTAAAAGATTGATCGTTGCAAACTGCAAACGATTCACTGTTGTATACTTGCGTGCGGTTTTAAATTAATATTGTTCCATTAATATGGAAATTATAACATGCGTTATATAGGGTTTCCAGAAATACTTCACATATTGGCATAAAGAATAAATTATGATAAGTTTTACGCTCTACGTATGTTTACAGTTCTTAATCATGACGGTTTATGTTACTTCAAGTGATATTAGAAATACATGGTATACTTTGGTCCCATACTTCAAGCTAGCTATTTAAAATAATATACAGAGGTTTTATTTAAATTTACTCATTATTTAAATAGGAGCTATTTCCATTTTTGTTTACTTTGCTATCCAGAGTACCCGATATTTTCAAAATCCAGGCTTGGACGGCCATTGATAATGGTTGGTACATACAGATTTAACCTTTACCAAGAAAATCGAATAAAGAGGGTCTGGCGATGCTGGCGGTGGAGGAGGGGTTGCTGCAGGTGTACGCTGACCACTATCGATGAAACGATTGTAAACGTCTGTAATAGTATCCATTGAATAAAAGAAACTCTTCTATATGAACCATTTTTCTTAAACTTCTTTAACAAGTTCTTGACAAGCTAATTTGTACAGTAAGATCATGGGAATTAAAGCTGTAACCTGTAAATGAAAATTCAAGGCTGATAAATATTTTTTTTGTATATACAGTTGGGATTGCTAAAACATTCCATCGATTCTTCAAAAATATTAAATATTCGGCGGGTGTCGGCTTAGCACAGTCATTCTAATTTAAACATTAATGATATTTTTGTTCCATTGTGAACTTATATTTTTAGTACGTTAAAATTTACGTCTTCATATTTTAAGAAACATATTTTTATGTTAGTCTACTGTAACTGCTCTCGTTGTGGCTTAATTCTAAAAGAAATTATGTTAAATACAGGGAAAGGACACACCAGGAGAAAAGCCGTGATCCGCAGAGATAAAAAAATACTACCAATGTTTACTTGCACGTGTAAATTAAGATGTTACGAGAAATTCAATTCCGAGATTGGACAAAATATACGCAAAACATTTTGGAAGCTCGACAACCAAGCCAAACGTTGGAAATATATAAACAATTTCAGTATTCGACAAAACAAAACACGATCAACTGTCACAACATATTCTCAAAGACGTTACACCGTCCAGTACTTTTTACCATTTCCAGTTGAAGACGATCCAAACTCTTTTATAAGAATTCGAGTATGTAAGTTGGCGTTTTTAAATACATTATATACCAGTGACAAAGGTGTTCGAACGGCTCATATTAAATTACATAAAGGGTTACCTTTAAAAGATTGCCGAGGAAGAAGCAAAAAACTTATTTAATAAAATTTCCAGCCGTGCAATGTTATTATTAAATTTAAAACAAAGTTTATTTGAATTTAATAGTAAAAATATATGCCTCGTTGTCACGCCATAAAAAACCTAAATATAAGAATTAAAAATTGTATGCAAAAATTAAATGATAAACTGCACGTGATTTCTTTGTTTATTCTTAAAGAGTTGTTAATTAAGTCAAGGTTCGAGTCAGCTGAGGGCAGAGCGATGTCCGTACGGTATGCAGTACCTAAATTTACTATCACTGCACTACGATGTTACGTCACATTAGCATGTATTGAACAATTTGTACTTAACAAGGTTTAGTAAAGATAAAAATATTTTCTACCTACAACATTTTTTTTCTCCTTAATTGATTAATATCATAAAATTTTATTTATTTATTAGTAATTACGTACAAATAAGTGCCTTAATATGTAGTTCTTGCCTAATAACGTAAGTTAGTATATATTATAAATACAATTGTTATGTAGTTGTTAATACTAAAAGGAGTGATTGATGCAAAAGTTCATATAAAAAAACGGTACATTTATCTTAAAAATACACGTTTATCTCATTTTCCAGATTTCACTAATTTAATAGTCCCTATTGAAAATACTGAGTACGAAATAAGGAAATCTGCAAGGGGTCATAGATGCTTAATACGTAATGGCTATCGGTATCATATACATCATCAAACACAAGTTGGAATTGATTTCTGGCGATGCAATACAAAACCGTGTCGAGGCAATGTTGTATGTCATAAAGGAAATATTATAAAAGAAAAAGAACATATATGCAAACCATGGAATATTACTACAGAACAAATAAAACTAGAGATGGAAAAATATAAAAAACTAGCGGCATCCGAGACCACATCTATGAAAAAGCTATACGCTGACTTCCTTGACGCTTTGAAAAAAAAAGGAATCAGTCCTAAGGAGGCACCGAGTTTTAAAAGCGTCAAAGCCACATGGTACAGAAGCAGAAAGAGAGGTGCAAGTAATCTCAACTAGTACGCAAAGTAAAAATATTTATGTATACATTAATTTTATTTGAGTTTTGTTTTTAATCGCTAGTAGTGATTATTATTTAACTTTACTGTATTTAATAATGTTATCTGCTCTCGATGTACATGGAAATAAAAACTTATGAATAATTATGAACTATGAATGAAATATTTAAACTTTGTGGAACTGATAGGCAAGCTTACAACTATCTCACATATAATATAAGATAATAGATGATGTGATCAAAAATGGAAACGATATTATATGACTGAGAACAGGTTCGTAAGTACAGCACATCTAAGTACGTTTTTGCCATGCCTTTGCATTCATATTCAATTGAATAGCCACATAGCTGCATAGGCCCAAATATGAGCAAAACACCTTTAAATCCATTATATGTATTTATATAAGTCAAATTAACTAAGTCTGGAAGTTAACATTAAGGAATGTTATCAATAAAACCAATAAACTTCTTCATATCAAGAAAATTCCTGAATTAAGGAATTAAAAGAAACTGTTAAAAGAAAAACTTTTTTTTTAATTTATTTATTGCATGATATTAAAACACGTGACATTAACACATAAAATACTTAATACGAGTATTGTTACAGTTTTAGTCGGTTCTGTAAGTCGGTTTCGTAATATTTTTTTTTACTCGTGTGATGTTAATATGCGTAGCGAATCGATGGTATCCGCAAACATAACGCTCGGCAGGATAATTTTTAGGTGGTCTAGATTTAGCCATTAAAATCATAATCATTAATAATTTCATAACCTACACACCCTGTCTTCATCTCTTTTATAAGCATGCGAAATTGTATAGTACCTAAGTTTTCTCGATTTTTATAGAGTAGTATTTTAATGATGCCAATGTTTATGTATTTGAAGAGTAAAAATATTTCTGAATAAATATTACTTTTTTGCAGGCTTTCATTACAGATTCGAAGTCTATCGAGGTGGAACTCGACTTATCTACCAGGAGTATACGTTTCACAAGTCTAATAAATACAGCAAAAATTGGACGTGCTCTAGTAGGATGTCTCAGAAATGTGCTGCCAAAGTAAAAGTCTTTGAAGATATGTTGGTGGTAATAGAACCGAATCACACACATCCTCCACCGTCTTTGCGATAATCCTTCATATCTACAAATGTAGCTTTAAAAAACTAGAATGTCTTGCATGGCATGATGCAGAAATTTGGAAACAAATAATTCATACAGAAATCATATGAATATGAAATATAAAATGAATTCGTATTCATTTAATTAATAACCGGTATAGTTAGGTACGTGTCATAGAGGTAATAAATTATTACAATACATGTAAGTATAATTTCAAATGTAAACTGCCTGAGACTTATCATTCTATAGTATTTCTCTTATCGACGAGATACACTAGTATCTTTACAAAAGTTTTAATCTGTTGGCTAGTTACTATAGTTTTGAAGATAAATCCCTTTTGTGGTTAGCAGCTGTCATTCAAAACTAAGGTCTTGAAGAGATCTATATCTATTTTGAAAGGCACTAATGGTCTTATATTATAATAGTTCTCAAAATAAAGATCATTTAAGCTTGACTGCTGTCAAAGTAATACGCCGTTGCTTTATTTTTATAAATATGAAAACACTCATAAATAAACTATAAAATATAACGCAAGTATATGGTTATTGCAGTCTTGGTTACCTATACGCTTCAGTGAAAGCTAGAAATTTGCATTAAAACAATATCGCAACCTCGTTTTTATACAGCTCGCAATATATACCTCTCCCTTAAATGCGCAGGCATTTCGTTTATAAAATAATAACAAATATAAATTTAGAAAGAAAGAAAGAAAGAAAATATATTTATTTGACACAAACAACTTAAATTATTTACAATTTATGCAATATGTAGGTACGTTCAATGCAGTAATAAGGTTAGGAGTTAGTATACCAACCTACATAATATTGAGTATATATTTATGCGTGTCAAATGGGATCCATCTCAGCATAATGCCGAGTGCACTAAGCACGCGACGCTGGTTTTCGGATGAACCCCTCACGCGGTCGACGTTAGCAAGTCCTTACGTATTATGTTTACAATATTTAATTACACATCAATACAATGATATTAAAAAAGAACCATATAACAACGTACAAAATAAATAGTAAAATAATATATATATGCATGTGTATATAATGATGTATGTATATATATATATATATATATATATATGCAATAATAATATACATGTAATAATATATAAATATAAGAAAAAAATGTTTGCAACTAAAGAAACATAAATTATCCTATTTTAAAGCTTCGTTCTCAAGGGATTGCTATGTATTGCGCCTCGTGAAATATAGATTTTAATTGAATAAGTAATTTATAGGTTAAATATATGACATATCAGTTTTTACAGCGGCATGTTTTATTTGCTCGCTCATCAAAAATCTTCGCAAATTAGCCCTAAACGTATTTAATCTATTTAAATTTCTGATAGGCGGTGGTATATTGTTCCAACATTTGGTGGCCGCATAACGAAACCCTCCTTTGAAGGCCGTTGTGCGGTGCAGAGGGATGAATAACTGCTTGGAACAATTTCTAGTCGAGCATTGCCGACTGCTAGTAAACCATTCGAGTTTTTCATACAAATAGGATGGATTTTTATAATTAATTACACCAAATAAGAGGCATGCTAGATGGTGCTTACGCCGCGATTTCATTCTAAGAGCAAAATGTTTATTTAAAAATGGCGTAACATGACTTCTAGGAGGGATAGTATAACAAAATCTGGCACATGCATTTTGAACCCGTTGTATTAAGTGCTGGGTCCGTGATAGCAATCTAGGTCCATATACAGTGTCAGCGTAGTTTAACTTAGACAGTACGAGTGATTCTACCACTCGTACTGTCTAAGTTAAAAATATTTTCTCTAATTTAAAAATATTTTAGGGGAAAAACCACCAAAATTTTCTTTTAACAAGTCTTCAGCCGCTCGATCGAGATCACATTAGTACTCCTGTGGACGCTTCATGTAGAATTGGAAGACTGAGACTTGCAGTTCACTAAATATTTTCGGCAGCACAATATTGCCCAATGTCTTTTCTTAGATTTTACTACAATTTTAACATAACCTACTATTTTGTAACCCGCAAATAATTTTAGTAAGATAAGAATTAGAAATAACTTTTATGTATTACAAGTTTAGTTTCTACTGTTTGCATTATAACTAAATATTTTATATGACTGTTCTAGAGCCTTCCAGTGAGATGACACCAATATTGACCACGTCCCGCTATGGCAAGCCGGTGCTCATGGTAGGGACAGTATCGATTCAA
This sequence comes from Plagodis dolabraria, assembly GCA_963854805.1. Taxonomy (NCBI): domain Eukaryota; kingdom Metazoa; phylum Arthropoda; class Insecta; order Lepidoptera; family Geometridae; genus Plagodis; species Plagodis dolabraria. Next base: position 9,394,944 of record OY978445.1, on the reverse strand, counting down.
CCGCTACTGGCAATGCAAAGGACCAAGGTTGAGATATGTATGTGTGAAAGTTGCTGACGGCTGTCGAGCAAATATTATCACTTTTAATGATGAAATAATTCAATGTAACTACAATCATAATCATTAATACCATTAACTGAAGAATAGTTTGATCAATACATTATGTATCTACCTGATGTTGGATTATAGCTTTCATTTACTTTCATCAGCAAGCTTCATTTAGGTGTCCCACATGGTGGTCAAACTGATAGGCTTTCGAAACGTTTAACCGGGAGATGCGGCTTTGAGATCCCCCTTTATGCGGGGGGGAACCCTCCCCCCCTTTTATTATGGTCAACCACTACGAAAATCTAAATTACTCGTAAGTATCACCTTATATAAATTTTCGTAGTGGTTGGCCATTTTTTTTTTTTAATTTAGTATTGGCGTAACTTATATAAGACCGAACAACAGCTATTAGAAACTTATCACAACGTAAGAAATATAATCTTTAGTTTAATATTTTTAATTTTGCAATGACGCGTGTAAATTTATATTACAATATTACAACGAGGTGAAAAAATATTGTCATGAGCGGAATTGGAACCACGCCATCCACTCCTATACCCGGGTATGCTCTGACCGCTAAGCCAACATGATATATGACTCTTAACTCTAATTTTCCACTCGTTCTTAACCTTCGTATGGGTTCGAATCCCGTACATGACAGTATGTTTTGCTCTCGTTGTCATTTTGTAAAATATAATTTTAAGTTCAAATCCGGACAGGTTTTCATTTACTGCATAATTGACTTCACCGAAACCTCATTCTATCAATATTTTATTGTTTGCAGAAATATCAGTATTCTATGCACCTAACGTAAAAGGAAAAATGATAGCTATAATAGACGGATACTCCTTTTACTCAGATGGTCAACGCATAACAATGAAAACGTGGCGATGCACAAATTCGAAGATTTGCAAAGCGCAATTTAGAACGCTTCCCGGAGATGACTATAGGATAACAAAAAAATATTTACTACACAATCATAAGCCTCCATATTTTCGAATTATAAATAACGTTTACCATAAGATTTAATTTTATCAATTGGATTATTATTGTTCCAACGATCCGTCATTCAATTATGCAACCTCTTTCAAATATATGCTATCTACAGTAATATGGTTTATGTATTTTACTTCTTACTTCAAATTGATACAAATTTACATGGACCAAGCCAACAAGACCAACAAGACAAAAAAGATCACCAAAGCTGCTTTCGAGCGCAGGTATTTAACAAGCACTTTATTAGCAGTAGAACTCATTGTGCGAGTTCGTCAGTCGGAGTCCTGCCACCATACCTATTTCTACCGCCAGACAATACCTACTGCACATATATACGAGTAAATATGTTCGCATTGGTGTGTTCTGGTATGAAAGGTGTGGGTCCCGGTCAAGTTACGGATGTCTAAGGTTAGGGACGCAGTGCAGTTCATTTTTGATTACAATCAAATTGAACACGTAGATTTTTTCATTCATTACTTTTATGTAGGTGTACTATTTTACTCTGCACGATGGCAGAGCTGAAATTGATGGCTGGTCTACCCACTACCTGTTACCATGCATTTTGTGTGTTCCAGAAGCCTTTGTTGAACACCATGAGTTCTGGTCTAAGCTTGTTTACCATCCTTAATCGTATTATAATTACCTACAAGGGAGACAGTGATGAAGGCTCACATATCAGCTGTAAAAAAATGCGTTATAAGCTCACATTGAACGCAAATTTATTGATCATGCACAATAGCATAGTTTAGCGCTACCCACTTTAGCAACGAAATACAATTATTAAAGAAAACAATATAGTTCTCTACATATATAATTTTATCGTACAATATTTTTTCTATATGAAGTTTGAATTCATTTTTGAAGACTTATTTCATAATAAAGATTCTTGTTTCAGGTGAAATAAAATTCATACAGTTAAAATCAGGAAAGCATCTTCTGAAAATTGGACACAACACATACAGTACTAACAATGAAAGTTGTCAGCCATGCTCTTGGTATTGCTCGAAGAGGTCCAGGAAGAAGTGCAAAGCCAGGGTGAGGACGGTTAACGGACATATCTTTCACTGGTCGGGAAGACATAATCACGAATAGATACGTTGACACGATATCTGTGTAATTGACGGGGTGGCATATTATGTAATACTATTTTGACGGAAAAAAAACCTTAGTACTTAATAGAACTGTAGGTACTTATACCTACAGTTCTATTAGGACCTACAGTCTTTAGGTCAAAACTGCTTCTTTAAAATGTAGGAAACAATGCTAATTGGTTAGACTGAAGCAACATTAGGCAGCGAAGTAATTTGCGACTGATTAACAAAAAAACAAATTTATAAAAGTTTTGTCTATAACTGCTAAAGTTTGCACCAAATATTTTAGTTACTCGGTCAGCTTGTTTCTAATCTCGCAAACGCGTCACTGCCTCATGTAGTCTCAGTCTTAGGAAGGACTAACCGAACAAGCAAAAACTTGTACAATTCTAGTCCTAGAAGTAGTAACTTATCAGTATTAGCTGATTTTCGCGTGTTTTAGATATTAAACCTACGATATTTTTATAATTGCGTGACCGCTCAGTTGTATTATTTTGATGTTTTTATGTAGTTTCTTCGCAATAACGCGGATCATTTGTTGTAAAGACACCTTAAAAATGTATCTTCATAAAGTCAACATAAAAATAACAACAACAAAATAATAAAAATTAAATAACTCTAAAATAATAAAATAATGAAGAAAACTATATAAGTATCTTTCTAAGATCTTGAACCTAAGGAGATTTTCGAGTGATCTATATTATTTTTATAAATATCTAAAATAATTATATAAGTTTTTTTTTCAGATATTTTCTTCCCCAAATCAAAACGCGGATTAGATATTACTTCTGTAAACATCTCTCAAGACTTATCAAGCTACCAAAATTGATACCGAATCAAAAAACTAGATGGAAATGTTCAAGTAGCAACCACAAAGGCTGCAGAGCTTTTATCTTTACTATAGGCGAAGAAATTCTCAAAATCAATAAATTTCACAACTACCTACCCCCGGGAAATAGATTAACAACTCTGTATTACTAAAATTTGTTTTCAAAATAATGTCACCCATGCAGTGGTAGGATTACTTTGAGCGGAAAACGCTTAGAGGCCTTGATTCAACTGTCGTCACTGTCGTGCAAAAGCGGATTTATTGTCTATTTTGATATTGCAAATACATGGTAATATACGTATGTACAAACAAATAAATAACTTATGTCAGGTGGCAATCGCAATATAGTGCTCGGTATACACATTAAAAACCGGGCTTATTGCTGAGTTTTTAATGTGTATACTTTCAACTTTTCGCCTCTATACCTGTGAGGGGCTAATCTGGCCACTTTTCGAACTTTCTGGCTTTAGAACCCAAAAATCTACCAAGGGTAAGATAAACCTATAAGCTTTTACTGTAAGGCAGATTGGAGAAATTACGAACAACTTAAAAAAATAAACATCATGCTTTTATAACACCTACTTGTCTAAACTTCAAATAAAAATAATGAAATATTATCTTACTTATATTATACTACTAATTACTGTATCAGCCGGATCGTCCACTGCTGAACACAGCCTCCCCCGTTAAAGGAGGTATTTGCGATAATCCCAACGCTTGGCAGGCGTCTTGGGGATCGCAGTTTAAGTTGGCAGTTCTTCAGAAGGCGCTGCTGCCCACCTTCCAGTATTTTTCCCTTAGTCGCCTCTTACGACACCCACGGGATGATATGGGGAGGTGCAATTCTAACCCGGCGCCCCACGGAAAGTAACTACTAATTATATTACTATGTATGAAAGTAGGTGATGAAGTTTTTTATAAAATGAATATTCATGACGAAAGTTTGTACGATTAATATTCGAGTAAACGAAGCTATCAGATTAGCGTCCGACACCTACATATTTTATATGATGTCGTTATATGATGTCAGTTGTGACAGAATCAACAACATAAAAATAAACAGATGAAGAAACATGTCCAACTTCTTCTAAGTTTTTTGATATAAACAATATGACAAATAATAAATAAATTAATTGTGATCTCTGAAATATAAATTAGTTTTATAATATTTTAATAGGCAGCCTGGCTCGTGGATCGAGTTGCGTTTAGCAGTACTTTGAAATCTTGAGGACCTGAATAACTTCTTCTAAGGTTTTTCTGTAGTTCAGATTCGGAACTGACACCGCTGATGGCAATGAGCTTTCTCTACACGAAAATATCTTGCGAAACGTTGGTGTCAAAACACATAAGCTTACCTCTTCCGGAGATAAACAAGCATGTTGCATGTAATATGTATTGTGCAAAAACTTTTGACACCTTTGTCATGATCATTAAAAACAGTTATTTATAAATTTTAGAAACCATTACTGGCCCGAAAAATGTAATAGATCATACATTCAAGACTAACCATTACTGCGACAAACGTAAACCCTGCATGGGGTGTTACCAGAAGTTAGTACAAAAAGCCATATCACCCATGGATGCGAAAAAGAAAGTTCGGACCACTCGTACTTATTGCACCGGTTGCGCGATTATCATGTGTTCGACGTGCTATAGTAGTACTCATCCTCAACAAAATATTCTTAGAATGTAACAGATAGATGTAGATACCAGTAGATTTATCAATTAATATTTTGCTTTCCTATATGGTTTTTTTTTTAATTTTTAGATGGGTCCTTAGACATTTTTCAGACTAACGTCAAAATTTCTGTAGTACCTACCATGGAATAAAAAATAACTACCTAGCAAGGCGCAGTAGTACCAGCACTTGCACTAAGGCTTTCGTCTAATATTATGAATAAAATGTGTAAGTTGTTTAACCACTAGTTTTATTTCCTTTGCAATAAAAACAAGATGAGTGCAATGCCTATGTAGGTACTATCTTTGAAAGCTTCACATTTTGTTTACCTTTTGCTGCTGATCTTGGTGTTTTTGGGCTTGTAACTACCTCCGTTTTAGTTTTATATAAATTTCACCAACTCCCGTCAAGGGGCGTGATAGTTCCATTTAAAATTACAGCTATTGCCAATAGTGAAATTTATTGTGGGCTAACGACACTATCAATCCTGTAATCAGTATGCAGCATAATTGAAAAGAGTGAAAACTATTATATAGAAAAACATCAAAACCGAAATTATTACCGACACTGAAAAATATTAAATAGCTTGTACAAGACAATAAAAGTGTGAGCATACAGCCATCAATGCCTAGTAGTAGTAACAAAGTATTATCTAATCTAAGTAATCTAATTTTGTTGAAGCAGTGATAGCTCAGGCTTGAGCTTCACCAAGGGCTTCACCATGCGGTGAAGCTCGTCCAAGTTGGCAGCAAGAAGCTTGCCCGCCTGGCTAGCGACCACCCTCAAGTAGAAAATCTGTCACCAAGCACCTAACGGTGTGTTCCGGCAGCTGTCCTTGAGAGCCAGTCATTTTAGGTTAAGCCTGTTAACACCTTCGACCACATCATCACTTACCATCAGATGAGATTGTGGTCAAAGGCTTACCTATCAGCAATAATAAAAATAAAAAACTGTATCACGTGTTGTGACCCAAATAATAAATACATTAAATACTCACCAGTAAAACACTACTATAGTATTTATACTAACTTCCAACAGTAAATAAACATTATCCCATTTTTCTGCGGATGTCGGGTATATACCATTTATAAAGAAATTATAAATCCCGATGGTAGGTATGTAAAATATTATTATTCCTTAGAGCTTCGATCATCATCAAATTTTAGGAAACGGTCGAGTCATACTACTGCTTTAGCTCACAATGAGTACTGTGACTAAGATTTCGTTTTTTTTACAGTTGCATCGATCATCAAATCAAAGCGCGGTAACACGATGCTGGTGTTGTCGGAATACACACACACGGTGCAAAATGTAACCAATCAGAGAATTCGTTGGGTTTGTTCTATGAGCCACAAAAGATGTAAAGCATCCCGCATTACAATGAATGGCTTTGTAGTCCAGACTAACCATGCACACAACCATCCATCGAAATGAAATTATTAAACGGATAGAAAACAATGGACGATAGCAACGAGTCGAAAAATAAACTATTGATATTTCCTAATCACATTGCTAAAGGTATCGATCGATATTGCAACAAAGCTACTATACTTTTTTAATGGTCAATACAAAGACGCTGCCGGCAATATGTCAACAACTTGATGTTGGGCGACGCGACGGTGCACGGTGGTTGTATATTTTATTAAAACGAAATCCTTACGCATCCATAGATAATGATGCCATTCAAAAATGTACAATATCGTCCACGCGGATACCAAAGGGTAATAAAAGTATCAGTATAATCTTTCTCAAATAGATTTTTATTGAATAGCATTAAAACATATTAAGTTGATTTTGTAAAAAATGTTCGATCAAGTACAATAGTTAGATGAACTAGCAATAAAACTAAATTAAAATTCAATGTTAAGTTTTCCGCTGTGGACGTCAGCGTTCTAATAAATCAGGATCGATTGTTATTACATCCGAAAGCACATCACAGTGTATTAAAGTAGGAAGAAAGTGGGTAATGTTCCAGAAGAATTTGTTACTCTTATAAGGTAATCTTCAGTTAAGATCTTCTATAAAGATTTGTGCTAATTTGTGAAGATTCTTCACAAATAAAGACTGTATACTTTACTTACAGAACGATGGTTTTGCCGTGTCTGTATTGCAAAATATTTAAAGTACACTTTGAGGTTGATAATGATAACGCTTTTGATTATTATTTTTTTAAATAATTATTCTATGTTGACCATTTGAATATATGGATTAAGCAAAGCGGCGATTAAATGATGTATCTAAATTAAATTGTTCATATTAAATAATTCTCAGCACAAATAGTTACGGATATTCCTTTCGATAGAAAAGACGCAGAAAGAAGAAACTTGGAATCCGTGACGCGTCATTGGGTCAATCACTAATGATTTTTTTCTTATCCCTGTCTGCCTTTTGGCGTGATTAAGATATATACGAAATATATGTCTACTTAAATTAAGGTAAGTTTTAACTAATAATAAAATTAGTTAAAAATCTGAGTTTTTCGTTTTGAACTTGTTTATTAATATAATCCCTTCTATGAATAACCCACTAAACGGTTCAAATTTAAAAACAGCTGCGGGTAAGCCTACCGGGCAATCGGGACTTAACAACGAACGTGTTGGAGTGTCGAGCGCAGTAATGTTGCTCACAATGATGACACTAACTGTAATGGATAGATATGATACATTAACCACCAGGAACCGGCTTGGCCGCCTCGGCCCTTATTAAACAAAAAAAAAGAAAATTCAACACAACGTTATAAAGAAAATTTTTGACTTTCTTGTTTTCTTCTAAACTACATGTATACCATTTAAATAAGAGCAATCCGCTTAATTCATACTGTGGTACAGTCTAAGAAAATGAGTACACTTAATTGATATACATAAAATTAACTAGTAATGCGCCAATTGTTCGCTTGCTGCGTGTTTGTGCTCATAAAGTGAAGGATTGCTCATTCAACTTGATAATCGGCATCAATGTAAATTATAAAGCAAATAATTATCTTGTATAACATTCTTGATTCGTAGTTGTAATATCTTTCCAAGTCCACTCTTCGTAACATCACGTCAAGGTAACCGGATGGTGAAATACCGCGGCTATACATTCAGTAGACAGTTTTGTAGAAACGAAAAGACCAGATGGCAATGCTCAGTGGAAAAACATGGAGGCTGTAGGGCTTCTATGTACAGTATCGACAACGAGTTCATTCAATTAAATAATAATCATGATCATTTGCCACTCTCGGACTATTCATTATGAGGAAACTTAAGCAGCAAAAAAGATTGTATGGTTTAAATGTGTTTCTGGATTGTGCCCGGCAGATTTCATAGGCTCGTGTCCTAACAAAAATTAAAATGTATTTAATAAAATACCTCTACCTAAATAACCCTTTGCGAAAATGAAAGATATTTTTCATGGTTATTGTGTGCTATCTACCTAACCAAAGTCAGTTTACCGGCCCGCTCTTCAAAGCAAATAGTTCATTCGTAAAACGTGTGAATACATATCATCTAAGGAACTAGGAAGTTCTGATATTTAAAAAAAAAATATTTCTTGGCCAATATTTTTTAAGACATGTTTTGTCCTTTGAGTTATATAATATAATTTAAAAATTATATATTTATTTTATTTATTATAATATCTTAGGCTTCAAAATAAGTAGTTAATAAATAAATATATGTCAAATTAAAATGAAATTATAAAAATACATTCACAATGATATTATACGTCACTACTTATCAGTCTAGAATTCATCTACGAGTATATTGTAGTAACATTTGACATTTGTTTAAATAAGTCAATTAAAAAATATATTACTTATTTAAAGAAATGGCCTTAGCCTGTTGCAACAGTAACAATACGACTTACCTACTGTATTTATGAAATTATTCGAATAAATCGTTTTCTATGGAAATTCTTATTTTCACATTCATAGATAAAATGTTAAAGATAAAAAGTTGAAATGTTATATCTTCTGAAATATGTACAGGACATGTTATGAAGTTTGTAATTTGTAGATGAGCAAACACCAGTATTTACAACATCACGATTTGGACAGCCAGTGATCACGGTCGGCGGGTATCGGTACAACATGTGGTCGGGGAGCAAAGGGAAGCAGCGCGCTCGGTGGATCTGCTCGAAGAAAGATAATGGCTGTCGAGCCACTATCATCACCTTCCTTAATGAAATATTTAAATTAAGCTATGATCATAATCACTGATAAAAGGTTAAGTTTTATGAAAACAAATAGATCCCAAAAATAAAATATTACAGTTGTATTGAAGGAGACAGTTGTAAAGATTTTAATTTTTTTTATAGTTTATTAGATTAATACATATAGTTCTTTACATCTATTATGTTACTTAATGCCCAATATAATAATGTGAGTATTTCGGAATAAGATAGTTTCTGTTTGCTATTTTTTATATTGAGTTTTTATTTAAGTGCATTAAAAGTTGTTTGTTAAATATTATTTTTATAATCCTAATTCCTACATAAGACACACAAACAATCTTACCAAAGTACAGTGTAGACTTCAAAAATGATAAATAAAATTTACAAAATACCTGCTTGCTACACCAATGAGTATTAGATAATTATTTGTTACAGCGATGGCATACTTATTGAATCCTAAAAGCTACATAACTCTAAATGGCCCCGAGTTCAAAATATACCTCTTCTTCATCTGCCTACCCTTATCTTATTCCAATATGTCTTTTCTAAAAAATAAGACAGCACAACGTCATATTAAAAAATAAAATTTGGCTTTGGCTTTATTGACACCCGCCTGCCTGCTACCAAACCTTGGGAATGCTCTCGATGCTTCCGCCTGCTGCCTGCGCAGTCAACACCTACGTATTAAAGCTTTTACAAGCACGTGCATTACTTATTAACCCCATGATATTTATATTAATAAAATGTCATGGTTATAACCTACGATAAATATGATGTATTTGTAGGTTGTAACCCTATTTTAATTCCTTGTTTCCCTACAAAAAATATCCAAATTAATGAATAGAGAAATTACTGAGCCCGCGGGCTGAATGGGCTATGTCTGAGTTGATTTAATGGAATCCAAATTTTATATGCTATGCAATATTTCATAATGGTGAAATTGGTACAAGCCTGATCCGAGGTACACTTTTTACTTATTTTACGATCTATATAGTTTACTTCATGATCCGAGTAGGCGACTCAACCCATATTCAACTTGGCTGTCAATTGAATCCGCAGACTTTGCTGACTACTTCAAATATAGATATTAGGGGTAGAACCCGTTCACGACTCAAAAAACTTGTTTAGTTAGGTATTAGTGTATTTTAAAAAATTTAACTTGAGTAATGAGGTATCATTAGTCATGTTTTCATCATAGATGAGCTGTCATTAGTCATGTTTTCATCATAGATGAGCATGAATGTATTTATCGGATATTATTATTTCTCACACCCAAAGTTCCTGTACCCCCAGTACAGGAACTTTTGATGAAAGAATTAGCGATTTTAAAAGAAAACGCTGCGAATGAGCCAAAAGCTGTTTCTGCACTGTATGATGAGTTTTATTTATTTTATAAGACAAAAGGAATCTCAAAAGGATTAGTCAGTACCGAAAATTAATAATATAAAAACTACTATATTATTAATATATAAAAATGGTTGGGTCCGTATTAACCAACGCATTCTTAATTTGTAAAAGATAGTAGAAACATAAATTGCTCTAGCATGGGCATAATAAAGGCATAATATAGGTCTTATTTGCCAGAAAAACTTTAATTCATGGTCAAATGAACATTACTGATAACTCGCGTTAGATTTGCTTTGTCATAATGTATATTATGTATAATATTAGGCGTAGGCTTTATGAAATATTATGACATGAAATTTTCTTTTGATGCTTTCAGTTCCACATTTTACTACGTCTCGTTATGGAAACCCCATCATTGAACTGGGCGGCTACAGATACAACAGATATCATCGATGTCAGGGAGTGAAAGCGAGGTGGTATTGCATAAAAGCGACTAGTGGTAGTTGCAAAGCTTACCTCATCACTGTGGCAAATGAAGTACTCACAATGAAACATGAACATAATCACTGATTATTAGTTACTTCATGCTTTACCGGTGTTAGGATGAGTAAGTTATAGATAGTGTTACATAAATAAAAAAAAAGTTTCCTTGCTTATTTTTCGGCCTTTGTTGAATTTTTAATATAATTTGAATTACACGAAAAATACTAATAATAACATTGTGTTTTAAAAACACTAATAGAAAAAAAAATGCTTTTTTGTGCAGAAAATTCATATATTTAAGAAGCATATATTTCAGGCTCAGGGATAGACATGCAAAATATCATAGAGTTTTAACAATTCGTATGACGAAACTACGTTTGTACGTAAACCACTAGTTAGTAGATTGGTGGAATCTTTCAATGCTTAAACTTTTATTAATTGAAGAAGTAGTATTAACAGTAGAATAAATAATTTAAATAATTTGAGATTATTATAATATGAGGATAGAAGAGATATATTACATAATACTGGTTGAATATGTCCTAGCTAAAATAGGAACTGATTCTGTGAAGAACGCCAGCAACGGGCCCAGTTTTGCCTAATGCGAGTGTAATATTAATAAAAATGATAGAGTGAATCATTACTTAACTTTTTTTCTTTTGAACAATAACCAACTGGCACATAATATCTCTTCTACAAAGATGTATGCCAAATGATTCATATTGATATAGTTTTTACACCAAACCTAATCCTTATGAAATATATGGGTGTAATATTTTATATTTATAGCAAAACTTTTGTCTGAACAATAAAATTTTAAAATAACTTAGTGCTATTTTCATAATTAATAAGCATCACTGCAGATCTCTGCATATCAGTTGAGTTATGAAAGAAGTTTACATGTTTCATTTTATTTATCAGAACTGACAAATTACTAAAGTAAAGTTATTACTATAATACTATAATAATACGAATTACTAAAATTAAGTAATTTGACGTATTTCTGACAAATTTAGTAGCGTAAAAATTGTAAAGGTTCGTCTTAATACCAGTTGCATACAATCCAGTACCGTAGTAGTCATGATTGCCATATCTGAATAAAATATCTGAACTGCATAATATAATATATAATGATTATGTACTCTGCTTTCAGCAATATTTATCAAATCTGCGAGAGGGAATGAACAAATACTTTACAACGGTTACAAGTACTACAAAGAAGCGAGAGGCGAGAGGGATACATGCAGGTGGCGCTGCACAAAACGAAATTGCAAATCAAAAATCAAAACAAAAAATAATATTATTATATATACTAATGAAGAACACTATCATGATAAAAAAAATTCGCTTTAGTATCATAATAATTACAATTTATAATTCTACTATAATGATTCAATTCCGTAAATAAAATAAAATAAAATAAAATAAGTCAGCATAACCATGTTGATGTTTGTATTTTAAATGTGTTCTAAATAATGTTAAGACCGACAAGGAAAATAAGATTTATGAGTCAAATGTCATGTTGGCTTAGCGGTCAGAGCACACCCCGGCTATAAGGGTGGATGATATGGGTTCGAATCCCGCACATGACTATTATATTTCCTCTCGTTGTAATTTTGTAGTGTTAAGATTTTTTACGATGGACAGGCTAGAGTTTGATCTCTATGTTACCAGTTCGTAAGTGATGATTTGTGGGAAGAGTACAACTTTACTTTTCTTACTTTTTTTTTTTTTTTATGCCTGATAGGTTAGCCTTTGACCACTATCTCACCTGATGGTAAGTGTCGATGTGGTCGAGGATGTTGTTCAGACTAACCTAGAGTTACTGGCTCTCAAGGAAAGCTGCCGGAACACACCTTTAGGTGTTTGGCGACAGATTTTCAACTTGAGGGTGGTAGCTAGCCAGGCGGGCATTTGCAAAGTGCCCTACCACCATGCTGTAACGACTGCTTTCCTAAGACAACAACCGAGACCGACGGCTTAACGTGCCCTCCGAAGCACGGAAGCGCTCAGTAGTAATGTCACCATCGGTCACCCATCCAAGTCATGACCGCGGCGGACGTTGCTTAACTTTGCTGATCGATTCAGAATGGCTAAGCAAACTTGGCTACGAGCGCTTCAAAAACTTTCATGTACAAATGTTGAAGCACACTGTAACGTTACATAAGTGTGTACTGACATTGTCATATCTTGATTTGTTGAGAGAATTGTACACGATTATTATTTGTTGATGAAAGATTTTATTATATTTTTTGGATGTTACCTTTAATACAATCAATACGGCACATATTCCGCCTTTTTACTTATTTGAGAGCACTGTCTATAAAATTATTAATAATATGTTTTCTAAAACCTCTTTACACACATGCTTTATTATATCGTGACATTACATTATTAATATTAAGCCATGTGAATGCTATACTTTATATAAATATTAAAGTGTTGTATAATTTAGAAACACTAGTTTAAAGTATAATACCGTATTGAAGTTTACCATCTTATAACTATAAGACTTAAGTTTATTTATAAATGGATAAAAAAGAAGTCAAAAATTTCAAGAGTACATGTAATTAATTTGTGACTAAAAAAATACTCAGTGATAATATATATTTGACAAAACTGTTGGTATATTTCACTCAAATGTACCTATTTATATCGAAAAACTGACCCAAGGATAGTACCATTATAATTGACCACTCCTAATTTGCATTAAACTTTTAGTTTAATATGTCACCAGTTCGAAAGGTAAAGAAATGGCCATATTAGAATGATTTCCATTTCTACTAAAATGTAAATTTAAAATAAAACTACCCTCTACTGCACAGTGGCTAGAACGCGCTTCATTCAGACTATTGATGGTCGAATAAAGAAAAATTTGTTAGACAACCACAACGCTTCTAAATACACTGTTGGTATTATGGATGGAGTTTATTTGAAAGCTTAGAGCTAGTGTCTCCATAGCGCTTTCCAAATAAACGTAGTTTCGACATATTATTTCAAATACCAAGTTTAGAAACTCTGTGACATTGTGCATACATATCCTTATGTAAATATAAGTAATTTCAAAAATATCCTAAGAAGTCTTTAGGAATTCTTATGTCATATTAATGATATAAATGCTTATGTATTTAGGAATAAATGAGAATTAAAAATGTTCACAATAAAACTGACTTCAACCATGAAATAAGTACGTATTGTTATGGATAACTCAAATACTTATTTCACTCGAACTTAAATGGGAACACATAACAAGCACCAACTTCCAAATATAAAAAAAAAAATCAAAGTCGGTAAAGAATTATGAGGTTACACACACACAAAATCAACAGTGGAATTGAAAAACTCCTCCTGTTTTGAAGTCGTTGAAAAATATTCATAAAGACAAATACTTTTTTTTCCCTTAGTATAATTCCATGGCGTCACTAACTTATTATTATAGTCTATAGTGACAATGAGTTCTCATAATAATAACTTTCTTTATCATAAAGCCATTTTTTACATGTTTAACTGTTTTTGTTTTGTTTATGTCTGATTGGTTAGACCACTATCTCACCTGATGGTAAGAGATGATGTGGTCGAAGATGTTGTTCAGGCTAACCTAGAATTATGTTTGTGTAATAGGCCACTTTTTTGGCCATTCCGACCTGTGCCGCCACGCCGTGCACACCTGTCTACAGCTCCGCCAGTACTTCCCAGTGAGACCGCAATAGTCCCCGCACTATTGCCGTCTCACTCGGGTCATCGTTCCGACGCTAGTTGCAGACCAGTGCCTTGGAATACGCAGTCCTGACGAAGTTTTGTTTTGTGTGCAGAAGCTGAGCAGCCGCCGACCGCCGTGCAACGTGAGCTACGAGCTCGCCGTGCCGGCGCGCAGAGGCGCTCTAAGACGTCAGGCATTACCACCTACCCAAGTCCCTTGTTTCGGAACAACATCATACCGGGCTGGTGGTCTTGTTTTGACCGCACTTTTCGGTGCGCACTTCACAACTCTACTACTCGACACAACATTGTAACAGTGCGCGTAACAACACACTTTGTGCTGTTAAGCGACGTCGTTCAGGCGTGGGGTAGCGTCAGCCAAACCCGTCTGAACGATCAAATCCGCCATTTGCTGCGGTCGCAGTGTGACACCCTACGGTGACAACGGCCACTGTCGAATTTTTGGTTTAACCTTGCACCGTGGCCTTTCCCGCTTCACGGGTCAGCCGAAGCAAGCTGGGCTCCGGGATTACTGGCCTTGGGGTCGCCCCTAGTCAACCCCGGAGTAGCGCTTAGGAGCACCCCTCTCCGCCGAGAAAAAAGCTCGGAGAGGGTACACAACTAGGGCACACCCTAGGTACACACTCCCTCTCACACAGTGAGCTCACAAGGTGTGTGAGGGAATTCAAACCCTTGATAGGGCGTCCTGAGTATTCCCCTCAGGATGCAGTCCCGTCCCTCTAACGGTGAGGTGCAGGTCCTTCAGACCTTCGCCCTCCGCCACCCCGATCTGTATGTTGCACACATGCAACTCCTCGAAGAGGAAGCGAGTGCCCGCCTCACGGACACTCTTATTGCTCCCTCCGGGACTTCAATCCCGGAGGCCAACGTCCCTCTGACCCGGTCCTTCTCAGAGGACAGTCCGCTTTCGCCCGCTCCGGGCCCAGACAACAGACGCACGGTGGCAGCCCCTCCCCGTGAGAGGTCTCGCTCGCGCTCACCGATCGGGAGGCCAGCGAGCACCCGTCCCTCCATCGCCGTTGTCGAGCCCACTTCGGACTCCGAAGCGGAGATGGAGGTAGATCCGAGTCGCGCCTTACGCACTGACTCGGACTCCGATAACGACGGCTATACCGTCGTAGATAGAAAACGCAAGCGTGCTCCTAAAGCCGCTAGTTGCGCAACTTCCGCCCCTCCCGCCAAGGCACCCGCTAAGGCCCCCGCCTCCGGCAAGAAGCCGACCCCCGCCCCGCGCCCCGCGTCTCCTCCCTCCGCTCCGGCCACCACTGCCGCGTCCCCTCAGGACGCGAGCGCGCGCCGCGAAAAACCGCCTCCGCCCCTGTTCATTCAGGACAAAACCAAATGGGACATGCTGTCCCGTTTAGTTTCGGATCGTGGGATTCACTACACTAATGCCCGCTCCACGCAGCAGGGCATTAAAGTTCAAGTGTCCACCATTAGCGACCACAGAGCGCTAACAAAGCTCCTCCGTAAAGAGAGCATAAGTTTTCACACTTATGCGCTCGAAGAGGAGAAAGTCCTCCGAGTTGTCATCCGCGGTGTGCCCAAGGAGGTACATACCGATTCGGTATGTGCCGACCTGAAGGCACAAGACTTCCCCGTACATGCAGTTCACCGCATGTACAGCGGGAAGGACCGCAGTCCCTACGACCTAGTACTCGTAGTACTAGATCGTACACCTGAAGGCAAGGCCATTTTTAATTTAAAAAAGGTCTGTGGCCTCTCAGGACTCGATGTCCAAGCCCCATACAAGAATGGGAGTCCCTCGCAGTGCCATAACTGCCAACTATACGGGCACGCCTCCCGTTTCTGCTTCGCTCGCGCTAGGTGCGTTAAGTGCCTAGGCGATCACGCGACAGCAGCGTGCACTCGCACCCGGGATTCGCCGGACCCACCCAGTTGTGTTCTATGCGGTGCTCAAGGGCATACCGCGAATTACCGTGGTTGCCCTAAAGCACCACGAGTGAACCACAGGGTGGCAAGGCATAGGCCGACCCGCCCCTCTTATGACCGTTACCAACGGGTAAGTCCTAAACTAACGGTAGTACCTGCCTCACAGGTAATACCCGCGCCGCTCCCAGCCCGTAACGCATGGTCTAAACCACCCAGTATGGTTAAGACCGTCGCTACCGCCCGCGCCCGGCCCGCGCGCCCGCGCCCGCTCCCGCACACGCCCGCGCCGCGGCCCCTGCCCGCGCACCGGCCCCGGCTCGCCCCGCGCTCCCGGCACCCGCTGCCAACACCGTTCGCGCCCCTCCCCGCGCCGCTTCCCGGCCACAAGCTCCCCCTATGCCATTGATGGCTGCCCCTCTTCAAGAGGCAATCAACCTAGTCAGCGATCTGGCTATGTCGGTTGACATCAATGAGGTACAAGAGCTATTCCACAAGATGCAATACGCTCAATCCCCAGCGGACGTGATCCAATACACATTGGAACACGCAAACTTACTAAGCGCCCTTAAGCGCTTCGTCCCCAAGGCCCCTCCCCAGTACAACCACTATGGGTAGTACAACCGAACGCACGAAACCGCACTCAGTTTCGTTAGCGTCATTTAACGCTAACGGCCTTTTCAGACAACGTGACCTCGTCCACGACTTTTGTTGTACCCACCTTATCGACATCATATGCGTGCAGGAGACCCTTCTAAAACCGGGGAAGGCGAACCCTAGGTTTGCCAATTACAGAACGGTACGTGATGATAGAGTGAACTCCCGTGGGGGAGGCACTCTTATCTATTACAAAAGGTCCCTGCACTGCATTCCCCTACCTACCCCGACTCTTGTTAATATGGAAGCATCTTGCTGCCTCCTAGCTATGACTGGTCATCAACCTATAGTCATAGCGTCCTGTTACCAAGCTTGCTCCAAGCCGATCGTCCGAGCTGACTTAGAAGCATTGTTCTCTTTAGGAAGCGCCGTCCTTCTGATTGGCGACTTCAATAGTAAGCACATCCTATGGAATTGTAACATCAACAATCCCAGAGGTATTGCACTTGAAAAACTAGTCGCAGAACTTAATTTTGACATAATTGCGCCCACTCACTACCCTCATATGGAAGACTTTCGACCTGACTTGCTTGACATGGCACTGCTCAGAGGCGTAACACTTCAGTTACGCTCCATAGAAGTGGTTCACGAGCTTCACTCTGACCACCGACCCATTATACTGCGACTAGGCCCCGACCCAACGGCAGACCTCCCCCGCCCCACTAAGACGATAGTGAACTGGAAGCAAATAGGCGATGCCCTAAAGGCTACCAGTTCACCGGACCTTGACAAGATCCCTGACGACATCCTGACTAAAGATGACGTAACCCTTGCGATCGATTCGTTCACTAATCACCTCTCCACCGTAGTAGGTGCATCCGCAAAGGAGGTCATGCTGCCGGACGACCGGCGCCTTGTCATTCCAGCGGATGTGAGACGATTAGTGACGGAAAGTAAAGCAGTGACCCGACATTACGACTCTTACCCCAGTAAAGAGAACAAAACAAAGAAACGCCACTTTGAACGCATGGTTCAAAGTCGCATGTCTGAGTTGCGTGATCAACAATGGGGTGACAAACTTTCAAACCTCGTGCCAAGCCACCATGCTTATTGGGACTTGGCGCGAGGTATGAAAGGAAGTAACTATAACGACATGCCTCCCTTATACAGACCAGTCCCACTAGTCCCAGCGTTCTTTGACGAAGACAAAGCTGAGTGCCTAGCTGATAGCCTAGAGGCTCAGTGTTCCCCTAACGTAGATCACGTTGACCAAGCTCACCTCGATTCGGTGGATGCTGAAGTCGAACGTAAAAGCTCTGTGGTCACCTCTGAACTCCCACCTATCACCTTAGCGACTTACGCTGAGGTGGCGAGACTGATCAAGGCCCTCCGACCGCGCAAATCCCCCGGTGCCGATGGCATCTCCAACAGGGTTCTTAAAACCCTCTCTCCTCCTCTCATCCATCTCCTAGTCAGCATCTTCAATGCTGCTATGAGCCACTGCTTATTCCCAGACACCTGGAAATGTGCAACTGTCATTGGCATTCACAAACCAGGCAAAAGCTCATCTGACCCCACCAGTTACCGCCCAATCAGCCTCCTCAGTGCCTTAGGCAAACTTTTCGAGCGGTTACTTGCAAACCGTCTCCAGTCCCATGCTAAGGAACACCACCTTATCCCAGATGAGCAGTTTGGCTTCAGACCCGGACACTCATGCGTCCAACAGGTGCACCGCCTCACGGAGCACATCATTGAGGGCTTTAACAAGTACCCCAAACCCCAGACAACGCTAGCAGTCTTCCTCGACGTAGCGAAAGTCTGGCACAATGGCTTGATTTACAAGCTATACCAACTTGGCGTGCCAGAACGTCTTGTGCTCATCCTACAAGACTTCCTTAAAGCCAGAAGCTTTCGCTATCGCGTGGAAGGCACCCTCTCCTCCCCCCACCCAGTCAGAGCCGGAGTCCCTCAGGGCTCCGTGCTATCACCCATTCTCTTCGCGCTGTATACCAGCGACATCCCACGCTCTCAGCCAGACGTCCTATTAGCCCAATACGCGGATGATACCGCTATTTATACCACTGGGTGGCGTATCAGCAGAAACTCCATTTTCGCCCTTCAACGGGCCATCACCGAGATCGGTGACTGGTTCCGTAAATGGCGCATCGCGGTCAACCCAGTTAAAAGTGCAGCTATGTACTTTACTGAGAAGACTCGCCCCCGTTACCCGCAACCTTTAACTTTGTTTGACCAACCCATCCCCTGGGTTAGTAAAACAAAATATCTCGGAGTCACCCTTGATCGGAATCTCACCTTTAACGATCATATAACAACCGTCCGAAACAGAGCGGCCTTTGTAATGGGTCGCCTTGGTCCCCTGATTCGCAAAGAGAGTAAAATGTCTCTTAGTAATAAGAAGACACTTTACACTGCCTGCATCCGCCCCATCATGACTTACGCATCAGTAGTGTTTAGTCATGCTAGTGAGGCCCATCTTCATAAGCTTCAAGTCATTCAAAACCGTTTTCTTCGTAATGCAACCGGCGCCCCGTGGTATATCCGGAACTCCGAGTTGCATTGCGACTTAAACCTTCCCTCTTTAGCACAGTTCAATAAGGACTGTGCCCGCCGATACTTTGATCGAGCGCCCCACCACCCGAACCCATTGGTTGTCCAGGCATCGAACTACTCGACTGCCTCTTCTATTCCATTTTTCAAACCCCCCCGTCGCCGACCACGGCAGGTATTAGACGACCCGGATGACCCCATCGCAGCCATTACATTGGCAGCTTTAGCGTTATCCGCAAGTCGTCGAGGTAAAATCCCCAGGTGTGAGGTAATTAGAGGTCACTCAATCAAACACCGAGCTCGCCGGCGAGCTCGAGGCAAGAACAAGGTCACGATAAATTGCTCTCCAAATAGTCAAAGAGTATTATTCAGTAGGGCCCAATTGTGCAACACTGCAGTTGCACAGAGGCATTTTGCTCCGATCCCCCCCATGTCTCTCGACAGCGAGACAAGCCGAGGTCCGAACCACAGTGGTGCCCTTGAGCTCGCTGTCAACCCCTCCTATAATAGCGGTACGTTTTCGGCGTCCGCAGGAGACGGAGGTAGAAAGCGCTTTTCGCCTTCTACGCCCGTCTCGGGAGAAGTGCCTTCGGCACTTCTCCCTCCCGGGCTATTGTAGGGCCAGGCCCTCGCCCAAAACCCGGTGGAGCTGGACGACCGCACAGGCGGTAGCCAGCATCTATGTCCTCCCTAAATAAATAAAAAAAAAAAAAAAAAAATGTAATAGGCCAATGAACTAATGTGTAGTGTTGATAGTTATTGTATATGTTTATTAATTAACGTTAAAACTGAAAATTATAAATTTGTACTCATTTGCCGATAACGGCATTTTGATATCATCACGTAGAGGCAAAAGCAACTTCGAATTACAGCGTGAATTGGTACTGTTCCTCGATGCTCTCTAAAAACTGTCCTGCTAAAGTTAAGCGTTTTGAAGATGGCACAATAGCGAGTTCTTGTATATCATAATCATAAACCAACGAAGTACTTTATTTCAAATGAAGAATATATTTGAATATAAGTTTATATAACAACCACTTATTAAACTATTGCAAACGTATATTGCGCCAAATCGCTAAAACATACTGCAGTGTTAGCTTGAACCCGCAAAGCATGACATTTGCGACAAGAGAACCTTCGAGCTATCCCAGTGATGGCTGCACTATCAAACTCGACCTTTATACATGTTCAATAGTAAAGCTGGATAAAGCTGCCCCAATATAAAATACCACCGCAATGTCCACAGAACTCTCAGTTTACTCGCAGTTAATTTAGACTTTGCGCAATGTATGATCCGAAATTGACTTTAGGTGTAAAAGCGCTACACTTAGCAGGTAAATAGCTTTACACAGACATAAATCTTATAAAATCCAAAGGAGTGAGTCAGTGCTAATTGACAGCTTACTGGCAAAATCACAGGCACATCGCATGAGACTTAACAACTGTATGTCTCAGAGTCTCGGATGCACTGTAGTTCATCACTTCTGGCGACATGCATCTGTTATGGATATATGTTACCGCTTAACATCAGGTGGGTCTCGTGCTTGTTCCATCACAACCCCATAAAGATATATACAAATTTTTTGGTTTATTTGTAAGAATTTATATGTTTTAATTTATGCAGCTGCATATACGAGTATGTTAACGTTGACGATAATAATTAGTTATTTATTATATTTTTATTTATACCCTTAATTATTCAATGAATCTTGATCATATCCATATAAGTAAGCTAATCCAAATTGTGAAGGCTATATATCTATTCAATATTATATGATATAAAATAAAATTGCTTAATTCCTGTGTTATGTATAATCGCAATACCCTTAGAAATTAAAACATTTTGTTATGTTTAAGACACATAGTTAATTTTAAAAAGCCAAGTAAACGAGAGCAGAATTTTAAAGAACTTGAATACATAGGAGCTATAGATATTTTGAAGCGCTCGTAGCGAAGTTGTTTAGCCGTCCTTAACCGATCAGCTAAGTTAAGCAACATCCGCTGCCGCATATGGATAGGTGACCGCTAGTGACATTACTACTGAGCGTTTCCGTGCTCCGGAAGGCACGTTATGCCGTCGTCAGTTCCGGTTGTTGTTCGAGGATGGAAGTCGTTACAGCATGGTGGTAGGGCATTTTGCGATTGCCCGCCTAGCTAGCTACCACTTTCAAGTATAAATCTGTCGCCCATCACTTCTCCTTGATAGCCATAATTCTAGGTTTACAACATCTTAGACCACATCATCACTTCCCATCAGCTGAGATAGTTATCAACTTTTTTTTAACATGAACTTGGCGTTCTATTGGTTTAGGAAATACTGATATGTTCAACGTATGTTCCAGAACAGGTGCTCTATAAACAACGACATAGTTATTTTTCTAAAACAATTCTGACAAAGCCGCATTCAATTCTAAGCAAAAAACAATTGTAAGATTATCTAACAGACCTATATGTTTGTTTAATTTATAACAAACGAATATATATTTTTTTATACAAGTAAATCTACACGACTTTTGAGGTTTTATTAAAACAGTAGTCCTACTGTACCAAAGGTGTATACCATTTTTTTAGTATTAAACAGAATCTATAGGCTCGTACATTGACGCTACATCAGGCCTGACTCACTCTGCACTTTAGGTACAAACCTACATGTACATCGACGTATCCGTCCGTCTACGGTGCAGGTGCATGCCGCGTCAGAGGAGATCAGAGCTATGCGATAGAGAGTTGTAGGTAAGGTACTACGAGGTTTGCGAGCCGAAGTGCACTTTATTTCCCTGTGGCTAGAGTCGCTTATTTATTGGAATAGCTTTGCGGAGTGATCCTTCTGGTCTTTTTTATGCTCTGGGTACATCAAGTCAAGCAAGCATACCATTTTATAATTTTTTTTTTTTTTAACGTGCCCTCCGAAGCACGTAAGCGCTCAGTAGTAATGTCACCAACGGTCACCCATCCAACTCATGACCGCGGCGGACGTTGCTTAACTTTGCTGATCGATTCAGAATGGTTAAGCAAACTTCGCTACGAGCGCTTCAAATTTATGATGTTATATATACTACAGGATATTGCTACGATATAATTTCGTTGTAATATATCTAAAACTTTATTGTTACAGTTACTTACGTACTTTCGCGGCGTGGGCGTACATTGCTTTGCATTGAAGGGTTCACATTCTGCGTCAGAAAATCATGTGGAGGAAAAACGCGATGGAAATGCTCGACACACAACCACAGAAATTGTCGAGCGGTCGTTCATACTGTCGAAGATCAAATGATAAAGTTCCATAATGTACACAATCATCTACCAACGTTTCGCTATAATCAATAGTTTGAATAAATATTATTTCATACAATGCTATTTTTATCGTGTCACGATATTAATCTATACCTACATACGATTCAGAAGTTTTGGCGTGACTGCTCCTATAAAGTTTAATAGTGTCAGGTTCTTAGTAGCCTACTTTAAACTAAATTAATAGCTCGTCTTTGGTGACTAAGAAAATAAACCCAACTAGAGTTGACCGTTTTGATACATATCACACACATTGCATCGTGGTTACCTAAGCAAAAAAATATACTTTTTAAATGTTAAATATCGAAGCTATTTTACTATTTCAAAAACATCAAATTTTAAATTAAGGGAAGGTATGAAATAGACGTTTCGAAGTGAAAAAAATTAATTAATTCATGCCCATACTTATCTATATATTTCTGCTCATTAATAGAAAGATAAGACCTTTCTGATATAATATCTGTGGACCAGGACTCAATCTGGATCTGAAAAAACTTTGTGAAGGTATTTCGTACTGCTTCCTGAGAATAGTTTTGAAGCCTAAGCCAGTTTTGAGTTCTCAAGCCTAAGCCTCGACAACGCTTCAGAACTCGTCGCATCTAAGTATGACTTTTTCCTAAACTGACTATTCTTGGGCTAATTCATATTTATTAAATTGAATAACCTACGATGATTACCTACCAACTGTTCAGTGATTAAAAAATTACGGAACATGTCTCTTGGTTCGCGATTCTAATTCACGCATTTTAACAAACACTACGTTGGAAATGTAGAGAATTTTATAATCTTATGTAGGACGTAAAATTTCAAGCATTTGCGAATGGTTTTACAGGTAAAATACATAAAATTAGAAAAAAAAACATCGTCGGATATCGGTACGAAAACGGTATGTAAATTTTGATGCTAAAAACTCAATTATGTGAGTTCCATTGCTAATATTTGCCTGCCTTCACTCTTTATTAAAATCTCTCTTTACTAAATTGCTTTAGTCGCATCGTCTATACAAAATACTTCATGGAATCGCAAATTGACGATTGTCCAATATATTTTTTTATAGTGTCTGATGGTTATATTCTCAATTCCAGAATTTGTGATGTCCCGCGGCGGAAAGCGAATCATGATATTGGGCAATTACAAATATTCGATACAACGTCAAAAAGGGCCAAAAATTCGCTGGGCCTGCACTTCTCAGAGGTACCATAAATGCAATGCCGCTTTGTACACAGTAGACGATAATATTGTAAATTTTGTTAGTGATCACAATCATGACCCGCCTTGCCTGTGCAGCTACAAATCATCGGCTTGTATACGTCACAAAGACTGCATTATTATTATTCCTGAGAAAACTTTTCGTGTTTAAACGAAGTGCTCCATCCTCGAAATGCCAGTTCAATTCTAAGACTAACAACCCTGTTGGAACACGTACCAGGTATTTGCCATACTACTTCTAGAATTAAAACTCCACTCTCCAAAAAAATGGTTACATATAAAAAATGACAACATATAAAAGTGCTAAAAGGCCTATAAAGAATTAAATTTACATTAAAAGAAAAATTATGCCTGATAGGTTGGCCTTTGACCACTATCTCACCTGATGGTAAGTGATGATGTGATCGAAGATTTTGTTCAGGCTAACCTAGAATTAGATTCAAAATCTCAGACAAAACCAAAAAAGAAACAAAACATGACAAGACATAATAAAATGTGCAACAGCGTACTACATAGAACTTTTTAAAAAACTACCAGAAGACACCAATTTCAAACAAACAAGAAATAATGAGTAAAAACAATAAATACAACCGACTATATAACAGAAAATTAAGTAAGTATTTAAAACAATTAAAACTGAAGAGTACTACCCCAAACAATATCTCTAATGAAGCCTTAAAGGTAGGAGCCCTACTGCTCGGAACATTTTTAACGAAACTTTTTAATATGGTATTTGAATCAGGAACTGTCCCATATTAATGATGTAAGTCTCAAATAGTACTGCTTTATAAAAAGGAGTTTTTTTTTTATGCTTCATAGGTTAGCCTTTGACCACTATCTCACCTGATGGTAAGTGATGATGTGGTCGAAGATGTTGTTCAGGCTAACCTAGAATCCACATTAGCAATTACAGGCCAATTAGTTTGCTATCCAGTATCTATAAGTTCTTCTCATTGCTGTCATTAAGCAGAATACCAAGCAAAATTGAAGGCATTCATTGAGTAGAACAAGTCAGCTTCCGTTCCAGCTTCTCAACAATGGATCACATTCAAACAATAGAACAACTCCTAGAAAAATGCTCATCTTCTCTATATAGGTTTCGTAGACTATCAAAAGGCATTAAATAAAATCTCTCACAGCTTCATATGGGATGCATTAACATCATTCAATATAGACTACTGCTACATAAGAGTAATCCAAAATATCTACTAATAAGAGTATTACAAATTATGAGTAAAATACGTCTGGAAAGCAAGGGGAAAGCAATAAAAATAAAAAGAGGTGTAAGACAAGGTTACCCGTTCTCACAAAACTCTTCATAGCTGTGTTGGAAAACATCTTTCTTGGACTGGATTTGCAATCTAATGGTATATGCATTGGGAAGGGATACCTGAGCCACCTAAGAATTGCTGATGACATCGCATTCTTTGCTAACTCGGCTTCAGAACTTGAGCGAATGATGCAGTCTCTGAACTACAGAATTAATAAAATTGGCCTATACATGAACACCAGAAGATATTGGCTAGGTGAATTAATCGAAGAAAACGTGGTTGCTGGAAATGCCTTTATGCCTTAAGATTTTAATTATTTGTATGTATTATATATTATATTTGTTGTATTATTTGATATTCATGATTTGAAGAAGCTTTTTGTTTAAAAGTGATTGATAAAATAAAATAAAATGTATTACTTAAAAAAAAAAAATACTTTCCGCTGGTCGATTAATTGCTTGGTACTGGCTTTTCCCACTAGCAGCGGGTGGAGAGAGTCAAGTATGTCTAGGCAATTGATAAAAGTATAAAATGAAATAAAATACTTTCCGCTGGTCGATTAATTGCTTGGTACTGGCTTTTCCCACTAGCAGCGGGTGGATGGAGTCAAGTATGTCTAGGCAATTGTTAAAAGTATAAAATATATAACCTAATAAAATAAAACACTTTCAAACAACAACAAAAAAAAAAATTTTTTTGAACTTGATATAAATCACTTTTGAATATGAAGTTGTGGTACTTCGAGAGCGAAGTACTTGTCAGTATGGCCGTGATAGCATAGGTAAATATTGTGTCGTTAGATTTACGTTTTAGGTAATTTCCTTTGTTTTAATTTTAAGATCTTGAATAAAATAGGACTTGCAAGGAACTATTTATAAGTATTTGTATCATGTTGAACCATTGTACATTTATTTAAGGGTTAATATAAGAGTACTTGATTTGACGTTAGTCATATTAAATATATTATATTTGTTCAATACATATAATTGTATAAAATCAATAATAACATTCATATATTAATACCTATGATTAAAATAGTTATTTATAAGCACATTCTAATCAAATAATTTAATAGTAAACCAAAATTGTAATTATTTAAAAGTATTGATATTGACTGTCGAAGTTGTTATTTGAAAAGGGCTCTGCCTAGCAAGTCAGTCGTCTTTAAGCAAGCTCAGAGTGAACAACTCGAATCTCACAGTGCTGTCGAAATATATTTTCAAAGTAGTCTTTACGACGAAGTGCTGCCCGATCAAGATTGTGTGAAAGTTAAGTAATTTATTATTCTCTTTTATGATATTACTGAACTAACCTTGTTTACATGTAATGGTTCTTACAGTTAAAAAGGTTTTGACAGTTGTTATAAATTATATTAAATTATAATTATAATAATGTTAATTAATAGTTGATGAACCAGTAAATGTGTAAATAAAATGTATTTAGAATGTAAGTAACATATTGTTAACAGATTTTTAAAAAGAATGGCCCCGAGTTTCTTGCCCGTTCTTCTCGCAGAGGCTCTATACAATTTTGTTTGCTGAACGTGGCAGTAAAATTAGAATATTTCAATATTAAAATTTCATTAGAGCGTCGCAGACGCCTAAATTGAATAAATGCTTTTGACTTTGACTTTGACCTTTTATTTTATTAAACTAACAAGCGCTTCATCTATAAATGAATAATTATTAATAGTAGAGATTCCTTGTTTACCGAATGTTGTGCTTTAACTGTGTTACATTAACCGCCATAGTGGAAGGTACGCGGTTATCAACCAGACTATTAGACTTCATCTGATCGAAAGAAATGCTTTTTCAATAACTCCCGACATTCGGTACTTACGTATTTTTTTTATCATTATCATAACTATATTTATAGTTAAGTTTTAATAAAAAATAGCGATAGTGATGACCCAGTGGTTAAGGCAACCGGTGCTAAAACTGACGTGGGTTCTATTCCCACTCAAGCCTTCATATACCTACAATATACTTGCAAATTATAACAAATATTTTTGTTATTGTCAATAATATAAAAGAATTAACGTACAAAGCATTTTCGTTTTAGTACAATGGGTAAACAACACTGCTGGGAAGATGTTAGCCATAGTTAGGCTACACCTTCTACGGCAACAAGAGCGCTAACACGTGTCGGTGGCGGTGCACGTCGGGTTCCATGTGCTCGGCAGGGTTTACGTTGGCTCTCGTCGACGGCACTACGATCAGGGCGCATTTAGTGCACACTCACAAACCACCCGCATACAAAATAATCAATGGAATATACTATAAAGTCTAAATAATTTCTGAAACCGTTTCTACTAAATGTATAACGATAACTCAACTTAGATAAAAGATAAATATATGATCCATTAAGACTGTACGAACGAACTAACATGTAGATGCATACTGTACTGTATCAGCCGGATTGTCCACTGCTGAACACAGCAGTATGGAAGATGTCTTTGAAATCGCAGTTTAAAAAAGCAGTTCCTCAGAAGGCGTTGCTGCTCACCTTCCGGTATTTTACCCTTAGTCGCTTCATATAACATCTACGGGATACATTCTAGACCGATCTACAATGGTGGGCGTCATTCAACTTATAAAGACATCCCATTTTATTATTGTATATTTTTTTTATTGTTACCAATATTTTAATTAAACTTTTATTTCACGTAATTAATACCGTTTTACGCCAATTATTTCGAACATATTTAAAATATTCAAATTTAAATAATACCTATTAATTAATTGTATAAAGTACTTAGTTGGCAAATGCTGCATAGCAGATGTGGAGTTTTTGATGAACTTTTTCTTTTAAGTAACCACACACACTTTTTCGTAAGCTTTAGAAGTTTAACGTCTTTTACATGAAACACACGACAAGAATCTCACGACTATATTATTTTTACAGTGAAATTCATAATGTCGTAAAGTAAAGTAAAGTAATATTTATTGCAGAACTATCAGTACAATACTTAAAGATAAACAATATAAGTTTGAAATTGAGCTAGTAACAGTTTACTCATATCGAGCATGCAATATTAAGGTGATATTCTTGACACATAATGAACATGATACAAGAATTTATATAAATCTAGACAACAAATTAATTTAATTGAATTCACGATGCAAGTTTATATTTTAAAATTTAAATACTCTTTAACATCATAAAACACATGCATAAGTAGCCACGATTTAAACTTTTTCTTAAACATATTTCCCTTAAGTTCTTTAATGAACAGCGGTAAATGATAAGGTACTTTTGTTATATATTGAAGTACAAATTTTTGGCAAAAATATATCGTTTATGTATCTACTACGTAAGTTATTACGGAAGTCTGCAGTATGTGTGTAATATTCCATATTATGTTTCTCAAACAAACAAAGCTCTAGTATATAAATACCAGCGAGAGTCAATATGTTTTTTTCTTTAAAAACTGCCCTAAGTGACTCATCACTGTACATACTGTACATTATACGTAGACACTTTTTTTGAAGAATAAAAGTAGACTTAACATTTACAGAGTTACCCCAATAAATGACACCATAACTAAGGATAGGATAAACATAGCCAAAATATGCTTTCCGGGTTACTTCTTCAGAAGTAGTTTCAGCAAGTATTGAAAGCATATAACAGCAAGATGAGAGTTTAGAATTAATTTTATGAATATGTGATTTCCAATTGAGGTGAGTATCGATTGTAATACCAAGAAAATTTACATCTTTAACTTCTTCAATATTCATTCCTGATTCATGTATATTAAGATAAACATGAGGCGAATGATAATTTTTAAATTTCATGAATTTTGTTTTGTTTCTATTAATGTTTAAATTTATTGACAACAACCAAGCGGCAATTTTGCTTAATGTATTATTTATTTCCCTCTCGAATGTAACTATATCCATATTTTTTTTGGCAGATAAAAAAATTGCTGCATCATCTGCAAACATGACACATAGGTGTGCTGCTATTGTAGGCAAATCGTTTACATATATTAAGAAAAGAAGTGGAGCCAAAATACTTCCTTGAAGAACTCCTAACTTAACTTTTTCAAAACCAGAATTTACTTCACTTACAGTTTTTGTCTCTTTATTATATGCGTCAATAAGTGTAGCTTGTTCTCTATCTTGTAAATATGATTTAAATAGTTTAAGTACTACACCACGCACTCCATAATTTTCCATTTTATTCAGCAATATTTTGTGCACCACACAATCAAAAGCCTTGGACATGTCGATAAAAATTCCAATACAGGGTATTTTATTGTTCATAGAATCCCAAACTTCTTAGAACATCTTAAAAATGGTTAAGGTAGGCAAAGGGGGAAGACATTGCTAAGCATTGCAGGGTTCACTGTCTGCGTAAAAACGGCAGTAATTGGAGGGAAGACACGTTGGATTTGCTCCACTCACAACACAAGGAAGTGTCGAGCAAACGTACATACTAATGAAAATCAAATAATAAAATTAAACAACGTACATAATCATGAACCTTAGACAAACACTTATTATGTTATCGTTTAGGTACACTCGGTAATACCTGTAGATATAAAACAATACATTATTTTTAAAAGAATACAATTTTTGCACTTACAGGTATGTAATATTTCCATTCCACCTTAACATAAGCAACACATACCAAACGCCCTGGAAGAATTTTTCATCAGTTCGTGATAGCTGATGTACTCGTATGTTTATATAATTTTTTTTTTTATTTGAAGATGTGAAAAATACTCATATAGAGTATTTTTCAAACAAAATGTTATGACCACTTTCTTTTAATACTACATGTATTAAAAGAAAGTGGTCATAACGTATGTAATTTTATCATGAAATAAATACATGAATATGTATGTGTTTTTAAAATTTTCTAGATGTAATGAATTTCATTATCATTACATACTATTTGATATATTTTATACAACAAGTGCTTAAAATATATACTTTGATTTCAGATTTAAGCCCTGTATTTGCAAAGTCCCAGCGTGGTAACCCAGTAATCATGATCGGGCAGTACCGGTTCAACCGCGTGAACAAGTACGGCAGCCGCACGCGCTGGGTGTGCGTGAAGGCCAAATCTGGTTGTCGAGCCTCCCTTCACACCGCGGACAACGCCATCGTGCGCGTCTGGGGCTTCCACGACCCGCTAGCGCATACCAGTGCAAACCGCTACCCAACCTAGATGCGCGGCGGTATCATAGCAGTTAAACTATAGTTGCAGAATTTCTTGAATCAAGGTGAAAACGGTGCTTTCACATATATATTAATTAAAACTGCAAGAGTCTACAATTAAAGTTTTATGAAGATGACATTTCTCACACTATAAAATATTATTTAGTGTTTATAATTTCATTGAAGTGGTGGGTAGTGATAAGTATTAAAATTTGTGTCATGACATTCGATAGAGTAGCGATACTAAGTATTAAACATTATGGCGTAAGTCTTTCACAAATATTTCACCAAAAGTGCCCTAAAGGATATAACTTTTAAAAAAAATTGCCAACGTACTTCATCTAGGTGGCGTATGAAATAGATTTTAAGACTTTATTTAATTATAATTATCGAGTATTTACTAGTTTTCATGCCTAAAATATTTTTCTACTGATTCTTTCGTAATATCGACTTAGACACATCAAGTGATACATACGAATAAGACAATGATATATAAGGTGGATATTAATTCATCAACAATACGGCGGGGGATGGTGTAGAATCGATAACTGAATGTATTCCACATTTTCACATACACAAAAAGGCCGTACTCTTGCTTAAGCTGTGGCACGTTGGCTTTGGGAATAATAGCAAGGAGAACCGCGGTCTACGAAGTACGAACACGGTGTATCTACTATATTCACACACGCACGATTGCTACGCGACGAAAACTTGAAATTAAAAAAAATTTAAGTAAGTAACATTTTTTATCATTTAGAAGAGTTAAATCGATTGGCGATTATGCAAAGCATTCGGCAGTCTAGCTAGATTGGCCGATAAGACCTTCGCGTTCGTCAGAATAGGTACGTGAAACAGCTGTTTTGCCCTAGTGATAGCGTCTAATTGACATCGGGTAGCGTTCGTACGTGTTAGAAAGGAGTAAACCGCGGTTCTCGCTATCATACTAAAAGGTAACGCGCCGAGCTTAGAAAATAGTTATACTGATTTTTGGTATGTGAAAATTTAAAATGAGTGGAACACATTCAGTTATCGATTCTACACCATCCCCAGCAGTATTGTTGATGAACTAATATCCACCTTATATAGGATTATAATTAGTTACACCTATGAACTAACTAACTAACTATGATTTTCCATTCGTGAAGTAGCGGCGATACTTCACGAATGGAAATTCCTGCCATAATGTGAGCGGTGCTACATTAGAAAGAATTTATTTATTTCCTCGCATGAGTGTTGAAAATAGTGTTCAACCCATCTGTAGGTTTGAAATTATAGCCTCATAATATAAGCAAATTTATTAATTACTTTTCTTCTTTATCTAATTGATAGATACTATATAACGACACCTACTCAGCATTCTGTGAAACAATTTTTAAGCTTTATCCTTTATCTCTATATATCGCTATTGTGATATTTTTTTTATGGTCAATATCTGATAAAAATGTGTGTAAAAACGTTATAAAATTATTTATAATGGTATTTTAATTATAGACTATTTTTCTTATTACTCTATTATAAAACAGGTTTACAAAGACATCGAGCTGCAAAAAGTCAACCAAGATTTGAAAGTTGTAACGGCGGAAAGCCTGCTATAATACGTGTGCAGTTGAAGTAAATCGGGGAAAAGTAACGGGACAGGATCAATGTCAGTGTAACTTTTTAGAGGATGATTATTCTGTAATAATTAATAGCGACTGGACTCATAGAAATTGTCTCAGTGCGACTGTGTAAGTGTGATCGTAAAATCAGTTTGTAATCTAATGACTC
This sequence comes from Plagodis dolabraria, assembly GCA_963854805.1. Taxonomy (NCBI): domain Eukaryota; kingdom Metazoa; phylum Arthropoda; class Insecta; order Lepidoptera; family Geometridae; genus Plagodis; species Plagodis dolabraria. The sequence goes on along the minus strand of OY978445.1, from coordinate 9,362,842 downwards.
CGACTTGATATTGAAGTCACCAAATTATGAGCAACTGATTTACGGAAGCAAATACACAAATTGCCATATCAGGAAATTAGATTTCAGATAATGTACATTTGCATGTTTTCATATTCATATTACACGATGTTGTATATTTCAGAATTACAGATAGTACTTAATACAGCAGTAGGTACATTCTATCATAAGTAGCAAAGTATGCTTAGCCGTTCTTAATCGATCAGCTAAGTTAAGCAACGCCACAGTCATTACATGGATGGATGACCACTAGGAACTTCTACTTACTTTCTACATCATAATGGTTACAGACACGTGAAAATAGTTTTTTCTTGCGGTCAGCCTTTATTATATATACAGTACAAACCATATACGACACTACAGCTATTACAACGAAAGCTTATAGACAAACTACAAGCCATTGTAACCTCACAGGCGGGGCAAAGGCTCCCTCTCTCTCTCTCTCTACTAGCAGCGTGTTCAGCACGCGTTAGCATTGCCCCATTGGATTGCAATTCTTATTCGTTGAGCCAAAAAATGTACCAGCATTTTGATCACGTGTCGCATCGACTAAGCGCAAAACAGTGATTGAAAGCTACTAGTTTTAGGTAGTACACTTATACTTAAGCCTTGAATTAAGAAACCTTTAATTCCAAAACACTAGTGATTAACCTTTATCAGGAATATGTGATTTACTGGAATGTATTACTCGTTTCAGTTGATATTTATTTTAGATCAAATTAATCATCATTAAACAGTGTCGGTTTTAATACGACTAAGTAACAGTGCAAGGTATTTCTAATAAATAAGTTACCATCATTAAGGAGTTTTAAAACATTATTTCAGTACCAAAGCTAGGGACGTCTCGCCAAGGGAAGCCTGTCATCGAGATCGGTAGTTACCGGTACTACAGACACAGCTACTCGTACAGCAACAAGCGGAAGTTTAAATGGCTTTGTTGCCAGTGGTCTTCCCGAAACTGCAGAGCCTTTCTCACCACTATCGACGGTGAAATCATCTGTTATAAAAACAAACATGTTCACTAACATTGCCGTAGTTTCAATATAATGTGTGATTTTGTATTTTTAATTTATTTATTGCTCTTCTAATCAAAACAAAGTTTTATTTTGCATAAAGCAAACGTCATGCCAGTCTCGAATAAAACCTAACCTAAAAACCAAAAAGTCTTAGTTCTTTACAAGTAATGCTATAATTCTGAATATTTCGGGATGGTACATTTCTTATAATCGGTTCAAAAAGGTACAATACGAGAAAACGTGTATAATATTTTATATTATGGATTATATTTTTTAAATTGCCAAGTATTATTTTTATATTCATTACTCACTTTTAAAATCGATGGGTCACAGGTTTCAGTTCGGGTTGAAACGCTACTTTGTTTGTGCAATTTAAAATTACAGATTCAAAAAACAAATCCTACATTTACGAAGGGTAGGCTATTTTGCCTACCATCAAATCATACTAAAAAATCTTTACTTTGGTTATAATCAGTCGCGTCTTGCTAAACAATCCAACTTTAAAATGCTAATAGTTCCTTAATATGTGTGTAGGTTGGTATTATGTGAGTGCCATTAAATTTATTTATATTGAAATGCATGTTCTTATGTTCAGGAATCTATGTCAACAATCATGTTGCGAAAAGGGTATGTATATAATAAATAATTATACTTTCTACTAAAAATAAAAAGAACCGTTTGTGGAGGCGCACAAGATGTAGCTTCTGCAAAGCCAGAGTCATTTCCGCATACAATGGAAAGTTTACAGCAAAACATCTGGAACACATTCATGAGCCGCCCAAGTATACCATAGAGAATGGAGCGTTTTACAGGATGTATTTGTTAGCAAATTTGTTTTAATCACACTTGCATGGAAACAGTATCTAAACAAACAGGTTAACTTGGCCGTAATTCTCCATATAAAACCCTTGCTTTCTTTTTGTCATGAAACCTAAGGTCGGTGAGTATTTTATTTTTTTATTTTTAGCACAACACACAGGTCGTGCAAGCAAGCAAGTAGTTTACACGTAATTGAAAAATTGTCTTAGAAAGTTATCTAAACAGGATTTTTATCGCAGATTTACTCGCTACATGTTAATAATGTGAATACTCAACTAATGTGTGCCTTAATAATCGATTTTAATTGTTTTTTTTATAAAAACGTCGGTTTTTTTACACTCTGTCATGCCAGTTTACCTACGTAAGTATTTGCCCTTAACGTTTCTGAACGAAATATTTGTATAATCTGTGGTGTGGGCAAAAAGACCGCCAACCGATTAAAAAAAGTTCACGTATTTCGTAATAATAGTTGTGCTGACTTGTATCATAGAACATATAATAAATAAGGTAAGAAAAAACTTTCAACATGACTATATAAATGAAAACCATCTGTATCGTTTTCAATAGATACAAAAAATCAGAGCGGATTTGCAACATTTCTTAAATACATCCGAATTATCATGTGAACTAAAAACACAACCACAAACATCCCATGAACAGTGTCATAAATGTTAATAAATATAAGTGATTTAATTTTTGTAAGGTAGAGTTTTAAAATTGATTAAATATATATTTGGTCACACTAAGTTTTACACTAGGTATATATTTAAAGTGTGCGATTTAAATTACAAAGTTGCCAATCATAAGCAGAAATAATATCTTATTTCTATATAATATATACTCTTGATCATTATAACAGTCGCTTGAAGAGCTCAAACTATCAATTTGGATCGAATTGCACACGGTGTGCAAATTTTAATGTTTAAAAATATGTTCGAATACCTAATATGCTAGTTGTATATATTAGTTGGTACATACATAAAAATAAGGCTTTAAATTTTTAGATATCCCACATAATTATAAGCAAGTTATTTATATGATATACTGAATCATTGATTTGAATTGATTTTGTACTATGATGGAAAATCGTCATTTATATTAGCAATTATGTTTTTGCACTGATTTCTTATATCCGCTTTTCAGGCCCAGAATTCTTTTTATCCCGACAAAAGAAGCTCATGGTGAGATGTGGTGGATATCATTTTTCGAAACACTATACTGTCGGTCCAAAAACAAGATGGTATTGCAATGGAAAAAAGAAAACTGGCTGCAAAGCTTTTGTATTCTCACATCAAAATCAGTTCATTAAAGTCAATTCTTACCATAACCATCCTCCCTTGCATATGTAGCGATGTGATGAATATTATACCACTATGTCCGTATAAATTACATACCATAATCTCGTGATTCTCCATAATACATTATAGGGGCTTTTATGTATAAAAGTCTACGGTAAATTTGAATAATGAGAACCAAACAAGAACAATGAGAATGTATACGAATGAGTAATAATGTAGTATTGGGATATTTGTAGAAAGTTTTCAAATATAGATTTTACGTATTGGTCGATAATTTAACAGTGCTAATCAATATTTACGTTTTAATTTACATTAGTATCTACGAGTACAAAGCGTAATATATATTTTGTGCACAAACACTGCACAGTTAAAATAAAGTAAAATTTATTAGTTCCATTTGTTGGAATATTTTATATTTAATTATTATTTTCATTGAGTATTGTTTATATATTTTTAAGATTATGGCAATTGCAACTGTGTTAAAATATTTATGGGCTCAAAAAACATTATTTATTTTAATTAATTCTTAAGAAACATTAAATACATTTCATTTCTACAAATAAAGGTAAAAAGATCACGAACATTTTATTTAATAACCAAGGCTCCAACTTTAAAATGAGATTTATTGATCATCTGTATTTTTTCCACATGATAAACATTTAACTTTGGCGGATATAAGAACCAGAGATGCAAATAATGTTTTAAAGAAGTTTCAAATAATATATTGATAAGCTATTTGAATTATGTTTTATAAGATTTTTTTGTTTGGTTCAAATGCTATGACTTTAATACGCAAATATTTAGTAAACTATTACTGACTCCAACTAAAGTGTTGCTTTTTATATAACAAACACTAGTTTTTGTACTGCTTCTAAGGCATACGTAACTTAATGTTTAAATTTATCAGGCCCATTCATCACTACGTCGCGACAAGGTAACCCGATGGTCCATTGGGGTGGCTACAACTTCAGCAAGCATTATTCAAGAAACTACAAGACTAGGTGGCAATATACAGTTGGAGTGCGGAGAGGATGTAAGGCTTGTTTGTTCAGTGTTGGTGAAGAATTTGTCAAAATAAACGATAATCACAATCACCCACCTAACTAAATACCATTTTAGTAAATAATACGGGATAACTCACGTGAATCAGTCAGATAGCTCCGACTATAGTTTCAACCACATTCGGTGGTCTTTTTCAAGGAGAGCTCGGGACGCCCGCGTAGACAATATTCCGCCCTCTAAGGCAACTTCTAAGTTGCCTTAGAGGGCGGAATATTGTCTACTCTCCCAAAGATTGGGACCCATTGGGAGTCCCCGGTGTCTACTTAATTCCCTGCGACTGTGGCAAATGTTACGTTGGTGAAACATGCAGGAACGTTTCCACTAGACTTACGGAACACATACGCTCCATGAAGAATCAGGACATCAACAGCTCAGCCGTGACAGAACATTCTCTGTTATCTGGTGCAGGACACTACATCAGCTTCGACAAAACTCGGGTCTTGTCGAGAGAAAAGTTCTTCGTGCCTCGCAAGATCCGAGAATCTATTGAAATTAGTAGACGTCCAAACTTCAATAGAGACGGAGGATGGTTCTTGTCGCCTACTTGGAAGCCGTGTCTTCATGCAACTGTTTTGGATGATAAGGACGAGTCTAGTGGAGATGTAGTCAGTTCTTTTTGCTGGGACGTTCACTTTGACAGGTCTTTACATAATGCAGATTGGTTTATTTGTAAAAGAAAACTCGCATTTGTACGCTAAACTTCATGATAATGACTATTTTGAAGGTGTTGGCAGAGACCCGACCCGTCTACAAATGCTTACATTTAAAACGGCGCTTCGTTGCAAGAACTGTCAAATTATGATTATTAGGGTATACAACAAAATTTCAAATAGAATAAAAAAGCTCCCTATGAATTATTTCAAAATTAAATTACATCACTGTTTTTATGACATGAAAGATTTTTTTGACATAAAGGACCATTGACATTTTTATTTACATAGACATTGTTAAAATTAAGTAAGGAATTTAATATTATTTTAATTTTGATGAATCTGTTTTTTCTTTCTTATCTGATTTTAATTTTATCTCTTATATGTAATGTGATTTATATTGTATAATGCGTTTGTACACAATTAATTTGAAAATCGTGAAGATGTCCATGTAATTGTAGGTATATATATATATTTTTTTTTTTGCTCTGTATAAATATCAATATAAATATTTGTATGCCAGTAATGGTGAAGCGCGCTGAAATTTGACTATGTAATTACCGTGTTTCTTACAAATAAATACATTTCATTTCATAAAAAAAAAATGCCATGAAAGATAAAAAATAAAAAAAAATAACCATGCCAGCCGGGTTTTCACCATCAGCGACGAAGAGGATTCGCATCAGTCGACGACGCGACCAACCGCAACCCACCCCTCGCACCAACCGATGACGTCACGCGGGCTACGAGCTGCCGCCCGCAGTGCTAAGCGAGACGTCAACGCGGGCGTCCCGAGCTCTCCTTGAAAAAGACCACCGAATGTGGTTGAAACTATAGTCGGAGCTATCTGACTGATTCACGTGAGTTATCCCGTATGATTTACTAAAATGAGTGAAAACCACGTTAGTTTTTATAATAAAATAACTAAATACCTATCTCTATTCGTCTGTGATGAAATGCTTATATTTATATTGTAAACAAAATAAAAAGGGTTTATTCTGCAAGTGACGACGAAGTATTTTTTCTGATCACTGTATGAATGTAACGATTCACTCATTGATAATTGATAAAAAAAACGATCAGTTTAATGAGAGGAAATGTCTTACCTTAAATTTCTGGAATGTTGATCCAAGTATTGATAAACTAACAGACTAAATATTGAATGCTGATTGGTCAATGGAAGCCAATGATGCGACAAGGGCCAATGAGCGTTCATTATTCAGTCAGTTAACAGATTAAGACTTTGAGAAGCCTTCCATAAACTGGGGGTTAGTCAGTATGATTAGTAAAATTGTGGCGTCCGCGATTCCTTTACTGAATGCAAAGAACCATACGAAAGTAAAAGATTTAGGTCAGCACCACCGTGAATATCTGACAATAGACTCTTTATGGCACAATGATATACACTCGTAAATTACAATCTGTATGTTGTACCATTACCAATTGAGTTATGTAGGTATAGGTAAAGTACTTACTTGGGTGCCTAATGCATAAAATATCTACTTGCCAACTGAATATTTTGAATTAGATACTCGTAGTAGTATAGGTCAATACTCATCAAGCTCAATCTTTCGCATACGAATTCTTATTTCAGCGTCTAATGGTAGGTTTAAGCTAAGTATATAGTTTTGTTGACAGTTTGTCTGAAAAATCTACGCGGAAATATTAAGGATTCTGTTTCATACTCAGACCAAATAAAAAAAATTAAGAGGGAACAGCAAAACGAGCCCGTTTTATAAACATCTGTGCAACGTTTCCACGTTACCGACCAATTTACTTCTATCTAAAATATGATTCTATATTTAATTCCATTTAAAATATAAGAAGCAGGTAACTCCATCTTGCTTCTTATCTTTTAAAGATATTTTTGGACTAAGGTTTTATATAAAGAATAATACTTTACCATTGAAACACAGTAAATATATTTAAAATATTATGTAAGTACTAAGTTCTAACTTTGTATCTGTTTCAGAACTTTCGTTCATAACTTCTTCTAGAGGCAACCTGATGGTGAGTTGCGGCAGCTACCGATTTAGCAAAAACCGTACACACTCTAAGAGAATTAGGTGGAAGTGCTCATTATCCAGGAATTTTGGCTGTAAAGCCGTCATATACACGGAGCAGGAATCATTTGTCAAAGTATATAATAGACACAATCACGATCCACCCAAACGCACAAATATAATTTATGATTACGAACTCAATCAGTAGTTTTAAGCAGATACAGCAAAGGGTATTAAGATAAAATGAGAATGTATTTGATGGTTAGTTTTTAAAAATAAACAGAATGGTTGCCATAGCTGTCTTTTATTCTCTGACATAAAAATCAATTTTTTTTTATAAATTGAGAATTCACAACGTCATGTATATCTTTGGCAATACTATAAATTCTTATTATCTTACCTGATGAACCATCATTCTTAATGGTGCCTTTACTCGGCATGTTCGGAGCACTAGTGCTTGGTACATCCTCGATTCACTGTTAAACGTTCGCTTTTTTTGATATTAGCTTTTAAACGTAATTTTATGTGCTTTTCGGAATCCGTAAAAAAAAACATAATCAATAATTTAAAAAAAAACTGTATTGTTCGTACAAACTGTTGAAAGGTCTCATTCTGCAATCTTTGTTCTACACCGCCGGTAGAACTTCATATTACGTAAACTGTTAAATGATAGGGTAAATTAATCGATCAACGAGGTAAACCTTCGTTCTTCAATACATTCTTGGATGTGTGAGTGGCATATTTCACGTATAATAAATAGGTAATGTTTAATAAAGTTCTCTAATCTGTATTCATTTAATGAAATATTTTGGACACCTGTTATGTATTTTTATGTTCACTTAAAAATGTATTGACAACCACTAAATTGTTATATTTTGAAAATTTCTATCGGCTGCTAGGCTGTATATCCAGATATCTCTAAGGAAGATGAGCAGTGTAAAGGGAAAAAACCAATAGCATTGCTTCAATTTCCTAACCTCGCTAAGTGCAGCGATCTTATTCGTGGAACGTTGTCTCGCAAACCGCTCATCGTCCTTACACGTCTCTGGTGAACACTAAGCCTTAGTGTTAAACTATTACCTATTTGTCAAAGTGAGTGCTCAAGTGTTAAAACCAATAAATACTAAATTAAATCTAATTCTGAATACTACGACTATGTACGTGCTAGTAAACATAAATTTATAGATATACATATATATTAATATATATATGCAGTGTTCTTTGTATTTATAAATTTCCTTCAGATTTTTTATCAAGTCAGATAAGTTATAATAAGATTTATTTTTAAGGTCCACAATTCATCACAACGAATCGCGGTAAAATTAGGCTGAAAATGGCAGGCTACAACTACACAAAGCAGGAAAGTAAGGGAAAGAGGACACGTTGGATATGCTCCAAGTCCAGCAGCCAAAAATGTAGAGCATCCATCATGACCTATGGCATTGAAATTATTAAAGCTAATTTTCATCATTCTCATCCGACCTAGTCTTTATAAAAGTATATTTAAGCTTACACAAATTAATGTTTATTTTTATTATGTTAATCACATAAACATATTTATTAGAGTTTTTCATTACTTTTGGTATATTCAAATTTAAATTTTTAACCTACTTCCAAAAAAGGAGGAGGTTCTCAATTCGTCTGTATTTTGTTTTTTTTTTTATGTTTGTTCCCTCAGATCTCTTGACTGGGTGAACCGATTTTGAAAATTATTTTTTGTTTGAAAGCTGATGCTTGTCGTTTGGTCCCATTTTAAATTTCATTAAAATCGGTCAAGCCGTTTTTGAGTTACACTAAAAAGATTGAAAAAAATTTTTTAACATGTAAATTGAACCGACTTCAACACCCAAAGGTGTGAAATAACTTGTCGAAGTCGGTACCATGAGCACAATATTGTGATAATAGGTACTTTTGAACCATCATGGTACCGACTTCAACAAGTTATTTCACACTTTTTTGGGTGTTGAAGTCAGTTCAATTTTTTGTTAAATTTTTTTTATTATATCACTACAATATGTATCTGTTTGTTTTTTTATATTTGGCTTACTTTAATCCCGAAAAGATCACAAAACAAGACACAGCTGCACCCATATTTTAGTAGCAGTAGAATTCTGTGAACGTGTTCGTCCGAGAGTTACTGCCTCTGTACCTGTTTCTACCGTCAGCAGTAATATTCGCATTATTGTACTCCAGTTCGAAGGAAATGGGTGTTAGTGAGATTACAAGCACACGAGCCTTACGTCTCAGGGTGATGGGCGCAATGCATTTCACGTATAACGAAATGCATCTATTAAAGGCAGAAGTTGCCGCTTAACACCAATTTGATAAAAGAAACTTAAGTTTGAAGGTCCGATGTAATAGAAAGCAAGCCTATTAGTACTTGTTCCATCATCCGGACTGTAATTTTGAATTTCTTCTAGGAAAACTAAGAACACTAGTGTTCCCTCACTCATGTTCCCGGAATCAAACCCAGTTCTAATGCATCGGCAGCATCAGCTTCGAACAGATGTAAATGTTACCTTGGCTGTACATGGAATGGATAAGCTGCAACTTCCCAGGTGATATTTTTTCATTAAAAGCCCATCACAAAACGTTTCAAAAAACTCGATCATATCACTTCTTTATGTCAACGAACACCATATGCTATCTTGTGCGTATATCTGTATTTTTTGCTCCGCAATTGAAGTGTTGTCCAGAAATAAATCCGATCTGAGCCTGAACTGTGTCGTTTCACTTTCTAAGAGCTATATGAAAATAAAATAAATGACAAATAAAATACTTCTCCGGCTCATTTCAAGACGATATAGATAGTAAATAAAAAATCGTAGAGTTAGAACAAGAATTCAAAAACATCAAGAAAGAGATGGAAGATCTAACAAATAAGATCAATTTATCAAAGCAAAAATCACAAACACCAGAAAAAATACGATCTAGTCAACATATTAAGGGAGCCCATGAAGATTCAAAACATGACTCGGATAGACGAATATTAATATTCGGTACACAACAATGCGTCAATCTTGCCTCTGCATTATCAAAATCTCGTGAACATACTACATATGAACAATACTCCGTTATTGCCACAACAAAACCATATGCACTTACCACGGATATCTTACAAAATGTACTTGATAGTAACCCTAAACTAAATGATAAATTAGTATTATGTTTAGGCGAAAATGACTATGATTTAAATATACTATCACTACAGCTCAGAAATATATTCAGTAAATTTAGGGAGATTAGTATTATTGTTATGAATGTATCACGTAACTTATATTTAAATTTAGTAGACCTGAATAATTGTATAATGAAAATATGTGACGAGTATAAAAACTGTAAATTTCTAAGATGTGAATACTTTGGACATACTAATAATCTATCTAACATGTGTAAATTAATTAACCACCAGATTGACTCAATTGACTACGCAAGTAAATATTTAGATTTTAAGCAACTAAAGAAACTGATATGGCGCGATGACAAGACAAGTGTTCCAAAGCTTAAACAAACCTCTACGAAGTATTCAAGGGGCACTATCCCATATTACTTTGCTCAATCTAATCTACAGAAAACAAGGGGGGTTTCTATAGATGACACTGACACAAACCGGGAAAATAACTCCCATAAAAAAGGGACAATACCATATTATTTCAGGCGTTTAGATAAACTGATTTTTTTTTCGACTCTAACTATGACAAAAAGGTTATAAATATTCAAATTTTTCATCAAAACATAGCGAGTGTCTTATCAAAACAGGATCTGTTAGAAGTCACATTACAAGAGCTAGCGGAAGCGGGTATAACTCCTGATTTCCTATGCTTCTCTGAAACTTTTTTGAAATCTGGGTATGAAAATTATTTAAATATTAGTGGATACAAACTTACAACTTCTTTTTGCAGAAATCAACATAGAGGTGGAACCTGTATTTTAGCAAAAAAAGGTGTAAACTACACAGAATTAACGTTTCTAAAATATCATGCCGCACAAAATATTTTTGAAGTTTGCGGTATTGAGGTTCCTGATCACAAACTAGTTATCATCTGTTTGTATAGAACACCTTCATCGAACCCTGAAATATTTTTAGACAAATTAAATACAGTCTTACACGAAATACACAAGAAATTTAAACACACTACTAATATTGTCCTAACAGGTGACCTAAACATAAATACTTTAAAAGAAGGGACAGTAAAAAAATATTTACAAGACCTGTGTCATAGTCATAATCTAAATATTCATATTAATGTGCCAACTAGAAAAGACTCGTGCATAGACCATATACTAAGTAATATTAAAGATGCACACGCAACTGTACTACCACTATATCTATCAGATCATGACACTGCACAGTTACTGAGTTTCCCCGTCCAGCAAAGAAGTCAAACAGTAAATACCTATTTTTTGTATAAAAAAGACTACTCATCGGAAAATTTAAGGAAATTTCGAGAATGCTTAAACAGTCTATCTTGGTTTGATATATATGAGGAACCAGATTTTAACGTAGCTTTCACAAGAATTCATGAATCATTATGCCTATATTACAATCTATGTTTTCCAAAAATAAGAGTTAAAATAAACACTAGTAATCAAAATAAGCAGAGATGGATAAGCAAAGGGCTCAGAATCAGCTGTAAGGAAAAAAGAACACTCAGACACAAATATTACAAACATAAAACTTTAGTTTGCAAAACAAAATACTTATACTATTCTAAAATTCTAAAAAAATGTATCCACAACTCGAAAAAATACTGTAATACAAAATTTATAAATAAGAGTAAAAATAAATGTAGAGCTACATGGACAGTGATAAATAACCAAATAAGTAATATAAAGCATGAAGACAATATAAGATCAATAAAATATAATAAAAATGAATTGTCAGATCCTATTGAGATATCGAATGCCTTCAACAACCATTTCATAGATACTGCAAATACTCAAATACCAAATAAAGTAACAGTTAGTTCCAGATATGTCAATCGTAACTTTATTGCAAATACAATGTTTATTAAACCTATGTCGGAAAATGAGGTTAAAAATGAAATTACTGGCCTAAATAATACCAGCTCGGAGGGTTACGATGGCATTAGCACAGGCATAATTAAGGCCTGCGTTAACGAATTAACTCCAATACTAACACACCTAATCAACTTATCGTTTTCTACAGGCAGTTTTCCTAAAGCGTTAATAATATCAGTTGTTCGACCGGTGTATAAAAGAAAAGGAAGAAAAGATGATATTAATAATTATCGTCCAATAACACTTATACCTATAGTATCAAAAATTTTGGAAAAATGCATGTATAAGAAACTGATGGACTTCTGTAACAAGTTCAATATAATTATAAAAACCCAGTTCGGTTTCCAAAAGAAAAAGTCTACCTCCTTAGCCATATATAACTTAATAAACACTATAATGACAAATTTAAACAACAAAAATTTAACGACTGGCCTGTTTTTTGATTTATCGAAGGCATTTGATTATGTGTCACATAAAATATTGTTAGATAAACTAGAAACAAACGGAATCAGAGGAGTAGCGAAAAAATGGATTGAATCTTACTTGACGGATCGATGGCAGCAAGTAATTATCAATAGAATAGATGACTTTGAAATGCAATCTTATTTGTCCGTACTTAAAAAAAATGTATGTGGCGTCCCACAAGGCAGTATATTAGGCCCAATTTTATTTCTATTATATGTTAATGACATTGCTGACATTACTTCACATAAAAGTATTTTATTTGCAGATGATATATCAATTATTGTGACTACAAAAAAATCTAATGATGCAATTTATAATCATGAAAATGACATTAATAACACTATTGACAAAATGATTTCATGGCTAGAATCTAATAACCTAAAAATGAATTTAAATAAATCAAATTATATCCAATTTCATAAATCCAAACATACACAATACAATTTTAAGTTGAATATAAAAAATATAAATGAAGTAACCCATACAAAATTTCTAGGTGTAACAATTGATCAAGATTTAAATTGGAAAGGGCACCTAGAAAATCTGAGTAACAAGGTCAATAGATTTGTATATGCGCTCAGTCGAATAAAAAACGTAACAAATAGAAAGACAGCCATTACATCTTACCGTGCCTACGTAGAATCGATACTGCGATATGGAGTCGTGATGTGGGGAAATAGTACCGACACTAATAGAGCATTCATTGCACAGAAAAAGTGCGTTAGAGCAATATGTGGAATTCCACCAGACGAATCTTGTAAAACACTGTTTGGGATTCTTGGCTTGTTACCGCTACCTGCCCTTTATATATATGAAACTTGTATATTTGTAATGCAGCATAAGTATTTATTTTTAAACGCATTTGATGTAAATAATTGAGTACAACGCAACCCGTACAGACTAGTTTATAATGTAGTACCAAAATCAGCTAAATATTCTAAAAACTGCTTAGCTATGTGTGTTAAAATATTCAATAAATTACCAAATTAATTTAAAGATCTTAATATAACACAATTTAAAAAGAAAACTTATGCATGGTTGCAGGATACAAAAATTTACAATGTAAGAGACTTCCTGAAATAATTTAATAATATACTTAGTTTAAATAGTACTAATTTGCATGCTACGACAATACTAGCAAAACATGAGCACTTTAAATTTTTTATGATAACAACTGTATACCATGTTTTACGCAAATAAAGAATCTTTATCTTTATCTTTATCTTTAAATAGTACCTAGTAGTTCAGAAAACGAGAAAGTTCTGCATGGAAATACTTTGCGTTCATATCACATGATCCCTATTCCATCATAATAACACCGGTGACCTGAATCACAAACCATTAGTAAGTACGAGCTTACCGACAGATTTCATCACACACTTTTTTGGTTACCAATACTAATCTCGCTATCGTTTCAGTGAAAAATAAAAACAAAAAACTCGTATTAAAAATGTGTAAATACAAGATTCGAGGAGGTAGGAGCAGGAAAACTCGCTGGGTGTGCTCAGAGCAGGAAAGCAAAGGTCGCAAAGGTAAATTAATGACAGGTGTCAAACGTGTTACTACTACCATTGGTAAACATACGCGTCCTCCTAATTAAGTTCAGGCGAAACAAAATTATGCTCTTTTTACTATAAGGCGTTTTTCTTAACTATATTGTGCCCTACTCGTAGCATTATGTAGCTTGCATGTGTTGTGTCATTGTCAGTTTTCCTCATAAGTGTATACAAATATCTAAAGTATTTTAAAATGAATAAAAGGCAGCAGTCGTAAAATATATACGGTTTTTACCATGCTTGTTATTGTAAGCAGGCTTTCTATTCTGCACTTAAAAGATATTATTATTTTCTGTTCGATTCCTTGTATTACCATTTATAAGGGCAAAAACAAAAACGTTAAAAATCACGTTTCTTAGAAGGCACTCCCGTCAATTTATTTTTACTTTACCTACTTTATTGTATTAATGTTATTTTTTGGACAATCCGCCATATTTAAACACATTGTGTGTAAATATATACCTATCATGGTTCAAGGGATACAGGTCTGGTCTTTAGAAGTGGGCTAGAATGTCACTTCCCCATTGCTACCAGTAGGTGTCGTAAGAGGCGACTAAAGGTAACATACCGGAAGGTGGGCAGCAGCGCCTTCTGATGAACTAATATCTTAAACTGAGAACGCCTGCCAAGCGTCAAACTTCCAAACCCCCCTTAATACGTATGCTGTGTTCAGCGGTGGACAATCCGGCTAATGCAGCACAGTATCCTTTCACAGTTAGAAAAATGTTTAGTATAAAAATAATCACGGTTATCAAAACTAATACGTTCCTCCCGATTTCATAAGAGGTCAGTCAATACAAGATTTTCCACTTCGTATAATAGTCCCCCGATCCATGGAAAACTGGAAACTTATATACATATAACTACTACAGTATTTGTATTTATTATAGCAGCACTATGTATACTTAGTTCTTCAAATTACGAATGATAGATTTGTCGTTTTAATAACTTAACTATTATTTAATATATAACTTTTTTTTCGCTTTCAGCGTGTCTAGCCCCCATTCAATTCAAGACAACCAAGTTTGGAAACCCTACCATCCAGTGGCGAAAATACCGGTTCACCAAGAAGCTTACTCGAAAGACTAAGACCTGGTGGGAATGCACTGCAAGGAAGTCCTTCCAATGCAGGTGCATGGTGGTCACCGTTGACAGGAGGCTGGTGAAGCTCATTGGGTGGCACAACCATTAATAATAAGGATCTTAGCCCCCAGATATAAAAAAATTATTAAAACATTATGACTGTTGAACACTTTACTGTTAATAAAGTATACTTTGATGTAAATAATTTGAAAATAATGGTTCATAATTGTATATTATACACATACAACCGCGTCGAATCGTCGTTCGGCTGGCGCAGCGCCGCTTACGCGATGAGTTGCTAAGCGCGGCGCGTGTTCGGCGTAATTTTACTACGGCTGATATTGGCCTAGCAGGATCCCCCAGACGAGTATACTTGAATGAGCGGCTAACGCGATCCAACCGCCTGCTCTTTCACCGCGTGCGCGAGGAATGTCGTAAGCGACAGTGGCGTTACGCGTGGACAAAGAAAGGCCGTGTTTTTGCTCGGCAAAACGATGGGATGCACGCGTTAATAATTCGTTCAGATATCGACTTTTTCCGTGTTTTTGGGACTGAAACTGTTTGAAAGTAAAGTCATAAAATTATGTACTTGTTCTTTCTGTATTATTTTATTATACTATGTATTATTATTAGATTACTTATACACTATAGCTAAGCAGCTAGGAGGGAACATTTTCACTTTCACTTACACTACACAAACAAACGAATCCGTCACCTCACTCATCTCTAAAAAATTTCATGTATGTTTTCTTCGTTTCGTATCTTTTAATTTTCCACTGCGTGTAAACATAACACTTTCTATGTTGTACTACTCTCTTGCCTTTTTAAATCATCTTTATTATGGTTAATCACAAATTTATAAAAGTAGGTTTGTATAATGCAGGTTCCTTGGGCACAAATCACGATAACTTTATAGCCGCATTAACTCGCAATGACCTGGACTTGTTGGCTATTAATGAGACATGGCTAAAAATAGGCGAGGAGGGTCGCGCACCCCAGGTACCAGGGTATAGTTTTCGTCACATTCCCCGACCCCGAGGTAAGCGCTTGCGCGGGGGTGGCGTAGGTTTTTATTTAAAACGAAATGCTCGCATGAGTGTGCGTACTTGGACGCACCCAGTAGACCCACTGCACAGCACAGTAGAGCAAATGTGGCTCACGGTAACCCTCAACGGAAAGAAATTGGCAATTGGCACGGTGTATCGTCCACATTGGGTGAACGTTGACCTATTTTTTGACGCAGTAACATATTCCATCAGTTCAATTCATAATTTTGATAATTTATTGTTATTAGGAGATTTAAATATTAATTTACTCAATATTAATGATCATAATACCATAAAATTTAATTTATTCTTGTCTTGTTTTAATTTATCCCAGTTGGTCACGAAACCAACCCATTTCACGGAAACCAGCGAGACACTTATAGATATAGTTTGTACGGATCTGCGACCTAGGACAATTACCTTAGAGCACGTTGGATCCCATCTCGGACACTGCCTTGTTATCTGTGAATTTAATATAAAACGTGAAAAACCTATGCCATGCACTATTTGTTGTAGACCATTAAAAAATATATGTATAAATAAGTTTAATGATGATCTGAGAATGGTCAAATGGGATCAAATATCGTTGCTTAATGATGTTAATGACATGGTGGATCTCTTTAATCACAGCGTTCTGTCTTTGTTTGATTTTCATGCACCTGTTAAATCCATTGTCGTTAAACACCGTTCGTACCCCTGGATTACGGACACAGTGAAACTGATGATGAGACTTCGCGATGAGGCCGCTGCTGATTATCATAAATATAAATTAAATAGTAAAAAGGAATATTACAAAACACTAAAATCAACCGTAAATAAAGCACTTTTCCATGAAAAGTCAGCATATCATAAGCATAATATTAATAGCAAAATACATGATCCCAAAACGTTATGGTCAAACATCAAAAATACATTATTACCGAACACCAAAAATGAGCTGCCATCGCTCTTCGACGATCCTAATATTATAAATAATCATTTTCTAAACATACCAGGTTCTTCGGAAGTGTCTATCTCACAGCTAACGTTCTTTGAACATCAGAAATTTAGTGACGCTGTCTTTCAGATTGAACCAATTAGTTTGGATATCATTATTAAAATTATAAAAAGTTTAAAGTCCAATGCTGAGGGCAGTGATAATATTACCTTAAATATGCTTATAATGACCTTTCCCTTCACAGTAGATTGCATAAAGGAATTAATTAATGCTTCGATCCGCACATGCATATATCCAAATGTGTGGAAAATGGCTATCGTGCGTCCTTTACCAAAGAATACGAATCCAGTTGATTTAAAGGATCTAAGACCAATAAGCATTCTGCCTTGCTTGTCAAAAATTATGGAAAAGGCGGTTTGTAATCAACTAACTGATTTTCTTGAAAATAACAATATCTTACCTGATGTACAATCAGGCTTCAGAAAGGGACGCAGCACAGTGACCGCTCTATTAGACGTTACTGACAACATAATTTGCGCCCAAGATGAGGGAATGTGCACATTACTTGTACTACTTGATTTTTCCCGGGCATTTGACTCCATAAATGTTTATTTACTCATATCAAAGTTAAGTTTCTATGGATTTGATAACGGAACTTTGCGGTGGTTTGACAGTTATCTTGGTGGTCGATCTCAGTGTGTAAAATTAAGGAGAAATGATGGATCTTGTTTGGTGTCAGATAGAGTACCTGTAAAGAGAGGAGTGCCTCAAGGATCAATCTTGGGACCTGTCCTCTTCATTTTATACTGTGCAGACATATCTAACGTTATAAAGCACTGTAAATACCATATATACGCAGATGACATACAAGTCTATATATCTTTCAAACCAAAAGATATGGATAGTGCTCTACTTAAACTTAATGACGATCTTACCAGGATAGCCACCTGGTCATCGCAGAACTGCTTATTGCTAAACCCCTTAAAGACCAAATACCTTATCTTAGGTAGTAAAACACAGCGCATAAATATTCCTTCATCGGTTAAGGTTATGCTCATGAATGAAGAGATAGAGCGGGTATACGAAGCACGCAATCTAGGACTGCTTATGGATTGTGATCTACGGTTTGAGAAACATGTGGCAAACACAATAAAAAATTGTTTCTATAAATTAAAGATATTGTATAAAATAAGACCATATTTGAGTGAAGGTTTGCGTATAACACTTGTTGAATCTTTGGTTCTGTCAAAGCTTAACTATATGGACATAGTATTTGGCCCGCGGCTACTAGTCAAAACCCATAAGTTAATTCAAAGAGTCCAAAATGCCTGTATACGTTTTTGTTTCAATATTCCGTTGAGGGCCCACGTGACACCCTATTTAAATAAAAACTCTATATTAAAAATGAAGCACCGTCAAAAATTACACCTAGCATGCCTTCTTTTTAGTGTTCTCAAGCACCAAGCTCCAATGTTTTTCTATAAAAAATTATGCTGGGTGCCTAGACAAACATCATATGAGTCTCGACAAAAAGCGGTACAACTGTCAATGCAAAGACATCGTACGGCAGCTTTTCGTGGCAGTTTCCGATACAATGCGACGAAATGTTGGAATAATATTCCACCGCCTATAAGGAACCTGCAAAATGTTCATAACTTCAAATTAAAACTCAAGGAAATTCTTACGGATCACCAAAAATCGCAGGAAACTCTTAGGCTTGATACAAGTGCTTTATAAAACGAAACAGAGTCTATTAAAAACAAAAACACGTGCACACACATAAACACACCCTCTTACACAATACACACTCACTCCACACAACACACCTCACCTCACATCTTCGAATAAGCACCTCTACGCACACCCTCTTCTGTCTACCTAAGTAGCTATGTTTTCAACATATATATTTTTTGTAGTATGCTTATATTATTCTAAAGATGTTGATCTAAACATATAATATGTATCTTATGCAAACATATAATTGTTTTGATACTACAGCGAAATATATAATTTTATGGTGCATATTGTATACTATTTATAATATATTATATTTTAGGATTAATTGCATTATATAAGGTTGCGTAATTTACGAAATTAATATTGTTATATATTAACTATACCTAACTTTAGTAGTTTGTCAGTGATGTCACCCAAACGGTTTTAACGGAAGACCAGCGCTGGTTGAACGACCAGCATAACGCTGAGTTAAGGCCGGTTTTGCGACAGATATAAGTATTTTTCTTCTATAATTTGTATGTTTTATTGCTATTATTATTTATTTGTTGCAAAATAAACATTTTTCTTTCTTTCTTTCTTTCTTTCTTCATACGTACGTTTAAATGTGTATTACACAATATTTAGGTAACTCACTTCAAATAGGAACTGACAATTTTATAAAGCTAATACAAAAATGGTATGTTTATTTAATTTACGCCGTATAATTCCGTTATCTAACGGAAGGATTTTTAGAAGAACACGCTATTTAAATTTATTTGGAAAATACGTCGGATAAATTCATCGATCTTATACCATCTGTACTAAGTACACACCGCACTCACCGGGAACCGAAACCTCGCGCTGCGATAAGTTTTCATATTTTGATTTATCACAACAAAACAAATTAAATGTAAAATGGGCGAAACGAGGACGAACATAATATTATTATGTACTAACTAGACTCACGAGAAAACTTACGCTCCATGAAGAATTTGGATACCTACTAACTAACAGTTCTGCAGGGGAGGAACACTCTGATACAGCAATATTTTTTTTAATTCACTCGAATTAAATAGTAAGATCTCATACACAAAATGATTTTCGCTCTTAAATAACATCTTAATTATAGACTATTTAAAATATTGACATCAGTTTATAGCACAAATAATCCTTCGTTTAACAAATGACACCGTACATATTTCTTAAACGCGAATTCTGAAAAATGCAGTTTTTTATTTGTCTAGTAAAGTTTGCTAAATGTTATTAACGATTTCTTAGTAAACATATACCCTAGTGAGATTAGCAGTGATTCAGATACATCAGTAGACAATTTGTTATCGGTAAACCTCAGACCGACTAAGAACTAGTTCTCGTTCAGTCTGAATGGTAGACCATGTCCACGGCGGGTATAAGCGGACGGCACGCGACACTACACCGAACAAATAAAATTTCACGATATTGAAGGGTACGCTTATCGTTCTAAATGTATCTTGAAATTGCACTTCGTTCCGTAGTGGTTTGAAGTTTTTTTTATTTTAATGATATAGCTAGTCGTCTGTTAATGAGGGTCTTTAGTCTTCAGGTAAGTATACAACAACCCTGTAACTATACATAGCAAATACATTTGTTTACCACCGACAACGATATATAATTATTCTTTTATTTACCCTTTTTAACTATTAAACAATATAAAGACAGTTACCAAAGTTTAAAAATGTGCTGATTCGTCAGTCTGTTTAAGTGATGGCGTCACTGCTGAGCCGTTGTCTATTATACATTTTCAGGAAAATACAGTAAAAGAATTTGGAGATACACAGTGAAAGCTATGGAAGCAGCTATAGAAGACGTTGAACGTGGTTTGACTTATAGAGCGTCAGCAAAAAAACACAAAGTACCGAGAGCCACACTCCGAGATAAAGTTACAGGGAAGTCGCCTCGAATTAGAAAAATGGGTCCATGCTCTTACTTATCAAAGAAGCAGGAAAATCTTCTTGTCAAATGGATGAAACATGTAACAAAAGCTGGATACCCAGTTTCAAAAAGGTTATTACTCAATAATGTTCAAGAAATGCCTGAACCATTTACGAATCCAAACGCGTTTTAAGAATGGGAAGCCGGGGCAAAAGTGGCTACAATGTTTTTTGCGGCGCCATCCTGAAATAACATTATGTCGGGATTCGAACAAATTCTCACAAACAACTTTCCATTTAGAAACATGGTACATGTATACAAGGAATATCATGTCTCACCTACGATAAACTAACGATTTATGAACTATTTTGACGTTCGATGAATATCTACTGGTTTTCCTTAACTAAATATTAAAAAATATATATCAGTGCATATATTCCCTGAAGAGGTAGATAAAGGTGTCTAAATTCATCTAGCTACCCACATTTCACGTGACATGTTTTGAACCTATATCTATAGGCAGAGGCAGATGCCTTATAGGCAGAGGCGAACTTCACAATTAAATTTAATCACATAAAAATCCGCTAGTCATTATTAACGCCCAATCACAAAAAAAATATGATTAATTCGAACTTGTCGCGGCCTTTACATGTATAAGCAAGGTTAATTCATCTAATAATCGCAAATCTTACCAGCTTTTTGTCAATGTTCTGTACTTTTTTTGTGATTGTGACTGTACAAGCATGAGGCCCACCTGATGTTATGCGGATTAACCTTTGCCTATAACAGATGCATTTCGTAATGTACAGATGCACGCATTGCACTGCGTCCTGTTGTGTGGACCTATTCAGTTGTCTTGAAAAAAAAACAACTTATGGACACACACACATTTATTTTATTTGAAAAAATAAAATTATTAATTTACACTTGACTTAGAAGTTCCCGCATAAAAAAAACAACTTATGGACACACACACATTTATTTTATTTGAAAAAATAAAATTATTAATTTACACTTGACTTAGAAGTTCCCGCAACTCACTTTTGGTACTAATTTGGGCAGAGGTTCCACCTGAAGGGTATACTGGTACTGAGTCAGGTGACTCCTGGAGTTATCACAATAAATCTGAGCACTTAATTTTGGAAGCCACCGTTTATATAGAGAAAAATACTGCTGACACCGCGTAAATAGGTTTGTGAGGGATTCGGGCCTAGGTCAGCAATATATTAGGTGTAACAGTCCGTTACAGAGACGTGCGTGAGACATACAGTTGTTAAGTCCCGTAATTTTCCTGGCTCTCAAGGACGGCTGCCGTAACACACTGTTAAGTGCTTGGCGACAGATTTTCTACTTGAGGGTGGTAGCTAGCCAGTCGGACATTCGCAAAAAGTCCTTTCCTCAAGCCGTAGGTAAGGATCGAACCAGGGACCTGCGGCACGCAGTCCATGGCTAAAACCGCTCGGCCATCATTGCTTCATAAACTTTACAAACTTTAATGAAAACGTGGAGCAATAGCTTACTTTTGTTCCACGTCAGTTATTTGAATTATGGTCAGACTCATTACTCTCGTTAGATATATTTATCTACAACTGCTCTTAGAAAAGTGATCGGAAACCACAAACCCCTTCGTTTTCGAGAAGTGAAAACTATAGGAATTGGCTAACTATGCTTGAATTATTTTCCAGTATTCGTAACTTATAATGAAAACAAGCCTACGTTGCATCTGTACATTGTTCAGTTCAACAATATAACGCATTAAACTCGTTAGTAAGTACACATCAAATTTTTCGAACAATTAAAGAAGACGTATAAAATTTATTGACTAGAATTTTGTGTTTTCATTACCTACCTATATATCAACATTTCAATAAAATGTAATAGTGGTATATGGTGCTTTTGTGAATAGCCGCTATTTGCTAGCTATCTTCTGTTACCAAGCACCTGACGGTGTGTTCCGGTGTAACGGTTCGTTACAAAAGAATCCTATTGTTAACTAAGATATAATAATGTAAATTAAAATCTAATATTGAATATCAGCTGCCTAATTATTTCAATACTTTTCTTAATTCTATTTGTTGAATCTTGTTAATGTTATGTACATTTCACCATGTAAGGACTGTAGGTAGGGGTTCGTATTTTTTTATTCCGTTTTATATTGTATTTGAACTCTTAGTATAAAGTTGCGGCGCCTCTACTAAATGCAACATTGTGTTTTATTTTTATCCCTATATGGTTTTCTATCATATATCAACTTCCAAATAATTTTTATAAATGTCATTTTATATTTTTATATCTTTACTCATCTAAATATTTTAAGGTATAATTACTTAATACTTAATTTAATTAATTTATTTTTATAATTTTATTCATAAATATTGCCTACAGAAACTATTAAATTTTTTATTTTAGTATTTTTTATTTATTTTACATAATACTACGATCTATGTACAATATAACAGCTTCTACAATAAAAGCATTAAGACAACCTGTAAGTCATAGCAGACTCACAGGCAGTCCAAATCCTCTAGCCCACTACTTACCAGTTGACAGCGTGTCCAGCATATTAGAAATGATATATTAGGTAGTTATTATTGGAAACGAGATGAGGAGAAAATTTACCTGTACGGTGTATTTGTTTATTTTGGAGATTTCAATATATCCGAAAAAACGTAAAAGAAAGAGGGTAGACCAGTTTGTCTGCCCTCAGTGCCGATATCCATCTGTTCTTCAGTTTATTCGTGATCATGTGCGATGTCAACAGTGCCGTAATATCGATAGCTCAAAACCAATCAAATACGCGGTAAATATCTCGTTTCTAATTATAACTATAGTGTAAATTACTGTGACAGTTTATAAACTTAAATGTGACTAGATATGAGCATCTACACGATATTATGAACCGCCGTTACCGAAAAACTTGTACCTATGTCTTATTTACTTACGGCGACCATAATAAGCTTGAGAGGCAGTAATTATATCGTAGACTAAACAACATCTTTGGCCAGATCATTACTTACCATTAGGTGTGATAGTCGTCAAAGGTTAACCTAAGTGGCATTAAAAAATATTGGATTAAGTTTGACTACCACATCACTGATTTCTTTTATTTGTGTGTAACCATCTAGTCCCACTTCACGCTTTACGTCTGGCACGTTCCAGTCCATGACTCTGCTCAGCGTACTGTCCATGTGCTTCCACAGCCAGGAGAGTGGTTACGATTAAGCGTGCAATATATATTTTTAATTTATTTAATACTTTATCGCACTAAAATAAAAGACGGAAACAATCCTAAAGCATTCTCTGTCTATCTAGTGTATAAAATAGAAAAATTATGTAATTTTATGAAATATAAAATGAATAATGGAACCTACTTAGCATAAAAGTATATCATATAATAAATAAACCGCATCATAATTATCGCACAAGTGAGATATTGGTCAAAAAATTATAAATACTAACGATACTAGAAAAATAAAATGTTTGGCGACAATTCCGCCTCATTTACGATGTATTTTGTTTGTGAAATATTAAGTTTGCATATTATATAACAAGATTAGCATAATATCTTCATTGCAAAGTGTTTATTATATGCAGATTTATCACAACCAGAGCTTGAGGAAATCTCAGAAACTACTTGGAAAACATGGGACTCATCAATATCAAAGTCAACTCAACAACCATTAAACGCAGATTTAGATTCTTCTGCAACCAACTCCCGCGGGAGAATTTTATGGAATATTTCCAAAACGGATATCATGAAAGGAGCTCATCCATATGAAAAAATATCTTCAAAACAGCTGAGACCGATTTGTGCCACAACATGTAAATTAAAATGTTACGAAAAGTTTAACGTTGCTCTCCGGCAAAATATACTAAACGACTTCAGCAAATTGTGTGTTCCTGCTAAACAATGGAAATACATTAACAATTTTACTCTTATACAAAAGAAGAAACGTACAACCGTCAATAGTTCACGACGACGACACACTGTTCTCTACTTCCTCCCTCTGCTTGGTGACGATCGGAGTTCTTGCAACCGTGTTCAAGTATGTCTCAAAACGTTTTTAAATACTTTGTCTATCAAGCCTGGCGTTGTAAGGACTGCCCTTAACAAAGTAACTCAAGGCGAACCTTTGACGGATAGGAGAGGAAAATATATGAGGACTACCCTTAACAAATCCACTCGAAAATGACCTTTGAGGGATGAAAATGTAAAACATGTTATAAAACATAATCTTTTAAATCATAATAGCAATACGTAATGAGTTACGGACCGCACTACGGTATTTTGAAACACCATACACAAATTCCCGTTGTGCCAATGTTTTTTTTTATTTTTTTATTACTATTTAAAAAACAACTAATATACTTTCCTTTGATGCCGAGTTTTGGAATATGTCTGTATGTCATGGTACCATTAAGCCAAAACAAAATATTCTGAGTTTTGTGTCCCTATAATGCCAAAATATAAACATAAATTAGCCATAAGTCTAATCTGTAGTTAAATTTAAACTATGACAAATCTTGAGTTATAACCACACCTGCATTATATTTTAAATGCAATAGTATCCTAAGTCCTAAGAACTCTTCCTGTTAGAATGTAGGTAAATATAATTTATATATTTTACTTTATTTATTTCTAACAAAATTCATGTACCAGTACAACGTAAGGATATCGCTTATTTAAGAATGATTCATATCCTAAGATGCGTTCTACAAATTCCTAGATCCAAAATATCAATTAAACTGTGGCAGTCAGTACAAAAAGTTGTATCAACTAGTAGAATGTCTAAGAATCAATGATCGAAATGTAGTTCGTACTACATTTCGATCATTAATCGAAGAAGGCACCCGCCTATCCTTACGAAGTAGTATATATATGTTAAATGTTTATAGCATATTATTTTCCAATATTTATGTTCTCATAACTAATGAAGATCAGTGACGCATCGTTTAATCAGAAGTTATTTTGTACCAGTATCAGATGCTACACGACCTTATTATTAAACTAAGCTATGAATCATACGTCTAACTTTATAGGACTATTCCATACTTACTCACACATCTCCTTCTGATTATAAAAAAAAATCAAGAGATAAAAATTATAACATACTTAAACATCATTAAATTAAATACTAATTTTACTTATGTACTACTTTATTTACAGAATCAAAATATTTGCTCAATGCTCGTGGTAATAGAATGTTATCTATTAGGAGCTATCTATACACGGTAGATGACAACATTAACGAAAATGTGCGGTGGCGGTGCGTCATGAAAAACATTAAATTTATATATTTCAATCACTATTTACGCGGGTGAAAAAAGCCTAATTATATACAGAATAAGAAAACACTCGATGACATTATTACAGAGATGATGAACTCTCTAAAGATGGAAAATAATGAATTCAACGGAGAGTTAGATTTGTGATCACGTTGTATATTTCAAGTATTTTAATTTCATTGTGTCCAAAAAATCATGAGGCAAGAGTATTGCAATGTAATCGTTCACGCGAGCACACGATTGATGCAAATTCCTTTAAACGGTGATGGAAAACAATTTACAAATAGACAATTTCATTTAAGACATTAGGTTGTTTCTAAATTGTTTATGTACATACAAATAAATTAGTATTCATGTAAATAAAAATACAACTGAAAAAATATAGCAGTTGTGAATTTTTTGCTTTCCATTTGGGGAAATGCGTATGGTAATAATACAGTATAGTATTTTTTGCAATAAATTAAGTACCTAAGATACATAAAACTTTTGTTTTAATATAATGCGGCGACTTTTTTTTGAGTTCTAGTGTTTATCTAAAACCAAACCTAGATGGGCGGCTGCTTGTGTAGTCCAAAAATAGTCTACAGACTTGGAATTAGGTTTTGTTTTGTATTCTAGTAATTGTTGAGATGTTGACGAATTCTAAACCAGTTCCAGATGACTCAGAAACATAATACCTCTTCACTTAATAACTCTGCCGTGGGAGTCGTAAAAGGGGAGACTAGGGGAAATACCGGAAGGTGGCCAGCAGCGCCTTCTAAGAAATTTACTAATTTAATCCCCAAGACGACTGTCAAGGGTGAGGATTATGGCAAAACCCCCCTTACAATAAGCAAATATGTCTTTTCTACTAAAAAAACAAGTGTGCTTATTGTAAAACTTGCTTATTGCTTGCTACTTGCTTGCTGCTTGCTAATTGAAACCACGGTATAATGAACCCTACACAATTGAAAAACTTTTTCCACTTGACAAATAAAGTCAACAATGTAGGGTAGAAATCATTCCAAATAGTACCGAAATACATAATTAGATTACGGAATTGAGAGAAAGTGCCGAAATAGCTTGTATTCCATAACAATTGATGTGTCAAGAAAAACTTGTAACGCACGCCGACATCCACAAAAAATAATTGCCATAAAAAGTAAAAAAAGGCGTAAGAGACTTAAAGTGCGCTGGGATCGTTACCAGATAAAAAAAAATTAAAAAAGCCTAAACAACTTATTTCTATAAGTGTTAAGTTTGCTAAGTGAGCCACTTATAAAAGTAAACAGGGTTCGCAGTAACCAAAAAATTAAACAAATACAAACTTGGTCATTGACCGCGCTGCGCTTACATTTTGTAATCATCATAAAACATATATTATGTCAATTGAGGAATAATAGTGTGATGCACAGGCCAAAAAACTATTGAGATATGATAGTACGGGCATGATAAAAAAAAACTCTCCTCAAAATAACGTAATATGTTATGCTATTGTTATGATCTTTCTATAATATCAGATAATCTAAAATTAGAAGTTTCGAGAGCAAAACTTGTGCAGGGTAGCAGTGCCATGACAGCGCTCTGTGTCACAGGATACATAGTAGTCGCACAATGTTAGCGTTATAAAGAAACCCTTGGTAGAACTTAAGATAAATAAGTGGATTGGTCCGCACTAAGCTTGTAAAATAAATAGATGTTGTTAAATTAATGATTACCAACTTTATTTATGTTAAGGCAGGCTTGGCTCAATCCGCACTTAAGGTAAAAAGCTACAGGTATATACTCGAGTTACAATTTACATCGGCGTATCCGTCCGGACGAGATTGTTCTACGGTGCGTGCCGCGTCAGTACACAGAGCTATGCGTGGCTATGCGATACCGAGATAGAGAGACGCCTTATAGGTTACTATGAATATTAGCTACTCCGTGCTTTGCGAGTTGAAGTGCACTTTATTGTTTCGTAGCTAGAGTCGCTTGATTATTGGAATGGCTTTGCGGAGTCATTCTTCTGAATCTTTTTATTCTGTCGTTAAGGTAACTTCTTCTGACACACGTAAACTTGTATTTGCTATAACTATATACTCGGCGTTATTTCGAGGTAAAAAATCAATGACCCTTATAATAGTTAAATGGTTTTTTTTATCGTTATTTAGTGCAAACAAACTCCAAGCACATGAAGCATATTTAGCTCGTCGTGTGACTCTGTGCTGTTTAGCTTATATAATATAGATCAATGACAATGAAGCTCTATTTGTAGGGGAACTGTCGGCGCAGAAATACGTAACAATGCGGGGTACTTTGATGCTTCGTGTCTATGGGTTTCGTTTCTCTAAGCACATGAGCCGAGGAATAAAAACAAGATGGACTTGTACTGCTAAGTCTAAGAAAATGTGTAAAGCTTTAATTACGACCATAAACGAGGAAGTTGTCAAATATAATTTAGAACACAACCATCTTCTAACGCTTTCTAAGGATTGTTAAATTGTACTTTTAGATATTTGCAAATTGCATTTTTTCATTCATCATCATCAACAGCAGAAAGGCTTACGCCTTTGTTCAACAGTGAACATCAAAATGACAAAAGGAAAAAATGCAGTCTGTATAAAAGAACAGCAATAGGCATAATGCATCCATTATTTTTTACGATATAAAAAACTATATAAAATGTCGTGCATAGCCCACACTAAGAATAATTATTGTATCGTGAGCGTCTGCTTCCTTCGCGGACACCATTATTTTTCAATAATTGTTTTTATTAAGTTGTACAAATTGTGATCGATGTGTGCTTTCATCATTTTCATGTCCTGAATCTGATTCACTTTTTGGGAATAATACTTTAGCTGACTTTTAAAGTTCCCTTTAAAACTTGAAATGCAAAGGCAGATGTGTGCCATTTATAATACAATATGACAGCGTCATAAAGACCTGCCAATTTTCCCGTCACAGCCCGTCCTTTGAAAGTTTTGTCTATAAATCTCTCAATTTATTTACTAGAAAGCAGACTAAGGCCCACCAAACTAGGATAAAATTATACGAAAATAACCTTTACCTCTAAAATTTGATAGACCTTTGTCACCATAGAAGTCCAATGATGTTGCAGTATTAATAAAGCCAAATTATTGACTTCTATGACATTTCAAATGAAAAAAACTAATAAAAGTTTTAAAATGTATACCTTGTAACTTGGCGGTAAGCTCCATAAACTAAAACCAAATATGGCCACTTTGCTAAAGTAGATAATATATACTATTTCTATGTGTGTATCCACATATACATGATCCACATATACATGACCTATCCGGAAGACTTAGTTCTGCTGCATATGCAGTCCGTAAGATAAGCTTAGCTTACAGACGTAGCTACTGCAAGGCTCGTTTATTTCGCGTACTTCCACGGTATTATGTCATATGGTGTATTGCTGTGGGGAGCTGCTGCTGAGATAGAGACAATCTTTATCTTACAAAAGCGTGCAATTTGATCCATATACGAAATGGATCCTAGGGAATCTCTGAGTGATCATTTTAAAGAAATTGATATTTTAACTTATAAGTCTGTATATATTTGAAAATATTATGTATGTTCGTAAAATTTGAGCAAATTTAAGTCAACAGAAACGAAGAGATCGTGGAGGCTCTTATCAAAACATCAAGGGCATCGCCGGAATCTGTGGCCGGACCCTCAACGACATACTGAATAACGTAATGTACTACTATACAATTTAGATATAAGGAGAAAATATACATATAAGCATGGACTCACTTTAGCTTTATGATGTGAGTGTTGTAATATGTTTGGGCAATTTATTATAAAACCGCACACAATTGCCTAAGAAGGATCTTTTATTTGTCTTTGCTAATCTAAAACCTGGCACCGCATGTTAGTTATACAATATATATATATATATATATATATTATATATATATATATATATATATATATATATATATATATATATATATATATATATATATAAATATATTTTATTGATGAAGAACATTTTGATAAAGAAATCTTACTACACAGTTTGTGATTACTTAAACGACAAAAATGCTTGGACTGGTTCGCCTCTGCCAAGCTAGCGCCTGTCACCTACGTAATGTAATTACATTTTGTTATAATTGTATTATATTGTAACTACATAACAACACATTGTAAAAAGACATTTAAAAGAATGGCCCCGAGTTTCTTGCCCGTTCTTCTCGCAGTGGCTCTATAAATTTTGTTTGGTGAACGTGGCAGTACAATGTAGTATAATTTCAATATTAAAATTTGTAATTGACCTTCATAAGAGCGTCATAGACGCCTTAATTGAATAAATGATTTTGACTTTGACTTTGACTTATATCCACGCTGCTGTCACATCTCATAAAAGTCCATACCAAGGAGTTTTATTATTTCAAGGACAGAAAGCCAAATAATTCTATAACGACCGCGAGGTTTGACGTTCTATGGTAGTAAAAGCCTATCACATTTTAATCGTCGATAGTATAAAGTTATCCGCGTATTTATTTAACCCTAGTTTAGGGAAATTAGGCCGTATAAAATTTCATCTACGCCTTTGTCAAACTTTGATACGCAATAAGACTAGGTTATCTTATACGCTAGCCGCTGATGATAGGCTATGATAGTGACGTTATACATAAAAAGGAACTCCCGAAAAGTTCACTGAACCAAAAACAAAATTTATAGCCTATTTTAAGATATCAGAAAAAAAACATTTTACATTGAGCCCATAATAATGACTGAAACGTCGTTTCCTTCTGTCTCATAATTAACAAAATCTTTTGAATTAAATTAATTTAATCAATATTAATAATTACTTACTATTCATTATGGACACAACATTAACTATATATAGTCCAAATAATATGTAACTGTAATATACTATAAGTTAGTAAAAATCTGTTGAATACTCATGGAAACAAATTTTCCTATTGGTGTAAATTTTATACAAATACTAAAGGTTTTAAAAGTTGTCGTTTTCACAGAAAAACTATTTATATAAATAATAGATAATATAAACATCAGTAAAACATGTAAATGTTTGTTTGATTTAAAACATGTAAAGTTAAAACGTAATATTATATTCTAGTAACAATTGAACATTTCAAAATAATAGGTAAGGTTTTTTTACGGTATTAAACACGTAGGTAAGATTTTTTTAAGAATCAAGCATGTTAAGAGAAAATCAGATACTTATATCCATAATTTCGGTAGGATGAATCAATCTGGGATTTTTATTATTTTTAACCGACTTAAAAACAGGAGGTTCTCAATTCAACTGTATGCTTATTTTGTACATATATGAAGTGATTATTTCGCCAATTATTTATTGATTTTGATGTTTTTTTTTTGTTGGGTAGAATATACTCGTACCTTCCACTTGGTCGTATTAATTTCATCAACATTAGTCAAGTAGTGTTTAGGTTGCAGCCAATTAGCTGAATAAAGCATTTGTGTACCTGGATGCTGTTATGGTAATTGCAACTTTTATTGAACAGTATTTGAGGTGAGTGACAATACTCTTGTAAGCAGTACGGAACACTATCAAAACTGAGAAAAATAATAATTGGAACTGACTTGGACCAACACTTGGACGTGTAAATAGATTGTGGAAGTCCGGAAATCATAATAATATGACGTCGATGCATTTGAACCAACATGGTACAGATTTCAACAAGTACTTCATATTTTTGGGTGTTGGAAGTAGATTCTATTTGATTTGATGTTATTAACCTTAATGAGCTTTATGTTTTTTAAGTTTGACACTATGAAAATAATATTCAATAGTTTTTGTTTAGTTTTTTTTTCCAACTGGGAGTGGGCTGGGGCATTTGGACTGCCTATGAGTCTGCTATGACTTATAGGTTGTCTAAATGCTTTTATTGTAGTAGCTGTAGTGTTGTATATAGTTCATAGTATTTTGTTTAATAAAGGCATACCGCCGGAAAAAAAAATAGTTTTTAGTAGCAGCGGAGCACCGTGCACTAATGTATTATAGCGTTCAGAAATTTTTGCAAAGCCAAAATTTTTTGCATTACAAACGATCAAGGTTGTTCTTATGTATCTTCACTTAAATTCAAAGTTTAAATTTTACGAAATATAAGTTATGTTAAATTAATTCTTAGTTACCCTGAACAATCTCTACGAAGGCATCATCGTTTACAATCATGTGAGATATTTGTCAAAGATTCACGCCTTTCAGACAAAAAAATAAGTACACATGCAATTTTTTATCTGAAACGTTAACCTTATCCTTTCAGATAAAAAAAATACATTAGTAGGTATATTAACTAATCCGGTTGTCTACATATACAACCGGAGATCAAGCAGAGGGTTTGCAAGTTGAAGTGACAATGTCGCTTCACATTCTAGTTCTGCGTCTGCGAGCTCCCGTCGGGCACTGGCGCTATAATATTCAAATATGGGCAAAACTCACGAAAACTTCTTTTCAAAAATTACTTTCAACAGTTATTGTATGCAGTGTTTTTCTTTCTAGCTGCGGAATTTAAGACTTCCCGTTTTGGTAAACCAGTATTGGAGCTTGGTGGCTACAGGTACAACATGGATGTTCATTCCCGAGAGCCCCGGAGTAGGTGGATATGTTCGCGGTATCCCTCCTGCAAAGCAAGTCTAATAACTTTTGACAAAGTAATTGTGAAAATCCGAAATATACATAATCACTAAACTTGAGAATATTATTTTTATTAATATGTACAGACATGTTAAAGGACACCAACTAAATTTTGGTTAACACGCCTACACACATAATTATAGAATTTTGTTACGCCAAATATTATTGCCATTGCTTCTTTGACAATGACTGAATAATTTAATTTTTTACTGGCATAAGCGATTGGTTTGACTAAACCATTTTCATCCCTGGTAGATAATATTGCGGCTAATCCTGTGTCCGTTGCATCACAGGTTAAGATCAATGGTAAGGTGGGATTGTAATGTTTTAAATTATCGACTGTAGCTAGCTTTTGCTTAATAGCATTGAAAGCTTTTTCACATTCAGGTGACCAATTGAATTTCTCTTTTTGTGTGCAATTGTATAATGGTGTTATTGTGGAAGCCATATCTTTTAGAAAACGTGAGTAATAATTAACTTTGCCTTAAAATGATTTTAACATAGTTAAATTTGTGGGCTACCTTAGCGTATAGTATTAGTTCAATGTTTTCTCTAATTACACTCATGCCTTCTTTGTTAATCCTAAATCCAAAAACATCTAAGTTTTTTGTAAATAATTTTTAATTTATATTTTTCATAATTTTTCAGGCTTTAATTTGAATCCACAGTCTTGCAACTTACTCAGTACTTTAGAAAGAGTATTAAATGTTGATTGCAAGCTAGCCCCTGATATATATATATATATATATATGTTATCGATAAACACAATAGTATTTGGTATATCTTTTCTCCCATTAATCTTTGAAAAGAGCCTGGCCCTGTGCTTACATCGTAGGGTAAATACTTATACATATATGTTCCTACTTCTGTAACAATGATAGTAGTATACTCCTGGCAGTTTTCTGAAAGCTCTGCCTGCAAGTAGGCTTCTTTGAGGTCGAGCTCGCAGTAGTATTTCCGTAGGTACTTTAAGTTTTGAAATATGTCCTCAATATGGGGCAAGGGATAATGATCCACTTCTAGGTGAGGATTTAATGTCATTTTGTAATCGCCACACAATCGCACCGAGCCGTCGTGTTTTAAAATGGGCACAACTGGGGTACCCCATTGGCTTTGTTTCACAGGTATAATTCTATTATTTTGCAACAAACAAGATATTTCTTGTTTTACCTTGTCTCTCATAGAGAATGGAACTCGCCGAACTGGTAAACATTTTGGTGTTGCCTCAGGTTTTAATTTTAAGCTGATTCTTTCACCCTTGAACTTTCCCCATCCCAGACTGAATACTGCTGCGAGCTCTTCCTTGATTACACGTCTTGCATCTGAAACAGTATTTATCAATTTATTATTTTCTAGACACATACTGTATGTCAATTTTAAAGGCCACATTTTTAACTCATGTAACCAATCTCTTCCAATAATACTTGGAATATTGTTTATTGTTACAAATATACTTAGTTTTTTGTTAACATTATTGTGGTTCACAGGGATATTATGAATAATTCCTAAAGGTTGTGAGGTGGACTGATCAAAATTTTTAAATATTGCATTACATGGTTCAATTTCATATTAATTTAAATATTTATCTTTAACCATCTTGGGTATTACCGTCACCTCCGAGCCTGTGTCTAATTGAAAGCATATTTCTTGTGAGGCTACTGTTATATCAATATGGTGCGGTGGTATCTTACTTACACTTTGAAAGGCGTAGGTAGTGTACTCATCTTTTAAATTTATTGATGTTGAGACGGTGTCTTCCTTCTTTGTTTCAACCATTGGCATTTCATGATCCTCTTCGGCAGTTAGTAGGGAATTTATCTGTCTTTTTGAGCACATTCTATAAATGTGGCCTTGTCTTCCACATTCAGAGCAGTATTTTTTATTTAGTGTGCATTCTGCTTTTGTATGATTTAATTTCCCACAACAATAGCATTTTAAAGTATTATTTCTATTGCTTTGGACCTTTGGTGTATTCATCTTGTCTCTTCCAGCCTTTGCTCTTTGTACATAATATGTGTTTGAAAGTTCTTCTTGATTATTACTACTTAGTAGTGCCACTTTAACTGTACGTGCCAACTCAATAGTCTTATGTAAGGGCATATTTGAAGCATTTTTAAGCAGTTCACCCATTTGGAAGATACACCATCAATTAACTTTTCTTTGATTTGGTCTTCAACATCCTTAAAATCACAACGAGCAGCTAGTAAAAGATAGATAGATGCTAGAATATAATTTACTATGCTTTCGGTCGGCATTTGGTTTCTTTTCCTGAAATCTGTCCTATTTAGAATTGGGGATTGGGTACTTTCATACTTTTCTTTTAGTTTCTTGCACAATTCCACATAAGGCAATTTCATGGGTTTTGTGGGTGCACACATAAAAGTAATTGCTTCAAACACTTTTGGTGTCAGTTTTGTGATTAATAAGGGCACTTTTTGTTCTTATGGAACATCATTGAAGATAATTATGCAGTCTAACTGCTGCTCGAAAACATGACAGTTTTCTCCGTCGAATTGTTTGATGTCGAAGTTACTGGCCATTTTGTGTTTAGTTGTTTTATCGGTATTTTCTCTATTGCGGTAATACACACTCATTAATTTTCGCAAATTTTCTAGATTAGCATTTGGATTGTATGTTGTCCCTTCATCTGATAATATTTTTTGTAAGGTTTTTTTGCAACACTTGTAAATGTATGTGCGTTTTCCTGCTTTTACTTGCTGAACTAGGTATTCTTCGTCACTGTTTTCATCTATTTCATAATCTTCGAAAACGTTTTCTGTTTACGATTTCGACATCGATTAGTGGGTTTCCTCGTCGCCACTGTTGTATACTTATGTTATTTATTAAAACACTAGTTTCGTGGTTGGAGTTTTTATTAAGTTCACAATTTCACACAGTCATCATTGAACCAGAGAGCAATGTAAGCAACCGAGAGTATATCCACCGCAGGCGGTCACAGACAGCGAAGGCCCCGGCCATAGATTAGCTAACCTCGGATACCACACACAGTCTCTCTTATGTCAACAGGCTATTGAACATTTCAGTTTAGTATTATTTCTATTAAATATAATAATACTACAAACTTTCATTTTATTGGTTAACTTGCTCCAACGTAGGCGGTTTTTATATAATTATAAAAATAAAAAAATTAACGGTATACATACTTTTATTGTTATAAAAAATCATTATCATTTAATTATTTCAAATATATTAGTTTTCTGATTTATTGTTTTACTCGTAGATGATAACTTTCTGATTTTTAAATAGATAGAAAAAGTACCAAACTAATTCAAGATAACATCAAATTAATATTTTAATAAAACACTTATATATTAGTAATAATTATAACATTAGGTCCAAG
This sequence comes from Plagodis dolabraria, assembly GCA_963854805.1. Classification (NCBI taxonomy): domain Eukaryota; kingdom Metazoa; phylum Arthropoda; class Insecta; order Lepidoptera; family Geometridae; genus Plagodis; species Plagodis dolabraria. Next base: position 9,326,977 of record OY978445.1, on the reverse strand, counting down.
CGCATAGATTTTATATAAAGATTTGTCAAAGCGTCTGATAGAAAAGACAAACGACCAAAGGGCTGGCGCTTACCTCGCCCAGGTAAATTGGTTTAAAATGTACCTTGTTTCGACAACTTTGAACCCTTATCACCACATTATGTATTAAAATTATATACCTAATACATTTAAAAAAAATATTCATCATAAAAAAATATTTATAAACCACTTATTATTGTTAATTTATCTTTTTGTTGAACGTATTTTTAGACCACTTTACGTAACTTCTTACGCTTTTTAACCATAACTACAATCAAGCTTAGGATTAAAATTTTCAGGTCCTGATAATATATTATAAGAACTTGAAAATGAATTTATTATTAGTGCTTATGTATATTAAGATATAAAAACATGTCAAAATCTTTTTTAATGTATTTATGTAATAAATGTGCCGGTATCTTGCATGATAACCACAGTATCAAAGGTATTGATGGTATATTAATATTATATAGTATGGTAATAGTGATTATTGTCATACGTTTACCTCACTTTAAGCCTTCCATGATATATTGATTTTCACTTCATTGTTGGTATAAAGGCAAGTCAAGATTAACTTAATTCTTATTACTGTACTGACGTCCAGGTTGGGGTAATTAACGAAGTCTCTAATATGTTGGAGAGACCATGGAAAACAGTCAAAGCTGTCATAGCTGCTCCAGAGCCGTTTGTGTTGGTGAGGTGCAAGGGGGAATAGCTTTTTATTTAATTAATTTTTTGGATTTATAACAAGGGTTAACGGATAGTGATACAATATATATATGCTGCGCTACTTCTGTGAATATAATTAAATCGTAGGCATAACCTATCTAATAAAATATATATACATCTAATAAATATACATTACATAAAAGATTCAAATTATTGTTACAGCCAAATATGTTACGTCGAGGCGAGGGAACTCATTGCTCAGCATTGAAGGGTTTGCTTTCTATGCCAAAAGCACTAGTAAAGGGAAGACGCGGTGGGTTTGCTCCACTCACCATGCGAAGAAATGTAGGGCAGTCGTCTATACTTTTGAAGATCGAATTGTAAAACTAAACAGTGAACATAATCATGACAAAGTTTTCAGTAACCTTTGACAATGATTATATTTGTGCGATAAACGTAAATTATTCTTAAGAGTACACAATATAGCTGTAAAAATCTGTTACATTAGTGATGACGCCAAAAAAGCCTCCGTAGCATCTGGACATATTCTCAACTGGCCCACATTCTTAACTAGATGAATTCGTAACTGGACAGAGTATAAAATGTGCTATTTCGTTACGTTTTTTGAACAGCAAAGACTTCATAACATGAGTAAGTGACGCATTTTGGTTTGTGCGAATCACAAATCAAGAGTAAAAATCCTTCACTCTAGGGTGTATCTGAATAAATAACTTCGTGTATTTAATCAAAAATTGTTATTCTATGTGTTCTATGTTAAATTTTAAGTGAGCTATTAAAGAGATTTTATTTTTATAACGTAATTAATTTATATACATAATTCTAAAACATGAACAATCGCGAGACAGTATCACGCTGGCGATCATTTGGTAAAGATCACCAAATAACCGCTGCTAAGTTAAATTACAAAGCTAGACAATGAGGTGCTAATCGATATAATGTTTAATACGCCACGTTACCTTTTGTGTTACAAGTGACTGGGTAATTCAAACTTTCTGACAAAGCCTTCCATCACTTTAATACTCATATTGCCACTGTCCACATACATTCTTCATACGTCCACACGTAAATTAAATTTAAAACAATCTAGTTTCTTTTCGCTCTTACAGTTTTAGACGTTTTCCACCCCGGACATTAGAGCAGAAAGGTACTTATAGTAGATAATATTGTATAGAAAGTACCTTTTATTACTTATCTGTCTAATTGAAAAATGTCTAAAAGAATAAAAGTTTTATAACTTACTCAATAAAAATCAGGGTACTTATTTATAAAGTTGTTAATTTATCTACTAAGTTATTAAAAACTTCAACGATATTTATTAAGTAACTAGTTTTCCTGCATCTTCCGTCATCTTCACAACATCTTTTATACAAAAATCTGTGAGATCGAGTAGCTCCCCTGAGCCACCCCGATGGCCTCTCGGGAAACTGGTGAAACTAAGTTTACTGATTTTTATTTTGTTGCAGAACTGGTAAGCGCAAATTGTTCTGATGTGTATGAAGGGTTACATACTCTCGTGTTTTCTAACTGCAGGTCTAAGGAATTTTGGAATATGCAAATTCAATATGTTAATAGTTTTTCGTTCTATTTCTAGACCAAAAGGCTTTCTTTTCTACGACAAAGTTTGGCGACCACTATATTATTCGAGATGAATACAAGTTTACGAAACACAAGCCCGCATGGAGGAAGATCAGATGGAGATGTCGCAATTATCAGATTACTCGATGCAAAGCACACTTATACACTCTGAATAATAACATCGTTATCAATAAAAATAATCATAACCATTCCAAATCGCATTGTTGCCCCTAAACTGTTTCATTTTAATAAACCGTATCTTACAGTGCATTACATCAGGAATACTTAAAAACTAAGCCACACGGCTTAGTTTTTAAGTATTCCAAAGAGTAAAGAGTAAAGTATCAAAGAATAAATAGGAATAGACTATCATTTAATAGTTTAATAGCTTCATATTCTTACTCTTAATACAAAACTCTTAAGGCTAAAATATGCTATATTGAATAGTAAATCGTCAAACGAGGGAGGTAATTGATGGACTGTGACCTAACAGCTACAAGTGTTGAAACCTTTGTAGTTTCATTAATCATAATCAAAATCCTAGATTAAGTTAAACGTAGATTTTTAGGTTTTAAATAAATAACACTAGAATGTACAATTTTTGTTATGATTAATAAAGATATTTTGTAATTAAATCGAGTACATATACTTCTTCCTTTACTATAACTGTACATTTGAAGGTTGTCTCGAGGAAATCGCTTCAAGTGATAAGACCACGCATTATATATTTGCTAGGGTATCAGTAAAAAGTATTAAACAATAAAATATATTTGTATTTTATTATATTAAACTGCAAATTGGGCTGATAATGACTTAGGGTAAAGTACCCGTATCGTTTTAAACTGCAGGTCTTGAACTAACGAATTTTAAGACACGTATGTTTAATTTAAATTCAATGAAACTAATATAAGTTTATTGTCATCAAAAAATTTCATGCTCTAATCCATATTTTTTTTCTATTTCTAGACCAAAAGGCTTTCTTTTCTACGACAAAGTTTGGTGGCCACTACATCATTCTAGATGGATACAAGTTTACGAAGCATAAGCCCTCAGGGCAGAAGACCAGATGGAGATGTCGCAATTATCAGAGTACCCGATGCAAAGCACACTTATACACGCTGAATAATAGCATCGTTATCTATAAAGATAATCATAACCATTCCAAATCACATTGTTTCCACGAAGCTGTTGCACTTATATGAACCACTACTTATTTAACCGTATCTCATTTATTAGTTCTGTTTATTGTGTGGCTAAGTTTTTTGAGTGTTCGAAAGTCTAAAAATAAAAGAGCCTAAATATAAATTATTAAGGACTATTAGTTATGAAAGTTTGATTTCACGCTGTTAAGTTGCACGACCCTATCACAAAAACTCTAATAAAATCCTGAATGATATGTTGACTAGAAGATTTCAAACTAGATTGTTAAACTAAAGAGGGAATCGATATCTCATGACCTAACAGCTAATGATGTATTTGCATTATTGTATCGAGATGAAACCTACTCTATTGTTTTACATAAAATGACTAAAATTGCTTTTTAAAGTGACATTTGTACAGCATTAAATTAAGTTAGGCGTAAAGTTTTGTGTGTGTGTAATAAATTAGTAAGGTTTAAATTAATATTTTTTGTTAATATAATTTATTTAATAGATATTTTATGGTTTTAAGCACATTATGGCTTCTTGTCTACGTAATATGGCGGTATATAGAGGTTTATACGTCATTATAGTACCTAGATTAAAATTTTACTAAATTATTTTTATTATAAACTAGCGGCCCTCCCCGGTTTCCCGTAATTGCGACTATAAATTGATATGTAAGCTATCCTATCTTTCAATTTGGATCAAACTGCAAATCAAATTTAAAATCGGTTCAGTAGTTTAGGAGTCCATCGCGGGCAAGCAACGTTGCACGTAATTTTTATATATATATAAGTATATTATTATGCTTTACTGTATTTGTATAAAGACAACTAGTATTTGTCTGCGGTTTTGTTCGCACTTTTTTAAAGTTTACTTTGATATAATAAATCTTAGTTTTTCATAGTAAATGTTTTTCGTATTAATAAATTAATATTGTATTATCTCAATCATCCAACATTGACCTTAATCGATATCTAAGTCTACCTTGACCTCCACGTTGTCTTTGAGTTACCGTTATGAATGGCCACACCCTAACTAAATCATAGATACCATCACCCGTATTTCCACCATTATATGGGGGTATGGAAGGGACATACCCCCTTAATCTAATCTAAATGTATTATTTTTTGTGTGATGTTTACAATTTATATTAAAGAAATGTACATATCCAGTGTCTGATAAACTTTTACATAACATTTTAACCACTATTTATGTCTTAATTTACTTTGTGTCACCTAATTCATCAAATTCTTAAAAATGTTAAGACAGTATTTTAATTGATTTTTGCAATGACGCATGCTCCGCAGTACAACGAAAGGAAATATTAGAGCCATACGTTACATGTCATGTAGGCTTAGCGGATAGAGCATACCTTGACTATAGGGGTGGATGACGTGGGTTCGAATCCCACACATGCCTATGATTTTTCCTCTCGTTGTAATTTTGTACTCTTAAGACAGTATTATGTTATTTTACGTCAAGAATCCTACGAATGAATTTCATGCATTTAACTTTAGAAGCATAGGATTGTATACTTGACACTCCTACAAACTTCGTGCCATACTTTGATCCCCTTAATTCAGCCCTGTCTCAACATATACATATATTATAATAATAAAAATTTTAAGAATAATTACAGGACAAGTAGTTTATTTTGCAGCTTAATATTATTGTAGTGTTATATTTCACGTCCTGTAATTATTATGTCCGGGACAGGCGCGCCGCGACTAATGCATGATGGTCAAATATTCACTCGGCACTACGCTCGGGACAGCGGCCTCATGAGGTGGCGCTGCTCTCATCGAAGTAGAGATTGCATCGCTACCATTATGACTAAACACGGAAATTTTATTTGCATCAGAAACAACCATAATCATAACTGACAAACAAATAATTTGAAATTAACGCTTGTAACACCACACAATTAACAAACTGTCCCTACGCATATTAAAGTAATATATGCAACGCCATCTTACGACACCTACGCAGATTCGAACCATAATGTTCACCGCCCTCTATAGTTCATTTCATGCAGACGCCAATAGATGGCGATGTGCATGCTTAACACACGCAAACGTTTGTATCACGTCCAACATATGACTTATCTCGATGTAAACTTAACTACAACTTCAGATCGTATAGAACCTCACGTCTGGTGCTCACTTCACTCTAATGTGGCCCGTCGTTGTTCGATCGACTCTGAATGCCTGTGTATCGCTAGCTGTATACGTATTATTGGGAAAATATACAATACATACTATACTTAGCGAGCCGTGTTTTTTTATTATCAAGCCGACTGGTACAGTGTACCCCGTCTGCTCACCACACCCTTCCTACACGCTTTAATTACGTGAAGATTTTTAAAGACCATTATTATATTGAAATGGATGTGGTGTTGACACATTAGCGCAACCATATATTTTTCTTAGACAAGCGTGGAGGCTGGCTACGTCGGTATGTGACAAAGATCTTTTTTCCATATCATCACTTCATTTTATATTCGCTACTGACCTCTATTTTTCATACTTCCATTCAAATTCAAAACAGCCACCAAAACTCGTACATGCCTGTTTTACCGCATTCCAACCTGAGCTTCTGTACCTGAAACTGATCGATACTCATACCGTTCACCTTTGATAAAATATACCCATTATTAATTAAAATATATATATATAATCAAATATAGGTATATTTTATCGAAGCCGTTCACAATGAAAACTCAGGTATTGAGGTACCTATTTACTGTACATTCATATAATATATTACCTATGTTATATCTGCCTACTATTTCAAATTGATTATGAACGGAAATTTTTTAATTTTTTTTGCTGCCTTTGATTAATAATCTGTTAAAGATATTAAAGGTTCCAATTTTATTTCGTATTTTTATTTTAATCATGCTATGTTTTTCGTCTCGCTTGCATCATTATCCCGTTGGCATCTCCACAACCAAATCTCCAATTTCTATACCTATCTGTTCATGTTGTGAAACTGAGCGTTCCCCTGAGCCAGCAGGCCGAGGAACTTCCACCAGTTGTACTGGCGCTCGAAGTTTCCCGTACCCATGCTGGTCAGCGTTAAAGTCATCACCAACCCTAACCATCATTTGACGTTAGTTATCATAGTTGCGAGTCCTAATGCTGATCGTGTTTGCCACTGGTAGTTTTCGGTATATATAGCAATGGTAATGGCTCAGCCAAAAAACTCGCCACTTTGCCACGTCACATATTTAACATTAGCATCAGCTCCATAAAGACACGATTTACAAGTTGGTATAAAAACACCCTTCGTCTTGAGTTAAATTTATTCGTCTACTCTTTTTAGATACTCTAAGCCTTAAGTACTTTTTTTGTAATAAAAGAAACATTAGAATTAAAAATCGTAAACACCGATACTACAAAAATAATCGCACCAAAGGGCCTAAAACTCTATGAACAGAGTTGGCAACGGGTGCAAAGCTTCTATAACTACGCTTGATGAATGTAATCATCGCGGAGAAAATTGAACACAATAATTAAAATTGATTATTTTACTAAAAATCACATCATAATTTCATTCACATAAATTAAAAATGGTAGCATAAATCATCATGATTAGTATTAGCATAGTAATAAATTCCAATCAATGTAAATTCCCAAATGTGTTAATTTAAGAAGTGTATGAGGAACGCGTTAGTCTCTGTGCACCTCACAGTTACGTCACGGTAATGTTATATTGATAACATTACCGTGGTTACATGCTGATGCCTGCACTCGTCTCTGTGCACAGACGAAGAACTTCAAATAAGTTCGAAATTGGAAAATTATCCGCTGGGGGTCGCCCTATAGGCCCTATGAGGAAAAAGTTCTAACTGATTCTAACTGACATTACGCAACATTTTTAATTATGTGATGTCATGATAAAACCTTTTTTTTTCTCTTTTTGTCTTTCAATCGGACTTTGGAATGCATTGCCTATATACCTATGCCGAATATCAGACAAACAAAAACTTTACAGATATATAAAAATCTGATAAATAACCATTACTTATCTGATATGTAATACGCTGCTTTTTATTTTAATTATTAATTATATATTGTTAATGCTGTTAATTATCTATGTTAAAATGATGTACTATCAGTGTATTTTACCTAGAATTTATTATTTAATTTATCGTAGATTTTCTTTCATTTATGTACGTAGTTAGTGGTATACACCGCCTTCTACTACTTCCTTTACTATTATTGTCCATCCTAAGGTTGTCTGAAAGAGAGCGCAACAAGTAATACGATCGCCTATTGTAAATTGTAAGAAGTATCAGTAAGAAGGGTTAAAAACTCATATGGTTTATAACTGCAGATCTTGAACTAACGAATATTGGGACATCTAGGCTTAATTTTCATTTATTGTGGCCAATATTTAGTATATTGGCAACATCGATTTCGTACTGTAACCCTCTTTTCTTCTATTTTTAGACCAAAAGGCTTTCTTTTCTACGACAAAGTTTGGAGGCCACTACGTCATTTTAGATGGATACAAGTTTACGAAACATAAGCCCTCAGGGCAGAAGACTAGAGATGTCGCAATTATCAGAATACCCGATGCAAAGCTCACTTATACACTATGAAAAATAACATTGTTAGCTATAAAAACGATCATAACCATTCCAAATCGCATTGTTGCCACCAAACTGTTTCATTTTAGTTAACCTCAATTACTAAAACTGTATCTAACTGGGAATTCAGTAACTTTGTTTTTAAGTATTTAAAAGTGCAATAGCGAATAGGGTTGTTAGTGATTTAAACAGAAATATCATGTCATATATTTAAAAATTCTTAGTGGTACCACGCTGTCAAAAGGTGCGATGCCTTACTCATATTACAATAACTATTCTACTGGAATCGCTAGCTAGCAAAGCTGTTAAAATAATAATAACAATTTCAAATCGCATTGTTGCCACTCAAATTTTTCATTTTGTAATACCAGTATAACCAATATAACCGTTTCTAATTTATTAGTTCTATTTACTGTGTGGCTTTGTTTTTTTAAGTGTTTCCAAAAAGGTTCCTATCGGCCTGAACGTAAATTCACTATCATTTATGAAAGTTTTCTTAGGTTTATAGTGCTTTCTTAGGTCTAAACGCTGTTAAGTTTCAATTGTATGATTATGATATTAATTTTATGATAAATAAATATTTCGTTTTAGTATCTTCAGTGTATGTTTTTATTATGCAATTTACTTTTCGGGCCTCTTCTCCATTCTCAGTCTTGACCTAGATATATTTAGTCTCTGTCTCGGTTTCGGCATATAAAAAGATATTATCAGTGGAAATTTACATTTGCCCTCAATTGCTATGACTCATTATCCAATGTTGCTACTCATTAAACAAGTCAACGAAAATTAAGCTCTATATTCATTATACCCGTATTTTTAATTTATCTTGTTTTTCACTAATTGAGTGCTAGTAGACGACACCTTAAAAAATAAGCCTATGTTATTTATTGAGTATTTTCTTATGCAGTATGGGTTAGACGCCAACTGATGTCATTGGTAGGCACTCTTTAACAGTCGGTTAATGTGGCCGATAGGACAGTAAAAAGCTCTCTAAAACGACTAATGTATTTGCTACATGTTATAAATATTTTAGCAATATTTTAGCGCAGCTCATTGAGAATATTTTACTCTTAGCGTTAATTTTATATACATAAAGCACGAGAGACTTCTACTTTTTTAATTAAGACGTGTGGTCCCATGCGTTATCTCACGGGCTCATTTGCCTTTTTCTGCACGAGAAAGGATGAAATGGAACTATTATCCCTTATGTTGTGACAAAAAATTAACAATCAAGGCTTCATATTTTAAATAAAGGAGATGATTATTTGCCTAGGCAGAGTACATAAGTACATAACGTACTTCAACGTGTCATTTATTTTCAGTTCCGCACTTCACACTGACTAGGTTCGGAAAACCAGCGATCGAGAAAGGCGAACACCGATACCACAAGAACAATAAAACAAAAGGGCCTAAAACTTTATGGACTTGCTGCAGAGTTGGAACCGGATGCAAAGCTATAATAACTACGTTTAACGATGTAATTATCCGGGAGAGAATGGAACATAACCATTGATTAACACATAACCATTTCATTTCACAGCAACAACAACGACTACGAATACATAGCATACTATAAAAATGTTAATTCGTAGTATATGTCATCTTGATAATTATACACTCAAATCAATGTAAATTGCCAAAATTGTTAATTTAAGAAGTGTACTGATGTTTAAACATATTTTGTACTAAGCTTTATCCAATGATATTCATGTATTTATTTATATCATACGTACATATTATACTTTTTACACACAGTTCTTATGTTGTCTGATCTAATTATACGAGCCCTGTAAGGGTTCTGCAAGAATTTCTATTCAAACATTATCAAGTTTCAGTATTATTAATAATATTACTTGTACATTAATTAACCGGTAATAGTTTTTTTTTCATTCATGCAATTTTTTGTCGTCGTTATGTTATTTTATATAGTCATAGTTTAAATATATTCATTTCATTCACAAATTTCCGAGTACGGGTGCGCCTGATGCAAACAGGTTAGATTCAGCAAATAGTATAAGTTTAACAGTTCGTGTTTGTATTTTCGTATGGAGAAAAAAATACAAAAAACACTTTAGGTCCTGTCCGACAACTTCTGCTATCGCCGATGTTCATAAACATCTTAATGCACAACATACACATTATTATGTTATCATAATATGTTTTTTGGAAATTTAGAAATTATGTTGATATAACGAACTGTCAAAAAAATTGTCTCAGGGCTCGCACTGTTAATAACATTGAGCATAAGTCATTTCTATTATGTGTTATATATATTAATTGACTTAATTTATTTCAAATAAATTTTAAAAAAAAGTCGATGAACATCTATGTAAGTGCAAATTCAGAATAATCATATGCCTATAATATTTATTTAAAAGTTGTAGTAAGTGAAATTTTACAAATTATGAATGAGTCACACAAAACTTTAGTAATACTGACTTTGAACATTACTATTGTTTGTCTAAAATTCAGGATGGTTTTTTATGTTCTCAGTACTCTTTGAAAAACAAGGTAAAAGTCGGTATTTCTGGTACGGGGGATACAAATACACCAAGAACACAAATCATGGTGATAAAATATGGTGGGCTTGTAGCAAACGGAAATCTCGAGGTTGCAAAACATCTTTGGTCACTTTTATGGATCAAATACAAAAGATCTCTAACGTTGAACATAACCACTAAAAGTTGTATCAAACTTCTACATAGAATCATTATAATGAGCTAATTTTATTTTGTCATACAATGTAACATAACCTACACGTCACATCTTTATTTATTATTTGTTCAATAAACGGCTGCACTGCGTATTGGCGGACAGGCATATATAACTTTTCAATTAAATTTCGATGATATTTCCTTTTTTCTGTTCTGTTATTTCAATAATATTTTAATGAATGCGGTTGTGGTTCATAAGACGTTATGACGGGTTCATATTGCATTGACGGTGCTATGTTCGGTGCTATGGTCTCTTTTGCTAATGATTAACAGGCGGCAGGTATAATTATTAATATATTCGCTACATTTCCTTAGTTAGCAATCATCATCATCATCAAACATTACCTGATGGTAAGTAATGGTATAGAAAGTGGTAAGCAGGCTTTAACGTAATGGGAACTGACTCTCAAGAACAGCTGTAGGAATACACCGTTCCACCCTGTTCCCACATTTCGAGTGTCGGGTCCGGCAAAATGCCGAGTGCTGTAGTGGCAAACCATTAATAAATTATTGGATGACCCAACAACCAAAATACACAGTTTCTAAACCTTTGATGTGTATTTTTTATGGTGTCTGGAACTCGTGCCGGTTGATCGTTATGTGTAGTTTTAGACATTCTAAAGTATAATTTTAAAACTTCCATTCGTCATTTTTCAATTCAGTGAGCAACGTTTGAAGAATTCCCAACACATATCTGTCACTCAGGTTTGTTGATAGCCAAAATATTCTTTAACTCGTTAGTTTTTTTGGTTCTGAGATAATATTAGCAGCATACTTGGTCGACTTGGACGTAGCTTTTAAGCCTATAAGTTTTCTAAATAATAGTATCCGTTTTCAAAACACTCAGAAGGAATTAGGAAAATTTTGAAACATTTCCGTCTTTCTTAAAATTTACGAATTAACAAAATTCAGTTTTAATTTACAGGGTCAAATGAACAAAATCAATCAAAGTCACAACACATTTTTAGAAAAGGTCAAAGAAGAAAACGCTGTGTCGGATGTTACGCTAAGTTACGACTTTCATTAAGCTCTACACTCGCTGCAAAGAGAACAAAAAAAATTGTTTCAAGTTGTTCTAAATGCAATCAGCTTTATGCTTAGCGTGTTTTAATCAAAAGCATTTTGATTTTTGATAAAGTCATGAAATGGTTGTGAGTGAGCACCCAAGCAAATAAACGTAGTATGTACCTATTTTAAAAACCATATTAAATAACTTTTTGGCTACGAATAAATATAGTGTTTTTGAGAAGTTATTATTTATTAAAATAATGGTTTATGAATTTATTAATTACCGTAGATAATAGCGGTAATTTATGGATTGTGTGCAGTAAAAAATATTTTACACTATGTTATTAAAAATTCCTTAATTATATCTCATCCAGGGACATTAAGTCGTTAGTAGGGTGCTTTATATTTTTTAAATCCAGTGTAAATATTTTTTGAAATTTCGATTGCGCATTGATTTTGCGTTCTTGTTCGGCTTGCTGTCCAATGAAAGAGGAGGATGGAGGTGTAAGATTGTATCCGTCAATTGCACATTCTCCGAAATTAATTTCATTGATAGCTGACAGTTTTGCAGTTACATAAAAAAAATTACCTTAGCATAATTTTCTTTCTTTAAGTCAACTGTTCATATCAATGTGTTCAAACAAAATTTCCATTTTGACAGCTGTTGCTTAGACCAATCATAACGACGGCAAATTAAAAACTAAATTATGTGATAATAAATAAAGAAAAATATATTAAGCACTGAAATTATTTAGTCGTACTTTCATGGCGTTTAACTCAATCAACCATAACAACTGTATAGTACTTTTGTCACAAATAACTAAGCGTTAAGTTATGAGAAGTATATGTAGTAAGAAGCATGTTTGATGTCAAATCTCAAAATTTATTTGAGACTTAATATCTCATCAACCTACCGACTGATATAAATCATACAAGAACTTTACAGTTATGGCTACACAAGCTTCTTTTCTACACAATTTTATCAAAATTTAAACAAGCGTTCAAAGTTAAAATTTAAATACACAAACATATACTTATATTCTGAGGCCCGCAACTTGCCGCAGAGACTTCACTGCGCTTGGTAAAATAACGTATTCACATGCATTTGTAGTGGCCAAGAATATACAATCATTTTAACCTTCACCTTTGTCAGAATCTTTTTTTAAATAAATGCCATTATTCTGTAACAGAGTATTTAAACGACCGACATATTTTAGTTCATTTTAGTGTAGTATATTTATTACAGATAATAAGTTGGCAACACTGTAAGTGGTGTCCGTATACCTAGCAGGACCCCCGCTTGTTCGCATATAATATAGACGTCGACATTATTTACTATACATTTAGTACTATCTTAATCAGGAATATCAGATTTGGTAACCCTCAGATAATTGAATAAACTAGTATTAAAAAATGGATATGGCTAGCGGGGCCCTTTTGTCCTTGGGTGTTTACGCGCATATGGATGTCACTATGATTTACTATGCTTTTAGTAATATCGCAATGAGTAATATCAGATTTGGTATCCCTCAGGTAATTGAAAAAACTGGTATAAAAAAAATATCTGGCTGGCGGGGCCCTTCTTTCCTAGGGCATAAATATTATTATTACATATTCCTGCATTTGGTACGTGTTTTATAGAAAAAGCCCGCGCAAAAAAAATCATTCTGTTAAATTGTATTTAGATGTATAAATCTTACAAGTTATTAATCAACAGCGTAGCCCTCCATTATCTGTCAATCAAAATACATAGATAAAATTTTTTCTATAAAAACGTATAAAATGCAGGTTTATGTAATAATAATATTTATGCCCTAGGAAAGAAGGGCCCCGCCAGCCAGATATTACTTTATATTAGTTTTTTCAATTACCTGAGGGATACCAAATGCGATATATCTAATTGAGATATTACTAAAAGCATAGTATATCATAGTGACATCCATATGCGCGTAAACACCCAAATTTAAAAGGGCCCCGCTAGCCATATCCATACTTTCATGCTAGTTTATTCAATTATCTGAGAGATTCCAAATCTGATATTCCTGATTAAGATAATACTAAATGTATAGTAAATAATGTCGACGTCTATATATGCAAACTAGCGGGGGTCCCGCTAGGTATACGGACACTGTAAAGTTTCATAATTTGACGCTAGCAATGTGACTAATATGACATTTTAGTCAACTGCTTATTATTTATATTTTGATGACATTAATGTGGGTAGATCTATGTGTTACGATTTCTTAGTTTTGTAAATGACAAGTATCTATTTAATTATTTTAATATTAAGAACAAGAAAAACATTTATAACATGTAGATACCTTGTATGAGTGCTGGTAGTATACATAAGTACTCGTAAGTACATAATGTGGTTTATATGCAAGGGACCTATATTTTAGCATGCCAAACATGGTGGTATGTGAACATTTGTTGCAATTAACTAATAAGTTTACTGTACATATTGTACTAAATAAGTATTGTAATAATTGTATAATACTTACCCATATTCTGGCAAATAAATTTTATTAAAATTTTTACTTTGAAGATTCTACTGCTGAATTCTGCAAAAAAAAGTATCTGTACTCTTTCTGTAATGAACCACTGCGAGAAGACTGTCTACGACACAGCGCCCACACATACGGGCTGCTCTGCGGGATGAATTAGGACGAGACCTGTGACATTCCAACTGCCGCCACCACCGAGCAGACCCGACCCAATCGTCCAGTGTAGAGGGGCGTGCACTTTATAACATAATTTATTTGAGATAAAAATTATCGCGAGCTTTATTATTTTTATTAATAAAATAATAAGCGATGATTTATGCTATTATATTGGTATGCTGCTTATTAGGCGCTTTCACTCCTTAAGTCGCCTTTTATTACACCCAATAGAAGGACTGAATTGAAGGATACAAAATGTATTGATTACAATCCCAAGTAACCTTGATATTTTCCGGTTAAAATGATATTCATAAGCTGAGATTTTAACTTTTTGAGATCATAGTTCCCGCGAGCCTATAAGCCTATACGGACGAAGCGATTGTGGCGACGAAAACGTGAGCGGGGAGTTGTTCCACAAATGTTGTAATATTTGACGCGTCCCTGGACCCTTATCAGTGAAAGTCACATTTTTAGAAAGCCAATGAACTAGGCTATTGTAATTCTATAAATAACATGTTTTCTTATGTTTGTTTCATATTCTACGGGCGTTTGAAAAAAACATTCGTTTGTAAAATAGGCTGCCGGTGACAGGACCGCTCCAAAATAAATTTACGATTATGAGCACAAAACACAATAAATACATAGTTCCTGTTATGTATATCGATGATATGAACACTCAATAATAAGAATTACATAATAACTTACCAATTTAACAATATTTCACAACTTTTTCTCTCTATCAAACTTCGACAGCGATTTCTCGGCACGACAATTTCGTAGTAAACATTCCCACTGTGAACACTACACATTTTGTTCGGGCACAGATCTGACTAAGCACCCTAATGCATTCTTTGTTTTATTCTCTTCATTCCATAGAAAGTTTCGTTCAAAAATACGGCTTAGTTTTGGAGATATAAGGCTGAACGTTGCGAACGGTTCTACTAGACCCCGGTGTCTTATTTGACTCTAACGGACGCAACGATCTTTAGACACCGGGGTCTAATTTGATTTTTAATAAGCCATGGCAAAAATCCCAACGCCGCGCCGCTCACGCTGAATTACATACATTACTATATATATGATTATGTTAAATTTCAGGTCCTCTAATTATCAAATCTGAAACAGGCACCCCGAGGCTCTTATATGGCGGTCAAACGTTTACACGGCACTACGCTCGGGACAGTGGCCGCATGAGGTGGCGCTGCTCTAATCGAATGACAGGATGCATTGCTACCATCATGACTAAAAATGGACGATTTATTTTCATCAGGAATAATCACAATCATTAGCAAAAAGATAGATAGATATAGATAAGCTTGATAGAACATAATTTTGTTATGACGAGACGATACTAATAACCTTCTTTATATTTTCAAAATAACGCTACATGCGCTGTCAAATCAGTCGGAGAAATATTTTGACCTGGCGCAGTGACTATAATATAGCCGAGCTCCTCAAGTAACGTATATTAGCTAACCTAGTTAGTGTTTACATATGTAATTATATATGAGCACTTTGCAAAAGTATAAATATTGAGCACTGTATTACAATACTATAGGTATGTAGGGCGGGAGCTCATCCTATATGAATTTATCAAAGCACTTGATTGATGCTTTGCGTGACTATTAAACGATGGCACCTTAATTGGCATCAAGATTTATTGTAAAAGACGTATTTAGTTTTCAATCACATAATGTATCTAGATTAAGTTTTGTTTTGAAAATAAAATATTTATTTATTTATTATTTAATTTGACTGAACTAATTAGTAATGTATTCAGACCCCTTTAATTCTGGCAGTTGTAAGTAAATACTTAGCTTAATACCTAATGGTAAAAAATATATGTAATACTAGATTTATTTACATAACCTTTCACCTGACATGAAGAAATTGTGGCTTCATTGCGAATCTGCAAAACTGTTGCCTTATATACTAATTATGACAAGCCATTGATAAATAAGAAGATAAAAATTATACTTACAATAAATTTTAATTTTAAACTTATCTCTTGTTTCGTCTCGGGGGAATTTTTTGAGCAATGGCACGTAGCACATATCATCATTTTACCAAGTTTTGTCCCATCTCGATCTTACTGTTATTGTCCAAAATTATTGAAACAGTTGCTTAAACTACTCCATTTATTTCTAATTCAGACATCTGTAATCGGTTCCAATCAGGTTTCCGTATACGGAATATCACTACTAAAGGTCTCCTATAAGTTACTGAAGACCTTTACCCCTCTAGTATCAGATCTTTACCCCTCTCCTCCCTGAAGAGGAGCAGAGGGAGAAAAAGCCACTATACCACATTGAGAAAAATGACTTCCGTCCTTCATTACTTATTGACGTGCAGAATAATTAGTAATGCTGATGCCTGTAATAATATCAAGAGTAAGATGAAATAACATGAAGGCAGATATATACTTCTGGTTCCATCACTAGAAATTCCAATTCAGATAACAACCAAGAGTCATGACAGCGCTTCCTTTAAAAATGTAATTAAATATTAAATTATTACGATATACCTTTTTAACAGGAATTTAATAACTAATTTTCTAGTTTGTAGTGAGCAAAATGTAGCACGACAATTAATCAAGAATGACCAAAAATTAAAACTGAACATAAAATATTAAGACCTAGCATGACAAAAAAAGCATAATTTTCTACCCACAAAATCTATTGAATCATAAGTAGTTAATGGGTTTTTACCAATAATTTACTATAATGTAACGTTCTAAATAATTTCGAAAATAATTATTTATTCCAGTTTTCTAAATAACTTTAAAGTTAGAAGCATATTCTGCTTTCTTTAAAAGTTTCTTGTAACTAAAACGTACAAGCCTAGTCAATGAGTTCAATACATGAACACAAAAATCACCGAAATCGGCAACATTAAGAGGTAGAAAAGAGCATTTTATTTTTGTATGGGGAAGTATAGCTATATAATCCTCTACTGATAGGTGTAGGTTAAATTTGAACTTATTGGAACTTTAAGTTAGCTGACGTTTTTAAGATAAGAAATGTATTATATTTGTCTTTACTATAAATTTCAATAAACTCATGTCTGAAACTATGAACTAACGTGCTCTGAAATTTTTGTCTTTCAAGGACTTTTCCCTTGATTTGAATGCAAAACTCAATGCTATATAAGTCGTGCCTGTCTCTATAGTTAACATTGAGATAATTATATTGTTTTTTTTTAATAACGAGGTCTCACAATGTTCTTATTATAATTAATCTTAACAATAATTAGAATAAGCATTGCAATTCAACGGGGCAATGCCGACAGCATGCTGGGCACGTTGCCAACTGGTAGTGGGCTAGAGCATTTGGACTGCCTGGGTGTCTGCAATGACTAATTGGTTGTCTGAATGCTTTTACTGTAGTAGCTGTAGAATTGTATATAGTTCGTAATATTTTGTTAATATAAGAATACCGCTGGTTAAAAAAAAAACATAGTTTCGGTGTCACTGTCGCGTGAACTCTTACTTCTTCTAATCTCCTTTTTTCGTTGCCGAGCTTATAGATACATAGCGACAGCTTCTATAATGTTCTTATAAATAATCATCTTGTAACTTTGGGTTTAATTTATAATTTGACGCTTTTCACTCACCTCAGTATGTAGGTAGGTAATATGTGCTCACGTCTTGATTTTCATCGTTGTCAGCCAAAAGAATCAAAATCTAAATGTAATGATAAGAACAGAACAATCATTTGAATTAAATTTTATATATATTGTTCCAGTTACATATTTTACCATGTCTCGGCGTGGAAAACCTGTGGTTTCCTTAGGAGGCTACAGATACTACAAGCAACATCGGTGTAAGGGCCCAAGAGTGAGTTGGCGTTGTTCAGAAAAGAATAATGGTTGCAAAGCTTACCTTTTAACTGTACAAAATAAAATTATCACCGTGAAAAATCAGCACATTCACTGACAACAAGACGATAATTTTTAGCTTAATTGTTTTTATTTGCAGTCCACACATGAGAGATTTTGCTTTTATTATATAAGTACTTATTTTCTATACTGACGAACTATACTGGTGCTATTTGCTGAATGTTCATAAATAAAACCGCTACTAAAGTAATAGCTTCGTATTATTTTACGAACTGAATTGATTCATCTGTATTTTTATTCTTTTAAAACTGTGCGATATAACCACTCAATTAATGTTGCCACCTTACTATCACTTAACGGTTATTAAAGCGCATGGCGTGTCGCAGCAACGGATAATAAAGCTTAAAATAGTTCCCTAATTATACGGACAAAAGAATAATGAACAGGTTGCACAAATGATAATATATACCAAAGTCAAGCTTCAAAACTTTTAACAACAAAAATAAACTGGATAAGTTTGAAACCTGAAACTTTGATATTGGCAGCAATTCTGTTGTACACTCACTAATTATACTAACTAATTAAAAATATCTTATTTTAGATTTAGGAATCCTAAAAGTTATTCTGCTGTGCTAATTTTAAAAAGCGAAATATCTATCCTGAATTGAATTCATTTTGCCGCTACTTAACGCTAGATGGCGCACCATTCAAGTTGTTTGACAAGCCTTTTTTGTCTGTGGCACGTGTTTCTTATCTATAGGGCTTTGTTTACATCACGGATTTAGGAAGGGAGGGGATATGGCGCGAGGCATTTATTCTACTGATCCGCATGTCGCAGTTTTTCAATTATCTATCCCCACTGCGCTTCACGCCTACATATGAAACAATAAACTCTTAAAGTAATACACTGAACGCAGGGCTCCCATTAACTACTTACACCAACTAATTACAATGCACACTGACAAATCAATCAATGAAAGCAAAGCGCACGCTAGGGCTTGATACTATCGGTAAAGTGGTATCGAAATAAAAACTACATAGTTTAACTGAATAAGTAATTGAGTATAAAATGACATTTCATGCTACATATATTCAAAATTCATGTTTTATTTATTTTCATGTCACCTAAAATTTTATGAAAATGTAAGTAAATAATATGAAAAAAATAATTGAATATAAAATAAAACAGCTTGCACTTGGTTTGAACCGTTTTAGGTTATTATTTATTGGATAAATGATACTTGACAACACATAGTATGTATGTAACTTTATTAGTTTTTATATTTTTTAAATTAATTTCACACGTACTTCTGTCAAAGCAGTCGTGGTTTCGGGATTCGCATTCTTGGGGATTATGTAGCTCCAAAGAACAAGATGCCTTTGAGTCGACTTTCTCCGATTCCTAAAAGTTATGAATGCAATTGAAAACGCAGTAACTGTAGTCGGCGTACTATAGTCACTACCTGCAGTATGTGATCGGCAAGGAGGGTAAGCGACGCGCTGCGCTAGACGCAGTAAATATTATCTTGCAGATAAGATTTCGTCACCAGATTTCAAAGATTGCCCTCCTTACCGCTCGCATACCGCATGTGGTGCCTAGCATTAGTGGGTGGACTATAATAACAAAGATAATACATTTTATATTTCATATCATGCATTTTTTATAAAAAATAAAAGGTATGTAAACTTTTATTTTTGGGACTGCTCAATCAAAAAGTCTGCCACTTTTATTCAAGGGTTGAAACATCTCTTCCCTAAAATGGGCTGAACATATTCTGCTATTTTTAAATGGTAGCCAGGTAGATCCCCTGCCTGTCGCTTCAATCCATTTTTCCTTAATATTTGGATCTTTTGGGAAACTGACAGAAAATGAATGTTCTGTTTTAAAAATATCTTCCACTTTACAACAGTCAATTATTATAAGTAGTCTTTTTCCAAATAATGCTTGCAATATTGCTTTAAAGTTTATTAACAACATTTAGCAGGCTCGTTACAGTATCGATTGATCGTTTTAAAAATATCTTCCGCTATACAACAGTCAATTATTATAAGTAGTCTCTTACCAAATATCGTTTGCAATATTGCTTTTAAGTTTATTAACAACATTAAGCAGGCTCGTTAAAGAATTGATTGATATAAGTATTTCTACGTTTATAATGTATCGACCACATCACTAACTCTCGGCCGATAACAGCGGCCGTACTACGCGACGATGCGCGCTTTCAGAATATCGTTAACGCAATTCTACATTGCGGCATTTGCTTGTAGAGTCGTAAACAATTTTATAACATTAGGAGCAATGGATTTCGATAATGAATATGCTATACTTTTGTCACCTTTGGAACATTTTCAACGGCTCTGTTAACTTCGTTTGGAATTATGATCGATTTTAAATAATAACATGTGAATTCTTGTATTTACATGTCAAATGATATTCCATTTATGCTATAGTTCACCTTGTCACTTTTGTTCTTGCACGTAATGACAGCACAACTTGGCATTTGGTGGTAATTACACGATGTTTGCATGACCGTGGACAAAGTGCGACTGGCGCGCCGATATTTACGATTTTAACTAACAAGTTCTCTGGAACTCGTTGCTGCGACACGTGTCACACCTCCTCGGCATATCCCCTCCCTTCCTAAATCCGTGGTTTACATCCATCGAGAAACTAACCTCGAGAGTGGAATTGACGGTCCGGCTAATCATGCAACTAATGTGTGATATTGCTCTCATTCGAAATATTAAATATTATTTTTCCTAGTGAGGTGCTTCCAGTATCGTAATGTGTTGATTTTTTTATAACTGATAAGTTTTATCATAAATCATATTGGATGACACAGGTTATATAGGGAGTCTTTGTACCATATTCACTTAATTTTACTGATGTGAGACATAGTCCATACTTTATTTATTACCTTTATTCAAATTAAAACTTATAAAACTATATTTCTCAAGCACGAATTCAAACTTTTTTTTATGCCTGATAGGTTAGCTTTTGACCACTATCTCACCTGATGGTAAGTGATGATGTGGTGGAAGGTGTTGTTCAGGCTAACCTAGAATTACTGATTCTCAAGGACAGCTGTCGGAACACACCGTTAGGCGCTTGGCGACAGATTTTCTACTTGAAGGTGATAGCTAGTCAGGCGGGCATTCGCAAAATGCCCTACCACCATGCTATAACGACTGCCATCCTGAGATAACAACCGGGACCGAGGGCTTAACGTGCCCTCCGAAGCAGGGAAGCACGGTAATTTTATCTATTCAGTATTTTAACTCGGCTCTCTACTTTGTGTTTCCATTTAGTTTTGTGATTGTTAATATACTTTTTTTTACATAAACAAATAAAATACTTTGAGAATTGAACAGGAAGTGTTCACTAAAAATGCGTGTTGTTTTTGAATGGTAGGTAGATTTAATCAAAAAACCATGCATATGTTTGAATAGAAAATCGGTCATAAAAATTTGCGACCGAAAAATGCTTTATTAATAAATTTTAAAGTATTAAATATTCGTATTCTAATAATAGCTTATAACTTACTATTTCATTCGTGTCCTTTACTCTATTCACTTTTTTTTTTATTAATCGAGAGATTTTTTTTCGGGGTTAAAAGAAAATACTTGTCCATTTAAAAGACACACATTATGTACCGTCAACTATATATATAAAAGTATATGATTACTTTAAATCTAAAAAATTCAAATCATAAAATTCAGAAAGTACTCATTAATGAATCGATAGTATTATATTGAATTTGCAAATAATTCCTACCCTAGCTTGTGACAAGAAACTAATTTTGATGTTGTTAAAAACTCGCAATAGGTAAAGCTATGTACATTTGTTAAATTCTTACAATACATAATGTTACACACAGAAAGTAGTTTCTACTGTCTAACTACTTCCTATAACCAAGCACATAATAACATAGTATTCACACTCAACGCTCAAGATAGAATAGAGACGCTTATTTTGAATTTATCAAAATATTGATTTTATCGATATCGATTAAATTAGCACATTAATCACTTCCCATCACTGTAAACCACGTGGTGGTGGCTTAGCCCATTAGAAAGCGTTTTGATAAGAGAAAAAATGACTGAATTTATTTCGTACAAAGCAACTAGACGTCTTCTCTTGAGGTTAGTTTCTCGATGTTTACATCACAGCATTACTACAGCCTGATTATGTTCCTTACACTTTGAAATATTATCTAGTTAATCTATCTGCTAATTAAGTAATTAGGTTAGGTGAGATACGTTTAAGTAAAAAAAAAATAGATCCTAGGTATAGAATAAACCCACACCCAGGTTCAAGGCATACTGAAGTCGGGCACTGTGCCTGATAGACGACAATAAGCTCATTTCCTATTTAAACACACCTGCCATCTCTCCGAGTAATACAGGCATAGCATGATTTCGTTAATCCAAGTTTCTTGTTACCTGCCTACAAAGCTTTATCTCTAGTTATGCTCAAATAGAAGAATAATCTCGAAGACACTTCATACAACTGAGAAAGCCGTAAATAAGATAAAACAGCGAAAATAGAATAGTTGCAGAATATTACAGCTTTAGTCAACACCAATTTCGATGGTGATTAGTTTTAGGTTAAATAGTCTATGGTTCCACCTAATCTGACTAAATTATGGTACAACAGAATAGCAAAACTGCACATTTTACTAAGTTTAGTAACTTTAATAATTTTAGAGCTAATTAATTATACTATGGCGCCAACAGAATGAGGAACGTTCGTTTGACATTTCTAAATCTAATTTTACTAAATTTTAGTTAGTTTGGTGTCAAGAGAATTGCGACCATTGTGTGTAGAACGTTGTCCAAAGATGAATATTATCGGGTTTATTATATGCGGGTCTCGTCATCCTCTCAAGCTTATTGAGTACAATACAACTAAATATAAAAACATGAAATGAAAAAAAAAACAAATAGAAAACGAGCCGTCAAAGTTGTTATTTAATCTTTTTTGCTATATGGTCTACCTCAAATACTCAACAAGATAGGATTTGGGTATGTTATGTAGGTACTATATTTTTTAACTTACTGAATAAAAACTGAAAACCCCAAATGTAGTTATTTTTTATTATTATTTATAGGGTAGCCTTTGACCACTATCTAACGTTATGCTAAGTAACTAATAAAAAGTTTTCTTCTACAGACTGTTTCAATTACAGAACCCTAAAAGAGCGAGGCGGGACTTGTACTGGGATAGTTTTTCTATTTTATTCCACTTTTTAGATCATCCACTATGTAAACATGCTGCTACAAAGTTAAGATAATCTTAAGGAGTTCACAATATTGATGATTTTTCTTGTTATGTAGCAGACATATTGTCCACTGCTGAACTCAACCATTAAAGAACCATTAAGAGGGGAAATGCTTTAATCCTCACGCTTGGCAGGCATCTTGGGGATCGTAGTGTAAGACAGGAGTTCCTCAGAAGGCGCGGCCGGTATTTTTCCCTTAGTCGCCTCCTACGACACCCACGGGAAGAGATGAGGGGTGACATTCTAACTCGGTTTGTTGTGTTAATATACAAAAACTAATGGTTTTTGTATTAATATACTAAAATTTTATTTTTCAGTAATTACTTTCATAAAGTCTAGCCGAGGCAACCCTATGATAAGGTGCGGCGGCTACACCTTCTCCAATCGTAATACTAGGGGTTTAAAGAGCAGATGGACATGTTCAAGTAACCCCCACAAAGGTTGTAAAGCTTTTGTTCGCACTTGTGGTGCAAGAGTGGTAAAAGTTTACAATGTGCATAACCACAGTCCCATTCTGAGGGAATAATACCAAAATAAATATTCGATACCTGAAAGTGTTCACAATAATTTCTTCAATTGTTTATTTTACTGTGAACTGCTTTAAGTTAGGGCGATAAAATGTACGAAAATCATTTTCTTATGCATGCACCTTACACGATTTATATATTTTTGGTTGAAGTGTTTGATTTTGAATGCCTACTAATACCTATATAAATTTAGTAGTTTAGTAGTACTAAAACTATTCGAAATCTGTATATGAAGGCTCAACTGTAATTATAAACGCCGTATCAATGTAGTTTAGAGATTAATTTCACAGGAAAGGTATTTTGGATGTGTACTTATAGCGTTTCCTCACATATTTAACATTGCGTGTTTATGAAATTATAGGTTTCTAAGTACAATTAAATTAATAAGAAAGGATATAAGTTTAATTTGAATATTTTATTAAGAAATTCTGTTATGTAAATACCACGGCCCACTTTAGGTTTTTGTAAACTGTTTTAAGTTACTTACACAACTAAGATAAGGTAACAGGACTGCCACTAAAAAAAATAACCAGGATTTTCAATTAAACAACAGTTATTTATTTCATTGGGTTTATTTAGTATATTTAATTATTTTGTTTTACGTAAAAAGTGGGTTTGCAAGGGCGGTAGATAGGGTGTGAATTTTACTATCAACAATAATTAACATATTTGTTTATAAAGCTTAGCTTATAACAATTTATTAACAAGCACATTATATATTACAGTAAAAAAACAGCAGTACATAAAGAACGAGATGCCCGAATGCTCTGTAGAGACTGAATTCACAGGTACCATATACCAAGAGCTTAAAACTTCAAAGGGCGGTATCAAACTCAACATCAACGGCTTCATTTATGTGAAAAACCGAATATGCGGTGATAAATGTTACTGGGTATAATGAAAAAAAATATTAAATGAAATATAAAAAAATTATTTATTTAGACAAAGAAAGTGGTAAGCATGTGCGTGTAATTGATAATCTTCTAAAGCACTCCCATAAACCCGATGCAATGAAATTTTAAACTGCTGACGCCATCCATAAAATGAAAGAAATTGCAGCCAATGACTTTCTCAAGAAACCCGATCAAATAATAACAAAAGCGAGCAAGCAGCAAGTTCTTAAGTCTACTCCTGGAATTAATTTACCTTCATAACGTAGTCTTTACCAAATTATAAATAGAAGAAGAAAACTCGCGATGAAAGAAATACAAAGTAGCATGATGAACTCATTTGAAAAAAACGGTGATGATGACGAAGAAGACTAACATTTTTCAACGTTAGAATTGTGATCACAGTATAATTGATAAAATTACGTATTATGTGTATCTACTGATTCACCAGATATGCAGAAGCTCCATATATTAAAAATGTATATAAGATAAAATCTGTGTCCATTGAAATTAATGTTGCTACAAATGGTCTTCGTTAGTTATAGTCAGTAATTGTAAGAGGAATATAATATTTTCTATGAAGTATTTTCTGTTTCTGTACTGTATAAATCAAATCGTACTGTATAAGGCGGATTGTCCACTGCTGAACTCAGCCATAAAAGGGGGGTTTGCCATACTCCCCACGATTGGCAGGCGTCTTGGAGACCTGCCCACCTTGCGGTATTTAACCTTTGGATGCTTCGTATAACACCTACAGGTAGCAATGGGGGGGTCACATTCAGGCCTGGCACCTCACGGGGCACTTTCATTTAATGAGGAATAATAACATTATGCGTTAACAAATAAAATTAACTTTTTTGTTTCACTATGTTAAAATACATTCCATTTAAATATCTTCTGAGACGGACGGCGTTTACTATCGAGAACAGAGGGATCTCATGGGTTTCATTTTAGTGTCAGTTATAGCTATAAGGGTGATAACAGAGAAAATCTAAGACAATGTATCGAAATCCGGATTTCGATACATTGTCTTAGATTACAAAAATGCTTGACATCTATTATATTTGACATTTGATAAATGTTGGTGTCCTGTGAGCACACTCAGCAGTGAAGATATATATATATATATATTTTTGGGAATTCGACCAGAACTAGTTATTTTTAAATTCACTCGAAAAGAACAATTTAGTTTTAATTGAAATTTAAACAGAAACAATTATACTCTAAGCAAACACAACGAAAATTACAAGACCAAAATGAATAAGAAAACATAAATTTGATATTAATACTCAAAAACTGATATACAACGTCAGCTAAAACAATCATCATGGTCCAGAGCTGTTGCCTTAGCAACAGACGGCGGTGAAGTAGCGGCGCGCCTGCTGCGCGCGCTGCCTTTTATAATCTGTCGTCGGCAAGGCATGTCTTGTCTCTAACAATATATATATAAAAATAAATAAGCCAGTAGTACTATTTGGTGAATGATTCGGCATAAATTGTGTTTATAAGCCTTGCATAACCAAGTAAAAGAATTATTTATCATAGAACATTAAACTACGAAAAAATAAATTTATGGTACAAATTTATAACAGTCTATATTTACAAATAGTAAACAAATTTAAAACGTTACTCCCATTATACTCGTAATGGGGTCGGCAACTGTCAAAGTGGCGCTAGCGTAGCCTGCACCATTTCCTATTAGAATTTTGACGATATTTGACATTTGGCAAAACAAACAGTCAGAGAATAAATTTTTTATAAGCTATCCTGATGCCATCTGTAAATATTGTTTCCTTCGGCCAACTCCATTACCAACTGGGATCTGATAAAGAGGACATGCAAGTTAGTCAATGTAGTAATTTGTAACTATTTCAAGGTATATACGTCTCAGTGGGATTACGAAATATCAGAATGCTGATCTATAAAGGTTAAAGGTTCTCCAAGAACTACCAAACCGACAATAGGTTATCGTGGAGGAGCAACAGAGGTGGATGTAACGCTCGTCTTACAACAGTATGTGATGTTATAGTGGGAACACTCAACCAGCACACACATCAATCAACAAATAAATAAAACTAAGCTAAAAGGTTACGAAAATGAATAGCAATTTAGGTATTTTGCTCGTTTGTACCTTATGGGACAAGAATTTTTATGTGAAAATATCTGCGTTGTCAACGTAAAAGTACAAGTATAATATTGGTCTAAACTGTTAGTGCTAATTTTGTATACTACCATCCTCAAGTAGAAAATCTGTCGCCGAGCATATTATCAATGTAGATCTAATTTATCTGTGAATATGAAATCATAACCGTAGTGATAAAACTGTGTGTTTTTCTTCTTAGGTAAATATTGATCTGCTTCTTCTTTTACTTAATTTATTTTCTTGCTGACTATCAGTCTTTTAAACCTTGTTTAGTATAAATGATCTAGACAAGAACCATAGTAAAACCAGAAATGAAATTTAATTGCCTATTAATATCTAGATACCCAGGTCACCCGTATCTCAAAGTTTTAAAGGTATCTATGTAATATGTATAGGTATACTATAGCAAATCAATCCATAACAACATACAAACACTTCATTTTTTCACACTTGATTTTCATGATTGTTAATAATATTATATTATAAAAAAAAGTATATTCTCTTAAAATAAATCAACGCATTCTGGACACGCTAGTTATTTGACATAGTGTG
This sequence comes from Plagodis dolabraria, assembly GCA_963854805.1. NCBI lineage: Eukaryota > Metazoa > Arthropoda > Insecta > Lepidoptera > Geometridae > Plagodis > Plagodis dolabraria. Next base: position 9,299,342 of record OY978445.1, on the reverse strand, counting down.
TATTGCACGAGCGTTCGGGTGGATGCGCACACGTACACGCCGTTTAGCCCCATGAAGTTGAAGTACTTGTCTGGTTGTACTATGCTCGAACGTTGATTTTGTTTTTGCTTATTATGTAACAAATATTTGTAACCAGTTAAAAATTAAAACGAGATTTTAGACGACTTGATTCACACAATTTGGAAATATAATAACACTGTTGTTCCGTGCACTACTTAACAATTTTTTTTCATAGATGCTAAAAATAATGCAAACTCTCGCTATGGGAAGCCCGTAATCACAATTGGATCATACCGTTTTAACATGAGCTCTCAGTACAATGGGCCGCGCGTAAGAATTGTTTGCGGGATAGTTAATCATGGCTGCAAGACAACTCTCTTCACTTTCGAAATTACAATTGTTAAGACCATAGAGATATAAAATACTATTTAGAGTGGCAGCCATGTCAGTTTTCTTAGAAAACGAGCGTAGCCAGTTTAACACATGTAAATGATACTTGACATTACATCTTTATTGTTCACTACAAACAATCCGATTCCCTGATTAGTCCTATTTTTACCCAATTGAAACGTTTAATAAACCAATTTATAACAGTTGAAATTACACCTTATCTAGAGAGTGGTAAGATTTAATTTCTTGTGAACATTGTCAAGCTATCCCTTTCAGTGAGAGAGACAGATATATGGTAATTCCCCTAATATCTGGTGAAATTTGCCAGGCGACAATATCTGTACAGTAATTGTGCAGTCTCTCAGTCAAGTAAAATTCAATTTTAAAATCGTTCCTTGGTAAAATCTGAGCATAGACAATTGAAAAATAGTTCACAAGTTACTGCACGCAAAATGAATACGAGAAAATAATTATTGGGATAGCTAGTAAAATTTTACCTTTTTTTATTTATTTATTCGGAACAAAAAGTGGTATCCCATTGTCAAAGTAGCCAGTGATGTAGTACATTTTTATCGATAAACTTTTCCATAGGCTTAAAACGATTTAACGATTTAATTTTTAGGTAATGCGTTGATGTACTGTGCGTTTGAGCTATAAAAAGTTTTTATGCAGTTTTATATAATCATTTGAATATGTAGTAAGGACAGGCAAGTAAGCGTCTTGAATGAACCCTATAGCTTACTAGTATGTCTATACCAAAAGCTTTAAAGACCGCTGAAAACAGAAGCACGTGGAAGAGCATAGTACATCGAGCAATTAACACTACTTCAGACTAGACACGACCTTCAGCAGCGAAGATGCTGAATAAGAAAAAGACGATAAAAATTAAATAAAGCTATTACTGCGAAGAACAGCTTAATTTCGATATAATATGTTATAGGCTCGTTTATTTGTAGTAAAATTATAACAAACACATGAAATTCGCGTAGAGGGTGGTATTAGAGATAGGCACAGATAGGGATTCAGGAAAATCAGGGAGACCGACACAATAGTAACTACCAGCTAATTAAATTGGTAATCATTTTATTTCCATTGAAACGAATTGTACTTATTGCATAATCGGCGATTGCTATTTCGAGATATTATTATTTAGCAAAAACTGAAAACAGTATATTTGTGTATTTCTCTATTACACATTTTAACAAATGAATTGAATGGCAGCCAATGAGATATTCTCCTAATTGATGATAAAGAAAATCCCAAAAATAGACTAAGTCATAACCTAAAAGTTCGCGTGTTCGGTTCCGTTCACGTCTACGTTGCTGCAACACACCCCGCGATGCTGCAACGCAGCCTGCTGTACATATGAACTAATCCAAACGAAAAAAATCATGTGATCTTGTCAAAGTAGCTTTGGTCTGTCATGGTGAAAGAACACTGCTTTGTAATCCCTATCAATGCCATTCAAGTTGAGTGTGTAGAACCTCCTCTTAGACTTCGCAGACAGTGTTTCTCCGATAAATTCCTTTTTAAATTAGCTTAAAACTCAAACTGTTCTTGAAAAAAAACTAGATTGTTTACTGACATTATATAACTCATGCAATAAAGCCTCATCTGAGAACCTCCTTTGTCTCCTCCGCAGCTATTTACAATTCACCCTTCTTCCTTATTCCCTCCTTCAGAATCCTGTTATGCCTTTGTACTCATCATCCTACGAATCATTCGTTTTCAAACCTAACATTATTTTGGATTTTGGTATTGATAAAAACACAATAGAAGCTAATAAGGTTTTCATAAATAAATTCTTCACAGAATACAAGGTCTGGACTGCCATGCAGATGCTTCTAAAAATCTAGATAGTCCAATTGGTGTTGTAGTTTGGATCCCATCTACAAGAATAATTTTCAATTATAAATGTCCTTCTACCACTTCCGTCTTTTCAGGAGAAGCCATTGCAATTCTGGAAGCCATCTTTTTTGTTATATCACACAATCTGAATAAAACTATCATATTTTCAGAAACCAAAAGCTGCCTCCAATCTATTCTTGCTAACCCATTTCGGTCCAAATCTAGGTTCCCAATTGTTTTAAAAATAGGAAATGCCCTTTTCGAATGTAGCTCTCACGGCAAAAATGTGATCCTTGCCTGGATTCCTGGTCACGCCGGTACAGTGCGCAACGAATCTCAAGATCAAGATATCTGTTCGACTTTAAAACCATCTTTAAAAAAACCTTGAAACCAGAAATGGCTAATTTCTAGAATATTAAAAGCTAAATTCTATGGTAACATTAAACCTGAGATGCCCAATAAACTCTGGTTCTCAATATTCCAAAACGCTGATAAAGTGACCACCTCTACAATATGCCGTCCGAGTCGAAACTATTCCTGTAACCCAGTCTTCCTGGCCAAACTTATAACTCCCTCTGTGAATGTGGTTAGGACGAAGGAAATGTGAAACACATATTCTTCTGTTGTCCCAAAATAAACTCTTCTCTCTACAATATTATCCCTAGAGATATCCCTCGTCCTTTCTCCCTCAAACGTATCCTCTCCTTAGTATTTATCCATATTCAAATAAAGCTGTAAATTAACTGTTCATATATTATATAACTTAACCAAAAGTTGTTCCCAGGTGTTCTATATTTCCCCTATATATAATGAATTTGTGTGTGTGTATGTTTGTGTGTGTATATACATTTGTGTTCTTCCAGTAGTTAGATGAACTAACATCTAATGTTTCAGCACCAATTTTGACTTGAGCAGTTCTCACCGGACATGACTCATTAAAACTAAACAATCTCCTTTGTTTGATAGTCCATCTAAATACGTGACATTGTTGAAATTGTGGTGGTGCCCACAGAAGCCACAAAACAAGAGTTGAAATTGAAATCACAACCTTGAAAGATTGCGTGTTCTTGAAAATATTTGAATAATTTGTTAATTTAATTGATGTTTACCTTCTGACCTACACGTGTATTTTTACGTCCAGGTAAAAGTTTTATATGCACTAAAAGCAGTGGGACAGATGGTGCTTGCTTTCGTAGGTCTAACAGGTAAGCTCCAAATTAGATATTGGAATGAGGTGACATTTAGTGACTAACAATTCATCGATAAATTTGTCGATAAAAAAATCATGAATCACTTATATGTTAGATTGCACCGACTTTGTTCATCAGCGAAATATAAAACATTTAGGAATAATTTATTAAGTTTTCCGGTGATAGGATATTCCTACTTTCTTTACTTTTGTGACATTGCTATTAAATCTGCAACTTATAATAGCACAACGCGGCATTTTCATATAAATTGACGGAGATGCATGCGGCGCGTTAGCCGCGGGTCGACTGTCAGTAGCATTATAGTCCGTTGACGTAAATACTCCTGTTTAGGAGTATGGTGAGCTCGCGTACCACGCCCCCTTCACCTTTCTATTGCTTTCTCTTTTCTGTGGTTAAGACCAGCCATGACACTAATACGTGTGTTTAATAAACAGTTAATGAAGAGTGTTTGTACTTTTATTATTATAGGGCCAAAACAACATTATTTCTTTATACACTGTGCTATATAACACATATACATTACCATACCCACTTGTACTTTTCATTACACATTTGCTAAAAAACAGAAGTGGAGTGGATTTGGAAAAGTAGAGATCGGTTACAATATTTGACTTCTTTACACATTAATTCTCACACTATTAAGTTATCATAATTCTTAAACCATTGAGATAGAAATGCCTACTCAAAACGCCAGAAAATAGTGATCACCTGTAAGCGTCTCACCGATGAAATTTCCTTTCAAGCGCACAAGTAGTGAAAATGTTGATTTGTGTTGTTAGCACTGTTAATTCAGTTATTTGAGGTACCTACATATAAGTAATGTGGTGCTTTTAAAATCTTATTGAATTCAAAAGGTTGGTCATAAATACACAATGTTCCAAAATCCACAATAATGAACGAAAAAAATTAATCCATATTTTAGTTTTGTATTTATTGGAATCATATGGCTAGTCAGAATGCAGACAAATATCTCAACGGTATCTCCCGAGCCCGAATGCAGACGAATATCTCAAGGGTATGTCCCATCACTAACAATGTAACTAATAACTACTCTAGGTACGAGTAAATCTTCATCGGAGAGCACATGGCATCTGTATAGCATGGGCACTATACGGCATCTGACTGTTAGAGTAGTTGTACTTGAGAGTCACCACTTATCTATGTTTCGTCTATTTTACATTATACAAATATACAACCACATCGTCACTCACTAAGGCTCGTATTAATAAATGCATTTCGATCTTAAGATGCAGTTTTTCACAGATATTTCATACATTTAACGTGAAAACTGCATCTTCAGTTAGATCTAAACTTTGAGATGCATTTTTTAATAAGCGAGCCTAAGAGTCAAAGGCTGGCCTATCAGCACTAAAAAGTAGATACTAAAATTAATTGTTTGGGTGGTCCTGGTCATAATGTTGAACAATAATTACATGTTTGATTAACATTAGCAAAGAAGTTTAAATGCCTACCAAAAAAATCAAATTATATTAGATACATTAGCTCTTATGTTTGAATTTAGAATGTATTTTTCCAGAAAAACAATTTAGTATGCATGAAATGTTCCTTAAACAATATTTGTGTTACGAAACTTATTTTTCAAAATATATTTGGTTTAAGGTGAAATTAAGTTCATACAACTAAAATCAGGCAATCATCTTCTTAAAATCGGCAACTATACATACAATACTAGCAATGCAAAAAGTCAGCCTTGCTCTTGGTATTGCTCGAAGAGGTCAAGAAAGAAGTGCATCGCTAGGGTGAGAACAGTCAACGGACAAATATTTCACTGGTCAGGAGAGCATAATCATTAATGGGGCATGTCAACGCATCCGACCCCGGCTAACCCGACGCGCCGCCGAAACTCCACGCCTCATCGGAACGAGAAGAGAAAGCAGTCCAGGGCGCTCCACGCACCGCACTTACGTTCTCTAGTATAAAAGCGCTCGCGCAGCATGGCCCGCTCTCTTTCTCGACCGCAAGCCCCGCCTTCAGCGCATTCTTCTCCCCTTCATTTTAGTATTAAATGCTCATTTATATTGTTAACTACTCTTCACCTACTATTAAAACGTATTATTATACAGTTCACTTTCTTTATCAACCTACTTACTTACACTACTTTACGGAGCTTTCTGAAAACTGTATGCATGTGTTTGTTGACAACTACAGGTTTTTATCAACGGTTCTCTTGCTCCACTGCATGCACATTAGCCAAGTTTAATCTCTCGTATCTTATAAAATTATGCCTTTTGTTTCACTAAACACTTCCTAAGAGCAAATCAAGCTATAAATCTGATTCACTCAACTTTTAGAATTCTGTATAATAATTTGGTCTAACATATAATTGTTGAGTCATAATATATGTCGATTAAAAAGTTACTGTACAACTATACAAATTTTACTGTATTTCGTGTTAGAATCACGAAATCTTTATAATATCTCATTGTATTTACGACATCATAGCCCTAGTGCCATACTTAGGATCCCAGGTTCATCACGGATAAATTAGTGTGACGATCAAAATAATGTTGCCGTGTCTGTGGTGTTTGTGGTGTATTTGTGTGTTATCTCACGCGGCACAGTGAATTGCATTCAGTTGTTGACATGCAGGAAATTTATCATCGCGCAAGGAAATGTGTTTGTGTGAAAAAGCTTTTTTATTTAAGATTTGTATTAATTTTTAGTTTAATTGCTAGTTATTAATTTGTACTGTAGGTAATCATTTAATCGAGAAACAAAGATACATTTTGTTGATATTGTTACAAGGTACCATTTTTGAGCGGGAAAAATTATTGGTGCACCTCCAGAGTTGAGTGCTAAGATGCTGCGCGAGCTTCACCTTAACTAACAATGGACAAAAGATGAAAAAATTTAATACAGTCTACAAGTATGGTCTTTGTAGCTTAAAAAAATTCCATTGGTGTAGGCACCTATAAACGGATATAAAACTTAAACTTTGAAAAGTTTTAGTAGAATTGAAGTACTATTCCATGTATTCTTCTTGTATGTCCTGCTAGTCGCCTAAGACAACAATGAACAATGCACTGAAAATGCAGCATATCACGATTTACGCAGCTATGAGTATGGTTTTGTTGCTTCTTTAGGCACAAAACAGAGCTTATAACATCATAAAACTCACATCAACCGAAAGGTAGCGGTTACCAAACTGAAGCGACAATGTAGTTTAGAATTAGCGATAACATATTTTGTAATGTATTCTTGTTTTGTCAATTCTGTAGTTTCATACGAAATATTGTACCGAGATTCACTCACCACAAAAATTATGATATTATTATATTAGTGTCTGTAGTTAAATATTGAAATATATCTGAAATATCAGATATAATGATATAATTAAAATAAAACGATAATACTTAGGTTTTTTAAGGTGGATCATTTTATCTCAAATACACAGCATGAATTAAGCGTGAACACGAACTACATCCCGAAATAGTGCTTATCATAGGAAAAAAATATATTTTGTTTTTAAACAATAATCTCTCGTCAGTTCAACCTACAGTCTACTGGTACTTTTCTGTATTGTCCTTTCGAGTATTTTTACAACTAAATATTTCAGTTCTTAGTGTTAAAACACACTCTGAAGATGTTTTCAGCTAAAAATACTTAACAAGTTTAATACTATTAGTAATATATGTATATATATATATTTATAGAGACTGTGTGAATAATCCTTATCACAAACAACAATAAAAATGTTAGTAGACTTATCATTATAATAATCCTATATTTATCTAATCTTCATAACATGGTATACTTTAAATTACCATTCTTTTCGAATGAAAATAATGGTAACCCATCATTGTGTATGATCACCCAAACAGAAAGTAAATTTTCAATGTTAAAAAAAATCTTGGGAGGAAATGTATGTCCTTGCGGACATAGAAACGGTTGTCTATTTTTTCAATTTTATGTTTTTACTATTTTAAACCCTTTACCTAAACCAAAAAAAAAACTTAAACGTTAAACTTTCAATTTGATTTGGCTATTTTATTTCCATTAGTATAATTTTAACCCCTTTTTAAAATGCTTCAAGTGTAGAATTTCCTATTTAATTCAAATTTTACAAACAAACTAAATAAAATATTCCAATATTTTAAAAGACCACACTGGACTTGCAATCTTCTAAAATCCTTCCGCCATGGAGCAGAGCAATAATAGTACAAGTCTTATTACAACTTACAGAGATATAATTTTTTACGTGAATCAAAACGAAACTGACGATTCAATTTACAGGTAAAATTAGCTGTTCACGAAAAATAATGTATAGAAGAAAGCTGGGGGCCAGAGCAAATAAACCTTATAGCGATAGACACATGGAGCTTTGCTTGGCTGACATAAAAAACAAGATGCTAAGTCAACGAGAAGCTGCAGCATAATATAATATTCCACGAAGTTCCATAAATTTGAAACTGAAAGCCATTAAAAACAATCTAAACAGGCCAACTGGACAGAGACAAACACCACAAAGCTACACCAAAAATAATATGTTTTCGTCGCAATGCAAAAAAATTAGGTCCGAAGTTATAAGTTTGTAAAGATTATGATATGATGCTTACTTATTCGATTTTTTTTAATATAAAAAAGTTGTCAATAAATTCTTCTTTTTCGATTATTAACAATTTCTTACAAATTGATCAGATACTCAAATTAATGTTTATATTGGGAATTTTAACGAAAAAGATTACAGAAAAAATAAATGCTAGAATATTCATAATGTTTTATTAAATTAATTTGCACCAACATTTCCTATTATTATTGTTGTATAATATTGAAGCTGACATTTTTGTGTAGTGTGATTATCTTCTTTATTATACAGCTTGTTCTATTGAGAAAATTTAACTAAATGTAGATGCAAACTTAAGTGCTAGTGAAATATCTCTCGGACTGAACCCTGTTTACATATTCTTTGTTTTATGCTGTTGTTTTTTTTAGCCTTGGACTTCTCTCCTGATTTTAAGTGATGATGTGGTCGAAGATATTGTTCAGACTAATCTATAATTACTGGCTCTCAAAGACGAACACATCGTCAGGTGTTTGATGTAATTGTTAATTCCTTACTTTGTCAATGCTATTTGTTCTATTCTTTAAATGTGCTACTATCACGTTTTAACAGAAAATGTGTCGCAAAATACATATTGGTTTTCAGAAGCTGTCATAGAGATCAGTTCCAATTTTACTTGACCAATGTTTCCTGTATTATCAGTTACAATAAAATGTGATCGACAGATTTATGAATCTGTTTGTTCCTGTGGTTGTCACTCATCAACTATTTTTGTTATTTTTGGCGCAATGTTTATGTAATAACTTTTCATAACAAATATGAAATTGATAGGTCAGTTATGAAATTACTCATCTCGTTTAGATCACATTTCTATTATAATGGCCTAAAATATTAAATGATGTATAACATTATTAGCCATTATAGAAAGAATCAACTCACATGAAATTGGTGAGTATGTTGTGAAGTCCACGTCTGGCCACATAAAATTAAAAACTATTGTTGCGTCAGACTGTTCATTTACGTTACTAATAATAATATTGTAATCTTTCAGTATCTTATAAAATGTCAAAAAATGGAAAGCTGCTTCTCTGTGTGGATGGGTACACGTATTACAAACACAAAACAGATGGGTTGAGGACTGGTTGGGCTTGCTCTACTCATAACAGTAAAAAATGTAACGCACGACTGAGTATGTGTGAAAACATGATTTATAAAATGAATAATAAACATAACCACGGCCCTGTGTTCGATCACTGATATAGGCGTATTGAAGCAAGCGGTGCTGTTACTGAGGAAATAGCGATAAAAAGGTTAACAGAGTGCAGGAGGAATACAATATGTAGCGTTGGAATTTTACAGTTTAATAGTATTTAGATATACGTACTCGTATTTAACGGGACTTAATCTCAATGAAGCATTATGAAGCCCCGTGGGGTTCCGGGTTAGGAAAGCACCTCCCTATATAATCGCGTGGGTTACGTAAGAGGCGAGTAAGGGAAAAATACTGGAAGGTCGGCAGCAGCGCCTTCTAAAGAACTGCCAACTTACACTGCGATCCCCAAGCTGCCTGCCAAGCGTGGGGGTTATGGCAAATACACCCTTAATATGGAAGGCTGTGTTCAGCAGTGAATGATCCAGCTGATACAGATACACATAGAGAACTTGGAGGTATGCCAAACGTACAAAGAATCATCAAGATTTGACGGAGTCATCGAGTTAGAAAAAAACAGAGTAGGATGTAGAAAATCCTCCGTTTTTGGAAGTCAGCTACAAATTTCTTACATTTTAAGGTGCGATTGCATCTTGGCGTTACACATAGAATAGGAATGCAAAGCTCCTGAAATCATAGTGGTTATATTCCCACTTTCTTTTGGGTGCCAGGCTAGATTTGCAACTTACCATATCTACCCGTGAGAGTCGTAATAGCCAACTATGGGAATAATACCGGAAGGTGAGTAGTAACGCGTTCCGAAGAACTATCTTACTCTTAAATTGCGATTCTCAAGACGCCTGCCAAGCGTGGGAATTATATAATATGAAAAATGGAGAAAGCCGTGGGAAGGTATGGTGGATGCTATGACATGTAATATGATGTTCCCTTTCCTTGCTCTTTATTATGTCATAGAGATGCATATAATTATAATACAACTCATCAACATACGCCTGTGTAGGTGTTGAAACAAAAGGAAATTCAAAGGAATGATTCATACGGGCTACGTTTTGCCGTTTGAGTACGAAAACCTAAAACATTGAAGCATATGATATAATATATGATGATATATATTATTTATGAACGCAACAAAAACTGTGTGTTTTGGCCCCTATCTATAACTTCAGTTCAGCTAAATTGGTACTGACATAAATGAAAACATAATGTATACAATGGAAATACGAAACTTTTTAAATTTATATTGATTGTATGTTTGCTATATGATAGACTAAAATAGAATAGTTTACTGACTCATCCAAGCTTTATATGGACCGGAAAACATTATTTGCGCAATTATTGATATATTTGATCCATAACATAATATAAAAATAACTGAAGAAATAACCGCAATTTCTATCTGTAGTTTTTGTCTTTCATTCTTCTGTGTAAATATAGGGAGTGTATTTAGTCGCGATCTAATTGGGTAACACATAAGTAAACTTATTAATGCGTATTCTTATATTTCCAGGTGCTTTGTTTATTAAAACAGGAATATACACTAGAATGTTGAAGTATAAAGGATACAATTATTCGAGAAATTACCAAAATAATAACAAGATATCGTGGAAGTGCAACAAATATGGCTGCGTCGCTCGGATCATCACAATTGATGATGTTATAGTTAAAACAAAAAACTATCACTTACATGATTAATCCGTGTAGTGTAGAAATACTATTTGCCTATTACGTATCCACGTGGGTTGTGCCTGTGTTGATTTAACTGTGTAAGAAAGAAAGCTACTATTTGTGAAGCGAAACATTTGTTAAACAACGGAAGATGTCTTACATTTATATATACGCGCGATAGATGCATCAGTTAATTCGTATTGCATTAAAAATATATAATTTATGTCGCACATTTAAAACTGTACTATTAAAATTTATAATTAATGCGAATAAAATGTTTAAGAAACATGTAGAAATATAATTAAAATTGTAATTACATATTGAACACGAAACATGAAACGTAGAAAATTCGTCGCTGCTAGAGAACTACATGATGCACTGTTGGCACATAAATTAGATGATTGTAGAGGAATGATGCATCCCTCCCTCTAGGAATCTATTTATTTAACTTAAAGAGTAAGTAATTGAGATGTATGTTTAAAGATAACTATTTTAACTATCCTGTATTTTTAAATGCGTTTTATAAAAAACAAAAGAGGACATGTAGGTGCGTTGGTTAACGGATTCAGATTCAACAAGCAGGTGGTGTACAAGTAGAAGACTTACTGGTACTGCGTGAAAAAGATGAAAGGATGTAAGGCGAGCGTTCCAATATGTTGTTTCTAAGTGTAAGCACTTAGAAACAACATATTGGAACGCTCGATTTTATTGCACAACCATTATGAGTAGATAATCAACAATTTTCTTGATATGATACCACGAGAAAACACAAACGCTTTGGTTCCAAAAGTACTCGTATGACAAGCTCTTTGGAGGTAAGGCTCAGTAGCAAGGTGTATGTGCCGGAGGTTCCAGCCGGTACAATATATTTTTCACATTAACTGTGGTTTCGTTTGCGTGTTTGAACCCTATCTTCATCATCAACCTAATATTTGTCTGTACGAGATGTAAGTAGATGTTAAAAAATAAGGATATTTAACATGTATGTAGTTATTAAGTGAAATATTACCAGTATTTGTTTAGAATTGAAATATGAGCGGATATATATTTATATATATTATAATTGAATAATTTCATTTTGAATACTTTTAATTACGACTTTGGTTTTGTTATTGATTTTTTTATTGATATTTCTATTACTGCAATATAATTTATGCACTATCATATTGTAACAGTAATGATACGGAAAATAGTGAAAACAGCAGATATATATATAGGTATGTAATAAAATTAAGTTTTTGGAGTTATCTTGCGGTCCTTCCGAAGCAAACGCGAAAAATTTTTTTCAAGTACATTTTTTTATTTTTATGCCTGATAGATTAGCCTTTGACCTCTATCCCATCTAATGGTAAGTGATGATGTGGTCGAAAATGTTGTGCTAACCTAGGCTCTCAAGGACAGATGCCGGAACACACCGTTAGGTGCATGACGACAGATTTTTAACTTGGTAGCTAGCCAGGCAGGAATTCGCAAAATTCCCTACCACCTATGCTATAACGACTGCCATCTTTAGACAACAACCGCGACGGAAGCGCTCAGTAGTAATGTCACCAGCGGTCACCCATTATCATGACCGCGGCGGACGCTGCTTAACTTTGCTGATCGGCTAAGAACAGCTAAGCAAACTTCGCTACGAGCGCTTCAAAAACGCAATCTAGCAATTTATTTATATATTTTTAATGAGTAATTACTTAAGACCCAGGTATAGCAATATACCTAGTGTGTATAATTTGAGATATAAAACGGAATATAATCATTGTTTTAAATAAATAAACATTCATAAATATATACTCATAAATAAATGTATTATTATATATAAACGACTTATAAATTTAAGAGAACGGAAAATATTGAATTTTTGTAAAATTATTATTTTTCAATAATGTAATTTAAATACAAATATTTCTTTTGTTACCTTAATGTACTAGTAGCAAAATAATTCCGACAGAAAATGATCCATTGGTCAACATTTTTTTAGAGAAAAGCTTTTGAAATCCGTTTGTTAAGCTGGGTAATATGTAAAAGTGGTTTTTGAGAGTTATTATGAACCGACTTACTCATAGGTGATGAATAAGCTGTTTCCGACAAAATTTAGCACCATAGACCACATTTACACGCTCCGCCAGATTAGAAACAAGACTGAGGCGATTAATAGACCACTATGTTCGGCGTTTGTGAATAACGAGAAAGCTTCTGATTCAATCGAAACCAGGGGGTGTCGCAGTCTCTTTGGCGATATAAAATCTACTATAAGCATATCCAAGTGTTTGTACAGAAATGCATAATGTCAAATGAAATACAATCAAAATAAAAACTTGTCATGTTTGATGCAATGCTAGACTATACATTATATTTAAATAAAAATCACCTACTAACATACATTTTGAAGCGCTCGTAGCGCAGTGTGCTTAGCCATTCTGAACCGACCAGCAAAGCTAAGCAACATCTGCCGCGGTCATGAGTTGGATGGGTGACCGCTGGTGACATTACTACTGAGCGCTGCCTTGCTTCGTAGGGCACGTTAAGCCGTCGGTTCCGGTTGTTGTCTTAGGATGGCAGTCGTTTAGCGTGGTGGTAGGACATTTTGCGATTGCCCGCCTGGCTAGCTACCACCCTCAAGTAGAAAATCTGTCGCCAAACATCTAACGGTGTGTTCCAGCAGCTGACCTTGAGAGCCAGCAATTCTAGTTTAGTCTGAACATCATCTTCGACCACATCATCTCTTAAAATCAGGTGAGACAGCGGTCAAAGGCTAACCTATAACGCATAATTATTTATACATCTGAAATTAAATAACTATTAATTGCTTAAATTAAAAGAGACTTTTACATGCAATTTTAAGTCAATATTTTAAACACAATATCAGTTTTTCAGGTTTGTTACTCATTCGGTTTACGGACTGGAGCTAGACGTACAAACGAACAGTCAACGAGATGTTATAAATAGGACTGCGGTTTGCCCTCTGAATTCCTAAATACATTAAAATATCATACTCAGACTTCATTGTAATGATTATTTTACTTTCAGCAATATTTATCAAAACAGCGAGAGGCCACGATCAAATAATATTTAATGGATACAAATTTTACAAGGAATATGGTGCGATAGATTCCAATAAGAACACTAGATGGCGCTGCACAAAACGGAAATGTAAAGCATACATAATGACCAACAACAATGTGATAATACAGGGCTACGCGGAACACTATCATGATATTTATTAATAATATTTAAGGTGTTATCAGCAAAATTAATAAGTCCACAATAGTATTATTATTCTGAAAATACATGGAGGCCAACAGCTCTTGTCGATATTAAAGAGAATGTATAACGCTTTATATTACTACCTAGAAAATTGCGACTGGATGCAATAAATAAAACGTATCAGCAAAACTTTTACCGTGAAATGCAGATGTAGTGTATGCGATGATTATATACTTATATTTTGTCCTCTCCTGTGAAAAAAGTACGGCTGGTGTGAGAGCAGAGATGAGGGAGGGCACTTGCTCGGCAACCGCGTGTACAAACGTACGGTGGAATGGAAGTGATTATGGTGCGTGATATAATAGATCAGTGGCAAAGGACAAGGAGAGTGCTACAGCAGCAAGGTGACTTTTTGAATAAACAATACATGTTTTTAAATGAATTGATGTAAACTTTTTTGTTACTCTTAAGGGTGTAATAAAAAAAAATTACGTCAACCTAGTACGAGTATAAATTAATTAAAAAGGGAAAAAACCTTACTGCAAATTATTCATTTTCGTTAACCGTTTTATCGTTCCATTGAAATCAGAATTGCATGTTATAGGTATTTACGGAATTGTTCTTTAAATCCCTTCATTTTGTTACCCCATTCGATTGGTTTGGAAGAAAATATTTTATTAATCTCATAACCTGATATACAATATACGAACAAGCTAGTAATGTACCTAGTATCACTTGCGCTATGAACTCGAATCTATCAATATCTCACACATTAAAATCGTTTTAGCCGTTTAGAAGTTATGGTGAAATAAAGAAACTCACAAATGAACCCTGAAAACATAACACTCCTTTTTTGGGCAGTCGTGTAATAAGACAGACCACATTTTTAAATTCACTTCAATTAAATGTAACTGCCAAGCTAGTGTCACTAACCGCGGATAAAAAAGATCATATCTATTTTTACTTGTAGAGTAGTGTCAGGATGTTAGCATAACTTATATTATGCTTTAATTACCGCTGCTGACGTTGATCCCTAATTGCAAGCCTTTTGTGACCGAACTAGCTCGAGGCCCACCTATATAATGTTAAGCGGACTTACCTCTTACTATAACAGATGTATTTCCTCACAAGTCACGAATTGCACTGCGCCCGTCACCTTGAGACATAGTTGTTGAGTCTCTCTGGAATTTAACTGGCTCTCAAGGACTGCTGCCGGAACACACCGTTACGTGCTTGGCGACAGATTTCCTACTTGCTTATATTAAGTGCATTGTAATAAGTTTATTGTCAGCATATGAGTTACTAACATAAAGAAAATTCCTAAAATGACACATGTGTTTAAGCCGCGGACATATTATAGCTACTTAAATAATAAGTAAGAAACACGTATTTATGCATGTCGTATTTTGACACCTGCATGTTTGATATCTCGGATTCATTTCGCAAAATATGATTGCGTGATCACATTCCATTACAATGGCCTATTTTGGTTTTTACCAAAGCACCCACTTAATACTATTATTGTTTCAGTCAAATTTGTAACCTCGCAACGCGGGAAAAGATTACTCAGTGTTCAAGAATAAACATTTTGCGTCAAATCAATGAGTAACAAAGGCAAGACCCGATGGATTTGCTCCACTCATAAACGATGTCGAGCAATCGTGCATACACAAAAAGACAAAATAATATTCTTGAAGAATAAACATAACCATGAAAGGAACTCTTCTCGGAAACGTAAATCTCATACTTAGATTAATAATTTGATAGTAATAATTCAAGGTTGCATATAATTTGTTGGCTATGAGGTGCACAGTTCAAAATTAAGAAAGGTGATCACCATTATTCGGCACACACGTCTTCTGTTTGTCGATATCACTTCATGATCATAAAGCTCGAAATCTAATGAAACCAGTAGGTTTCATTAGATTTCTGCTGATAAAACTTATCAACGACAAAATTTTCTTTTTTACCTATTAACAACAATCGTACTTTTAGGTACATATTAGGAAAGGCTGTGCACGTGAATGTCCAAAGATAAATAAACTTTTGATAGTGATATCAGTTGCTTTCTTGTTGTTTATGCTGCAATGTTTGTATTACGCATAGACAACTATGCACATGGAACCTATCGGTTATGTAACGTAGGTATAGATCTGTTCATTGACGAAGGCGGACCCCTACACTGTAAATAATTGTTGCGTATTTGTACGGGTACGCCTTGTATGTATAGCCTAATTCTTAGTGTGGATGTAAATGCAAATGATACATAAGTTAAGCAATAAAATATTATCGCTTGATTAAAAGCAACAAGTATTTACAACTACACTTGAAAATATGGTGACTGGAAAGATCTGTACCAGTAGTATGAGTAAGTATAAGTACATATTAGTTCTTTTTAATATGGTATATTTGTTGTCATTATGGCAGTGACAGAGCACTGGAACGTATTGATTCGCTCAGCGTTAATTGGTTCATTATGTCATTATAAGCGCTTTGTCTCGGCCACCCACGTCGAGCCCACTTGAGATCGCACTCCAAGTGTTTTTAAGATTATGTCGAAATGAATGCCGTGAAATAGATGTTTATTACGTTTGTTTGGATTTAATGTTGACAAAACTTCAACTTAATTTAATTTTATGACAGGTTCAAAATAGCCACTGAATATTTTCGAGATTATTATTTTTTTAAGGAATCTTAACTTAAAGGGTTTTTTTATGCCTGATAGGTTAGCCTTTGACCACTATCTCACCTGATGGTAAGTGATGATGTGGTCGAGGATGTTGTTCAGGCTAACCTAGAGTTACTTACTGGCTCTCAAGGACAGCTGCCGGAACACACCGTTAGGTGCTTGGCGACAGATTTTCAACTTGAGGGTGGTAGCTAGCCAGGCGGGCATTCGCAAAGTGCTCTACCACCATGCGAAATGTAATGACGTATAGTTTGATGTTTATATCAGTTTTATTCTTTGAAAATAGTATTTCAGACTAAAATATTTGTTTCGAGCCATAATATTTCTACCTGATTGTAGTTTACCGCGATATTTTCTTTGAATAGCGGGAATGAAAGCAAGGATTTTTCTAGTAATATATTGATATATTTTGTAATTGACATACAACTATTTGTTATACTTCTTCAATAATAAAGGTTGATTAAATGATTTACATTACTACACTACACTTTTTTCATTACTACAATATTTCATACAACAACTCATCACGAAATTATTCACAGATCGGAAACATACACCAAGTTCTAATGGAATAATCACTGTTTTAATAGGAAATCAATTATAAATGCCTAAATAGCTGACGTTGAATCTATGCGCAAATAGGGAAAGACAATAAAACATTTGATAAACTGGAATAATTTATTACCTACAAATATACTGGAAATGGACTGGATGACTTACGATTTATTTTTCTATTCCCAACATGAATGAATGATTTGTATTATTTTGATGTACATTATAATACATCTAAGTACAGCGGAAAAAAGTCAATGGGATAAGTTACTAGTGAGAAGAAGTATAGATTTTGAAGGCTGAATATTTTGCTTGAGAACTTAGTACCCAAGGTAATATTATATATTGGTATTATAATCAATTATTGAGTGCAGAGTGACCCTTGGGCACTCTGCGCTCAATAATTGATTATATCCCAAATAGCATATTAACGGCTATGATGTTGGGATCGATGACCATAGATAGAAATCCAACCAACGGCTACAATTGAATAGAAACTATGAGAATGTTCCTTTTCATGGGCAAATGAGTGTGTTTTATCTGATTATATTTATTTTATAAACACGCGTATGGCTTGATGTGTAATTGTATTGGTTGTTGTTAAGCAGTATTTTTATTAAGTACTAATTATCATTATTGTTTCAGTAACATATACGACATCAAAGCGAGGCAAAATACTTCTATGTGTTAACGGATACACATTTTATACCCAAAGAACACGAAATTCAAGGACAAGATGGCTATGTTCTACTCATTATAGCTCTAGAAAGTGTAGAGCTTCTGTTATAACCGTGGGTGATACGATTTGTAAGATCAATAACATTCATAATCACAGTGTTATTTACTTATAAAAAAATAGTTTAAGTAGTATAGCTGACACGTTTGATATTTTGATTTTGACAAATTTGATTAGAGGCCTTTTCTAGTTTAGATTATATTTTATTTACAAAAGGAATAAATATTGTATTTACTATAGGTATCGAGAGAACTATTTCAATATGTTATTGAAATAGTTCTCGCGATTCTAATTAATGCCAATCGCATTTGGTAAATGATTATGTGTACTTTCAAATATTATGCTTGTGAAATAGATCTCACGAAAATTATACAATTTCAATATAGGTCTAATAACTTTTAACACTCATATATTTTAGTAAAATTATTTGTATCTTATATACCCTGTTAGGGTATATGTGGTATAAAGCACTGCATCATCCTGACGAAAATGCAATACTTACCTACTTGTGTTCATGTATCTACAGACCACTGTTTTACTAACATTCCATTTTTTGCGTTTAGGGAAAATCTCCTACTCAAAGTCGGGGCGACCAATCATGGACGTCGGCGGTAGTAGGTACTACAAGAATCACCGCACACGTGGGCGCAAGGCCACTTGGTACTGCAACAGGAACCAGTACGGGTGTCGCACTTCACTTCTTGCTTACGACAATAGCATCATAAGCTTTAAGAAGACGCACAATCATAAAATCAAGAAGAAGTAAAATTTATATTATTTTATTTTGATATAACAGTGTAATAAGAAATATTTTTGCATGGACGAGTGAGTATTTTTATGTAGTTAATAGATAAGGTTGTGTTCGTAATTAAATTTACTATGTAATGTTTGTAGTTCTACGTGGGTTACACTAAACGTGTCACTCCATCCCCAAACGATGGTTAAAGAGCGAGAGGAATTAGAGTTATGAGTCACTCACTCACTCGAGGCCACACTCCGACCTGTGCCGCCACGCCGTGCACACCTGTCTACAGCTCCGCCAGTATCTCCCAGTGAGACCGCAATAGTCCCCGCACTATTGCCGTCTCACTCGGGTCATCGTTCCGACGCTAGTTGCAGACCAGTGCCTTGGAATACGCAGTCCTGACGAAGTTTTGTTTTGTGTGCAGAAGCTGAGCAGCCGCCGACCGCCGTGCAACGTGAGCTACGAGCTCGCCGTGCCGGCGCGCAGAGGCGCTCTAAGACGTCAGGCATTACCACCTACCCAAGTCCCTTGTTTCGGAACAACATCATACCGGGCTGGTGGTCTTGTTTTGACCGCACTTTTCGGTGCGCACTTCACAACTCTACTACTCGACACAACATTGTAACAGTGCGCGTAACAACACACTTTGTGCTGTTAAGCGACGTCGTTCAGGCGTGGGGTAGCGTCAGCCAAACCCGTCTGAACGATCAAATCCGCCATTTGCTGCGGTCGCAGTGTGACACCCTACGGTGACAACGGCCACTGTTGTTGTTTTTGGTTTAACCTTGCACCGTGGCCTTTCCCGATTCACGGGCCAGCCGAAGCAAGCTGGGCTCCGGGACAACTGGCCTTGGGGTCGCCCCTAGTCAACCCCGGAGCAGCATTAGGAGCACCCCTCTCCGCCGAGAAAAAAGCTCGGAGAGGGTACACAACTAGGGCACACCATAGGTACTCACTCCCTCTCACACAAGTGAGCTCACGAGTTGCGAGAGGGAGACAGAACCCGTTAGGCCATCCTGAGTATTCCCCTCAGGATGCAACGTCCCTCTAACGGTGAGGTGGAGGTCCTTCAGACCTTCGCCCTCCGCTACCCCGAACTCTACGCTGACCATCAGCAATCGCTTAACGATGCAGAGAGTGCCCGCCTCACGGACACTCTCATCGCTCCCTCCGGAACTCCAATTCCGGAGGCCATCGTCCCTCCTCTGACCCGGTCCTTCTCAGAGGACAGCCCAACTTCGCCCGCTCCGGGCCCTGACAACAGACGCACGGTGGCAGCCCCTCCCCGTGAGAGGTCTCGCTCGCGCTCACCGATCGGGAGGCCAGCGAGCATCCGTCCCTCCATCACCGTTGTCGAGCCCACTTCGGACTCCGAAACGGAGATGGATGTAGATCCGAGTCGTGCCTTACGCACTGACTCGGACTCCGATAACGACGGCTATACCGTCGTAGATAGAAAACGCAAGCGTGCTCCTAAAGCCGCTAGTTGCGCAACTTCCGCCCCTCCCGCCAAGGCACCCGCTAAGGCCCCCGCCTCCGGCAAGAAGCCGACCCCCGCCCCGCGCCCCGCGTCTCCTCCCTCCGCTCCGGCCACCACTGCCGCGTCCCCTCAGGACGCGAGCGCACGCCGCGAAAAACCGCCTCCGCCCCTGTTCATTCAGGACAAAACCAAATGGGACATGCTGTCCCGTTTAGTTTCGGATCGTGGGATCCACTACACTAATGCCCGCTCCACGCAGCAGGGCATTAAAGTTCAAGTGTCCACCATTAGCGACCACAGAGCGCTAACAAAGCTCCTCCGTAAAGAGAGCATAAGTTTTCACACTTATGCGCTCGAAGAGGAGAAAGTCCTCCGAGTGGTCATCCGCGGTGTGCCCAAGGAGGTACATACCGATTCGGTATGTGCCGACCTGAAGGCACAAGACTTCCCCGTACATGCAGTTCACCGCATGTACAGCGGGAAGGACCGCAGTCCCTACGATCTAGTACTCGTAGTACTAGATCGTACACCTGAAGGCAAGGCCATTTTTAATTTAAAAAAGGTCTGTGGCCTCTCAGGACTCGATGTCCAAGCCCCATACAAGAATGGGAGTCCCTCGCAGTGCCATAACTGCCAACTATACGGGCACGCCTCCCGTTTCTGCTTCGCTCGCGCTAGGTGCGTTAAGTGCCTAGGCGATCACGCGACAGCAGCGTGCACTCGCACCCGGGATTCGCCGGACCCACCCAGTTGTGTTCTATGCGGTGCTCAAGGGCATACCGCGAATTACCGTGGTTGCCCTAAAGCACCACGAGTGAACCACAGGGTGGCAAGGCATAGGCCAACCCGCCCCTCTTATGACCGGCCCCTGCCCGCGCACCGGCCCCGGCTCGCCCCGCGTTCCCGGCACCCGCTGCCAACACCGTTCGCGCCCCTCCCCGCGCCGCTTCCCGGCCACAAGCTCCCCCTATGTCATTGATGGCTGCCCCTCTTCAAGAGGCAATCAACCTAGTCAGCGATCTGGCTATGTCGGTTGACATCAATGAGGTACAAGAGCTATTCCACAAGATGCAATACGCTCAATCCCCAGCGGACGTGATCCAATACACATTGGAACACGCAAACTTACTAAGCGCCCTTAAGCGCTTCGTCCCCCAGGCCCCTCCCCAGTACAACCACTATGGGTAGTACAACCGAACGCACGAAACCGTACTCAGTTTCGTTAGCGTCATTTAACGCTGACGGCCTCTTCAGACAACGTGACCTCGTCCACGACTTTTGTTGTACCCACCTTATCGATATCATATGCGTGCAGGAAACCTTTCTAAAACCGGGGAAGGCGAACCCTAGGTTTGCCAATTACAGAACGGTACGTGATGATAGAGTGAACTCCCGTGGGGGAGGCACTCTTATCTATTACAAAAGGTCCCTGCACTGCATTCCCCTACCTACCCCGACTCTTGTTAATATGGAAGCATCTTGTTGCCTCCTAGCTATGACTGGTCATCAACCTATAGTCATAGCGTCCTGTTACCAAGCTTGCTCCAAGCCGATCGTCCGAGCTGACTTAGAAGCCTTATTCTCATTAGGAAGCGCCGTCCTTCTGATTGGCGACTTCAACAGTAAGCACATCCTATGGAATTGTAACGTCAACAATCCCAAAGGTATTGCACTTGAAAACCTAATCGCAGAACTTAACTTTGACATAATTGCGCCCACTGAGCCCACTCACTACCCTTATATGGAAGACCACCGATCTGACTTGCTTGACATGGCACTACTCAGAGGCGTAACACTCCGGTTACGCTCCATAGAAGTGGTTCACGAGCTTCACTCTGACCACCGACCCATTATACTGCGACTAGGTCCCGACCCAACGACTGAACTCCCCCGCCCCACTAAGACGATAGTGAACTGGAAGCAAGTAGGCGATGCCCTAAAGGCTATCAGTTCACCGGACCTTGACAAGATCCCTGACGACATCCTGACAAAAGATGACGTAACCCTTGCGATCGATTCGTTCACCAATCACCTCTCCACCGTAGTAGGTGCATCTGCAAAGGAGGTCATAGTGCCGGACGACCGGTGCCTTGTCATTCCAGCGGATGTGAGACGATTACCCCACCAGCTACCGCCCCATCAGCCTCCTCAGTGCCTTAGGCAAACTTTACGAGCGGTTACTTGCAAACCGTCTCCAGTCCCATGCTAAGGAACACCACCTTATCCCAGATGAGCAGTTTGGCTTCAGACCCGGACACTCATGCGTCCAACAGGTGCACCGCCTAACGGAGCACATCATTGAGGGCTTCAATAAGTACCCCAAACCCCAGACTACGCTAGCAGTCTTCCTCGACGTAGCGAAAGCTTTTGACAAAGTCTGGCACAATGGCTTGATCTACAAGCTATACCAATTTGGCGTGCCAGAACGTCTTGTGCTCATCCTACAAGACTTCCTTAAAGCCAGAAGCTTTCGCTATTGCGTGGAAGGCACTCTCTCCTCCCCCCACCCAGTCAGAGCCGGAGTCCCTCAGGGCTCCGTGCTATCACCTATTCTCTTTGCACTGTATACCAGTGACATCCCACGCTCTCAGCCCAAAGTATTCCTAGCCCAATATGCGGACGATACCACCATTTACACCACTGGGTGGCATATCACCAGACAGTCCTATTTCGTCATTCAACGGGCCGTCACCGAGATCGGTGACTGGTTCCGAAAATGGCGCATCGCGGTCAACCCAGCTAAAAGCACAGCTATGTGCTTTACTGAGAAGACACGCTCCCCTTACCCGAAACCGCTTATTTTGTTCGACGAACCCATTCCCTGGGTTCCTAGAACAAAATACCTCGGAGTCACCCTTGATCGTCATCTCACCTTTAACGATCACATAACAACCGTCCGTAACAGAGCGGCCTTCGTAATGGGTCGCCTTG
The DNA here is from genome assembly GCA_963854805.1 of Plagodis dolabraria. Classification (NCBI taxonomy): domain Eukaryota; kingdom Metazoa; phylum Arthropoda; class Insecta; order Lepidoptera; family Geometridae; genus Plagodis; species Plagodis dolabraria. The sequence goes on along the minus strand of OY978445.1, from coordinate 9,276,198 downwards.
GTCCCCTACTTCGCAAAGAGAGTAAAATGTCTCTTAGTAATAAGAAGACACTTTACACTGCCTGCATCCGCCCCATCATGACTTACGCATCAGTAGTGTTTAGTCATGCTAGTGAGGCCCACCTTCATAAACTTCAAGTCATCCAAAACCGTTTTCTTCGTAATGCAACCGGCGCCCCGTGGTATATCCGGAACACCGAGTTGCATTGCGACTTAAACCTTCCCTCTTTAGCGCAGTTCAATAAGGACTGCGCCCGCCGATACTTTGATCGAGCGCCCCACCACCCGAACCCATTGGTTGTCCAGGCATCGAACTACTCGACTGCCTCTTCTATCCCATTTTTCAAACCCCCCCGTCGCCGACCACGGCAGGTATTAGACGACCCGGATGACCCCATCGCAGCCATTACATTGGCAGCTTTAGCGTTATCCGCAAGTCGTCGAGGTAAAATCCCCAGGTGTGAGGTAATTAGAGGTCACACAATCAAACACCGAGCCCGCCGGCGAGCTCGAGGCAAAAACAAGGTCACGATAAATTGCTCTCCAAATAGTCAAAGAGTACTATTCAGTAGGGCCCAATTGTGCAACACTGCAGTTGCACAGAGGCATTTTGCTCCGATCCCCCCCATGTCTCTCGACAGCGAGACAAGCCGAGGTCCGAACCACAGTGGTGCCCTTGAGCTCGCTGTCAACCCCTCCTATAATAGCGGTACGTTTTCGGCGTCCGCAGGAGACGGAGGTAGAAAGCGCTTTTCGCCTTCTACGCCCGTCTCGGGAGAAGTGCCTTCGGCACTTCTCTCTCCCGGGCTATTGTAGGGCCAGGCCCTCGCCCAAAACCCGGTGGAGCTGGACGATCGCACAGGCGGTAGCCAGCATCTATGTCCTCCCTAAACGAGTTATGAGTCATTGTCATGTTAGCTCAGTCGGTCAGAGCATACCCTGGCTATAGGGGTGGATGACGCGGGATCGAATCCCCCACATGACTACCTATAATATTTCTTCTCGTAAATTTGTAATTTCGTACAGCAAAATAACTTTCTAAACTGTGCAGACTGTGTATCTATGAAAACGATATTTCATTTGGAAGTGCAGTGCATCAAAAGAATAGTCGTACTTATATCAAAACATATGACTTCACGTGGACACCGAATCAAAAACAAATTTGTTAAATCGCTATTAGTGGACTATCGAATATTGTCAGACATATGTGCTTTATTGACATGAAAAAAATAATTAGACTCACACACTGAAGGTTCCGTACCACAACAATCTATACCATAATTTTTATTAGATTTTTTAAATATTTATTGCTAATAGTAGCCTTTGACCACTATCTCACCTCATGGTAATTGATGATATTGTGTTAGGAGATGTTGTTCAGGCTAACCTAGAATTACTGGCTTTCAAGGACAACTGCCGGAGCACACTGTGTGATGCTTGCCGACAGATTTTCTACTTGAGAGTGGTAGCTAGCCAGGCGGGAATTCGCAAAATGCCCTGCCACCATGTTATAACGCCATCCTAAGTCTGCAACTGAGACCAACGGTGTTACGCCCAAAGCTCGGCAGCGCTCAGTAGTAATGTCAATAGCGGTCACCCATCCAAGTCCTGACCGAAGTTTTAAAGACAGTCTGTTTTAAACATTATTATCAAGAGTCCGACTCGCAGCTGGTCCGATTTCACTATTTGTTGTGATACATTAGATATTAATCTATAATCTTACTACGTTTAACGTAACACTTTTTATTTTTGTATAAATTTACAATATTGATATAACAAAAATCGTTAAATTAAACACGATATTTGTATGGGAACTTGTTATTATCATTTTGTTAGCTCCACTATACTAACACTTATTCTGTGAAACCTTCAACCAGATCTATTATGGCTCCAAAGATGCAGCCTAAAGCCATAAACGTCGGACTGACGACAAAAATGGGCCCCTATTTCAGCCAAGGCTTAGTAATAGTGACCCATTTTTGAGTAGGGAACTCAAAAAATGGAACAGAAGAACTAACAAGTAAAGATGCAAGCAAAATCATAAAAAGTCAATACCTACTGTGTGATTTGTCCCTCATTCCCTGATCAGATAATTTTATTGATCATGTGAACAATTAAATTATTAAAATACTGCCATATCTATTTTATGTGATAAGAATGGATGGCAGTATTTTTTTTCTTCGGCGATAATATTTAATTGATGCAAGTATTTAACATTAGTTGTGATCGAAAAACACTAAAAACTATTTACAAATAGTTATTCGCCGCGGTTTCATGCGCATGGTGATGGATGATTATGATAAAAGTATCTTATGTGTTAATTCAATGTGCCTAATCTACTGCCTTATTCATCAAAATTGGTCCAGCCGTTTGAGCGTGAAGAAGTAACATACAAACACACTCACAAAGTTTCGCCTTTTTTATAATATAAGTGTGACGTTATACTACAGCTAAATTTCTTTAGCTAAACGCCATCGCAGGCCCACAAGTTTAGACTGCTTTCCCAATTTGTCTTGAACCCTAATTTTTAAAAACCTAATGACTATAATGAATATGTAGTGTTCGATTAATATAAATTCTGAAATTCTACGTACAGATTGTTTTATCTATAGATTTGGCACAGGCTGAGATGACAACTAAATTCATAAACTCTCTTCGCGGGTTCCCCGCGGTAGAGCTCGGAGGGTACAGATACAACAAGAGGGTTGAGCGTCCTGCGCCAAGGGAGTACTGGCGCTGCTCCAAGAGACGTGACAAGAAATGCAACGCTTCCGTCGTCACCTTCGGCCATGAAGTTCTTGAGATAAAGCGCTGTCACAATCACTGATGCTTATAATAAAGATGAGGAATGGGAGTAATTCTGTTATGCACTACAATATTAACTAAAATATAAAAGTCCTTATTTTGTTATGAACATTTAAAAATAATAATTACTTATAACATAATTTCTTCTCAATTGAGGGGATAATCAAGCAAATTTTATCGTCATTTAAATTGGTACTAACTTGATTTAAAATAAATTCGTTTTCTTATATATTTTATAAATAATAAACTCTTAATATGAACATAAGTTTTCCCATAGAAAAAGATTTTCCCTAATAATTTTCTAAATAAATATTTTTACGGGAAACTGACAAACTAAAGCATAGATTTTAGACTCTAGAACATGCATGCAAAATTTCAACGATATTGAACACTTGGTATTTAAAATATGACGTAACTTGGTTTATTTGGTAAGCGCTTTGAAGAATTGATACATATTATAATTTAATATGTATCAAGTATTATTATATGTATATTATACATATACAGTTTTATTTTTTGCATGTCAGAAGTGGTATTGCCCGAATAAAACTCCTACCAATTAATTATTTTATTTTTTATCTACTGTATGTATCTATTTGCAGCCACCGCATATATTATTTCGCAGCACCTATGATCACGCGCTTGGGTTGCTGGCACGCACTACACTTCGGAGAACTCGATACCGCTGCTCTTTGTACTATACAAGAACCTGTGAGGCTTCTATCAATACTTGTTAAAGTTATCAGAAAAGGCAGTTCTCATAATCATTTTATAGTTATACCTGACACATGAAATACCTGAAATTCTCTTTTGCCTTAACGTCGCATACGCTGGAAGTGTTGTTATTATTGTATTCAAATAAGACATTAAATCAATAAAGTAATAAATTAAAAAAATCTTCTAAGTGCATTATTGAATCAGTTGATGATTACTGAAAATATGTCTCTAACTTCAATGATCATCACTCATCAATCAATCTGTTTAAAAGTACCCACAATTGCACAGAATAAATAATAGCAATGAAAATGTTAGGTTATATTTTTTTCGTATTACACAAATGATGTTTTTTGTATTTTACTTCATTTGAATTATACAAGAGTGCACATTGCAACCATTATTCTCAAAAATTATGAAGAATACTATCTAGATTTTTTATGTAATAGCACCATTCAAAATTATTTGTTTTTATGAAATTAGATTTAAGTAAAATAACATGATATTTTCTTCTGTTTCAGATTACATCTGATTAGGTAAGGCCACGGAACCATTAAGGTTTCAATTATAATGTAAGTCAATTTTATATCTTTATTCGATCATCCACCACATTCATACATATTGAACTACTTAATTCTGCATATGCCAAATTTTTAGAGCATATTGAGTGTAATTATAAATACAAACTCAAGTAGATTAGGTGCCAATACACTTCGTCGCTACGCAATACGACACCTACTGACGATGTGGTTATTTAATATAGCCAGGCATTCAGACCATAATTTCAGGTAGTGGCACAACAAAATCTGTTAGTTATTAGCCGATTACGACGTATTTGATGGAGACCAAGTCTCTTCAGCTACTCATTTGTATCTTCTGAACGAATGGACCTGCAACTTTGTTTAATATGTCAAAATTTTGAGCAGATTTTGTAGCATAGACACTAAACATTTCAAATCCCTAGCTATGCTGAAATGAAAGGGTACGCTGATAGCCGCACCGTCCCCTACGACGGTCATGTTATAAAATGATATGACCGTCTAAAATAGCCATCGTCGATAGCCTAGTCGTTACGGTACCCGGTGCGTAAAACCTCACGACGCGGTTTCGCCTCTCGCTCGTGGTGAGAAAATGTGGGTTTATTAAAACAATTAGTAAAATATTAAATAATGACTTACGCCTGTAATAGAATAAACTTTTAGACAATAAAGGATGGAAAAAAGTTGTCGCTACATTTCAATATTTTTAATAACGATTACAAATACTAGTGCGTGGTAAGCCAAAATCATGAATTTACCAACCAAAAAATCAATATCCACGTTTATTTGTTTTTAGGTAATTATTTATAAACTCTGTATTATAATAAATATTAATAATGAATTATTGTGAACGAGTATTTTATAAGTTCCTTAAGTACTTACAGTAAAATAATTCATCATTACACCTGCTTATTATGTATTTTCTTTGTATCTATCTTATAATTTGTCTTCAGTGATTAATGTGTGCAGTAATCAATTTGTTCATCATGTATATTAAGCTATAACCTAGCTGTTCGTGACCCTTATGTTCTCACTAGTCGATATTTTCATATATATTTATATATGTACATTCATATATATGAAAATAACTGATTATTGTACGGTAAGTAGTTAAGGAACTTGTAAAAGCAGATTTTTCCAAGTTGTTTTTCGATCTAATATCTGGTGGAGTGCAATCAATATCCATTTCACTTATGGATCGTTGCGACTAAGTTTAATTTATGTTTATTATCAAAATAACAAATTCGGTATTAACTCTATGCTGTGTCAAGAGATAAATGCATATTTGGTTATTTGTACCAAGATCGATCAGAGATCTAAAGTCAAATGACACCCCAGCGTGCTTGCAATGAATTTCCATACAACATCGTAAGCATTTTTTTTGTTCCCAATTCAAAAACGCACCGGCAATCAGTTAGATTTTTCGGTATACATTAAAGCGATATTTCGCATGCTCATCAAAATTAATGACATAACGAATGAGTTTGAGAAACAATATTTTACTATTATAAGGGCAAATTGCATTAAAGAAAAGATTTATTTCAAACCGAGAGTTGTTTTATATGTTCATATTTAACCTTTCAGAGCCAAAGTTCAACTTGTCACAACGTGGCAACTTGGTCATCCAGATTGGAGAGTGGCGCTTCAACAAGCACGCAAGTTGGGGCTCTAGAGTACGGTGGGTCTGCATCAAAAAGAAAAGCGGCTGCAACGCTGCAATTACAACAGAAGACAACATCATTGTCAGAACTTTGGGCAAACACAACCACTAAAATAAAAAATCTGATAAGAGAGCAGACTCATCTTATATAATATTGGCAAAAAATACTACGTTATCACTGATCTTAATATTAAAACTTTTGCTTGTATTAGTCCCCACCTTGGCGTAGGTCTCTCCTAAACCTTTTAACCATAGGGAGACCCCTATCGTCTCTGGTTAAATATGTCATTCTACCTGCAGATTATACAGATGTGTGCTGCCTAATGCCACTTGAGTATTGTTGTTCTTTTCCTTACGTCTATTTTTTTAGTTATCTTGGTTGGCTTGTTAGTATGTAGTCAATCTCTTTCAAATGTTGACTATTTAGTGATCGCCATGTCCATTTTTGTGCGAATAGCAATTCAGAATTCAGTAAGTGTTTTATATCAAATCACAAAACAATGATCTCATTTACTGTCATTTGCAATTAAAGTGATATTTCACTTAACAGTTGAACTGACACACCACTACTATTTTAGTTCATTTATTTCGGAATTAGATGATTGGAAAGTTCAATTCTCAATTATACTGTATTTTTATGAGTATTTTTACAGGATGTACAGACTTTGATGATTTTTTTATAATCTCTAAGCTGGTGCTTGGACAGATGACAACATCTATCCCATTTAAATTTGAGTGAGATCTGAGTACTCTAGTATTTGAGTTAACCCTAATAATGTTTATTTAATTGGCTTCGACTACATTGATGATGTTCTCATTTTCCCGATTGTCGATATAAAATGAACAAAAGAACTGTTTAAGATGGCTTATTTACTTTTTAGTGCAATTTTTGTTGAAGAATATTTTCTATTTGAATTTTTTTTGTTTACGCATCAAAATATTTCTTTTAGTTTTAGATCTGAGTTACTTCATGTCCCGTCGCGGTAAAGTGATGATAAATTGTAAAGGTTACCATTTCACCAAGTGCTACGACAAAGGTCCCAAGACTAGATGGCAGTGTTCAACGAGGAGCAATAGATTATGCAACGCCTCTATAATGACATGCGAAGGAATTATTCTAAGACTTAATAATAAACACACACATCCACCGCATGAAATGAATAAGGAAGAACTGCACAATGCATAGTTATTGTAGTTATGATTTTGTTTGTACTGCCTGCGAATTTGAATTTTAGTATTATATATTTTTCTATACACATAATGTTTACACATAATTAGGTTTCATGTTCTAACTACATATATGCAAGCTTATTGTTATTGACAGGACAAAGTGTTACAGTATTAATTATGGTTTTTAATACTAGAGTTATACCTAAACATTAGTTTAAACAAAGTATTTCGATTAGCACTCATAGAACAAGCTATGAGTGCTAGTCGAAATATTCGTCGTAATATACTTGACAATAAACATCTATATTTTCTTTATTTTATTTGGTGCAAACTTCATTTGAATGAGAAAATAGTAGACACTAGCTAGAATAGCCATTAAGTGTCACAAGCATTTTTTTTTTTATATGAACGCTACGAATAAATAATTCGTAGTATTAAGTATAAGAAAACCCATGTATTTTGTTATATTAGAAAATATTATTGACTGTATGATTTTATGAATTATATTTTTAATAGTCTTCAATAAATATATTTTTGCACGTGGGGCATAAATGTGGTGAACTTACAATGTAACCTTTTTTGTGTACAAAATAAAAGTAAAATTTATATCAATTATGATATTTATATATTTATTGATATGATTCGAAACATGTGTAGTTTGTATATGTAAGCATAAACCTTTTTAAAATTAGAATCTAATATAAAATAAGTGTCACAATAATTAAAACATTTTACGGATCAAAGAAAAATGTTTAATTTTCGCATCGATCTAATTCGATAGATTCCACCCTAGAACAACGATTTCAATAATATTCTTAATTGAACAAAAGTGTCAGCATTCTACTAGATTAGATTTAATCAGTAATAAATTTTGCTTTCAGGATCACTTATTGAATCTGAAATTTTGGAAGTAGGCATGGAAAAGTCAAATCCACGAAGTTATATACGGAAGAAAATATGTTTGGGACCTTTAAAATACCATATTACATTATAACTTAGACTTTGGGCATAAAATTATACAGAGACGTTATGAATTCTGCCCAAGAAATAAAGATCGAATGAGCAAGTCCAAAGCATCAAGTGTGTAATTCCAATTTGCTCTGATCACCAAATTAAAATATGCAAGAGAAGCAGTTTATTATAAATTATTAATTAATTTCCTATTTTTAAATAAAATTCGTATATAAATTAAATATACAATTCATAAATAATATATTTTAAGCTTCTTGAATAGATAACTCACTATTATATAAAATTTATTATTTATTTAAAAAAATGTGTGTGCATATATCATATTCCCACTCTGAAGGCTATGGTAACTCTTTGCTTAACCTTTTTAAGTATAACAGCAAAACTGCTTTATTAAAAGAGATCAACTTGGACATATAATATGCTCAACAAAAAATATCATTTAAATCGAATGATCCAGTAATAAGTAATGTATATTCACAAATAAGCGGCAGCTTTCAGAACTTATAAAAATGTAAATACTTTTATATAAGTTCTGAAAGCTGCCCCTTTCAGAATAAGAACTAGATAAGATTTAGAGTTATGATATTATTTTGTTACTAATAAATAGTAATAACCAAGTAATTAAATTGAAAATTATAAAATATGTACTTATAATTATAATGTGTGTGTAATATACCACGAAATAATGTCTTTACTTAACAAACATTACGGTACAAATCAGAATCAGCAAGCTTTGATATAGGATGAGGTCCGGTGCTAGACGGTGCACGGGCTTGTGCTAAGAACTTAAATTTCTGAAATCACGCAGACAAACCGAGGCACTTTTACCACCATACCCTTGAAAAATAAATGTTCCGAAACCACTTACATATTAACAAAAAATACAAAACATAGGAGTCCTTGGGTACCACATAATTATGATGTTGGCTGTATATACCCCTGAGGTGGGCGACTAAAGGTAAAATACCGGAAGGTGGGCAGCAGTGCTTTCTGAGGAACTGATATATGAAAACTGCTATGGCAAATCTCCCTTAATATATGGGATATGATATATGGGAGGCTGTGTTCAGCAGTGGACAATCCCGCTGATACAGAATGAACATCAGCATCTTTCTACCCATGTTCCACTAATGTGGAATTGGTATAATATGTCTTCTCTTACAACACCAAACGGCAAATTTACATACATGTGCATGTTAAAAATATGTTTTCGCTTACAACACATAGAACAACTTACGAAGATAATTATTAAAAAAAGTTTATCTTCAGTTTTATGCTTAGCATTCGCCAGTCAGACTAACTCCTTGATAAACCTCATGTCAGTAGTAAACCTGCTTCTTTTCGAATAATCAGGGTCTTTTATGTTCATTCTTTTTAACAATTTTCAAAAACAGCAGAACTATTTTTGTAATTTATTTTTGTTTTCTACAAAACTAAACTCCTGTCATTAGTTGTTTGAATTCAGAAACAGAAAGAAAGTAAGCCTGAGATAAATCTCAGGCCTAATACATGATTAGTCACGAGCTTCGCCATTTCAGATGTCAAAATTGTCTTAATGGAAAAGATAACTGTCTCAAGGTCTTGAGCTTGGCAAAAAGTGGCGGGCCACTCAGAACTTACATTATGGTTTCTACTAATTACCTCTCCTGGAATCTTGGGTATGAAAATACCTAAAGTGCACCAGGAAGAAAATCGAAGTTTACTTTAATTTATATTTGACTATTATCCTACTATTCGACATTATTAATTTGTTTGTGAAAACATTTGAAACTATAAAATTATGTGACTCATACATATTTCAAAATGTACCTAGAAGTAGGTATATTTATTCAAACTTTTATTAATGTTATTTGCAGATCCTGTCTACGTGCAATCTAGTCGTGGAAATATAATGATAAAATGCGGTAGACACAGCTTTACCAGGAAGTGTCGTAGAGGTCCGCGGATCAGATGGGCATGTTCGACACATCAACACAAAGGTTGTAAGGCTTACGTACGAACTTATGACAATTCAGTTATTAAAATACATAATATTCACAACCATATAACATTGACGTGAAAAATATAAAAAGAAAAAAATAAAATGTGCCTATAAAATATATCTCGTTAAAATCACAGCATAAGAAGGGCCAGATGGATCCCTCCGCAAAGCCATTCCAGTAAATAAGCCACCACCGGCGTTGCTGCCTGTTTGTCAAGAACATGCTCCAGGGAATTTTCCTCTCTACCGCCTCGTGGAATACCCCGGAAATCGTAGATCCACAACTCGTGAGGATCTGACCCTGCTGGAGGGCACCGGCTGCAAATCACCTATACCCCTGTTTAACCAAAATTTTGCCTAGTTTTTTTTTGCCTAGTATACTTCTCATTAATAATTATTTTACTGTAATTTTATTGAAAAAGAAGAATAGTGGAATAAGGCTGTATACTCATACCCTCGTACTCCTTTATTTCATCCGACAACTAGGCGCACATGAACGTGATATGGTCATTATAATTTATAATGCATATGGCAGCTATATGGAACTCACTTACAGGGGTCTCTGTTTTCCGATAGATATTATCTTGGAGTCTTAATGAAGGTTGCTATTATAAAATTAAAAATGTTAAATTGGTATACACTTACAATAACATTATAGGTATGGTATAGGGAAAAGATATAACACTGGAACATAAATTGTAGTGAAGTAAAATCTTTTTAGTTAAACAAGTGGCACGAGGAGGGTCAACCGAATAACTTATTTGCAATATCGATTCCATAAACGCAAGTTCATTAAAGGTCATTCCATACTCGTAAAAAAACTAATTCATTTTAAATCCATTTTAACCAAAGGAAGTTTAACTAACAGAAAGTGAAGCAATGAATTCTTCGAATATTTTTCTGAGCATTCAATTAACCGTATGTTTGAAACTACATTTGCAATATTTTATATTTAATAGATACTCTTAAATCTTTTCAATACAAATACGTAAGTCTTGAAGAGGCAAACCATTGCGTAAGTTTCGTTAACGCGTAATAAGTTCATCAAGATCACTATTAACTTAATGACGTTATTACGTTTTGCACGGTGGTAAGGCATTAAGCGAATGCCCGCCTAGGTAGCTAACACGTTTATGTAGAAAATCTATCGCCAAGCACCTCACAGTGTGTATCGGCAGCTGTCTTTGAGAGCTATGAATTCTAGGTTAACCTGAACAACATCTTCGACCACATCATCATTTACCATCAGGCAAGAAGTTTCACATAGAGGTGAATAAGTGACTTAAAATAACGTTTAATATAGATTTTTAAAATCTGGTTTATTTTTCAGATCTAGTTTTTACCACATCTCGTTTCGGCAATCCGATGATTGAGATCCTGGGCTACAAGTTTATCAAACATCGATCTTTAAGAGGAAAAACTCGATGGAAATGTTCATGTTTTCATCAGCACTGCAAAGCATTTATTTATACTTTAGTCGACAATAATATGATTGTTAAAGTGCATAATATACATAATCATCAACGTTTATTTCAGTCATTTTAACCAGTTTAAACTGTTTATTAGTTTTCGTAGTATTAAACGTTGTTATTATTGTTATAGTTTTCTGAAATATTGTGTGTGTATTGTAAAGTGAACATTTCTCTTTATTGATCAAAAACGAATATTTTATATTAAGAATAAATACAGTACCTAATTGTATTAATACACTTAAACTTGTTACTCCTACAAACTCAGTCATAACATTCCTTGTCGTAACTCTTCAGAGAAAACACAAAAGGTTACTGTTCGGTTTGTTATTTTGTAATGTAATCCGTAGAGCATGCAATATTGCAAAAATTAAAATATTAAAACACAAAGGTTTTTTAATATATACCAACTGAATAATCCATGCGCATCACAAATAAAAAGAACAATAGAATTTCATTTATTAATGGATATTGTCCACGTGGATGCCAAGGGGTTGAAGGGTATTTATTACCTACCACCCAACATCAAACATCCAATGAGCGATGGTGGCTTCAAAAAAGTCGGCTGTTTAAGCTATAATTCAAAACTTTTACTTAATTTGTGCATGTAGGTCACAATATGCAGCTACCAAACACTACTGTGCAAACATAACTCAATGTTAAAGATTGATGAAAAATATAGCTACTAAAATTACTAGGTAATCAAGAAATCATTAACAACAGCCATAACATATACCGTTGAACAAAAGCAACTTTACCGAAATCCCCGGATCGTAGTCAGTGATGGCATTTCTTCAGAATACGCTACTTCTAGTATTTTTCCCCTTATGATTTTCACAAAAAGGTATGTAGTGTACAATTCTAGTCCGACACCCCACGGGTAATAATAACATACGACATAATACTTGAATATTTTGAAATTACGTGCACAGTGCAATATCATTGTTGTCGGAACGGAACAGACGTTCCGCCCCAGAATGTGATATTTTAAAAGTATCAAGTGGTAACCGTCCTTTATAAGGAAATCTACAATACCAAACAATGACAGATATTCCGTCGGATTTATATAGAAATATTAAACGTTTCTGAAAAAAAAAACTCATCACCATTTTAACAGAAAGTTGTTGATGGAGACAAATAAGTGACTTTATTCATCTCTCATTATCATTATTTCATATGAATCAAGATATATCATCTCGTTATTCTCATTTTACGATATAAAATAACAGGTGTCATAGTATTAAGCTTTATGCACATTAAAAGTCATTATAAGTTAGCCTGAACAACATGTTCGACCACATCATTACTTACCATCAGGTGAGATAGTTGTCAAATGCTAACTTATCAGGCATAAAAAAAGAAAAAAAAAGCAGTTAGGTATGTGAATTATTTCATAAATTCTTTGTTTTTGGTTATTTTCAGTTTTATTATTAAGTTACTCAGCAAGAGGATACCCCGTTATGACTATAGGAGGATATAAATTTGGAAGAAAAAGGAAATCGGGAATGAAAATACACTGGCAATGCGCAACTAGCCGTCGATGTCGCGCCATACTACACACGATTCAACATCATACTGTATTGAAATGTTAGAATGTCCACAGTCATTGAGTTTATAGTGTTTTATTTAACGTTGTCCGTATTACATGTGGCGATATGTGGAAATATCGTATTGCATTTTAGTAATAAAATGAAGTAAGTAGAAGGATAATCGAAATTTACGACTACATCGAATATTATTTAGACAAGAAAAGTAAAAGTTACGTATAAAGCATTTCTGAAGAGAACCAGAACATTTAAAACCGGCTACTGCTATAATGACGACAATCACTGAGTATAACGTATTGTGTTTCATTTAACTTGCTTTCGCTTACATCGGATGGTATTTGACAATATTGTATTGAAATTTAATTATAACTCGAGGTTAATAAGTGTTAGCAACATAGAAAGTTACGACTGCATCTTGAGATAAGAAAAATAAAGGTTCCGTACAAAGCATTTTTGAAGACTGACCTAATATTGAACCTTAATTAAAAAATCGCACTGCGAATTGAATAATGTTGTTTCTTATCTGTATTGAGTCGTATTGCTATTATATACATATTTTTATTGTCCGTTCAGGGCATTGTCGTAATATCTGGCTCCAGATTCAGTAATCACGTAGTATCAGGACTGAAGACCAGGTGGCAGCGCGCCATAAGTAACTGTCGTGCCGCGCTATTAACTGTAGAAAACGAAATTGTGAAATGTAAAAACCAGCATAATCATTATTTACATGTCTAAATATATGCTGTATATAGATGGCATCCGCATCAGCAATAAAAGACAAATTAAGATATTGAAGATTCATTATAGATTTGTGAAGCAGTAAATTACTTAAAACTAATAGCAGTTAATTATATTGTCGTTCAGCATAAATAAATTCTGTTAAATGCATTTAGAAACCGTAAATTGAGAATTATAAATATTATTGCGTTTCAGTACAATCAGTAACCAATAAGGGCGGTAAGACTCTGGCCATGCTACACTTTCTATTGCAACAGAAGCGCGAGGAACACCCGTCGGTGGCGGTGCACTGTGACCCCGAAATATCCCGCGGAGTTCACGCTGGCTCTGGACGGCACTACTCTCAGAGCGCATATATTGCACACTCACACTCCACCCATTTACAGAATAATCAATGGAATTAACTACAAATTCTAAATAGTTCCAACTGTCGTTACACCGATACATAATTTCAGACAGAATTAGGCATAATGATGAAATTTTTTAGGATTATATAGTAAACCTGCGCAGAGCGTTGTTTTTCAGTAATATATGTTACTAATACTAAGAGAAAAGAAATGGCAATTTTCAATGAACTTCCATTTATATTGAAATCCGAAACTCAAACTACTCGCATGTGGTACTGTATAAAGTCCAGAACTTGTAGAGCGCGTTTTATTCAAACTCTTGATGGACGAATGAAGAAAATGGAGCTATGGCACAACCACGACGTACCTAAATACAAAATTATCGACGGAATTTATTTCAAAGCAAGAAAATAATAAAATACTTTTGAATATGTATCACAGTATAATACTATTACCTATACTTGTTTAGTTTTAACCCCTCACTAATTAAGGGTACGTTTTTAAACAAACGGATAAAAATATCTGACTGTTTAAATAATAACCATACAAACATAACAAATGAACTTTTCTTATGTAATGAGTTAGAATATTGAAATGTAGCTAGGGTCTATATATTTGGTGAAATATTTAATTAATTTGCTTAACAGTTTATTTTATGAGCATTTGGAATGCTGTTGAATTAAATTATCTTAAGGTTTTTTGATGCTTTCGTTAAGGTAACCTAGATGTTAAGAGGTTAGTAGCTAGACCTAATATAGTTATTTATTCTTAATCAGTAACTATGTTACGTAAAATAGTCAATATACTTAATTTTTCAATACGAATATATATACAATTACCATGTGCAAAAAGGTATGATTCCGTTCAAATTCACATTTACATGTTTGATGTGTCTTTTCACGGTATATTATGGTCATAATAGAAATAAACTATGTGAATAATGCCTGTCGTAGATATACACGATATAATTTTCAAATTATTATCTTGTTATTTATTTACTTACTGAATTGGAAGTTAACAACGAACGCAGAGAGTCGTGTCTGATATAGAAAAACTCAAGAGAAATGTTTTAAAAAAAAGGGAAATATTACGAGTAAGTAACATATTGCTAGACAGCCGGCTAGCATGGACTTTAAGTTAATCGTCTGTCGATCGCTTGATAATAGTTTAAAAAGATGAAGAAACTGCACATTATTGTACTGCTTTGATTGTTGTACTCACTGCTCAGAGATACAATTCAAAGGGCTTATTTATCATTCACGCACCCCGATTTGACCGTATTGTACCTTTAAGAGACAGACGTGTACGGTAACCTGTGTGTACGAAGAATATGACAAGATTACAGTTACATTGGTCGTGTCAAGTAGAATACTGTGGTTTTTGCCTGCAATTTTATAACATATTAATAAATCAAATTGTTCCTGACTCTGGTAAACAAGGCCTCTGAGAAATGTTTTTTAAACATTATTGGTTTACCATTCATCAAAATCTAAGTCTACAATAAATAACCCAACTATATTATTAAGTTTTCGTTTTCTAAAATTTTGTATTCTAGTATACAAAGAAATATGAAAAGCATTCGAATAAATTATAATTGTTTTTTATCATCTAAATCAAAAGATATTAAATATTTTCAGGTCCAACGTTCAAGATGTCTAGAAAAGGCAAACCTGTGATTGAATGGAACGGGCACCGCTACAACAAATACATCAGGTGCAAAGGTCCCAAGGCACACTGGCGTTGTACGAAGATTGGAATGGGCTGCAAGGCCATCATCAAATCCTATAACAATGAAATAATAGAGTATAGAAATGAACATAACCATTGATTGAGAAGTATGTTTATATGAATAGAAAAAATGTATGTTCAGATGGACATGAACAAGGAAAGGATCATGTAACGAACATCTCATCACAGTCAATGATGAAATCGTGTCAATGGTTGTAAATTGCTCCCACTCTATTATTATAAAGTGATACCGTACACCATAAAATACCTATACTATGCATATGCATGTAATTTTATGGTTGGACATGTCCAACTTAAAAGTATTTTAAAAAAACATAACCATCTATGCGCAGTCGGCTAATATGAGGGCTCGCGGGCGTCTTAGCGCGATTGTAGGGTACGTACTGTATTGTGGAGTTATTTATTATAAGCAATTTACAGAAAATTACCATGCAAGAGTCTTGTCGAAAATAGCATTCAATTTCCTCATTTAATCAAAGAACGCCGCGAGAGCCTCATCTTTTTAAAATGACTTCGGAAGTACTCCGCTTTGCCTCATTCTTCCAATATGATTGAGATGAAGCTAGATTATTTTAGATTATATATTTAAATTTTTGGTCAGTCGTACAAACCTGTGTAGGTACTGTAATCTTAAGTTAGTAAAAACTCTAAAGTTAATTATTTATTAAATAAAACCGTTGATGGGTGAGACACATATTTTTTTTATTAACAATATATACAAATTGCAACCAGCGGTTGCACCAGCAGGTGACAAGAAACATTGTCAATCCAGGACTAATAGATTTTTGGATGAGCCTAATTTATTTATTCTTGTAGTCTGTAAGTTTTTGGTAAAAATATGTATTTTCAAATCAATTTGGAAAACAGTTTTGTATTCGAATTCTTATTTTCATATTTAGAGAAGGAATAAATAATTCATCGAAAAAATGCTTAGTCAGAAGGCTCATGGCTCATACATGTATGCAAAATTTTACCGAATTTTAACACTTGTTATTTAAATTATGACGCAACTACGTTTGGATGGAAAGAGTTACGAAGATACTAGTCTTAAGTGTCTCTTGTGTGTTTTTAATTAATAAATAAGTCAGTGACAAAAATTTTGATTTGACTGGATTTTTATTTCGACGAGAACGAGAGAGCTTCAACGAAATTACAGAATCACATCGAAAGGCATGACGAGAGTCAGTTATGGGATCAATTATGGGCTACCTTACTTACATAAATATGGATGATTTAATTAAAAGAAAAATACTTTGGGATGGGGATTAACGTGTAGTTTGCCAGAAAAAAAACCCGTCAATCCCACTTCTGGCTTAAAAAGAAGGTGCTTAATTATTATGTATACTCCAAGATAAGTTTTTTATGGGAATGTGAAGGAACACTCAGGAAGCCCACACAAAGTTAAGTTAATATCTGATGTTGAGCGTACAGCAGATGCATTTCTTCACAAGTAACGAACTGCACTTCGCTCATATCCTGAGACTTTTTTTTATGCATGATAGGTTAGCCTTTGACCACTATCTCACCTTATGGTAAGTGATGATGTGGTCGAAGATGTTCAGGCTAACCTAGAATTACTGGCTCTCAAGGACAGCTGCCACCGGAACACACCGTTAGGTGCTTGGCGACAGATTTTCTACTTGAGGGTGGTAGCTAGCCAGGTGGGCGTTCGCCAAATGCCCTACCACCATGCTATGACGACTGCCATCCTAAGACAACAACTGGGACCGACGGCTTAACGTGCCCTCCGAAGCACGGACGCGCTCAGTAGTAATGTCACCAGCGGTCACCCATCCAACTCATGACCGCGGCGGACGTTGCTTAGCTTTGCTGATCGGTTCAGAATGGCTAAAAAAACTTTGCTACGACCGCTTCAGACATACAGTTGTTAAGCCTCTAGTGCCTGTAATTTCGAAAATACTAACTGAATCTCGAGGACTCAGCAGTCCTTTCGGTGTTTGGTGACAGATTTCTACTTGAGGGTAGTATAGCTACTACAGGAGGCATCGCAAAATGCTATTCCACCATGAGGTGTAGCCGGTGGTAGAGATTGAACCATGGACCAGCGGCACGGCAGTCCATAACAGTTACCGCTTGGCTATCATTGCTGTTCTCACGTATATATTTTAGTCTTACGCGTGATACTTTAATAATTGAATAATCTACGTAAATTTATATAGAGCCACTGCGTAAAGAACCGGGCTATAATCTTGGGGCTATTCTTTTAACCGTATTTTAACAATCTGTTACAAAAATATATTTTTCCCAAACATGCTTAGAAATGTGAGCATTATTTTGACAACCTTCTTCGAGATAGAACGAAATTCCTGTACTGGCCAAATATATGCGCGCAGCGGCCGGCAAAAAATTTATGAAAATCTATATCTGTCGTGTCTAGCGGACAAATAAATTGCATAGTAAACTCATATCTGTCGTGTAATTTAAAAATGGAACGATCTTTTACTTCGAAGCATGGCAACCAAGGAGGTAACTTATCAAAGGTTTTATTTAAATTTCGATCTGGCTTGCAAATAGAACACTGTTTATTGAAAAAAAAAAATGAACACTTTAACGCGGGTAATTTTATTGATGTTTGTTGATAGTCATTGATTTTGAAAAGTAATTGTTTCGACAAATTGAGTTCAAGTGAACACAATGAGTGTGATGAACTTAATTCAACGCCACCTGAAATTCCTCACCTCTTTAGAATTATCCCAAACCAACATAATCCCCGGAAAGTCCACTTTAAAATTCAAAAATTGTACATTTAACAACTGTATCTTCAAGTGAAAAATTCTGCCTAGGTACTGCTTTGTTTTAATTTCCGCGCATTATTTGAGAACAGCCCTATACAAGCCTTGGCCACAACTACGCATTGATGGACTTACGTATGTGTGCCTCGGCTTCGCCTCGGCCCACATTTACACGTTCGTCCATCAATGCCTCCTTTGCTGGCCGTTGCAGTAATGTACTAATAATTATGTAAAAACTCCGAAATATGATTACAAACACTATGGCGTGCTGAGCGAACATCACATTTATCCCGCATCCTCCTATTTCGCACCGTATGCCTATTCTACTCGCCCAATGGAATCCTACTCTTCCGAAATTTTGTGCTCCAATTCTAACATTTAAAAAAAATTGTGCTCCAATAATTTCTAAATGTGATTCTGTGAGACCTTATATATTTTAAAACATGACGTTTTTGGTGGAGTCAGCCATAGTCTAAAATATTTAATACTTCCTTACAATTCCTAAACAATTGTGTAGATCATAAAGTATAAAATCACATAATTATGCAGATTACAACTCAAAACTTTTTTGTCTCCGTACTGAAACACTCTTTATAGATACCAATAGAAGGTGCCCTATATATATGGGTGTTAGCTAACAAGTCCGGGATAAGAGGTCGTAAGAGGCGACTAAGAGTATAATTCAGGAACTTAGACAGCAGCGCCTTCTGAAAAACTGCTATCTTACACTGCGATCCCCAAGACCCCTGCCAAGCGTGGGGATTGTGGCAAAACCCGTCTCCCCTAATGTTCATACATATAAAACAACGTGGGCGTTCCAAGCTCTGCCTGAAAAATACCACTGAATGTGTTTGAAACTATAGTTAGGTATATCTGCCTTGTTCACGTTTGTTATCTCGTTCTATTTACTATAATGATCAATTTATTTTTAATAAAAAATTTCAGATCTCTGGTATTTTTTTTTACAAGCTGCTTCAAAACTTTGATTAATTTATTGATGATTGATTTTATAATGTTAAAATGCAGATCTGTAGATGGTTATCAATAAAATTAAAGGTTATAGTCAAAATCAATGAAAAAAAAATGTTATTTTATTTCAGCTAGTATACTTCAGCACATCTCGCAACGGCAAGCTTGTGATAGAATGGAACGGTTATCGCTACAACAAAGTCCTTTCTTGTAAGGGGCCTTCTGGTCGGTGGCGCTGCACAAAGATTGCAGCGGGCTGTAAGGCCATTATAAAAACCTATAATAATCAAATAATGGAACACAACACTGAACATAACCACCAGAGAAGGGCTTTAGTGTTTGTAACTACCCCCTATAACAATAAAATACAAAAAATTAAGTAAGCAAAATGTAATATTGCGTACAAACTCTGTTACATACACTTAGGTAATAGGTATAATACCACGACACAAAATAACACAAAGATTTGCTTCAAATTAATACTGTTGATTGCTGTTGAGGGCTAAAAACGATTTATTCGAAATAACATCTCGGTTAAAAAGAGGGCGGATAATTGATATAATGTGGCTTATCAAATTGTATACTCAGCTGCTAATTTTACTGTCTCTCTTATATCCTTCGATTATTTCTGCATTAATAAGTTTCGGTTTCTAACTATTTTTTATAATACCAAAATAGGCTGGTATTGTTTATTAATATTAAGACAGAGTTTTTTTATAAATTTTGCTTACTATGTTTGCATATCTATAAGATTTTGAGTAATGAAATTGTTTCATCGGCATTGATTTGAATAGGTATAAGTAAAGGTGATAAACAGATCTTTGAGTTAACTATTAAGTTCAGTGAGTATATGCTTAAAAACTGAATTCTCTATTTTTTACAAATTATTGGAATACAAAATGTTTTGCCCCGGGCGGGAATTGAACCCGCGTCCTTCCGATTTCGCGCCGGATGCTTTATCTATTAAGCTACCGGGGGTACGGCTGTGTCGCCGAAATTTCGTACTCCAATCGTATTTCTTAAACCGTCATAGGGGACGGTGCGCGGCTATCAACCAGACTACTAGACTTCATCTGACCGAAAGAAGTGTTTTTTCAAACACTTAACTCTCGGAATGATGTCGCTACCCTTCTATATTTCTATATATTACGATTACAAGCACTACCGCGTACTAAGCGAAAATCATAAATTTACAAATTATTGGAATACAAAATGTTTTGCCCCGGGCGGGAATTGAACCCGCGTCCTTCCGATTTCGCGCCGGATGCTTTATCTATTAAGCTACCGGGGGTACGGCTGTGTCGCCGAAATTTCGTACTCCAATCGTATTTCTGGGCGGGAATTGATCGGAAGGACGCGGGTTCAATTCCCGCCCGGGGCAAAACATTTTGTATTCCAATAATTTGTAAATTTATGATTTTCGCTTAGTACGCGGTAGTGCTTGTAATCATAATATATAGAAATATGAATTCTCTATTATTTATCTCTCTATAGGGGATTGTTTAGATTCTGGACCCATACCCATGAGGTAGTAGGCAATCATCACCACCTTTAAAATCATCAAGATATAGTGAACATAATTGATTACAACCACTAGCCCGAAGGTATCAGATCAATCATATTGGCTACGTACGAGTAAGTGACATTTGCAGGTCATACACAAAAATCTTTAGCGATCGCCTTAACAATGTATATCTTGTATAAATAGACATCATATCTAGTTAGAATCTATAAGTAACAATCAATTGCTCCGGTTCTGACTCACTCTTCTTATATACCAATAAAAGCTTGTCAGTTTCAAAACTATCGTATTTTTCATGTGGTTTGCTTTAAGACAGGAATACATAGTAATATCTTGTTACGGCAGCATATTACAAATAAGATGAGTATCGGAGGATAATGACGTTATATTTTATTTTTAGGTGCAGAATTTATAGTTAATCCGAGTGGAAAACTTGCGATAATATACCAAGGTTTCCGGTTCAACCAACACAGCTCCAGTAGAGATCACAAGGGACGCTTCGTGTGCTACCGCGCCCGTTATGGTTGCAAAGCACGCATCATGACTTTCTACAGAAAAGTTACATTCATGAAAATAGAGCATAACCATGAGTGACTTCAAAATATTTCAATAAAACATCTGCATCCACGTCTATTAGACACTTTCACCTTTTCTTCATTGCATGGCGTTATTGTGGTCATGCTGTTTGTGATATATTTTTCTTAAAAAGTAAGCAGGTATAATTATATGTTATTATGTGATTTGTTATAAATCTCGTACGAGTTTCTTCTGATTATTATAATATTGAAAGTGTGTTTTTACTGCCAAGAAAACGTGATGTTGCTGATAATGGAGGTGTGGGTATTGCTAGATCATCATCATCAGCCGGAAGACGTCCACTGTTGAACAAATGCCTCCCCCATAAAACGCCACAAAGTACAGCTATTAGCCGCTTGTAACCATTTGCTACACGCGACTTTTATGATGTCAGTCCATCTAGTGGGGGGCCTACCAACTCTACGTCTTTCGGTGTACCGTGGTACCCATTCGAGAACCTTTCTTCCCCATCGGTTATCGGTTCGTCGAGCAATGTGGCCCGTCCATTGCTAGATAATTATTGCTAGATAGTCACTGTAAATAATAATTGTAAATATATTTTAAATACTTATTACAAATACGCATAATAAATGAAATAGAAATCCAGTGAAAATCTAAAGACGTCATTTCTTAAAACTGTATTCATAATATCTTATTATTTTCTACAATTACGAAAAATACCGCAGGGGATTGTTATATATACTCTACCTTTATGTTAAAACGCATATGTAACGTTATGCGTTTTTATTTTATATTACATAAATATTCTACATTCCAATTTATTGGTTTTAGAGAATATAATCTACTCTAAATCAGGACGACCAATCATGGTGGTATGCGGCTTCAGGTACTACAAGAACAACCGCTCGCAGGGGCTGAAAGCCACTTGGTACTGTCACCGGAACAATCAAGGATGTACCGCTTCACTCATCACCTACAATAATAGTATAATGTGCTTCAAAAACGAGCATACACATTAGCTAGATACAATTTATAAAATAATAATGTATTTGCTGAAAATTGAGATGTATATTCTTAAATCACTATATGTCTTTTTGTCACATGTTTAATATGATTCCAAGTATGAAAAACGTTTGGATAAGTAACACTGCCATGTCCTTAACCCGGCAAGACTCACTAGGAACTCAGATGCTAACATTTTGTATCGTATATACTATAATTATAATCTTCGATCTGACAATACACCATCACAGATTTTCGTGTTGATGTTACGTTTTTATATTTTTTTAGCTGCAGATCGTAAAACACATTATATTGTTAGGTGGTTGGAATGTTCAATTTAGTACTGATATACGTAAATATTAAATTTATTTAATTATAGTTAGGATTGTGCTTAACATCAAATGGGTCAACTAATCGCTTTGACAATATTTAATTTAAAACGAAATGATGAGGACTTATTAGGTATCAAAGCAGGTACCGATGCTTATGAACTGATGAGAATACCTACAAAAAGTGAGCTATAACTCAACGGCAAGTACTAATCGCAGTACACAAACATCCTATTTAAAAGACTCCCGACAATTTATTAAAACCCTGCAGTCGATCACAATTTCAACAACAACCTACATACGATATTATTCATAGTGATATTACTTAAGTTTGTCATAATTATTCAGTTCTAAAGAATCACTTTTATTATATGATTAATCGCTTTTCTTTCTTTACCGTCTTCCGTCAGGGAATACTTCTGCGATGGCTACTATGGCTAGATATTAATGGCTAGTTAAGATGGCTAGTTATTAATTTATGAGTACTTTTTATCTTATAATAATTAATATGTTATTTTGATTTTGATACCAAATGATTGACATGTGTAATATTTCGTAATTTTTGAAAATAAACAAAAATAATCGTAATATCTTTTATTTTCTGATGAAGGCCGAAGAAGTTATGGACGGAGTCCGTTCAATATTTTAAGTAAACATCGAATTAAATTAATACTTTAATAAAACACTTTAAAAAGTATAAAAATTTATATATATCTAGTGATAATTCCGCCTAGTTTTCATGTTAAGCCTACGTGACGTCACAAACGCCACGCAACCAAACCGGAAGAATATTCGACTTGTTTCGCTTCTAAAAGAAATATCTTCAGGAGGTCTTGACTCTACGAGCCCACGATCGAGACTGTCTGTCTCGAAGTGTTTAATTAAAGTATTAATTTAATGTGATGTATTCTTAAAATACTTTTAAAAATATTTGTTATTATTAAATATGGATTTCCGTAAATCTATTAGTAATCTATTCAAAAAATAAATAAAATTATATTACATGAGCTTTACTTGGTGTACATTTAAATCCCTTTATTCCTCAGACTTTATCTGAAATACTTGTGTATGAGCATACGTATACTAGCATGCATTTGATTCGCCTAGCAATAAATATATTATGTAACATTACATATATAAAATTCTAATTAATAATAACTTGCCTTTAAGTTTCTGTGAAAGATTGACATTTTAATAAAGTTGATTTATTAATAGAAATTCTTGGACGATTGATAACATTTTCTTTAAACTAATGTGATAAAAGTAGAATTTCTGCCAATATACACACATCAAAAGTGCATAGGGATCATATATATTTTGAACTACACTCGAGAGCAATGAATCCGGGTCACTTAAAGAATGTTAAAAATCTCGGAAACTAAAAATGATAGGTTAATGCAATAAATTGTATTTAATAGACAATGTAATACTCCTTAAATGAAAGTAAAAAAAATATGAGTCACCATACATTTTATTAACACAAAATTACATAAAGAAAAAAACTGCTGATCTCTCCTTAAAACAAAAATAGGAAACATGAAATTTTTGAACTTTATTACGATTTTCTTGAATTTTAATACTTCGTATTGCCTCCTCGTGCTTCCATTACTGCGTTTACGCGGTTTGGCATGCTGTACACCAAGTTCCTTATACGATTTTGGGGAATATTCTCCCATTCCTCTGTGAGAGCAATTTTGATCTCACGAAGCGTGATTGGGGGAGGGTTTCGTTGTTTTACGCATCTGCCTAGCTCGTCCCAAGCATGCTCGATCGGGTTGATATCCGGGCTGCGCGCTGGCCACTCCATACGAGTAATGTTCATCTCTTGAAGGTAGTCAATCACAATCCTACCTGTATGAGGTCGGGCATTGTCATGCATAAATATAGCATCCTCACCTAAATTGACCATAAATGGACCAACGTGATCATTGAGGATTTCTTCCACATATCTTACGCTAGTTAAAGAGCCGTTTTCTATGATCACCAGCTCTGTGCGACTTTCAGAAGAAATTCCGGCCCACACAAGTACAGACCCACCACCGTAGGCTACTTTTTCTTCGATGCATGCTTGCTTGAATCTTTCCCCTGATCTTCGATACACTCTGTGTCTTCCATCGTGCTTGTAGAGCATAAATTTTGATTCGTCGGAGAACATAACTTTTGACCAATCTTCAATACTCCAATTTACGTGGCTCTGGGCATATCTTAGTCTCGAAATACGATGCCCACGCTCCAGTTTAGGGCCGTTTGCAGGTCTAAGGGGTTTTAAGTTAGATTCAGCAAGCCGACGTCTTACTGTCCATGCACTTGGGTTACTTCCTCCGAGGCGTCGAAACTGATTGGTGAGTTCAGTTCCTGTGAGAAAGCGATTTCGAAGCATGGTGTTCACCAAGTATCGGTCTTCTCGTGCTGTGGTACACCTGGTTCTGCCCGTTCCTGGTCTGCGTAGGTTAGAACCAGTTTCTTCGTAACGTCGGAGAACTCTTTGTACTGTTGACAGCGACACACCGACAGTCCTGGCTGTATCGCGCTGACTCCGGCCGGTTTCCAGCATTGTAAGTATTGTGGTGCATTCTTCAGGCGTAAGCGACATAATTTCAGCTTGAATAATGAATATAGAGCACTATCAACATGGTTTATGTACCCACATAAATGACAGATTACAAACAAAAGCAAAACCAAATGCTGTAATTTCGTAGTTCCATCTTCGAAAGTGGCCCTTTTTCAAATTTGTTTTTTTTATGATATAACTTTACAATAACTAAGAAGTTTTAATACCTTCATTTAAGGAGTATTACATTGTCTATTAAATACAATTTATTGCATTAACCTAGCATTTTTAGTTTTCGAGATTTTTAGGATTCTTTAAGTGACCCGGATTCATTGCTCTCGAGTGTATAACTGACTTGTTTGGCAGAAAAACGAAAAAGAATAGGTTTGTTGCCATGTTTGTTGTAAAATTATATTAATTACTAATCTGTGTTTCTACCATTAACACTAATCACACAAGCACAGAGATTTGGCATGCTTAAAATCAGTTCAACAAAATCACTTTGAGGAATGGCCACCCACGTTCTTTGTAACAGGTCAAAAAGTTGTTGTGGGGTATGCACGGCATCCATACTTGGCAGAGCTCTTCTTCGTAGCATATCCCATGCATGTTCAATGGAGTTGAGGTCTGGCTACTGAGCAGGCCACGGCAGAACGTTGATGCGAGGCAAGAGTACGAGTTAAGACTATAGCCGTATGTGGACGTGCATTATCGTGCATTAGATGAAACGAATTACCCAAACGGCTTCGCAAAGGGATGATCACTTATGAAACAATACTCTCCGCATAAATCTGAGCATTGTGGTTGCCCCTGATCCAAATGAGATCGGTTTAAAACTTACTTGATTTACACGAAAACGTACTTGATCCCTAGGCACTTTTGATGTGTGTATTTCAAATGGCATATTGCTTACAGTTCCGGTGTACACGACGACGCGGTTTGGTAAGCCAGCGATAATATTCGAAGATTACAGGTTCAATTTGTGTCGGGAGCAAGGAGTCAGGAGGATTTGGAGGTGCTGGCGATGGCGTGATGGCTACTGCAGGTCGTCACTCACCACAATCAATAACATCATTGTCGCAATGCGCAAGGATCACAATCATTCTTCTCTTCCACCCAGATGACTCCAAGTTTACAAGTTGTAAAGGAACAATTAAGATATAGTTATGGATCTTTTGTAGTTGTTTTGTGTTTTTTTGTGTACATTCCTCAACTATATCAATTTGCGTTTGATTCATCATCATTGAATGTTAATGTACCTGTTAAGATATAGGTAGTCAATACGTCAAATACTCATTAAAAAGTTCAAAGATAATAACATAATAATTGAGATAAGACAGGAAGACAAGACACATAATTCCATTCGTCGCATATTGAAAATGTAATTCCAAATAATTGCTTTTCCTTATATATTGTATGGTTTACTGTAGTGAACCAGCAGGTAATCATTTATAACATACAAAATAAACATTCCTTATTTTTTAATAAGTGATTATTTTAGATACCATTCTATTACTAATATAATATTGTGTAATGATTTACTTGACATATAACATACAAATCTTCATAATATAAGAATTAATAACTTTAATAATTTAAAGAAAATTAATTATATAATAACATAAATTAATTAATAAGATAAATTTAAGGTTCAAATTTTGTCACATTTTATATTTATACCAGTTTAAACATAGCATCGACGTTAAGTCTTTGTCCAATATATATGAAGATTAATTAAATAGAAATTCAAAAGGTTTCTTAACTGAATGGTCAATATTTTTTTTTAAATACTTAATCATGTTATATATTATTTATTTCTTGGCGAAAACGTCCTTTTTTCTGGTAATTGTACTTTTATTTCAACAATTAATTTATTCTCAATAAAACATTTATTACTAACTCATGTAATGTGTAAATGCTACGAGTAGTTATAAAATATGCACTGAAAATAGTTTTTAAAGTACCGAGACGTTATCTTGGTTAAAATTAATTTCTTTAAGAATTAATTTAAAATTTATTTTTTGCATTAAAGTTTAACTAGTCATCTTCATAAAAATAGTAACCTTGTAATAAAAATATATATTTTTATCGTATAAAATTTTGTTTTAAACTTGTATACTATGATTTTGATTTACCAGTAACCAAAAGTAATCAATTATAGCAAACCTAAAACTAAAAAAGAAACTACAAGGATTACCGTAGTTTTTCGTTGTACCATATGAATTTATCTTTGGTTGTCTGGTAGACATTACTTTGAGCGATAACACTGCCCATTATTTCAATTAGTAAAGTCATATGTTAAGTTGTATGTTTATTTTAAGGTTGTTATTGCACTAGGTATAAAGTTTATATACAGATGTGATCTTACAAGTCCTGTGGAACTTTACAGGAACACTTGTTCTTATCCTGTAGGAAACTCAAATCCAGTGTTATAGGTAATATCACAAATAGTACTTACTGCAAGAACAGTGAGTTTTTAATATATAATTGTTAGTTTGAATCAGTGTTTTACTATTTTACAGGTCCATATTTCTGCCGATCCCGTCAAGGTGGACTTATGGTGAAATACAATGGTTTCCATTTTAGTAAGAACTCCTCTTCCGGAGATAAGATGAGATGGCGATGTACACGAAGTTACCTAGGATGCAAAGCTCATGTGTATTCCGTCGGTGACTACTTTGTGAAAATTATAAATAATCATAATCACGATCAACAATGAAAAGTCAACATACTTCAATAAATAAATAAATAAGTATCTCATTACTGTTAAAAATTGCGTCTGTTAAGTGGCTGGCCATTAAAACATTTGATGTATTTATTTACATGTGTGGATTGCTGGATAGAGTTTGCATTCCTACTTCTCTTCGTCGAGAACCGATGGCGCCTGTCTGAATAAAGAGTGCTACAGTATCGATGTGTAATTTTTTTGTATAAATTTCAGAGTGTTTTTTAACAGTTAGTTAAATTTTAAAAAAATACTTTAAATTAATTTGCACAAAGCTTTGTTTCTGCGTTCTATATTTTTTTTTTGAAGTGTCGTCACCATCAAAATTTTTTTTCACCTAAATACGTGGAATATCTACTGTAGCGTATAGAATAGAATATACAAATAAAATAGTATCAGTTTTAAAGCTAAAATATTAAAACATGAGTGACTGTCAAATTTTAATAATTTTTTTAGATTTGATCCATTATAACTTCAAAAGTTTTTAAGCTAATCAAAAAGGTTAATTGCTTGCATGGGATGCATATGACACGGGATATAAAAACATTTAAAAATATATACATACGTAACGTCCAGCCGGTTTCCGGAGGGAAGTAATAATTATGTTCTTACGTTGCAGATCCTGTTTTCATAACATCATGTAGAGGAAATACCATGGTGAGATGTGGCGGTTTCAGCTTCAGTAAACAGAATTCTAACGGCTCAAGAATCAGATGGATATGCTCCACCAACCATCACAAGGGCTGTCGAGCTTTTATACGTACATTTGATAAAGTCATTATAAAAATGTCTAATGAACACAATCATCCTTGCAGGAAAGATTTTTTGTTAAAACACTAACAGGCTGCGCAATAAATCACGTTACTTCGCCAGCGTTGAGTTTGTTTACAAAGGACAGTAACTTTACACGAAACAACCGTATTTTTTTCAGAACCTAAAATTCTAAGTAAACCAAAGATGATCCCAATACACTGTTGATAAATACTTCTCTAATGATTAAAACACATATAAGGTATTATATTATTAATCAACCGACTTTCTAATAATTTTAAAAACAATATGATTAATGCTGGATTTCTGAAGTTTATTGATTTGTGGTTTCTCTATTCGTCTTATAACCTGTGAAAACGTCTTCTTGCACACTCATCTGAAAGTTGAACTTAGTTTAAACTCGGATTAACTGGAGAATGAGGGCCATCCATTAAGTACTAATTTGACGTTTTATCTCGATTGTTTTATCAATATCATCAGCGACTGTTCAGATTTAAAGTTTATATCTGTGGTGTTTATTATCTTACACCAAAATGTTGATTGAATTTCACGTATACACATTGCTTGAGCTTGTTTTTTTGCGTCCAATGTACCTACTTCATACTAACCTTTTTTTGGTGTCAGTTACGTGAACAATAATATGGTTAATTATCAAGAGCATGATCAATGTTGCACTTACTGGTCCAATAAATATATTTGTTCAAAGTTTGATAGATAAACAAAAAAATACTTTGTACACACTGTGCCACACGATCAATATAAGCAAACGCTATTAGTACTGTAGATATATTGAAAGTAGATTATTTACAGGCAGTAGTCCTTGAATTCAATGAAA
The DNA here is from genome assembly GCA_963854805.1 of Plagodis dolabraria. Classification (NCBI taxonomy): domain Eukaryota; kingdom Metazoa; phylum Arthropoda; class Insecta; order Lepidoptera; family Geometridae; genus Plagodis; species Plagodis dolabraria. The sequence continues at coordinate 9,246,514 of OY978445.1, read as the reverse complement.
AATGATGGTCATTACTCTACAGTCACTACCACGGAACTGGCAGGGAAGAAAATTTTTTTTTTTCATGTTGATAAGTAAGCCTTTAATTGCACTCATTCAGGTCTATTTCCGCTCAAAATTTTGGCCGCCATTTTTACCCCTTAATTTTTTTAATAATTATTGTTCACCACCGTCTATCTCTTCCCTTATTTTTGTCAATCCAAAGGTTGTCGGTTAGAAATCGCAACATAGCGATAAGACCGGCCGTTGTACTACCATAGAAAACTATTCCTAATAAGTGTAATTTACTTTTACTTGGTAAACAATAAAGAATTTTTGTATTGTATCGTAATATCTATGGACTGTCGTGCCGCAAGTCCATGGTTCGATCCACACCGCCGCGCCGCTTTACCACATAGTGCTAGAGCATTTTACGAATGTCCGCTTGGCTAGCTACTACCCTCAAGTAGAAAATCTGCCGTCAAGCACCCAACGGTGTGTTCCGGCAGCGATCCTCGAGAGCCTGTAAAATTACACGCACATGAGACTTTACAACTCGTATGTCTCAGAGTGCCGGGCGTCACTTGTGACCAAATGCATTTGTTATAGGTAGCGGTTGGTATGCTTAACAACAGGTGGGCCTCGTGCTTGTTCTATGAAAACAAAACATTTTTGTACGTTGCAATGTTACAAAGTTTTCTATAAAACCTACGCCAGTACTATTCCCTGTGGGGTTGGTGATATGGGAATAGTCAAATTTGAAACTGTTGTTTAACTATTATAGATAACAATGATATAATTCAAGTAATGTCTTATTAATATATTGCAGGAATAGTCTTCGTCAAGTCTAGCCACGGTAAATATATGTTGAAATGCGGGGGCTATACCTTCACAAAGCAGTATGCAATAGGTCCTAAGGCGAGGTGGATATGTTCAAGAAACAGCGGCCGGGGATGCAAAGCTCTAATACGCACGTACGAACAAGACATCGTATATATTCGTAACGAACACAATCATGCTCCATTATTGTCTTAAATATAGGAAGAAACCTTGTCATAATTTATTTTATATTGCCGTAAACCCGTGAAACTATTTATTTATTAATACATCATTATTAGTTTTTAGTTTATTGAGCCGTCGGTGTTGAATAAAACGTAAAAAAAATTACTTACCGCAGCAAAAATAAAAAAACAATCCTGAATTCAATAATAAGCGTTTAATTTTAGGTATAGTATGCTGATGATGATTTTGTTTATTATACTTCCTGACATACATGAGTATAAAAATTTCTTCATCAGCTTTTAGCTTTATCAATTCAAGAGTTATACTGTCTCTTTAGTTTTCAGCACTGATGTGCCAGCTGAACGAAGTATCTAAATGGTGTAATTAAGAGATGTAAATACCCAAGTGATGTAAATATTTTTTTCATCTTGAGAGATGAAAAAGGCAGCATAATTATTACTTCGTAATGGATACCAGTTGCGCACGAAAAGACTCACTATAAATGAATCTTTAGTTTGGCGCTGTGCTCATTGAAAACATATGCGTTGTCAAGGATGTTATTATTATTAGATAGAATAAATAAATTACAAATGAAAAAAATACATTATTGCAACTTATTTCTTACTAAAATAGAAATGATAAAAACTAAAAATTTTATATAAAAACTATATTATTTTATAGATGCAGATATATAGGCAGATACTGCTACAGGCATTAAATCAATATTGAACATTATTATAAATATAACTTGAAGATTTCCATAATTAACAAAAATACTTACTCTACATTAAATTTTTCATGTTTATGAAGAAATCTCACATTAATATAAAGTAAGTTGGAAAGTAGATGAAGTACTGCAAGTTATAATGTAAAACTTTAAAATTGTATGAACCCTATTGCGTTCTATTAATTATTTCTCTAATCAATATGTATTTTGGCCGAACCCTACTGCAAAGTAACAGTTAGTCGTTTACATTTATAGTTCAGGAAGGTGTGGTAGTAACTACAAGTAGATAACATAATCTGTGCCGCAGGTACCAAGACTGAGTAATCTGGGTTAGATATACATAATAATATCTTCAAACAGACAATAATGTGTATTGTTGTGATTGCAGCGCGTTATATAAAGTCGGAACGTGGAACAGCACTTCTTAGCTTCGAGGGACATAGATTCTACGTCCAATCATCATCCGGGCCGAGGAAGCGATGGATTTGTACAAAACACACCAGTAAGAAATGTCGAGCGGTCGTCCATACAGACCAAGACCAGATAACAAAGATGAATAATGTGCATAATCACTAGCAAGTTATTTACATTGCACAATTCAAGAACAACTCAAAAATACTTTGACAAAAACACGTTCCGTGTGCATATGTGTAATATCATAATTTGGACAATAATAATAAATAGATATTATAATTCCGGTTTTAATTATCTACTTATAATTTATCATTTATCATTCTATATATGCACTAATAAAATTAAAATATAGGTAGTTAAGTTTTTTGTTTAGCGTTATTAAAGAATTTCAACCGTTGATAAATTTGTGGATACCGAGTTTGTTAAGCACTAATAAGTTATTAAAATGGGATGAGTTACGTTTCATTGATGCAAATCAATAAAGAGTACTTAAAATAATGGGTTTGTGTATTACATCGGAATATAGTTTAGTTTGTATTATCAGCCAAAAGACGCCCACTATTAAACATTGACCTTGCTCATCAATTACTACAATTGTGGGTATTTGTCATTTATATTCCACAACTCAACTTTGATACTTTCAACCGCTAACTTATTTGTTCTCCTATGGCATTAAAAAATATTAAAAAAAAACTATACAATCTTTATGTCTTTATGGTATATAAAATATAAACGGCTACGTCTTGATACAATCACACTCATTTACATTAAAGCTCATAGTAAATATATGAATGCAATTATACTCTCGGCTTTAAGAAGATTTAAGTTATTAAACTTTTTATCTAAGTACGCGTTTTATTCGAGTTTATAAATTAGTAAAAATGGACTAATCTTAATTGTAGTAAAGTAACGGGAACATACAAATTTGTATCCACGGTGCACTTATACTTTTCTATGACGTTCAAACGTATCGTTTTGGAATAAATACATTGGGCCTTCCGTGTTGAATAAAACGTAAGAAAAATTACATACCGCAGCAAAAAAAAAACAATCCTGACTTCAATAATAAGCGTTTAATTGTAGGTATAGTATACTGATGATGATTTTGTTTATTATACTACTTAACATACATGAGCATACAAATTTCTTCTTCAGCTTTTAGCTTTGTCAATTCGAGAGTTTTACTGTCTGTTTAGTTTTCAGCACTTATATTCCAGCTAAACGAGGTACCTACAAGTGATGTGAATAAATTTTTCATCCTGAGAGATGAAAAAGACAGCATAAATATAACTCCGTAATGGATACCAGTTACACAAGAAAATACTTACTAAAAATGAATCTTTAGTTTAGCGCTGTGCTCATTGAAAACATAAGCGGAAAAAAAAAACATAAAAGCTGCTTTAATCATTTCTCTAATTAATTTGTAATTTGGCGAACCCTACTGCAAAGCAACAGTTAGTCCTCTACATTTATAGGTGACGATGCGCGATGGTGTGGTAGTAGATCCTTGGTTGTGAAACAAAAAATAATGTATATTTTGTGATTGCAGCGAATTATATAAGGTCACAACGTGGAACAGCACTTCTTAGCTTGGAAGGGTATACATTCTGTGTCCAATCATCATCCGGGCCAAGGAAGCGATGGATTTGTTCAACACACAACAGTAGGAAATGTCGAGCGGTCGTCCATACATACCAAGACCAGATAATAAAGATGAATAATGTGGATTATCACTAGCAAATTATTCACATTGCACAATTACATTAACAATTCAAAAATACTTTGTGAATAACACGTTCCGTGTCCACGTGTGTAATATCTTAGTTTGGGCAATAAAAATAAATATCATAATTCGTGTTTTATATACCTACTTATAATTTATATTTTATCATTATCTATTCTATACTTATAATAAAACTGTAACAGGACCAATTCTGTACATGGCAGATATTTTGAAAAAAAAAATTTACAGTACTATGTAGCTGATACTGATGCCGAAACTGTATTTTTTTTATTTTTGTCTGTCTGTCTGTCTGTCTGTCTGTCTGTATCCCGGCCGCGCATCACTCCAAAACTACTGGATGGATTTCAATGAAACTTAGCATGGTTTGAGTTCATATTACAAGGTAGGATAATTTAGCTTTTTATCCCGAAATTCAGCATGGTTCCCTTGGGAGAGGGGATGAAAGTCAAAATATACACTTAGTTGTAATTTATTAACGCGTAGTCCGATTTCATACGTTCTTTTTAGGGTTCCGTACCCAAAGGGTAAAAACGGTCTGTCCGGCTGTCCGTCCGTCTGTCCGTCCATCCGTCCGTCCGTCCGTCTGACACCAGGCTGTATCTCAAGAACGGTGATAGCTAGACAGTTGAAATTTTCACAGATGGCTCATCTTAAGCCCATAGGAAGCCCGGAACCCCACGGGAAGCCCGACACCCCACGGACAGACCGGCATCACACACAATTAATTAGTTTTGCAAGCTTGCTACGATATAACTCTAAAATGTGGTACATTCACCACAATTAGTTTTTTAACTACATATATTTCTTTTGCCGAATACATTTCGGAGACTGCGCAATGGAAGTGCACAATGTTGTCGTAGGTTTTCGCGATTGTTACACTCAGTAATTAAACAATTTTAAACGGTTCAAATCACGTATATTTATCATTATTTTTGTCCCGACGCGACGTTTCAAACACTTTGTAGTGATCTTGGTCACGGGGTGACTGTCGGGACAAAAATAACGATAAATATACGTGATTTAATCCGTTTAAAGTTGGAAGTGAACAAATTTAGTAGATTGTTTTACAAGGGTCGAAAGGAATTGATAACTTTCACCCGCGTTCAGCTCTCTACTTTTCATTTCGAATTTAATAAAGTAAAAAAAGTAGCTTTTCTAAAAATTATTCATTGAAAAAATAACTTACTTACTAAAAAATTATTGACAGGATAGAACTATTTGTGAAATTTTACGTAAATTTTTTTTTAATATAAAGGAATAACGATATAAAAATAGTATGTTTTTTTATATTATTTATTTTGATTTTAATAACATGAGCAGTACCTACCTATTTAAAATTAATGCGGCTATAGTCCAAGTAGGAATCGATGACGTACATACGTGTTAAGCACTCTACTTTTCATTTAAAATATAAGGACGGGTAAAAAAATTTAGTTTTTCTAAATATTTACTAAAAATAATAAACATAAGTAGAAGATACAAAGATGATTTTAATAACATGAGCAGTACCTATTTAAAATTAATGCGGCTATAGTCCAAGTAGGAATCGATGACGTACATACGTGTTAAGCACTCTACTTTTCATTTAAAATATAAGGACGGGTAAAAAATTTTAGTTTTTCTAAATATTTACTAAAAATAATAAACATGAGTAGAAGATACAAAGATACACTAGGAGTTAAAACAATGAAATTTAGGGAAATTTTTAGTTAGTTTTTTTTAACCTACACATTTTACATTATATTTAGTTACTACTCTGCCAAACATAGTTGTTATAATTTTTTTTATAACAGCAGAGTATTTTACAACGAAAAATCTTAGACATATAATATGTCTAAGATCTTTGTTTACACCAATGGTTATCATTGTTACAAGTCATTCCGGCCCAAGAGAAGGAAGCATTTACTATGAGTTTTTTCCGGCCTTAGGTGGGAAGGAGCCTCTCCTACCCGCTACTCAGATCAAAAAAACACCACTTTCCGAGAATGAGAAATAAAAAAAATATGTTCGATCTACCGTCAAACAAACCGCCGTTTTAAAATCGAAATTGTAAAGAAACGCACAATGTACTTTGCTTTAACATTTATTGTGCAAACCGGGAAAGAACTCTCTGAGTTACTTAACTACTGTCTTCTGGAAAATACAATCCGGGAGTTTTGAAATCCAAAGTAAAAAGCTCCATTCTTAGCTATGGTATACTATAAGAGTGCTTCACCGCAGACCACAGCGTTGCTTAATAACGGGATAAAAAGTGCACAAATGTGAATAATTAGTCTGCAGGTACGGCAATCGCGAACGAAGTCGTACAGCTAGTATAAATTAATAAAATTATAAACAAAGGTAGTTATTTTTTTCTCGTTAGCTTTAGTCAACTTTTTAAGATACCTAAGTTATGTTTCATTAATGCAAAACAATATAGAGTTGTAAAAGAGAATGGGTTTGCGTACATATTACTTCTGAATAAATACAATTTTCCCAAGAATAAGCTGAATAAAATGGATGGATCGTGTCAATATCTTTTATACCTTTAAGATAAATATTGAATATAAACAGTACGTCTTGATAAATATTTATTCACTTATATTAAACCTCAAAGTAAATATCTTAATGCAATTATACTCATTGTTTTAAGAAGATTATAAATAAAGAAACTTAAGCGTTTCATTTGAGTATTTAAACTAGTAAAAATGACAAACAATTTTCAATTTAGTTAAGTAAAGTAAGTAAAGGGAACATAAAAATTTGCATTCACGATGCCCATACTTTTCTATGACGTAACGTTTTAGAATAAATACATAAATTCCTACAAATAACTGCTGATAACAATGTACCCTAGTATTTCATTAATAAATATATTTAGTTGATACAGCTCTTATTCATTAGATAAACTATTACTATTATTCACAAGCTTTCGGCTTTGCGTTCTAGTTGTGAGTCTAATCAGCTTTTTCTATTATTTTCAGCACAGATAAGTCGGTTAAATGAAGTAACTTTCAGTGATGCGAATCAATTCAGCATTCTAAGGAATCCACAGGGTTGCATATTAATTCGCAATGGATACCAGTTTCACAGGAAAAAGCAAAATAAAAATGGCTTTATTAATTGGCTACTTACTGTTATTACCTACAGTGGGTTGATAACCAAAGAAAGATTGCATTCATGTAACTCCGACTTTATTAAAGTAAGAATAAAAAGAGAACTGACAATTTGTAAGGAACGAGCGGCTACAGAGCTCACACCTATACAAACGTTATACGCTGAGTTTATAAATACCTTGACATCAAAGGAAATACATTCGCAAGCAATTCCAAGTTTTTCAAGCGTAAAATCAACATTGTACAATACAAGAAAAAAAGCTCGTGGGTTGCAATAAAATTAATAATAAAATACACTTTACATTCTATATATTTGGATTACCTATCATCAAAAGATTTCCCAAAGTTGTCAAATGATTTCCCAAAGTTGTATTGTAGTATATGATAACATTGGAAGTATATTGAATTGGTAATATTCCTAGTGAATATTGAAATTTAATTGAATCCGTATTTCGTTGCTGTTATTTTTGCTTCTCCTAGATCGATACAAAGTCGAAAAGTTCTATGACAATATAAAAATATAAAATACTTTATTTCATAATAAAAATTACAAAATGTTTTAATTGGTGAAACACTGCCTTTTGCTTTAGTTTTGTTGACATTAATGAGAGTAGTGTACAAGATTAATATAAAAAGTTGGTTACACGCTCTTTAGCTTTGGTGACGACTTATGATGACATAATGTTTTTTTTTTTATGCTTGATAGGTTAGCCTTTGACCACTATCTCACCTGATGGTAAGTGATGATGTGGTCGAGGATGTTATTCAGACTAACCTAGAGTTACTGGCTCTCAAGGACAGCTGCCGGAACTCACCGTTAGGTGCTTGGCGACAGATTTTCAACTTGAGGGTGGTAGCTAGCCAGGCGGGCATTTGCAAAGTGCCCTACCACCATGCTGTAACGACTGCTATCCTAAGACAATAACCGGGACCGATGGCTTAACGTGCCCTCCGAAGCACGGAAGCGCTCAGTAGTAATGCCCAACCAGCGGTCACCCATCCAAGTCATGACCGCGGCGGACGTTGCTTAACTTTGCTGATCGATTCAGAATGGCTAAGCAAACTTGGCTACGAGCGCTTCAACTGATTAAAGGGAGTTAATAACTAGCACAGGAATTTTATGTGTTCTAACTATAATTTCAAGTGATAATAGTTATTTGTTATACAAGAGTGCAAAGTTGCTTTTTAACCGCGTGTTCAATTTTGATGTACGAGCAAGCGAAGGATTCTAAAATTAAATCACGAGCGCAGCGAGTGATTCAAAATTAGAATCCTGAGCGTTAGCGAGGGAATCAAAAGAGCACGAGGTGAAAAATCTTTGCACTCGAGTGCAACACGTAACTTTTCATTCCACCTCAGCGAGGAAATGACTCTCGCGTGATTGTTGAGGGAGAAAGCTCATTTGCGCATTATTAACAGTTTCAGTCAATTCTGTTGGCGTCAAACAAACTTCCTCGTCGCTAGAATCACTCATTTTAGTTTTTTCACTTGTTTTCAAGTTTCTTGTTTTTAATATAAGGTTTAACAATGACGTGAAAAAATGCCGCGTAAAGAACCGCGTACAAAGCAAATCGAAAAAAGAACACCAAGAAGGTTCCGAGTCCGAGTTTTTAACAAATTTAAAAAAAGTTGTATGATATATTCGGCACCATAGAGGTAGCAGTAAATAGGTTTAATGTTTTTTTTAATTCACAAACTTAGTGCACACGATGTTCTAAATTCAATTTACTTTATCCTCTAGAGAATAAAAACGGCTTTTCCACTCAGATATTGAAGATTAAAAATACTCTTTCCGAGATGGTGGGATGAAATAGTTATTTGTTATACAAGAGTGCAAAGTTGCTTTTTAACCGCGTGTTCAATTTTGATGACCGAGCAAGCGAAGGATTCTAAAATTGAATCACGAGCGCAGCGAGTGATTCAAAATTAGAATCCTGAGCGTTAGCGAGGGAATCAAAAGAGCACGAGGTGAAAAATCTTTGCACTCGAGTGCAACACGTAACTTTTCATTCCACCTCAGCGAGGAAATAAAGAACCGCGTACAAAGCAAATTGAAAAAAGAACACCAAGAAGGTTCCGAGTCTGAGTTTTTAACAAATTAAAATAAAGTTGTATGATATATTCGGCACCATAGAGGTCGCAGTAAATAGGTTTAATGTTTTTTTTATTCACAAACTTAGTGCACACGATGTTCTAAATTCAATTTACTTTATCCTCTAGAGAATAAAAACGGCTTTTCCACTCAGATATTGAAGATTAAAAATACTCTTTCCGAGATGGTGGGATGAAAAATATATTTTATGTAAGTTCTTACATTTATTTACCACACGACCCCGTAGGTTGTCGAAATTGCTTACTCCAAATCTGCCTATACTATGTGACTTAGAGGAAGGAGATGATGGACATAGTAAGTTTTGTTTGGTATCTGAAGAAAGCAGCAGCAATGAAGATGTACCTCACAGCCTGAATCGAAGTCGCAGCGTTCGTCACAACACCCCCCGCCATGCTCCCGCTATCCACGACATCGCGTTGTGCTCGAGGGCGATTAGAGTCGCCAATGGCCTTGAGCATCTGGACCTAATCGAGCTTACTTTACTCGCGCATCGCCGCATACGTTCCGCGCTCGCTGCACAAATATAACGGTCAAAGAATATGCAGATGCGCGATGCGCTCCGGTAACATGGCACTTTATATTCCTACCGTACGATTCTAGTGAGTATCCGCAATTGCAACTGCGACTGAGATCAGTCGTCAAATGAAAATGTATAGTGTACCTACCTAGGTTGTTCTGGACGTCCTTATTCCTTTTCTTTATTTTTCAATGTCATCTGCCGAGTGAAGAAAGTTACTCAGATTTGTCTGATACTCGATATTTAGGCTGTGCTGAGAGTCATTATTCCGAATTTGGAATTATTTTTTCAATGTCATCTGCCAAATGAAGAAAAATGCTACGGTTTGACTTAAAATTGATATCTAGGTTGTTGTAGACGTTATTATTCCATGTTAAGAATTTGTTTTACGTTGACGTCTGCCAAGTGAAAAATGTACTTCGATTTGGCTGAAAATCGATATCTAGGTTGTTTTCAGTTCGCACACAGACTCTTTAAAAATCTGCTAGTTTTAGTAATATGCTACATAAACGAGTTTTCCAATTAAAATAACCTGTCATTCGTACAACTTTTGCAAGAAGATTTAGCCCTTTTATTAAAACATATTTATATAATCAAGTCCTGAATTTTTCAGTTTATATATCACCATATAGCATCATACATACAAACACGTAAATAACACAAATTTAGTTAAAATATAAATACCACCTGTGTGGATAATTTATAAAAAAAAATGTATGAAACTGAACAAGATGTTATTTTATGGATAATTTGTAAGTTAAATTTATGTTTATAACTATTTTGCGTGAAAAATTGTACTGAAGTCAACTGTGCACTGTACAGCTATCAATTAAGGTCTTAACGATACAAACTTCAACGTCGAAGTGTGAAGACCACCAGCAATACAAGATTTGGAAAAAGTTTTATTGGGTTAAATAAAGATTTATATTATTGTTTATATTATTATTATTATTCTGGACGTTTTTATTCCAAAGTTGGAATTTATTTTCCGATGACGTCTGCCTAGTGAGAAAAGTCACTAAGATTTGGCTAAAAATCGATATCTAGGTTTTCGGGGCGTCCTTATTCCAAATTTAGAATTTACTTTCCGATGACGTCTGCCAAGTGAAAAACTACTTCAATTTGGCTGAAAATCAATATCTAGGTTGTGCTGGGCGTCATTATTCCGAATTAAGATTTATTTTTTTAATGGCGTCTGTCAAGGGAAGAAAGTTACTCCGATATCTAGGTTGTGCTGGGCGTCATTATTCTACATTTGGATTTCATTTTTCAATGACGTTTGCTAAGTAAAAATAGATGACGTATCTTTAAAACGCTAAGATATATCGGATAAGAGTAAGAAAATTATAATAATCAATCGTTTATTCAAATCTCCTTATAAATGAGATTATAGCCGACGCGGGTTTACTCGTTTAAAAACGACGATATAAAAGGAAGATTTGTATAATGGCGAAAATACATTGAAAAATAAGAATAGGGACGACTGTGTCGTACGCAAAAATACAAAATGGCCAACGTTTGTGCTATTGGACATGTCGACCCTTGAGAAGAAAGTATTTACCTTTAGATTTTCCCGCCCATAGGTGGGAAGCAGTCTTCCACCCGCTACTCGCATCAAACAAACACTACTTTCCGGGTACGAGATATGAGATGAATAATTTCTTGTCTAGGAAATAATAATATGGGCAATTTATCTACAGCTATATTGTAAAGATTGGTTCCATCGTGAAAAGGTAACCGATATACTTTCTCATTTATTAGGAGATTTGAATAATTGATTTATAAGTACTTTTCTTTAAACTTTCGTGAACTAAACTCATGTTTCTAAATTACATTAACGAAAACCAAGCGGGGTAGATTTAAATCGCTCCCGCCGCTCCTCAAGACGATGACACCCGCTTCTTCAGTCTACTCGTGTGGTCACGAGTAGACTGAAGAAGCGGGTGTCATGCAACTTGATCGAAACGTCGAGGTTAGTCAAAATATTATTTTGATGTTAATTCGTGCGTGTTTGATAAGTAATCATAATTTTCCTACTCTTATCGTACTGCGGCGATAGGGAACTGCTAATCATCCCACGGTCAGCAGGTAGGTAGGTAAACTCAGGGAGTAGGTTTAAAAAGTTTATTAGGCCAAGCCTTATCAGGTTGCACAGCCGCACAGTTCTACTGAAGTTACATAGACCGGAGGGAGACACTGGCCTAATAGTACACGTGATCCAGGTCCCAGATGTGGCGGTCTTGGCGTCAGCTGATAGTTCTGGATCTCGGTAGTGAGTGCTCGAAACACCCGTCCTCGGATTAAATCAGTGAAGTGGAATCCTGGAAGGAAGACACCGGCTTAGTAGCTGATATTCCTCAGCCAACTGTTGCCAAGCCGCGCCGACACGATCGTGGTACTGTTACCAGCGACTCACATTTTAAAACTCACAGTCTAGCGCGGTAGGGCAGCACAGCTGTTTACGTTACATAGGTTTTAGTCAGCACTATGAAATAACAATAATAAATAAGGAACTCACCCTAGAGGGATTCACGCACTTCACAACAAGTTAATAACAATTAAGATCGATAGTACGAATAGAAAAGCGTCCAGGAAAACCAAGATAAGTATCGATTTGTAGCCAAATCAAAGTAACTTTTTCCACTTGGCCGACGTCATTGTTAAATAAATTCTAGATTTGGAATTAAGACGTCTAGTACAACCTAGATCGATATCTAGGTTGTTCTAGACGATCGATCTTTTCAGCTAAATCGAAGTTACTTTATCTACTGGGCATACTTCATCGTAAACAAATTCTAAATTTGGAATAATAACGTCTAAAACAACCTAGATATCCATTTTTAGTCAATTCTGAGTATTTTTCTTCACTTGGCAGACGACATAGATAAAATTATTCCAAATTCGGAATAATGACGCACAGCACAACCTAGATATCGATTTTCAGCAAAATCGGAGGAACTTTTTCACTTGGCAGACGTCATCGGAATATAAATTCCTAATTTGGAATAAGGACGTCCAGAAAAACTTAGATATTGATTTTCAGCCAATCCAGAGTAACTTACTTCCCATGGCAGACGTCATCGAAAAATAAATTCCAAATTCGGAATAAAAACGTCCAGAACTACCTAGATTTTGAATGTTAGCCAAATTGGAGTGACTTTCCTCACCTAGCAGATGTCGAAAAATGTATGCCAAATATTGAACAAAAACGTCCAGAAAAACCTAGATATCGATTTTCAGCCAAATAGGAGTAACTTTTTTCACCTGGCAGACGTCTTCAAAAAATTAATTCTTAATTCAGAATGACGATGTCCAGAACAACCTAGATTTTCAATTTCAGCTAAATCAGAGTTACTTTCTTCACTTGGCAGATGTCGTCGAAAAAATAATTTCAAATTTGGAAAAAAGACGTCCAGAAAAACCTTGATTTCGATTATTAGCCAAATCGGAGCAACTTTTTTTACTTGGCAGACGTCATCGTAAAATACATTCCAAATTCGGAATAAAGACGTCCAGAACTACCTAGATTTTGAATTTCATCCAAATTGGAGTAACTTTCCACACTTGGCAGACGTCATAGAAAAATACGTTCAAAATTCGGAATAAAGACGTCCAGAACTACTTAGAGTTTGAATTTCAGCCAAATCGGAGTAACTTTCTTCACTTGGCAAACGTCATTGAAAAATAAATACCAAATTCAGAATAAAGACGTCTAGAACTACCTAGATTTTGAATTTCAGCCAAATCGGAGTAACTTTCTTCAATTGTCCGACGTCATCGAAAAATAAATACCAAATTCGGAATAAAGACGTCTAGAACTACCTAGATTTTGAATTTCAGCCAAATCGGAGTAACTTTCTTCACTTGGCAGACGTCATAGAAAAATAAATTCCAAGTTCGGAATAAAGACGTCTAGAACTCCCTAGATTTTGAATTTCAGCCAAATCTAGGTAACTTTTTTCACTTGGCAGACGTCATCGGAATATACATTCCAAATTCGGAATAATGACGCACAGCACAACCTAGATATCGATTTTCAGCCATATCGGACTAACTTTTTTCACTTGGCAGACGTCATCGAAAAATAAATTCCAAATTTGAAATAAGGACGTCCAGAAAAACCTATATATCGATTTTCAGTACTGTAACTGTAACAGTCAGTTCGTCCACTGCTGAACACAGCTCCACTCTTTAAGTGGGTATTTGTCCATAATCCCCACACTTGGCAGGCGTCTTGGGGATCGCAATGTAAGTTGGCAGTTCTTTAGAAGGCGCTGCTGCCCCCCTTTAAGTAGTTTTCCCTTAGACGCTTCTGACGACACCCACGGGATGATATGGGGAGGTGCAATTCTAACCCGGCCCCCCACGTGGCTGCCCACCTTCCAGTAGTTTTCCCTTAATCGCCTCTTACGACACCCACGGGATTATATGGGGAGGTGCAATTCTAACCCGGCACCCCACGGTGCTAATCTCCCTTACCTATCTCTCACTATTTTCGAGATACGTTATCCATCTTCACTTGGCAGACGTTATCTTTATGTAGTATTAATTAACCTATATCAAAACACCTAATACAATTATCAAGAAAAGCTTAGAACTCCAAAAGATGTATGTAGCCCCATACAAACTCTAAATGTAGTAGAGAACCATTTTGTACCCTACAAACTACTAAAGCCGGAAACTATTTGCCATAATATAAAAAAAATATATTATCTTTAGTTAACCAGTTATAACATGAGAGCGTTATAGACATTACTTATTAATTTTGTACATATATTATAAAACTTTTCATTGATCTTATTGATAAGGCCGCCCATTGTAATTTACCCACAACATTGTCAATTTCAAGTTTTGATTCTTTTCATATGTGAGATAATTCGAATAAAATTTGTCTACAAAATACCAATAATAAAGCGTCACCGCGCATACTTCACGTCGCAATCAAGTTGGCCCTCTGCAGCGAGCGAATCATTGCACGCACACAGCTACGAATCTCGCGTGTCAATGCACTAATACAAAGACAAGATCGTTATCAGTCGAAAGCGCGAGCGGAGCTACGAGCGACACAGCCTCCCCGTGCCAACGCTTGCGCAACACTGCCGCCCGCGTCCGCGCAGAGCACCTCGGAACCGCAAGCGTTCTGAATCTTAATAATTTGACATTTTCTTAGGAAAATATCAATGGATTTACAAATGCTATGTTATAATTGTAGTATAACAATCTAGAAATTTAATGGTACAATTTATTTTTCAAAAATCGTAGCCGTTTAGAAGGAGTTCGCCATATAAGTCAAGAAATAGTATGTAGTTTGAATTTTTTTAAGGCAAAAGTAATAGTAATACCGTAAAATCATATGTTGCAAATGTTGTACTTGAATTCATATATTATATATATTTTTTTCAAGTCTTCAACTTCAGCGGTTACGGAGGAGTTCGCTTTAGAAAGTACGAATTTGACGTACCCAAGGGCCTTAAGCTGCCGCCCGCAGATAAAAACGTGACGCGACCGTGCGGGAAGTACTACACTTAAGATCCTGAAGAAGGGTTCCGAAACAATTGTTGATTATGATATCGGTTCTCAGTAAGTTGTTGATGCTTTAATAGACGTGTATTTACAATCATCAAAATTATCATGTTCTGGCTAGTTCAACGTGTTGGTTGATGAGATATATTTTCACGAACTTTAACAACACAACGGGTGGCTCAAGACTATATTGTAGAAAGGTTTGGTGTCACTTTTGTGTCTGCCCGCTTACAAGACGCCTAATCTTCTTCATAGTGTTCCCCTTAAAGAATATTTTTTTTGTTTCGCTTCTTTTTGTTATATTTTTACAGTATCCAATTTGTCGTTTTCTAAAACACGTAGGGAAGCTTGTGCTGATTTTCAATGGGAACAAATAGCGTTTAATACATGACGGTTCATGAACATACGGGTATTGCAATAATTCAAATTAAGGATGCAAAGCTTCTATCACTACTTATGATGATACAATAATCAAAGTTAATGGAAGTCATACTCTTTAATATTAATGAGATAAGAACCCATTTTCAATGTTTAAAAGGAACCATTCTTAGCAAATATTTTATTAATAAAATTTAAGTTTCCTAGTCAATGTGGCAGTTTGTATGTTGCTTTACCTCTTAAATTAATTTCAACACCAACTAAAAAGAACTAAAAGCATTAATTTTGATATTATTGTTTCAGTCAAATACGTAAAGTCGAAGCGAGGGAACAAATTGCTCAGCATTGACGGCTTCACATTCTGCGTTAAAAGTTTTTGTGGAAGTAAGACGCGTTGGATTTGCTCAACTCACAACAACAGGAGGTGTAAAGCAGTAGCACATACTGTAACCATTTTTCTTTTAATTAATAAGGTCACACTCCGACTAACTAACTGCCTTGTTGCATGAGGTTCAGGGATTATGCCTTTGGATATATTCAATGAAACGTTCGAAATTAATTTCCACTCAAGTTTAATATATGACACAAACTGTACACATATGCAATATACTTAGTCCTTCTTTACATTTACATGAAGAATCACTTTGTCATCACTGGGGATTATAGATTAAGTACACAAATGGTAAACTCACATTGGTTGGTATCTAATTTACCAGTATTCCAAATGTTCTTGTCGAGTCCAGAAGCGTATCGTCCAGTTGTGTGTGATGATTTTCAGGTTATGTTTTCTTCATATTGTCATCTTGAAGTTAGGTCTTGCTTGAGTGGAGCCTACTAATCTATGCTAGTCCATTACTGGATTCTAATAATTTAAATTTGTAGTTAAGGAGCCCTGTAGGAAAAACAGTAGAGTTAAAATTCTATTTGTCGATGCACCATGAGGTCAAAATTAATTACTACACTGATTTTACTAATTACTTACATAATGGCTCTTCTAAGAATACATGTCTTCAATTATATATAGCCCTAAGGCTTTCTATGACTTTTTTTAGTCCATAACTGTCTTTTTAAATAGGTTTTTAAGAAAGGTTGTCGCTTTGTTCTATTCGCTTTAATGAGACAAATCAAAATGGCCGAGTTCCCCTCTCATATCCATTGACTTTTTCTTTACTGCATACATTCCCCTAGATAAATAATAGTATGCGTGGCAATTTAATATGCATTCATAACCTATAGCGACATCTAGTCACGCTGTTGTACATCAACTGCGTTGCATTGATTTAGTTCTTCCCAAAATCTTTAGATAGCGTTACTTGTTTTTATTTCTCTTTATGAGTTTAAATAAATAATTGATTTTTATACGTTACAATACATCCTTCCCGGGTTAAAAAAATTTTAATTATTAAAAAATTTTTTTTTTGCATCTTGACAAACACAATCTTACCCTTGCTCCTACAGACTTAAGCTGTTGGCTAAACCAAACTAACAGATTTCTAATTTAAATTATCTAATACTGCGGTTGTATGAATATGAGAAATTTGTATGATGTACCTTCCTAATTAAAAATTTTTTTTTTTTAAGCCGCATATGTGAATAAGTTTAATTACTCCATTTAACTTAATATCTCCTATAAGAAAATATGCAAATTTCTTGTTACATAAACCTACAATATATATATAATACTCTTTTGTTGTTCTAATTAAAACTATTTTAACAGTTTTTTTTTTTTTTTTTTGTTCTTAATCTTCCTATATACTTACTATTTAGTTGCATATCTATGCATTTGTAACTCTATGATTCTATTTCCTTATCACTAGAGGTACCTATTCTAACTGTTAAATCTACATCCTTCTTTAATCTTAGGTAATGTTTAAGTTAAGTCTATACTTTTCTCTGGGCTGAGAAAGTGTTTTAGTATTATCAAGTAATCTAAAATATCAGGTTATTTATTAGACTAATTAAGATTATTAAGTTTAAGTTTTGACTATACTATTATGTCAAGTTTTAAGTTAAGATATCATGAACTATCAAGTCTATTGTTACAATACTCTAATTTCATGCCTTTCCATACATACTATGAACTTATAAAAATAAATGTTACCAAATTTTGAAAAAAATTTCATACATCAATCTTTCACTTCTTTCAAAAATTCTCTTATATACTTCCAGCTTTCATTCATCCTCTTTCAATTTTAAATATTTACACGTCTAGTATTAAATTCGTGTAAATATTGTTTGTTTATAGTAACAATGTTTATGACGGACAGTCATCATGTTTTAAGATATCTTTAATATGGAATTTACCTAAATTTTTGCCATTCATATCTTTTAAGTTGTAAACTACTGGTGAGTGTTTATATGATATGACACAGCGTTGAAAACGAGGTGCTAATTTAGCAGTAAAATGTTTACTAGCATCTGACAAATGAAAAGTTCGCTTGTAAACTATTTGACCAACTTTATATTCTAAAGGTCTCTTTCTTAAGTCATAATGTGTTTTATTTTTGTCATGTGTTGACTTTAAGTGTTCACTGACTTCTAAAAATATTGATTTAAGTTCTTTTAAGTTATTTCCATGAATTCTAGGATCACTCAGTGTTAAAGAAGACTGTGGCACTGGGTTTTCAGAATTTTTGTGCAAATTTCCATCAACAAACATTTCTCGTCCATGGATAAGAAAGTAAGGAGAAAATTTTGTTGATTCATTGACTGAAGTATTAAGTGCACATTGGATTTCAGGTATATGATCGTCCCACTTTCTGTGATTAGATTTCACAAAAGAGGAGATAGCATACAGAACATTCCTGATTGCTCTTTCTGATTGATTGACCTGCGGGTGATATCTAGGCTTGTAATAGATATTAGGAACATTATACTTTGACATTAAGTCTCTGAAATTCCTTGAAATAAATTGAGGACCATTGTCAACATATACAAATTTAGGTATCCCGTGAACTAGAAAAACTTTTTCTTCAAGTAGTCTGACAATAGATATACCTGTTGCGTTCCGTATAGGAAACAACATAACATATTTGCTAAAGTAATCAGAACATACTAATAAATAGGTATTTCTCTTTGTTGAAACAGGAAAAGGTCCTAATAAGTCACAGCAGAGGGCTTCAAATGGGCTATTGACTTGTTTTGGATTACCCATTAAACCTGGCCTTGCCGAATTAACAGGTTTATACTCTTTACAAGTTTGACATGAATTAACAAAATGTACTACATCTTTGTACATGTTTTTCCAAAAATAGTGTAATGCTAGACGTTTATGAGTCTTGAAAATTCCGGTATGAGCGCCAGTGGGTGAATCATGAAATTGTTTTAATAGATTTCCCACATCATCTTTAGGTATTACTTGTTTCCAAGTAAATTGAGAAGTTAAGTTATATTTGTTTTTTGAATTTCTATACATTTTTCCGTCTTTTAAGTGGTAATTTGGAAATTTGTGAGGATATTTCTCACAATCATTGAACATTTTTAAATACCATTTGTCAGTTATTTGTTCCGAAATTTCTAATGTTTCTACTTTGATTCTTGAGAGTGCATCAGGTAAACACATCTCTTTACCTTTTCGATGAACAATTTCAAAATCAAATTGACTCAAGCGAATACTCCAACGAGCTAATCTACCTGAAGGGTTTTTTAATTTATAAAACCATTGTAACGATGCATGATCTGTGACTATGGTACATTTCTGACCTTCAACATACATTCTAAATTGTTCTAAAGCATATATAACGGCTAACAATTCTCGTTCTGTAGTTGTGTAATTCACTTCATGTTTATTGAGTGTTCTGCTACAATAAGCTATGGGGTGATCAAAGTTTTCATATGATTGAGTTAAGACTGCTCCAATCGCATAAGCTGAAGCATCTGCCTGAATTGAAAAAGGTAAGTTAAAATCTGGACATTTAAGAATAGGAGCTGATATTAATCTAGATTTTAATTTATTAAACGCATTTTCAGCATCCTCCGTCCATTCAAGGTTAACTTTCTTACAAGTTAATTTACATAAAGGTCTACTAATCTGTGAAAAATCCTGAATGAATCTACGATACCATCCAGCCATTCCAATAAATCTTTTTATCTCTTTAGGTGTGGTAGGTGTTGGGTAGTTAATTATTACTTCAACTTTAGATGGGTCGGTATGTAAACCATGTTTATCTACCTGATAACCAAGATATTTAAGTTCTTTCCTACAAAAATTCGATTTACTCATGTTAATTGTTAAGTTTGCTTCTACTAAACGTTGGTGGACTTTATCTAATAGTTTAATATGATCATCAAATTGACTTGAGACGCAGATGATGTCATCTTGGAATACCCAGACTTTATTTTCGAATTCTGGACCAAAAAGTTTCTCCATGAGTCTTTGCATAGTCGCTGAGGCTCCAACCAATCCAAAACACATCACCACGAAGTGATGAAGTCCTCTGCGAGGCACAGAAAAAGCGGACTTCTCTGCAGATTCCTTACTATCATATTCTACCTGCCAGTATGCAGCGCTAAGGTCAATGGAGGTCAAGTACTTTGCATCTCTAAGGTTATCTAAAATTTGGTGAATATAAGGTAAGGGGTAAGCATAAGCTTTGGTCACCAAATTTAGTTTTCTACAATCTAAACAGAGTCATAGGTCACCATTCGGTTTAGTTACCATCACCACCGGAGAGTTCCAAGGTGAGTTTGAAGGTTCTACTACTTTGAGTGCTAACATCCTATCTAATTCTTCTTCTAAAGCTTGTTGCTTAATAGGGGATAAAGGGTAATATCTTTGTTTAATAGGTGGGCTGTTACCAGTATCTATTTTATGTGTTATTAATTTGGTACGGCCTAATCCAACCTTTTCAGTATTAATTTTATCAAATTTTTCTATTATTTTCTGTAAGGCTAATTGTTGTTCATTACTTAATGATTCAAAGTCTTCTAAACCTTGGTTCAATGAAAGTGAGTTAATATAGTTTTGATTATTTTTTGGTGATTTACAAACATTATTACCATTTAGTAAGGTGTTAAGAGTTATCAAAAATGTATTACAAAAATCCATTCCAAAAATTACTGGAGTGAGAATATTGGGAACAACATAAAATTTTATGGTTTTCACTTGATCCAGATATTTAATAGGTAAATGCATAAGGCCTAAACATTGAACTCTAGAACCATTTGCGGTCCTAACATTTTGACCTTTGGGTAGTTTTATCAATTTAAACCCATATTCCATGAATAATAAATGAGAGTCATCTCCTAATATTGAGCATACTGCTCCAGTATCTAATAATCCAATTACATTTAAGTCCAAAATGTCAACTAATAAATGTGGTCTAATATCACCAGTGTTCGCTAAGAAATGAGTCACACTACCTTTTTCTGGTGTGCTAGATGCTATATTTAAAGTTATGTCGTTAATGTGACTCAAGTTAGCTAGTTTTTTGAACACTTAGGGC
This sequence comes from Plagodis dolabraria, assembly GCA_963854805.1. Lineage (NCBI taxonomy): Eukaryota > Metazoa > Arthropoda > Insecta > Lepidoptera > Geometridae > Plagodis > Plagodis dolabraria. The sequence goes on along the minus strand of OY978445.1, from coordinate 9,225,578 downwards.
AATCAGTACGCTTAAAACCTTTCTCGCCACACTTAAAACAAATTAATTCCCTTGATGTATTACACTGATTAGTGAAATGATTTGTCTTATTACACCTAAAACATTTCTTTGAAGTTGTCTTCAAAATAGAAGGCGGTTCAATACTAGACACATGTCTAAGATGTGTTTTTAACTGAGTACTATTACTTCTTGAAGGGGTAAAGTCTTTATTAAGGGTTAAGTCGTTAAAGTTTGGTTCAATAAATTGTTGTGACCTAGCACGAGCAAGTTCTAATTTCTTACCATATTTCAGTAAGTCACTAATGGAATTTATGTCTAATAGAGCCATTTCTTTCATATATTCTGGTCTAATATTGTGCATTAATATGTCTAATTGATCTTTATCAGATAGAGGCAGTGAAAGTCTTGAGAACATGCCTTGCATTATAGATAGATACACTACCATTGTCTCATTCTTGGCTTGAGTACGCTTACGAATCTCCTGAGCTAATCTATAATCCAAGTCCGGTATGTCAAAGTCGTCTCGCAGACGAGTAAGTAAGTCATTATATGATTTAAGGTGTGGTTTGTTAGACCTAAACCAATATAACGCCGACTTGTCTAACAAGTCTGAGAAAGCAGTAAGTACACGGTCCTCCGATATGTCTCTAGCTTGTCTTAACTCCTCTAACCGTTCTATAAAAGTTCTTACACATGTAGTACCATCATACTTTAAGTTTAATGAGCATAAATTAAATGGTTTATCTTTAATTAGTACCGTTTGGGGTTTTTCTACTAATTCTATTTGAGGTGTGGATTGACATTCACTACATAAGTCCTTATGTTTGGTATTTATGTGCTCATCGTCAGACTCATCTTCATCCTCATTTAATAAAGCAATTAAGTTAATGACTTTAGTTTTAAGGTCTAATAATTCTTGTGTAGGCGTTGTCACACGTGATAATCTATTTAAGTAGTATTGTGAACGAGCTAAAATCCGTTTAATAGTTGTGGTATCTCCTGGCACTAAGTCGGTATATGATTTTTCCAACTCTATAATAGGCTCCAAACACTGACCTACCTCAACAGTGGCACTAGGTGGTTTGTACTGGTCTGGTTTTATGCTACCTTTCCTTTTCATCACGCACAACTGTCGATAGCGCTTCCGTAGAACATCCCTGGTTACAGAGTCATCTGCGGATACGCCAAAATAATTAAGTTCTGAAATTAGTTCTTCTTTACGAAGGTATTCTATCCAAGTTACCCTATCCATGCTGTATAAATTTTCTTTACACAAAGTTACATACAATGTTACCAAGTAGTCTAATTGTTAAGTTTAATTTATCTAATGTGCTCGGTATTTAAGTTTAAATTAAGTATGCAGACAATATTTATCAGCATTAAGTTCTAAATTAAGTTTTTAACATATCATTTACATTTTACTATTCTTGAATTATATTAACTGATTATGCTAGACAGGTATTAATATTAAAGTTTATTAACAATGATATAGGTAAATAGTTTCACTACAATATATCCAAAAGGCCCCACGTTGGGCGCCATTTTGTAACCATTTTTCTTTTAATTAATAAGGTCACACTCCGACTAACTAACTGCCTTGTTGCATGAGGTTCAGGGATTATGCCTTTGGATATATTCAATGAAACGTTCGAAATTAATTTCCACTCAAGTTTAATATATGACACAAACTGTACACATATGCAATATACTTAGTCCTTCTTTACATTTACATGAAGAATCACTTTGTCATCACTGGGGATTATAGATTAAGTACACAAATGGTAAACTCACATTGGTTGGTATCTAATTTACCAGTATTCCAAATGTTCTTGACGAGTCCAGAAGCGTATCGTCCAGTTGTGTGTGATGATTTTCAGGTTATGTTTTCTTCATATTGTCATCTTGAAGTTAGGTCTTGCTTGAGTGGAGCCTACTAATCTATGCTAGTCCATTACTGGATTCTAATAATTTAAATTTGTAGTTAAGGAGCCCTGTAGGAAAAACAGTAGAGTTAAAATTCTATTTGTCGATGCACCATGAGGTCAAAATTAATTACTACACTGATTTTACTAATTACTTACATAATGGCTCTTCTAAGAATACATGTCTTCAATTATATATAGCCCTAAGGCTTTCTATGACTTTTTTTAGTCCATAACTGTCTTTTTAAATAGGTTTTTAAGAAAGGTTGTCGCTTTGTTCTATTCGCTTTAATGAGACAAATCAAAATGGCCGAGTTCCCCTCTCATATCCATTGACTTTTTCTTTACTGCATACATTCCCCTAGATAAATAATAGTATGCGTGGCAATTTAATATGCATTCATAACCTATAGCGACATCTAGTCACGCTGTTGTACATCAACTGCGTTGCATTGATTTAGTTCTTCCCAAAATCTTTAGATAGCGTTACTTGTTTTTATTTCTCTTTATGAGTTTAAATAAATAATTGATTTTTATACGTTACAATACTATTGATAGCAATATTGTAAAATTGAACAATGAACATAATCATTTGCGGAGTTTACAACGCCTTTATGATGCTTAGTTTCAATTTAGAAAATAAATACCTTGCTAAATTATTTGCTTTATTAACTATGAGTAGCAAAACGATGATGAAATGATACTGCGGGATTTAAACGTCGTCAACGCGAATTTCCTAGAAATAATACTTAGTTTCTAGGTACCTGTAATCATGCCATTCATTATGTTTTACTATTATTTATCGAATTTTCTTGCAGACTTGCCCGCAGCAGAATCCACTGGCAGGTCAATAAATTGTTTAACTGTTTTACAGCAGGTCCCAATTTTTTATCATTATGTTCGTTATATGTACGGAAACACGCATTATTAGGGTGGCATTAACGTACTACTTTGTTTATTTAAACGTATCCAGTTTTATACAGTTAATGATGAAAAACACTTCTTAAAGAACTTTTTTTTACAATGACTTCAGATATCTTCGTTTTCCTATTATACACATAAGTAGTAGTTATTAATTAAAGTCACGAAGATTTTTCTGTCTTATATCCCATCTCACCGTCGTCCGTATCGTTGGGTCGCACGGAACAATATGCTTTCTCTAATACTTAACCCAAAATACCCAACTCAAATTTCTTGAGTGTTCCTAAACAAAACTAATAAAATAAAATAAAAACATTAGTTACAACTAATTTAAAAATTGTATTTTTAATATGTTCTTGAGTTGCGTATTGTGTGTTGTTAAACAAAGGATAATGTTCCGAACCTACTTATGGTATAAAGCCATAAAACCGAAGTCAATACATTGCCATCACACAATAAAGTCATGTTTGTTAGTTTCTTGTAATGGCAATGCATTAGCAGGATCTTCAATTATCTAGTCTGCGTGGGATGAAACTACAGATATTAGAACAGGAATTGTTATAAGAAGAAAACTTGAAAAATTAATTCTTGTTCTGAAATCTGTGGATGAAACGATCGGCTGATAGGGTGTTTCAAATTGGTCTAACTGGCAAAAATATTGCAGAAATTAAAGCTGCCTGAAATTCAAAGGGATTATGTACTTCTTGCCCACGATAGTAAAAGTTTTTGTGGTTGACTCCCCGCAACTTATAAAACGGTGTGAAAACTGTTTAAATCTGGGCTCCGGCTACGATCGGACTGTTGATCCTCTTGTTTCGGATTTTTCTTCTAATCGTCACTCAAAGAAAATAATAATCCAAAAATATAAAAACAAACTTTTCTGCCCCAACGGCTGTTAGGTCTGTGTGCTATGTGCCCTACCCACAGCACTGTAGAGAAACGCCGAGCAGGGCCCTCTCTATAGCTCGCTGTGAGAGTTTGAACTTACTAATGTGGGTACTTGCGTTTCAGTGGACACCATTTTGATTGCCTTGCTGATTATGTAACGTGTATTTTAATGTTTACCACTCTTTTTATAATGATACAGTTGGTTGGTTATTTTGAAGGACTTTCATGGATTTAAAAACGTAGAACCTTACGACTGCCCTTTTCATTGAAATTTGAGATGTGATGAGTATTTCCATATAAAATATAACTACAATAAGTCTAGCGGCGCCATTTTTGATTGGATAAGTTTCTTTATTAAACTGGGTTATACCACAATTAATGTAGGGTACATTTAATTAAATTGATTCGTACATAAAAGTTTGTATAATTTATCAACAATAAGACAGATGTTACAGATTATGTATAGGTTATAAATTGTGTATCTACTTGTTTACTGTCGGTATTTGTTTGAATATAGTAAACATGCAATTCGTATTTATTATATCTTATTATCATACCTTATAAGCCATATTAATGAGCTCGCGTAAATGAAATAATTTCTAAACCTAGAAATTTGATTTTATATGATATTGAATCAAAAAATCATTTAAATTATTTTTAGGGTGGCTTAAATAAATCAGAAATAACCGGAAAAAAATGCTGCAACATTGGCGCTGGTAAAAGCCCGGCGAATGATATCGGCTGGCGTGGCGTGAAATTCAACCAGCACTTCGAGAGCAAGAGAGGCCATGGTGACCGAGTTGATCAACTGCAGTACCACACTGGCAGTGATGTGCAACACATCACCTTGCACCCAAGCGTAAGCTAATAACTAGACGAAAAGCGGATGGATCTATAAGGCTACCAGTTTTGAAAGAAGGAATGGCCTGTAACCAAAGACCAGATTCCCACACAGAAACAGCGAGAATACGAGTACGATCTGCGATGCTAGAACACGTATTTAAAAGATCTTTCCGTGTTAGCTCGCATAGGGGCCGATCCCACTGTTTCTGAGATGACAACATTTTTGAGAATTCAGTATTTGGACAAGCCAGTCTCCATGTGTTTTTGGCCTCATCCAGATATGCTACATCGAAAGTGCCTAAAGATCGTGCAAGAATTTTTTCTACTAATTTGTGTGTACTGTGTACAGAAGAAAAAAAATCTGATATTGCCACACTAGAAATTTAGCGTATCCCTATGCCCCCCAACCTCACAGGTAGGGAAGCTTGCACCCAAGCCCTATCATCCATCTCAACGTTCAAAACCGACACTAACGTATCTCTTACTAAGTTGTCTAAGCTTAACAAAAGCTCACTGTGTTGCCACAGCTGACAACATCTCAAATAGTATGTAAATTTAGGAACGAAAAGACAAAATCTTATAATTGTAAAAGCCATATGGGCGTTAATATTGTTTTTTTTTTTTTTTTTTTTAATTTTTATGCCTGATATGTTAGCCTTTGACCACTATCTCACCTGATCGTAAGTGATGATGTGGTCGAGGATGTTATTCAGACTAACCTAGAGTAATCTGCTAGAAGCGTTTCTAAACTTTGAATTTGTTCTTCGACAAATGTTGATAAAGATTCGTCAAGAATCGGTGAACCCAAAAGACGAAGCGAACTTTTTTCTACTAATTTTATAGTTACATATTAGTTTATATTTTACTACTTAGAGTTGCAGTGGTTGAAAAAGATTACTTAAAATGTAGTACCTTTTATTTACCTTTTTCCTACAACCGCATTTGGCTGTGAGGCGACGATAAGTGGTGCCTGCTGCTATAGGCCTAATACCACCATCTTTTTATCTAGGGCACATAAAATCACACACACAAATAAATATATGGGTTATATATATTTACTATATATATAATAAATATATATATTTATAAATATATAATAAGTATAAATATATATATTACTTATTTATATTTGTTCATATAAAGGTGTACTTTGATTTGCTACATTATATCTTTTATGATATAGGTAATTTACGTTTTAATGGGTTTTTTTTTCTAATCTTTATGAGTATAATCTTTATGGTTATATTGAAAGACCTCCTTCCATATCTGTTGATCAATATCCTCCTGTAAAGGGATGTCTGGAAGAGATCGCTTTCAGCGATCAGATTCAGACCGCCCATTGTCACACCTTTCTTATTTATTATGTTTTAAGTTAAACGTTTGTAAAATTTCTGTGTGTCAATAAAGTGTTTTATCTATCTATCTATCTTGAAACTAATCTAGGTAAGAACATTTGATTTTGGAAAAATTACATACGATATCCTCTATTTACTAACAAATTCTGAGAACGCTGATTAGATATGTAATTTCTTCAGTTAAAATGAAACCCAAGAATATTTTTTCTTTTACGGACTGAACTTTAACCTATTTTGTTTGTCTATAAATACCGGCATTACCAGTGTAGTTAGACAATCAGACCCCTGATACTTAACCGTAAATTGGTTGCAGAATCTGAAATGATATTATCTTATTGCAGATCAAACCAGTTACAAATTTGATGTAAAACGCGGTGGCACACGTCTAATTTATCAGGATTATACATTCCACCGGTCTAACAAATCAAGCAGGACCTGGACGTGCTCCAGGAGGAGAACCAAGGGATGCACTGCTAAAGTGAAACTTTTTGATACTTATTTGCTAGTAATGGAATCGGAACATACACATCCTCCGCCAGTATTATAAAATAAAGGTTAATATTAAATCTATGCTACAAAAAATCAATTCATGTAGAGAAAAAAATCTACGAACAACATTTTATACGCCTTAATAGGAATTCAACTAATGGCAAGTGCTCGAAATTTGAGTTGCAGGATTTAATGCAGTACTATAGAGTATGGTTTCCTCATATGGTCGAAACCAAACCAACGTATCCCAGTTGTACTGAGTTGCACCTAGTCCACCAGGATGATGTAGACCAACTGCAACGCAGGGTCTTATTAATAATTTTTCTATTCAGAAATAATGAGACGGTTTGCATGTTTGTGTATTTTTTTTCAAAAAGTCCGAGGGATTTCATTCATTTTAATAACCGAACCGATACCGTATACAAAATTCTAAAAATAAAATCAGGGAGTCATGGAATATCATTAATGAACAAGTTGGAAAGAATAAAAAACAGGAAACAAAATCTTGCATAGAATCAGTCAAAAATAACAGTGGGGAAATTATTACAGATCCTCTAAATATTCCAATACTGTTTAATGACTTCTTTCGCAATATTGGCAATGATTTGACTAGTAATTTAAAAAATATTTACGAAAACTGTTTGAAATATCTAGATAATGTAAATAAACCCGTGACATGTATTTAATTTTACCAATTAGACTATAGAGAATTAAGAATGATTATTACTAAACTAAAGCAAAAATCTTCACTTGACATTTACGGAATGAGCACAAGGACGTTAAGAAATAAAATTCTCAATAATGACAATTTATTTGAATTGACATTTATTATTATGAATTTTTGTTTGGAGTGCGGTATATTTCCCGACGTACTAAAACCGGGTAGAGTTATATCACTTTTTAAGAAAGGGGATAGCTCAGATCTCAATAATTATAGACCAGTTTGTATATTACCAACTTTATCCAAAATATTAGAAACAGCTGTAAAATCTAGAATAGTTAAGTACTTTGAGAATAACAACTTATTTAATTTAGCACAATTTGGATTCAGGAAAGGCCGATCTACTGAAATGGCTATAAGAAAAATAATTTATTTTTTTCTTGACTCTTTAGACACCTCGCATAAATGTGCAAGCATTTTTTGCGACTTGTCTAAGGCTTTTGATTGTTTACGGCATGAAATACTGTTGCTAAAGCTGAAGTTTTATGGATTTAAAGGAAAGGAAATGAATATGATGAAAACTTACCTAGACAATCGTAATCAAGTAGTTTATGTCAATGGAAACATTTCTTCACCTGGTACCGTGACGATAGGGTCAATCCTGGGGTCAGTGTTGTTCTTAGTATATATCAATGACCTTGCAAGCTCTCTGCCAGACAGGGCGTATTTAAGTTTATTTGCAGATGATACCCATGTTGGGATAAGGGATAAAAGTAAGCTAACATTAGATATAAAATTAAATAGTGTAATGGAAAAACTTGAGGACTGGTTTAATGCAAATGGTATTATTCTTAACTCTAATAAAAGTATTGTAATGAAGTATCAATCAAAACTAGGTATTAACGGTAACTTGACAAGGAAAGAAAATATATTTTTAGGTTATACTATTGACAATACAGTTAGTCACTCTGCACACATCGACAAAATTTGCAAGAAAATGTCCAGTGCAAATTATGCATTATTCAAACTTAAGCCATTAATAAACAAAAAACACTTATATCTGTGTATTATGCCTACATACATTCTATAATAAGCTACGCCGTTACTATTTGGGGTAATGCGTCGAACATTAAAAACGTTTTAAAATGTCAAAAAAAGTCAATCAGATTAATAAATGGTTTACAAAAACGTAGCTTTGCAAGAAAATACTTCAAACAAAACAAAATAATGACTGTGATTTCACTTTATATTAACAATAGCTTATTAGAAATACATACAGATAGGAAAAATTTATTAATAAAGACGGATGTAATTCCATACTATCTACGTCTTAATGAAAATTTAGTTATACCACAAACTAGGCTAGCGAAAGTCCGAAATCAGGGCCGTTGCTTTAAACTTTTGATGTACGATAAGTTGCCAATTAGTATCACTAAATTAAATTTTGATGAATTTAAGCAAATAGTAAAGACTTTTTTCCAAATTAACCCCTTTTATAGTGTTAATGAGTATATGTTAATGCAAGTCTTGGAAACGTCATTCTTGTGTCAGGAATAAGAACTACAATCAATATAAGAATGTATTTAGTTAGTTAAGGTGTTTAATGTGTGATTTCAAATTGTAAAAGTTGACCTGCCTGTAACGAATGTTATGTTGTGGCCAATAAATAATCTTTATCTTTATCTAAATATTACGAGTTAAGTCATTTGAATAAGTCACACAGCTCCGACTATAGTTTTAGCTCGGGACGCATGCATAAAAGAATTCCTCTGTGTTGCCGTATTCAAGTTATAAATTCTATAACTTAAAGATTAATAATAAACCCAATATTTTGATCGCAGTGCAGTTCGTGAGGCAGAAATCTGGAAAGATACGCGCGATATGGAATGATTATACATATTATTGCGGGACAAGAACTAAGAGTACGAATCTCTGGCAGTGTACTTTGTACCCAAAGTGCAGAGCACGGTTCATTCTGAATCTCAAAGGAGAAATGATTAAGACGATAATGAATCACACTCATGCGCCCTCTAGTTATAGAATCATAGATGGTGTATTTATCAAACTGTGATAAAATAATAAAGAAATAAGTGTTTGATTGTTCAGTTTTATTAAAATTATTCATGTTTTGCTAAAAAATAAATTTGTATAATTGTATAGACATGGTTTTCACATCTGTTATTAGTTGCTGCATCCACGATTTTGCTCAGATTTAGTTTATATTTTGTTAACTCGGTAAGTACTTAATAAATTTAGACACTTCCGTAGTTAATATTGCCAGCGCTATGCTTTAGTCATTGAGTACTTAGCTTTTTAGGTGGCTTCAGATGAAATTCTTAAAATCATCATTTGTTTTTATGTATGACCACGAAGAGCTTTTTGTTCGATCATCCGATCTTGGTAATGACCAAGTTATAGCAAAGTGTAACATAATGTAAGTGACAGCATTTTTGACACAATAATGGTCACACTGGTAGAAATATATTTTATTCAACAATATAATTTTTTCATCAATCATTCATCGCGTGTTAAAAATGCTGTCACTTAGCTCAATTGCAATTAGCACATTGCAATATAATGAAGAGCTGCCAGCATGCTGGGCACGCTACCAACTATAACTGGGCTAGATAGAGAATTTGGACTGCTTGTGGGTCTGCAATGGCCTTTAAGTTGCCTTAATGCTTTCGTTTTAATACCTGTAGTATGCTATAGTATAGGAAAATAGTTTTTATATCTTCAACGTCGCCAATTACCAGGTCGGTAAAAAAATTTAAAGCAGCTAAAATGTTTATTTTAAACATTTTTTTTAATGTTACAAGACGAGGGTTAAGTTAATAATAATATATTTTAATATAATTATAATATATTTAATATAAAGATATATAGAAAAGCAAATTTCTTTTGGTGGCTCTAACAATTCCATTTCATAGAAAGTGTTCAGATGAGATATAACTTGAATTATATCCGTCATTATTATCCACAGCACATTTTCTAATTGATAATTAAATCGTCCTGAAAGGACACAATGAATGAGTGTAGATACATTCAATGGTACCTACATTAATTAGCTTTGAATTTGTTTATCCAAAAATACATATTCTAACTGCTTAACATATTATACTTTTCTGTGGATTTGTTTTCAGCATTTAGCCCATTAAGCCCATTTTTATTGAATATTTTAAACACAAATAAAGTGACTACTGGCGATGTCTAATGGGTACCAAAAAATGTATTGCGTGATTCATTATTTCGTTTGGTGGACTTGTGACATTAAAATTTATACCACTCATTATCCTCCTGGTTACAATATTATACCTAAACGAGGATAATTAATATTTTGTATTCCAGCACAAAGGGTAAGCAACAAGGCTGGCAAGACTGGTCATATTCAACGGCTATACTTTCTACTGGAACAAAACAAGAGAAACAGAAGTAGATGGCGGTGCACTTTGACTCCCAAATGCACTGCTGAGTTTACGATGGCTATCGATGGTACTACAATCAAGACTTCTTAATGCACACTCACGAGCCGCCCACGTATATGATCACCAATGGAATTTACCATAAAATCTAAACAGTCAGTCATTTTTCTTTATGTAAGCTAATTTTAAGGAAAAGTTACATTTCCTATAATAAAATTATAAAATATTTATTTGATTAAGAAATACATTATAATAAAATACAGTTGCTGTCAATAAAGTTCTAAAATGTAACATTAAGCTAGTCATGCAAACCTATATTAAAGTAAGTCTTAAAGGTATCTTGGCTTAGCCAGACTACACTGTTACAATATAACGTCAATGATATAAGACGTCAATGTATTATATAATTTTTTTTATTCCTAAGCTGTTATTACTTCTTATAAGCATTGATAATTTAGCAAAATATGGATATCGATTTAATTGGCTCATAATTACGTCCCATAACTGTAATGTAAGCGGTGGTGGTGGCTAAGTCATTTAGAACGCGTTTTGATAAGAGGAAAATTGGCTAGAATTTCTACCGTTTGGATTAGATTTTCGAAGATGTAAACTAACATAAACATTTTAACAGTAATTAATGCGTGATTTCTTTCAGTGGCTACATAATATAATATAAATGATTCGGCTACGAGTATATTACCATTTGATGCCCTTGCGAAAATTAATTAAAAATCGTACGACCTCACCTTGATGCATAAAAGTACTTACCAACGTATATTCTTCCAAAGAGAAAGTACCAAATTTTAAATTGACTGTTCATCTTAACCTCTTAAGATTGAAAGTTCCTTTTGCAAATTTGCAAACCTGTTGCTCGTCCATCTACTGTCGTAGCTGATTTGTAGTGCTGCATTAACATATAGGACATTTTAAACGAGTCCACGATATAACCAAATTACACGCGGTGAAGCCACGGGTAGGTGCTAATTTTATATTAGTATATTGGATTCCGTTGTTGCTGGCACCAGATTTCGAGAATTAAATGTATATCAAGACCCGACTTACACTCGGGCTAATAGTGTGAAATACGCCCCAACTGCAAGTCAAATTGAATACAATTTTGATATGCATAAAAGCTACTTCTGGTTTTAATGTATTGACAAGGTGTTTCTTATTTTTAGTTTCTCCCTACTTAGATATAATCTGTGATGTACAACCTTGTGTCTAAAGAATTTAAAGGTATATATAGTAATTAAACAACTTTAAACGGTTTTCGTGTAAGTCACCTGTGACCACGATCACTGCAAAGTGTTTGAAACGTCGGGATAAAATGATGAAAAATATACGTGATTTAAACCGTTTAAAGTTGTTTAATTACTATGTGTAACAATCGCAAAAACCTAAGACAACATTAAAGGTATATGTTTTATTGTCACAGTTACATTCGTTGTATCCCGCGGAAAGAGATTGCTTAACGTTGAAGGATACACATTCTGCGTTAAAAACAACTGTGGGATTAAGACGCGATGGAGATGTTCTACACACAACAATAAGAAGTGTCGAGCAATCGTCCACACATATGGAGACCAAATCATAAAGATAAAAAATATTCATAATCATAAACGAAGAGAATATTTACCAATAGGATAGGCTGATGGACCTATACATAGCCTTTGACCACAATTTCACCTGATGGAAAGTGATGATGTGGTCAAAAGTGTTATGAATTATTGGCTCTAAAAGGAAGCTGCTGAGAAACACCGACCATTTTTTAATTATTTAAAGGTGGTGGAATCTATCCCGAAAGGCACTCGCAAAATGCCGTATATGGCATTATGGCATTTTGGCACATCGCCATGCAAAAGTCGATAAATAATTGACGTTTTATACATAGTATTAATTAATTATTAATCAATCAATGTGACAGGTAATCAAATTTCAGATTTATTTTCAAAAACTAATTAATTTTATTTTCAGTTAGTAGATAGGTATTTCCTGCCCATCAACCGCATTCTTTAGTGGAATTTTGCGAGGTAAGTATTGTTTGTGGGGCTCGTTTGAAAACAGTACTATGGTTCGATCTATGTTATGTGAAGATCAATGACAACATTTACAGTTTAATGTTTAATATTTCATTTAATATAGTAATAATAATATGATGTAATCGGACACAATTTAATCATATAAATTAACTAACAATTCATTTATTTATTAAGAATAACGTACTCTTAGTTATTTAAATGAGAGAATGACATACCATTAGTTATTTATATAAGATTTAAATTTAACTCCATGTTATAATACAAAACATTAATTTAATAATCAAATGAAATAAGTGATATATATAGTTATCTTAGTAATTTAATCATTTTTTTTGACTACACTATTTAAATTTTAACGATGGTACATTATCTATATATTTGTCCTAGCAAAATAACTGAAACTTATATTGGTACGCCAGAGATGGTTATGTTTGAATACAATACGATACCAAACTGCATTTGGTAATTAAGCTAGTATAGAGGTAAAACAGTAGCGGTAAGAGCGAAGTTTTATCGAGTTAAGCGATACTCTGAGTAAATTACATTCTCTAATGCAGGGTAGTTCATCTCGACGTCAGAAATATCATCGAGGCGACATATCAACGGATTTAAAATAAATAAAAAGTTGATACCTGGCCATGCCTAAGCATAGCAGTAGATATAGTTTATGATGCGGAAACTGCGGGTCAACAGTTTTTTTATGCCTGATAGGTTAGCCTTTGACCACTATCTCACCTGACGGTAAATGATGATGTAGTCGAAGATATTGTTCAGGCTAACCTAGATAACTTCCTTGTAGTGGGGTATGGATAATTCCTCAGGACATGTTAATGGATGTTTTTAATATATTTAAATCGGTGAAACGCTATTGCGTCCTAACAATTCAAGAGGAGTAAAAGATTCAAATTCATATTCAAATATATCCGCATACGTTTACCTACATCCCGTAACTATAAGATATTATCCATGAAATGGTAGTTTCTTTTATACCCCGTAGGGGCACTGCAACTTACGAGAGGGTACATTAAAAACTATTATCTTAATCATATAAAACTGTAGCTACAAAATACAACTTTAAATCAATGTTTATATATATATATATTTTTATTTTTTCTTAATTATATGTGTATATAATTTCTATATTACCCAAGTGCTTATGTTCCAATGTAGGTTAGTTGTATATTATGTAATTAGGTATTTATAGAAATATTGAGTGTTCATCGTACTACAATTTATTATTCACATATCCAACTGTATAGTAAATATTTTATAAGTACTTAATAAATGTTTTAATTGTTAAATTAGTTCTTCCTTTGTTTTATATCCTATCTTTTATAGACATCTCACATAGATTAAATAGTAATTGTAATGAATTATTTTATAACACATGAAATTCTTTATGACAAGAAATTTTGTGACATAAAATATAGAACCGAATATCTGATAATAATATGAATATATAAATTCACAGATCAATGGAGTTATCGACCAATGTACCGCGAACACGTTCGGCACAGGATAGCAAAACGAGATGGTCTCGTTAAATCAGCACGGCGCACATGCAGGGAATGTTACAGAGAAAATAAACTGTATCGGGGAATCCCTTACGCTAAGAACAAAACAGTTAAGGTCACAACTTATTGCCAAGATTGCCCAGGAAATCCACACCTTTGTCTGAATTGTTTTAATAAATTACATTGTTAAATATTTTTGACGTGTGCACTGAACACTGTTATTAAATCTAGCAACATACCTCACTCGTACAAATCATATTAATAAACTTTCCAAGCTCCCATGACGACAGTAATAATATTTGGAGGGGCTGTTTCCATCATTCACGATTGGAAACAACTGTAAATGCTACCTAGCAAATGCACACCTTTTTCTGAAATAGTTTTATATATATGCTGTTATATTTTGCTCAGTTGGTAACTCCAAGACAACCAAGAAAAATCTCCAAAGCTCAAAACAAATATATAAGGTCGATGTGTGTGTGACTAGCAGAAGTCAACCCTGAGAGGTTATTAGCATTTTACCAATAACCCTGTATAACTTTATTTATTTATTTATTTATTTATGGTCTACCAACAATTATTACATCTATTCATGCTTAAATCTAAGTATATATGTGTAAGTTCTACGCTAAATGCATAATTACTTATAGGTAAACACAGCATGCAGTTATCGAAACGTTTGTTTTAGGTGAGTTACTTATAAATTATGGTAACAAAGTTTTTTTTATATTAAAATTATATTTTTACATTAAAAAAAAGAAGAGTAAAGTTCTCAAGTACACGAAAAATGTTCCAGGGCTTTTTTTCTGAACTTGCCCAAAGTGTCGTTAAATACATCGACATCACATCCACATTCATTCAGCAACTTGCTGAGTCTAGGTATGACAGAGTTGGCACCATACGCAGTTTTTCGGATAGGTGGCTTTAATAACTTTATAGTATTACGAGGATACCGGTTAGGGACCCTGAATGTTAACCTTTTAAGAAGGTCTGGGCAATCAAAGTAATTTCTAAGGAGCTTGTATGCAAACACACAAGCTCCTTAGAAATTACTATTGACATAACAAACATCTATTGACAGTGACGACATTTTGAAGTATTTTAACCTGTTTTCATACGATCTAATTCTATTTTTAATACCGGCACTGTGTGAAAGATGCCAAAGAAACCTTTTTTGTATCCGCTCTAACCTTAGCATATGTGTTGCAAAATGCGGCCTCCAAATCAAGCTGCAATATTCTAACTGACTTCTAACTAGGCTATTGAAAAGCATTTTTTTAGTTTAAATTTTTTTTTAAATTTTTCCATTTCTCATAACAAATCCAAGCATCTGGGATGATTTGGTTATTACGTGATCGAGATGCGGCACAAATGTTAACTTGCTGTCTAAAATAACACCCAGATCTCTTACGCTGCTGACTTCCTTAACAATATTACCACCGATTTTGTAATTAGACTTTATCACTCTTTCTCTCCGGGTAAATTTTATGTGAAGACATTTTGCATGATTGAGATCCATTTGATTACGCGTACACCAGTTTTTTAATCTGTCAAGATCTTCCTGTAACCGCCTTACATCTTGGGCATTTTCGATCACTTTTAACAATTTTAAATCATCAGCAAACATAAAGGGTACAGAATGTTGGAAACACTGGGCTAAGTCATTTATAAATAAATTAAATAGAAAAGGTCCCAAATGTGACCCTTGTGGAACTCCGGATGTAATATTAAATGCCTCTGAGTTGTGCCCCTTAACTACCACGTAAAAACTGCGCTGAGTCAAGTAGGAAACAAACTAATTTAATAAAACTCCAGTAAATCCATAAGCTCGTAATTTTTGCACTAAAATCGAATGAGAGACCCTGTCAAAGGCATTACTGAAGTCAGTATATATAACATCGATTTGTTTGCGAGCTGCTAATGTTTCTGTGAATATGGCAAGGTTTGTATTAGTCGATCTACCACTTACAAATCCCTGCTGATATTGTGATAGAAAACCTTTAAAGTATGATTGAAGATACGGCTAAACTAATGATTCAAATAGTTTTGCAAATGTAGACAGAATTGATATTGGCCTATAATTCCTTACGTCGCGTTCGTCATTACCTTTAAAAATCGGTATCACTTTGGCAACTTTCCATTGTAGGGGAAAACAACCAGAAACAATGGATTTATTAAAAATAGCAGTGAGAGGTGTTGCTAAGCAACAAGCACAAGATTTAATGAAATATGGGTGGATTTCATCAGATCCCATACCCTTGCTGATATCAAGACTTTTAAGCCTTCTGAGGGCAATACCAGTCTCAAATTGTAATAATCCCAAACAGTTGTTACTTGTTATGTGTTCAAATAAATTAGCTACATTGAGTAAAGGAGCATCGTTCTGATTAGTTGTTGGTTTATAAACCGAAACAAAATATTTTGCAAATAAATTTGAAATTTCTTCGCCAGTGCAGGCTGTATCTATACTGTCATTCATTTCTTCTGGAAATATACTAGCTCCTGACCGTTTTTCGTTAACAAATGACCAAAAGTGCTTTGAATTTACTGTTATCTTTTTCTCTATGTGCGATACATATGAATTATAACATGCTTGAGCTATTTTATCACATCGTCTACTAAGAATTTTTAACTCTATCTCATCTCGTGGATTTTTATATAGGTTGTGTCGGCGACGTATGTTTTCCTTTTCATTCAAACATTTAAGTAAATTATTGGTAAACCATGGAGGCTTTTTATTGTTTTTTACTTTTACTAACGGGACAAAACGTTTAATAACTTCTCTCAACACTGCATAAAAATCTTCCAGCATATCATTCACGTCAGCGAAATGTGAAAACCTCTCAGTCCAGTCAATTTTACTCAAATAGTTGATAATAGATTCGTAATCAGCTTTAAAGAAATTTGCTCTCATGTTTAGAGGATTTCTGTCCAGTCTTTTGAGATTAGGATAAGTGATAGTAACAACAATAGGGGGGTGATACTGGTCAATTTTAGAAAAATATCAACTGATTTTCTTACTGTGCAATTAGAATTATTTGTAAAAACGAGATCAAGAACTTTACCCTGTACATTAAGGACATTATTTAATTGAACAAAATTATTTAGGTTAGCAAAATCCACAAGCATTGAGCTCGTTGCTGGTAAAGAAGAAGGACCAATACTCACAATAGCATTCCAGTCAATATTGCTGAGGTTAAAATCTCCAAATATAAATGTGTAATTAACATCGTTTTTATCAAATAAGGCATTACAACGGGTCAAAAAATAATCTAATAAGTCAGATTTTACAGGAGGTGGCAAATAAACAGCACAAAGCGCAATTTTTTCTATGGAGTTGTTAAGTTCAATGTTCAAGACTATCCATAGATCTTCTATTTGACTTTCCCAATGTAACTTACGAATTGATTTAATATTATTGGACACTGCTATCAAAACACCACCTCCATCGTTTCTAGAATTATATTTTGAAGAAATTCTGTCCCGCCTGTATACCTTATACCGTTTGTCGAATAATTCGTTGTCACAGACGGAGGAATTAAGCCAAGTTTCAGTTAATATTATAATATCATATGAGCAGCAAGACATGATACGGAAAAAATTGTGAGTTTTAGTCCTGAGGCCTCTACAATTTTGATAATATATTTTTAAAAAATTTGCGAATTTTAAAAAATATTTTGTTTATTTATACATGCACATTAAATTGTCTTTAAGATAGGTTTTCCAGGCTGGCTAGGGAATTAATGACTATAAAGCTTGATTCTTCTGTTTTTCGTGCAAAAATTTTGCCATCTCGAACCCATACAAACTTGTACCCCAACTATTTGGCTTTATGCCTAGTGGCAGCGTGAAGTGCTTTGTTGGAAGCTGATAGATGTTCCATGACATAAATTGGCTTTCGCGCACCGCTGAAACCTATATGAGAGGTGTTCAACTTGTTGTCCGGTTTTGATTTATTATATTTAATCGTTGAAGCCAGAAAAACGTCTTTTGATTTACGTGTATCAAATTGTACGACAATGGCCCGAGGACGGTCGTTTGTGCGATTGATTTTTGCAACACGGTTGCAGCGCTCAATATTTGACTCCGAAATATTACATCCAATTACTTCACTTAATTTTGCAACCATTGTTAGTAAATTTTCATCTTTTTTTTCAGGAACGCACTGAATTTCATTATTTCGGACTCTTGCTTGCTGATCCAGCTGGCTCATTCTACTCTCTAAACTACTCACAGATGCTATAAGATCCATATAATTATTTTGTATTTGAATGACAGCATTTTTGTTGGATTTAATTTCTTCTTTTATTTCTTCATATTGCGAGCTGATGAACTCCATTGATTGTTTAAATCTTTTTATTTCATCTTTCATGCTCCTAACTTCTGCAGTAATCGGAGTAATCATGTTCTTTTTTAGTTCTGACATTAATTCTTGTCTTTCCTCACGCATTATCTCCTTAAATATACTTCTTACGTCCGCTTGAGTCAGTGTAGAAGTGGGGCATTTTTCTGGTTGTAACACCAGAAAAATGCCGAAGGAAGGTGCTGCTCTCTTTTTGGACTTATGTGATACATTATCGCTATTATTTGTGCTCAAAGTCCCAGCACAAGTGGTAGAAACAGATCGAATAGGTAGGTTATCATTGTTACCCCTTTTTGATTTCTTACATAAGGGACATTTCCAGCCTGGTGTATCATCATTACCGCGAAGATCTCGCGTCTGTAGACAATCGTAGTGAAACACCTTTTTGCATTGTACACAGCGAGTGAATGCATCATCATCCGATCCCATGGCACAGCAACCCCACTTTAACGGAGACATGTTTTTATTCATAAATAATATGCGTTTAATTCAATAAAATGTATTATTTATTTTTTGTTTGTCAAATTATATGTTCTGGCTCTACGAACCACTTTTAAAATTTCCGGATTAGATGTATGTTTCGCTCAAATAAAAAAAAATATTGTAAAACGTGGATCAAAATTTGTTAATTTCCAAAGTTTCAGTGCATAAAATTTATATTATGAGCAAAAAGAAAACAGTGATCGCGGATTTCAATACCAGGACCTCCGTTAGTTTTGTAGCTTATCCGTTGAGTTGCAACATCACGCCAAAGCGACTTGACATTGGTGCGCGAAATTAATGTTCTGTAGGATTGCCAACTGGTTATATGCCTTTTGTTTGCGATGTCGTCGTCGTCACCCGCACAGAGTATTCAAGGTTGTTTAAAGGTTATTTACCTTATTGTTGCGTTATAAACCCACAAAATCCATCTTGAAAAAATGTAAATGCACTATAACTGAGCACTTTATTTGAAGTTTGCTTCGTGCAATTTTGGGATTCACTCGAGAACTTTTTACCACTTTAATGAATTTTCGTGTACAGAGACGTAAACAGTACGTGTTCGTTCACAGCGCTCACACTTGTAACACTGAAAGGACCCTGCCTTTTATGACGTTAGTAACTAACTTACTGAGTCTTGTCGTTAAATCGAAACAAGAAGAAAGTTTGTGAGCAACTAAGAACATGATAACGTATAGATAATTCATGAATCCTACTTATAAGTCATGACCAGCAACGGTCTACACTTGCAAACAATCACAATTTGTAAGCAAAAGAACGAATTTCTTAGAAAATTCGGTATGCATGATTCCGACTGTCGAGTTTACTACAAGGTATGAGTTTAGTGTTAATGTGACGCAAGAACTTATACACAGCTGCGCAGTTTTCACTAAGTTTTGCACCATAAATGGTACTTTTTATTTTTATTACATAATTGTTGTCGTTATTGTGAGTGGGTTTGTAAAGTGGTTCTATTACAAAGTCTATCGTTGTATGGAAGACAAACTAAACCAAAGCCAATTAAAGTTGACGCTTTGGGGAGTTTGTCGTTCGAGTGGCGTTACTTGGAGTTCACTCCGAAATTATATCCAAACGTATCTACGATTAAAACTATAATTTATAATTAACGCGCAAAAATAGATTTCTTATCAGTTATCACATACTGTTTATTTATTTTTTTAATTTCATACTAGGTTATTTTTATTCGATATTATTGTTCATTTGCTCATAATTGATAAGTAATTACATTAATTATTATTTCAGTTTAAGTAGGTTGTTAAGTAAATATATGTCGCTATAACTGTTTCATACTCGTATATTAAAATGTGTATGGAGAACACGCTCCTTTATATATTTTAATTAGATGTAAATACAAAAAAGAATTTAAGAATCTATTTAAATTGTTTTACACCCGTAAGTTTATCCTTTGACCACTATCTTACGAGATGGTAAATATGATGTGGTTGAAGATGTTGTTCAGGCTTCCCTACGTTTCCAGGCCCTCAAGGACAGCTGCCAGAACATACCGTTAGGTGCTTGGCGACAGATTTTCTACATGAGGGTGGTATCAAGCCATTTTCAAAATGCCCTACACCCATGCTATAATGACTGCCATTCTAAGACAACAACTGGGACCGACGGCTTAACGTGCCCTGCGAAGCACTGAAGCATTCAGTAGTAATGTTCTCTCTGTTAAGCTCTATCGACTTTACAATCGATAATACTCGGAAATTATATAATATATATATTTTATTTCTGTGTAAGACTTCCTGAACTTAAAACCACATTACATCTAGGCAAGTATGTAACTACAACTGGGTTTATTTTATTTTCAGTGAGTTTCATGATGCAAGATTCTGGAAAAGTGAGAGCAATATGGAACGATTACACATATTTTTGCGGAAGACGAACTAAGAGTACAATCAAATGGCAGTGCGCAAAGTACCCGAAATGTACTGCTCGGTTCTTTGTAAACCTCGAGGGGAAAATGATCAAGTCAAACACAGATCATACTCATCCGCCCAAAAATAGTGGATGGTGAACTGAGAATTAAAAAGTGGGTACCATATGAGATTACGATATATAATTATAAATTTCAGGAACTAATTTATAATTCATGTTGTAAAATACTTTCAGTTCTGTATAACAGCTCCAAAAAGACCTATTCAATATTTTTTTTAATTTAATTCATTATTTTTTCATTATATTTTAAACTACAAATTTAACCTCTAAGTATTATTGATTGCTGACTTTAATTGCTACATCACTTGCTGTAAAAAAACTATTTTATCGCACTGCCTTAAGAACTACGTACTGAAATAATCAAAATAACAAGTATCCCACCCAGGACCCAGGTTATATGAAATGCTTTAATAATATAATAAAAAATAAATGGTATGGTACCAAATTGACACACTGAATTCTTACATTTAATTTTATTGGTAAGCTTTTACATATTGTGTAAGGTATTCTTATAGAAGGTAATGTGAATTTCCTAATTTTATTAAATATTGTTTGTTTAAGGAGAACGTATGAACTTCATACACCTACCGACAGGCAGACATCTACTGATGATTGGAGAGCACACATACAACGCCAATTCTTGCCATGAGGGCAGGCGGTTAACTTGGTACTGTTCTAAGAGGCAAAGTAAGAAATGTAACGCTAGAGTAACTACATATAAAGGAGAGATCATACAAAGGTCGGGCGAACATTCTCACTGATAATTTAAAAAAAATTTTTCATATTGATATCTGGTTAAAATTTTGTGATTATATTACCACCATTTAAGTTGTTTTATATGTGACTGCGTGGTCATATATAAAAATATAAGAAAATTCTTTAGTACGGATATATAATACCTATCCCATAGTGATTAATTTCCAAGCTGTTATAATTTTATTTTCATGAGCTTAGATCATGTGTAATAAATGCTATTAATGATGTATAAAAAGGCGGCGGCGTTCCCCTCCTGCCCATGACGCTTGCAGACGTACCGCTCGGCTTGTATGGTGCGTCGGTACTTTCATTTATCAGATACACGACAATGCTTAGACAACCGTATTTGTGTCATGAGAATGAGGTCTGTGGCTTTACGTGCTTATAATTTATGCGTTAACCTCAATAATAACAAATGATATAGCACATTTAATAGTGAAGTAATTAATTTCCAACTAAATATAATAAAGTTTTTTTTTTATTTCTTTGAAATAGATCCTATCTACTACTATTGTAAAACATGCACCTCTCAAAATATTTGGCTTTGGGATCTTGGCTTAGCATTATAATCTAGCAGTTTATTTCCTGGCTCTACAGGACTTCTATATTATCTTCCCATTGACTGGGAATTTGTAAGTGACGACGCGAGAAAATACGCTGTCGGAGCAGCACGATACAAATGCTCGGCTGCACATTAGGTGCATAACGAGGTTCTTTACATATTAATGAGTAGGTAATATATTATGTACTTATGAGGATTCCTGTGGACGGTTGGCATTACAGGGGCGGCGAACCTAAAAACCGAAGCCAATTTTTTTACAGGATGTGCACGTTTCTTAAACAAAAGCCTATGTGTCGTCTCCGTTTCAGAGAAATTAGATATACAAAATTATCAAAAAACTAAATGAAACTATTATGTAGTAAGGGTATACCAATATTTAATTATTTTAAATATAGCTAATGTCAAGCGTTATTTATAGTAAAATATTTTATTAATTTTTGTTTTGTTTATTACTCTACATAATTGGTCCTATTTGAAAAAAATATTACATGTATTGGTTGAAAATTTTATCTGCTTTTCGTATACTCAAATAACTGCAAAAAGTATCTGATAATAGCCATACACCTACACGTCTATGACTAAATGATTGTGACTATTACTGAATCTAATATATGAATAAAAATGTTTTCAGTTAAAATATTTTTTAAATTTTTTCGTCTAAGACGCTGTTATAAAGGTAAATTTAAAAAAAACAATTTCATAAGATTCTTCTTCTACTTCCGGGTTCATCAAAAAAGGGGTAATAAGAGCGTTTTCGTTGAATACATGTCATTTTGAATGAAAGTAGTTGGTTTTTTTTCTGATAAAAAATCTGATTTTATAGTAAAAAAAAATGGTTTTAGTTAAAAGTTTAAAATGGTGGCTATAGACGTTTGTGGCACTAGAGGGTTTACCAACGCGCTGCTGACCTCCAAAGTATCTTATGACGCTCTTTTTAAACAACCCCATCTCGTAACGTAGAGAAAAGTACTCGGCTGGAAGTTCTATCCAAATCTCCACAGTACGCAGTACAAATGTTCTACAGAACCGGTGCGTAGTCGAGCGCAGACGCTCACGGTAGTGGGGGTGCATACTTACTATACACATATGACCAAGTTTTCAAAACCAAAAGTAATTTTTCGAGGATTTAAACTCATGATGCTATGTGTGATCATCATTGATCGCATACGCGGCATAGTCTTATTAGTAGCCTTGGTAAGACACAAAACATTTTCTTCGGTTATAAAAATATTTATTATTATTTCCAGATAAAATGGTAACTGAAATCATTTATGCACCTAACATGAATGGACAACATGTAGCAGTCGTAAATAGTTACTCCTTTACACATAGTTTACGCAATACAAAAGCACGACTCTTTGGCGATGCACGTCTTACTGGAAATGTAGTGCGCGATTCACAACACTATCTAGGGATCGTCGAACCCTTACCAAGGCTTTTTTAGTACATAATCATAAACCTACTCCTTATAAAATTATCAGTGGTATATATCGTAGCAGTAAATTAATATGGTATAAGAAATAAACTATAAGTACAAGTTTTACTATCATTTAGAACCTTTGTTTTTATATGCAATTTAATTTACAGTTTTTGGGATGTATAAGATGAATTATATTTTCACATGTGATAGACCAGCGTTTGACCACTATCTCACTTGTTGTCAAGGTTATTAAAAAAACTTCATATTGAATGGGAACTAGCTCACAAGGACAGCTGCCGGAACAACCTGTTATATGCATGGCAACACTTTTAGTACTTTTAACTTTGACCACCATTAGGTCAATGACATTTATTATACTTAGGTGTCTACGACGTGCTTTTGAAATTCAGTAATAAAATTTTACTATAAACATTCTAAGGTATAAAGTATCCCTTATTTTGTGATATAACATATTAAGTAAATATTTCTAAAATAATATTTTATTTCATATTTCTTTTCAAATAAGTCCTGATTTCTTTTACTCTCAGTATTATTGATACCTCGTGCCGAGCTAATTAATATATGAGACGACTTGATTTGGGAATTACGTCAGCTCTGTATTGGTACAACTAGAGAAGTGAAAACGTAATGTCAAGTATCAGCATGGCTGCTGAACTACTAATGTCACTGTTGACAACTGTATTGCGAGAACGAAGAACGAACATAATCATATACAGGAAATAATATTATACTAAAATTATAAACACCGAGATAATGGTTTTTTGTATTCATGAAATGTCAATCAGATGGGTGCTACAAAAGTTATTGACAGTCACTTTGTTGAAGCCGTCAGAGTTAAAAGTCGCTAAGAAAACTGAACGTGTTTTGACACGTAAAGTCTACCCATCGTAGGTGTACTGAGGGTAGGTTTTTGGGACGAAGCCCTGCAGGTTCGGGTATTCTATATATTTATATGTACATGTATATATATTTAGTTTCGATAGTTGGTTGATATTTATGTCTGTTGGATTTTAAATGTTTAATTTGTATTCATTGCAGTTTCTCGTGTGTACTTAAATGTATTTTTGCTTAAGTCCTATTTAAAATATGCTTTTATTTATTATTTAAGTTGAATTATGTCACAGGGTGAAATATGTCTTAATTCTAAAATATTATTTCTAATGTCCGTCATCTTAAATCTTTGTTTAAACTAGACCTTATGAAAACAAAAGTGTCAAATTAATTATAAGATTTTCTGAATCAAGGAAAGATGTTTCATTATCTCATCGCTCTAAATAGTTACAAATATTCCCAAAATAATCAGGTCAAGAACATTGATTTATCATCTCTCAATTATATGAAATTAACAGCAATGTATTTCTAATAGAAAAGTATTAAATATTGCTTTTAGAATCATATATTGGGCCCGATATTTTGGATGTAAGCAAGGAAAACCCAAATCTGAGAAGTTATACAGAAGAAAAAATGTTTGGAACCTTTGAACATACCAGACCAGATTAGACCACCGACTTTGGGCATAAAATGATACAGAGACGTTGTGGATTCTGCCCAAGAAATAAAGATCGAAAGAGTAGGCAGGTGCCCGAAGTGTGCAATTCCAATTTGCCCTGAAAACCAAATAAAAATATGCCAGAGATGTGGTTTAAAATTTCCAAAATAACAATATATGTTTTTTTAGTTAATAGTTTTTAAACATGAATAACCTCACTATACATTATATATTGCTATAAAAATGATGATGAAAATATATATTATACCAATTCCGAAAGCTATGGTAACCCCGAGTTTAACCAATTTTGTTTTTAAAGTTTTGATCAAGGAATGAATAAAAACATATTAAATTTACGTCAACCATATGTTTTAGGATGCTTTTCTTGAGTTAATTTTTGAGTATAAAAGTTCCAGTAATTAACTAATATTTCTAAAAGTATGGCACCGTTTGCGATGACACAAACGGAAAATCTTTGGGAATTGCGGCCCACATGTATTAAATTTAGAAAGTACGTACTTACCGAAATAATATCAAAATGAATTTATTATTATCCAAAATGACAAAATTTTCAATAAAATTATGTTAATAACTTTCCGGTTTTAATAAAAAAGAAAGAGCAGCTGTATGTTATATCGGTACAGCCACTGAAGCTCACACGTATTTTTGTATTTTTGGTTGTAAAGCCTAAGCATTTACCGACGTATTGTCATTACTGAGCTTCTTGCTGCGGAAACGAAGGCTTAAAGCAAATTTTAGCTGAGCCAATACAGAGATGGTAGCAGTACTCCTTTCTAAATTGGTTCTGTGCTTGATAAAATTATTATATGCAAAGAACTTTGAGCAGGTCGCTCAAAGTTCTCAATATTTTTGCTTTTTAAAAGGTTTTAATTCGAAAAATTATGCATCAATCAACACAACCCTATATATAGTAGTATAGTAGTACCTGCCACTAGGAATAGAATATTTTTTTTTATAACTGATAGGTTAGCCTTTGACCACTATCTCACCCGTAGGTAAGTGATGATGTGGTCGAAGATGTTGTTAGGCTAACCTAGAATAACTGTCTCTCAAAAAAGATACATAATATATAGGATATATTACATTCCATATAGGTGTTTAAGTACATAGTGGATAGGTATGTACAATGTTAGAATGTCAACCGCATATATATAACCACATATCTTCGCTTTCCAGCTAGCTATAGTGTGAGGCTTTCTTGAAACTGCGGTCAAGTTCTTGCCTATCTTTTATAAAACGTTTATTTGAAACGTGCAATAATGTAAAGTAAAGCATATATTAAAATGACAGTAAAAGTGTATTATTTAATTAATCTGTATAATTTGATATTAAAAGTAGGACATTAAAGGTTCAAAATTATTATTAATGTAAAAATGTTTTTAAGTCCTACTGTTATTTATTACAGTCAGTCATAGAGTTTCCATAGTGTTAAGATGAATAATACTTCCATTTAACCCAATTAATATGTTCCTATAATTTTTTTACTTGATTTATTAAAAAACATAATTTAATCTATTTTCCTTATTCAATATGTCTAAAGATGTAGATATTAGGTATATTTAATATCTTTTTTATTATTTAGTATTACTAAATATTATTTAAAGTGCATTAGACGCAAGCGACCACATTAATTATTTCAGATGGAAAAAATTTGAAGTTATCTCTATCCAGCCGAATTATTGATATATTTTCGATTACATGCGTCAATACTTTTTAAATCATAGTAAATCATTTTAATAAACGGCGTCATCGAATTGGTGTAGAGTTTTGATGTATTATCTCCAGCCAACCAGCCCAAACAGATAATTTCATGCCCTGTTTTATATTAGGGCAGCTGTGATCAACATTAAAAAGATGCGTATTCAAACAGATGAAATAAATCGACTATCTAGCAGCCGCTTCAACAGTATAATTGAAATTGTAATGGAACGGATTCAAGTCCCGCTGGAAGCTACCTTTTTCATATCATTTTCATCATGGATATTTAAAATGTTAAACAGCTGCTCTTCAATGCTTACTTTAATAATCTTAAAATATTTCAGTCCAATTTATAAGATCTAAGAGAGGCAAGCCGTTATTAATACAAGACGGGTACACTTACAATGCAACTTCTGAACGCAAGTTTAATCGCAAAGTACGGTGGAGATGTTCTACTCACAACCCTTTTGGCTGCAGAGCTACTGTGCACACATTCAATGACGATGTGATTGCTGGAAAATTTCAGCACATTCATCCACCTAAGAGTTATTACACTGAATAAACTATAGTCATACGTTTTCCTTATTTATGTTTTAATGGTCAATTCATACCGAAGGGGTACCGGTTACTACAATGCATGGTATTTCGGTTGAAAGACTTGCATAAGCGGCCAAAAATAGCACATCACCTTAAAGTCTTTCATTCATACTAAACATAAAAAAATATAAATTCACAGTACTGTTGGCACATCACGCTTTAGTCTAAATTGACCCTAATAAAACTATAAATTAATTAAATACAAGCATGATTCTTCGCTTAAGATTATTTTAATGGGATGTATGTACTACGTATTATTTTTATTTAAATAAAACCATGGATGAGGGTCACTATTTTCTTCATGCTTTGTATTATTAAGATAAACTATGTCGCTTTCATACATATTGCTGTGTCCTTTTAAATGTACATAATATTACACATACAACTTGTTATTATTCAATTAAGACACATATGTAATTAACCCATGCGCATCGTAGAAAATTATAACAATAGAAATGTACCATATCGTGCGGATCCCAAATGAATAGTTAGTATTTATTTAGTATTCTTTTAATCCCAATGTTTCAAACCATTTTCAATAGTTATAGATATATCATGACATTCGGCCATCTGACAACGAGTTGCCTCCCGGCAAACACTACAAACTAGATACACATATGAACTGAAATACCATTCAGGACACATTACACACTGTACAGCGTACGCAGAGCACATTTATTATAGACTATATTATTGCAAAATATACAAATATATGCTTTGCATGTATCATATTATTAACCTAAATTAACTAAGTATACTCAACAACTAGAATTGATTGGTCTATAGTTAGGTTATAAGAAGGATTACCTTGTGTGCGAACATGTGTCCATAAATCAGATTCAGTGTTATGTAATATTTGTGATACTCTATTAGCTACATATATCTCGCAGTTTTTGAAGAGTGTCTATCTAAATATATATACTATAATGGATAATAGTATGAAATGAAATCAACTTGTTTTTATTCCAGATTTGTCGACCACATCACCACTTACCATCAGGTGAGATAGTGGTCAAAGGCAAACCTATCAGGCACAAAAAAAAAAAAAAAAATTACGTCATTGTCGCCCACATAGAGAACTTAATCGACCCACAGAACTTGATTATCATATATATTTCCCAGGTGTTCGATTTTATAAAGTTGCTCTATCCTAGCCCGTGATTTGCAAATAGACTAGGATAGTGCCTAGAAATCTAGATATTTTTTGTAAACAAGGGTTACCATATCAAAAAATAAAAATGAATCGAAATAGAAGTGAACTCAATTTTTCTAAATACCTATGGTAGGGTATATTTTCTTTCAATATCAATAGAATGGAAAATAGCGATGGTTTTGTGCTACATATTATATTTTATTTAATTTTATTAACAAAAATATAAAATGATGACGAAATATTAGCAGACAATATTTTACGACACTGGTATCATCGAAGTAAAATGGGAGCAAATGACAGAAGTTCGGAACAATTTAACTTTTTGTCATTACATGCCATTTTATTTCGTGTTTACAATGAAACCAGGTAAACCAGCTCACGAAACAACATCATATAGACCAATATCTTTACTTCCAATCATGTCAAAATTATTTGAAAAGTTATTATTGAGACGCCTAAAACCTGTAATAGAAGAACGGAAACTAATACCTGAATACCAATTCGGGTTTAGAGAAAAGCACTCTACACCACAATAGATCAAGTGCACAGAATTACTAATTAATTGAAAAATCATTGGAAGAACAGAAAGTTTGCTCTGCAGTGTTTCTGGATGTAGCACAAGCATTTGATAAAGTGTGGCACTATGGGCTAATGCATAAGTTTAGGAATATGCTACCGAAGCAATTTGCTGAAATAATTGAATCTTATCTTACACAAAGAATGTTCAGAGTAAGACAAGGTGATTCATACTCAGAAATTAAACAAATTAAAGCGGGAGTACCACAGGGAAGCGTCCTTGGTCCGACCTTGTACTTATTGTACACCTGCGATATTCCACACTTAGAAAATAACACCATTGCAACCTTTGCTGATGACACAGCTATAATGGCTATAGGGGCCACTCATGAGGAAGCAGTGGTAAAAGTACAATCAGCCATCGATAAGATTTCCGAATGGACGAAAAAATGGAGAATAAAGCTCAATGAATCTAAGTCGGTTCATATAGATTTTACCAATAAAAATGCCAATTACAACCCGGTATACATAAATGGCAACGTGATACCATACGAAAATACTGCCAAGTACCTTGGAATAACACTTGATGCAAAGCTTCGCTGGAAAGCTCATGTGAAAAAGAAACGCGAAGAGTTAGAACTTCGTTACAAGAAGATGTACTGGCTACTTGGGAAGCATTCCTCGTTGTCTGTACATAATAAAATTGTCTTGTACAAGCAAGTCCTTATGCCAGTATGGACTTATGGAGCTCAGCTATGGGGCTGTACCAAACAAAACAACAACCAGATAATCCAAAGATTCCAAAATAAAGTACTCAAAGGTATAGTCAATGCACCATGGTACATTAGAACTGTCGACCTCCATCGAGACCTGAAAATGGATGTCGTGGTGGATATAATTAAAAAGCATGAAGAAGCTCATAAACACTTCACCACCACGTGAATGTTGAGGCAATCCAGCTCCTTGACAACACAGACATAGTGAGAAGGCTAAAAAGGACAAAACCTTTTGAGTTAGTGTAGTTAAGTGACAGTGATAAGTAGTGAAGTGAGTGCTACATATAAAGAACACAAGAACACATAGTGTCTTCCCCTTAATAGAGACAATAAGATAGGTGTTAATGGACACATTCTTAACTTTACTCTATTTAGCAGTTTAAGTCAAACTAAAATTACTCATTAGTCCGTATTGTTGGCTAGATTGTAATATAATGACGTACTAAGTACATCATGAGAAATAAAAAAATATATTACATGCCATTTTATTTCGTGTTTACAATGAAATAATTTCATTCGTCTCTCTCTCATCGAAGTCGAATGTGTTCCTTTTTCGCTACTCGTGTGCAATTGTGCGTTGTTGAGTTTTTGTTTGGTTTTCGTTTTTAAAATATCGTTGTCTGTTATTGTTATCAGTTTGTGTTAAGTTTTGAACCTTGTTGTTGTTGTTCTGTTTGTATTTTGTCAAACATGGAACCGCAACCCGCGCCGCCCACGGCACTGAATATGCCGGGTCCATCAACATCGTCAACAAGTGACTATCTGTCGCCACGAAAAAAGCGTCCAAAGAAAGTTATGAGTTCCACTAAAAACTCATGGTGATGAACGTGTATAAAAATACATACAAAATGTAGCCACAGGGTTAAGTTTGGTCTCTTGGAGATTGTGCAAAAAACCTACGTTTCAGTGATTTGAAGGTTGAGTTTGGTTAGGAAATATTTAGGCAGTCATTTATCGCGCAATCAAAACCGCGTGCCATTACTACCAATTAATGTTCCACGGTAAAAAAAATCGCCCACTTGTCATTATGACAGTGACATATTATGTCACCATGCCATTTCTTTGTTTACAAAAATTATCCAGGTTTCTGAATTAGAGTATAGTAGTATATTATATTAATAAAATAAGGTAGAAAATAATATATGAATCATTTGTCATTTAATAATGTAACTACTCAAATATATAAAAATATCATTAAAAGCACTATCGCATTCATTAAACTATTTATGATTTAAAGTAAAATTTATGCTACTTTTAGTAAAACTTAGTTCACGGTATCCAAGTTGATTGTTATAATTTTTCAGGATTTGAAAGATAAAAGGATACCTCAAGAAGCAATACGGAACGCAATATATAGAACAAGCTAGACTAAACATCGTTTGCTCTGCCATTTATTGGCAATCGTGACTGAATTAACAAAATAAGTTTTTTATTGCTTCCGAGGGTAGGTAATTGCTCCCAGTTGGTCAGTGTTGCAAATTTTATCAACATATTTCTTTATTGTGACGCAGAATTTTGAAAATCAGTACCTACTCATTATCAAGAAATCAGAGTGAGCATCTTCACTGCTCTAACACCGGTTGGAGATTACAACTTAACACAGTGAGTGCTAGCCGGTATATGTAGTTAATACGAGTACTTAGTAAATATGATCATTATGGTAGAAGTAAATGAAAGCTAATGCTTATGTTTTTTAATATCAAAAACATTATAAAAATCATCACCCTAGATCCTGAAAGGGGTAAGCGAAGGTGTATAAAAATACGCCATTATTTTATCAGGTGCTTATTAGGTCCCATGTTATTTGAGTAAGAGATTTAGAAATGAGAAATAGTGTTTGTCGCCCCGGGAATCGAAGGGAGGACGTCGTATGTACGTACAAATGCCACTGAACCAACAGTTTTTCGGGGGCCTATCTGTTTATATTATAGTAAAATTAGAAGAAGGTATCATTGTTTCTTTCATTTTTGTGTAAATCTGAACCTACAGTTATCGAATTTGAGTTGTCGTCACTGAACGATAGGAGAATATAAAGTATATCCACCATTATTGTACTACTGACATATGCCGGCAATGCATCCTTGTGACATCTGGTGTTGCGGATCTTCGTAGGCGACGATGATCACTTACTACCAGGTGAGCCGCCTGCTCGATTACCCTCTTACCCCATAAAAAAAATAAAGTTTAAATGTATTAATTGATACTATAACTTATTGCATTACTTATTGATCATACGATAATTTGCTGTGGAATTATGCCAAATAAATCAGCAGAGCTGTAGCTACAGCTCGCAGAACTAGGTCTGCATGATGGTAGGTCTTTTTGCGACTGCCCGCCTGGCTACCCAACCGCCCTCAAATAGAAAATCTGTATTTTAAATATCGATAAAATATATGTGTGGACGTGCACTATTCTTATAGCTTATTTAGAATATTTTGTAAAGCTTGATTCGGTAAGCTTTATTTTATTAGCTATATTCTTAATATTAATTAATTGTAATCTATAAATTAATGTCTAAACATGATTGTCTTCCTTTTTCGTAGATTTATCTACTTGATTATTATATATCTACGGCTCAAGTACTCCAAAAATAAATGATGTTTTTTTTTATATTGTTCTTGCAACGGCATGCTTGCTGTGTCAGTCTAATGGTTCACTGCTGAACACCGCCTCTGCCATCCAAGGGTTTGCTATGATCAACCTTCCGTTATTTACACCACTGGAAGAGATGGGGTGACATTTTGATGCAGTTTCACTATACAGACACGGTTATGTTATCTATACAGTATCTTAACTCGGCTTTGTCCTTGAAATAACTACCTACAACCGCGCTGTACGTAAACATGCGATATGGCTACCCGCCTCCAGTAATTTAATTACATTTGCCTACTTTGTGTTTCCATTTAGTTTTGTGATTGTAAATATAGACTAGTTCTCCTTTTTTAATAAAAACATAACATTCTTTGTGAAATGAACAGGAAGTGTTCACTAAAAATGCGTGTTGTTTTTTGACTAGTAGGTAGATTTAATTTAAAAAAATCATGTTTATATTTGAATTAAAAATCAGTCGTAAGAATTTGCGACAGAAAAATATTTGTGAGACGTACGATATGCCTTATTATTAAATTTTAATGTATAAAAAATCCGCATTCTAATATATAACTTATAACTACTTATTTCACTCGTGTCAATCACTTTCCTTTACTCTATTCACTTTTTTTCTTAATCGAGTATAATTTTACTTACTTGTAAGTAAAATCATTTGATAGTATGACCTTTCAGTTTACAGGTTATCTAAAGAAAGTTATGTCTGGATGCGTTTTTGATGAATTCGTGTAACCAAAAACAGCACAATATATCCTACTCGTCATATTAAATATGTAATATGTACAAAAACTTATTTTTGGGGAAAATATCGCGCGTTTATTGTTAAAAAAATAACACACCGTCCATTCGTCACTGCGGCACTGACGCGACTGTCTGCATACCGAGCGCGGGCCGAGATCGAGGCGCTTAGGTATAACTCGCGTTTCGTCCGTTTCTATGAAGTTGAAATACTGTATAGATAACATTACCGTGATACAGCCCAGCACCCAACAGGCATTACTGTTGCCCATATCAGTTCTAAATATAGCTAATGTAATCAAATTTTGATTAACACTCAATTAAAATTAAGATCATACAAGGACTTAAATAGTTTATTCAATTTTCAGTGAAATTCGCGATGCAGGCTTCTGGGAAGCAGGTGGCTGTAATCGATGGTTACACATTCTATTATCAAAGTACAACTCGGACCACAGCGAGGTGGTGGTGCAGTAAAGGGGGGACGTGTCACGCCAGGTTTACCTTATATCTAAATGGTCAAATGAAGAAAGCCAACATCACACACAATCATGAACCACCGACTTACAAAATCGAAAATGGAATTCTGGAAAGAGTGTCCAAAAATCTAATGATTTATTAAAACACGAATGCTGCTCCGGGTATAATGCAATCGTGTAGTAAAAGATATTGCTTGGTTTATTCAATTGTATTCATGTCATGTTCGATTACCGTGCATCAATGATATGTGATAAACTAACAATAAGCTTACCCACATTAGAAGATATTTAAAAAATCTTTTGATAAATGTCACTAAACTTCGGATATATATTTATATATAAAATAAAAAAACAGATTAAAAGACTCAGTTGCCATATCTACCTTATAAAAGCTATTTGTCTGTGTCTGTATCAAAAATATATAACAATATTTGCTACAATAG
Organism: Plagodis dolabraria; assembly: GCA_963854805.1. NCBI lineage: Eukaryota > Metazoa > Arthropoda > Insecta > Lepidoptera > Geometridae > Plagodis > Plagodis dolabraria. The sequence goes on along the minus strand of OY978445.1, from coordinate 9,191,446 downwards.
TTAAGTCATTTTACATAAAATTTGCTATACGACGACTACCAGAACTACACACACTAAAAATATCACAATAATCAGTGTATTATACATTATTATATAATTATACGTAGGTATATCTAATCAATTGACTTACTATAAACAATCTAAACGAATTTTGTTGCCATATGTGTAATGGTAATAATGTTATATTCTCATTATCAAAATATTTTATGACATATTAAATGATTATGAAAACTAATTCATACTAAATGGTGTCTTGCATTTAGTTACTGAAAAGGATGTCTCAGACGTCCGAGTCTCTTTAAACTGTTCTCTTGCAGTCAGATTGATTGACAAGCTAGAGTGGTCGAATGAAAGCGTATGACATCAATTATTCACACATTCTAATTACAAAGTTGTCAAAACCCTCGTTGTCATATATATTTAATTCTCTTCATATATTAAGAAGATCATTTAAATCTTTCCGATAAAACTCTGAGGATTTGGATTCCATGAACAGTGCGAAAGTAATAATAGACTAGCTACTGTTTTCTGAGGGTAAAATTCATATGTGGTTTATATAAAGTAGTAGTTGGTTGGGGCGTCCAGTGAGTACAGAGATGACGGATGTTCTAACTGAAATTCTTGTAGTATTAAAACAGTTTCACAAGCAGTGTGAAGTCTTGTGTAATGGAGCAATGTTGAAAACCGATTAACAAGACAATTTAAGACTTACGCTATCGTTATTCGGAGTTGCTAGTCAACAACTGCTGTTATTGTTTGACCGAATTTGAGGAAAAAGTGTTGCGGGATCACTCCAAAACAGTTACCATCACTTTTATGTGGTAAGCTTCGTTTTAGGGCTTTGTCTAGGCATTTTACGTACTGCGTCAGCTCCTGTCATCTTACCTGGTGTTTGAAAGAAGGTTTCTATCATTACCTATACTATAAATTTTACTTCGTATAGCAATAGGTGCGTGAACAAATCAGGAAAATAATTTATTACAACGCTATAAACACATTTTTACAGCATTTCATACATGTACGAGTTCGTGATTATTACGCCCCTACATAGGTATACTTCATATTGATGTACCTTTATGAACATTATGTTTGCAATTGCTATATGTATATCAATAAACACGATTGAGTATATAATTCAAACATAAGCGCACGTTGACAGTAGAATTAAGAAATACTTATAAATAAAGCCTATTTAAATTGAATAACATCTTCAGGTTTATATATAGCATTCAAATATTTTAGTGGTTTGTAGTTATATTTATTATTTAAGGACTGTTTGTCATCACTCAAGCTGGGAAGAGGATGTGCATAGTGAATAATTATAGTTTCTGAGGCTATGAAGACTATAATGCGGAGGTGTACGAAATGGGGCCGCTGCAAGTCCAGGGTCACTACTGGAACTCAATTATTACCCACCGAAATACATAATACGAAACGGGGTGTTTTATAGGATAAAATATTGAAAAGCTTTCGCGTTGATCAATGATCTTTATTAAATATATGAATCCTTCAACTACAACTATACGAACATAAGAATATTATTATTTAACAAGTATATAATTAAACAGTACAGATAATTCTTTATTGTGACTTATTTTTGCGATATTTAAAATATTAATATTATTAGTTATGATTTTATTTTTATATGTCTGATAATTTTTAGATGACTAACAAAAAACATGCATAAAATGATTGCCTGACTATTTATTAAAATCTATCTCTAGTTTTCATTTTCTAAGTATGCGTTATTTTTCAGGGCATGTACTTCAGGGGTATATTGACGTAGAGATACCAAATTTGGAAGAACCCTCCACAAGCAGTCAAAGTGATTTTCACATATATACATCTCAAAGAGGTGGCAAAGTTTTAAATTATCAAGGCCATCAGTACCACCTACAAAGGAAGAATAAAGATGATACTAGTTCTTGGCTATGTACAGACAGATTACGTACTTCTTGTCCTGGTTCTATAAGACTGAGCAAAGGACTAGCTGAGCCAGTTAAACCGCACTCTTGTTCTTCGAATTTGATCACAGCAGTAGTAAAAGCAGAATTGTCAAAGTGTAAGGAACGTGTAGCTAAGGAACTATCGACGCCTATACATACTCTGTACAAGGAATTTCTTCATTCATTGGAAATAAAAGGAATATCTTACTTCAAGGCAGCACCAAGTTATGAAAAAGTAAGAATGTCTTTGTACCGAAGTAGGAAAGGAGAAACGCGGTGCTCTAGATATCTTGATAAGAATTATAGTCAAAATTGAATAACTTATTTCACTGTCGTGGCAGATTTGGATAGTTTAGAATATTTTGCTCTATACTATACTTAAATCATTATTACCTACGTTGTCTATTTCGCATTTACTGTTGAGTAATGAACAATTGAGATTAATTCTCTTTTTTTTTTAATAAAAATGTACCAATGCATTAATCAGCCCAGTAGACTTGAATCAATTGGCTTATATAAGGTTAAAATATCAACATATTTTGATTTAAATGTGAAAAATCCGACCAAACGCCATCAATATACGTACCTTTTAACCAGCTTAAAAAAAGAAGGACATTATCAATCCGACTTTAATTTTTGGGGTGTGGTAATTTACAGTGTTTACCTATTTTCATGATTTATTTTATATTAAAAGTGTTGCTTCTCATGTGATCACATTTGAATTTCAATGAAATCTGACGGGTAGTATTTGAGTTATAATTATGTATTAATACGGATTATGATGTTTGAACTCGATATTTTTTTTGTTAAAATTTTAATTCATCATCATCAGCCGGAATACGACCGCTGTTGAACTAAACCCCACCATTCCCAAAATTTTAATTAATAATTTTTGTTTCGACTCGTCGGCAGTACCGTTACAATAGCGCTTGAGTGAATCCGGAACCAAGCCTTAGAATATGTATTGTTCATAATTCAATGAAAATATTTGAACGGGAGGCTCAACATTGTTTACAACTTTTGCAAATAAATGGAATTTGGAGTAAATAGAAGCGCTCGTAGCGAAGTGTGCTTAGCTATTCTGAACCGATCAGCAAAGCTAAGCAACGTCCGCCTCGGTCATGAGTTGGATGGGTGACCGCTGGTGACATTACTACTGAGCGCTTCCGTGCTTCGGAAGGCACTTTAAGCCGTCGGTCCCGGTTGTTGTCTTAGGATGGCAGTCGTTATAGCATGGTGGTAGGGCATTTTGCGAATGCCTGCATGGCTAGCTACCACCCTCAAATAGAAAATCTGTCGCCAAGCACCTAACGGTGTGTTCCAGCAGCTGTCCTTGAGAGCCAGTAATTCTAGGTTAGTCTGAACAACATCTTCGACCACATTATCATTTACCATCAGGTGAGATAGTGGTCAAAGGCTAACTATCAGGAATAAAAAAACCTAAAGACTACATAGCAGCAACAAACAAATACTACGAATTAATAAACGTATCACAACATAGTCTGTATTATAATAATTCGAAGTAGTAATATATGTACCTACAGTATAACGAATAATGATATTGATTCAAAGCTACAGCTGGGTAGTATTTAAATAAGTAGTGGCCAGAACTTCAACTTAAGTTCCAAATAGTGTTTGTAGATTTACAAGTGCTTCAAACGTATTATATTATTATGATCAAGATGGGGAAATTTGAAGTTTTTTTCTTACAATAATGTAATATCAACTATACTAAATAATATATTAAATACTAACTAATATACTAAATAATAATTTTAAATCTTTGTGTTATTTTCTCATTTCATTAAAAGTGCTTCGGTATATACATAGATAATATTTTTATCTTTGATAAATTTTCTTTTAATATAATTGATTGTAAGCCAAGGTATATTCAAGAAATGTTGTATTCTGTTGTTTTGATCTGACTGCCTATTATTGTTTGATTTTTTACTATGACTCTTTGTGTTTTTAGTTTAAGCATGGTATATAAACGGATGGATGTTTATAATATAATATGTTTTGTAACGGTAGTTCAATCAAAATTGTTGATATATATGTTTATTTCTAATTAATTTCAGTTTACTTACTATTTATCTTGCCCAGTTCCTTAACACTGCTTTGACAGAATTCACACATGCAAAATGAATAACGCAGCTAAAATTTTACAGTAGTAAATCAGATCATTATCGCTATTATTTAGAGAGAAAGCGAGACAGCGAAGTTACATCTTACTTCTTACTATTTTTTAAGTTATTTCTGATATCTGATACAACTTGTAACTTATTTTTGCTTTTATTTTTAATAATTATGTATCAATAGAAACTGTAGGTACCTAAAAAAAAAATCCCATTAAGTATATAAAGTGGTACTTCTCACGTTCTCTAATGAATAATATCAGAGAATAAGTTCAGCATGACATTTGCAATGAAGCCGAAATGTACGAACCTGTGAGCTTTGAAGCGGACTCGTAGAGTAGTTTGCTTAGTCGTTCTTGACCGATTAACTGTTAGGGCACCGTCCGCTGTTTTTAGTAATGTGTATTGATTCTGAAGAGATATTGGCATAGCTTAAAAGTGTAAGAAATATTTCTAGTATGCTGTTGTTTTAGTTAGTAGGTATTTATAATATGTATTATTTTAATAGTAAGTCACAGCATGGACTACAATCATTCATGAGCCGTAAATCACATAGAGAAGAGTTACAAAATTAGCAAACAGGATGACAAGGAATGTCATTTTAAGAACCTAAAAATCATAGAATTTTGTACTTATGTAGATCCTTAAATTACAAATGAATGAAAAAAATATAATGTAAAAACATTATATTATATATCAATTATCAAGTTGTTGTGTTTTTTCTCAATAGCGTAACTTGTCAGCATCATACTAGCACGGAATGCATTGCTTTAATCTAGAGTTTAAATGTGTTTTTTTTTGTTTCGCAGCACTTTTATGCCAGTGGAACGAAGTAGCATTCAATGTTGCGAATCAATTTAGCATCCTACAAAATCCAAAGGGTTGTGTATTAATTCGCAATGGATACCAGTTCCACAAACAAAAGATGAACAAAAATGGATCTATTATTTGGCGTTGTGTTAATTGGAAACGGATTGCTTGTGGAGGCAAAGTTATAAGCTACAACGGATTGATCACAAAAGAAAAATCGCATTCTTGCAACTCAGACGTCACTAAAGAGAAAATAATGAGAGAATTGTCAATTTTCAAGAAACGAGCGGCCATGGAGGGCACTCCTATACAAGCGTTATATGCCGAGTTTGTCAATAATATGACATTAAAAGGGCTCAACCCGGAAGTAGTTCCAGGTTTTTCAAGCGTGAAAACTACGTTGTATAAAATAAGACAAAAATGTCGAAGATAACAATAAAAAAATGAATTAAATAATAACTTTCATGTTACAAGTAGTCATTGATAAACAATTAATTTTATTCGATACCATTAAACCATTACGAAAAACCTCGTTGTGGCTATATGTTTTTGCTTCTTCCAAAAGATGATTTAAAAAAACAGAAGTGACTTTCAATAATGAAAAGTTCGAAAAGCTTGTTTAAGTCAGTACCATTATGATTCAAAACACTGATCAAATAATAATAATAAATAATTTATTAGCTTAACAATATTATACAAACTAATAAAAAAAATTAAATAAAATTAAAAATTAAAAAATTAATAAATATTATCATGGTTCGACTTCCACAATTTATTTCACACTGTTCAGTGGTTGGTGGGTTCCGTATATTTTTTACTTATTTTTCACTCATTTTAGTTAAACTTTTGGCCATCAAAAAGAGTTGCAATTGTTTAACTTAGAATAGGAACTCGCTCTCAAGAACAACAGTCACGATATATGGTAATTTTGTAACAGAGGATGTCTTAATGAACACGATTAACTAGCTCTCTTCTGTAAGCTGAGAAAATTATTTCATAGAAAAGCATGTTTTGGTATTTCTTAAACATTCACGAAAAAATTTCATGTTTTGATTACTGTAAATAAAAAAAATGCGGTCATGACGTTCATATCGCAAGGGGAAAGATCAATTTGAAGTCAGCAGACAACCGACGTTTTTGCCATACAATAAAATAATAACGGACATAGTCGACGCTTAAATACAATAATACTCCCTGAATAATAAATATTTCTATTACTTTACTTTATATATGTATATATACATATATAAAGTAAAGGAAATATATATACTTGTACATTATGTAGTCGAACAGCACGCCACGTTAGGACAGCGAAGGATGATTTCTTTACTACACCAACCTACGATTTTTTCTGCAGCTGTGGTAGTTCTTATATATCGGACAAACCAAGCAAACGGAATGTGTGTTAGTATTACGATTTCCTAACAAATTATAATAATAACAAAAGGTTTGAAATGAAAGAGGGCCACCATTCAGGAAACGTGTTTCTAATTACTGTATCAGCCGGATCGTCCACTGCTGAACACAGCCTCCCCTATGTAGGGGGTATTTGCCATAATCCCCACGGCAGGCCGCTTGGGGATCGCAGTGTAAGATGGCATAGTTCTTAAGAAGGTGCTGCTGCCCACCTTGCAGTATCTTTCCCTTAGTCGACTTTTACGATACCCCCATGGGAAGAAATGGGGAGGTGCAATTATAACCCGGCATCCCACGGGGTTTCTAATTAATTCTTTGTTTTTTCTTTATCATAAAAACAGTAATACATACAAGTATCTGACTTGGTATGATATTTTGGTGCATTCTGTGTAACAACACACGGTGTCCGAGTCCTATTAGCACTTAGCCGGTTTCATTTTCATAAAATAAACTTTGCCGTTAAAAACATTAATTTGTTAGTTAACGTTTGCTTATAATTACTACATTTTAATCTAATATACAATCTTAACAGTATTAAATATAATTGTAATAAGTCCTCTACCGTGCTTAATTCATTTTTGCCGGTATATCTCATTTTGTATTATGCAGCTCTAGATCATGCAAGTTACATGGCACTAAAGCATCCCACCAACCATCAGAAGGGTCAAAATTAGGCGCAAGATTTAAAGATCTGGCGCTGGCGCAGACATGGCGTGGAAATGACTTGGACATGGCGAGAACAGGGCACTGAAATGTTAAGACGCACTTTCCAATTTCCTGCCACACTTTGTCTCAAACATTTCTACTGCAACGATTAGAACGAGTGTAAATAAATGGGACTTTTCTATTAATTCACAAACGCTATTTTGAAATTGATGCTACAATTATTTTTTATATAACTTAATATTATATGAACACAAATTAAATACACGGAATAGAATTAGTATTTAGATATCTTCATATTTTTATTATACAATAAAAATGTAAGTATCATGTGCCTGTTCATTCGGCACCTTACACCCTAAATACCCTTCGAAACGGAACACAGTAATGTGAACATTACTGCTTGTCGCTAGAAATAGGTACGGTAAGAGTACGTCTCCAGACAAACTGACACAAAGAATTCCACTGCTATTAGATATTGAAAGACTCAAAAGTTATCCCTCTTTCTTACTTCTAGCTGCAGTTTGCATAACACATTCTGTCATACACGATTTAATTTTAATTGAATGATGGTATACATAATAAGCCAATTTCATAATAAAAGCCCTGTGAAGTATTTTAATACAAATTTTAATATTTTTTTATTAATATTTTTTATATTTATTTCCAGATCAAAAGGCTTTCTTCACTACGACAAAGTTTGGAGGCCACTACATCATTCTAGATGGATACAAGTTTACGAAGCATAAGCCCTCAGGGCAGAAGACCAGATGGAGATGTCGCAATTATCAGATTACCCGATGCAAAGCACACTTATACACTATGGAAAATAACATCGTTAGCTATACAAATAATCATAACCATTCCAAATCGTATTGTTGCCACCAAACTGTTTAATCTATTGAATTATTTGTATATAGTTAGTATTGCGTGTCTATTGAATTACTTAGTTTTTTTAATTATTTTTCCAATACTCAATACGGGGATTGATGTGTCTTTCATAAAGGAAACACTTTCACAAAAATTGGTTTGTTACATTAATGACTCTCTATCACACAATGACAAAAGATAAAAGTATGTTATCAATAGTGGCATAATATACCTATCTGTCACCTCACAATAAACTTAAATGTATGTGAAAATCTTGTCTCTTTGATCATAATAACAGCCGGAACGTCATGTGTCTATACCCAGCGCTTGACCATGAATTAAAATAAGCTTGCTTATTCTTTAGTTCCAAATTTGTTCTACATACTGTATCAGCCTGATCGTCCACTGCTGAACACAGCTTCCCCTATTAAGGCAGTGTTTGTCATAATCCCCGCGCAGGCAGGAGGATTGGGTAACCTATTTTTCTATTTACTTATATGCCATTTGTAATTTGTTCCATATTTATTTCACAAATATTTAAGTTTTAGTGCGACCTCTAGCAAGCGATGCACATTTAAATTTTATTGTTTCCAAAGAAAACGGTTGAGCAATATTTAAGTTTTATGATAGTGCTATAATTTTCATGAATAATTTTTCTAACTAATCTATAACTTTTCGAAATATTATATGATTAGCTTTCCGGGCGCGGCTCCGCCCGCGCGTATGTCGGTTATCGCGCAAAAACATTAACCTCTTTTTGCGCAGTTGGATAAAAACTATCCTATGTTTTTTCCTGGGTCTCAAACTATTTCCATACCAAATTTCATTCAAATCGGTCCAGTAGTTTTGGCGTGAAAGCGTAACAGACAGACATACAGGCAGAGTTACTTTCGCATTTATAATATTAGTACTGATGATTATTAGTCTCTGCTCAGCGGTGTAAATAATATATAACCATATAAATAAGTATTTGAATAAGGATAGTTTCATAAAAAAATATTTTGTATCTATGTCTGTAGTATGTAGCCTTTTAGTTCAGTTTTATTGAAATAGAGCCTTTTCATAATAACGCGATTATAATACTTTAATAATGAAATGAAAAAATGTTAAATATAAAAGCATTGCATATTGTTGTAGTGTATTTATACATAAATCTTTATGTAATAGCACCATAACTATACTACGTTTTCACCCTGTTATTTAATTTTGTGTAACGATTTATGGTAATGTAGGTCATATATTTTTTCCGTGTTTCAGATTTGGGTGATTCTCTCATCAAATCTATGAACATCTCGATATCATCATTTAAGGTATGTATGTAGGAAGTATATCCCCTTGGGGTGAGGCTGGGATTGCCCCTCACGCCCATATCTTTCTGTAGGAGTCGTGGAATAATAATAGAAATTGGGGAGCAGCGCCTTCTAAAGAAGTGATACAGGAAGGAAGCAGGTGTAAAAACTGAATATTTCATGGTCTGTGCCGTCGGCTTGACCTATGAGATTACCTCTTTCGATTAACCTTGAGATACATACGTGTATTAGCTTCCCGTGCCGTCTAGATGCGCTGGACACCGCCCGATCGCCATTCAACACCGCGCGGGGTGTGCGGCGCGCGGGCGGTTATCCGCGCGGTGCATGTCAGTACGCTTTCGATAGACCCGCGGTACACGCGTGTCTCTGTCTGCTATTACGCAGAATACCTACCTATTACTAGGTACTTAATTACATTAACGACGAGTGTTCGTTCGAGATCCTAAAGTGTGGATCGTCAGTGTTAGTGTGAATTAACGGATTGACATAGTTTCATGGTAAGTTATTCCTTTATTTGTAAGTGCTTGTAAATATTCCATAAGTTTTTATGTACCTATTGACTAGGAATGTACAAAATAGTATCTATACGTTATTGTTATAGTGCTATTGTTGTTATAACATTGATTTATTTGATCATAATATGTTATCAACTTCTCTCCCTCGCACAGGAAGAAGTTGTTATTTGATATACAATCTGCGTGCCATACAGCCCAGATTGGTGAGTTTATCCCAATATGTTAGTAATGGTCTAATGCCATAAATATTTGGGTATAATTAACTCATAATTGTCAGTAAACATAACAAACGGCTCGAATTTGTGAGCCGTACGGGCCAACTCCGCGAGCCGTACGGGCCAATCTCGTGGGCCGTGCGGGTCAATCTCGTGAGCCGTACGGGTCAATTTCGTGAGCCGTACGGGTCAATATCGTGAGCCGTACGGCCCAAACATAGCCGTACGGGTCAATGCTAAGAGCCGTACGCGTCAATCCCATGAGCCGCACGACTCAGACTCGCGAGACGAATGACTCCATTTCCTGATCTTTACGAACTTAACTCTTGAACAATAAGGAATGAACACAGGGGAATAATATTCTGAAGCTTATTTTACTTGTTTTAGGCTTCATCCTCTGCGGATATGCACACCCTCGAGTCATTACTCAGCTGGGAACCAAATGATCCCGAGGACAACCTTATCCTCAAAAGAATAATAAGATTGATTAACGGACATCTTCCCGAAGGATGGCAACAATGGAGTATCAGAATCCTGGACAAAGAAGATTTGCTGGGAAGCGAATTAGACTCTCAGATTCTAAATAAAATTCGATTTGCTATTCCAACTGTTGGACTGGCAAGGGCCTTTTCACCTGACTGCACTTCCCTAAAAGAAAAAACTTATAGAAATATAAAAATGAAACTCTTGAACTGGCCACTATGCGTTGGTCTTATAACCCACCCAATGTCCTTGGCTGCAAGGGTTCGAGGTTCTGCAGCTCAAAACGAACTTGTTATAGCATCGATAGCGGATATGAAACCTCTCCTGAAAAGTAGAGAGGAAGCAAATCGGGAGCTGTCAGGGCAGAGTGATCAATCTGAAGATGATGCATCTATTCCGTCTACACGAACCTCCTCTGGGAAAACCAAGAAACTGAGTCGCCTGGACAGATTGGAGCAGGGTCAGCAAAAATTAGAATCGATGGTGGATCAATTTATTAAAAGTTTTCAACCACAGAAAAGTGCCTATTCGGGTTCCGAAGACGAATATATTTCCTCAGATCTATCGGAAGAGGAAGAGAATATACCTCCGCCTACTACGCTGTCATCAAACCCTTGGAAGGCTCCAGCTTCTTCTGTTGATGAAGATTTTGATTGGACTCCTGCTACAAAGCAACAAGACCCGCAAATACCAGCCCCTAAACCGCATATTGCCACACAAGGTGCTGAGTGTCAACGTTTAGGTGACATAACGTTTAACCAAATTAGATATGCTGAGGTCCAAAAGAAATTGCATGCTAGCCCGGTCTTCAATTCCTTAAAAATTAATCCTATCCTCGCTACTTACGGATCCTCTTCTAATCAAGACTACTTAGCTCGTATGGACTACACCTTGGGCACAGTTTCTCATGGTTTACTTCTTCAAAGAGAGGCATTGACAAACACATTAAAGGATTTAGCTATTAAGTACCCAGCCATGAAACAGGATTTAAAAGATATTTTATCAACAGATACAACCTTCAAATCTATATCAGATGATTTGCTTCAGTACGTGTGTGGTAGAAGAGCAGAGATCATTGAACAAAGAAGGAATGGATTCCTTCCAAAAGATGAATATCAGGCAGCTCTTCTTGGTGCAATCCCTCCCTCAAATACGCATCTTTTCTGTGAAACTGGACTGGCAGAGCTAACGAAACAACCATCTCAACAAACCTTTTTTCGTCAGACGCAGAAAAAGCCTTTTAAATAGAACAACAACACCTATTCCACGCGTCAGATTAGACAATCAAATAAGGTGTCAAAAGCGTCCAAATTTGTTAACCGACCGCGAAAGTCCAATTCCAACAAAATGCACGAAACTTTCAAGCGCCCATCCAATACCAAAAACAATGACCACGGTCAATCTTTTTCCCGAGGCAAGTCTTCTAAGACCCCAAGAAGAAATAGAAACGATTGACACGTTCAAAGGAGGGCGGCTTCTGGAATTTGTAGAGATTTGGAAGAAGGAAGGAGCACCAGTAAATATTCTGAAAATAATAACAGGATACATTATTCCATTTGTCAAGAAGCCGCCTCTCATACCTTTTCATCCAAGAATATTAACAAAATTCGAAACAAAAAATCTACATACAGAGATTCAAACTCTAATACATCAAAGAGTCTTAGAAAAATCACCATTTCGGACAGGATTCTTATCAACGATGTTCCCAATTCCAAAACCCAACAAGAAAGTCCGCCCAATAATCAATTTGAAAGGTCTAAACAAATACCTTACCCCAAAGAAATTCCGCTTGTTAAACCACTTCAAGGTACCTCGTTTCTTGCAGAAGAGAGATTTCCTCATAAAAATCGATATTTCCCAGGCATACTTTCATATTCCAGTAGCCAACCGTTATCGGAGGTTTCTGTCAATAGTCTACCAAAAGAAAGTATTCCAATTTACATGTCTTCCATTCGGTCTATCAACGGCACCACTGACTTTTGCAAGTGTGACAAATTGGATAGCCTCAAGGCTACGGCAGATGAATATAAGAGTAATTGTCTACCTCGACGATTTTTTGCTCGCAAACCAAGATCCAATAAAATTACAAGCAGATACCACCGTGACGATAAACTTTCTAACAAAACTAGGCTGGATAATCAACATGGACAAAACTCAAAAGAAGCCATCTCAGAACATCGAGTACTTAGGAATACATTGGGATACATTTCACAATACAAAGGCACTGCCAAAACAAAAGATATTTTCCCTAAAGAGAGATCTCAACAAAATTCTTTCAACCCAGAGATGGAGTTGGCAGTCCTCAAAAAGTTTGCTAGGGAAACTAAACTTTGCTTCCTTTGTAATACCGCTGGGAAGACTTCACTCCAGGGAAATACAAAGAGCAGCCAACATTCTTCCAGAGAACTTAGCCCACAAAAAGTATCCCATTACGGAGAAGGCATCCCAGCAATGCAAGTGGTGGATTCAAAATCTCGAAGACAAAGATTTAATATTCAGTTGCGTCGAAACTATATTCATCACATCAGATGCTTCAGACAAAGGATGGGGAGCACAGGTGAACGGAAAACACATCAGTGGCACCTGGACCACTCACCAGTCTCAATGGCACATAAACAAAAAATAATTATTTGCTGCAATTCTAGCCCTCGATTCCGAGAAAGATTTGATAAAGAACAAGAGAGTTGTCGTTCAGTCAGACAATCGAACCGTAATTGCATACATAAAAAATCAGGGAAGAACAAAATCACCACAGCTAACAGATCTTGTCTTTCAACTATTGATATTGGCCAAGCAGTTAAACGCGATAATTTATCCTCAATTTATACCAGGGATATACAACGATGTAGCCGACAGTTTATCCCGGCAAATGCGTCTAGCGGATTGGCATTTGACACCAAAGATATGCAACCGGATCTTTCAGAAATGGGGCATCCCCGAAATAGACCTATTTGCGTCAAGCAATTCGAAGGTGGTTCCAATTTATGTATCTCGGGATGCAAAGGACAAGGATGCTTTCTTTATAGACGCCTTCAGCAAGATATGGGAATACAAGTTAGCATGGATCTTTCCACCCCCTTCGCTGATTCCTCAAGTACTAGCACATCTCAATCATGCCAAAGGCTCATACATCCTGATCGTTCCACGTTGGGAGAAAGTATTTTGGAGGCCAGACCTGAAATCTTGAGCAACAGACCGTCCATTTCAAATACGGAACCTGCATCATCACCTCCAAGACCTCACAACCCCAATGAATCCATCGAAAGTTGTAAATCTAAATTTGGAGGCTTGGAGGATACAGGTTGGTCGTTGTTAACGAAGAACTGGGCCGAAGAAGATTTCAATTTAATTCAAAAAGCATGGCGTAATTCTTCACTTAAAACGTATCAAGCGCCATGGAAAACATAGTTATCAAGATGCGAAGGCCTTGGCCTTAATCCAAATAAACCAGACGCAGCATCAGTAGCACAACATTTAAGTTTTCTATTCAGAGTAAAGAAGATGTCACCTAGTACAATTAAATTACATAAATCAGTGATTGCTACATTTGCTGATCCTGTTATTAGAGACACTATCACAAACAGTCCAGTAGTTAAACAAATAATTAAAGCCATTGAATTATCGAAACCTCCAGCAGGTAAAAAGCAAATATGGGATGTCAAAGATCTTATTAAATGGATGAAAAATGTTACAGTACAGGAGAACAATCTATTTCAAATATCGCGCCATCTTGCTCTATTACTACTTTTAGCATCTGGTAGAAGAATACACGACCACACGTTACTTAAAATCGATGTAGACAGCATGGTGGTAGATGACTCTTCGGTTACATTCTGGCCGGAATTTGGGTCCAAAACTGATAACCACATACATAGGTAATCTGCTTGGAAACTCTTGCAAGTTCCAGATGATAAACTCAATCCAGTTCTATGGATAAAATTATATATGGCTGTGTCGAATCCAAGGAGAAATGCTAATGGCAATATCATAAATTCCTTGTTTGTTACTTCGAGAGGTCGGGTAGCACCTGCATCAAAAGCAGTTATAGCAGGATGGATAAAAACTGCGTTTTCAGAAATTAACATTAATTTTTCTCCAGGCAGTATAAGGGCAGCTGTTGCTTCTTCAAGAAAAGATAATAATGTTCCTTTAGATATAATTATAAGAAATGGTAATTGGAAAAGTGATAGAAATGTGATTAGACATTACTTTAAAGAAATAATTAGTACTCCGTCCAAAGATAATGCTAATGATTTAAATTTAGTAAACACTAGCTTTACTACTATGTGATTATAGTTCCTAATTAATGTTACTCGTATGACTGATCTTGATTATAGTTCCAAATTAATGTTACTCGTAGGACTGTTACTTACATGACTGATTTTAAATAGTTTATTTTATAATAAACATGTCTAAGAATATTACTTGATACTTCATTTAATTCAATACAGGCACTTACACTTACCATTCATTTAAAATAATAATGACAATCCTTAATTTTTTTTTTTTTTTTTTTTCTCAGTACGCCCTTCCCGTGTCGTCAGAACTCAAAAAATTCTCATAGGTCAAGCCGACGGCACAGACCATGAAATAGCAAACGTTTTTCCCCCGTAGGGATAAAAACGATATATTTCATGTCTTGCCTAGGCTTGACCGGGTAACCCCTTGACGACTACAATCTCAAGGTACTGACATGCACCGCGCGGATAACCGCCCGCGCGCCGCACACCCCGCGCGGTGTTGAATGGCGATCGGGCGGTGTCCAGCGCATCTAGACGGCACGGGAAGCTAATACACGTATGTATCTCAAGGTTAATCGAAAGAGGTAATCTCATAGGTCAAGCCTAGGCAAGACATGAAATATATCGTTTTTATCCCTACGGGGGAAAAACGTTTGCTATTTTACGAGATTCTATTAGAAAGACGATTAGAAGTGATTGGGTGAGATTATCATAGTTTCTATTTAAAAGTCGAAGGGAATACGAGGCAAACCCGCCTGTCTGTCACAATATAGAAGTATCATGTCATACAAAAAATGTCGATCTTGAACTCATTGACTTTGTGCTAATAGTACCTACCCTTATTTTATTATAATAAAAATAAGAGTTGTTTCTGTAATACGCTGGGCCTACGTAGTAATATAATAGCCCATACTAAAGGACGGATTTAGAAAGTAGCGTAGACTGTCTTGACTATTCTTACTATGTGTTTATTACCTACTTACTTCCTATAATTTTAACGGAAGAGAATTTTCGGGATAAAAGGTTCAATTAGTAATACATCGCATCAATACTAGTCAAGAAGTGAAAAAGCATTTATCACATCATCTCATCAATCGGAATTACGACCATTTAACAAGATCTTCCTTATCGTAGGGCAGACGTCTTGGGGATCGCAGTAGATGTTATTTATTTTTAACAAAACGCTGCTTCCGACCTCCCGGTATTTTTCACTTAGTCGCCCTCTACGACAACCATGGGAAGAAATGAGGGGTGACATTCTTAACCGGCACCCCACGAGTAGTAACTATGAATTAGTAAAATGCTGAACTGAAAATGTACAATTTATGTATGTATCCTTATAATAAACTTAGTTACGAATGATGTAAACTTATTTCGGCTTGTAATTCCAAGATTCACATTGACTTACATTTAAGAAAAATAAATCTAAAGGGGCTCTCTCAATGTACACGCGCAATATTTGTTTCAGTAACTGAAAATATATGACCAATATCTTCACAGTTACTAAATACTGAAACGATCGAAAATGATTCCACGAGATCTCGAATGAAAAGTGATTTTCATGGACAGCTGACAAAAAATAAAGCTTAAATATATATATTACATACTTGAAGGCACTTTTGATGATAGGTTGGAACTACCTACTGTATTTTTCAAAACAGCATTTCAATTTGTAACAACGATTAAAGAAAAATAGCATCCAATCGGCATTCGGTCTTCCCAGGTACCCCCATCCTAGCATAGTATGATTTAATAAGATTTTTTAAATAAATTTAATAACTCTATTTTATTTTATCATAACTTTTATTACAACTTTTATAACTTTTACTGTTCTAAATGTTCCAGAAAAGTGTTACCTGTCCTAACGTGGCACTTTGCCGGACCATAATTATCAAAGAATGGCGGTCCTAAGCTGTCTTTATAACTAAGTGCCAAACTAAGATCACTACTAAAAAATGCTACAAGGACTAACATTTTCATAATAAAACGAAATATAAAAAAAAATTAATCATAAATTTTATATCTAGTGTAATTTTTTTTTCTAGTCAGCGCAAAATAATGTTTACTTGAAATATGTAGTCTAATTTTCGTAAATAAATAACTGTCTGTTAGTGGAGAGGTGAAAGCGTTCATTTTGAGGTCATTAGGCCCAAAGCTTATAAATTTCTAAAGCAGAAAATAAATAAAAAATAATACGTGGGTACCTCAATACTCCATTATACGTCTGACTATACACACTACGTTTCCAGAGCTCCTGATAACTTCTTTGAAACCGAGGTTCCTTAACACTGCGCGTGGATTCCCGGCGATGGTGCTTAACGGGCACAGATACACTAAGAGGATTGACCGCTCTGGGATCAAGGAGTACTGGCGCTGCTCCAAGAAACGGTCGAGATGCAAAGTTTCCGTCATTACCATCGGTGATGACATAATTGATATAAGGAACTCCCACAATCACTGACACGAATAAATTGGAGTTTTATTTATTGAACATAGGCATACATTTTGCTACGCTACCTGTAAATTTGCCAGCTTCTCATGCTTTCATGTTATTTTTTGTACTCATATTATGGTCAATCATTTGAATATGTTTCAAAACTGTTCGAAATTTGAATTCTTTAATGCACTATTCAAATATTGTCATAATTATACTTACAGTTATATATAAGAGGCTGAGTTGTAACGATGAACATTCCTATAGAGGTATAATTTTTAATATATTTATTCTGCAAGAACGCGAGCCCCATATATAACAATACAAATTGTAATTTTGTAAGGTACACTTTTTTGTTTATGGTTGTACTCTCTATATGCTGGTACTCTCCATGATATACTCGTAATTATAATAATATTGACCGTGGTATAAATATGGTAATATTTATACCATGGTCACTATTATTATAATTACTAATTTTGTACATAGCTGAGCTCCAATCCATTCTGCATGTACAACTTGTTAAATATTAACTTAAAGTGTATGCTTTCTTACAGGACCACAATTCTCTATTAATAAGAACGGCAAACCAACAATACTTTATGGGGGGTACCTGTTTCACCAGCATAGCTCCAGCCTCAGGCCCCATGGCAAAGGATACTTTGTGTGTGCGCGATCTCGTAAGGGGTGCAAAGCCGGCATACGAACTTACGGAAACGTTATCATTAGTATGAAAACTATACATAATCATTAAACTAATAATATGTTTGACCTCGCGCTGTTGGCAAGGTAAAAAATAGATATTGAGTTACTATATATTTTGCATGTAATAGTGCGGTAATAATGCATGATGATTAGTCATAAAGCAACACGAGAGAGAAGTATACATTTACTGCGTTCCTCTCTGTTAAAATCCCAAGGCCAAGTGGGCATACGCATTCAATAAACTAATTGCGCTTGGATTTCTAACTAGACAGAGTCCAGTTGCGCGAGTTAACGCCACAGTTATGAAAATGTTGAATTGCTCAGCTTTCTGCTGTAAAAAGAGGTCTGGTACATCAAGCATACGAGGTAATAGATGGTATTGCGTTGCATATGTAAGTTAACTTCGTATTTTTGCTATTTAACAACATTGAGCCCGATTGCTTGTTAAATTTCGGCTCAGGTGATCGATAAATCTCTCTCTGCCTCTGTCAAATAAAACACTTATATTGATTAATAATCAACTACCTACCTATACTAAAATTATCCATTGGCCAAACAAACCAGCATGTTTGAGTATGTTCAAATAACCCGAAAACCATATTTGTTCTCTTTCAGAACTTATAGTTACATGACGAAAGGATAAGTATTTTAATAACAATAATAAGATAACCTAAATCTTCCGGGTTAAAAAATAATGTACATTTTCTATTGTATAGAAATACTATAATATCTTTGCAAAGTAAGAAAAAACACCGTTAGGTAAATCACTATTTCTATATGCGTAGAGTAATCTACTTTTTTTTATTTTACACATAATATGTCTTAATAAAAACCTTTAAAACTAACTCTAACTTTTACTCTAACCTTGATATATACTTGAACCAGATTGTACTTTATTCTACTTTTCAGCAAACCTAGAATGTCTTATATTAAGGAATATTTGCACTTTATCTATAATTAAATATTCAAAGCCTACCTACTTGCGTTATACCTACTTGTCGTTACGAAGGCTAGAGAAATAGTCAGTTCCGCAACCGTAGCTAAGGGATTTGTCATCAAAAACCCGAGAGTGACAACAAAAATGTGTAATAAATTATATTTTGTACATTTAAATTCAAATTCAAGTCATTTAATACCCAAAACATGGGTAAAATAACAAAGGGTTGAAAATATATAACATGGAAAGTACGCCATGTTTTAACCAATTGGTATGCAAAATTATTTAATATTAATTGAAACATAAAAATAGAAAACTAGGTACACTGAATAATATAAGTTATGATGATACAAAATATAATGTCACAAATTGTTTCTGTGTCATTGCTTCAACGCATTAGGCATTTTATGGAATCCCAGACATTTTTTTATCTGACCTTTAAAAGGTGTCTTATCCATTTTACTATTGATATATTGTCCATGATTAGTGAGAAAACGAGATGGTGCTATGTAAATCGGCACGGCAAAAGACTTCAACACGCTCCATTTTGTTTTATGTTTTCTTATAATCAGTAAAAGAACCCTCTGAAAAACATTTTTAATAAAACCTCGGTTACATAACCTTGATAGATAATATTGAAGAAAACATGTCTGAGCGGTATTCAAAAAAGTGTCTACATATCGTTTGTATGTAATAAAGAAAATAGTACTGAAAAGCATAAATCTGAGTCTATAATAAATCATTCAGATCATTTAAACTTATAATCATATTAATATAACAATTAAAATATTTTTTATATTGCAGATGAGGCGATTTGCCCAATATTTATTGTTTCCAGCCACGGAAACCCAATGGTACGATATCAAGGACTCAACTACAGCAAACACAAGTTGCTTAAACATTCAGACTTGAGGCGATGGAGATGCACTGGTAGCAGTCATTATGCGTGTACAGCAGCCATCATGTCAAAAGATAACAAGTTTGTGAAAATAATTGGATATCACGCCCACCAACGTCGCAAAGCCGTTACATTAAAAAAAACATGAATGTATGTGATAACTGTTTATCGAGGATGTTAGCATCTTTATCATTGGTGCTTCAACCAATATATATGATAAAGATGCTAACATTCATATAAGTCAATAAATGCAAACTTATTATTTTTTGATTAAACACATAAAATTGTATAGTGTTTCTGTTTATATACCCGATTTCTAGACGTACGAGGGTACGGTTAATCTATTCTAATCTATTACTAGTTTTGTTTTTCCTTATACAAGTATAATTTAAGAATGCTACTTAATGAATTGGAGAAATAATATGTGGTAAGTCATTGAAGTTAAAAGTGAGCGAAGATCGAAAAGAGCAATTCTCATTTAAAGTTGGATACGATAAAGAAGTATATCCCACGACGAAATATCTGCCTATATAAAAATGGCAACAATGTGCACAAATAAAAGAATGAGCTTTCATTAAATATTTAGATATATTTTATAAAAAAATTACCTTACTACATGGTAATGGTACGAGTAAATGAACAAATGTTGCTTGTCGGTACCGGGTATGCCAACTACCGTCTCTTAATTCAGTATTATTTAAACATAACATTTACAATTTTATTTCGCACTACCAAATATATATTTTTTTTTAATGCCTGATAGGTTAACCTTTGACCACAATCTCACCTGATAGTAAGTGATAATGTGGTCGAAGATGTTGTTCAGGCTAACCTAGAATTACTGGCTCACAAGGACAGCTGCCGGAACACACCGTTAGGTGCTTGACGACAGATTTTCTACTTAAGGGTGGTAGCTAGCCAGGCGGGCATTCGCAAAATGCCCTACCACCATGCTATAACGCTATCCTGCTATCCTAAGACAACAACCGGGACCGACGGCTTAACGTGCCCTCCGAAGCACGGAAGCGCTCAGTAGTAATGTAACCAGCGATCCAACTCCTGACCGTGGCGGACGTTGCTTAACTTTGCTGATCGTTTCAGAAAGGAAGCAAACTTCGTTTAAGCAAACTTCGCTACGAGCGCTTCAATATCGTTAGAGTAAACATAATATATTACAACAGCAACGTGCGAGCGGCCTGCACGTATTGGATGAAGTCATCTGTGCGATAGAGACAGCGCTATATGACCATTAGGTATTGTTTGAAGTAGTACTTCCCGGTACAAACTCGTTCGCAATCTTTTATACTGCTACTAAAACAAGATATAGAACACTTTGCTTAAGGGTTTCGTTCAATCACTGATATGCCGCTATGCCTTAACAAAAAAAACAAGGGGTGCGTTAATAAGCTGTATTTAGTAATTTTTTGTCATTGTAGTAGGGCATTTTTCAAATGCCCGCATAATATCTAGTTACCATACCAAAATGGAAATTCTGACGGCAACCACCTAACGGTATGTTCCAGCAGCTGCTTACCTAAAGTAATTCGTTCGGCTATATTTTTCTTTTATTCAACAGTACTTATTCTAATGCCCGAAATTGTAAAGCGTAAGAGAGATCAGTTTTTGATGATTTATGTTTGTTTGTATACAAAATTTATTTTTAATTCCAAAAATTGCTTGCTTTAATTCGCGTCTGCAGACGCGAATTTTAGTTAGTTACAACGACCATGGTCGTTGTAACCTTAAGGTAAGGCACGGTAACTACACTTTCCTCAATTGTTATAATAAGAGCTAAAAAAGCAGATGAATATGTTCAAGTGGGGGCTACTAGGACATGTCCATCTGTTCGTGGTTGTAAAGTTTTCCTTTAGCTACAAATCTTTGAGGCAAAGGTGGTAAAATTGTACAATGTGCACAATCACCCTCCCGCTCTTTCTTGTTTGCTTATCTATCCTTAATTTACATCAATAAAGTAGTGCACAACGCAAGTCTTATACACAGTACTAAATGACGTTTGGTTTAGTTATATTAACATCTTATCAATTTTATCGATCGGGTGCTCGTAGAATCAAGATTCGTGTAGATCAAAACGCGTCGAAAATTCTTCCGGTTTGGCTGCGTGACGTTTGTGAGGTCACGTCGGCTTAACATGAAAATTAACCTAAATTGTCACTAGATATATTTTTATATTTTTTAAGTGTTTTATTAAAATATTAATTCAATGTTTACTTTAAATATTTTTTAAATAACTGTTATTATTTTAGGGTGAATCCTTTATATTCATTAATTCAAACACTTTGCAGGCATCGTAATCAAATTGGCCGAGTCACAGATGACAGATGATATACATTTTAATCACGATTTTTTAAAATTGATTATATTTGTGTTTTAAATCCTATTTATTTTTGATTTCAGTAACCTACGCGCAGCAGCTTTGTGGCAAAAAGAACTGGCCATTGTTGAAGGGTACACCTTTTACTGCGACAAAGTAACTAAAAGCACTCACATCTGGAGGTGCACTACTACAAGAGGATGCTACGCGAGATTCACCTTAATTAACGATGGACAAACGATGAAAAAACTAAATATAGTACACACCCATGATCCTCCTACGTATAAAATTGTAAACGGTATGTATGTCCGGTTATAGAATCCAGACATTGAAAAGATTGCGGATAAGAATTATACGACCGAAAGGTAAAAGCGTTACCAAACCTAAGCACTAAAGTATGTTTGGCTTGAAAATATTTTCAAAAACAGGTATACTTATTATGTCATTACATTTATGTATTTCTGTAGTTATGTAATATGGTACCAATATTTACTTAATACGATGTCATTATTTCTCTAGTATCTGCAGTTTAATAATAATAAATACCTGAAATATTAGATATAATCATATAAAGATATAACCGTGTACGTCTTTGTACTCGGCGAGTCTGTGGTTTAATTATACTTAAAAAAATCGGCGAAGTGCGAGATGGACTCGCGCACGAAGGGTTCCGTACCATTAGCTATACAACATTAGACTTCATATTTTAACCTTTTTTGTTTTAACTTGCGCGAGTCTGACTCGCACTTGGCCAACTTTTTTGTATTTGTTGTTATAGCGACAACAGAAATGCATCATCTGTGAAAATTTCAATTGTCTAGCTATCACCGTTCTTGAGATACAGTCTGGTGACGACGGACGGACAACGAAGTCTCAGTAATAGGGTCCCGTTTTTACCCTTTGGGTACGGAACCCTAAAAAGGCTTACAACGCTCTGCTTATCTAATTTAATAATGCATTTAGGGCGTCGTTAAATAAACGATATTTTGAATTTATTAGTGGGTGTTGTTATTCACGTCTAAAGGTTTCATTTAAAGTTGCACAATAAGAACGAAGCGCGAACACGTGCATATTCAAGGACGCCATATTTAAATTATTATTACCTCACATAACCCTTAACCAGCGGACACTTAAGATAATTACAACAATACCTTATTTGGCAGAGTATGATGATTAGTTCAGAAGTTCTGACGGAACAGATTACCTAACATACATGCAAAAGTGATTTCAATCAATAGTCAGTTCGCAACATCTGCTCCTAGAAAAGTGTAAGGAAATGTACTAAAAAGCCTTGGCGGTTTCTGACATTGGAAAACTACTAAAAACTTCAAATCTGTGCCTCAATATAATTATGTTTCCAGCATCTAAATCATCAAAAATCAAGCAACCTTTGTTTGATTTATAAAGTTTTCAAGACATCAACCGCTTGATTCACCGACCTTGAATTATTATTTTACGTCGATGCACGCACTTATCTACGATGGGGTCTCAAGTAGCCGCGCGCTAAGTGTTTTTATAAACAAACGATATTTATGGCTTGGGTTCTCAAATGAACAACAGGTTGAGTGTTGAATGTTATTGTTATTGACTTAAGCTTTCAAACAGTGTTAGTTTTATTTAGATTAATTGGTCGTAAAATTATACAAACCGGTTCGATTATAGACATTGAGAAAATATACGCTAATTTTTATTTCAGGAATTTTTAATTTTTAAACAAAATCGATGACCCACATATTTTATGTTTTAAATGGGTTAAGGTATTCAATTTGCACTTAAAAAAAAAACCAGACACATTTCCCGTTTCAAAACATTTATTAACAAGATTTTGAAAATCTCTTCAGAATACCCGGCAGGACGAAATTTTTATGTGGATTTTGTAGAATTAATTTCTATAATCCTAATAATATCTCATAGTTAGTATTATTTTATATGATTTGGGCATAAACTGTTATTTAAGTGATTGATTTTTAGTAGCTCTATATCAATAATTCATTTAACAATTAATTACTCCAACATTTGATCGCAACTTTTCGCGCCATTTTTGCAAAACATTATGTTGATGAAAAACTTACCGAATTCCGGTGAAATAAACAATTTTCTACACAATCACTATTGTAGCGTCTAAAATAGATCATACACATACATAAATCAGTAACCTCTACTTAAAATCACCAAAATTATCACAAAATAAGAATTTTTAATCTGCTTGCATCGAAGGAATAGGCAGAATGAATCACAGATGATTGATGAATGACGAAATTATTTTTTTAAATATTTTATGTCAAGTGTGAATGGTACATATGGTTGCCAGACATAAAAATAAAGCTACGTTCAGTGGGAACAAGACAACACATACATTGATATGAGATTTTGAACGAGTAAGAAGAAAACAGGTAGTTTTTATCAGCATGGCGCCGAACAATTTGCGTGGTTACATTTGTAACCAAAGTGCATCTACGGGTTTTTTATGGTTGGTTAAATAAGTAACCAAAGTGCATCAAGCGGTGAATAAAATTAATGGTAACGAATGCAACATAACTAAATCGTGACAGCTGTCAGTTTCATTATGACACAGAAGTTTAGGTTCCTAGCAATCTACACAAAAGAGGTTTCTATCGAAGTTAGATAATTTAATATCGGTATTAGTATTTGTGTTTTTTGCCTATGCTTTGTGTATTATAAAAAAAAGTGCCTTTGTGATAGGTGCGCTGTACACTAGCGCAAATTTTTTGATAGTGTCATTTTTATATTTTTTTTTATGAACCTGGTATTTTTGAGTGTTGGCCTTTCGCAATGCCTACTTATTGTATATGCATTTCTAAATTGCAATTAATTAAAATTTAAATAATTTTGAATACCAATTAACTAAGTGTCAACACATGTTGGTGACTAAAGTTTTGAACTACAATATTCTTTATTGTACACTCAAAATATATAGGGTACCTTTTTAGGGTTCCGTACCCATAGGGTAAAAACGGGACCCTATTAGTGAGACTTCGCTGTCCGTCCGTCCGTCTGTCACCAGGCTGCATCTCAAGAACGGTGATAGCTAGATAGTTGACATTTTCACAGATGATGTATTTATATTGCCGCTATAACAACAAATACAAAAAGTTGGCCAAGTGCGAGTCGGACTCGCGCACGTTAAAACAAAAAAGTTGATATAAATATTATTTGGTTGCGTTTCAGGTCTATACTTTACCACCTCACGTTATGGAAACCCTGTAATTGAGTTGGGCGGCTACAGGTACAACAAGTATGTTCGAAGTAAGGGAGCAAAAGTAAGGTGGAATTGTACATTAAGGTCCAGTGGAATAGATTGCAAAGCTTACCTCCTCACTGTTGGAAATGAATTACTGGCTATGAAAAATAAGTATAATCACCATCGGTTTAAATAAAATAAATAAATATAATTTTTTATAAGTTTAATAATAAATTACTGATGATATCATAGTTTTTTCTCGTAATTACAGGAGTTAAAAACCATAACTTTCTGCTATATTCAAATTCAAATTCAAAATCATTTATTCAATTTAGGCGTCTACGACGCTCTTATGAAGGTCAATTACAAACTTTAATATTGAAATATTCTACATTGTACTGCCACGTTTAGCAAAAAAATTTATAGAGCCACTGCGAGAAGAACGGGCAAGAAACTCGGGGCCATTCTTTTAAACGTCTGTTTACAATTTGTTATCAAACTTATAAACAATATAATACAATTATTACAATATTTGTTTAAATTACGTAGGAGACAGGTGATGGCTTGGCAGAGATGGAATTTTCCAAGCATTTTTGTCGTTTAAGTAATCACAAACTGTGTAGTAGGATTTCTTAATCAAAATGTTTTTCACGTGTAATTTGAATTTTCCTTCTGTGAGCATTGTAATATGTTCGGGAATTTTATTATAAAACCGCACACAATTACCTAAAAAGGACCTTTTATTTGTCTTTGCTAATCTAAAACACGGTACCGTTAATTTATATTTGTTCCTAGTGTTGTAATCGTGGTTGTCACTGTTTAATTTAAATTTACTCAAATTTTTCCGAACATACATAATATTTTCAAATATATACAGACTCGGTAAAGTTAATATATCAATTTCTTTAAAAAGATCCCTTAGAGATTAAGATATCGATGACTTTTGGTATTAAGAAATGTTTTGCCATACATACTGTACAAAAAAACTAAATATAATTAATATATCTATATATTAGATTAACGAACAACGATAAAGAGGTAATATTTTACATACTGCCTGACTTCGGCATTTAACATACATAATTATATGTTTTAATTACGTTTAACACTCAAATAGCTATCCTTTAATATCTCTATATATATATATGTATATATAATATGTATATACATATAGTATATATTTATTATTATTTAACGAATAATAATAAAAAATTAACTATAAGATGAACACGCTGACCTTTGATTATTACTTTGTTTTATTTGAAATCCACACAAATGAAAACAAGATTTTATTACAGGATTAGTAATGTACCTGCCCAACCGAAATGGGAAGCAATTGGCTATAATACGAGGGTTCTCATTTTATTGGTTCCGTAAAAACGTGTCAACTTATGAATGGAAGTGTACGGCTGTGCAATCGTGACTTGTGATGAAATGCATCTGTAATATGCAAAAGTTAGGCTTAACATCAACCGCTTAACATCAGGTGGACGTCGAGCTTATTCCGTCACAATAACATAAAAAAAGATAAAGGAGGAATGGATGGTTTTTGGAAAAAGTGATAAGCGTGTGAGCGATGTAAATATTGTGAGATGGTAAGTAATAGATTAATTAGAAGAAGAATACATGTTGGCGTGAGAGAAGGATAAAAAACAGAAGATTTCTTAATAATCAGAAAAGTCTCAAATAAGTTTCAAATGTTTGTTAGTTACAATTCAACTACTTAAGTGACTTTCTTTTACAAAATTAAATTACGCTGAGGAGCGTACATACAAACCTAACCAATTTCAAGCAAGCTGGTCAGAGGTTATTTGAAAATTTTAACAACTTTGAATAAACGTAGAAAAAGTATATGAATAATAACACGTAAGTAGATGAATAATTATATACAAATAGGTTAGGCTCAACTGGTAAAGGCTGTATTTCCTAAATGATACCATCTTATTTTAGATAACGCAGTGTTAACTACGTCGCGCTTCGGCAAACCTGCAGTGCAGATCGGACCCTATCGATTCAATAGAAATCACAGATGCAGAGGTTCTAGAGTGCGGTTTAGATGCACTCGTAATGCCTTTGGATGTAAAGCCTTCGTCATTGCTGTAAATAACGAAATTTTGACCATTATGAATGTACATAATCATTGAAATTTGATTTCTATTCAAATTTTTAAAAGGGAATTCATTGAATGCCCTTTTAAAATCTAAGCTGGTTGTATAAAATATATTATAATTTCCAAAATTGTGACTTATCAGCTAATAAGATATTTCAAAAAAAATAGTTTGACATTTTGAATCATATGTTCAACGAAATTTTATAGGAAAGTGAATAAAATGAATTCAAAATAGTATGTGTAGTCAATTTTTTGTCTATCACGTTGGTGTTCGGGTATTTGAAACCGAGTAATTAAATTATGGAATAACAAAAACTGATGTAATTTGTCAATTAAGTTTTTGTTTTTATATAATAAATTAAAGAATTACTCCGATACCAATGGTTTTATTTAAAGGAAAATCATATTATCAAATTTGGAGCCACAGAAATTAGATGGAATTTTCTTACGATATAAAAAAAAAACTATTGTAAATCGATCTGCAACAACTCCAACGAAGGAATTAGCTGAGTAGTTTATCTTAATAATTATATGTGTAAATGAACTCCACTATCTCACTTTTATTTGAAAATCAATAAAATCAATTGTATTTTTTTTAGAACCCAAATTTGTACCATCTACTTCGGGCAATGCGATGGTGATGTGCGGTGGGTACCGTTTTTGCAAGCATCGTCAAACTATCAACAGGATCAGGTGGCAGTGCTCTTCGATCTGAAAGTATGGATGCAAAGCTGTCATATACAGCTACAAAAATATGTTTATAAAAGTATCAAACTACCATAACCACGACCCACCTCAATCATATCACGTATTTGTAAGTCATACAAAGATGATTTAAGTGGTGAATAAATAGTAACATCTTATGATGTGATAAATAATATCATAGCCCGGCGGATTAACGAGCTGAAGTGACAGTGGCACATAGCACACAGAACTGATGGTCGATGGGGCCAAAAGGACCTCGAATGGAGGGCACAAACAAGCAAGGGCAGCGTCGAAAGACCACCCACAAGGTGAAGGGACGACATTACTAAGGGTGCGGGAAGACGCTGGATGCAGGCCGCTTCCAACCGTTCTATTTGGAAATCTATGGGAGGGGCCTATATCCAGCAGTGGACTTCTTGTGGCTGAGATGATGATGATAATTCACTTTGTTAATACGTGTTGTATGCCTTTGTTGATGCCTGTTTTCTATCTTCACTTAATAATTTTGGTAGTACCTTTAATTATTGAAATTGGCACATTAATTATTGACTGCAACTTAATACTGATTCGCTGACTTGAAGAACCAAGTGGTCAGGGATTATTTTGTTGAAAGCATTCAGTAGAAACATATTGTTAATAAAATAACATCAAGTTCGAATTTTCTTACTCCTACATTTAAATGGAGTAGTAATGTAAATAAAACTAGCACATTACCAGCGCAAAATAAGGAATGTATAATTATTATTACTTAAATTACAAATACATATACAAAGTAAAGAAATAGGCTATCCACGCTCTCGCTATTATATATTACTTACCTAATCGGGATTGACTGCGAGTCAATTGCGACAGCGTAGGTAACGAGTGAACATGCTTAAATCGTAGTGCTATAATTCTACCTAAATACAAACGTTTCCATTCACATAACACTCAATATCTTTTTAGTGTAGTTGCAACTGCTACTGTCTCCCGAATGGATCATATTTCACATTTTGTATTGCTATAGGTATGTATGTATCAATAGCATTTACATCGCCGCTAATCGTGTTTTTTAGGAATAATCTGTGGACAATATGCCTTTCTTGTGTCTTTAGACTCTGCACCAATTATACAGGCACTGTGAGAGATAAGAAAACTGTTTCATTTCACGCGTAATTATTGCTTTTATTGATGAAATAGAAAATATCGTCATTTTGTTTAATCTTAGGAACTAATCTCAATGAAATGGATGAGAGAGATATGTGTATCGTTTGGTGTGAGAGAGTGAAAGAGATCGCAGCATAATGGTGATCGGAACGTCTCGTGGCGGTTCGGTGGTAACACGAATTGCTTATTTATCTCTTTCTAACAACAGATATGATATGACGCATAATATTTGAACGTTCTTTCCTTGTCATTACAAACTGCATATACATGTGCGTAGGTATGTATATAGGTAAATTCTAGTAAGCTTTTAGAGCAGTGGTGTTCGGATATAACTAATCTAAATATTTCAAATCACTGGACCAACCCGTATAAGAGCGCATAAACGATTTATTTTGGAGGGGCGCGTTCGTGAGGAAACATATCTGAACTTAAAGTGTGACAAGAATCTTTTGGCTCGTGGCTATAATCGGCACTTACGTTCTTTGATAGTTCGTTCACTAAAATGTTTGCTGTTTATTCGACCACTAACGCTCCCTTTTTTTTTTTTTTTTTTTTCCACCCGGGAAAATCCTTTATGGATACCACCCGCCCCGGGGGGAGCGGAGTGGTTATGTGGGAGTCCTCGCCTGAAGGGCCTTACTACCCCCTCGGGGGGGTAGTAAGTGAGGTTACCCACTAAAAACCCGGGATGAGCAGTCTGCCGCCTAGTAGGGCGAAATGGGGTAGCGTTAGCAGTCACCATCTCGCCCCAGCGGCCGGCCCGTCACCGGTGACGGGCCCCGGCCAATGGAGGGATGACCCGGCTCATTGGGGCCATCCCCCAGACGTGTGGGATCGTGCAAGCCAGTGGAGAATCCCTCGACTCTCCACCGATGATCCGCACAGCACTAGGAAAGAGCGAGAAGGCGCCCGAACCGCCTTCTCCTCCCCCCAGCTCGTCTACGCCGGAGCGGGTCTGCGAGGACGTCGTCCTCCCTCGCCCGCTCCGCGGCCTCTTTCTGTGCCATCACCACTTCGCAGAAAGAGACCACCGCCTGCCACGATCCGTCGCTGCCGAGCATAGCGTTAACCACGCTCGGCAGCGACAGATCTGCGCCTATGACCGCTGTGAGGGTGTGCCGCATGGGACTCCACGCGGCGCACTCCTCCAGCGTGTGGAGCGCCGTGTCTTCTGGCGCTCCACACTCGTGACAGGCGGGGGTCGCCTCCCGTCTAGCGATGTGATGCAGGTACCTTCCGAAACATCCGTGTCCGGAAAGCACCTGCACCAATCGGAAGGTCAGCGACCCGAATCGCCGCCCTACCCACCTCCGGAGGACCGGGCGAATGGCATCCACCGTCCTCTGTCCAGGGACCGGTGGAGCCAGGTCCTCCGTCCACCGCCTCAACAGGGCGGCCCGCGCCCGCCGTCGCATGCGCGTGACCTCCTCCCACGCTGGAGGCTCCCCGCGGGATCTCCTCGTCGCCACGAAGTGGTACACTTCGGCGAGGATCTCCGCTTGGAGCTCCCAGGGGGGATCACCGGCCAACACGCATCCCGCCGTCCAGGACACCGTCCGGTACCCGCGTATCGCCCTCGTCGCGATGACCCGCTGCGGACGTCGCAGCAGGGCCTTATTGGCGCGACCGAGGGCGTCCACCCAGACAGGTGCCCCGTACAAGGCCATACTCCGGATCACTCCGGAGTACAGGCGACGACATGTGGCGTTCGGGCCGCCCACGTTGGGCAGCAGCCTCCCAAGGGCGGCAGCGGCGCCTATGACTTTTGGGGCCAGTTGAGTGAAGTGGGCCCCAAAAGTCCACCGCCCGTCCAGGATGAGACCCAGGTACCTCATCTGGGTCCCAACCCGGACCAGGACCCCGTCCAGGTCTATCCGCGTGCCTGGAGGGGGTCCCCCCCGAGGCCCATGGAACATTAGGGCCTCGGTCTTGGAGAGGGCGACCTCCAGCCCCAGGGCACGTATGCGGCCGACCACGAGTGACGTGGCCACCGTGGCCCGCCGCACCGTCTCCCTGAGGTCCCTCCCCTTGACTACGACTAGGGTGTCATCCGCGTAGCACGCAACCCGCATACTTGCGGGAAACGTGCCGCGGAGCACCCAGTCGTAGCCAATGTTCCACAGGAGCGGTCCCAACACCGACCCCTGTGGAACCCCGCAGGACACGCGACGTCGCCTCAGACCGTCGCGTCCCTCCACCAGGACCTCGCGGTCCTGGAGGTAGTCAGCCAACAGCCTACGCAGATACAGGGGCACTCCGTGATAGCGGAGCGCCTCCCGTATTGTTCCGTGCGGTAGGCTGTTGAAGGCGTTGGCAATGTCCAGCGAGACAGCCAACGCCTTTTCCCCCCCGCTGACCGCGTCCTGCGTCCACCCCTTGATCCAGAGCAGGGCGTCTATCGTCGACCGCCCTGCTCTGAATCCGAACTGGGCCTCTGAAAGCTCAGGCCCAGTTCCCCCCAGATGCCGGATGACACGGGAAGCTACGATTCTCTCCAGCAGCTTCACCGTGTCATCCAGCAGGACGATTGGCCTGTATGCGGCGGGTGAGTCGGCGTCTCGCCCTTCCTTCCGCAACAGGCACAATCGCCCGTCCTTCCAGAGCTTCGGGAACTGACCCGACGTGAGGCACGCGTCGAACAGTTCCCGAAGCTGACCGCCCATCTCCCTAAGGGCGATCCTGAGGACCCGCCCGGGAATCCCGTCTGGTCCCGGGGCAGTCTTCTTGCCACTCAGGCGAGAGACTGCTACCTCCATCTCCACCTCTGAGATAGGCGGAATGGAGGCCGGGTCCTCCTCCTGGAAGGACGGCGTGGCCATCGGTGGAGGGGTGTAGTGGGGGTCGCTGTCGGGGAATAGCCCCCCCAGCACCCTCTCCAGGAGCTCTGGCTCCAGGGACTCTGTGATAGGGGGCGCGCTGCCCCGGAACTTATTCCGGGCAGCCTTATACGGGCGCCCCCATGGGTCCCTGTCGAGGCCCTCCAGCTCCTCACTCCAGCCTAGGGCCTTAGCCCGGCCGATGGCCAGCTTCAGCTCCTGTTTGGCTAACTTTACATCACCATGCAGGAGCTGCTCGGCCGCCAGCTGCTCCGCCGGCAGCTGGTCGTCCGTCCGGCCGTGACGCCGCCTCCTGCAATGATAATAGAGGCGGCACGTCCCCGAGCATCGCGCTCGGAGATCCTCGATCTCCGAGCACCACCAATAAACCTGGTGGCGCTCGGGGCGGCGTCGGGACCTCGGCATGGCGGCGTCGCAGACGGCCGTCACGAGGCGACCAATCGCCCAGCGCGCAAAAACCGCCCTCTCCACGCGCCGAGTCCCTCCTTGGTGGGAGGTGGCGATCTCGAACCGGATGTAGTTATGGTCCGAGAGAGTCGCCACCTCCGCCTCCACTCTCCAGGCTTGGACACGTGCTGCGACCACCGGGGTGGCGAACGAAAGGTCCACCACGGACCCCCCGTTGTGTCGCACGCACGTGTGGACCGACCCCCTGTTGAGGAGGGTCAGCCCTGCGGCAACCGCCCACTCCACGACAATCTCCCCGCGAGTGTCAGTGGAGGGGTTGCCCCAGGCCTGGGCCTTGGCGTTCAGGTCCCCCATGAGGAGGACCTCACGTGGTGCCTGCCTTCTCACCGCCGCGGCCAGGAGGTCTAGATAGACCTCCAGCTCCGCGACGGTCCTATTGGGGGAGAAGTATGTGCCCACTACCGCATACCTCTCCCACTTGGCCACCACGTACCCCGAACCCCTCTCTAACACTGAGAGGGGGGGGCCGCCACTGGCACGTCCAATTATCGCTACGGAGCCGTCCAGATCCCCAGCCCAGTAGGGATGGGACTGGGGAATGTAGTACGGCTCCGCGGCGACCGCCAAATCGATCCGCCACTGCGCCAGGGACTGCATAAGCAAATCCTGAGCCCTGACGCAGTGGTTTAAATTCGTCTGGAGGAGATTGTGCTGTCCGACTTGATCCATTAATCGGACGGCACAACCTCCATGCTCGCCGCACGGCGAACAACCTCAGCAGCGGCTCTAGATGCCGGTCGGGAGATGGCCGGGGTCCTGGCGGCCTGTCCCTTCGTCTTTGGGGGGACACAGTTTTGTCCCCCCATCCTGTGCTCGGCGGGTCGCCCCGATTCAGCGCATATCGCGCAGTGTGGGGCCCTCCTCTGGCAGCTCACCGCCTTGTGGCCTGCGCCTCCACAACGGAAGCACAGGTCCCCCCTGTCTGCCGACGAGGGACACTGGGGGCGCGTATGGCCGAGTCCCATGCACCTGAAGCAGCGCATGGGACGCGCCGCCAGTGCCACTACTCGCACCGAGCTCCACCCCACCAAAAGCCTGCCCTGTGCCAGCAGCACTTTGGCTGCTGCAATCGGGCAGGAAACAAGGGAGGAGCCGGTCCCGCCGAAGCTTCGCTGCACCTCTCCGGCTTTGACGTGCAGTACGTCACAGCCGCCCACCTTAGCGACCGCCGCCGCCACTTTCTCCTTAGTGGCGGCGTCGTCCAGGCCCGTCACGTGCAATTGCGCGGACTTTACGGGCCTCGAGACGTTGGCCACCTCGGACAGGACACCGCGGAGCTTCTCCGCGAGCCTGTCCGCTTTGTCGCTGCTTTGAGAGCCAGGAATCTCGAGCATTCTGGCTCCCGTGGCCGTCTGGCGGAAGTGGATGCGGTCGATCCCCAATCCTTGGAGATCGACCTTTTCCTGCGCCGCCTCGACGATGGCCTTGTATGTGACCCCCTTTACAACGGCTTCGGGCTGCAGCGTCAGCACAACAGCCGCGGATTTGGGGGCTTTCATCGTCTTTGCCTTCTTGGGCCTGGCGGCGGTGGAAGCCTTGTTGACTTGAGGCTTCGCGGCGTAGGGGGGGGCACGAGCTGCTGGGACAGGAGCGGGAGCGGGCGTGGGCGTGGCTGAGGAGGACGATTTGCCCTTCCCTTTGCCTTTCCCCTTTTTCACTACTGCAACCCAGGTTTCCGCCTGGGCCACAGCAGTTGGCACGGTCGTTTTTGGGGCGATGGGAGCCGCAGTCGAGGGCGTGGCAGCAGCCTGTGACGCCTTGCCAACCCGCTTTCGAGGGGCTGGTTTCGGGGGTGGGGGTGCAACCGCTGGTGCAGCCTTCTTGGCGTCCGCCCTGAGAGGCGGGCGAAGAACCGGCGCTGGCAAAAGGCGGTCCTCGATACCTGCGAGTCGGGCATTGAGCATTTGCCCGAACGTGGTTGTCAAGGAGCGCGTCATCTCCTCCACTATTTCAGCCCCCAGTACAACAGCATGGGGGGCCGGCGTCTCGGCGGCAGCGGCTGCTGCTGCTACTGTAGCAGCAGACGTGGCGGCAGCCGCCTGGGTCTTTGCTTCGGTGAAGCCGCGACGCAGCGCCTTCACCTCTGCCTTGCAGGCCTCCAACTCGAGGCGCACGCGACTGTTCTCGGCTCTCAGCCGCCGCGTCTCCTCCGCCTCACTCCTGCTGGCCAGTGCGTCGACAACCTCCCTCAGGGTTGACGCAGACCTTTTCAGGCGACCAACAAATTCGCCTTTCAGGTTGCCGGATTTTTTGGCAACCTCTAGGATGCAGGCGAGCATCCCTCCTGCTTGTGCCCTAAGCTCTTGGGCGTTAAGCCCGCTGAGGTCACCGAACCCGGCAAGGACATCGGAATCACTTCCAGTGTCGAGTAGGCTTCCGGCGGCCACAGCGGCGGGCCCCTTTTTGAACTTCCTGCTCTGCAGGACCTCCG
This sequence comes from Plagodis dolabraria, assembly GCA_963854805.1. Taxonomy (NCBI): domain Eukaryota; kingdom Metazoa; phylum Arthropoda; class Insecta; order Lepidoptera; family Geometridae; genus Plagodis; species Plagodis dolabraria. The sequence continues at coordinate 9,156,637 of OY978445.1, read as the reverse complement.
CCAGTTCCTCCACTAGTGGCTTGGGCTTAACAAATTCCTCTCGCGTGGGGCCAGTTTTGGTGCCCTTCGCCCTTCCCCTCCGCGCCGTACTGACCTTAGCGGCCACCGTCCCCTCGGTCTCAGTGTCCGACTCTAGGTAGCCGGGCGCGTAGAACGAGGAGTAAGGCCGCTTCCTCTGGCTGTCAACTTCGTCAGCAGACTCCTCAAATACGGACTCTACGTCCGACCTCCTTTCGTCCCCCATGGAGACCTCTGACGGATCTCTGGAAGAAACCCTGCTTGTAGTTTGACCCTGAGAAGGGGCGATTTTCCGGCACTCAGAATTGCCGCTAGAGCGGTCTTCCGACAAAACAATTACTTGGCCCTGAGAAGGGCCTTTTGCGAACTTCCCTTTAACGTCTCTGTTAGCTTTCGACATTATTACGATAAACAGTCAGTATAAAACACAAAAAACAGAATAATTATAAAATATAATTATAATTCGTAACCATAAGCAAAATTTTGGGGAAGTGGACAGGCTTCAATCTTTCTACTCAAGCCTCCGGAAGTTTAGAGTTCAGAAGACTGACAATACCTTGGAGGTATTTTCCCGAAGTCTAAGGATACACTTATCATCGGGGTTTTGGAACTAGTCCAGCCAGTTTGTCCCCGCCTCCAATAACGTGAGTCATCGGAACAGGGGTCACTACCAAATAAAAGACAGCGGTTATTTTCGATTATGTAACAATACGTTTGACAGTAGTAGGCGCTGGTGTTTGCCAGTTAGAGGGGTCCCTATTTTAACACACACACCGCCAAACTGTTTTTCATCTACTCATAAACATGACAAATTATCTGTAGCCTTGCCTTAAAACTACAATTTATACACCGTAAGTCTATTCTGTCATCTGTCTTAAAGAGGTGCTAAGCACCTTAGCACGTATAATACAGATGACAGACAGTTAACTACGGCCCCGGTCTGTACCGAGCATTTTCAATTTGGTTACTAATAAGGGGTTAAATAGCCCTGTGAACTACATAATATACACATATAATACAAATATATACAGAAACAATATATACATATACATACACATATAGATAACAATACACGCGGCGCCTGACGGTGTTCTGTTGCGTTTATTTCGGAAGGAAATAAACCAATAACAGGCAGCACCACGAGAAGGTACCCGCCAGACTTGCCTTGGGGATCATCACGACCTGCGCTCTCCCCCAAGACCCTTGCCTCCTTACCCATCACGGGACGAGTAAGGAAGGCCTGAGTTTATCCAAAACAAGCAGCGCAAGGCATGCAAGCTAGGCAAAGCAACTATTAATGAATAAACCCAGACCCGCCCACCACTAACGCTCCCTAGTCAAGGCTATTCAAGCGCTAAAAAATCATTGTAGGACTATAATATATTGGGATCGACCGCGTGTCTATAACAATAACGAGTGTAATTTAGAGATACCCTCAAATAACAGATATCTTAGGAAAAGTTTCATATTTTATTTGACTTCGCCTGCATTAATTTTATTGAGGCTAGCCTTTGACCGCTATCTCGCTTGATGGATGATGTGATGAGAAGATGTAGTTCAACATAACCTAGAATTACTGACTGAGAGACAGTAATTCTAGGTTAGGTGGAACAACATGGCTGCAGGAACATACGGTTAAGTGCTAGCCAGACTTACTACCATGCTATATCAATTGCTATCATAAGAACAACAACCTGACTGACGCCTTAACGCGCCCCCCGAAGCACGGAAGCGCTCAGTAGTAATGTCAATAGCGGTCACCCATCCAAATTATGACCATTAACTTAGCTAACCGGTTAAGAACGGGTAAGCAAACTTCGCTACGAGCACTTCAAGTTTGTTCATATTATACTATCTTGTATACCATAACTACTGATTACTAATTAATCGTTATAAAAACATTTATATTTAATCTACGACCAGACAATCATACAGGTATATACCCATTGATATAATTTTATTTGTAGAATGCGTTCTTATTACCATGTTTATATTTTAGTGAAGTTAGCCAAGAACTGCCGCGGTAAAGACATTTTGTTCGTTGATGGATATTCATTCTACCAGAAGAAGACACAAATAGAAACGGACTACTGGAAATGCACCTACAACGGTAAATGCAGAGCGCACGTACTTACTGACAAGTGCGGCAACATCCTCAAGACTCTGAACACTCATTATCACCCCAAGAGGCAGTACCTGATACAAGATGGTGTTTACTTCAATCTGTAAAATAGCGTGCTCAGCAAAATGAACGACTTATTAAATAAAACAATTTAATGACTAGTCTCATATTTCAAAATACAACTTGTCAAATACCATCGCAAGCTAAAAGAATATCTTAGTAGAACATTAACAGAACACAGATGAGCTCTTTACCATAACGTACTAAGTTCATAAAAAGATAATTATAAAATTATGAATAGGTAACTACGAAGTTTATAAATAGCTCTTGCTTGACCCAAAAATATTAACATATAAATAATGTAATATAAAAAGTATTAATATAAATTTACTCTTGAACTATATGGACTAGGTACGTTTTCATAGGAATTAAATAATATAATAATAGTAATGGAACGTAGTACATTTTGAGCATAAACGTGAACTAGTAAACGTACAAAGTAATTTAAAATTGTAGCTGACTTAGTACGATTTGGACGATTACTTTTATACAGAATGAGCCATTTTTCGTCATACACAATATGTCAGTCCACGAAAAAGTAAAAAAAGACATGGATGGTAAGTTTTGGAATTGAACTCTTCTGTACTGGGTGGGTATCAAACCCGCATCTCCCGGATCTTATACGCACCGGGCACTTTAAGCCCTTGGCCATCGAATCAGTAAAATGAGATTTATAGTTTGACATTGGGTATTTGGCGACAGACGGTAGCTGAGCGGGCACTAGCAAAATGCCCTACCACCATTTTTTTTTATTGTAATGGTTTCAATAGAGAGGCGTTCGAGTACTTCATTATTTTTTATATGAACACCTGACATTTTTATAATTTTTTGTCTACTTTTGTTATTATAAGTAGATTTCATATATGTAATAGTTATTAATTGTATTACGTACATATGTATTTTGTTTTATTTATAAATCGGACTTGAATATTATATTATTATATTTTCCAATAAAATTAATTGAAATGTCTTGAAATAATACAAACATGTTATATGTTTTTTATTACTTAATTGAATATGATTACTTGAATAAGTTACGTAAAAAGTAAATTTGAGACGAACTGAATTTGTAGACATAGTATACGTTTTATTTTTTATCTAAGAAAATTTCTCTTCTACATGATTATAATGTGAGACCTATAAGTTTATTTTTATAGAATCGATCTATTTGTCTATAAATTTTAAAATATACTGAAATACGGAACCGACTACCAACACTGAAAATATGAAATAACTTGTTGAAGTCGGTAACATGCTGATTCAAAACAATGATTCACATTTGCTGGTCTGACTTCCACAAATTATTTCATACTTCTCAGTGTTGAAAGTCGGTTCCGCTATATTCGAAAAAAATGTTTTCTTTCTTTTTAGTGATGAAGACTGCTCACGAAGATCATTCACTCGCCTAGAATACTGTTTATCATCGACAATAGCAAATATAATTAAATCCATGTATAAAAATATATTTTTCAGTTAATTGACTTTAACTTAAAAACTACTCAAACTATTCTGATGAAATTTATATGGGACCACGTATATAGATCTAACAAAGAAAGAATCATCAAAATCAGTTCATAATCGGCGGAGTAATCGCGTAACACACACACACAAAAAAAACATACTAAGTATCGCATTGAGAACCTCCTCCCTTTATTGTAAGGCGGTTAATAATTCGACCACATCATTATAGTAAATGAAGATGGATGTGGTTACCACATGCACGAGACCCACCTCAAGCGATAGCACTGCCTAACATTTGCATTTCGTCACAAGTGACGAACTGAGTACGCTCTTCAATACTATAAATATTACTTTACATTACCCTGAGACATACAGTCGTTAGGTCTCATGTGCCTTTAATTACCTGACTCTCAAGGACTGCTACTAAAACACACTGTTGCTTGGCGACAGATTTTTTACTTGAGGGTACTAACTAGATGAGCATTTGCAAAATCCCTTCCGACCATGCATATTACGTCAATCTCAAAAATGAAACAAGCTAGGACTCTTAGGAATAATTATGTGTTATATCCTCAGTTTTACCAACAGATGCTGAAAACGCTTTATTCTTCACTTCAAAACTGTAGTGCTCGTAGCGTAGTTTGCTAAGCATTTCATAACCGATCGCCATCCGTTCAGAGAGTTGGATGGGTTACCGCTAGTGGCATTACTACTGAGCGCTTGTTTTTACCAATATTTTCAATAATACCATCAGGTGAGATAGTGGTCGAAGGCTAGCGCCTATCAGCAATATAAAATTTAAAAAAAACTACTTGAAGGGGCCGTCCATTAGGCACAAAACATTTATTGTACTAGTACATGAATTGATTAAAAAATAAATACACGTGATTTCTTACTACACTCTCCTCCCCCTTGTGATATTTGGTGATTTTTTGTAAACCCCCTTTTATACTTTACGTGACCCTAAGGTCGAGAGCAAAAGGCAAAATCATTGGCAATAGATAAGCATTTTACAAAAATACCTTCTATTAACTCGGGGAAATTTCCAGGATTGCAATTTACAACATCCCGTTTCGGGCAACCTGTAGTCGAGTGGAACGGATTCAGATACAACAAACACCACAGTTACAACAGCCCTAAAGTGAGATGGGTTTGCACGAATAGAGTGGTTGTAAGGCGCACATTGTTACCTTTGTCAATGAAATTATCGCCGTAAGAGATGTACATAACCACTGATATTATTTATGTTGTCAAATTTATTAAATTTGTAAATAATACTTGCACATTACTGTAACAGCCGGATCGTCCACTGCTAAGCCTCCCCATTTTTTATCACGATATTTATATATCTAGTGGCAATTTTCTTGATAAGCCGACATTACGTTTTCAAAGTGTTTTCCTAAAATATAAATATAATATTTTCTTAGAATATTATCAAAATATTTGTTATTATTTTAATGTTTTTCAACACCCTTGCTCGTAAAGTGAGCTTTATTATATCGTTCTTAGGGCCATAAATCGAACTATAACACCCTCATGCATAATAATATTTTACACTATTGCGTGATACTATATACTCAAAACATTCGAGTACGCTAAAAATTTAATCGCCATTTTGGTTGTAAGACTAACGGACGTTCGTATACCATAAGGAGCCTGTACGCTTTGTCTTATTTCTAAAAGTTTATAAGGCAGAAAGATATAAGTATTCTTATCCAGGAGCCGTCGGCTGATGTATAGGTGCCGTCACTATTGAGGAAGTACATAACTATATTTTGTGGTGGCTCCAAATCTCTTGGCCTATCCCTAGGTCAAAGAAACCAGCTCGCATGTTTCTTTTTTTTTTATTTGGTCCACAAAACTGGAAACACTCTTTATGTTTAATCAGAGTAACAAAAACAAAAACATTCGTAGGGCGAGTGTCACCTCCTCGAAGTGGACACAGCCTGCAAAATAAAATAAAATGTTAGACTTGACTCTGGCAAAATGTATGTGGGCGAAACGGTCGTTAATTTTTCTAACAGTTCACTGGCTAAACATTCTGTGGGCGAAACGTTGATGTTTTAAATAACCGTCTGTTAAGTACAGACGCGTAATGATTGTCGACCTAAGTTTCAGGCATATCCGATGAGATGTAAGGTTCAAGGCAGACATCATTTCCTGTTATTATTAAAAAAACTGTACTTACAATTAACGTAAGCTCAAATAAAAACGTATTAATAATAGATATACACTACAGAAAACTTACATCAGTACTGATATTATAAATGCGAAAGTAACTCTGTCTGTCTGTCTGTGTGTCTGTTACGCTATCACGCCAAAACTACCGGACCGATTTGAATGAAATTTGGTATGGAAATAGTTTGAGACCCGGGAAAAAACATAGGATAGCTTTTATCCAACTGCGCAAAAAGAGGTTAATGTTTTTGCGCGATAACCGACACACGCGCGGCGCCGAGCCCGGAAAGCTAGTTTATTAATAAAAACACTGATTACCACCTTGAACGCCACCACGGACGCAAATAAACGTGTTGGTTTGGGTATACGGGTCATTCTAAGTTAAGAGGTATTTTCCATGGCCAGGGCAAAAAAATTTTTTTTTTTTATACTAACTTCCAAATTGACCTATTTATTACTTAAAACTAAATGTTTTCTTCATGCTCACTGAAATTCATTACAGAAATGTACTTAGTTTAGTCACAATAAGTTCTTATATAAGAAAAAAGTCTCTCCCCTGGTCTGTCCCCAAACCGACTTTATTTGTAAACCAGTTATTATGAATGTATTAAAATTCAATAATTACTTCATCATCGTCAGTTTTATACAGAACAATAACTTAGTTTCTTATAAGTAAACTTACTTCTATTCCAATTTTTCATAAATAATATCAACGGCGAAATTTGTCCTCCGTGTTTCTTGTCTCGTCCCCTGGCTTTTTGTTTTCGTTTAAAAATCAGTTTTGTTTTGATAGTTTGTGGAAGTTGTGACCTTGAGTGCATAGGATGTAACTTGAAGCTAGCAGCAAGCGGCGCATAAGCCGACTGTGCAGACATTTTAACGGCCATTTCAGTCATGCCGCTCGTTGGATGTAGAAAGGTTGAGTGAAGGCAGTATTTCCTCTGGTTAGTTTTATTTGGCAATTATTTGTTAAAATACTAATATACACTTAAATATTCACTATGAAAAGTGCATACATTGTAACGTTTTATTGTGAATTACGTACGAGAAACACTTTTAGCGCTATTTTAGATATTAATCGAAAATGTATCTTCCCTGGCGTATTTCCCCTGGCTCTTTTGATGGCAGGGGCGATACTTAAAGTCCACGGAAGATACATTTGTATGCTGTTTTATGAATATTTATACATTTTAAATTAGTTGCGAGTGGCACCGATATTTCTATGCGAGTGGCAGCGATATTACATCAATAGATGACTTAGCTAAAGCCCTTGAAAACCTGCCCGAATATTAAAATTTTCACCATAGATGATGACATATCTAAAAAAAACAGCAAAATTAGGTTCTGCTAAAGGTATAAATACTTTCAGGCACGCTAAAGGTTCACCAAGTTACCGGTTGCTTATTTATACCTAATTGCCTAACATTGAAAAGTTTGAGCTGCTTCTGTGACTCAGAGCTATGTCGTCATTTTCAATTGGGTACTTTGGATCATCCACAAACACATCGTAAATTTAATCTACGTGTTGATGATATATAGGAAACTAGGGATTCAGAAGATTACCCACTAATCAATTTCACATCTCAAGAACACAGGAAGAAGCCACAAGAAACACTACAGCATTCTGTACCTACCAGTCTCAGACCGAATAAAAAGTCAAGACAGAATGTTGTGTAAAGAGCAGTGAGGCCGGCAAAACTACGCCTCGCCGTGTACAAACACCATTACACACACATATGTACAACGAAACTACGCCTTGACTCGTCAGTCGAAATATTGCGGCGTGGTGGCATTGGTGTTGTCGTTATTAAGCCTATAAGGTTTACCCTATTATTGGGTCATAATACAAAATGTATTGCTATTCGTTTTTTTTGCAATAGTTGATCAATGTGTTTTAACCGACTTAAAAAAAAGATAAGGTTCTCAATTGGACTGTAAAGCTGATACCTTTAATTATGACTCATATTCATATCATTGGTATTTGATTTTTGGTTTCGAAGATATTGAAGTAGATGTTGTTTTTTTTTTTGTTATAAAAAAACATATTTTCATTGTGTTTTTTTGTTTTTAACGTTGTTGTGTATAGAGTTGAATCATAACCATATTATTATTGATATTACAAAGGCAAATTTAAGTTCCCTCTTAACTGTTCACGCTTTACTGGTCACTTACCAATGTTACTATTTAATAATTTTTTCATTTTCCGAATTGATTCGATAAATTAAACAAAATTGGATCGAAATCATTCGGAAAAGTAAGAAGGAACTATCATGACAATATTTTAACATCGGCGACTTATATTTATTTATACCTATTTCTACCGCCAAGCAGTAATGTTTACATTCCTATGGTCCGGTAAAATTACAGGCACATGAGACTTAACATCTTTATGTCTCAAGGTGATGGGCGCAGTGCAGTTTGCCACTTGTGACGAACTGTATCGGCAGAGGTTACAGCTTAACACCAGGTGGGCTTTGTGCTTTTTTCCCCGATTGCATAAAAAACCCGTCACTAATTAGTTACAAGAAATTAATGCATGTAAATTAAATACCCAGTAATGTTATTTCTGAAACCTTTTTTTCATTCCCTTCCCCTACTTAACGACACTACTTTTGCCGACGCCTTACATCGGAACCCTATTGTTGTATTAATACTAATTACGTTATTAAATTGGTAACGTTATTTTTATAAGGTAATTTGATTATCATTGCAACACCGACACACGCACACATGTTTGGAAAACCGGCCTCACTTCTCTGTTCACAACATTCTGTCTTGACTTTTTATTCGGTCTGAGCTACCAGTATTAAAACTAAACTGCACAAATATGATTCAAGCCCTCAACATCTGGAAAGAAAACATTGATCTGCAACTGGGACTTTGTGCTGGTTAAACTTCATGATGGAAAGACAGAATATTGTTATGTTGAAGAAGATGATGATATTTTAAGTTATATTTTGTAAAATCTATGATGAAACTGGAAAAAAGTACAGAATTAATGATGACAATATTTCTAACATCACCTGGGATTAGGTTTTAAAACACTAACCTTCCCTAACTTAAAAATGAGAAAGCAGCGTATTTTCATTAATTTAATGAATCTATTGATGTCTCTGAACACGGGTTTTAGGAAAATATTCTTTCTTACAAGAAAAAAATTATACTGTTACTCAGAGAAGTTTTTGTTTCTTTTTATTTCAATAATGACTATTTATATTAAAGTTATAGATATTTTTGTTTATAATTACAGTTTTTATTAAATAATTACAGTTAAGAAGCGAGTAGGTAGGCGATATAGGTACTACATTTAAAATGAACGTCAATGTTACAACGATGTGATGTGTGGTATATAGGTATTGTAGTTACAGCAAGCTGGTGCCTGTGTCTTATTACTATTGAAATCCATCTTATAATCATCTTCTTCCTGCCATTGTTCCACTTATCTCTTTGTTTGTGGATATACCACATATGATTTTTCAGAGTATAACAACACAAAATGGATTGCTCAAGACCATATTGTTGAAACTTTTGGCTTCAATTTTGTTTGGCCGTTTACTTGACGCCAACTAGACAATAAAATGTTGCTGTTGAAGAATATTACCTACGTTTTCGTTTATTTTATTTCAGTGTCCAGTGTGGAGTTTTCTAAATCACGCAGTGGGAAGCGTGTGCTGATTTACAATGGGAAAAAATATCGTTTGATTAATGATTATGGCTCACGTGCATACTGGTACTGCAATCATTCAAATAATGGATGCAAAGCTTCAGTCTCTACTTATGATGATACAATAATCAAAATAAAAGGAAAACATACTCATTAACATAAATATGAGTACCGCCGCGCCGTTAATACGCATTTATTTTTAAAGTAAAGTCCTTACTTTCATATGATAACTACGCAGTACATTATTACGCTATGTAATTATTGTTAATAAAATAAGTTGTGCACTTATTTTTTATTGTATTTTCATTTTCAATTGATATTTTATCAAACAAAAGTTTATCAATGTGCATAATGTAGTTTTTTTAATAATGAAAATGAATTAAGTAGGCAACAGGTATCTTTATATATAAAAATTAAGTGTCACGTTGTTTGTCCGCGATGGACTCCTAAATAAAAACCAATTTTAAATTTGATTTACAGACCGTGTGCAATTTGATCCAAATTGAAAGATAAGCTTACATCTCAATATATAGTCGTAATTACCAGTGTGAAGCCGGGGCAGACCGCTAGTATATACAATAATAAAATAATGAATTATTATACAACCGTGTAACATTCTGTGATCTCAGAGCAGTAGTAGTAGTAAGGAAGAGGGAGAAAATCAAAAGTGAAGCATAAAATTGAGCCAATTTTATGTACGACACAACTCGCACATTCGTATCCAAATTCTGCCAATTTTGTCTTCATTCACGACTGACCGTTGCACATTATGCACGTGACAAATAATGGAATAAGTAAATTAAAAACCGACTCTAGTATTAAAACACACGTAAATATTGAATATAATGTACTTTCTTTAATATTATACAACCCAATTTAGGTTATAATTTCGAATAAAATGTAAACAAAAGTGTTGCCAGATATACATTTTAAGATTTTGCCAAAAGTTTGCAGTATTTAAAAGTTGGTGTGCGTAGAACTAAGGTACTCAAATTAAACAAGCCAATGTTAGGCTATTGTATCATATAGCGGAAATAGTAAGAAATTTTGTAATTAAAAAAAACCCGGCGTCTACCTAAGTATGTACTTACGTAAATGCCTAAACGTACATCCATTACAGACCTCAAAATTAATTAGTTTACATGCTTTATAAAATAAATTTTACAAATTTTACTATCGCCGTCTAGAGCTTGTTTAGTACATAACAAAAATATATAACAGTAGTATTCAATATACATTGGTTCATTAATATCAAAAGTAATAAATAATAAATAAATATTGTCTTATCCGTTTCTACACTTGCTTCTTGTAGACACAAGTAATATAAATAAATAAATCACCGGCATGCGGCAGGACAGAGACCATGCGTTTTTTGACCGGAGAACGCCTTCAGAGAGAAAGGCATTTTATACACAAAAACAAGAAATTATTATTTTGGCGGTGTTAACATTTTACTGTTTAGTGACTTGATGCAGCTTTCACTAGTAGCTGAATCTGTCTGCGGGGCATACTGAATCAGAATCAGAATCATTTATTGCATACTATTGCTTTAAACAACCGCCACATTTAAGTGCTGAAGTGGATTAATGGGCGTTATATAGCTTCTGCAAACTGCCATATGAGGCAAGCAGACGACATCACATTTGTCGATATTTTGAATAGTTTACGGGTTGGTCAACTCACCATGCAGCAACTTGAATCCTGGATCATCGTAGAGTACTATTTACTGGACCAGATGGCGAGTGTGTGCGAAAATTTCCCACGACAAGACAGGTGGATGACTAGTGGTGGATAATATAGCATCTAGCGCCATAGCAAAGCGTGTTATTGCCTTGTAGCGCATACAGCGCGCTTTGTATATTATTCTCTTCGCGCTATTAATATAACGTTTAGCATCAAGCGTCCACTAACGTGGCTGGGTAGGCCTATAACGCGGATATGCGCAAAGCGTGTTAACGCGACCGAAACCGCGCGATGACTGAAGCTTGGCGCTATGCCGCTATCCGCTATACTGTCACTATAACAGTATAGCGGATAGCGGCATAGCGCCAAGCTTCAGTCATAGCGCGCTTTCGGTCGCGTTAACACGCTTTGCGCATATCCGCGTTATACTGTTGCGCCTGACGCTATTGTGACGACACCTAGCATATTATGCATCTAGCGCGAGCGCCTTGTTTCGTTATAACGATAGCGTATAATAAAGCGCGCTATTCGAATATAGTTTATAGTCTCTAGCGCGTTGGTGCTGTATAGCGGATTTGAACAATACTATGGATGACTACAATCATACTATGACCACCAAACTAGCCAAAATTTGCGGATGTGTGACGTGGTAGTATCAGATACATCTGTAGAAGTCAAAACCTACGGACAGCGGCCAAAACCCGAATTTATACTTTCTGACCGTTCAGTAAGTTCAGTAAGTATTGGTTCTAGAATAATGTTGCGGAAAAATATTAACTTTGGACACGGCTTGGTAAATGGCGCTATGGGGGTCATCCAAAAATTCGTATGGCCAGCGCTACTTCGTAATCGGGAGAGTTACCACAAGCCGTCTTCGTTGAGTTCAATGACAAAATGATACGTGGCAACACAGTCAGTTTGGGTAACATAGTCAAAATTGAGCCTAGCACAGTTGAATTTGACGCGTTACGGGGTCAAGGTAAAGTCGAGCGGCACGTGCTACCACTGATATAATGTTGGGCTGTGACAGTGCACAACCTGCAAGGAACGACACTGGACAGAGCCGTCTTCGATCTATGCGCAAAATTGTTTGCCCAGGGGCAAAGTTTATGTAATTAACCTGGGACAGACTGTCCAGTTAGGTAGGTCCAACTTCGAAAAAGTGGACGCCCGAAGAACCCAACTCGGATGGGCAGCGTTCGGGAAGTTACGCGACATTTTCTCGTCAAAGATCCCGCAGAGCCTGAAGACCAAACTCGTCAACCAGTGATGACATATAGCACCGAGACGTGGTCCTTAACTGTGGCCCTTATTGAACGTGGATATTCGCCTAAGAACCAAAGTCACCGGCAAAGCTTTCAGAATTTGCAAGTTGAAGTGGCAATGGTTCTAGATTCTGGCCACATTGCTCGACGAACTGATAATCGATGGGGTGAAATTGATTTTCTCCATTTTTGAAGTCTGTTAAAAAGGACACGCCAAGTAGTTTTATTTCCAACTACGGCACCTGTGTCGAAACCCTACCATATATGTGACCTAACAGGCCCTTGGTCAATTATTTATTGTCCTAAAGAGTGTCACTTAAGAATATCATAAAAAAATTTTGAACCAGTATGAAAATAATAATCGTGAGGGTTGTGCCATATTATTGTAAAGTTTTCTATGAACAGATTTAGATGTAATAATTTTAATAAGTTACGAAATATTAAACGATAATAATCGTGATGATTGTGCACTATTATTGTACTCTAACGAACTGATTTTGCTTTAATTATATTCTTTATATTTATATCATCACAAAAGTATCTGCCATAAATCCCACTAATAAGTACTTTTTTCTTTCATATGGCATCACTTCCATTGCACACATATATAAAATTGTGGCTTCAGTTTGATGTTGTACCCAAATAGTCACAGAGATTTATTCAGTAGGGCTCAATTGTGCAACACTGCAGTTGCACAGAGGCAATAAGTTCTGATTCCCCCCATGTCTCCGGTCCGAACCACAGTGGTGCCCTTGAGCTCGCTATCAACCCCTCCTTAGTAGCGGCACGTTTTCGGCGTCCGCAGGAGACGGAGGTATAAGCGCTTTTCGCCTTCTACGCCCGTCTCGAGAGAAGTGCCTTTGGCACTTCTCCCTCCCGGGCTATTGTAGGGCCTCCCCTCGCCTAAAATCCGGTGGAGCTGAACGACCGAATAGTCGGTAGTCAGCATCTATGTCCTCCTTAAAAAAAATAATGATGTTGTACCAGACTTCCGTCTGCCCGTCTCGGGAGTAGTGCCTTCGGCACTGCCGCAATAACCGCGGCAGACGTTGCTTAAGTTAGCTGATCGGTTAAGAACGGCTAAGCAAACTTTGCTACGCGCGCTTTAAAGTTATTGGCCCCATTAAAACACAACTGGCTCTACCTAGGTAGGTATATATGGGAAGCTGAAAATACTAATAAAAGTTTAACATTGGAACCTACCTATAGCCTACCTATAGATACATTTCTTTACATTTCGATGTCCTTTGGGAGTGCGAAAAACGTGAGATTCAGACCTTTGTTGTTATTTTTACAACCAAATGCAATGCAGTATGATGATTTCAACCTACCTACAAGATACTAGCCTTTTAATTTTATGATACTAGATACGTAAACAGATTAACAAATACAAACATGAAATACGGTGCGTTGAAGTGAGAAGACGTGCGATCCGGGGGCGCGCGGCAACCCACTGTAGAGTAAGCCCGTCTTGTCGAAGCCGCCGATGTACTTGTAGCTTTGTTCCTAAAGTGCAGAATGCGCCAGGCCTGCCTTAAGGCTGTACTACACAGTCGGAAATCAGCCTCCCACCATGGTTGCCAACCATGGATCACAACTGTGTAGATGATGGTTTGCTACCAAACTATGTTTGACCTTCCAACGCCCTTGGAGAGCGAGCATGCGTTGTCAGCTGTCAACCGTGGTGAGCAACCACTATTTCCGACTGTGTGGATGCTGGTTGCAAACCACGCGAGGGCAGCGCACGCATAACGCGTTTCCCTCTTTGAGATACGTAGGTATGAAAGCCACGACCTAATAAAATGCAATATATATGACATATTTTTCTTCCAAATTTCACACAGAGATATTAATTTTCAAACGTAAGGAGCGATATCGTGTGTAGTATGGCTTTTGTACGATGCGTGTTTTCAGTGCGAGAGTTCGTGGTGAGCAACTGTGTTGTAGCAAATTCCGACAGTGGTGAGCAACAAGCCGCCTGCCAAGGTCAAGGGCTGGAGCTCATGTTTGCCCACTGTGTAGATCACCCTTTAGAGTAAAGCGTTCGGTCGTTAAAAGGTTGCAACCTAAACTGAAATGACTTTGACATTTTGTTGACGGTAAAATTGTGAATTTTACAGGTAACGGTGGTATTATGCTTGACAAATATAATAATACGTGTATATTTTTTGCTAGTTCCCCGCCTTGCCGCCAAAAGCGACTTGGGGACTGCAGTCGCCAAAACCATAAAAGCGACTTGGGGTCTACAGTACCTACGCGAGAAAATCGTAATATTTTTTACTATGAAGGTAGTTTTTTCTGCAATAGTTTGAGTATTACTGGGATTAACTTTCCTTCTTATTTGGGATTAACAATCCGAAGGATTTGCTCCATTTTGTTATGCGATCAAGATTCGAATTCGTTGTACATGTAGTAATGGCGTCAAAAAATTTAGTGGAGCCTGCTAATGTGTCTGTAGATCATCTGCATATACGTGGTAGGAAGATCGTTCGCAAAATGAGGGATATCAATGGCAACCAGAATATCATGGGTGGGATGGTGGTACATTTACCTGTTGACTTTAGACAGACCCTTCTGGTGATTACTGTTTGGTGATTACCGATGAAATAAATGCCTGTTTAAGGCTTCGGTATTTTGGGTTCACGTGAAAAAGTATTGTCACACTACACATATACGAGTACAACATCACAATGATTCTCAAGCAAGGCAATATGCTGCTGTTCTTCTAAAAATCCGAATCTTCAGACAAATATGGCTAATCGAAAATGGCTATGTGAAAGTGCAATTTTGGCGCTGACTAATGAAAGAGTTAATAAAATAAACGAATAAATCATGTCAAACGTTGAGGGAGATGTTGTCGAATACTTCCCATATTATGGACACTGAACAAGTTACATCATACCCTATAGAATTTCTCACCTCCTTAGAATTATCAGGAGTGCCATCCCATAAGTAGCGGCTAAAAGTTGGTATTCCAGTTCTATCAATGAGCAATCATGACGCGCCAAGGCTATGTAATGGTACACGGTTACAATTACACATCTGGGGCATAACATTATAAAGGCTACAATCATGACTGGAATGGCAATAGTAGAAAATATCTTGATTCTTAGTTTTCCAATAATTCCGACGGCTTTGCTATTTCAATTTAAGCATTTGCTATTACAACCAACAAAACCCAAAGTCCGAAGCTTAAAGTTGCAAAGTTCATTAAGAAAAAAAATGTTTTTCTCATGGGCTATGTACCTAGCATGCTCATACGTGTATCAAATCCACAAAATCTTTATGTTTTGGCAAAAGATGATAAAACAAAAATATTTTTTTATAAAAGTCTACTTAAATAAGCTCATATTTTACTGGACCCAATGAACTTATAATCTGCTCACTTAATGATAAATAAAAAAATACCTTCAATAAACACTTACGGATAACTTTTTGATATTCCACAGAAACACGTATCTTGAGTAGTTCATTACAACGATTGAATCATCATTCGCGTACAAAACTGACCTGTACAACATAATATTATATATACTATATATGAGAAATATTTAAAATAAAATTATTAATAATGTTGCACACCCAGAATAGCAGTTAGATAGATTGTAGTTTTGTTTACTTTTGTAACACCCTTATTTTCTACAATCTGTAATAATAAATATTTCATTTCATTTCATTTCAATAATCTGGCATTAATCATAAATCAACAGTTGTTAACTTAGATCAACTGAATGTATGTGAATGTATCATGTAGTTGTACATTTTCGTAAATACATTTTTGCATTGTATTACTATTTGTATAGATTGAATCAATCCAACGCGGACGAAGTCACAGGCCATGGCTAGTTTATGTTTATATGACGTGGTCTTTATCTATACCAGCCAGTTGTGTGCCATTAGTATATCAATCAAATAAACATAAAATTATTGTACCATATTACAGTTTAATAAATTAAAACTACCTAAGTTTTAATTTATTAAAACTACCTAAGTTTATGTTTATTAACCAATATGTTTATATGACGTGGTCTATATCTATCCCAGCCAGTTGTGTGCCATTAGGAGAACAATCAAATAAACAGTAAATTGTACCATATTACAATTTAAGAAATTAAAACTTAGGTAAACAAATTAAAATATAAAAAAAACTATTTTTTTTTTACACTTATAAGAGTAATAAATAACATTTTGATCATTTTCTTGTGAAATTTGACTATTTATCACCAATGAACCATATGCGGCACAAGAGATTTAATTGTTTCGAGTGCGTAACCGTAATGAAAAAAATCCAAACCATGCGAATCCAATTTAAAACTGAAAAGAAAACGGTTTACTATCTAGCCTGTGGCAAATCTTCTTTTGTTCTAACGAAGTATTATGTTCTGTAGCAAATATTGGCCATTTTATTTGGTGCGTTCGTTTTGGCTCGGTTGCGTTTGTAGCAGTTTCTAAAGTGGCATTTGTATCTTAGCGTTCGGAAAGAAGCTTCTGCTATTTTTGACCACCAATGACTGTATGCTATCCGAACGTCTTATACTTATTTTGACAACCGCTGAAACCCAAAATAACGTTTTCTGGAACTGCAGCTAAAGATATAGGTGCAACAATTAAAGCCAAAGATATAGGTCTGATTTTAAATCTGCCGGAGGCATCGCCAGTTCTATTTATTATGATAGGAACAACAATATTTCTCATAAAATGTTAGCTGTCAAAAAACGATCACAACGATCCCACGGTAAGACGTGGGTCAAAAATAGCACTTTTCTCTGTCATTTGTAGCGTTTTCAAAGCTATCCGAACGGTGAGCGAAAACGATATTTATGCTCACGAAGTCCCTATCCGAACGCCCTGTGTGATCATTTGTAGCGTTTGTGAGTGTTATTTTTGGAACTGATAGGCTATCCGAACGCCCTAAATATCTCTGTTTGTTTACATACTTTACAATTTCTAACCTCACAAACTCACAACACAAAATAATGTGTATCATGTAGTACTAAGTAGGTACCTAAAAATTAATGGAAAGAAGTTATGAGATATAGTGCATTAAAATAAATAATGAGATACTTACCACAACCGCTATTAATGTGAAGAGAATCGCACATCGAATCTTCCGCGAACTACACCATTGAAGACATCTGTAATCTTCGCTTTACTTTCTGGCAGCAGGTCGGGTTTTGATTGCAGCTGTGGGTTCTTTAGCAGCAACTGATGCCTGCTTATGCGTCACCAACACTTAAATCTACTCAAGTTCAGCGAGAGAACTGATTCGGTGTCGCTCTTCATCAGCGCCCTGCACGAACACAAAACCATCTCTGGTTCAACATTTCTGTATACCTACCAAACCTTTGGCTGTTCGCCATAAAAGTCTCATGCCGCTACTTCGTCAAAAACTCAGATATTGTTACCCCTGACCCCTTCAAACAAGATTTCGGAGCTAGAAACTTTGAACAAAATTGGCGGGCCTTCTCGGGAGAGGATTTGCGGCCGATATCTTACACTGAGAAATGTTAGTCGAGAAGACACAGCTTTAGCACACTTCATCCTTTTTTCTCAGCAAGACCATGAAGGAGAAGTAGTTTTCGATGACGTCGCATCTCCATATTGTCTTGCTGTTTATATTGTTGGGAAAGAACCCTATCTGGTCATGGAGAACGCGCACAGCAGCCATGATTGAAGTCTCGAAAAGCAGCAAAGTTAGATGACAAATTGATCAAATTGGCTGTGGGAGCAGCAGCTTGAAGATCCATTTGATAAGCATTCAAGCACATAGTTGAAGTTAAACGGCATCCAACTTGAAGTTTATGTGTGAAGTAATCCAACCTTTTTTTTCCAATTAAATTTAGCAACCAGTGATTGTACAGAAAGAATAACATTCCCTGGCAGGTACTGTGTACATAACTTTAATTATACATAAGAATTAGAGACTTATACTGTGTTTAAGTTTTAATTTGAATAAATTTACCAAGACAAATTAATTAACGACGTGTTTTTTATAACTACCCTTGGGAGAAAATTATCTATACATTATCAGGATACTCCTCGAAGATAAATCAGCGTTGTGTAGTTTTTCATTATACCTATGGCTATTATTAGTGGGACCATGAGTAATAGTGGGTCAAAAACGGTGGGAACCACAAGTCAATCATAGGTATATGTTTACAACATTTACTTCTAAAACTTTTGCCAAGTTGTCAGTGTATCTCACTTATAAAAATGCACAAATTTTTGTATATAGTCAAAGAGTAGTATAATTTCTACATGCAGGTTATGAAAATGATTAGATTTACAAATTATTGGAGTACAAATGTTTTGTTCTGTACAGGAATTGAACCTGCTTCTTCCTATTTCGGGCTGGTTGTCTATTCCATTCAGATAGGAAAACAAATAATTTTTTCACTCGGTTTGGCTTGAAGTGGGGTACTGGCTGGGTTAGAATGTCACCTTCCCCATTTCTTCCCGTGGATGTTATAAGTGGCGACAATGGCGACTGAGGAATAAACACCAGAAGGTGGGAAGCAACGCCAACTAATAACTTTTACTGTCCCTGGAGGAGTGAGAATGTTGTTCAACGGTGAATGATTTGGTCAATGTTATGATGTTGATATTGAAGCATGATTATATTGCTGCTGTATTTTTTACCAATTTGTAAAGTTCAAATTTAACACTGGGCTGGATTGGTAGATATTGAACTCGCTTTAATTTATTCAAGAACAAACCTAGCATTTCAATGTGTTTTCAGGTCCAATAATTGAAGCCACAAATACAGACAATCCAGTTACTATATACAATGATTATCAACACCAACGAGGCATATCCAACATGTAAGTGAAGAAAGAACGCTGGACTTTATGGATAGTTAAAGTGCTTAGTGACAAATTTTGTAAATGTAGTAAGAAATACAAAAGTATGCACTTTTTAGAAATAATCTTATTTTTATCAAATACATTTAGTATCTAAAACAAAATAAGCATGGATATGTCCTTATATGTTATGAACAAGCTATTGAATTAAATATTATTTTTTACTTTGTTGCTGTTTCTAGGTTAAGCCTAATCTTTGACCACATCATAACTTACTAGTAGTAGTACTGAACTATAAAAACTACTCTGCATGGAGTGTTTGCATGTGAGTGGATTGCTCACTGGTTACCAGAAAATAGCCAGTCTTATGAACTATTTAGGTGTGATGGCGGATATATAACAGCATCAGTACCCTTATGGGGAGACCCTTAGAGTAGGAGAGAGTTTTCGGGTAGACTTGAATGCTTACCACCAGGAGGGGCTATCCCATACCTAAACACCAGTTGTTGAGTAAGGGGTTTATAAGCTTGAAATTTTACTTCACCCAGCTTCTTCAGCGGGGACAAGAATGGTTTATTTTAAATCCGATAGCTTTGACCACTATCTCACAATGATCCAAAAATTAATATAAATATTTATTTTTACAGATTGTAGGTTATAAGGGTGTTACAAAAGTATGTAATATGTCTTTGTCAAACATGAAGCTTGAGCGCTTCTAGTTTTGACTAGTCAAACCTCAGGTCTAGCTGCACTAGCGCCGCCAGCTCTCTCTCCGTACTTCCAGCTTATAGTAATACTAGAGGTAGGGCAGACAAGAGTGCTTGGAAGGTGGGTACCCCGATTCTGTTCCGTTACACTATTCGACTTACCGTTTCAGAATGTTCGAGTAAGTTCCGGTTTTACTACCCAGATCATATTTAATAAATAAAACACTATCTTTGGGTTTCACAGTCATCTTAGCCTATCCATCGGTTAAAGCTTGGAACGCCCTGCTTGTTAACTGTCATTTTTATGATTCAATTATTTGTTATGTTGCACAGCAACCCAAAACTTTATTAGGACATTCTGAAACCGGCCCTTAATCTAAGGCATCTGAATGTTTTGTTTTGGACTCTGACTAAGACTTATGTCAGACCTGATGTACCTAGTCAAACCTTCACCTGAGCTTTGAAGTTTTACAATGATATACTTATGTTCCTGCAAAATTTACCCATTATGGTATAACATTAATAATTATATTAAGTATTTGGCAATAATACCAATTCTTAGTCAAGGACTCTACAAAAGATATGTATCAAAAATAAAACATGATTTTACAATACAATCATTATTATAGTTGTATTTTATTTATTAAATGTATGTATACAGAGTAATAGTTTTTGTGTAACCACCATAGCAATTCCTTTTTGGTTTACAATTATTGAGCTCTTTGATGTGATTTGGGAGATCATTAAAAACTTTAATAGACATAGCATGGCATTGCTTTTCCAAGTCAGAGATGTTCTTCATGCTAATCTTGAATTTATGGCTCTCAAGGGCAGCTACTGGAGCAGACCGTTGACATGACGTGGTACCATTAGACAGTTCCTTTCTCACCATTAGCTATTGGGTGGCAGATACTTATAGGTATTTTTGCCAGACGAGCACGCAAAATACTATGTTGTAAAACTTAAGTCGACGGTAGAATACAATTTCTGATCACTAACCGGCCACCAACCACCAGCCGGCACTCACTGCCACGAAGCTACCTTTGTTCCAAAGCTTTTTATGATGTGTAAATATGGTCTAATAATGTCAACATAGATATTTAATAATATAAGAATAAAACTTAATACATTCTTTAATTATCAAATATTATTTTAGACGCTCTTACTCGTAAAACCGGAATAATGTACAAACTTTTCTTTTCGTTAGGACCATTTTTTAGTATGACTAGACAAGGCAATCCTGTGCTAATGTTCGACGGCCACCGGTACAATCGTGCTATCCTAAATAGCAAGGGTCCGAAACTTAGATGTATCTGCAGAAAGAGACCCAACAGCTGCCAAGACAGTGCAAGACTCTTCACATACTATAACCAGGTCCTCACGACCCACACAACCTTGAAGATACAGCCCATGATTATAAAATGTTATATAACTATAAAAACGTTTTTTATTATTTCAATGTCTATCACCTTTTAATTTACGGTACAAAAAGAGCCAATTTTTTGTATAACTACGAATTTTACATGTGGAAGTAAATTTGTTTGTTGGTTTTTTATATATGGTACCCGAATGCTTTAGAACTAATACTATTGTTATAGTTCGACTTTTATTATGATACTCAGAAATCACCTGCACCCTGTAATGGATCCAATACCTGATCGACCTAAATGAGGCAAGGAAATCATGGCCAACTTCTCATAGTGATATAAAAAATGTAGACAAGCCTCCGATATTTGGCTTATAAATTTAACCACAGATGTAAGGTTTACGTAGTTTAGTATGTCTGTCGGTATCACTTTGCTATTTGAATTAATAATCTTGTAACATTTGTTTTATCTGCAGCGCCAATGTTTTCTACAACTCGTTACGGAAATCCAGTAATAGAGCTGGGTTCATACCGGTTCCTCCGGTCGAATGTTCGCTACAGTGACGAACGGCGCAGACGCTGGACGTGCCACCGCACTCAACATGGCTGCCGCGCTGCGCTCTACACTGCAGACGATATAATAGTGAAAACCTTAAATGAACATAACCATTAAATCTTTAACCTAAGACTTATAAAAAATAAAGTAAAACACCCTATTTTGTACTTACAGCTTAGAATAAAGTAAATCTCAATCTCCACAGTAACAATATTTGTGTTACATAGTTAAGGAAAGGCATGATTCATTGCAACCCTTTGTCCTAGTGAATTATCAATATTTATATCCCTAATGTCTAGCTTGAAATAAGGCGTACCTTGTTTTTCAATTAAAACAAAACAATGCTGTACTTCGTAAATGTGTCAATGAAAGTCATTTTCACAATTGAGAACCTCGAATGTGACAGCAACGAATTACTTCACTGCGCATAACGTTTTACATTATAATAATTGTGCGATATGCAAATGTGTTTTTATGTGATTGTGGCGGATCAAGCACGTGGCCCACCTGATGTTAAGCGGACTTACCTCTGCCTATAACAGATGCATTTCGTCCGAACGAATTGTACTGCGCTCGTCACACTGAGACATACAGTTGTCAAATTCCTTGCTTGTAATTTGTCTAGCTCTCAAGGACTGCCGGAACACACTGTAAGGTGCTTGGCGAAAGATTAGGGTGGTAGATAGCCAGGCAAGCATCGCACAATGCACTTCCACCCAGTATTGAAGCTCAAGCCGGCGGCGGTGGTGATCGAACCATGGACCTGCGGCACGGCAATCCATAGTTATTACTCCTCTGCCACCATTGCTTCACAATGATGATGGAAGTGTAACGAAAGCTCAGAGCAATTAACTGAGATCCTTCTTAGTATGTCAGAGAACGAAATATTAGTTAATAAAACTACATTGTACTGCGACACGTAATAAAAAAGCACATCGAAACGTATCGAACAATAAGTTATTGTTAGGTACATATTTGAGGAAGTATGAACTTCATTTTTTTTTACTTTTAATAAAATATGTTTAACCTTAGTACCGCGTGTTGTGTAGGTACCTACCTATTAAAAGTGATGTTTTAATTGTTATTTACGCAGCAGTATTTGTTTCCGAACTTTCAGATCTTTTAGCAATAGTACATTGTTCACCGAGAGGAGAAAGTGACCGATTACCGTCGAGGGTGTCGTTTGAAACGCTTTAAAACACCCGAGATCGGGAATCGCACTTTCTCTCGAGTGATACATAGTGCTTTATACTACACCTAGGTACCTTTTATTTTACTTTTCTACGAAAACTGAATCCTCAAACAACACACAAATTGAAAATGGCGCCAATGGCGTCTGCAGTTTTCACATGTTCTTTTTTTAAATTGTTTGACACCATCCAACACACAGCTAGTGGCCAGTGTCATTTTGCGAACTTGGAGACAAAAACTCACTGTAAAAATTTTTTGGCTTTTGATATTTAGGTTACCAGCGCATAGTCTTACCCGAAATTAAAAAAGAATAAACGGTCAAGTGCGTGTCGAGCCACGCACAGTGTAGGGTTCCGTAGAAGCCCTTTATCATAATATAGAACGATTCTGTAGTTCTTTATTCTCCTCCACTTTCTTCCTGCTAAATCTAAGAAATAAGAGTACGATTGCCGCCAAGTTATTATTTCAATTGTAATTCGAAAATTAAACAAAATTCGTTTGTGAATTCTATAGGTAGATACTCGAATGAAAACGTAACGTTAGCGCGATTCAGAATTCGTTGGTACATTGTAAGAATTTGAATGTCATTTAATTTATTTGCTGAAGCATAAATAATTATTCTATTATGAAATAGTTGATATATATATAATTATGAAAGAAAAATAAAAAGTATATACCGATATAGGCAAGTAAGCTTATAATTGGGCTATTATTATACTATATAACTAGTCTGGCCATTAATACTGTAACTTAAATTTGTTTTTTCTTTAGAATTACTTAGATTTTTTTATTGTATCAGGCGAATCGTCCACTGCTGAACACAGCCTCATCTAGTCAAGGGGGTATTTGCCATAATCCCCACGCTTGGCAGGCAGTTTGGGGATCGCAGTGTAAGATGGCATGGCAGTTCTTTAGAAGGCGCTGCTGCCCACCTTCTAGTAATTTTTCCCCTTAGTCGCCTTTTACGACACCCACGGGATGATATGAAGGAGTGCAATTCTAACCCGACACCCCACGGGGAACTTAGAATTTGGAACGCGTTTATTACTTAAAAAAATTCTTTCGATTTTGCACCATTTCATATATTATTTCGTGGTTATTATCAAATAACAATATGAAATGAGGTGTTAAAGAAAATAGGATAGTAGTATTCGCTTTGTGCAAAGTAGGTATTGAGCTGTCGCGTCGTTCATATACCAGACACTTCGAAAGCTTGGTATCAGCCATAGGTATGTTCATATATCGTAATATCAGCAGATACAACAACACTTCCTCTGTCGAAGACCATAAAAGATTAGGGCAGCCGCGTGTCTTAGAACTACAAATTAATGTTGTTAAAGCCAGAATTGGTCGAAATCCCATTAGGAAGTAAAAATATTATGATAACTCAACAATAATCTTATTGCGAAAAATGAAGATTCCCGCTAGTAAAGTGTCGCGTATTATAAAACAAGACCTGAAGCTCGGTGCTTATCGTCGATATACAGTATATGCCCTAACTCAATCTTTAAAATTAAATAGAGTGCCTTCCGTTGCGATACGCAAGTGAAGGGCACAGAAATATTCTCTTTACCGATGAAAAAAATTACACTATTGAAGACCGCTACAATTAGCAAATTGATGATGTGTGAAATGAAGTGATCGATGACCTTGGTACGACAGGTACAGACAGCAAACATTTCTAGTGTACGGCGAAAATGAGTTCCAAAAAGTACTTTATTCCTGTCTATATAAGTCGAATCTTTGTACTGTCATATCTATATCTATACTAATGGAAATAGTTTGATACCCGGGAAAGGACATAGGACAGTTTTTATCCAACTACGCAAAAAGAGGATAATAGTTTTGCGCGATAACCGCAATACGCGCGGGTGGAGCCGCGGCTGGAAAGCTAGTCTATTATGTATGACGTCATCATCATCATCATCATCAGCCGGAAGACGTCCACTGCTGAGGCCTCCCCATAGATCGCCACAAAGAACGGCTATTAGCCACTTGTAGCTGGCGTATTAGCTACCTGCGACTTTCACGATATCGTCAGTCCACCTAGTGGTATGACATAGGGCATAGTTATCGTTTTAAGATTTTTTATTTTAGATTAAGTTTTTAATGCCAGTCTTTACCCTTATAAACAACCAACTACTTCATCTTAGTCACTTAAAAGGATTTATTCTATAGATTTTATACTTGGTACAAAATTATCCAACACCCAAGTTCAACGACTATCACTGCTAAACTAATAAACTAATGTCAACCGCTATACTTTTCCTTTAAAGTTCATAAAACGCACTATCACACAGAATTTTTTCAGATTTTTCAAGCCAGTAGTTTAACTTTTAGAGGGGGGGGACGCCATGCTGGAACAAAAAATTGCACTTAAAAGTTTAATATTTCGTAAATGGAGCATTAAATCAAAAAACAGTATAAGCAACCCCTAAGTCATTGTAGAATATCTATTCAACCATACCACACACGATGAGATAGACGACGAAAAAAAATTTCATCTCCACATCACATGTATGGGACTAAAAAAAATATTTTTCAAAATTTTATTTTACCACTTTGTCGGCGTAATTGATTTACATATCCGTACGAAATTACAGCTTCCTAGTACTCACGGTCTCTTAGCAAAACCTCGGACAGACGGACATGACGAAACTATAAGGGTTCCTTGTCAGGACTACGGAACCCTAAAAACCACGTAAGAAATGGATTTTCATACACTTTTCTCTCCCGCTAATATGCGTTTTCTCCCCGCATATTTGTTCGATATGCAATGACGTACTTTCTACCGTAATTTTGATAAAGTATCAAGGTACTTTCCGAGCAGGTGTAGTATAAATTATAATGGAACGAGTTCTAGTAAATATATTTAGAAATGTTGACAAAACACACAGGTTGCCGTTTGTCTATCCATGATTATACTCGTATCCTCAGCACAATATAGTGTTTGACAAATTGACATCTCGCAATACCTTGATTTTATGAATTATAAGTTGCTTGATTTTTTTTTGCAGTTATGTTTTGTAAATTTTATGTACATTAACATTGAAACCTTACATTTCTTTGTATATAGGTAGGTTTTTTTTATGACAATTAGAATGTTGGACTGGTAAGTACTTATGTTCTAAAAGTTTGTATTTGATGTCCCTTTTTCTATCCTTATCGGCACTTTGTATAGGAAGTTGAATGTGTCATTAGAATTTATTTCTGATCTGACATTAAAGAATGGACATTTATTTGTAGATTTCTACATTTTATAGGTACCTACACTATTTTTAGGCAACATCTCTTATGGTATGGCTTACGTTTTATTTGAATTGTATTGTTGAGTATGTATTTACTTACAGGTTGCATTGTAGAGTGCTATAGAAATGACATTATTGTGCATAGGTACTAGTGGAGAACATTTTCATGACTAATATCCGTATTTGCGCACAATTTTCAACTGTTTATAAAGTGATATTTTCATATCATATTTTGTTTTAAGCTTGTCATTCTTAAAAAGTTAACTTTATCGATAAATAAGATATTTCCGATCTCAGTTAGGTAAGTATACATTTTAAGTTACATTGTGCGCTCGAGAGAGTATTCAACAAAAAAATTAAATTCAACAAAAATGCATATAGTTGTATGTATGTATGACAATCTATAATTTAAGTATCTGACCCATCGATTTAAATAAAAATATAGATAGGGTAGAACAATATGATGTGGAGAAAATTTAACACAAGCATATAAAGCATACCTTACGCTTACATTGTATATGATACGTTTTAATAAATGAGAAAGACAGGAACACGAGCATGTAGTAGACGCACATAATTATGCACACTACTAAGGCTCAATCAGGAGACATCGCCTAATTTCGCATTGCCATGTTCGAGGAAGGGTAGGTACCGTTTCTTCCGTTTTTAGTGTTCAATGATTTGAGCGACCAAGTACCGCTGGACAGATGTAAAACAAGTTTTCTCAATTTTATTTAAATTACCATCAAGAATGCGATATGATAATCCAATAGTTATCGCATTATTCACACTATCTACTCGGTGATTGATAGCGATTACAAATAAATTACTTCAATACATAATATGGGATTAAGAACGTAGTGCTTGTTAAACTATGTGTAATATATTCAATAATCCCAAAAAATCATGAGGATAATGTACTTTTGTTGTTTTGCTTTATATAAAAGAATACTGTTTGGTTAGTGTTTATTTATGTTCTTAACATTAGTTGTCATTGTGTTATTTGTAATGTCTAGATTACAATTTGAAAAATGAAACTAACTTCAACATTTACTTAAGAAATAACTTGTTGAAGTCGGTACCATGATACTTGAAAAGTACCTATTACGTCAATACCTATTGTGCGCATGGTACCGACTTAGACAAGTTGTTTCACACTTTTGAGTGTTAAAGTTGGTTTAATTTATCTGTAAAAAAAATGTCACTCTTTTTAGTGACCCTTACCCACTACTTACGGGATGGCTTATCTTCACTTTTAAAGACTATATCATCAAGATAAGAAAACACTATTCACTTATTGGAGTGAAACTAAAAAACTTCCACCATCGCAACTCTCGCCATCGACGGGGAGTCCAACCTCTCACATTGAATCCAGAACGGTTTCGTACTGTGCGGGCTCAAAGGAGCTTCCTTCCGCGGACGCTGCGACTGTGGAATGAGCTCCCCGCCGTGGTTTTCCCAATAGAGTACAGCATGGGGTTCTTCAAAAAGGGCGTGAAGAGATTTCTTCAAGGTCGGCAACGCGCGAGTGATACCCCTGGTGTTGCAAGCGTCCATAGGCTACGGTAACTGCTTACCATCAGGCGGGCCGTATGCTTGTTTGCCACCTTAGTGGTATAAAAAAAAAAAAAAAAACGGCTTGACCGATTTTGATTAAATTTAAATGGGACCACATCGTAAGCACCAGCTTTCAAATAAAAAAAGAACCATCAAAATCGGTTCTGACAGTCGAAAGTTCTGAGGTAACAAACATAAAATAAGAATGCTTAATAAATTGTAATGCGTATATTCTTTGTAATTTGGTAAGTTTGAATTTTTTATTAAATACGTAAAATTTAAATGTTAAGGTGCTAAATGATTTAAACGTTCCTAATATTATTGTGATTTCACATTGGTGGTTATAGCATTTGTTGTCATTGTGAGTATTGTTATAATCAATATATAAAACATCTATGGCGCAACGTATGTTCATGCACTTATGCTTAGAATATCCTTCGGGGATACAAAGGCGCGATGAGATGATATTATGTTGTTTTTGTTAGGTACAAATGTGATCCTACCATAAGTTGCCATTTCGAACTGTTTATTCATAGGTTTTTCAATCAGCAAATAGTTACTATTCGTAAGAATAAATGTAGGATACACAACTAATATAAACGGAACGGATGTGGGGTGTTTAAATGAAAAGTTCCTTAGTTTTGAATTTGATCGGTTAACCGATAAAGATCGGTGAATTCGAATTCACACAGAATAACAATAGATTCAAAAAATGGTTTCAATTAAATACCGATCTGTAGCGGAACTTACCGAAGTTTCTCATTAAGGCTAGGGTGCACGTGCCGCTTTCCATACGAACGTAGTTACGTAATATTTTAAACACCAAGTGTTCAAATTCGGTGTAATTTTGCGCACATATCCCTAAACATAAGGCCTGTCCTGAGCCTAAACATATACCTAGGTATGCATCTTAAAGTTGATATCATAAAGATACAGTTTTTGATAGATGGACCCATACATTACACTAAACGTCTGCATCTTTAGATTCTGATGATGCATTCGAGCACTAGTTTGCCAGTTTTTCGATTTATCATTTATTTTATCCATCCCTTTCATATATTTAAACGATAAATAAGAATTACCAAACTGATTTACGCGAATAATTTAAAAAATACGTAATTAAACGGAAAACTGAAGCATAGATATTACACTATAGGACATGCATGCAAAATTTCATTGTGTTTGATTGAACGCTTGGTATTTAAAATATGACGTAACTAGTTTTGTAAGAAATGCGCTACGTGCACACTTCTCTTAGAACACATTCATGTGAGTAATACATCTGATTTTGATAATCTTAAGTACAAAATATGTGTCATAATTGCTAACATTGTTGTTGTCGGCTTATAGGTATCCCAAGTTCTTATAAAAGAAGACGTCTTTAATGTGTTTTTATTTTGTTAACCCCTCTAGCCATTTCGTGTTGCCAATGGGACTTGTAGAATTCTTTAGATTTTATTTTTTGTTACTGAATTGTTGATTGAACTGTTGTTTCTAATACATGTTTATTCAACGAATAAGTGTGGTTAAGAGTTTTACGATAAGTTTAAATGGGCATTACTGACATAATTTTAGGTTCGAACGGTTTTATTATCCTTAGTCAGTATTATCTCGTGGCACGATTAGACGTTCAAATTTATATGTTTCAATAAAATGTGATGTCTGTACTGTTTACGTAAGTACGTAGATGCATATCTCTCGTCTGAGAAAAATGAATACATATAGTTTTATCCAATCTTTGCACTTGTTTATTTTTAAAATATTTTGGTATAATACTCATAATATTGAATACCTATAATATATGTTACTATACGATATACAACTACTATTACAGTCAAGACATCCAGCGTCGAACAGATGCCTCCCCCATTAAGGGGATAGGGAGTATGCCGTAATGTCCACGCTTGGCATGCGTCTTTGGGATTGCAGTGTAAGTTGGCAGTTCTTCAAAAGGCAGGGCAGCTACCTACGTGGTATTTATGCCTTCGTCGCTTATAAATATGTAGATAAATATGTTTCAAGACTAACATGTATATACTTTTTTATTGCTACCTATGTTAGTCTTTAACCACAATCTAACCTATTGGTAAGTGATGATGTGGCCAGAAGTGTTAACAGGCTAAGCTAACATTACTGGACTCAAGGAGAGCTGCCGCGCGCAAAAATGGGATTTTCTACTTGAGGTAGGTAGCCAGGTGAAGCTTTAGTCAGTGGTGGGATTCATATCATGGACCTCCTACACGGCAGTCCATTGCCTATAAGGGCTATAAGGCTAATATTGATTTATGTAGGTACAGGTAAAATAAAAGCTTGAGTTGAGCACATCCATCATCAATTCCAAACCCTACGGCTGTATTGATGATATCAGATATGTTAATATTCACCTCACAAGCCCCAGGGATAGGTAATGTCCTCCATGAACGAATTTAAAAGTTATTTGAAGTATCTCCGTATATTTCTACCTCTATGCCATATTGATAAGTAGTGAGTAAATATACTAGCAACAATGGTGTTTCTTCGGAAGCTCGATATCAAGAAAGAAAAATTTCTGACGGTAGACCAAATAATTTCTCAATAACTTATGTGACAAATAAAATCAATTAGTCACCCCGTGACCACGATTACTGCAAAGTGTTTGAAACGTCGGGATAAAATAATGAAAAATAGGTATACGCAATTTAAACCGTTTAAAGTTGTTTAATTACTATGTGTAACAATCGCGAAAACCTAAGACAACATCAAGAAAGATCTAGGAAGGTCGGTCGTAAAGAAAAATTGCAAAAAACCTTTCTACACCTATTTAGTTGTGACGTCCTGGATGTTGTAAGAGAAAACATATTGAATCGACCACCACATCAGGGAGAAGAATGATTAAGAGAATAAGAAAGATGATAAACTAAGAGTAACAGATATTTAGCGTTAATTTTGCAAGATCTTCCAATTATGATAATGATCACGGCACAAATTCTATATCTGAAACAATTTTAGATGCGATTAGGTTATGCATGATTCATCGCAACTAACTAAAAAGGTAAGTAGGTATTTAAAAATACTTGATCAAATATAATTATTAATTTCATTGGTTCCTTTTTTTAGTCTTACTATGTTTTATTTATTCTAGGTACTGTGGTATTTACAACGTCGCGGTACGGAAAACCAGTAATAACTTCAGGCCGGTACCGTTTCAACCGTTAGGTACTAGATAGGCAAAAGTACAAGAGTGAGGTGGACATGCGTGAAAAAAATTGCGGCTGTTGAGCCACTTTTATTAGCATTGACAATGAATTAGTTCATTTGAAACATAAACATAATCATTGCATATTTCATTATTTGTGTAACCTCTTAGTGGATCACTGTTAAATGAAAGTAGGTATGGTATGGTTCATCCAAGTTTTCTTCAGCCTATATGGTATACAGATCGTCCAAGACTGACCATGCGGGGCGTGCTGCTTATGACCTCGCTACGGCTTATGGACTCTCTCAAATGGTGTCAGGACCGACCAGAGTTCCCGACATTGACAGCCACACTCCCTCATTGCTGGACCTTCTGCTGACCTCCAATCCGGACGGATATCAGGTCTCCGTCGAGGCACCTTTAGGTGGGTCCGACCATTGCCTGGTACGCTCCGAGGTGCCAACCCTAAGCCGCATCCGTCCCCCTCCACCTGGGAAACGCACCGTATGGCACTACGGGTCAGCCGATTGGGATGGGTTACGAGAGTTTTATTCCTCTTACCCCTGGAGGCAGCTCTGCTTCTCGACCTGCGATCTCGATGCTTGCGCCGACTCCGTCGCAGACGTTGTGCTGCAGGGCATGGAATGTTATATTCCGAACTCTGCAGTGCGCGTTGGCGGTAGAAGTCGCCCCTGGTTTAATAAGCCCTGTGCAGTAGCTTCCAAGTGTAAGCTTGACGCTTATAAGGCTTGGGCTACGGCGCTTGCATCGCAGGATCCTAAGTGCCCCGTTTTAAAAAAGAAGCTGAACGCTGCTTCAAGGTCTTGCAAGAGGGAAGTAGCCGAAGCCAAAAAGCTTCATGTGAACAGGATTGGTGACAAGTTGATGAGCTTCCCTTCAGGCGGTAAGAAGTTCTGGTCACTTGCCAAAGCTGCCGAGGGGAACTTCTGCCAATCATCACTTCCAGCACTTCGTAAGCCGGATGACAGTTTGGCCCACAGCGCAAAAGAGAAAGCAGATCTCCTTGGCATTCTCTTTGCCTCGAACTCGACTCTCGACGATGGGGATGCGGCACCGCCAGTTATACCGCAGTGCGAGAGTTCCATGCCGGATGTACGCATCTTTCAGAGAGCAGTACGGAAAGAACTCCTATCCCTTGATGTGCGAAAGTCGAGCGGGCCGGACGGTATCCCGGCTGTTGTTTTAAAAAAGTGCGCACCAGAGTTGTCCCCGGTTTAAACGCGCCTGTTTCTGTTCTCCTACACTTCGGGCTGTGTGCCATCATCGTGGAAGGTAGCTCTTGTTCACCCTATCCCTAAGAAAGGCGATCGCACGGACCCGTCTAACTACCGTCCCATTGCAATAACCTCTCTGCTCTCCAAAGTTATGGAACGAGTTATAAACTCCCAGCTTCTTGGATACCTGGAGGAACACCGGTTGATCAGCGATCGACAATATGGATTTCGTCAAGGCCGATCAACCGGTGATCTTTTAGCTTATCTTACGCATCGGTGGGCCGAAGCTGTTGAGAGTAGAGGAGAAGCGTTGGCGGTAAGCTTAGACATCTCCAAGGCCTTCGATCGGGTGTGGCACAGGGCGCTTCTTTCCAAACTACCATCATATGGCATATCCTCGGGGCTTTGCACATGGATATCCAGCTTTCTTTCCGGGCGAACTATTAAGGTCGTTGTGGACGGATCTTGTTCAGATGCCATGCCCATCAATGCTGGAGTCCCCCAGGGTTCTGTGTTGTCGCCTACGCTATTCATCCTGCATATCAACGACATGTTACGAATCGGTGACATTCATTGCTATGCGGATGATAGTACGGTCAGCGCACAGTACTCTGGTCGTGTTAGTGCCCCGCACTCTGAGGTGTTGGAAAGCAGAAACAGACTTGTGTCCGAGATTGAACATTCCCTTGCCAGAATCTCGGAGTGGGGAAATTTTAACCTCGTTAAATTCAATCCCACTAAGACACAAGTCTGCGCGTTCTCAGCAAAAAAGCTCCTTTTGCCATCACTCCGCACTTTCAGGACATTCCCCTGAACATCTCTGAGAGCATGGAGATCCTTGGTATCAGCATTTCTAGCGAGGTTCAGTTTAGGGGTCATTTGCAGGCTAAAGCGAAACTCGCTTCAATGAAGCTCGGTGTGCTTAACAAGGCGAAGCGGTACTTTACACCTAGTCAGCGGCTTTTACTCTACAAAGCACAAGTGCGGCCCCACGTAGAGTACTGCTCCCACCTTTGGAATGGCGCACCGAAATACCAGCTTCAGCCTCTTGACTCCCTACAGCGACGAGCCGCTAGAATAGTCGACGATTCTAAGCTCTCCGACAGGCTGGATCCACTCAGTCTCCGCAGAGATGTAGGTTCCCTATGTGTTTTTTACCGAGTGTTTTTTGGGGAATGTTCCGACGAGCTATTTAACCTTATTCCTGCGTCGAAATTTTACCACCGCACATCTCGACACCGTCAAAAGTCCCATCCCCACATCCAGCAAGTATGGACATCACACACTGTTCGCTTTTGTCGCTCCTTTCTTCCGCGTACTTGTGGGATGTGGAACGACCTACCTCCGGAGGTCTTTCCTCGAGGCTACGACATGGACCATTTTAAAAGGGGCATCTACAAATTCCTCTCTGGGCAGGCAACGCATCGGCAGCGCATCTAGTGTTGCAGATGTCCATAGGCGGCGGTAACGTTTACCATCAGGCGGGCCGTCTGCTTGTTTGTCACCCATAATAGAAAAAAAAAAAAAAAAAAAAAACAGAACTGAACATAAGCACGAATTAAAAATATACGAAATATAAATGGTTTAAAAAACCATTCTATATATTTTTTCGTATTTATACTTAAAAAAATTTAGTTGTGTTATCGTCAACAAGCTTAAAGCTAACTGAAAAATTAGCCTCTTTATAAGTTTAATTTCTTTTAGCTGTAGATGTCGCTCAGTCTCTTTGATACGGTTAAACAACGAAAGGAACCTGCACACCGTAATAAAATAACATTTTAGTATGGTGTAGACAAAACTCACATCTAACTATTTCACCATTGAACACTAAAGCAACTCTGAGAAAAGCATTGCAATCTGAGAAGGTATTGGTAATGATGTCATGTTACTAATACAGGGAGCAATTTTAAAAACATACCTTGAGGGAAAGTACTCGAATTGAAGATAACAAATTTTATTCACAGAAAACCTTCCAAAGAAGCAAAACTGCATGGTTTGCTAAAAAATATTTTTAGTATTATTTATTTATTATTAAAAATCTAGAAGGGTTAGCCAAAATTTTAATATAGTTTTGGCTTGCTACTAGACCACCGAAATAGATCGCTTGAACTTAATGTAAAAGGTAAGGTTAGATATGTAAAACTAAGCTAAATCTTTGTAGAATGAAATTTAGTTTTTTGGCGAACCGTGCTCTCTGTGAACAGTTTATCGGTAAACGGTATGGAGCCTAAATACGCTTTCCACATGCGGTAATGGAACCAACACTAATATTTAGAGTACTTTCCCTGCTGGTAAGATTTGCAAATTCCACCTTTAAGCTTGTGCACACACGAGATGTGCGATGAAGATGAGCGGTGTAATAGAACAAATCAGCCAATAGGATCACTGCTGTCAGCGTGGGTAGGAAAATGAACCGATCTTATATAAGAGTTATAGTATGAAAGGAATATACGTACTTTTTTTATAAACTTGGCGTTCGCATAATTTATGTATTTTAATCACGTGACATGGTATAATTTGTACGTTGTACATTTAATGTTTCCTTTCGATCGATAATGTGTGCGAAGGCATTCATCCCGGGTTTACTTTGAACTTCTAGATCAAAAACAGAATTTTCTTCACCAAAGCAAAGATTAATGATGTCACTGTCACTATCGGACTGCATAGGAGTAAAAGAGAGGCAGCGATGGTGAAATCAGCGCTTGTAGCGAAGTTTTTGAGAGGCAGTAATTCTAGGTTAGCCTGAACAACATCTTGGACCACATCATCACTTACGATCAGGTGAGGTAGTGGTCAAAGGTAAGCCTATCAGCTAGAAAATAAAAAGTAACTTAATTCGAAAATGCAACTATCCCTCTTATTAAAATTTTGCTATTTTATTCATATATTTTTATACACATACATACTCGTACATGAAAATTTAGATATTACCTACTTTAAAAGTTTAATTAAGAGTCAACTTTGCAATTTTATTCCATCGATTTAAAATATAATATAATTATATAATTTTAAAGAAACGTGTTTCGTATTTAACTTGTCTCTAGAGAATATGACCAAGATTAACATAATATAAGTTTCTTATTGCTACAAACTAAATATGTTTTGCAAAAAATCTACTCAAGTAAAGTTATTTAGCACTTGTGAGTACCTTTACCATTTACCCAATGATAGCAAATCCTTAACGTTGATAAGACTTCATCACTGGTCTGCTGGTACCAAAGCTTTGGTTTATTGATGGGCAGCGCGACATAACCTAGATACGTGTCTCATTCCGTATTAAGACTTACCTCTAAAGAGCTATGACTCACTCACCACAATAGCTCAAGAAGATCATATCCCGGCTCTAGGGACGGATGTTCGCAGGTTCGAATGCCGCTCGTGGTTAAAAAAAATCTTTTCGTTGTACGTAATTTTGTTAACTTATTCTCTTAGCAGGTGTTAATGAAATCATTACAATGTCAGAATATTTCTTATTTTAGATGGTGATTGTCAAACTACGCCAGCTGTAACTATGTCTCGCTTTGGCAACCCCGTGATTACGATCGGGAATTACCGTTACAACTTAGACATTCGATACAAAGGCATTAAAGCAAAGAAAAGGTGGGTTTGCGTGAGAGTGCACTCAAGTAAATGTAAAAGTACTCTTATTACATGTGAAAATGTAGTAGTCAGACATACGCCGCATAATCATCACTAGCAATATAATATTATGCACCTACCTAAGCTTCTTTCTATGTAAATTTATAACGTGTTTTGTTTGCTATTCCAATAATATTATTATTTCGTCATCATACTTATATGTTTTCTTTAACACAAAACACAATGCAATATCATAATATAGTAAAAGTAGCCTATGTCCGTGACTTCACTTTTCGTGTTAACCGCATGACATTTTTTATATTCGCTACTTCATAAAATACTCGATGTGTTGCATTAATCCAGAACCTACGGAATCTTTGTACAAAGTCACATAGTAACCATTCTAGCCGTTCCCAAAGAGTAGTAGAACACACACAGCCACACAGAAACCTTAGTATTTATAATACTGTGACTGTGTGTGATAAAGCAACACATATGTTAAGTATGTTTACTTTTTGTAACTAATAGGCTAGCCTTTGTATACAATCTCAATCGATCGTATGTGATGCTGCGTAATATGTATGTATGTATGTCTATATTCGCATTACTGGCTTTCAAGGACAGCTGCCGAAACATTAAGCTCGATACTCACGGTCAGTTAAATATATCAGGTGTTAACTGATCAGTTAAAACAGATGTAAACCTCAAAAATTTCCCCTCTCACTGGCTTCAACTTTATTTACTTTAAGAAGCAATAATATTCATCATTGGTGCATTGAATTACATCATATTGTTTTGATGGAGATAGCGCTATATGAACATTAATGTTTTATTACGGCTATGGTACAAATTTCAGTATACATATTTTAGGCTTGAAATAATGATGTTTTTTTCCATAACTGTTTCTAAGAGTTCGGTGTTGGGCCCCAGGATTTTTATTACACCTTCTATAGTGTCTCAATCTTAAATGCTAGTATGTAATAAATACTTCTTCACGTGTGTCTTGTGTAAATATCACAAGTGAAAAAATGTCTGTACTTAGCTATAAATTTTTGTGTTACTCAAAAGGATTAAACAGGACATTTTATAATTACAAAATAAAACTAAATCGTTAGGTACTTGATTTTAAATTATTTTTATTTTATCCTTGTCGAAATGAACTGAATCACAATTCCTAAGAGTTCACAACAACTTGCTACGACAGCATTCAGATGAAGAGATTTTTGCATGGTGGTAGGGCATTTTGTGAATGCCCGCCTGGCTAGCTACCACCCTCAAGTTGAAAATCTGTCGCCAAGCACCTAACGGTGTGTTCCGGCAGCTATCCTTGAGAGCCAGTCATTCTAGGCTAGCCTGAACAACATCTTCGACCACATCATCACTTACCATCAAGTGAGATAGTGGTCAAAGGCTAGCCTATCGGCAATAAAAAAAAAGAAAAAAAAGAAGGGGTATTACACTGGTTTGCGTTTGACCGCTATCTCATCTGATTTTCAATGACGCAGTTCATGTTGGCACACGCTTGCCTAAAAATGCCAATATACATTAAATACCCAGTTTATATGTATCTGGAAGCAGCCTTTGTACCTGATGTATATGTACGTGATATTGGATTATGTACTTCGTGAAATGAAATTTTCGTGAGTCTCACACATATTGAAATATTATAAATTACTTAGTCAGCAAAAATACCCACCATGAGCACCTAAAAATGCTTCTCTGGTACAAGCATTCATCTTGTAGGTATACTCAAAAATTACAGGTTGCAATATTTCATGGATATCCAGCAGGAAAACTAGACCAAATAATGATCGGACCTGTGTGTAAATTTGGGTCTTTACTTCTAGAATGGACCGTCTTTTCATGTAGTCAAAATCTTACCACATAAAGCAGGTAAACTTTTTTTGCAAACTTGGTTTTAAAATTTTCGTGTCGTACACTATCGAAGACGTTCGCGGTGTCCAAATAAATAGCTAGACCGCCTGTAAATTTTTCTCAATATCCTCTCTCTGGATGTTCGTGGTATTAGGAAAAGATCCGTGAATCCGTTAATGCTAAACGGTTATAGGTTCAGTTAGTGTACCAAAAGCTTCCTGTTTGTGACACGTTCCATAATCTAACAAAATATGGAAGTTACGTTGGTCTACGTGACTATTTATTAAGGGAATGGGCTGCTTAGTCAGTTTCCAGGTTTTTGGGACAGTATACAGATGAGCGGGTGAGAACTAGAAAAAACTTTGATGCGCAAAGCCGAAGCATCACTTTTTTCTTATTAGTCACCGTTACGAATAGTAAGTAATCCTTTAAAAAAGTAGGTGAACTACAAGCTGAAAACCATTAACAACATACCTAATCGTATATCCATCATCCATACAGTAAGTAGGTATAGTAAGTACTCTTATATTTTTAATATATAGGTAGTATGTTGAATCTACAATCAATACTCTAGATTGTTATAGATATAAAATCTTTTCAAACCATCACATGATTGATGAGCAAAACGGTTGATACAGGTAACTTTTACTTTCAGATTTTAATGGGGCAGTATTTGCAGTGAACAGGAATGGCAAGCCCGTGATACTATTCCGAGGGATTCATTATAACAAACACAGTAACAGTAAAGGGCACAAAGGTTTTTATGTGTGTAAAAGATGGTCGTATGGATGTAGAGCTACTATAAAAACCCTCTAAAATCATATAATTGAAATGAAAATGCACCATAATCACCTATCATAAAATATACACCAAACTCGGAAAGTAAATGTGAGAGATCAATTCTATTTCCTGCCTGGGTACTTAGATTGGCTGTTGAATAAATCAAAAAAATATACTTAGTACTTATCCTTGTTGGAAAACTAAAGAGTTTATAGATCAGCGGCAAAATGGGAATGTAACATATATGTTAATGTTATTACCCAACATTTGTTTGTTTATTAACGTGTAAGTATGGCGGACTATATTGGTGGAAGTGAATTAATGAAAACGTATTTTACAACAGCAAGAAATTTTAGGTGTTCTCGCCCGATGTACATATGATGTTTCCGTAATGTCGAGATTTGTTTTAGTAGGTAATGTTGAGAAGTTGTCGTCAAGATTTACCTAATTAAGTTATATGTACATAACTTAAACGTGAAGAACGTCTTTTGCATGAATGGGACTACACTCCAATGCAAATTTTTTGACGAATGGCAAATGTATTTATCGAACACGTTAAAGGTCAACGCAGATGTATCGCCATGACATCGGATCAACATCGCCCGTCGCCTTGACTCATTCTTGATGATGACATAGAATGGTAATGAAATTAACCTTATTTAAAAATTTGATATAGGTACATAATTGGCCTCGTTTTCAAAGTAAAATGACAAGATGATGTTCATCTCCATTACCATTAGACAATAAGGTCCGTTCCGAGTCAGCAGTGCAAGTTCTAGTATGGCTCGAATCGCTATGATCGTTAAATTTGACGAATCGTATCGCCTATTGCAAGTATGGAACTGTTGTTGATAACTCTTATCGACGTCTTACGATCGTGAAATTGTGGACGTGTCGATTATTATTTAATGGCAACTTCGAAATTAGACTGTTTTGCACAGATTATTAAAACTGTTCATTCATTACGGAAATGAGTTTTTCTGATTCACCATAGGTCAATTAAACATTGACCTATGGTCAATGCAATTAAAGCATTACAGATAATTACAGTACGTTTTTATTGAATACAAAAATTTATAGAAAATGGTAAATAAATTTGAAATTTTTTCAGTAAGTATCGGGTTGAAGTTAAATCAAAGAGAAAAAAATAGTTATGACAGCTGCTTGTACGATTTCGGGGTTCAAATTGATAAATACCTAAATGTAATCATCGATTGTTAATACGATAAAACTAATGAAGATTCACAAGAACTTCGTTAAAACCAACCAAATATAGTTTTTTTTTTTTGAGAAATTTTCAGTTTATAAATTTGAAAAAATTAATAAACATAAACACATGATATTAATGAGTGATAGCAGTAAGTAGCTTAAGATAAGTTTAATCTCCGTATTGTATAGAAATTGAATCTGAATAAATTATATTATGTTAATATTATGCTTGTTTGTTTATATGTAACTCAGCTGTTAAAGTTACAGTTTTTTCGCGCATTAAATTTTGACAACTTAACACCTAATGACTTTCACCCTAATGACTTGGTACATATTATGTCTTTTCTTACGTTATAATTATAGTTTTGTTGTCATACGCTAGATGATAGTTATATAAAGACTCGAGTTTTAATTTCATTCGTGAAACCCAGATCCGCGGTGCTTAAAGACATAAAGTATCCTTTTAATTATGATGTATTGGAAAATAAATTAAAATTCTATCTTAATTTATAACTTAATAGCCAGTTTAAATATATATTTTCCACCAATATACTCATAGTTAAAACCGTCTGAGGATTGAAATAAACAATGGTTTGAACACATACCTACGTTATTTTTATCTACTTAGTATTTCTCGTTATTATTTGATTGAAAAACGTTAATTTTCTAGAGTTTATATTCATTTATCGAATATGATAAAAAAGGAAAAATACTTGATAAAGGCGCGAAAATGTTACAAGAATGATGCAGGAAAATTGCATGACATACTTAAAGAAACCTTAAGGTAGGTTCTGTTGCTAATTGT
The DNA here is from genome assembly GCA_963854805.1 of Plagodis dolabraria. Lineage (NCBI taxonomy): Eukaryota > Metazoa > Arthropoda > Insecta > Lepidoptera > Geometridae > Plagodis > Plagodis dolabraria. The sequence goes on along the minus strand of OY978445.1, from coordinate 9,116,103 downwards.
AAAAAAATAATGCGGTATGAAAATGTTTTGGCTGAAAAAAAAACGATGTTTCAGTGATTTTCAATTTACTCTGGGAATAGAAGAGAAAAAAAATAAAATTAATTCCAAAAATATACAAATGAAACACATGTTTTATGTTTTAAGCTTCTTACTAAATCGGGTACATTTTTATTAATTTATTTAAGAAACACCCTAGCTTAGTTTGCCTAAATCAACGTATTACCTTCCAGTCATTCAATAGCTACTTTTATATTTAGAAAAATAGATGGTATATCTTAACTATACTCAATATTTAAATTTTAGCACTATTTGGTATGACTGCTAGCGGCAAGCGATGCTTGGACATCGGATTCCACAGATATACTGTCCACCAAAATGAGGGAATAAAGACCAGATGGAGATGCATTAAAAAGACTGCAGGCTGTGGGGCTTTTGTCACCACAATCAATAATATCATACTCAGATTGCGACAGGTCCACAATCATGCTTAAGAAATTGAATGTCGCAAATTTTTGCTTAATCTATTGTTAATGCACGACCGCAAAAACGGTACTGAAAAGAGAACTTGATTATAATGAACACTATGACAAACTAAACATATTCATCTATTAATATAGAAAATGTTATATATCGGTAGATTTATAATATATTTCATATAGATATGTTAACTATGCATGATGAACCAGAAGACGCTGAGTATATATTCGATCGCTTTGTCTCGATTAATGCCGCCAGGGTTTTGGGAAAACTTATTTGGAGCAATGATAGCCGAGTGATAATAAAATTACAGGCGCATGAGACCTAACGACTGTATGTCGCGGTGACGGCGCAATGCAGTTCGCTACTTGTGACGAAATGCATCTATTTAGTTTAGGCAGAGGTTATCTCGCTTAACGTCAGGTGGGCAATAATCCTTTCACCAGTAGACGTCACGGCTGAAGTGTATGATGATGTTAACTATGGGATAGCATTTCACTGCAACTCTATTGCTGCTCTATCAGGTAACATTTACAGACAACATTTTTTGAGAGACAGTAATTCTAGGTTAGCCTGAACAACATCTTCGACCACATCATCACTTACCATCAGGGGAGATAGTGGCCTAAGGCTGAAAATAAAAATATCAGGCATTAAAATAATAAAATAAAAACATTCTATAAATAATTTGGCACACATTTCTGATTTAATCTCAACATTTCCTATGTCATATATTCATTACAGAAATGAAACAAGCAATATTTACTATAATATATATAGCCGAGCTATATCCAACAAATTTCATTATATGTTCCGAAATACATCTGTAGACTTGTACAAATTATTTATTAATAATATAAGATTACTACTACTACTAGTTTAGTGATAGTATGATTTATTAAATATTAATACGATAAGTTAATTTATTATACACTAGGACGAGTAGACATTAGCTGTGTGATTAAATTATGGCTTCAGAATATGTTTGTATTTCAAATAATACACATTTTTTCCAGTGACAGTTGGTTACAAAACATAATATATTAAATATAAATTTAAAATATATGTCGTATTGTATTTGTTACTGACTGGCTTTTTCATACTATTAGTTTTTCTGCATAGGGGAGTTCTACAAATCGTAAAAGTTATGACTTGGTGAACCAGTTATGTATATGGCATAGAAATGTATTTGTAATACTGTCAAAAGTAATTTATAATGCTAACTTAAAACTATTAAAATCTTCTCTTGCTGTAACCTGTAATATCATAATTTCAAAATGAGTACACGAGCTTATTTTCACTGTCGTATGAAATATTATTTTCTGACGATGGTTTCAGACAAAGGGGCATACTTTCAGTATTCCTGCAGAGGTCAAAGAGTGTTGGTGATAAATGACTATAAGTTTCATAAAGATAGAAACCAGCATAGTGGAGGTCTCAAGAGTATCTGGAGATGCAGTAAAAGAAAAACTTTGGGATGCAAAGCTAATATTGTTACATTGGACGATCGAATTTTATGTTCTAATCATGAACACAATCATTATACTTAAACCTTGTCCAACACGCGTGAGGTAACAAACATTTATTTATAATCCGAATCATCACAAAAATTAAACAACCTGTGTCTGGTTGAGTTTATTCTACATATAGTATAAAGTTTTTACAATATTTTAATTTACTGTTTTCCTTTCCCTGTTCTTTCTCCTAGCCTCAAATTAATAAGTGCTCAAAAGAAAAGAAATTATTAAATATTTGTAATTATTTCAATATTTTAATATAGGCAAAACATTATTATTACTTCACTGCGTCATTATAATTATTAATAAAATAGAATTCATGCTCAGTATAACATCCAGTGCTTATTTCAGAAGGAAAGGGGAATAGTGCAAAACCGGTATGAACGTATAGCTTAAGCTTTATAACCCTAAAAACTGATAATTATTGAAACCTATTATAGATAACCGTATATAATTGTGTGTACCCAATACACATAGTTACAACATGACGATAATTATTATTTATTTAACAATAATCAATATTTATCTCATATGTCCTTGAATGTCCAATTCTGAGATACAAACGACATAAATATTATATGTCGTATATAAATATTATACCAGTTACGTCTTCATCGTCAGACATGCTCTCTATATCACCCTTTTCTATCAATTTTATGAACATGATGATGACAAAATATAATTTCAGCGTTAATTGGGTCCTTACTTCGCGCCCGGCTCTACAACGAGACTACGAACATTCATATAGGAGGTCACAAGTTCTTCAGGCACTCCAGGTCACTCGTCGGGAACCGCATCAGGTGGACTTGCGCGAAGAAACACAAACACAAGTGCAGGGCTTCGGCGGTCACTATAGATGGTATCATTGTTAATACTACTGGTGTTCACTCGCATTCCTAATGCTTTTCAAAGTATTAACCATCATAGGTTGTTACATTTTGAATCTTTTATACACTAAGTACAAGGCAACTATATAAAAAAGACGACAAACTAATTTCTTGAAATAGAGAAGACAATAAATAAGCAAGAAAAAACGGTAATCGTTAAGTCTGGTGTGTATAGCCCACAAGAATCGTCTTGAAATCAGCAAGGTGCGTAACAAATAACTAATTCCGAAGCATTTTTTTAAACTCAAAAATGCATTTCAAAATATTATATTAATGGTAAAAATTAATACGATCAAATTTTTTTTCTAATAGCTTTTGCAAACGGCATGCCTCTATCTGCATAATGGAAAAATTTTGAAAAGTATGATCTGATGACGAATTTAAATTTGCGTAGAGTTTTGGAAATAATATAATTATATTATACACTAAAGTGTATAATAATAACAACAACAAAGTAATATAAATTACAATGTTGGTTGGGATGTTTTCATAAATTATAGAATTGTAATAAATTATAATTATATAAAATGTTATTAAAGTATTTAATATTAACATTCCAATGTATGTAAGATGTCTACAATTTGTTATATTATTGTTTTTGTTGTTAAATTAATTAAATCAAAGATGTGAAAGCTGATATATAGTTATGATTTACATTGATTAAAAATTTTATAAAAGTATGTTCGTATTGTTTCCCTTGTGCGGTATTTGAATAAGTTGCTCTGTTGCCTCATAACGTTTGTGCTGCGGTAAAATAACACTGAGTAAAAGAAAACCTATTAAAAAATAAAAACCTGTGTCTTCAAAATGCCTGAATTAACTGTAGCATTTTCGTTCAAAAATTTTATTTATTTACTGAGAACGTGTGAAGAATGATAGTGATTGACTGAGATAATTGGTGATCATTGAAGGTATAATTTACCCCGTCCTTATACTCGTAGAACGGTCAGAACAACGCAAGTGGAAGAACTAAGGGCCTACATATTCGAGTAAGACAGGACCACAATTTTATGAGTTGTTGTCTTTTTATAGTTATTTATGCAGTCAACCTAAAATGAAGAAATATGGCAATTATAAATGGATTATCATTAAATGCCAAACGGAAATTTACAAACACAACTTCGAGGTACTGCACCAGCGGTAGAAGTTCTAAGGCAAAATTTTTATCTTCCACCAAGCCTAGACAATGCATCAGAGAGGCTTTTCTAGAACATAATCACAAGCCCCAAATTACAAAACTATAAATAGAGTTTATCATAAGTTTTAATTATTCTATAATGAAACATACTTTCATGTTACATTGTTACAATATAGCTTAGTAAGTAATGCATCCCTTTTCTAATGAAGAGTATTAGAAGAGTAACGGGGTATGTGTGTGGCTTGTACGTACGTTAAAAACGGGGTTTTTGTAAAATAAAGGCCAAAATATGTTTGTCTTTATTCGGTGCTGATAGGCCAGCAATATAACCTAGAATTACTAACTCTCAGACAGCTACCGGAACACACAGCTCGGTGCTTGTCGACATTTGCTGATCACATGTGGTGATTGTGTGTTCATTCGCAAATTGCCGATTCTAAACATAGACTGTATCCGTGGCAGCCTTCAACCATTACAACTGACTCATCACCTTGCACCGTTTGTACTATCACGCATCACGTTACGTGGCTAATTTCCATAAGTATTGTGTTCCTTTTTATTTGTCCTTGAGCAAGTCATTGTAGAATACCCTAAAAATATAGGTGGGATACTTGTCAAAGACTAAATACTGTTGAATATAATCCACTAAAAAGATTTTAAGATTTTGGAAGCAATGATAACCGAGCGGTAATAGCTATGGGCTATCGTGCTGCAGATTCATGGTTCGATCCCCACCGGCTTCATCGCATGGTGGCAGGGCATTTTGTAAATGCTCGTCTGGCTAGAAATCACCCTCACGTAGAAAATCTGCCGCCAAGCACCTACCAGTGTGTTCTGGCTAGTTCTTGAGAGCCATTCAAATGACAGGCACATGACAGACTTAACAACTGTATGCTTTTAAGGGGTGACAAGCGCTGCGCAGTTCGTCACTCGTGTCAAAATGCATCTGTTATAGGCTGAGGTTACCGGTAGGTGAACCATCATAGTTCAAAAGTACCTATTATCACATTATTGCGTGCGCACATACACATTCGCATGGTACCGACTTCGACAAGTTATTTCACAGTTTTGGGTGTTGAAGTCGGTTCCATTTTTTGATGAAAAAATTATTTCACTCTTTTTAGTGATCCTTGCTACTTACGGGATCGATTGTCATTCATTGTCAACGACTATATGATGACTTAGTCGTTAACAATGCATGATAGGAAAATATTTTTATTGGAGTGAACTCAAAAACGGCTTGACCGATTTTGATAAAATTTTAATGGAACTAGACAACCATCAGCTTTCAAACAAAAAAATAATTTTCAAAATCGTTTCAAACCTCCTCCTTTTTTGGAAGTCGGTTAAAAATTCGAGTTGAACTGATTCAATTTTCTTCTGTATCGATTTGAATACAACTCCGAAAACCCGCGTCCTCTAATATCGCGCCGGATGCCTACATGCCACCACTCGACCCGGAGCAAAAATGTTGTGCTCTAATAATTTATAAATGTGAGGTCGTACAGCTTCTTTGTCGTCTTGGCGCGAGATATCTGCTTAGCACGCGATACAGCTTGTTATGATATTAAGAAATACGAATGCATTAATTCTTAGTTATACTCATTTAGTTATCACAGCAATGATGTTTGTTCTGTTTTGTGTTTCTAGTGATGTACGTACCGAACAGTAAAGGAAAACTGATGGCTATTATTTTACTTTCTACTATGCTGGGAAATCCTTATCAACGATTAAATGGCAATGCATATCTAATAATTCAAAGAGATGCAGAGCGCGGTTCTCAACGCCCCACGATGACGACAAAGTCATCAAAAAGTCATACTTGGAACATAGTCACAGTCGACCATTGTACACTATCATTGATGGTGTTTATTATAAGTGTTGATGTGAACACTCTTTCTAAAAAACATGTTTAAAATTTGCCTCTTGAGATGCACTTCACCTCAATACTCTATTTCATTTCAGTGATCCTCTTAGCAAAGTCTCGCTACTCCGGCAAGCACCTTGTAATGTACAACGAATACACTTACTACTGCAAGAAGCAATGTAAAAAGACTAAGCACTTCCATTGGTACTGCTCCACACATAACTGCAGAGGGTGCAATGCCAAGCTTAAGTTGAACGAGAAGTTCGCAATAGTAGGTCTTGAGAATGACCACACGCATCCGCCGGCAAAGTATTGTATATATGAGGGGCAGTATATGAAAATAGTTTGACGGGAACATATAGCAAACATGTTGTTCCGTTATGCGTACCTAAATGATGTTTTAAATAAAATTCGTCCAAAATACTACAGCTGTGCTATTTTTAAGATTTTCCAGATAACACGTTACAGATGTAAATAAAATATGGATCAAATAATTACGATTACCAGGACAAAGGTTAATTTCAGTATATTCAGTAATTTATTATAATTAGTTTCGTATCATGTTGAACTTAACTGGACATAAGCCGTTTCACAAACGAGATAAAAGTCACCTCGCGCCAACGTGCACTTGACCAAATAAGAAATGAGTGTTGAAAATTAATACTAGTACAGCTGGACCAATTGACTGCTTTGTAGGTTTTAAAAGAACACCTGAACTTCATGGCACTTTGAATAAAAATAACCTTATTAAAGTATTCACACAATAGCTAAAGGAGTTCTCTAAGAGATGACAAGACTTAGTTCGACAAGGAACACTGTACAGGTAATAACACTGTACTGTATACGTCTAAAATCAGAGCGTGCTTTGAAGCAGTTCTGCCAAAGAACTCCTTAAATATAAGTTATATGTTTTGTATGTATATATTTTGTCATCCGCGGGCTTGGTTTTTCTTTCTTATTACAATTTTCTCAGTGTGCTTAGTGATTAAAACCCTTCGCGCCTTCTGTGGAACTACCATCGCGTCGTTCACTACGATCCTTAAGTCATCTGACAAGCGATCAGATTATGTCAACGCCGCTCCCCATTAATGGGGGAGGCTGTGTTCAGCAGTGGACCCGGCTGATGCAGTACAGACTCTATAGATATGCATTGATTACGTGACAATTGGATCAACCGCGCTTAAACGTTCTTATGCATTTTAGAATTAGAATTTTAGCTTTGAAATCAAAGAATGTATTTATTTATTTATACTACAGTACAAATGGAGGACTTAATGCTACAGCATTTTCTGCCAGACATCTACATATTCGTTATAGAGAAAAGGACGTGGCGTGAATAAACAATTTAAATCCTCTTTAGAGCAGAAAACTCAAAGAATAAATGGAAAAAATATCACAGATATAAAATATTATATACCTGTATGCATAAATACTGTTGTAACTATAAAATATATACCATACACAATAACACAAATATCACAAACTAAATAGTGTTAAAATTATTAAATAAATAAAATATAATAATGATAGTAAATATATATAAAAAAATAATTAAATAATTAGTATAACATATAAGAACAATAATAAAGGTGACATATTTAATTAGTGATAAAATTCTGTAAAAATGCTTACGGACCCGTCCTTTGAAGACTTATATTTTATAATTTATGTATCATACTTCATTCCACCCCGTGGGGTGACGGGTTAGAATTGCACCTCCCCATATCATCCCAAGACGCCTGCCAAGCGTGGGGATTATGGCAAATACCCACATAATAGGGGAGGCTGTGTTCAGCAGTGGACGATCTGGCTGTTACAGTACTTCATTCCGATCGCTAAATTTTAATTGTGTAGGTATGCTACATTCTTGGAGAAACTATTTGTCAAATTTCTAGATTTTCTGAGATTTCGTCTTTAACGATAGGTATAGGCTGTGTAATATTTTTTTCTCTAGATTGCGTTATATTAAAGAAATCAGTTGATTAAGGCTGGTCATGTATTCTACTGCAAAAGTACAGAAAAAGTGACTAAAAGATGGTACTGGAGCGCGTTCCGAACCTCGGTTAGAGCGCACTCGAAGGATTGCACTTCACTTGAAGTGCAATTTTTCACTCTAACGTCGTTCACATAACCTTCGGGTAGAGCGCAACTTTCTAACAACTATCAAAAGAGGTCGTTACGATGTTGACTCTTTAACTGACACGACTGTAACGACTTCGTTACATTTAGTTCTACATAAATATCGAATAGTAAATATATTTCAGTAATGAGTAGTACATCATTTTAAATTCTCGCGCCAGCTCCGTGCGAATGTTAGATTGAACGATGTACTCGTAAATCTGACGATGGCGACGCAGCGCGCTGACTCATCGTACAAAGGAGTGAAGCAGGCGGGGAGAGTGTGAACGGAGGCGATTGCAGAACGGTTAGCTCGCGTCATTACGGCTGCATTTAGTCTCTGTTACCTACGCGTCGTTAATAATTGTGCTCTTAACCACAAATATTACATCTTCTATATTATAACCTATGTTAATTTTATAAATAAGTAATTACTCAAAAGTATTTAACACCAGTGCTGTGTTTTCCCCTCTCGGGTGAGTGTTGTGATGTTATTTGATTAGCTGTATCTAGTTGTGGATCGATGTTCAAAAGTGTTGTTATTGTGCATCGTAACGGCTATAATTTTGCGACCTCTAATCTGGTAACCGCTATCTGCCTGATTGATAAATCTTTTATCCATCTCATTCGTATTAATATCAGTTTAACCGTAGTAACATCTGTACCGCACACATTGAGATATTATTACTAAACGATATCTCAATGACCTCACATAACATAACGGTCACCTTTGTGTAACATTGACCGCTATCTTTCCTTTCATCATAAACTGTAACTTTCAAAGAAATATATTATTATTATATACATATCATGTAAAACCATTGACTATTAAAGGAGAATTCTAAATTACTTTGTTATTTATAAAATTATTTCTTCTTTCAATAAATTATATGACTATAAGAACAGAATTATCCTTTAATTAAAATATCAAGTCATATACAATGCATTGTTTTTGATTCTCCTTGTATGACTGCCACATCATTGACTAGTAATTTTGCACTCATCGCATACCATTGCTTCTTGCTGTAATGTCGTTCGATCAGTGTAAAAGATGTCACAGTCAATAAGGATAATAGGCATTTCCTAAATTGTCTGGTTGTGATGCTTTCCAGGGATCACCGTCCAGGCACGAGTGCCTTTCACCTCGTCATACAACGGAAGGACTTAAATCAACAGACCACTACGCCACCGTCTGCTACAATACTGCCTGCTACGTCAAGCGGCCCCTGCTTGCCGCACTGCACTGCACGCTCGGCTGCTCGAACGATATAGCGCAGGAGAGTGGTAGTTTTGATAACACGCTAAAATACCAAAGTGAACGTAAACCCACGACCCACGTTACCAAATAAAATATTGGGTAATATACTTCTGAACATTTTATTTCTGTGACAACCTTAACCCTTCTATGAGCCCTCCTAAGAGTGTTTCACACGACTGACACGACCTTGACATTTCTTGATGAGAGAATTATAGACACTCTTTTATATTTTGCAGGTAACGGTAGTTATTGCTTTTCAAACATAAAAAAAGTTTATAATTTTTGCAAAATTCCCCGCCAAAAACGATATTTGAGGTTCTCAAACCTTCGAGTAAGTTAAAGCAACCAAACAACGCACTCTGACCCTCGGAACGCGGCCCTGTGGATTCAGGTACAAAACTTCGTATCCAGCTTTTATTAACACTTACGCAGACGCCATAGTATTTGCTGATGAGAAGCATAACCATGATTTCTACTCATAAAAACGAACACCTTTCCATATCAATGTTATGAAATTAATAACAAATAATAATGATGTTGTCCAGTTTCTTGAAATAAATGAAGGACAATATGATTAAACAGCGTGGGCTGTAACTAAGCATATTGCTAGTAACTTATAGTCACGGTTATTACCTTGTTTAATAAAGAAACGAATCGAAGATGGTGCTGTATCTCACTTGTACCACATAATAAAACGCTTATACAGTCCTGCCGCCGAGAGAATGTGCTTGACAGTAGGTACGTGTTTTTACTGTCGTTGTGGCTTGTAAACAAAGGAAAATATACAATATAGCCTTTTTTTAGATACTTGAATGCCTGACTAATACTATATTATTCAGTCAGATTGTCTATGTTACATTGAACTGGGGAAAAAATATTCACCAAACAAACTGTCAAACGCATTCTCTCTGCGGCCGGACTGTACACCACAGACAGTCTATAAAGTGCAAGTGAGATGTCATGATTTGCAGTGCCATATTTGATTCGTTTCTTTAACTAATCGGGTTATAACGAGTGGCTAATTTTTCATCACCTTTAATGTTTGTTAAAACGCATTCAAAATAGTACAATATGATGCGAGAAGTTAATTACTCCAAACGAGGCTACGATATTGTAATCCCTAGCCGTAGGCGAGAGAATACAACGCTTTTATGCCGTTGGCGAGGAGAGATTGGAATAACTAATCTAGCACGAGTGTCATCAACTATTTTCAACACATTTTAGGGTAAATTTTTCAATATATCATTTTTTTAGAATTAATAAAAAAAGGGGAAAAAGCCAGTGCATTTGGTATATTACTTATGCACCATGCCAGTATCAGTATAAGGTATCAGGTGGTTAACAAGTGATTCGTATCTTTAACCGTACCTGGCCTGGCTAGCTACTACCACCCTCAGGTAGAAATTCTGTCGCCGAGAACCTAACCGATAAGTATTGCGGAGGAGCAGCAACAACTATAAACTACAATCATAATACATTAATCTTTACACTCTCTGATTGATTCGTTTTGGATTTGTACACAATTGTGCATTATACTGAATTATAATTACTTCTACGCAAATGACAGAAGGAACGGTGTAATATACTGTAAACATACTTGATCACTCATTAATCTACATTATTCGTACTAATATAATAAATATTTTGCTGACAGGTTTAATTGCACAGATGTATATGGGCGCCAGAGGGACTAACATCCTCTTTTTAGATGGATTCAAATTCAGACAAAACGGCCCAAAACAACAACTTAAAACTAGATGGCGCTGTACGACGCACGCAGAATACGGATGCAGAGCTGTTGCCCACACTATTAATGATCAAGTTGTGTATTATATGAACCAACACAATACATCTTATAAATTCAATTGTGTCAATTTTGAGATGGAATAACATACGGTTCTGCGCAATTTGTACGAGTAGTAGTAGATACGAGGTAGGATAACTTTTATTTGTAAGAATTAACAGCTTTATTATGCACCTTACAGTTCCCAAACTAACTCCATCTTGCTGGCACGTACTTATATAAACAACCATTGAAATATGCTTCATAACAAATAACGCTGCAAAGTGAAGGTTACAGTTGTCTCTTCTCTCTGTCTGAAATAAATGAAAATGAAAGTAAATAAAAAAAAACTCATTGACGTTATTGTTTTATTTGAATATATATTTTTATTCCCTAAAATAAATGCGTTATTAAATGCGCATTTACTTAGTGAGGGACCCGACGTCATTGAAAATTGAGCTTTGATTCTAAGCCAATTTAGTTTCGATCGTTACTGAAAATATAATCATTATGACAATATTTTCAGTCGACACCCATCTTTCTTCTAACTTATGTAAAAAAAGTAATAAAACATGGTAAATATCCCGTTTGTAATAATAATAATAGATTGATTTTATTTGTTCATTGTCTTGGTTTTACTTATATTTCTCTCTAACTACAATTTGTCAAAACAGAAGCGGTAGGTATGTAAGCTGAAACTTCAGATAGAGACAATCTTCTTTGTAGAATATCATAAATAGTAAACTATATTTTTACAGTTAAACTCGTACAATCACGACGTGGCAAGCAACTCCTAAGTGTGTCTGGATACACTTTCGGTGTACATTCAACTATCGGCTGCAAGGTGAGGTGGTCTTGTTCTACACATAACAACAAAGGGTGCAAAGCTACTTTGTATACAGTGGATGGTGAAATAGTCAAGATTAATAATAAACACAGCCATTGATGTAACAACGTGCTTGTTATCAGATTATAGGTTACCTATGGTGTAACGCTTACAGTTGTATAAATTACTATTTGGTTTGTCTTAGATGTAATAATAGTAGAATAATGTAAATAGACAAGAGGTAAGTTTTAAAAAAACAAACCAATTTAGTCATTTAAAATGTAATGTATTTCTATCACTATGAGTAAAGCCTAAAGCAGCAAAGCAATATATCCGATACGAATGTATTCTCGTACAATAACATTTCATAAACGCCGCCGTTGGAGAAAAAGTTGGGAAAATAAGGCTAAACCCCTCTGATATCTGGTGAAACTTGGGTATTTAGACATCTCTTCCTATCTCTTTTGTGTATAATTGTTTTTATTATTATCCTTGTGTTTTTATAAGTTCTAAGAAAATTTCACAATCTTTTGCCTTCTGCATTCTTATATAGGTATTCTAGATTCTGTTATATGATCTTCATTTCATGAAAAAGTTAGCATACAAAGTTAGTGAATAATATATATCCTCATACTCTTAAATAAGAATATCACATAATAATATCGATGACCCTACATATGTTGGGTAAGGCTTTTACCCGCATATACTCGTATTATATTGGGTAATGTAATTTTTATCACTAATGCTCGGTAAATTATAATGAAACTTAAATAACTTTTGTTATGAAATTCCTAGGGTAAATTCGATTTTGTAGCCCGCGGGAAATACAAATTTTTTTTAGTCAACTATGCTTATAATTCTGACCTTGACGTGTGTTTCATAAAAAAAATACTTTTGATATAACTAATGATGAACTATTTACAATGATAACATGAAATATAAAATATAATTATTAATTAAAGATAACTAACTATTACTCATTCACTTTTTTATATATTGGAGTGGCAAACAAGCAGACGGCCCACCTAATGGTAAGCGGTTACCGTCACCTATGGACATTTGCAACACCAGGGGCGTTACCAACACGTTGCCAAGTTGCCAACTCTGTAAGACTCTTTTAACACCCATTTTTGAATGTTTGAATAATAAATAATATACTTGAAGGTGCTAACTAGCCAGGTGAGCAAAAATGTTTTTTTATCCCCCTTACCCCATGCTCGAGATATCACAACATCGCCTACATAAACAATGCTGCAAAGACAAATTGCCCTGTACTTTTTTACGAGCGCACAGGTCAATTATCGATGAATTTAATATATATGCATTAAGCAATTCAATAAAAAAACCACGGCTCAACTGATACTAAAACAATATTCATCAATCAGTTGCCACGCTTAGTGTGGAAAGAGTGGAAAAAGTAGTACGATTTATTGAAACTAAGGCCATGATGGATTTATAACATTCACAACCATGAAAACCGTTGTGTGATAATTTCATTCATAGCATCCATGTTCATATTGTTTAAGTTAATGAGTCAATGAATTAATCCACAATACACGTAGTCATTTCGTTAATCGAAGGAGTGAAAGTTTGATGAACGTATCTAAATAAAAGTTTTGCTAATAGTGCTTATAGCAACTCCATGGTTTACTAACGTCATAAAACATGACAATACTACGAACTAACATTCTATTTTAATATTGTTAAGTTTGCAATGACGCCTGCTAGGCGAATTAAATTACAAATTACACGTATACACTTACGAACAAAACATAGAATGTTACAAAATTACAAATTTACGAGAGAAAAAATTATAGTCATGTGCGGGATTCGAACCCGAAAGGGGTAGATGGACGCGCGGTTTGAATCCCGCACATGACTATAATTTTTTCTCTCGTAAATTTGTAATTTTGTAACATTCTATGTTTTGTTCGTAAGTGTATACGTACATTGATGGCTGAAAAGTAGTGTTGTAAACTGAGTTCATTATTATTTTGGAAAAGTAAAATTGTACGCACGCCATATGCCAGAACATGTGGGTGAACAGCGGATATCATGATATAAGAGTGTAAAAAATTTCGTTTAACGAGAGTATACTTGAAGTACGTCAGGATATTCAGCATATTTAACTGTAATATTATTTCAGTGAAATATGTTACGTCGCGACGGGGGAAGACATTACTCAGCGTGCAAGGATTCACTTTCTGTGTGAAGTCCACGGCAGGGATGAAAACGCGATGGATTTGTTCCACACATAATCATAAAAAGTGTCGAGCAATAATACACACTATACAACATCAGATAGTGAAGATAAATAATGAACACAATCATGAACTACTCACTTTTTAAAGAAGATATGTAATCGTCCCCCATTTATTGTACAAATATTAATTCATTAAACTATATAAATAAAATTATGATAAATTAGAATTAGTTTTCTTTAGAACAAGATTTCTACTTTTTGTTGTGGAGGTTTGAACGTGTTTAGTATTTTATTAGATTTCCGCTTTTCATATTATTTTTTATATAAACAGTGTACAATATGAACGGTTAATAACTACTTGACCAAAAAACATTTATAATAAATATGCAGACAAATCATTCCCATAGTCTTCTATATAGATAATTCAAAGGGACGATATGGAACTATACTTAAATTCTTTAGATTGTATACTATTAATATCATAAATACGGATGTTTCTTGTCATCAAGTCAAACGTCAATCGTGCGAGTCAGGGCGTAGCTGAGCATACATAATTTTATATAAGTTATAATGATTCTTACTGGTTTATCGCTTAACCTTAAATTGTATAATATAATATCATAAATAGGTGTACATATTTATGAATAAGGCACTTATTTAATAGTGGTTCACGATTGAGAGAGTATGGAAAAATTAAACAAACCTAATGGAAATCTGAAAAAAAGTCTTATTTTTGGTTTCGTTGCATGTTTTTGCCATGATCTACTATTTCTTAATATCGAGTCTAATAAATGTGGCTAAGAATACCTTTGCTGTGACGCAGGAGTCATAGAATAGCACAGCACATAATGGAAAAAAAAACAGTCGTCGTTCGGTCCATAGGGAACTCTTCTCGCAGACATCAGAATATATTATTTCGTGGAAATATGCCCAAAAAAAAGGTACAAACAAATGATATTTGGTTGTTTTTGGTGCCTGCCTGATGAAGATTCGTGCCTTATTTTAGTGCATTGTTATTTTTATAATTTATTTTCTTATAAGGTAACAAAGTTAAGTTGGCATTGTCTACTGGCTAGATATACCAAAAAAGCTTCAAACTTCCCTCAATGCGATAAATTCGATCGCTTAAAATTTTGATATGCTACGAGTACGGTCTCAATAAAATGTTGAATGTTTCTAAATTACTGACGGATCTATCCACACACGAATTGACATCAAAATAATATTTTGACTAACCTCGACGTTTTGATCAAGTTGCATTGACCGTGGTCACGAGTAGACTGAAGAAGCGGGTGTCATCGTCTTGAAGAGCGGTGGGAGCGATTTAGATCTACCCCCGCTTGGTTTTCGTTAGTTGTGTTTATCACTGTCACCTCGACGCACTAAACTAACAGTATTGGAACTTGCACACGGCGGCAATTTACGACTCGAGCACTTTCTGATCACAGGATTCCACGATGTAGACAATTTAAAAAATTCTCTCCACTGAACGGCATTATAACTCTAGAATTGTACGTGAAGCGGTTGAAATTAAGAAGTGCAAAAATTTCAATCGGGAGGCATTGTATGTAGAAGTATACATTCATTTAATAAAAATAACGGAACATATTTTGTTATAATTGCTCCATTTTTAATATAAGTCGTCTAGACTTTAATTCAGGACCACAACGCGTAAAGCGCTTATTATACTAATCAATAATCAATCTCTCAAACTAACAAAAAACGACTAAGGGAAAGTTCTGTACAGTGGATATTAAGGAAAGTAAAAAAATGTAGGTCAGCTTTAGTTTACATTTTGCTGAACATTTCTTTATTGACTTCTATTAATTGCAACTAACTTTTTTTCAGCGGCCACCACCGTTGCTGAACTTAATTGGTAAAAAATTTAAAAAGTATTGGGATCGGGACATTCTAATCGCTCTAAGTGAGAATCTAATTGTTTTACCTTCCATAATCTTTCGATTTCATAATTAAATTGTCTAAAAGTTAAATAATTTATCAGTGCTTAACTCAGACGTGGCGATCAGGGTTACTTAGTTATACTTAAGATTATCAGGTATTCATTAAGGATGGTTATGATCTACTGATGGTAATGGAAACGCCACCTGAAAACTTCGTCTTGAGTAGTGCGCTTTTTCGTTTGGCACGATATTTCCTGTATTTGGCTGTAATAACATCCAATTGAGAGTATACGGGACAGTAATGAATATTAGGCCGATAACCAGATTCTATACTGCGGTATTAGTAATATAAATATTCGGTAAGTTTGTTCTTATTTTAATTTTTTTTGTGATATTCAAGACATCCAAACGGTTATACATATTACAACCAAAAATACTGTGGTATCAAAAAACGATGGGTTTGTTCCACACATAACGCTAGAGGTTGCCACGGTCGTATATTAATTTATAATGATTCGAGCAGTTCATGATAAACACAATCATGACCCCGTGTACTAACTAAGCCAGGCACAAAAGAAATTATATCATATCCAGTGATGACCATAGACCGTAAACTCTTTGAACGTCATAGGGAACGGCTCGGCAATTAATATTGTTAATATTAATAATATTGTTTGTAGCTATAAATGAGTGTGCAAATACAGGTATAGGAACATCATTTCACCATGATATTTGCGAAATACTAATAATGTTCTTCACACCATTAAATTGTGAAACATAAAGTAAAACGTTACACTGATTGCTCTGAAAGCGAAACATAGCTTAGCTAAGTGGTAAATTGATACTTTAAACAGTAATATTTATTACGAATAAACAATATTTGAACTGTGTGTTATGTTTGTGTGCCAACAACTTATGTTTTATAAAACGGTATTGATTAGTAACAAAGACGGTAGTAGGTATAATAAACAGAAACTGAACCCCGATTTTTTACCCTCTATAGTCTCGGAGATAACTGGGAACAAGTGTTAATTTATATTTATTTTTATAATTTTTAAACCTGCAGATGTATATATTTTAATATTACCACACTGACCATCAGACGGGAAATTTGCCCGTCTCGTCACTTATCATCATAAAAAAAAACATCATGATCCTATTAATATATTACTTCGTGCGTTTCGGTCATTGTTGAAATACAAATCAATAACGACCGCATACATATGTTACCCGTGGGGTGCCGGGTAAGAATTGCACCTCCCCATATCATCCCGTAGGCGTCGTAAGAGGCGACTAAGGGAAAAATACTGGAAGGTGGGCAGCAGCGCCTTCTAAAGAACTGCCAACTTACACTGCGATCTCCAAGACGCCTGCCAAGCGTGGGGATTATGGCAAATACCCCCTTAATAGGGGAGGCTGTGTTCAGCAGTGGACGATCTGGCTGTTACAGACATATGTTATAGATATGAATATGCTATAGCATACATATGAATTTTGTTATAAGTATGAATATGTTGTAGATCCCTTAGGCTCTGAATATTTCACATGGTTTTATTGCAATTACTTATAGGTTCTGAGCGAAGGCTATTTACCAAATTGGCAAGGCTTTTCAAGCACTAGTTTCACAAGGAATATTGACATTTATTTCAGATATAGTCTTTACCAAAACTGATAAAGGCAAACTAAGGCTATTTGTTGACGGATACAAATTCTTTATGAAGGGAAAATACGGACAACGGATTAGATGGGCATGTTCCAGCCACCATACAAAGCGGTGTCTTGCTTTAGTTGTGTCGATAGGTGAAAAACATGAAATCTTCAAGATAAGAAATGAACATAATCATCCCAAATAAAAACAAAAACACATTAATAGAATTTGAAAATAAGTGTTTATTAAGTCGTATCTTAATATTTGTCCTATATCTTAGACCATTAATAAGAAATGAAACTCTCGTGAGTTTCACATAATAATATATGAAATATTATATATTAACCGGCAAAAACACTCATTGCCTTGCATTGGGTTCCATTGCCCGCCGGAAGCTCACAGACGCAGTTGAGCACTCCTGATGATGAGCATCTTATATGCTCGAAACCATGTGCGACGTTTTTGACCCTAACGGCGTGAGTGTTTTTGCCGGTTTATTTATAAAATTCAAATATATTAATAAGAATATGCAATGTACTTTGTAGTAAATATTTGTTAGAATCAACTTCTTTGTAGTTATTTGTTTCCTGTAATAATTGTAAAAAATACCACTTAAAATTATGTGTGATTTTCAGTAAAATGTTTTAAATACCTATACTAAATTAATATCAAAGATACATTACAGAGTTTTTTAAAGTCTAAACTTTATAAAACTCTGTAAATGTATGTTGATACACATACATTTACAGAGAACACACTCACACAATTATTCAGCCATAACATCCACAGTTATTTCATTTAATTTATTTGTAACAGCAAACAGCTACATTATAAAACATACAATAATAGTCTTTCACATAACAAAGATTTTATAATAACAGTTGAACATAACTCACCCATTAGTGAGGGGGTTTTCCCTTCGTCGCTTGTTACTTTTCCCAAAGGAAGATATGGGAGAGCTGCAATTCTAACCCAGCACACCACACAAAATGTATGCTACTTTTTCAAATAACGATTACCAAATACTTACGTAAACATTTCGCCACTCTTATAACACTCGTAGTATATACTCCGCGCCTTTCACCAGACATCTTTTAGGGTCCTGTTTAAATCGAGACGAGAATATTGCCATAATTGAACAATTACTTGTAATCATAATAATTTGAACTAATTTATATTAACGTTAGGAAGTCAAAAATCCTGGTTGTAATTTTTACATAAATGTACTCTAATTGGTATTTTTTTAATAAACCTGTTTATTTTTTTATAAAGTATGTTTTTCAAGGAATTCAATATATATATTCGAGGAGAACTGGAAAAATAAATGCTGAAGCTAAACGAGTACACATACTGCTTTAAGTCTATCACTGGAATTAAAACGCGATGGGTTTGCTCCACGCACTGCTCCCGAGGTTGCAACGCTACAGTCACTACGGTAGAAGACATGGTTGTTAAATTAATGAACGATCACAGACATTAGTTTCTTTTTCTTCTTTAATTATGTCACGTATATAAAAATTCTGAAAAATAATAACGAGTAAAATTATGAATACAAGCTCATTACCCCCTTTCATTTGAATACCAAAACAGTGAATCTCAATCATATACAAGAGATACATAGGAGTCCCAAAATTATAACTTGGAAAAGTAGATGGTCAAAACTACTGTTGTCAATTTTCTTGTCCAAAGTTCATCATGCCACTTCATACTAGGGGTTTAAATATATAGTTGCCTTTATATCGCACTGGCCATTTTGAATAAAAGGGAACTCAATTTTAGATTGAAACATTAATCTAACGAAGACATACCAAATAAAAAAGACATGACGTTGATATTTGACTATCAATTATTTTTACATTCAGCTTTTAACGTGAAGATATACAAGGAAAATCAGAGTAATATTCGAAATTGATACCGACATGGGCCTAACGCAGCCAAAACTGTAGTCTACACAAGTACCCGTACAAAATACCTTAACACAGTTTGTGGAGTCCAGGTCCACAGAATTATACCGGAAAAGTTTAAATAATCTTCCTATTAGAAACAGAAATGTAAGACGATGAGGGTGATGAGGTGTATTACTTTGATTAAATAAATAAAAACTATTTTTTTTATTACGAAACGTTAATTTCATACATTAACCTATAATATGAGTACTATAACGGTACAAACAATCTTCAAAGATAATTAACGTTATTTTGTTATGCACCTCATTTAATACTAAAATGAAGTAATGAACTAAATTTATTATTTTGTTTTGCTTATATCCAAATTAGTATATCATTGAAAAAATATTATCCTTAAATTTAAATTGTTCAGTGCAATTGCGGGTAGGTAGGTAGGTAGGCAGATTTAGTCGTCATCTAAATTTGTGCTATCTTGACTTAAAATTTATCAATATTTTACTTTTAGGATTATTAAATTGCGTGTTGTGTACCAATTTTGATTTAAGTGCAGGCACACAGAATAAAAAATTTCATACCTAACTTAATTTTATGTAGTTTACGGTGGATAGCAAAATTACAGCCAATATAAACTTAAAAAAAATAATGAAAGTACGAAAACAATAGAAATGAAATTGACACCAGGATGCTCAAGCTCTTATTTCTTCTTTCTCATTATTGCACTGACATCAGGCATATGTGAGGAAGTCTTTGTATTTTTTTTTAATGCTGATAGGTAAGCCTTTGACCACAATCTCACCTGATGGTAAGTGATGATGTGGTCGAAGGTGTTAACTGGCTTAACCTAGAATATGTATGCTGATTGCTAACGACAGTTTTTTTAATAAGAAAAGAGAAGACTGGCGTAATAGCGGGCAAAATAAAAAATATTCGATTGAAGATATGCAAAACAAAAATCGAGCACTGATATATATATATATATATAATATTATATTATACATTATCTATTGGTGTATAACTTTATGGCCTCGCGCTGTTCTTCACTTGTTCGTATTGCGTGTGTCTTAGCTGTTTAGATTATGTCCATGTATGAGTATTATATCAATGATTAAATAATATATAATCGGACGGATAAATTTTATTTTCTGTATTCAGTTTTATTACATCTAATTTGTGACTTTATTACGATACATATTTTGCAGAAGGGGACCACCCCTTTAAAAATAGACTTCAATCGTGTATGTCATATTCTTCTATAGAATCGCAGTCGTTAGATAAATAAGCTACTAGAATACAAAAATAATGATAAATCTGGTTTATTCTTTCAGATAATCCAATATTTATTAGTACCCCTAGAGGTAACAAAAATATATTATATCAAGGATATAAGTTTTACCAAAAACGTGACAAAAGAAGGGAACAGAGCTTGTCAACTGTTAATAAGTTTAAATGGGTTTGTTCTAATCACTTAACTACGAAGTGCAAAATGAAATTGATTACAATAGACGATCAAATTGTAGCGTCCGTTCAAACTCACAATCACTAATTTATTTTTTCCAATCCAGATATGATAGGATGTTAGAAATCAGACATATAAGTGATTCTATATTATTTGCAAAATCTAAATTATTATTATTATACTGTATGGTTCTAGTCATAGTCATTATTTAACTTTGTGTTCAGCTATCATGGATTTGATAGCTGTTCAAATTTTAACTAAATGTTCACTTATTAACAGAATAGGGTCCTTGGCTAGGCTATTGTAAAAATAATATCTATTTATTTTAATCTCAAAACCATCTGATCTAATTGTAAAGTATATTTAAGAAAATCTACTTAAATATCGATAGATCCCAAAGACACAGCTATATGTTAAGTATTATTTAAGTTAAAAAAGGAGTAGTATTACTGTAAAGTGGAAATGTTTATACATTTATGTATAGAACATTATAGAGCAGCTCTTGGTTATACCAAAATGTATTTAATATGAACCGCAAAATAAATGTTTTCTAGTCAGTGTAATCCAATTCACATATCGGTTACAATACTATACTACTTTAATTAAGTATATTTTTGAAGGTATAGACTAGAATAATATTAGATATATATATATATATATATATATATATATATATATATATATATATTTTAAATGTCTTACCTGTTTGGTATTTAGTAACACAACAAACGTAGAATAATTCTAACATATATTTACAAATTATTTGTGCACAAGATTTTTTATTTTTGTTCCGGACGGGCCACGGTTAGCGATAGTGCTTGAAATCATATTTAGAAACACGTATACTAGTTTTTTTTTATCAGAGACACTATAAATATTATTATAAAATAAATACTTGTAAGTACTACAAGATATTTGGGGAAAGCGTTTTTTTAGCAAAAATAAATTGATAACAACAGACGATAAAATTGTAAGGTGTATTCAAACTCGCAATCATTAATTTAATTTGACAATTCTTCAAATGTAATTATTGAATTCTTTGTGTTCACGTTCATGTTGGTTGAAATAAACGTTATCTACCTTTTCAGAATCACCATATAAACTAGTGTGGACATCAAGAGGTACACAGATTATGCAGTTTGGCATGTATAAGTTCTCATTGCATATAAAAAGATATCATAAGAAAAGATGGCGCTGTACAAGGCACAGCTATGGATGTAAAGCATCGTTATTTACTGACATCAATAACATCGTTATTACCTTAAAGGATATCCATAATCATTAAGCCTGTACCGAGGCAGCGATACGTAATTGTGGTTCATTTGATCTCGTGCTGTATCTTTATTTCTTAATTTTGAGTTCTGCAATTCATATATATATAATATTTAAGGATTCATTCTATAGATCATACAACTTAGAAACACGATTACTTTAAATTTCCTCGATAGAAAAAAAATCCAAAGTTGTATCTAAAAAACTAAATAAACCCTTAGTACGGCGTAAATATTTAACGGAAAGTCATCAGTTTATGATTAATAAAAAGAATAATGTGTTTTCTGTAACGTATACACATTACATTTTCCAAATAGGTATTAGTTTTTATAATACAAAGGAAATATCTAAATTCACGCACGTTCCGTCCATTTTAGCCAGAGCTGCGACGCTTCCCCCCTATCCGCTTTAGTACTGCTGCGGCCGTCGGACGGGGAACACGTGTCGCTTGAGCTCACGCACGGTTTTAAAAACTATATTTGAGTTTACGTAATAATTTTGTTTATTTACCATGGGGCACAAAGATAATAAATCAAAGAAGCGAAGAGGTTGGCGAAAAATTAATGCAAAACGCTTGCATGAAGAAATAAAGTAGGTAAAATTCATATATTTGTTCCTATTTTTACTTACCCCAACATGCATTTATTCTAAAATCACATTCAAATGTTTCAAACACAATCAAATTTATCTTTCTAGAGTAAGACTCCTCCAGGCCGAGAATATGAAAAACATAGAGAATACTCTTACTTCGTATGTATACTCAACCTACATACCTAAAACTGCGTAGGTAGTTTAAAACGAGTTTTTACTTTATTTCAGCAATATTTACTTACTAAAACTAATTCTAATTGAACCACTCTTTGTAACCTTTTCTATTTATAGGGAAAATGTACCAGCTATTGGCATTTCACTGCAAAGTACGAGTACATTTGAATCATGTGATGACGCGATGCAGCAAATATCACTACAGGCAGAAAATTTTGAAGACAAAGAAAATTCTATGCCTTCTTTAGTATTACATGTAGTACTTATACAATTATATCTTCCAAGTTTGGGTAAAGTTTACTAAATTAAATCTACTAATATAATAAAATATTTTCTTTAAAATTTTCTATTTATAGGGTGAATGTACCAAATGTTGGCATTTCACAGCAAAGCACATATTTTGATTCATGTGATGACACGCTGACAGAAATACCACTACAGACTGAAAATTTTGAACACAAATATTCTGTACCTAGGTAAGTATAGTAAATATACAATAAAAATAACTTAATAAAAGCTCTTTGATAAAATATAAAACTGACTTCCCAGGCGTGAATGATTCAATCCATACGTTGTAATCTCTACTACGGTATGCACTGACTTCAACAATTGAACCCACACTTTTTTTGTATTTGGAACACAGGGGACTTAGATGGGTATATGAAAAAATTAAATGTCGTTTTTTTGGCGCGAAATAATAATACGTTATTAAAAAATAAATATCAAACCTATATTATATTTATAAGCAGACCAAATAATATTACAATAATATATAATAAATAATATATAATATTATATTTATGTCGTCTGCTTGTTTGTCACCCATTATATATATAAAAAAGGCCATCAAGATAAAGGAAATGAAAAGATATTACAATTTTATGTATTAATTTTTTTTTATGCCTGAGAGGTTAGCCTTTGACCACTATCTTACCTGATGGTAAGTGATGATGCGGTCGAAGATGTTGTTCAGGCTAACCTAGAATTAATTTATAGGTAAATAGCTCAAAAAGTTGTTGATTGCGTAAAAATGGCCAGCGTTAGTTGAAATTAATAATAGTTATAAATATTCGTAGCCCATATTTGTCTCTTTTGTTTGGCAAGCAATCAATCATCACTACATTTCATCCGACTTATAATATAATTCAAGTACACAGATTTTGTTTATGACAGTGCGCCGGGACACAAAAAGTCAATAGAATAAATTAATTTAAAAAAATTTTTGCTATTCACAATTTCGCTTCGGTTTTTTAGTTATAATTTTAAATTGTCTGTTTTGCAGTCGGATCTTCTATATTTAAATTAATTTATTTTATTGTTCAAAAAGGATATCATTAGATGATACTTCGTGAACTGTCAACTAATGGTACGTTTACAAGTCATCTGATCATTGGCGAAATTGTGGAAATACCGCAGAAGCCACTCAATAAAATAAGAAGAAGAACCGATGACTTGAACGTAACGTGTTTAAGGAAATTATATAATAAATTTGGTTTCAATTGCTAATTTACCAAACCATCTTAATATTTTCGAATTTCCAGGGTATTGGATGATACGGATTGTAAAATTTACCACACTTTAGAATTACAACTACATAACTAGTTTTCGTTATGGAATTAAATTATCAAATAATAAATAAAAATTTCCTTAAAAAAACTATTTTGTTGATATATATAATGTTATAATATATACGTTATATTATCTGTTTTATTACTGGGTACCATTTACACCGGCACAACATTTTTGTCTTTCAGCGGAGGATGAAATAGATAATAACATGAATTACTCACACCAAGTAAATAATGCCATGAAGTAAGTTCGATATTGATCATGATGGTTTTATGTGTCCTAGTACAATTGTTTCATGATTTATCTGTGGACATTAAGCATTATACTTACATATAATTTTCTTCTTAAGTGGTGATTGGTGGTAACTTTGATTGCTCTGAGATGATTTTTCTCTGTGTTTTAATGTATATTTCAAAACTCGTTATGATTGCACAATTATGAATTTAAATAAACGAAGGTATGCTTAACCTTGATGTTAGATAAATAAAATGAAATATATTTTGGTTTAATTAAAATTGGTTTAATTTTTAGGTTTCTACGTATAAGTTGCCAGATTTGAACAATTGCAGGAAATTTCGCAGCATAACTCTCCATTTAGTTGCAATTTTAATCCTTTGAAATTAGTTTGAGAAAAAAGAACCGGGTTTGTATCAAAGTACGAGTGTGTTTGCAAAATGTGCAACGCCAAATTAAGTTTAAATAATTGTGAAAAATCCAATAATAACAAAGAACTTGATCTCAACAAAAATGTGGTAGGTAAATAATTGTGAAAAATCCAATAATAACAAAGAACTTGATCTCAACAAAAATGTGGTAGGTGGTTTAATATCTATAGGTGTAGGATAGGCAGGCTTAGAACAAGTGTCGGCCTCACTTGATATACCTTCTATGCCGGATCATTTGCTAAGTGTCACGCAACAGTCTGTGAACTATGGGAAACGGCAAAAGAAAAATGTATGGAAGAAGCAGCAAAAGCAGAGTACGACTTCGCTATTCGGGATGTTAATGCGACCTATGATTAGCGTAGTTGCTGATGGATGTTGGTCAAAAAAATCATTTAAAAACAATTATAACGCGTTGTCGGGTGCTGCAGTAATTATTGGTTACAGAACAAAGAAAGTCCTTTAAATTACAGTTAAAAACAAATATTGTATGATTTGTGCATGGTCAGAGTTCAGATGGAAGAAGGGATGGTCAGAGTGGAATGGAATCCGTAGCAATAGTTGAAGGGTTTAAACATTATTTACCAAATCAGGGCTTGATTTACTCTAAGTTAATTGCTGATGGGGACTCCAGTACATATAAGAGCATATTAGAAGCAAAACCTTATGGAAACTTATTGGTAGAAAAAATTGAATAAACTAATCATCTGTTGAGAAACTTTTGCACGAAACTAGACGAATTAACCAAAAACACTTACTATCCTATAAAATACCGCAAAGTACTAGGAAAAAATATACTGCGCTTGCGTAGATCAGTTATAGGAGCTGTCAAACATATAAATTCAAGAGATTCAAGTTTCGCCCAAAAAGTAATTGAATGCACCAAATCACGTTTTCGGAAATCATAAACTATACAAACCTTATTTCTGCCAAAATATTGATCAAAATGAACCTACAGAATTACAGATTTTGTTGCTGAAATGAAGTCTAGTAATATTTTTGCTCCTGTCATGAAAATCATGTCCAGATTGGTAAACAATGCTAAAAGCCTAATACATGATGTAAATAGTAATATGGCAGAAGTATTCAACAGTGTAATCGCGAAATTAGTTGGCGGTAATCGAATTAATTATTCAAGTCGACAGTCTTAAACAGTTCGCTGTGCTGGCTCAGTTGTATCATTTAACACTAAAGAACCGCGATCGTATATTTGCAAAAAGATTTTAATGCGAAGTCCTATTGTTAGACGCTTAGAATTTAAACGCGATAAAAAAATTTAGAATTGCTGATTTAAAACGTAGATCATCAAAATCTTTTGGGATAAAAAAGTGTACAATCACTACCAATGACAAATATTATGGCAAGTCTTGTCAAAAGCCAGATCTAGAACAAGCTGACTTTGATTTTGCTAAATCAAAACTTATGAAGAAAATTAATCTTACTGATTATGATCGCCAGTCACTTGAAAAAAGAACTATTTTGCAGGCAGATTCGATTGAATGGCACGAAGAGAGAAAGTTACGCCTTACTGCGTCTACTTTTGGAAAGGAATGCAATAGAGGCCTTATAATATGTGCACCTCTAGTATAAAGTCTTGTAAATGTGACTGGTGATTTAAGCCACGCAAAATCCGTTCGTTATGGCAAGGAACACGAAGATATTGCGTAACAACAGTTCGCTTAAGTACTCAAACTCGTGTTAACTAACTTCAATGGTACAAAAAAAAAAGTGGCTTATTCATCGATTCTGAACTGTCATTTTTGGCAGCAAGTCCAGATGGATTGATAGATGATAAAATAATTGAAATCAAGTCCGTATTCGTCTAAAGACAAAACAGTAGAAGAAGGAATAGCAGAAAAAAAAATTCTGGAATCAGTAGAGAAACGGAAACTTGACAATAAATAAACAACGTGATTGGTTCTACCAGGTGCAAGGTCAACTACACATCTCTAGGAAAGCAGTTTGTTTATTTGTTGTGTGGACAGAAAAAAATATAAAAATAGAGAAAATAAAATGAGATGACGAATTCTGGGAGAAGAATATGGAAAACCTGCTACCAGAAATTATTGATATTGATTCAAGGCTAGACTGAAAAATGCAAATTCGTGAGCCACAATATATTTTAGATGCAATAAACAAAAAAACTCAGAAAACGTAGAAAAGCAATTCTTCCCGCGATTCTAATTCCATTCTAATTCCAGAAGCAAAGCGGAAAAATCTTAGTTATTTTCTCTTTCTGACTTTCATGTTCCTTGCCATAACTAACCAAATACCTGAGTAGTCAACTTCATTATCATAAATTCAATCGAACCTCTCTGCAAAAACTTTAAAATTTATGAACTATTTTCATGTATTAATGTTATCTATGATCTGTAAATGGTTTGCCGCTAAAAGTCTTCTCTTAAATTCAAAAAAGACGAAATGTTTAAAGTTTTCTTTACCAAATGTTACTTATGTTGAACTTAACATTAAGCTTGGCCCAGATAAACTCGCTATTGACAATGCGACAGTCTTCTAGGGAATCAAAATGGATCTACTTCACAGTGATCCACATATAAATGATCTATCCGGAAGTCTTAGTTCTGCTGCATATGCAGTTCGTAAGATAAGACAATTAACAGACGTAGCTAATTCTCGCCTAGTTTATTTCGCGTACTTCCACAGTATTATGTCGTATGGTGTGTTGCTGCGGGAAGCTGCTGCTGAGATAAAGACAATCTTTATCTTACAAAAGCGTGCAATTTGGGACAATATGAAATGAATGCTAGGGAATCTCTGAGGGATCTTTAAAAAAAAATCCTTCTTTGGTTATTGTGTACGGTTTTATAATAAATTTCCCAAACATATTACAATGCTCACAGAAGGGATACTTACCATATAATACAATTCTTACAATATTTGTTTAAATAACGTGGGTGACAGGCGGTAGCTTGGCAGAGGCGGAATTGTCCAGGCAATTTTGTCGTTTAAATAATCACAAACTGTGTAGTAGGATTTCTTAATCAATATGGTTTTCACGTGTTACTTGAATTTCCCTTCTGTGAGCGTTGTAATATGTTTGGGAAATTTATTATTAAACCGTACACAATAACCTAAGAAGGATATTTTGTTTGTCTTTGCTAGTCTAAAACCTGGCACCGATATTTTATATTTATTCCTAGTGCTGTAATCGTGATTGTCACAGTTTAATTTAAATTCACTTTTCCGAACATACATAATATTTTGTATATTCGGAATATAATATGTAACGCATTGTTAAAAGACGTTTAAAAGAATGGCTCCAAGTTGCCGTCGATGCTTGCCCATTCTTCTCGCAGTGGCTCTATACAATTTTTGTTTGCTTAACGTGGCAGTACAATGTAGAATATTCCCATATAAAATTTGTACGATAAATTACTTTGACTTTGAATTAAGCATATAAATATTGAAAGTCACGTCACTAACAATCACTGAAAAAATCGGTTTTAAATTTATAAAGATTTCTACTGTTCTCTTCTACTACTAAATATCTTTCGATTTCTTATTTAGCAGATTTTTTTAAGTAAGTGCCCATTACTACGCAAATGGACGAGATTGCTGCGGATGTAAGTACTGTTACTATAATGTAGATTATTGATTAGGTGTCACTCAAAAACCTACTAGGGGATGTAAATTACTCTGTCCAAAAATATACCAACATCGGATATTCTTGGTGATTATTCGTGGTCACACATAATATATATATATATATACTTTATGGAAATCTATTGAGTACGTCTACTGTGAGTGAATAATGTAAATTTGAAAAGGGTCGATCACTGGGGTTTTTACCCTATTTATATACCCGTTCTGTATTATATGTACCTACTGACGTACCTCGACGTCGTGAAAAAAGGGTTTTTACGTGAATAAGTATATTCAATAACAGTATATAAATAAAAATTTGTCGTTTTATTTTGTATATATATAAGTAGCACCCTAGCTAGTCCATTGGAAATTGGTTACATCTACTTTGAAGAGTAAATTATGTATACCTACTGAAGAACCGATAAGTCAGAAATGAAAAATAATAAATGTGGAAAAACGTTTTTTAGCTGAACATATTCAATAAAAGTATTTGAAAGTTATTGTTTTATTTTGTAAATAAATGTTGGTCGCACCCTAGCTAGTCGAATGGCGCAGCTCGGCGCGGCGGGTCAGCGCATAGATATTTAGTTGCTTGATCTTGTTGGCGGCAGCAGAGGGGGCGCGGCGGCGCGGCGCGCGGCATCACTGTGTGCCTTACTCACGCACACATACGCGGAGCGCATAGAATACCTAAAATCGCTGAGCGCCAGAAGCTCGGTGCCCCCTTAACAGTAAAGGGAGCAATGCAGCTGGCGTCTTGCAAAAAAAGTAGTGATTAAAAATAAACATGTACATTGAAACATGTACAAGAAATGTACATTGATAAAAACTTTTGTTATGATAATAATAGCTTTACAATTATTATCATGGACATGTCTATCCAATCAATTAAATAAAGTATTCGTCGAATTAATAAATGTACCTATGTAATTGTTAGATGTTGGTATATCTAATACAATATATTGTATCATATGAATCCATACTTAAACTTTGATGTAAATTAATTCTCACTCAATTACAGACGTGATTATCATATTCTGCTTTATAGCATTCTCACTTTTTTCACGAACATTATTTATTTTGTAAATCCATTAAAACATCATTACAGTATAAACCAATAAGACGCTGTAAGAAAAAAAATAGTACCTACTTAGTATACAAATATAATGAAATATTTACCTACATAATAAAATATAAACAATCATACATTTATTTCTAAATACTATTCTCGGAGAGCTTGCGCGTGACTTCTATGATAAACTCACTAGTTTAACACCAATATATAAATTTAAACTCACAACTAAAAGTATTTTGTGAATAAGGTTGACTCCTCCTCCTTGCGTCGTATACCTCAATGCTGAGGGTCGTGACCACCCTTCTGTACTACTTTCTCTCACACGATCTTTCTCCGTCTGTTTCTGTCTCTGGCGGTGTGAAGGGCGTTGTGGACTGAGGAATCAAGAGCGGTGCGGATCTGGTCGGACCATCGCAATGGGCTGCGTCCACGCGGTCTTTTCCCATCCACTTTACCGGTCACGATAAGCCTCTCCAGGTTGTTTCCATCTTTCCTTGCAATGTGACCGAAGTATTCAAGGACTCTGCGTAAACACTCAGACGACAGCCGCAAGGAGATTTTGAGCTCCCGTAATATTGAGATGTTAGTCCGAAATGCTGTCCACGGAATACGTAGCATCCTTCTCCAGCAAGGTTGACTAGTGGCACGGTAATGCTATATATAAACATTACCGTGCTAGTGGCGTTCTTATCGCACCGAGAACTACCCACACTAATGGATAATTTATGAGTACGTGGATGGAGTTTCAGAAGTGAATATTACAAATACTACGAAAATAAATATATTGAATAAAGCAACTAAAAAAATGTATCTCCATTTTCATATATTAAAGCTCACAAAATGTATTTATGCACAAATAAAAACATTTAAAAAGAGTAATAATGACTAATGGACAATGTTGTTGATATTTAAGTTTGAGCCAGATACAGTAAAGTTTAACCTGAACTTTGAAGATGGCAATGAACGAGCACGTTTAATTTCAAGTGGTAATGAGTTTCACTATCCAACAGCTTCAGTAGCAACTAATCATAGAAAATAACTCTACTTATATGCGGGTGGCTGTAGTAATAAAGTATCTGATGACCGCAACGACAAAGAATGGAAAGTAATTCACCATCATAAAGTCCTTCAAAGTAGTTTTTTTTTTATGCCTGATCGGTTAGCCTATGATCACTATCTCACCTGATGGTAAGTGATGATGTGGTCGAAGATGTTGTACAGGCTAACCTAGAATTACTGGCTCTCAAGGACAGCTGCCGGAACACACCGTTAGGTGCTTGGCGACAGATTTTCAACTTGAGGGTGGAGCCAGGCGGGCATTCGCAAGTGCCCTACCACCATGCTGTAACGACTGCCATCCTAAGACAACAACCGGGACTGACGGCTTAACGTGCCCTCCGAAGCACGGAAGCGCTCAGTAGTAATGTCACCAGCGGTCACCCATCCAACTCCTGACCGGGGCGGACGTTGCTTCTTTGCTGATCGATTCAGAATGGCTAAGCAAACTTCGCTACGAGCGCTTCAAAGCTTGTTGTACCTATGTGCCCATAATTTACCGTAACAGCTGGATTGTCCACTGCTGAACTCAGCCTCCCTATTAAGGTGGTATTTGCCATAATCCCCACGCTTGGCCGGTGTCTTGGGGATCGCAGTGTAAGTTGGCAGTTCTGTAGAAGGCGCTGCTGCCCACCTTCCAGTATTTTTCCGTTAGTCGCCTCTTACGACACCCACGAGATGATATGGGGAGGTGCAATGCTAAAAATTAAGATTTGTGATTCTAAACTAAAATTTGACTTTCCATACTTATACACTAATTAGTTTTAAGAGGAAAGATTTGTATATTTGTATGTAACGAATAAACTTAAAAACTACTGGGCGAGTTAAAAAATATTTCACCTTTCGAATCCTACATCACCCCCAAGAACATCAACATTTTTTTAAATTTTTTGTTAAATACCCGTGCGAAGCCGGGCGAGCCGCTAGTAATATATAAATATCTTTATACAAAAGGTGTATAACTTTTGAGTTTTTTAAATAAATTCAAACTTGAGTTTATGTTTAACTTTCAACGACTTGCCAAAGAACGAATATAATATTGTTAAATATATATATTTTTTCCACTGACCTGATTGGGATTTAATATAGCGATATAAACTTTTTCAGTGGAAGTTTTGAAAAAAAGCTTATTAATAAAAGCAATATTTATTACCAAGACTGATTTCTTGTAACCACTTCTCAGGTCCAGAATTCTGCTTATCCCGTAATCAGAAGCTTATGGTGAAATGCGGTGGATATTACTTTTGGAAACACTATACTGCTGGTGAAAAGACGAGATGGAATTGCAATAGAAAAATTAAAACTGGCTGCAAAGCTTATGTTTTCTCACATGAAAACCACTTTATTAAAGTAAACGCTAACCATAACCATCCTCCCTTGAACATGTATCGAAGTGATGAATATTATACCGATGTGCTCGAATGAATTTATATCGGATTCTTGTAGTTTATGTATGCGCTCGCTTGTTAATGAAGGATATTCTTTTTTATCAATACACGTGTTAAATATGGTATATACCCTAAAGTAAAAATATATGTAATAGTTATTGTAAATCTTATCGAAGAACCCTTTCCATGCAAAGGTCTACTCCATAAAAAAAGATTCCACTTTGTTTGATGTATTCCTTTTTCATTTATTTTCTGCAACTGTTCTAATTTTGTCAATTCATCTTTCTATTGGCCTGCTAATGTATTTTTTCTTTGCACTGTTTTCGTCACGTCAATCTGCTTTTTCCGTTTATTCTTAAGCATCTATGATGCCCTTTCCTAGGTTTATCTTCCTTTCACTTTAATCTTTGAAAAGCTCGTAGCGGAGGTCACCAAACAAATAGGCTAAGAACGTCCGCTGAGGTAATTACTCCGATTGGTCAGTAGTAAATGCCAGGTGAAGGTGAAGGCAGGTTGCAAGTGTTTCCAGCATGGTGGTAGAGCATTTTGTGATTGCTAGCCTGACCACTATCTCACCTGATGGTAAGTGATAATGTGGTCGAAGATGTTGTTCAGGCTAACCTAGAATTACTGGCTCCGAAGTACATGCTATCTTTTAGACACAGTGCCAGATTCCATACTGCTAGAAAAATATTAACTACAAGTGTAGGATATAGCATCTTGCAGATCGTGTTAGTCTGTTTTATGAAAGTATCGTCTCAAGCCCTTTGCGTCTTTTACATTCATTTCATCCATTCTCTTTGGCACAATGCTTATGAACTGGTTTGTAAAATTCCTTTATAAAGTTTACCTCCTACCATCCTCATAGACAAGAATTGTAATGAATAATAAATGCACACAATTTTTTTCAACAGCTCAGATATACAAAACTCATAGAGGTACTCTGATGTTACACTATGCAGGTTATACATTCAATCGTCAATACACAATAAACTCTAAGACGAGATGGAGATGTACAATGTGTAGCCACAAACATTGCAAGGCGTACGTACACACGTACAATGATCAGGTTATATTTGCGGGTGGAGTACATAATCATGCAACTACTATTGGAAAACAGCTTCTGTGTACAGAACAAAGATATTCAGGAATGCAATTTCAATGAGACATTGGGTGTCGTGTTTCAGCACTTTCCGATCTAGAAGAAAATATCCTGAGAAAATCTGCATGATCAAGAAACGTAAAATACCATTTTACGCAGGTACCATTGTTCATTAGAATTGTGAGCGTCAGGAACCCCACTCTCTATGTCTCATTTATTACAAATAATGGCATGGTCCATAATTAAAAAAAATAAGGTTTAGTCATTTTAATTCGCTACTTTATTAATAATACTCGCACTTTAGTTAAAATAATAAAATTAATTAAAATTAATAATATAATAAAGTTATTTCATCTCGAAAATTTAAAACCATTTCAATACCTTTTTGTCAGACACATCTGATAAATCACTACCTTTTTTAAATTCTCGTACGTATAATGTAGTTATTTTATTTCACAAATTCAATTTACTTTTGTTGAAATCGTTTATTTTTAAAAATAATTATACAATACTGTAAAAAAGATGTAAGTAATTTTATTTTAATATATAAATATTTTTGTTTTTTATTATTGCCACCTTTTCAATATTAAAGGGTTATTTACGACTTTTAAATTTTACCTTTCATTAATCCCCACAGCTATTTATAAATGCGAAATTGTGCCTATTGGTTTGTTGTTGGTCCTCGACTAGACTTTTTACACAGAGATAGTTTATAACTATGGGTCCATAAAAATGAACATTGTAGATGTTCCTGCAGGATAGCATTACTATTAAGATATTACGAATATTTACTGCATAAATCATATTAACAATTTTATAAAAGATTATTGTTATGACAAATGTCATTCTGAAATTGAAAACCAATATTATATCTAAAATAATGTATTAAATCAATGAACTTAGACCATATTTTAATAATGTGCCAACAATACGATAACGAAATGAAAACCTTTATTTACGTAGGTTTCTACTATCTATTATTATTTATTTAACATTTTATAACTGTATCTGTTTGATTAATTTTTGTGTAACGCTTATGCGCAGAAGTGACTTTTTGGCCGATATACTCGTAGTAAGCAAAAACGCGTTCTATTAGTTTTTAAACTAGTTTGAAAACCAAAGTTGTACAAGGGTGTTGTTTGCAATCATTTTATGGTAATGAATTCACTACTGTACGGAGTGGAAAAATGTCTAACGTTTATATGGCACCGCCCTAATTGACATTCAGTGGTATAAATAATAGATTGCTATATATGGGATGAGACATCCGAGGTAAATACTCTGCTTTTTATTTTGAATACGAGGAAAGTAAATAATAACCTTATTAGTTAAAGAAACTATTATTAAAACTTATTATAATATTTGTAAGTAATCCGCGAATCTAGCGAGCCTTCATAGCTCCAATAATAACGGTAACGGTCAGTAACATCAGATAATATGGGGAAGAAAGGTTCTCGTCCATATTACACGGGAGGCAGAAGTAGTGTTGGTAGGCCTGCTACTAGATGAACTGACGACATCGTAAAAGTCGCGGCTAGCGAATGGTTACGAGTGACTAATAGCCGTTCATTGTGACGATCAAGGGAAACGGCATTTGTTCAACAGTGGACGTCTCTCGCCTGATGATGAAGATGATGCATAACAGTAATGCCTTAAAATACCAATTTACCAAAATTCTGTGATTGTTATTCCAAGTGGGATTGCGACTAACTTCGTGGCCAAACGTGGCCTTTTTACGTCGTCGCGTCATTAGGAAGCCGAAGCCGATCATCATTGTAGCACCGAGGGTAATTTACACAAGAAAGATATTTTATTATTTGTAATGTATTGTTAATAGTAGGCGGCGCGCGCAAGGCAGGCAGATACGATGACTT
Source organism: Plagodis dolabraria (assembly GCA_963854805.1). Taxonomy (NCBI): domain Eukaryota; kingdom Metazoa; phylum Arthropoda; class Insecta; order Lepidoptera; family Geometridae; genus Plagodis; species Plagodis dolabraria. Next base: position 9,080,748 of record OY978445.1, on the reverse strand, counting down.
CATTCGTGTACAAAATATAAAGTAGAATTCGAGACATAACATTTTTGTTTCTCTTTTACAAACAGAATACTACTTCTGCATATCAAAACGTGGAAAGGACAATCTATATTATGGTGGATATATTTTTGGCAAGCAACGCTCCATAGGTGTCAAGACCAGGTGGTACTGTACTAGTCATAATAACAAAGGCTGTAAAGCTGTCATCTACACTGTCGGCGAGGTTATTGTCCGGGTAAATAACGAACACAACCACTTACTTTTGGTTAAGTGATATTTTTCGATCGATTGTCTATTCGATATTATAAATAATCTAAAGAGTGTTGTATTAACGAAATAGAGTTAATTTTATGTGCGAACATTATCTGGTCTTTTCTATAATTACATACACACAGTGAAATAGGGCTGGATTTAGAATTGTGTGGAAGTTTTTTTTATTTATTTGAGGTTTAGCGACTCATCATAATACTACTGTCACTAAACAAAATGCGTAGATTACGAGAAAGTAAAGAAAATAAATTAAAACATTTTAATGTCTTTAGTACATGAAAAACATTATTCAATATCCCTGTGTGAGCAGGATTCATTGTATTTTTGCATATTACGCTAATGTTAATAAAAACGCTCTGATCAACTACAAGTCGTATCGTAGTGTTTGCTTGGTTGTGATAACGACATACATTCCGCAGTGTTTCTTTGACTCGGGCGAATATGTGCTCTTCAGTTTAAATTGTGGCTGCTTCCGATAACTACTTCTCTCCTGGATTCTGTTTATCTGCACGACGACTGGTCCGCTAAACAGCGGCTAATTGACGAATTGGCAAAATTTCTTGCTTATAAACGTTGCGTAACTTTATCGAGCACCGAACTACTGCTTAAATCAGCCGTCAATTTAAACAGTTTAATTCCCTTTGCAGTTCCATATTTCTGCCAATCTCAGCGTGGTAACCTGATGATAAGATGCGGTGGATTTCGCTTCAGCAGGCAATACAGCAGAGGTGCCCGTTGCCGGTGGCTGTGCTCTACGAACTATCCCAAAGGTTGCAAAGCTCACGTATTCACACGAGAAAAAGAAATCGTCAAAATAAGTAACATGCACAACCATCCACCGCCTAAGATTAGAAATGTTCCGTCTCATAATATATTTAACATTTAAGAATCTTAGGCACACGGCGAAGATAGTTAATTATTGTCTTCATAGCGCTTCCCATACAAACCTTGTTTAAAACTAAGTGTTGTAAAATTTGTAATGTTAATATGTATTTTAAATTTGTTATAATTAACGCATGTAAAATTTCAAAGAGTTGAAATTTCATATCTGTATTGAGTCCAAAATGTATGCTATAGATTTGTTAATTTTCCGAAAAAATATGTAAATTCAAAATTATTCGGAAAAACAATTATGTACGGGCGTTTTCATATTTAACTTGTACTTATTTTCAAATTTAAATATAAGTTAAATGAAAAACTAGCAAACCAGAAGCATATACTTTAGGGTTCAAGGACATGCATGCAAAATTTTAATGAATTCAAACTAGTGATTGCGATCCGGCGTCATTTTCAGTCCGACCGGATTCCTATCGATTCGCCCGGATTGGACTGGATCCGGATTATAAAAAATAAAAAATATAGGTACAGTGTAACTCAATATAATGACACTGAAGGGCCTGTGCATTTTATGGCGTTATAGAGAGTTGTCGTTAAATGGAGGAGAAGAAAAAAGTTTGTTAGCAACTAAGAATATGATAACTTATAGATAATCCATGACTCCTACTTATTAATTATAAAAATAAAAAAAGTTAAAAGTTAAAAAGGTTATTATATTCTGATACGGCATTATACAGTTTTTATGAAATGTTGAGCACCTGTTTCCCACATTAGACTAGAGGAATGTAGGGATTATGAGAAGAAGGACTCTTCCGTCGGAGTCACAAATAAATTTTAGCCTTACATCACAGGAGGTTCCTTATAACTAAAGCAAATTATTCAACATACACTTGGCAATATTATGAGAAAATTAATTTAAGAATTTTCAAATATTTTTTTTATGCTCGATAAGTTAGCCTTCGACCACTATCTTATCTGATGGTAAGTGATGATCTTGTCGAAAGTCTTGTCTAGGCTAACCTAGAATTATGTATCTATACATTTCAAAATTGTAATTAAGCATTTATGCTAGCTATTAACATGTGTTTTTGTGTAACGGTGTGTGTGTGTTTATATGTGTGAGGATTTGTGTGTGAGTGAGTATGTTGGTATGTGGATTTGTACTTGCGTGGTGTGTAATTAATTTTAATAGTGTGGATTGGAAGTGGTATTAGATGGTCTTCAGTATCATGATAATTTAGTTTAGAAAGGAATTCAACTACAATTTTCTTCACTTCAAATGATGAGAGAGTAATTATTTTCCTGTCTTTATTTATTTTATTATATAAAAACGGTCCTATTATGTATGTGAACTTTCTTACAAAAACAGTTTTTGCTTATACACAGCAGTGTTTTGAGCGACAAAGACATTGCGTGAAATATGTCTTACCCCAGTAAGACGTGTTCCACGCAATGTCTTGGTAAGAAAGTTCTCATAATTATAACCCATTATATATTGTCAGGCAATGCTTATGAAGTATTAAATTAAAAAAAAAGCTGTGTAACTGTTAATACTTTGCATTTTTATACAAGTCCTCAGTCGAAAATCGAATCGATGAGTTCATTTTTTTTATGCCTGATAGGTTAGCCTTTGACCACTGTCTCACCTGATGGTAAGTGATGATGTGGTCGAGGATGTTGTTCAGACTAACCTAGAGTTACTGGCTCTCAAGGACAGCTGCCGGAACACACCGCTAGGTGCTTGGCGACAGATTTTCAACTTGAGGGTGGTAGCTACCCAGGCGGGCATTTGCAAAGTGCCCTACCACCATGCTGTAACGACTGCTATCCTAAGACAACAACCGGGACCGACGGCTTAACGTACCCTCCGAAGCACGGAAGCGCTCAGTAGTAATGTCACCAGCGGTCACCCATCCAGGTCATGACTGCGGCGGACGTTGCTTAACTTTGCTGATCGATTCAGAATGGCTAAGCAAACTTGGCTACGAGCGCTTCGAAACGTTCATTGAAAATTTTAAAAGTCGACGTTGGGCTCTTCCTAGTGGAAGGATAAATGTTTTGTTAGAGCCACCCCAAGTCGTTATACAGGTAAGTAGAGATTGGCAGAGAGAATAGTATAAAATTTTTAGAACATCTTGACCTGCACAAGCTCTAATATTCTACTCGTGCAAGCAATTTTAATTTGTAAACAAAACAACGAATTTCTTGAAAGGTCGGTATGCATGATGCTGACAGTCGAGTTTATTACTGGCTAGGATAAAAAAACATACACAGCTACAGCTGCGCAGATTTGACTAATTTTGGCACATTAAAAGTTACATTTTATTACTTAATTGTTGTCATTATTAGGAGGGTGCGTAATGCTATATTAAGTGCATTATTTTATGGAAGACAAGCTAAACCATTGGTTAGTTTAGCTTGTCTTCCATAAAATAATGCACATCGAAATCACACATGGCTGTGTGATTTCGACTCTTTAGGGAGTTTGTGGTTAAATCGAGTAACGTTACATGTAGTTCATACTGTTAACAAAATCAACCTTATTTCAAATCCAATGCTATGACTAGTCAACGAGCAAACAATTAAAATCTAGTAGTGTTGGTAACTGATAGAGTAAATTTTAACGATGTCACGAGTAGCTCAGTTTTCCTAGGTTTCAGTTTCACAAATAGATCAATTATTTTAGTAAGTAAGTAAAGTTTATAAAATGTAATATAATTAACCTGTCGTAATTTACTGCCAATACTCCGTGGGGTGCCGGGTTGGAATTGCACCTCCCCATGGGTGTCGTAAGAGGCGACTAAGGGAAAAATACTGGAAGGTGGGCAGCAGCTCCTTCTTAAGAACTGTCAACTTACACTGCGACCCCCAAGACGCCTGCCAAGCGTGGGGATTACGGCAAATACCCCTTAATAGGGAGGCTGTGTTCAGTAGTGGACGATCTAGCTGTTACAGTACAGTACAGTTATTTACTGACATCAGATCACAATAATTATTAAAGTGTAGTTGTATGCATGGACACACCGCGCAACGCATGCATGCAAAAGCTCTATTGTTTTGCCAATAATTGCTAGCATATTATATCGGTACCGGATCCGGTAAACGACGTTTGTATGGAAAGAGCTACGAAGACACTAGCATTAAAGATTTCCTTTAATTATTAGTTTATATCGACTTAACTCTAAGTAAATAATATATCTGCGCGACTAAACCATATTTGTATATATATATACATTATATTTTAATTTTAGTTCATAATTTTATTTGTGTTTTACATACCTAGTGAAATAATAAAAAAATAAATAGGAAGTTACGCACAACAAGATATTATGAAGCCAGACTAAGCCGGTTCATATGTTTTAATCAAGTGAAAAGTTGAAATGAATTTACGAGTAATTATATACTTATGCCAGTATTAACTATATGATGATTTTATTGGTTACCTCAAAAGCGCTTTATTATCAGATTCACAAGTGCTTCCCACATACATTATGTGCATTGTACATTTTTTTTTTCAGCTTGCTACATTACCGCTCGCTGCGGCAAGCGCATGATTCTACTGAACGGATATTATTTCTATCTTGCGCGGATGATCGGCGCCTTGGCGCCAAGTCTCGGTGGGCGTGTTCCACCCACCATAGGTACGGATGCCGCGCCGCCAATGCAAGCCTGTTGAGAAGGAGTTTTACATAATTAAAATGGTGTAACTGAATTTGTGTGTATTTGAGCATGATAACTGAACGTTGATATCATTTTGAATAGGGTTGACCTATAGCCCTGTACCGGGTTGAGTTCATTTCCAGACTGCAACACAGTTTGAAGCAATAATAGCCGAGCGGTAATAGCTATGGAATGCCGCTCCGTAGGACCATTGTTCGATCCCCACCGCTAGCTTAAGCTGCACAGGTTCACAGCACGATTTAGGTTTCACTACCACCCTCAAGTAAAAAATCTGTTGCCAAGCACATAACGGTGAGTTGCAGCAGTCCCTAAGAGCCAGTAAAATTAAAGGCACTTAACATCTCGTCACATGTGACGAAACGCATCAGTTGCTGAGGTTATCGCTTAACATCAGTTTGACCTCGAGCTGGTTCCGTCACTAACTTATATAAAAAACGGGATCGAAGCCAGGACTTGGAAATTCCAAATAGTCCATTGAAAAGTTACATTTGGGGTTGCGTTTCTTAGAGGACGCAATTTTAATTTTGTTAACTGTTTTTTAAAAAACCTCTCCTATGATTAGTACCTAATAGGTAGTAATATCAATGAATAACATATAATATAATCAAAATTGTTCTCATGGAACAAGAAAAACAAAAACGTTTTAAATTGTTAGCGGTAATACATTTTGTAATATGATTATGTTATCTCCATAACAGGGTACATAATCAAAACAACGATTTTACCGTACTGCAACGATATGAGCACATATTGTAAAGGTTATGTTTCATGAACAAATTACACCGACCCGACAAACAATGATGGTCCTCAATACAAAAATTAAAAAAAAAATTGTACCAACCCAACATCAATAAGTAAAATATTGCTGTCGGATAAATGTGTTATTTTTTGTTATCATATGCGGTGGCTACAGATAAAATCAGTTGTTTTTTTCCCTAGTTGTATATCGATTTTAGAATTGCATAATTTAATTCCACCATCCCCACTCCATTTACGGACAACCAGAAAGACAGGATTGCTACACTGTTATATGGTTGATATTACATCAGCACCAATTGGTATATAGCTGTTTGAACCATTATTTATCAGACGTAAGGCCAACGAGCTAGTAAATAGGCATTTTCTTAGGGAGCGTGTACCATCGTCACTAAATATCAGCTGATTTAAAAAAGCCTTTAATGAATAAAAAATATTCTTTATATATTGGTCGATTTATAAGTATTTATTTTTGTAAATAATAAATTATTAGCATTTTTATCCGTCACATGATGCATTTTTTTTGTTTGATTTCAATTTTGTTGATTTTGTTTCAGCGCCATACATTGTAACATCCCGTCGCGGCAGGCCTGTCATGGTGATGGGCCCGTATAGATTCAACAAGCGTAGCGACTCGAAGGGACAGAGACAAGGGTGGACCTGCGTCAAAGTAAACAGGGGTTGTACAGCTGCCGTCGTCACCTTTGGTGATGAGATCATCAAAACTAAACCTCACAATCATTAACTCTATTCTGATCTAGGTTGCCTATATATTCAATAATGCAACACAATGTATGATATCATTGAACAATAAATAGACTTCTTGTAGCTAATGATGATTCTAATACGACGCTTCTCTGTCAAGAACACAACGAGCGGCTTAGAATACTGAAACCGGTAAAACTTGTTGCTAATTCACAGGATATTTGTGCTTTATCAATTCTTCTGAAACTGACGAATTACGTGAGTTAACTGACTACACCTCGGATGTTGTTAAAAAATTGATGTCAATTGGAATAAAATATAATTCACATTATATATATATATATATTGTAATTTTCAAGTGATCCCATAAAATTAGTTCCCTAAAATCTTTTTTGAAAAGGAAATAAATTCTTATGTTATCTCCAATTTTGAAGTCGGGGGCTACATCGGACACTTGCAATTACAGACCTATTTCTATCTTACCTGTTCTGAGTAAAGTATTCGAAAAAATTATGCTCAAACAACTTCTATCCCATTTTAATGAGCATAATATTATATATATTGAATGAGAATCAGTTTGGTTTCACAAAAAGCAGATACACAACAGATGCAGGTGCTCAATTGATGTCACATATACATGAAGCCTGGGAGAGTTCACAGGATGCTATTGCCGTATTCTGTGACCTTTCTAAGGTATTTGACTGTGTAGAGCACCGCACTCTGATTCGAAAACTTTCACATTATGGTATTCGTGGAAAAGCTCTGGATCTTATAAATTCATATCGGTCAGACAGGCTACAGAAGGTTAGAATAAATGGCAATACTTCTTCCGGGTCTTTGGTAAGAATAGGAGTACCGCAAGGATCAATTTTAGGACCTTTTCTGTTTCTAGCATATATAAATGATCTGCCTTGCATGGTTAAAAAATTCTGCGATAAAGTTTTATTCGCAGATGATACCTCCCTGATTTTTAAAGTAGATAGGAGGGATAGTGAACTTATTCAAGTAAATAATGTGTTATCTATGATCTCTAAGTGGTTCGCGGCTAATAATCTTCTCTTAAATTCAAAAAAGACCAAATGTTTAAAGTTTTCTTTACCAAATGTTCCTTATGATGAACCAAACATTAAGTTTGGCCAAAAAAACTCTTTTTTGACAATGCGACAGTCTTCCTGGGAATTAAAATGGATTCAACTTTACAGTGGAATCCACATATACATGATCTATCCGGAAGACTTAGTTCTGCTGCATATGCAGTTCGTAAGATGAGACAGCTAACAGACGTAGCTACTGATAGGCTCGTTTATTTCGCGTACTTCCACAGTATTATGTCTTATGGTGTATTGCTGTGGGGAGCTGCTGCTGAGATAGAGACAATCTTTATCTTACAAAAGCGTGCAATTCGAGCCATATATGAAATGGATTCTAGGGAATCCCTGAGAGATCTTTTTAAAGAAATTGATATTTTAACTTTACCAAGTCTGTATATATTTGAAAATATTATGTCTGTTCGTAAAAAATTGAGCAAATTTAAATCAAACAGTGACAATCACGATTATAAAACTAGGAATAAAGATAAAATAGCGGTGCCAGGTTTTAGATTAGCAAAGACAAATAAAAGGTCCTTCTTAGGCAATTGTGTGCGGTTTTATAATAAATTGCCCAAACATATTACAATGCTCACAGAAAGAAAATTCAAGTTGCATGTGAAGAATATTTTGATAAAGAAATCTTACTACACAGTTTGTGATTACTTAAACGACAAAAATGCTTGGACTGGTTCGCCTTTGCCAAGCTACCGCCTGTCACCTACGTAATGTAAATTAAGTATTGTAATAATTTTACTATATAGTATATACTTAACACATTGTTAAAAAACGTTTAAAAGAATGGCCCCGAGTTTCTTCCCGTTCTTCTCGCAGTGGCTCTATAATTTTTGTTTGCTGAACGTGGCAGTACAATGTAGTATATTTCAATATTAAAATTTGTAATTGACCTTCATAAGAGCGTCGTAGACGCCTAAATTGAATAAATGATTTTGACTTTGACTTTGACAACAATTATTGCATAACAACCGGTAGAGTAGCTTGGACTTAAATACACTACAACTTGCAAAACAAGCCACTGAAAAAGGTTTGTCTATACAAAAGGCTGCTAAAACATATAAAATTCATTTTTCAACGTTGCATGACCGGTTTATAATGATAATATGGATAAACCAAGATTGAGGCATACACTTTATAATTAAAGAAAGTATCCTTAATTGTTTCCTCATTTAAAAATTTTATTTAATAGGAGATTAGTAAAGTTTATTTGTTTCGCATATTGCACAATTGCCGAATAGGATTTTTTGGTATGCAGCCGGGTCAGTTTGAGTTTCAAGGGTATAAAAGTGACATTATTTGATGTTTAAACAACCGTTTTTAAATATGAATTATTCTTGGAGTATTTAGTGACAGCAAAATCACTATGGGTGCGACGATAAGCGAAGCAAGGAAGATCATTACGCCACTGTAACCATGTTAAATAACTTTCTCATAATTTTAATCTGTATATATAAACAGTATAAGTGATTTTTTGGGGAAAATTATGATTTAAGAGAAAATATTAAGTTTAGATTAAAGATGTAAAATGTGAGAGAAGATGAGGTAAAGTTAAGATTTAAATTAATATTTTAATTTTATGTCATAATGCTTTATAACATAATTCTATAAATTATTATGCATGGTTATTGTAATGGTATCTTTAGTAATAAGAAAAAATATGGCAAAACATTTATGTGTTATTATTATTATGCTTACACATATTTAGAATACTTAAAATTATGGTACAACATAATATTTTTTTTTTGTAAGACCATAATGACGCGGTAATAATTACGCAAGTTAATTAATCATCTGAAAGCGAACCAAGCATTGTGCTTTAACTTTCTTTAAAAACTGCATTTCTATAAGAAATTTAATATTTTTTTATAATGAAGAATGGGTTGTGATTGTACATTTCTTTCACTACCGAACGCCATCAGTGCGTAGTCACACCAAGTACAACACGTTAATGTATTACCTAATGTTTTAAAGATGAGTAAAAAATATGAATGAATAAATGCATAATTTTATGGGAAATCCGCACTGCGCCAGCTGTGTGAAGTCACTCGCAGCGATGGATACGTGTGCTGCTGCCGGCGCGCCTATTAATTTCAAATTTCGTATCCCGCAGCTATTTTTAAAGTCAGTATCAAGTAACTGACGGATCAAAATAATTTTCCACATTTTTTTTTGGTAAATACAATGTTTAATAGAATTAATAGAGGTAGCTAGAATTTATGACTAAGGAATAGTAAGAAGGAAAAGTGGCACTTTCATTATACATGTTTGTACAGCCGAGAATTTTGTGGTATATTGTATTTTTTTATATTTTCAGTTCCATTTTTCTCCGTGTCTAGTCATGGCAAACCTATGCTAATTCTAGCTAACTATACTTATACCAGACAGATAATGAATGGTTCTAAAGTCCGATGGATCTGCTCAAAGGGCCGTAAGTGTCTCGCCACTGTGACTACCATAGAAGACCAAGTTGTAAAGATCACTAGCTCACACATACATCCGCCAAGTCTTGTCTCCGACTCAATGAATAAAAATGTCGAGGGCATAATATCATCATGGAATATGCAGATGAAAAAATTGGTCCAATAAATTTTAATAATATGTGTTCTACTCTAGGCATATGTTTTCAAAAATCCTATCTATACAGACAAACAACTTCGCCATTTTGTTATACACACGATATTTGGAGTTTGTTATAAATTGTGTTAACGATGCGACGTGACAACGTGATTAGGGTGTTGCTGCACGTTTGGTACACCACAGGGCTAAAACAGCCCTTTAACTCCCACAATAACTGGAAAAAGGTTATCGTACTGTTAAGCACTCCGAAGGATGTTTGCCGTCATGTAGGTGGATGGCCCAGAAATGAAAAACTTTTATAACAATATCTTCATGCTGATGTGCAAAAGAAGTATTGTACCGATTCCACATCAGAAATAAGATCATCATGGAAGAAAAAATCATAAACATCGCCGTTGATTATTTTGCTTTGCTAAATCACGCTGATTTAAGTACGTCCAGGAATGAAGTTTGATAACCACTCTCATCAAAATGTATGTATGATTATAATGTAATATAAAGTGCTTAGATGACACTGTTTAGTTACAAATACCTTTATTATTCTGTAAAACTAGAGATAAAATTTTAAATTACTTAATTTTGTGTAGTTATACCAATTTTAAGAGTGAAACTATAACTACCTATTTGGCAAAGTGAGTAACTTAATCAAGAGTAAACATTATTTTTAAATAATACTAGAAATAAATCAACACTTTCCGAACTCGCCCTTCAGCTCAAGAACGCAGTGGTTTTTTTTTTAAATTAAATATTAGGTTTCAAAATGTATTAAGTAATTAAGTGTATTTTAAGGTCCACAATTCTTTACAACAAGTCGTGGAAAAACAAGGCTGAAATTAGCCGGCTATAATTATACAAAGCAGGATTGTAAAGGAATGAGGACACGTTGGACCTGATCCAAATCCAGCCAAAATTGTAGAGCTTCCATCATAACCTACGGCATGGAAATTATTAAAGCTAATTATATTCATTCACATCCGAACTATTATAATTCTTATAATGTTTGATATCATAGAAACTATATTCTGATCAAGATATTTATAGCTTTACTTTTATTTAATTACATTTCTAGGTAATATCTGGTTTTTATTGTTACACCCTTATGTTGTATTTATAGCTCCGAACAAGCAGACTAAGAATCTGGCAAGATAAAACAACATCCAGAAACACAACTCATCGTCATTATCTTCAACAGCTATAACGCCCACCGTTGAACAAAACATTCAAGTGAATAAAATCTACTTAAGGAGGTGGCTAGATAATCAAACATTTGCAATAAATCCTATGAGATAAAGCTTGAGATTTATCTAATGGTGAAATTTTTTTCAAACTATAGTCAATGATTTAAAAATAAATTCGTACTTACCTACTGAGAACTGGCTTTACAAAATCTACTTACCATTTACAAATAAAATAAATGTTACTATTTAAAGAAAGTGCCATAGGCTTAGCATGGATTACTTACATATTTTCCTGTATAGTCGGTTTTATTGAATTTATATGTATGTAGAATATGTTGTATGGTCGAAGTCTTCAATAAACTATTTTGAGGTCATGAAATTCATTTCGTGATGATAAAATAATTGTTAGAATATAAACATTTTTTGTAATCCAATTAAAAAAAAATGTAGCTCCTTTGTTTTTATTCCATCCTTCCTTAATATACTCTGTTATGCTGTTGAAGAATTGAATAAAAATGTATATATAAGTAGTGAAAATATTTCAGTGACATAAGTGATGCAAGCATTTGGAAAGGCAAGAGCAATACTGAACAATTATACGTATTACTGTGAGAGGCAAACTAAAAGTGCCAGTAAGTGGCAATGCACGTGGTATCCAAAATGTAAAGCGCGTTTCTTTCTAACGCTGGAAGGAGATATGATAAAGGCATTTGAAGAACACACTCATGCAGCTCCAAACTATGCGATTGTTAATGGGATCTATGTTAAATTTTGATTTTATATTTTAATAGAATAAAATATTTTATGAATGATAAGGCGAAAGCCCACCTTCCGGTATTTTACCTTTAGTCGCCTCTTACGATACCTACAGGTAGCAATGACATGATAGCTCGGCACCCCACGGGGCGAGTTAGCCAAACCTCGAAAAATTTGATCTGAAGCTAACCAGCGAAGTCCAATTTTGTAGTACCAAGTAACCATGGGTGCGGAGCCAAATTGCCGTAAAACATAAAAAAAAGCAGTTGAATTTTAAAAACTAGTTAGAAATGCTGTTGGAAACTTTCGACAATATTTAATTGTTATTTTAAATATTAAATTTTATTGGATTACTGTGAAGTTACTCTAATGCCCCAAACTTACCACCGGAGCAGAAATATCGTCGACTTCTAGAAACAAATCAACTTATTTACGACGATTATTATACAATTTTATATTTATCTCTTACTGAACTGTATATTAAAATATTTAACCGAATATAAGTTTATATTAGAACCGAAGCTACCTTTACACCTTACGTGAAAGGATAATATGTAGCATTATTAAATGGTTACTCCTTCAATTGTGATCGAAAGTTCAATGTGTGGCGAAGCACGGCTGGTGGGAGAGGGAAATGTAAGGCACGATTCACATCTCTATCAGAAGGTACACGACACGTCACCAAAGCTATTGAGAACACAATTACAAACCTCCTAAATACAGAATAATAAATGGCGTATATCATAAGTTGAATGTAAATGAACTAGAGTAAACATGTTGATTTAAATACTGATAATATCATGTAATGACAAACTTCTGTTAGGAGTAGGTATCATTATCAAGTCGACGCTTATACGTTTATTTTTATGTATGACCACATATCAATTTTACAGGATCACCTGAGTCTTGATGTTTATTTTTTGTTGAGGAAAGTATACCTGATTTTTTATCAACTTCAATCGAGTAGTTTGTCATTACTAAATAAACAGAAACAAATTAAGTATATTGGTATCTGTCTATAAATGGATAACTTAATAATTCCATATACTGCCGGTGGTGACCAACATCGTGTGCGAATTGATTAATGGACCCTGTACGCAGCATGGCTCACTGAAAAGATTGAATTATCTTCTGACACTGAATACTTCAATAAAATATACTTAATATGTTTCTTCGAAGACAGCATAGTGGAAGTTTTGGAAGTCATACCATGCAAATATGAGCACAGTATGTTAAAATTAGTATGTCACCGACTTCAATAAGTCACTCTGTAAAATGTCAGTTACATCGTCTGTTTTTATTAATTTTCTGATAAGAGTAAATATTACATTAACTTGTGATTTCCGAATGCATCGGCAAACGTAAAAAGGTAAACAATCACCTTGAAATTTAGCATCACAATAAGAGTCAATTCGTCCAAGAATCTATAACTAAGCGCGGATAAGTAGGTATATCTAACATTATGGCTATCGATATAGGTTTTTTATATCATTGCTCTTGACACAATTGGCAATGATTCAAAAACTTGTGACGATTTAGGAAAAAACACAACGTGGTGCTCCTAAAAATCAAACAATATTGTACCGGCGCTCATTGAGCTGTCTTATTATCTAATTCGTATGGTAACGAAAATGATCTTCATTTTGAAAGTCGAACTTCAGAACGGGCATCGTTTAGAAAGGAAAACATCAAAGGATATTAACTTTTGTACCCGTATGTTATTTAAAATTATTGATTTGTGTTATGGTGTGTCATCAAACGGGTAACCATTGTAATTATTGTATTGTTTTTTTTTAGATTTTAAGTTCTTCAAATCTCAAACCGACAACCCACGTCTGCTCTACAAAGGTTATACATACTCACTAATAAAGGATAGAAGATCAAATGTTTTGACACATTGGAGGTGTTCAAGTCACTGCAACAAAGGATGTAAAGCGAGGCTCACACTGTTAAATAATGCATCTATAGTGAAAGCTAATACGGACCATTCGCATCCTTCAGCAAAATTTATCGTTAAAGGTGACCGCTTCGTCAGGATATAGTTTTTTTTTATTTTACGACCGCTAATGTACAAATGCTTTTGACATGTCTATTATATGTTTGTGTGTGTGCGTGCTAGCAAGTAGGTATATGTAGATATTTTGTGTAAATTCATTGTGAAATACTACACTATTATTTATCCCCTATTGCACCTCCCCATATTTTGCCGTGGGTGTAGTAAGACACCGACCGTCGTCGCGACAAAGGGAAAATACCCTGTGCGCAGCAGCGCCTTCTGAAGAATCGTCACCAGTAGTAACTGCAATCTCCAGTGAACGATGGGCGTGTCAGTCATGTGATGATGATGATGATTGTGAAATAATGGTATAAAAAAGTGCAGAGAAGTAGGTGTGAAGGGAAGTAATAAAGCTGTTAAATATATACCTAAGTGATACCAATAAACAGTCTAAGAAAGGTTATTATACCGCGCGCAACTCCTGTGATTTTCAGTTTGTTTTCTGATGAGAACAACTCCTTTCAGTTTGTTTTCTGATGAGAACAATTCATTAATTTACTAGAAAGGATTTTTTAAAGTATTCATTAGATGATGTTGATTTTATATGAAGAAAAACTTACCACGAACAAATAATCTTGGGTTCAGATTATTTATATTCCTTATAACTTTCCATGTTGGCATTTTTTCATTCAGTTCAGTATCTTTAGCGCACTGATTTGACTATGCTTGTATGTATTACCAATTTTTCGATTGACAATTAAAAAATAAATATATAAATATGTTTGTGTTTTTTTTATTCTGAGCTCTCAATATTTATTGATTAAATGTAAACAAAAAAAAGTTTCATGTCATGCATAAAGTTATTCTTTAATTCATTCATTCATAAATTTGACACAGTATCCATTCTGCTTATCTTATCTGTATAAACTGCATATTGTCTTTGCCTCTGCGTCAAGAACATTGTGTTAGAAAGGCATTATGATTAGAATAATATGTTTTTTTCTAAACAATAACATTTCTGAGGAACACTGATACATATTAGTTACTTTATTCATATAATTACGGAATAATATAGCCGCGAATATGATTTATTATCAGCTCTCGCTATTTCTGGAAATAATAACTGATCATTACAATGTATTTAGTGAAAAATATAAATATGTGTCTTTTGTATTAATTATTAATTACTAATGGTACATATGACTCCTTTTTTTAGTTAAAGCTATTTTTGTAAACCGAGGTCATGGAAGGTATACGCCGCAATATGGAGACTACAAGTACAATACAAACTATAAAAACCCATTACTGATGGGAACCTGCACCTGGTGCTGTACTAAGAGAGGCCAACCAAAATATAAGTGTGCTGTTAGTGCTAGAACTTATAAAGGCATTTTAAAGATATTACAAGGACAACATTTTCATGTATTATATATCAATGGTAGCATTATATTATCTTCTTATATTGTTCTAGAATTACTATTCAGAGATATACGAGTATGTTTTGTTGTCAATTGGGTTTTATACGAGTAAGTGTTATTTTAATTTATTTAGGTATGTATATCTATAATATACTTATAATAAATCTGGAAATCACTGTATCGTTTTGTTTGGAATTGTGTTTTTTTTGGTATTATTAACTTCGTAATTTTTTTAAAATATGTATTAAAAAGCCGACTTAAGGTAACTACAAATAGCATTGCTCGTTTTCGTTGGATTCAATAATATCACAACAAGTAATCATATTTTTAGATACGTTGTAATCTAAAAATATGATTTTATCAATGTATTTGTCTGACTATACCTATATCTATATCTATTTCACTGGACAGGTCCTTAAACATGAAACTATAATTTCTGGAATATTTACTAATAATTATAACCATGATTCTCCGAATATATTTTAATAATTTATTAGTTTTTATTAGTATGTTTATTTATAAAGGGATAAGTAACAGCTACAGATTAAACATTGATACGTAGAGTCTTCGACCAATATAAAATGAATATATTGGTCGAAGCGTAGAGTAATAATATTCTTTGAGAATGCAGTTTTTACGAAAACTGACAAACCAGAACCCACGGGTTTTCGACTCAACACTTGGTATTCAAAATATGACGAAACTACGTTTGTATGGAGTACACTTTCTAACAGTATTGATTATATTACAAAATTACAATGAGAGGAAACATTTTAGCCATGTGCGGGATTCGACCCTGCGCCATCCACCCTAAGCTAATAGCTAAACTTAGCGTTTTCTTATAGGAATTTCCAGTAAAACGGCAATAATATGTACACTCCTTGTACAAATGTTTATGTATCTACATGTCTGCAAAATTTAGTGGGAAATATAAAGAAATAAATATGTTTAGTTTTTAGGGTTCCGTGCTACTATTGCGCTGTGATTATTTTCTCCAACTACATAAAAACCAATATGTACCTGCCATCTTATAAATCATGTTAAAATTTGGTACTTCGTGTTACATAGCAATCAAGTGATCCGTTGGTGAATATAAAAAATGCATCATGCGACATATCAGATAAAAAGGGCTCATTCTATAGACATTTATATTTTTATTGTAAATAATCGGGACTATACTTAGTAACTGATACAAAATGTTCATGATAATTAATAATAAATAAATTTTAAACAAAGTATATAAGTAGACCTTTAGTTACAATACAGAACTCTTCTCTACATGAGTCCGACTAGCAATGGACTGGTATTAAGAAATGTATTTAAGATCTAGTTAAATTTGTTTTTTTTTTTCGTTTGTTACATAGTTTAATATTGCAGAACTAGCGCATTAAGATAATTATAAACTTAACTCTTTCAGATATGTAATAATTATTTACTTACAGATTATACCGAGTACCCATCCCTTAATGTTTCTGACATGGAGTTCATACCTACTGGGACCAAATGTATGCTACGTTTGGGGAATCATACATTCTGGTGCGCACGATTGTTCGCAGACAAGCCTTGCAGATGGTACTGTTCGAAAAGGAAGAGAGGACATTGCTCTGTTGTTGCGCACACCATAGGCCAAAAGTTGATAACTATAGTTGGGGAACATAACCACCCTTGTACGAGTACTCAGTTATGTTAATTTACTTGCAAAGGAAGGAAGAGAGGAGGCGATATTTATTCGCATACAAATTGCCGAGGTAGGGAACTGCATCGAGCTCCGCTCAAGTTGGCCTGTGTATGAATACACGTCTTATCTTCATTACCCTATCCTTTGGTAGAACTAAAACTGCCAGAAGTATCTCATGTACCGTATTTGATACAATCACTAAGTATGGAGCAATCTGAACGTCGCGTCGTATAGATTCCAAACGCAGATTTAAATTTTATTCTGACGTTCTATAATAAATCTATAGGTCCCATGCAAAAGTTTGTGTATATTATGTATGTACGTTCTCATTTCCGTGTATCAGCTTACTCTTGCAGTCTTCTAGTTATAAATAAATGAACTACCATTAAAAAAACAGTTTTATATACCTTTAGTATAATATGATATATTTTTTTCAAACAAGCATAAGTTTGTCGTAAGTAAATCGGCTTTGTTAGTCTGTGCGTTTGTCAAGAGATTAAATGTTTTTCTTTTATTTCACAGCCATGTTAAGTTACTTGATAGCGCGTACCTTTACGCGAGGCTCATCAATTTACTATCCTAAACAAAAGCTTGTTAGCGTGTTAAACTTGGTTTGCAATGGATACCAGTTCCACAAACTAAAGCTACACTATATAGCTACAGTCATGTCTTTTTGCCGTTTTAAACTTGACTGTAAACGTGGTTTTAAACGTGATTGTATGGAGTTAAGAAAGTAAGAGAGCGGATTATACTGGCAACGTCGTACTACATTTTATCAGATAAATCAAACCCAAAATGTTAAACCTTAATTAAAATTGGTCGCGTTTTTTAGTCATCACAATGATTATTCATAAGATTAAATGTATAGCTACACAACCAGTACAAAACGAAACGCATAATTTCATTATATTTCAATTTGGTCGGTTAGCATATTATCAGTCTGATATTAAATATCTAACGATTAAAACCTTGTCTTTATAAGATATCAGTATCAAAAGCTGATCGACTAGACTCAGTTCACATTCAGCAACCGACAGTCACTACCTCAGGAGTAGAGATAGCGGTAAAAACCAATCAGACATGAATGATATACATACAAAATTCCAGTAATTAGGTGTTTTAAGCATTCTTTTTTAATATTTCAGCTACATACGAGTATATGAAATCAAAACAAGGAAAGCCGTTGCTAAGCATTAAAGGATACACGTTTAGAATTCAATCGAGGAAGGGTGAAAAGTTAAGGTGGATATGTTCTACTCATAGGTATTGCCACGCAGTTGTTCATACTTATGAGGGCATGATTTTGAAGATCAAAAACGAACATGTGCATTAATTTATCACAATACATTCGAGTATAATCTTACTTGGTTGTCAGTAATGGCTATATTATATGTGTGTCTTTTCCTTGTATAAAAAATAAGATTTATTGAATAAATACAAAACTTAGATGCTTACAATGGCTGTTGCATTTGTAAAATTATTATATATATACATATATATTATATATATATATATATATAACTTATAGGCATGTGCGGGATCCAACGCGTCATACACACCTATAGCCGGGGCATGCTCTGACCGACTGAGCTGAAAATGACTCATTACCCATATTCCTTGTATTTTCTTTTCGTTCTTTAACCAGCGTATGGGGATGGAGCGACACCTATAGTTCAACTTACGTTTACATCATACGACACCCACGGGTAGTGATGGGGGTTGGGTGACATTCTATCCCGGCACCCCACGGGCAAAGTATTAATTTTGACTAAATATAAAAGTCGGAATGTCTGATATGGTTATTATTCGATGACTTTAATATATTTCTTTTTATCAAAGCTGTGGATGCTCATTATTTTATTTCTAGTCAACAAATGTCATATCAATGACATCACTAGGTATTTGTAAAGGTAGTTGTTACCATTATATATTTGTCATATTAAACAATATATTTTGGACTACATAAGATATAAATTAGATAGTATTTAAATTATAAAGACTTACGCTAATGTTATATGTTTTATAATTAAATAAATCGTGACCTGTAGTCTCTCATTGATCGCTCACAAGAAATGGTCTAATGTTTGTCATTGAAATCATGAGGTCCTGTGTTCGATCTCCAAGCTTTCGGTTTTTTCTGACAAATGGATTTTCTGCAGCAGTCCGGTGCCTAGAAAAGTGGCCGGTAGATGGCTCGGGTGAGGCACCCCTTGAAGTATTTCATTGTCATTATTGTATTTATGGCAAATATTTTCAATGCAAATTTAAGAAGTTGCATTTTAAAAATCTAATGAACCTACCTGCTTGCACTATTTATTGTTTTAGCTTTGTCTATGTCAAATTCTTCTTCAAAAGAAGGTTATGTCATTTCAACATTATACAAACAACAAACAATGAGGTTAAAGTAAAACTTAACATAAAAAAAATGTACTTGTAACAAGGTGTATGGTCATCTTACTAAAGCTTCATCATGTTGCTAAGGCATATAAAAAAAATTAAATGCCAAGAGAGATAAAATGACCCAGTATGTTCACAACTTCTTTTTAAGGGCCCTTGAAGTTGTGAACATACTGGGTAATTTTATCTTTCTTGGCATTTGATTTTTTTTTATTCCATTCAAAGATCTAACGATAGTAAATGTTCCCATACTAAATTGGCCTTAGCACACAAAAAAAATCAATGATCCACCGCAATAATTCACGTCACCATAAATAAAAATCTGATCGTACTCGGCAATAGGAGATAAATTTAAAAAAAGGTCATAACTCCGAAAATAAGAAAAATCGCGGAACAAACATGGGAGTGATTCAGATAGGTCCTTTACCTCCCAGCTTCAGTGTATCACTACTTCTTGGGCCACCCTGTATACAATAAAAGGTACACTGAGACTTTTTTCATATTATAAAACGTATCTAAAATAACGGTCTAATTTTTTTTTTTTCGACTCTTAATTGAGTCTGTATGTATGTATGTAATGTGACGGACGTAATAACACAATTCAAAGATTAAATTTCCCATGTGCCTAACTTACAGGGCTTATATTCTGTCTATCTCGGAAGGGAAACGTTATGATCAAAAGTGGTGCTTACCAGTTCAGCAAAAACTATTCGAATGGCAGCAGGGTGAGATGGCAATGTTCCAGCAGGAGCACTAACGGTTGTAAGGCTTATTTAATAAGTTACGATAATAACTTTATAAAGATAAATAATAACCATAATCATTGACTACAAATTTGTAAATAAAATTTACATTCCTCTCAACTTGCACTTGGTCTAACATGGCAGTGCTGTGTTGAGTATTTGCTAGGTTGGATTTTTATCATATTTAAGGTACAGTCAATAAGAAATTATTTTTGTTATGTAGTGTCTCGTAATAGCCAGAGAAAGATATAAAAAGCATTCATATGCAGTAAATCAGATATTTTATATTTTAAAATGATATTGTTTTTCTCATATTATCCATAAACGGCTTTTTAATATCGTAGAGCTTACTCGATCGTTTCTGTTATTGTTAAAATGTTATATTTTTCACGCCAATTGATCAATTAAAACAATTTATCTCCCGATACCATGTTATTTGTGTGGTTTCCCACGTTTTCTGTTTATAAATTATTTAATAATTTAAGACTTAACTACTTTAAGGGTAATACTATATTATACGAGTAATACAAATATCATGTGCTTAATTTATTATTTTGGTTATAAATAAAATTTAATTTATTGGTTATGGTTTTTTTGTTAAATTAAGAAAATCATTAATATTTTAGACCTATTTAATGCCCCCTCGCAGTAAAGTAATGGTAAATTTTAAGAGGGTATTTTTCATTTTTATTTGTTATGACTTCATCTGAATGGGTTTTTTTTTGAGATATTGTCTATCGTTTAAAATCTAGAGAAAGGATTGCAAGAAAAATTATGCATGTAAGATATTATAAACTATGATGGAGGAATAAACGTAGGAAATAACATTTTGATAAAATGTGAATGACGATCTTGACGAGAGCAGAGAGTTCGTCATCAACAGCCATGATGTCGTCGTTGCCATGCTCCCAAAGCTTGGCAGGCGTCCTAGATGCAAGATGGCTCTTCTGCCTGCTTTAATATTCTAAGAAAACATTAAATTAATATTTTAAAAACACAACTGGATAGAAACTGAGTCAGAAACTAATATAATAAAACACTTTAATATACAGGTGTATTTTTAGTGTTTTTTATACTTATTAGTTTATTTTCTTGAAATATTTTTAAAACTATTTATTATTATTTCGTAATGAATGAACTGACTGCAGTTGGCTTGAAGCAGTGATGGCTCAGTGGCATTGGCTATGGACTGCCGCGCAGCATGTCCATGGTTCGAATCGCGCCGCGGGCTTGAGCTTCACCGCATGGGGGTAGGGCATTTTGCGAATGCCCACTGGCTAGCGACCACCCTCAAGTAGAAAATCTGTCGTATGAAACAGTGGGTTCCGGCAGCAGTTCTTGAGAGCCAGTAATTCTAGGTTAAGCCTGTTAACACCTTCGACCACATCATCACTTACCATCGGGTTGGATAGTGGTCAAAGGCCTACCTATCAGCAATAAAAAAAAATACTAGGTACTTCCCGTGAACACAGAATTTTGAAATTTGATACGAAACAACGTTAGCACAGATAAAGGAAAAATTGCGAAAAGCTTACATTACATCATTTAATAGAAATATTTTAACTATTTTATGATGTTATGATGGATTTCAGTAAGCAATAAAAATACCTCAACTTTTACTTATATACCTACAGATTTGTACGGAACCCTCGGTGCGCGATTCCGACTCTACTTGGGTGGTTTCTTGTTTGCTTTCAAGTAATTTCAGTAATAAATCTTTTTGGTGTGTACGTGTTGTATAATATTGTTAATTAATGTGTGAGTGAAATAGCTAGTGGAACCATCGAGATAATATTGAGTTCAATGAGTGGAACTAGTTTTATTTTTATTGTTATTGCTGATTGGTTAGCTTTTGATCACAATCTCGCCTGATGGAGTGATCTCGTATGATGCGGTCGAAAGTGTTAAAAGACAGCTAAGCACCGGAACATATCGTTAGGTGCTTGGTGTCAAATTTTCTACATAAGGGTGGTAGCTAACCAAGCGCCCGCCTGGTAGCTTGATTTTTAAACCTATAATTGTATACAATTCAGAAAATGTGTCGGTAGAGCGCTTTTAATATGCGGTTGGCGGGTATGTTACCAAAGCGAGCTCTAACAATCCAAGTTGTTTTTGTTTAAACAACTGAAAACCCTATCTGGATTTAAAGTAAAAATATCTCCTGAATCTATGAAGGAGTCATGGGGAAAGAAAGTATTCTAAACTGAAAATAACAAAGTGGTTTTCGTGATATAATAATAATAGGAAATCATAAAAATGACGCCTGCCAAGTGAAGATATATAACGTATCTGGTAAACGGTTACAGATAAGTAAAGGAGTTTTGAACAAATGACATAGGGAATCGAGAGAGCAGTCAAATGACATGCAAAAAAATCCAAAATAGCAGAATTCAAGATGGCTGCCATACATGCTAGTAAAGCTGAGCTTCAGTGTGATCGGAGTACTTTGTTTGGTGGCTATCTTGAATTCCTTCATTCTGGATTTGGCCTACGAGCTCTTCTTATTCATCATACTACATTTAGAGCACGGATAGTGCGTGAGTTCGAAAGGCGAGTACAAGGCGAGGCTGTAGTCCGATTCGTGTGAGTAACTTGCGAGGCCGAAGGCTGAGGTCCGACTTGGGAATATTTTCCATATCTTCAACTGGTCTCCATGATGAATGGCCGCGATAACCAAAGCACCTACGAGTGGGGTTCTTTAACCAATGTGACTCAGAAACTTGGTACGATTCTGCCTGTACCACTTTTAGCAGCGTTAGGGTGAATCTTATATGGCGGTTTCATTACAGTTGTCTTTTGTATTGAGCATTGCATTGGGATCATAGTTCTATTAAAATTTTGAACTTTAAGTATATTATTATTTGTATGTTATTTCATAAAAAAACTCTAAAATTGTAAAATGACTTTCTATAACTGAAATTATACCTATGCATTATATTTATTTACCTATAGATATATAGAAATATGATCAAGAGTAACATTGCAAGTTTTTGTTTTAGAGTTGGTAATATGACAGTAAGCCCAAACGCAAATTATTTGTCAGTTTTTTTTAACAAGGTTCATTTTAGAATTAAATACATATTCTCACCATTTTTCTTTCTGCTTGCCAAAATACTGACACACTTTTTTCACTCTTTCTACATAAGCGTTATCGTATATAATAATAATAATTTTATTTCAAAAAACGTTTCATATGTTGTTGGAGTAAGGAATGCATAATGTACACATAGAACTATGAATAAGAACAACAAAAAACATGTGTAGGTACAATGTATGCAGGGCACAAATATGCTCCAGGACGTTATCCGCACCAACCCAGTGGTTGGTGCAAATAACGTCCTATAAGTTCAAGTACATATTTAATATGACGAGTAGGATATGTTGTACTGTTTTTGGTTGCATGAATTCGTCCAAACTAAACATATTAATTGTAAAATAGCTGCAGGTATCTATAACCAAGTAAAAGATATTCCCTGTTCTCCACCTTGTCCATGTTTGCCAAAACAATTTTTGATTAAGCTTTATACTTTAAAATTCAATAATAAAGCATTTCGTACGTTTCAGTCGACGTGCAAATAATTTTTTACTACCAATGAAAAACAACACGCATTTTTACACACTTCCTATTCAATTTACAAAGTATTTTATCTAAACTAATACAGGAAAAATTTGACTGTGCATTTGTTTGTTTGCATTGAATAGGCTCTGAAACTAATAGACCGATTTGAAAAATTCTTTCACCATGAGAATCCAACATTATCCCTGATGAACATAGGCTATAGGAGATTTTCAAAAAAGTTAGGTCGTATGTAAACTTCGATAACGTAACATAAAGTGCGAAAAAAATACCAAAAAAAATTGTTAGGTATATCGCATACGCTGCGGAAATCATTGAAAATAGAGCCAAGTGATATACTACAATTTTATAGAAGACATCTATAAAAAAGTCCGCAGTACTATAAGTCTAACTATTACAGTTATGTCACAATAACTGGTTTTTTATATGTTTAATTTATAAGTTTTTTTTTTGTTAAATACCCGTGTGAAGCCGGGGCCAGTCACTAGTTTGCTTATATAAAAAAGTATATTTACAATCACAAAACAAAATGGAAACACAAAGTAGGCAAATGTAATTAATTTGCTGGAGGCGAGCAGCCCTATCGCATGTTTACGTACCGCGCGGCTGTAGGTAGTTATTTCGAGGACAGGGTCGAGTTAAAATACTGTATAGATAATATTACCGTGGTTTCGTACCGCTTCATGAAGTAAAAGTACTTTTTTGAGCACAATATTGAGATAATACTTTTGAATTTTAAATTATAACCTCGTTTTATGGACCCTATAATCTCAGCAAACCACAAACCAATTAAGCTCCTACACATTCTTACTTGCAAATTCTGTTGATATGCAAAATAGGCACCTTTCTACCAAATTTCAAGAAGATCGATTCAGGCAATCGAGATTCATTGCCGGGGAAATATACACTGCTCAGACCTCCACCGAGACCTCGCTTAGCTTAGTCTATTAAAAAAATATCATTACCTACAAGTGATAATATTTTTTTACCTTAGAGGTTTGCAGTAACTGCAGATAAAAATGTTGTTATCTACACTTCTGTTCTGCCGCTTCTAATAGCGCACGAAACTCTACAATTTTAGCGACGCTATCCGTGGTACGGCGACTAGTGCCGCCGTGCGACTGAATATTTTTATGAGTTAAAAGTTAACGCCCATTTCTATTAGCTCCGCCTGAATTAGAAATTATTTTGACTACGGTCTTGCCCTTAACGCGACCGAAACCGCGCGATGACTGAAGCTTGGCGCTATGCCGCTATCCGCTATACTGTTATAGTGACAGTATAGCGGATAGCGGCATAGCGCCAAGCTTCAGTCATCGCGCGGTTTCGGTCGCGTTAACACGCTTTGCGCATATCCGCGTTATAGGCCTACCCAGCTACGTTAGTGGACGCTTGATGCTAAACGTTATATTAATAGCGCGAAGAGAATAATATACAAAGCGCGCTGTATGCGCTACAAGGCAATAACACGCTTTGCTATGGCGCTAGATGCTATATTATCCACCACTAGTCGGCACCAAGTCTCGGTGGGCGTGTTCCACCCACCATAGGTACGGATGTCGCGCCGCCATCATCACTGTTGATGATATGATCACTTCCCTCAACTCGGATCATATGCATGAGGGTAAACAAACTCATGACAACAAAACTGCGAAAGAAGAATATTACATAATAAGTATGCAGTGATAGGTGCGGAAGTTATTCTTCCATCTAATTAGGTTTAGATCAAATGAAAGAAGTTTTACACGTGTTGCATTAAATTTTTGATCAATTAAAATGTTATTTTATAACCATTAAAGAGTTTCAACTATTCATTAAAATACATATGTACTATAACGAAGCCCTTTATCTTCTCTACTTAATCTTAATAATTTGAGAAATAACTACGGTAATAGTTTTGAACATTACGAGTATACTCGTATATATGTATGTAGCCCCGCGAAGGGTGCCGGGCTAGAATGTCACGTTCCCCATTTCTACCCTTGGGTGTCGTATGAGGCGACTAAAGGTAAAATACCGTAAGGGCAGCTGTGCTTTCTGAGGAAACGCTATCATAAAATGCGATCCCCATGACGCCTGCCAAGCGTGAGGATTATTGCAAATTCCCGTTGGTGGGGAGGCAGTGTTCAACACTGAACTGTAGAAAATATGTCGCTAAGCATCTAACGGTGGGTACCGGTAGAAGTCCTTGAGAGCCAGTAAAATTACAGGCACATGAGACTTAACAGCTATGTCTCAAGGTGACGGGTGCAGTACAATTCGTGACTTGTGACGAAATGTAACTGTTATAAGGCAGAGGTTAGTCCGTCTAACACCAGGTAGGCCTCGAGCTTGTTCCGTCAGAATAACATAAAACAAAACCCTACTTACCTCGTCAGAGACGTATAGGCGTGATGACGAACTGTTTTTTCATTATATTTTTCCCTATTAACCTGCTGCATTATTGATACAGCTACCAAGATAGCTACATTTAGGATTGCTCGTATATTCTTAAGGGGAATTTTAAACAACGTAGGATTTCAAACTACTTTGCTTTTGTCATTATTAATTCGATGAAAATATTACAGGTGAAATCATAATTTCTAAGAAGGGTAAACCGCTGCTGAAACTAGGTGGATACTTTTATTACACGGATCCTGGGAGGTCTTTGAATCTCAAAATCAGATGGAGGTGTTCCAGTCACAGAACTTTTCGATGCAAGGCTAGCGTACAAACTGTTGATGAAGCTGTTGTTGCAGGGAACTTTGAGCATAATCATCCACCTAGGAACAATCAACTTGATTGGAATATTATTACAAATAATCTATGACTAATATAAAAAAAAAACAATCGTTTGCTGCAAAGTTAAAATGTCACTTGATAAGGAAAAATAACTGTTTTCTTTTTTCTAATTTAAGGCCCTCACTTAAGTATATCATTCATTCAACATTTTAAAAAATAAACTGCTCTTTAAAAATATTTAACTATTATTAATATTGTTTTACAATTTGACAAAAAAAAAATTCCAAGACCTACTTGGTGTATAGATTCCTTAAGTCCTGGGGTCTAAAGCTTATTGCAATAGTTCTTTGCAGTGGAAACTGTTTCATTCCATTGGCTTCCTTTCATAATGATTTGGAAAGTTACGATTGCAATGTAAAATCTATCTTTTATACCAAAAATTTTTCTGTTTCCATCGTTTCGGAATATGGAGGTTCTTGCATTTACTCCTGAATTAGGTTGTTGTTGGACTTTTCTGACAATAACTATTTAGTTCTGGTCAAACTGGAACTGTGTCCAGAAGATGCTAGTAAGTGCACCTCATTACATGGGACCACGACATATTTGGCGAATCGTATAACCGTTTAGAGACTCTGCCTACCCGTTCTGGGATACAAAGGCGTGATGTTATGTGAAATTGAGAAAATTATGACCAATAGACCAGTATAAGCAATAAAAGGTTAATTATTTTGAGGTTGTTTATATTTAACTACGTAAATGATGCGATGATGACTGCGGCTCCGATCATAAGTTCTGTAGTGTGACTCACCTCCAGATAAATATGATATTCTAGTTTATACATACTGTGTTAGTCTTTCGGTATGCTACATTATGATAACAAAAAGTCTATAGCGATTTAAATCTTATTACCTGATTACAATAGTATATATCTACCAACAGATCGGCCTATATTCTGTACGTCGAAGATTGGAGCAAAGGTAATGAAACTCCGTGGCTACTGGTACACTCGCCACTCCGTGTGCTCGTCGAAGGTGAAGTGGCTGTGTGCTGACTCACGTGTAATGGACTGCCACGCTATCGTAGTAACAATCGGACATACGATGGTGGATCGAGTGAACCGTCACACACACTCGCCATGTAGCTCATAAAGATCTTAAAAAAGATAACCGTCGAAAATGAATCCGTCTTTAAGCTCAAGATATTTTCCTATTATGATTACGTATTTAAATAACTAAATTTTATGTTTATAATATAAAAAGAGGAATGTGTGGTTATGATTTAATTTACTACTGTGAATTGAGTACTTTTATCGTAAAAGTTTTTATGTAACATTGTTTTAGAAAAAATAAAAAAGAAACACGCTTGGACTGTAATGTTTAATAGTTTTATTGCGATTTACCGTCTCAGTGAGCTCACATTCTATCGATTTTCTAAATGTTATATAAGCGTTGTTATGAGGTTCAGTATTTGCAATTCGGCTTTCATGGACTTTCTTCTGCACCTCTGTCCAAATTTTATAATTGACACTCTTTTAGTTACGCATATATTTTCTATACCACACAGAACAGGTTCTCAATCCTCTTTCAGCTGATCTTATGATATGATATGTTGGTGGACTGACCATGATTACAAAACAATAATATGTATAATCGTTTTTAGATGTAATACTTATTGAGGCTGCGTCTGAGGCGTCCACTATTGAGGTATCACCCGATGAGGTAACAGCTCGTGAAAATCCTTCACGTCAAGCAAAACTAAAGAGTGACTTGGACCTCAACGAAACTAAACGACGAAAAATACAAGAACTCAGTCAGTCTGGTTACAGTGTGCTGCAAATCGCAAGAGCCTTGAAAGTGTCAGTAAGTATCAAGCCATATTCTATTTAAAGTTATTTATAGGTTTTGCAAATTTTACTGAGCTCTATATCTATACAATAATTCCTTTTTTTATGCAGCGAAGCACCGTTTACTTATGGATCAAGCGACCAGACATATCTGCTAAGAAAAGAGGTGCTCGACGAAAATCTTTTCCGGTACAATTAATCGAAGATGTTATTCATAAACCGCAGTCTGATAGTGACAAAGCAGCCTTGGCGAGATCACTAGGAGTATCGAAATCCACTCTTAGGCGCTGGCGACGAGAATATAGAAAGAATTTGCTCTTCGATCAAAAACAAAGAAAACAAAATTAGTATATTTTACATTTCACTTTATCTTCCTATGTTAAGTGTTGATTCAAAGATAGCAACCAGACTTATCAACAGAATTTGAAGAACCTTTTAAAAACTGGTAGGTAGACCGGTATTTGCAAAATGTTCGCTCTGTAACGCCACGCAGTGAAGCCTTCGCATGGCGGTATGTAATTTTACGAATGCTCTACCACCTGAGCGGGGTCGGCATAACATGTACTTTCCTCCATTAAGTTCTATTGCTCAATTATCACTTCACCGCATGGTGGAAGGCCATTTTGTGAAGGCTCGCCACCCTTAAGTAGAAAATCTGCCGAGCACTTAAGTCGTTTGTAAAAATTTGTCCAGGTATTTTGTTTACACCATTAATAATTTTATCATTATTTAAATTTAATAATGACCTACTAAACTTTATAGTAACTGAATAAAATAATAATTTTGTTATGTTGTACAGTTTCTAAAGATTAAAACTTTTTATAGCAAGTCACTGTTTATAATTCCTGCTTTATAATTGGCGTATGTGATTTATTTGTTTTTTACTAACATTAAAATGATAGTTTTGCGAAAAAAATATTCCCATAACCTTAATTTTTTTAATGACGTATTTATGCTCGTTGTCGTGTCGTATTTTAATTGGGTTAGACATTTCAATAAAGTGTTACTGAATTAGAATTTTTTGAGGCAATTTAATGGGAATTAATTGATAAAAACGTGCGATTTAATATAATAAATTAAATTAATTATCTTCTGTAGAATAGCTGTAATACATGATTTTTGTAAATGTACAAACATTTTGAAAATCACCTCATTACACTTATTACACTACAATTATTAAAATATGTTATATGCTACAATGATATAATACGATTGTTTTAATTTAACCCCTATCAGTGTTTACAGGTTACATACTGAGCAACACTCGGGGCGGTACTCCAGTGATCATTGTGGATGGTCACCGGTACCTCCGCGTGAAGGGCAACAAAGGCCCGAAGGCGCGCTGGCGCTGCGTGCGCAACCCCCTCGGGTGCCGCGCCAAGATCTACACGTGCGACGACATGCTAGTCAGGACGGGTATCGAACACGACCATGAACCTCTTTACGACGAAAACAGCGCGAGTTATTAAACCATGATGAAAGACGTCGGCATAAACGTTCTAGCAGTGGAAATAAATCGTACTGTACTGTAACAGCCGGATCGTCCACTGCTGAACAGCAGCCTCCCCTATTAAGGGGGTATTTGCAATAATCCCCACGCTTGGCAGGTGTCTTGGGAATCGCACTAGAAACTACATGCGGTACTAGAAAGGTTTAACATGTACTTACATTTCAAACCTTTCTAGTACCGCAGTCAAAAAATTAATAGATTCCAAGAATATGTTGATTAACATTATTTTAAGTAGTAGTGTTTGTTATTATTAGTAAGAAAACATTGAATTAACATTTTAGAAAACACTTGAATTTAGTGATGATGTAGTAAGTTACGTGTGAGTAGTAATATACCTGCAAATTCAACATGACGTCATAAACGCCACGTAGCCCAAACCAAACATTTTTTTACGCATTTTGCTTCTATACGGCGTATCGCTTACGTCACATTGGCTTATCAGGAAACTTGGACAGGATTGTCACTAAGTATACTTATATATATTTTTTAATGTTTTCTTTAATATACTTAAAGAAAACATTAAATTCGTATAGTATCCGTAAAGTAATGCTTTTATCTATATTAATTATCTCTCTAAACTTATGTTTCTTACGTAGCACATGCTCCATCACAATGTTCATTTGTAGAACGAATATAATAATTTCAACTAGTTCTTAAAAGTTTTGTTTTTGCAGTATTTAACTTGAGCAGCTGCACGAGTAAATTCAGATTTGAGACTACTCGATTCGGTAACCCCGTGATAGTACATGGTCAGTATCGGTACAACAAGTGGAGTGGATCCAAAGGACTCCGAGCGCGATGGACGTGCGTTAAGAACCAGCAGGGCTGCCGCGCCACTATCGTCACATTTAACAACTGCGTTGTAAGAATGAAGAACGAACACACACATATATGAAAATTTAATATTATGACTATCAGATAAGGTTACTTTAAATAATGTTTCCATGTACGGATATATACCCTCATTCTTAAGCAATGATTGTGTAAAAATGCTTTTATCAATTCTTTAGGTAAATACTAGAAGAGTGGGAATCCCAGAATACTCTGAGTACACGAATGGTAGCAGTTACGTAAAAAAACTTTATGAAATGTCTCAAAAGCAAAAGTAAATTCAAGATATACGAGTACCAAGAAAACTCTCGATAAACTATGTCGAGATCTCAGAGATGGGACAGTCAGTATTTAATAAATTCGTAGGTATCTATATAAATATTGTAAATTAAATTATACTTAGCTTTAATTTTAAACTATAATTTGGTTTAACTTACATATCAAGAATAACATTTAATAATTATATTCCTGATGTTTAATAAGTTACTGCTAACTATTTTGCGTGTATTAATAAAGCTACGTGCATTAAAGTATTGCTAAGTTACGACAAAGTAAAACATTGATCTCGTAGAACTAGGCTTATTCTTAAATATTTTTTCAAAATAATCTGATATATTATGATTAATAGAACTAGTTAAATCTGATTTAGATTTTTTAAAAATTTATTTTAAATAAACGAATCAAGAAGATATTAAAGGTTTTTGAAAAAGGCAAATTGTTTTACAATTATACGTCACAAATCTACGATTTCCCATAATATACACTGAGTAAAACATTGTTCTAATAATTACTCCCAAATGCTACAATGTATCTGCGTCGCATAATGTAAAATTATTATGGACTGCCGTGCATGGTTTGTATCTTGGCGTGAGTTTGAGCTTCACCGCATTGCTGCGATAGCTCGCAAGAAATTAAAATGCTTAGATAATTTGCCACAAACACCTAATCGCCGCCAACAGCATTTGAAAGCCAGTAATTCTAGGTAAAGCCTATTTACCACCCTCAGCCACAACATCCCATGCCAAAAGGAGACGGTGGTCAAAGTCTGAATAAAAAAGTGACGCGACATACGCTTTCTCTTATATTTTTATATATATTCATCTTATATTATAATAATAATATAAGATGAATATATATAATAATATACTACTACTATAAATAGTAGTCATATAAAATTCAAGGCCATCCAGTAGCTTAGTAAATTTCACCCATGCGCTTCGTAGATAATTAAAGTTAGCTATTGTAATAATTTAGTTTATAACTATATCATGTAATTAATTCTACACTTTGTTAATGTTATTTGTCAAAAACTATTTCCGTTAACGATTTCTTACAATAAGTTATTAGACTTCCAAAGTGCAGCATTGATGTTTACGTGGTAGTCAATTGCCTCGAGTCAATTTCCGATTTATTCTAGTAGCTAAACTGTCTTCAATTTTCGGTGGGAGTCGTGGGAGTAGATTCTACGTGGAAACATAGCAATCTATACTAATCTCTCATATACATGTACATATGTTTTATTTAAATGATCTCGATCGATTTTATTTATAGCAATAGAAATAACAATAGAAATGGACAATATCGTCCACTGGGGCTACTAATAGTTCACTTAATGTTAAATTTTCACCATTTCCAAGCGTGGCAAGCCAGTTATAACTGCAGGGTGGTACCGGTTCAACCGCCACTGGCGAAGCGTTGGTACTCGAGCGAGATATGTATGTGTGATAGGAGGTATATTACGAGTAATTATATTAGTATATTTAATGACGAAATAATACAGAGTAAATTTGATCATAATCACTAATGCTATAATATAACCTAATAAAGACTTCTAAAAGAAGGATTTCGTATTTTATTTATTCGGTAGTACATAAGAAAATTGAGATTATTTTCTCAAACTTCTAAATTACGCGGGTCACAGATTCAAAAACCTTGGAACTTTGGTAAATTTAGGTGACAGTTATCTTATGAGTTGTTTGAGAAGTTAATTGTACCTACTGATCAAAATGTTATTATACTCGTGACCACGATCACTGCAAATTGTTTGAAACGACACTAAAATAATATAATCCTCATATTACTTTTCATACAAATGTAGATCTGTTATATATATTTCAAATACCAAGCGGTCAAATACAAGAGCACTTATACCCTTGAGATTGAAATGTATGCTTCTGATTTCATAAAATGTGCATTTTCAAAATTATTTGGTATAATCGTTTTTTATGGTATTTTTATTTCCACATATAGAGATATTATAAATAATAAAATGAAAAACTAGCAAACCAGAAGCATAAGGCTTAAGGACATGCATGAAATATTCCACTTCCACAATTCCACGAGTTTGAACACTTGTATTTTTAAATTATGTTTAAAAAAATACGAAAATAAATTTGTACGGAAAGAGCTACGAAGACATACCTATGCATAGAAAATATATGAAAATAGCATTAAGACTTCATTTTGTGTATTGTTTTTTTTAATTATTTCTATTATTATTTTATAGACGCCGACAGGACTCCAACATTCTCAACATCTCGCTATGGAAAGCCTGTTATTACAATTGGATCTTATCGTTTTAATAAAGACTCTCGGTACAAAGGACAACGGGCAAGATTTTATTGCGTGAAAGCTTGTAATGGCTGCAAGGCATCTATCACCACTTTCGGAAATTCAATCATTAAGACAAACCAGGAACATAATCACTCGTAGTGATCATTTTATGAATGTAAGATTAAAATAGTATTTACAAATTATATATACATTTTTAGAAGTATGTTATTGGAGTCAATGAAGAATGATGGCATTTTATATTCATATTTATGTTTAGAAAAAACATTTATAACCAAGTATCAACCACGTATCAAAAAGTATTTAATAATATAATGCGTTGACTCGGGCGTGATTCCTGTGTGCTCGAAATGTCGTGCTAGCACCGCCGTTTACATGGAGGGCTCGAGCTGTGCCTTGTCCTGTGATACAGTAAAGAACTGTACTTTAGACGCAGTTTTGGGTTCTATACTGCGTTGAAGATGTAGTACGGGAGAATCGTACCACGCTTCTGAGTTTATTATTTTAATGAACCCAGTGGGGTTAAGTGCTTCAGTTTCCTAGATTTAAAAAATACTCCTTTCTTCCAAGAATTCCAAAATATATCTAACCAACCACACTACCAACACATGACACTTTTCATTTCAGTCAGCGCACAGTCAGCTAACTGTGCAGTATAGAAGTTTGGTTTTTAGGTATGTATATATATATATATATACATATCGTCGGTCGAATCACGAAAAGGCGAATCAGGATTTTATAAACTTTACGGTACAGCGATTTTGGATAAAATGAAACATTACAAGCTTCTAGTTTATTGCTGAAAGCTGACTCAGGCGTTGTAGGAGCTTCATTTGGAAGAACAATTCAACCTTTTTATATTCGTGTATTGATTTTGACTGTAATTATTTCAATTATGCATGTAAATGATTTTTATTAAATAAAGATTCACTTACGCCTCTCCGTGTTCTACTAAAAGTTTCAATAAATCCATTTACGCCCAAAGAGGGACGATACAATATAATGAATCACTTTATTTATTTCATTCACAATCAAATTAAATAAAAAAAACAGTAAACTGCAGTGCACGACATCAAGAAAATGCACAATGGTAGAACCATCAATCATAATGAAACATGATCCAAATTAACTATACTTTAATCATCTTATTTTCAAAAATACAAAAAGATATTTTGGTGCACACTTCAGCTATTTTTGGTTCGTAGATCTACCGTAGAACCAATTTATAGTGCCAAAGCTGTTGATTATTGCCTCTGAGCGGCTCTTGCACGGCTAATTTCAGAGCTTGTGTACTAGCTGGGAGTACAATTATGTAATCAGTTGATGCTTTATCCATTCCAGTCCAGTCCAAAAGCTCAACAAACGTCTGATTGTCTATTAGATTGGTTCTATGCTCTCTTTATGTAATGGAAACATATTATATATTGGCGTAACATGTTTAAGAATAATAGTTATTGAGTCTGAATCATTTCTCTTCACTGTTATAAATATTTAAAACAAAATTAACGTCACCCCGTAACATTTACCTAAACTAGAAGTTTCACTGCCCCTCTAGACAAATGTTCTGCAGTTCCTTTACTTTTCAATGTGGAAACAATTTCCATTCATCTATATATGATTAACTGACTGATTTACACTTTTCATCGTGTCCGCATGTTTTAGGAAGAAAATAGTGCAAATAAAATAAAAAAATCACGTTGTTTTTTTATTTATTTTAGTGACGTTCGTGCGGCAACGATTTGGAAAACCGCTGGCAATAATAGATGGCTACACGTTTAACTGCAAATACCAAAGTTTAAGTACTGAATTCTGGAGGTGTACCCAATACAGACACTGTTCCGCGAGATTCACTTTGAATGCCAATAGACAAACATTAAAGAAAATAAATAAAGCACACAGTCATGATCCTCCTGTGTACGAAATTGTTAACGGATATTTTATCAGGCTTTAAATTATGGTTATTAGTTCAATCCTATATTCTGAATGTGGTTTGCGTAACTTTACTCAACGTAACAGTATATAAATTGTATGAATTTTTAATGCCAAATAATATATCTGTACATAGATAGAAAATTCTTTATTGTACACACCACTACAATAAATGACAATACGAATCAATCAATAAATTGTACTGCTTTATGTATAATAAGCGATTGGCTAATTCTTTTATGGGTTATCACACAAAGTAACTAGATTAGTCCTGCATCGCGGTTATAGACACATGAATGTTAAACATTTTAAACAAAAAATGGAACTGTCTTCAACACTCAAAAGTGTGAAATAACTTGTTGAGTCAGTGTCACAATAGTTCAGAGGTACTCATTATCACAATATTGTGCGCTTAGTACCAACTTGAGTTATTGTAGTGTAACTCAAAAACGGCTTGACCGATTTTGATGAAATAAAAAAGAATTATCGAAAAAACTAAACGGCTAGCGTAAGCTTTCAAACAAAAAAATAATTATCAAAACCACTTGTTCACCCAGTCTAAATTTCAGTGGTAAGAAACATAAAAAATCGGCCAAGTGCGAGTTGGACTCGCGCACGGAGGGTTCCGTACCATTAGCTATACAACATTAGACTTCATATTTTTACTTCTTTTTGTATTAACGTGCGCGAGTTCGACTCGCACTTGGCCAACATTTTTGTATTTGTTGTTATAGCGGCAACAAAAATACATCATCTGTAAAAATTGAAACTGTCTAGTTATCACCGCTCTTGAGATACAGCCCGGTGAGAGACGGACGGACGGACAGCGAAGTCTCAGTAATAGGTTCACGTTTTTACCCTTTGGTACGGAACCTTAAAAAACAGACGAATTGAGCATCCTATTTATTTATATCTCCTTTTTTGACTTACTTCCAAAAAAGGTAGAGGTTCTTAGTTCGTCTGTTTTTTTTGAAAGTGAAGAAAGTAGATTACTGTCACCAGCTAAAAATTAAAAGTTGCTACCGGCTGCGTACCGCGGTATTGAAGTTAAATGTTTTTTTGTCAGCACACTTGCTCGTAAAGTGGCGTGGCGTGCAACTTATAAAACATGAGTGCGTTTTACTGTACATAACTGCACTAGTGTTATTACTTTTCATGTTGTCTAAAGCTCACTTAATAGTTTGTTGTTTTGTTTGGGTTGTATCATAATTTGAATTGTCTATTTAAGATACTGAACCTACAGACAGGAGTACCAACAGACTGAAAAATATGTTAAAAATAATACCGTATTTCATTATAAGGGCCAATTCAATTATTAGTATTGATTGTAAAAATAGCTTTAATTGAAAAAAAAATTACAGAGAATAATCTAAATAATACATTCAAGCGTTCCTTTGGAAAAAATCATATTCAATAATAAAAAACTATTATAAAAATATTTAAGAAAACATTAAATTAATATTATAGAAAAACAAGTTTAATTTAGCTGAATTTTCACTAGATATATTTTTATGATTTTTAATGTTTTTCTAGAATATTCATTGAATGTGTTCTTAAAATATTGTTATAATTAGGGATGTCTAATTTTTCTTAAATCTTTTTGGTTTTCTCATATATAATCCTGTGTGAGAAAAGTGTCAGAAATGATACTGAATCTTGTCTACATACTATTTTATTGTAAGCAAGCCCAAAAATTTAGCAACACTAGGTGTCTATATAGTAAAATTTGCAAAGAACCTAAATCGCCTTATGCCTGCAGTCGTTACGCTACCTATAGTATAGTAAATATCTGTTGGTAGTTTACGTATATTATTAGTACAAAAGTTTTTGTTTACCTAGTATATACACAGTACGTTTTAAATTTTGTTTTGTAGATTTTAATACAACGCAATAAAATTCGCGCTACGTTTTTCAAGAATATTATTTTATCTGTTGCATTAAATTAAATTTATTTTCCTTGCATATGCCGTGTATTTTCCTTGAATGTGTTGTGAAATACGTGACAGTACACTACTATTAAGATTACTATTAGCTCACTTGTATCATGGTGTGTTTAATTTGTAGCTAGTCGAAAGCATGGCGAAAATTTATCGTACGATAGGTATATACAATTCTTGGAGTCCCATTATAAATAAAAATTTTATGTTTATAAAATTATAAATAACATAACATTTTCACCCCATCCTTTCCATTTTTCATTTATTTTACAGTAGAGATACAGTATATAAATTCTTTTCTTTATAAAAATAATCTTATTTTTGTTATATAAATTAAGTGCTTTGGATATGATTTAGTTTTCAGACACCTCAAACTATTTTTAATGTACAGAACCAACTTGTTATGCATTCAGAAAATCTATTGAATCTCGTAGCTGTTTAAGAGAGATTCAAAGTTATGTTTATTTATCATAAGCAGCTTAGAAAATATACCATGTGATTGTCCTCCCGTGGCTCTATTAGCGGATGTACTATCTCGTTTGGCTCTATTATGTGATGACTGTCTGACGTAGTAGGTATTGTTAGAGTATCTTACGTCACTTTTTATAATTATATTGTAAACCACAGCTAAGTTAAGTATGCTTTTTACAGATTTATGCTATCCTGAAGTCAATTATTACTTTGTAAAGTCAAAAAGAGGGCAAGACGTATTGATACGGAATGGACGTCGATACAATAAACATAGAAATAACAGTCGTGGTACATATTGGCGCTGTGCTGAAAAAACACAACAAGATGTTGTTCAAAAATCAAATCTAATTAATCACTCTACTCACCGCAGAGTAATTTAACAAATATAACAATGGAATAACATTTCACCCTTTTTAATTAACTATTATTTTCTACGTCAGTTATTTTTCAACAAAAACACATGCAAAGTTTAAACATTTATGTTGTTTAGAATAACTCTCATATCACTGCTTAAGGATGTGAAATATAAAATTATAATCTCATGAAATGTACAATTTCTTTTGGGTTAGTTAGTTAAGTGAGTTTTCTTTTAATTATCTCTATTGTTTATATCTTTCTGTTAAAAGTGTAAGAGCACTTTTCGAAACTTCCGTTGATTTATTTATTGCTAAAACTGCACCTAAGATTAGCATCTCTTTTCAGGTTCTTATAATCAAGCAGACTATTATGTTGTAAAGTCCAGAAGGGGTAGAGACACAATGATATGAAATGGACGTCGCTACTACAGACACAGAAAATACAGTCGAGGATCTATCTATTGGCGCTGTGTTAAAAGACCCTGCGCCGGATCCTTCGTTATCCACAATGGGCTGATAAAAATGAAAAGCCGCATTCGTGTTCACCCATAGACCCTATTAAAGAAGTAGTAATGAGAGAATTGCACATATGCAGAGAACGTGCGGCCCATGAGCCGATATCTATTCCCAAACTTTACGCTGAATTTGTACAAATTTTGAAAGATAAAGGAACTCCTCAAGATGCTGTACCACCATTTAGCGGTATCAAAACTATGTTGTACAATAACCGTCATAAATTGAAGAAGTAGAATGCTGCAGAGGAGGTTAAAAATAGTCTATATTACATCTATAATAATATGTCTAAGGTTACGTATATGTCTATATGTAACCTAATATTTTTTAATATAAATAAATATACTAATAATCACCTTAATAACAATTTGATTACTGCTTGACATATACTGGTAGAACTAAGAATTAAGATTTATTAAATTTTTCAGAAATTGCCAGCGTCTATGAAAAGCATTGTTAGACTTACATTTATTTTCAAGACTAAATATTGATATTGTAGTTACATTTTATATAATCAAATATATTTTACTATGTAAATTAAACAATACAGTACAATGTACATATAGAAACAGATTTTAATAGCTACGCAAACAAAAAAATATATACGTGAATCGCGTTAAAATATTAATTTGGCATTCATGTCACATAATATTATACAGTAAACTTATTTCAATCTAAGAAGAGTCCTTCCTGAAAATTTACGAGGTGTGGTACTTTCTGAAGCACTCACCTGGGCTATATTATGTAATGTATAGATGTGGCGATGCACAATGTGTTTTCTTTTACAACACACAGGTACCATTGTAAAAAGTTTTAACTTCGGTTTCATGACTGGTTACCTGATTGGTGCTATACCCGATTTCCATTTGTTCAGTGGGACACAAGTAAAGTAGTAATGGACTCCATTCTGAGTCTAATGTGAAGCAGCGCCCTACTAGCACCTTGTCGTGTGTCCAAAAACGAAGATTTGGAGCAGTTCTGATTGCTGAGCCGAGTACAGTAGGTTCAGTTAAAATAAAATGAAAAATGCACCAATGCCTTTAGAAAGACGAAGATACTTCGAGTACTTATGATTGGAAATATTATGAAATTTTACTATTATTCTTTTCAGTGGATTTTGTTTCAAACTGCAAAGGGAAGCCCTTAGCTATAGTAAACGGCTACCCGTTTTGGCATCATGGAAAACACAAATCAAGTGTCTACTGGCAATGTCCCATGGTCAACAAGAGATGTAAGGCACGGTTCATTATGT
Source organism: Plagodis dolabraria (assembly GCA_963854805.1). Classification (NCBI taxonomy): domain Eukaryota; kingdom Metazoa; phylum Arthropoda; class Insecta; order Lepidoptera; family Geometridae; genus Plagodis; species Plagodis dolabraria. Next base: position 9,041,142 of record OY978445.1, on the reverse strand, counting down.
CGTTTGTCGGAATTGTGACAAAGTCTAATTTAGAGCACAATCATTATCCTCCTAGTTACAAAATTATAGACGGTGTTTATTATAAGCTTTAAAATGCTTAAATAATTAAGGTATATATTAGGTATTGTAGTGTACTGGTTTCTTATTTTAAATAAGCAGTTATCATAACGTAATTTTGTAAATGGATATATTTTTATTAAATCTCATTATGTATATAAAGTAATTTACCTATATTACCTTATTTTAGATATATATTCGTATATATGTATTGATATATCTCAATCGATCAACTAGATATAGCAGCATTCTTTGCGGTCACTTATATGAGTTTTAATATGTTTTGCCGTGGAATAAATAATAGTAGTGATGACCGTTGTATCTACTCTGTGGTGCAGTAAGTGCATGTTTTCGCATCTTCTTATTTTGGAGATAGCTGTTTCGAGAATCTTGAGCAGTACAGTCAGCATCAAAAGTCGCTTAACATGACAAATTTCATAACTCATGCAAACATTCTCGTACTAAAATTGCTGATATACATTACATGCTGATAAACATAATACAAAAAAAACTTCAACAAAAGTTGGTGAAAATAATTGGAACAGAACTAAATGAATACTGATTATTTTTAATTCCCTTTTTTACCCTACTTACTTATTCGGTTGCTTTAGATTATTAAACTATTGTTTTAGCTTAGACTAGAAAACACGTAATCGTATGTGATTTTAGAAAATGTAAACTAGTCCCAAATAATACATTGGGAGAATATTATAAATAATATTTTTTTATTTGAAAATTTATATTATAAATGTTAAGATATATCATAGTTTTTAAATGTTTTATGCCCCTTGTTTTTACTTTATAGGTATAAAGTGTGAAAAGCAATTGATTTTCACGTATTCAAGTAGTTTTTTTGATATTCATAGATTCTTTCAATATTATTTAAACAGATTCGTAGGTACATAACAAGAGAGTCAGAAAATAAAATACCCTTCGTATGCATTAATAGTATATTATGATACAAGTGAGCTAAGTTGCTCATTATACACGAGGCTGTAGGTTGCAGCCCAAGCCGTAGGCGAGGGCGTAAATCAGCCGAGTGTATAATGAGCAAGTTGCTCACGAGTTTCATACGCACTGTTTCAACACCTTTGCGAGGAAAAAATATATATATTGCACAAATGCGATACAAACAAAATACGAAAATCATGGAAAATAGCGCGCAAGTGTTTTTTTTTTTGCGCGTGGAATATGTGTTGATCTTGATTACATACCTATATACTTAGCCTTAAACCTCTTTGTTGTTACAAATCTGTATTACCCGGTTATATTGAAAATGCTCTGTTTATTCGCATATAATTTGCAGTTAGGTACTAACTTAACTTTTTAGGGATAATTTTATTACGTGTACACTAGTGTATAATATTATTATGCACGAGCGTGTCATAGTTTGGTTTATGGTCCTAAGAAAGATATAATAAAGCTCACTTTACGAGAAATGGTGTTGAAAATGTTACTGTCGTTATTGTAACGTATAATTTGGTAGGGATAAGTTTAAGTTTTGTTTATTCGTGATATATGGTTACGAAGGTGACAAAACGAAACAACCAATTAGCTATTCGCAAAGAACGATTCGTAAACGATGTTACCCCTTTCCCTATTATTTGCAAATATTTACTATCTATTTTAAGACAAAAAGGGAATGCTTATATAAAAGAAGGACCCAGTTTTATGAGCATCAAAAGCACACGGTATAGGAATAGGGCAAAGCGAAATGTAGAATAAAATGTTTGCCTACTCGTTTTATTTCAGAAAGATTCATTATTTATTTGGTGTTGGGTACTGCGCTTATGTTCTTAAATTAGCTCTTGAGAATATACCTAAAGTATTTCTTAGCTTTTTCTCTGTAGTGAAATCATTTTTTTTTAACATAATCTTGTTAATAAATGTTCAAATAGTATAATTTAACATTGTATGCTTTATAGCGAAAGTTAAAGGACTACTACCGAATCTGATGGTAAAGTGATTATTTCACGACTCTTTTTCCCTGCTACTACTACAAGCAGTTTTTCTCTACTACTAACTCTTTATTACTTAGGCTTCAAACCAATTTATTTATTATAAATGCCTGTCATGTGATACCATTTAAATTATGAGTGAGATCTGAGGAGTACTATTTAAGTTGTCCCTAATAATGCGTATTTTATGTGTAAAGTCGTTTTAGTATTGTTTTTTTAATTGTTGATTGGTGAGTGATGATTTGGTCGAAGGTTTTAAACAGGCCTAGCCTAGAATTACTGGCTCTGAAAGACAGCTGCCGGAACACAGTGCTTGGCGACAGATTTTCTACTTGAGGGTGGTCGCTAGCCAGGCGGGCATACTCAAATTGCCTTCCACCATGCAGTGAATGATATTGTAGTTTTGCGGTCTAAGATTCGGTTAGCATAAAGGTCTTTACAATTATTCATAACACGTACGTTGTCTAAAACAATTAAAATCAAACGGACACTTCATTATTTTGATACCGAGAATAAAAGTTTATCACAGGTATGACCGGTCATAGTCCAGTCGAGTGGCGCTTCCGTTTTCTTTGCTCCTGTGCCTCTGAAATATACAATATACTGGTGCTGTGAACATCAGTGTGAAACCTGTTTAAAAAATATCAGCACTAACACATTTTGAAACGCTTCCTGTTCTTTGTGTTTAAATTGGTCTGGGGAGTACCGAGAGTGACATATGGTTTCTAACTGCAGGTTTGGAACTAACAAATCCTGGTACTTACAGGTTTAAACTCAATTCAATATCCAGCGCATAAAAACGGCAACTTCGTACCTACTTTAACACCTGTTATTTTGATTACTATAGTTTTGTGTTTAATTTGTCTTTTCTAGGACTAATAACCGCGGATGTTACTTTATTCTACATGAGTACTTGTTTATGAAGCATAAGGTCGCTTTTTTTCAGATTACCCGGCTCAAAGTAAACTAATTCACTCTGAAATATACCATTGTTAGCTTTAAAAATTTCTAGCCCAGGTGTTAATTATAACATTTTATTACCATAAACTACTTTTGAAGCGCTGCGCGGCATGTCATGTGCCGGGCGAGCGAAACTGCGTTTATACATTTCTATAAAAATCGCGGGAATGGCAGCTAAACTTCTATAACGGGAAAGTATTTGTAGTGACACTGTAGTGTTAATGTCATCTTTATACTTTTCTTAGCTTACGAACAATCTACAATAAAAATTATAATACAATACGCGTGATCAAAATGCTGGAACATATAAGATATAAACATATAACATAACATCTGGCTCAACGTATAAGTATTGCAATCCAACGGGGCAATGCTGCCAGCATGCTGGGCACGCTGCCAACTGGGAGTGGGCTGGAGCATTTGGACTGCCTATGAGTCTGCTATGACTTATAGGTTGTCTAAATGCTTTTATTGTAGTAGCTGTAGTGTTGTATATAGTTCATAGTATTTTGTTTAATAAAGGCATACCGCCGGTAAAAAAAAAATTACAATTGTTTTATTTTGTGGGTATGAATCTGTCTAATGTAATTTTATTGTCGTTTATGGACTTCGATGGTGGTAGTAAATCAAAACAATCAAAACATCGTCACATATGACAGAAAACATAAAGGCTTGCAATAAGCTTCGTGGACATGCCGTAGTACATCAGGCTGCATGGCGTATTTTGAAGCGTATATGAAGCTCCGTTGACAGAAGGCCTAATATATAACAAGAACACAAATCATGTTTCTTAACAGCAGCATAATATTATAATATTATGGTATTTCAGGCCCGATAATTATCAAATCTGAGGCAGGCACTCTGAGGCTAATCTATAACGGTCAAAAGTTCACTCTGCACTACGCTCGGGACACCGGTCTCATGAGGTGGCGCTGCTCACATCGAAGAAGGGGATGTATTGCTACTATCATGACTAAAAACTCAGACTTTATTTGCATAAGAAATAATCATAATCATTGCTGAGATCAGCTGGTCTAGTTATACTAATGACATGAATATTGTAAAAGACTGATGGAATCATTTTTGTCTCTTGGAAGTTAAACCAATTATAAATGAGGGATGGAAAGCTATATGCGTGTACATTTTAGAGCCGCCTCATATTTCTAAGAGACAAAGACGAGAGCCAGCGCAGCGGCTACTTTATATAACATGAAAAAAATAAAAGCTTGATTGTGAGTGGCAACATTAAAACCGCTCGAAGACATTCGTTACACAGATGATTATCTAAATTTGAGCAAAGGTTGATAAGTTGTTCAGGTGTTCGTAATTACAGCCGCTTACTATGTTAATGAAGTATTTGTGAAGATCATAAGCTTGAACTTACTAATAATTTATCTACACTCGAGAGCAATGAATCCGGGTCACTTAAAGAATCCTAAAAATCTCGGAAACTAAAAATGCTAGGTTAATGCAATAAATTGTATTTAATAGACAATGTAATACTCCTTAAATGAAGGTATTAAAACTTCTTAGTTATTGTAAAGTTATATCATAAAAAAAATCAAATTTGAAAAAGGGCCACTTTCGAAGATGGAACTACGAAATTACAGCATTTGGTTTTGCTTTTGTTTGTAATCTGTCATTTATGTGGGTACATAAACCATGTTGATAGTGCTCTATATTCATTATTCAAGCTGAAATTATGTCGCTTACGCCTGAAGAATGCACCAGAATACTTACAATGCTGGAAACCGGCCGGAGTCAGCGCGATACAGCCAGGACTGTCGGTGTGTCGCTGTCAACAGTACAAAGATTTCTCCGACGTTACGTAGAAACTGGTTCTAACCTACGCAGACCAGGAACGGGCAGAACCAGGTGTACCACAGCACGAGAAGACCGATACTTGGTGAACACCATGCTTCGAAATCGCTTTCTCACAGGAACTGAACTCACCAATCAGTTTCGACGCCTCGGAGGAAGTAACCCAAGTGCATGGACAGTAAGACGTCGGCTTGCTGAATCTAACTTAAAACCCCTTAGACCTGCAAACGGCCCTAAACTGGAGCGTGGGCATCGTATTTCGAGACTAAGATATGCCCAGAGCCACGTAAATTGGAGTATTGAAGATTGGTCAAAAGTTATGTTCTCCGACGAATCAAAATTTATGCTCTACAAGCACGATGGAAGACACAGAGTGTATCGAAGACCAGGGGAAAGATTCAAGCAAGCATGCATCGAAGAAAAAGTAGCCTACGGTGGTGGGTCTGTACTTGTGTGGGCCGGAATTTCTTCTGAAAGTCGCACAGAGCTGGTGATCATAGAAAACGGCTCTTTAACTAGCGTAAGATATGTGGAAGAAATCCTCAATGATCACGTTGGTCCATTTATGGTCAATTTAGGTGAGGATGCTATATTTATGCATGACAATGCCCGACCTCATACAGGTAGGATTGTGAATGACTACCTTCAAGAGATGAACATTACTCGTATGGAGTGGCCAGCGCGCAGCCCGGATATCAACCCGATCGAGCATGCTTGGGACGAGCTAGGCAGATGCGTAAAACAACGAAACCCTCCCCCAATCACGCTTCGTGAGCTCAAAATTGCTCTCACAGAGGAATGGGAGAATATTCCCCAAAATCGTATAAGGAACTTGGTGTACAGCATGCCAAACCGCGTAAACGCAGTAATGGAAGCACGAGGAGGCAATACGAAGTATTAAAATTCAAGAAAATCGTAATAAAGTTCAAAAATTTCATGTTTCCTATTTTTGTTTTAAGGAGAGATCAGCAGTTTTTTTCTTTATGTAATTTTGTGTTAATAAAATGTATGGTGACTCATATTTTTTTTACTTTCATTTAAGGAGTATTACATTGTCTATTAAATACAATTTATTGCATTAACCTATCATTTTTAGTTTCCGAGATTTTTAACATTCTTTAAGTGACCCGGATTCATTGCTCTCGAGTGTAGATAAATAAGGAGACTAATATATAAGCTCTATAAGGCCTGTTAGTTTTATATTATAGATTAATAAGAACTTGTCCGCCCGAGCTTTGCGCGGTACCGATGTAAAAGTACCCGCCTCAGAAAATGAGGCATGGCTAGATTGATTTATCACTCGGAATATTGTATAATATATTGCTATATACTACTACTAGTTGCTACTGCATAATGTTTATTGTTTTTTTTCTATCCAATATGTATGCTAAAAGCATTTCAAATAATTAAATGTTAAATATAAAAATAATGCATATTGGTATAATTTCATATGTACTCGTACCTACATATTTCATTATGTAATAGCGCCATTTGTTACACTATATACATAATATCCTTACAAGTTTTACTACTATTCATTTATAATTAGGTATATCATTATGTTGTTTTCTGTGTTTCAGATTTGCGTTATTCAAGGCTTCTCTCCAGAAACCTGTGAACACCTCAGCATCACCATAAAGTCTGGTAAGTTTGTAGAGAATGCGTGTGGCTGTCACTGGGTGCTTTTGCGATATTTTTCTGGACGCGGATTTCACAATTGCTTGCAAAGCGTCGGAGAAGCGATTATAGGAACACCCGCTTGCCCTTCACAAAACAAAGGTTCTAGATTTGGGGCCTCAGTTGTAAATAATGGTCTATATTAAAGGATTACAATTTCATAATGTAGTTATGAGTTTGTTGTAATTTCGATACATTGATAAGCCGCAGCTCTGTTGATAATATTTGTATTGTAAAGAAATGATAATAGTAAATTAAAGAAGCTGTCTAATCGTTTTTTTTTTCTTATGTCGTTTGCGCTTTAGTACATAAAAACAACACTTATAAAATATATCCTTAACATAAATTTATTTGTACAAGTTTATCTTTAAAAAGATTAGCCGTCATCAAAATTGACGCTAATTAAATATTATCCACCAAATAATTTTGACCATAGTAATTTGATAATAAACTATAAATTGTTTATGATTTAAAAATCACCAATCGAACAGACATATTGAAATCTTAGGATTATGGATTGGCAAACCAACATACCAGTAGATTTTATCGAAAAAGAAAGAACTTTCGTACGTTCGTTTTAGCTATTTTGTGGTAATTAGCAAAATTTCGGCAATTATCCAATACCTACTTAGCATGATAACTCATCAGTACTGGCGATTAATTAGTGTACAACTAGGAAGAAAATGTAGACTTTATAGGAACACTGGGATTCTTCCCAGTGACAGAAGTTTCTGCTGCTGTCACGAATGACATGAGCCATGTCACTGAGGCTTGCATGACTGCATGTACCGGCACAGGCACATGCTAAGCACTTCTTGCATGTAACATCACAACCAGTTTTATCATAAGAGGTTATCTGTCATAGTTGATTCATAATTCATATTATCATTGTATGTTTTAAGTTCGTCATCGTGCAATTTTGTTTTCTAGGGCATTCTATTCTAGTATTTCTTTATCAGACGACAATTAAGCTACCAGAAACAACACGAACAAGACGCGGACGTGTCAGCCGATACGTATATTAGGTCTTATATATTTTGTTTTAGAATAAAATAATTTCTTTTTAAGTTTACTATGCAGGCATCGTTTCTATGGCTATGATAAAATGTTTTTAAACATTTTTTACTTGATTGTGACGGAACAAGAACGAAGCCCACCTGGTGTTAAGCGGTAACCTCTGCTTGTAACAGATGCAGTTCGTCACAAGTGACGAATTGCACTGTGCCCATCACCCTACATAAAGATATTAAGACTAATAAGCCTGTTATTTCACTACACAATGCTTTATTTAATTCAGCTAAATTGTGGTAACATCATTTATTTTCAGTGATTAAATCATGGAAAAGGACGGATATATTGCAAGTAAACGGCTTTAGGTATTACCTACAATGTTCAACCGGAGTCATAGAGCGATGGCGCTGCAACCAGCAAAAACGGACCAAGTGTAAGGCAAGCATTAAAATGGTCGATGGCATGTTATTGCAGTAAAAAGTGACTCACAATCACGAACCGCACTATAACCTCAACGCTCATTGTAATATTCAAGGTCAACGTGTATTACAATATATATTACAATAATATTTAAAAAGTCACTCCTTTTATTTGGTGTACTTAATGTAGAGATTCGTAGAGACGCTCGCCGGGTAAGCAGCCCTACAAGCGGCTCAAGAAGTAGCCCGACGGGGATCTGTGGTCCAGGCAATTTATTCAATGAGTTCACACGCTCGTCGTGCAAACCAGAAAGCAGCCCGGTGAGCAACTCTGAGCGCAGCGGCGGGTCAAACCAGACACTTGTTGGCTATTGACACATTTGAGACACAGTGCAGTTCGTCGATACAGGCACGTGGACTGTGCCCGTTGAATTGCAAGTTGAACGCGCACGTGTGAACGTAGGGTTAAACATTAGCCAATTTGTAAAGCCAAAATTTGTTATATTTCTTATATATAAGGCATTCAATCTTTGAAAAACATTCTGAATGTTTAGCTATATATAGCAGTTACGAATTACAGAGTAATAAATGAACAAAAGTATTAAATCTAACATAGTAAGTTAACATTTTAGCGATTCATTTTGAGGTGACCAAAGCAGGGAACCCTGCTATGGTGCTGGGCAACTACCGGTACAACAAGGTGACTAGATGCAAAGGACCTCGGATCCGGTGGACTTGCATCAAGTACCCCAACGGCTGTCGCGCTTCTGTCATTACTGTAGATAGGAAGATTATTAGTCATATAAATGAACATTGTCATTAAAATATATACGACCTGCTTTTTTAGGATATCATATAATTTGTAAGTTTCTATGTATTGAGGTTTAAAACGTTAATTAAAAACACAATTTCACTCTTTTATATTCCTCAGTGAATATCACAGAAAAGAAAATAGTATTTTATATCTCTATGGAGAATATATACAGATAGGCGTTTCGCATATATAAAGTTATTTTATTGTCTAACTTAAAATTGTGTGTGTATGTTCATAAATGTTTTAATATGGTTGTGATTATTTCGTAATTTAAACTTTGTAGGAGCGCACTCTGAATGTGTTTGCTTGATTAATTTGTAAATTGTGCCAATATTGCTTTAGAACAACGTAAAAACATAGTCAAAACAAAAATGACAACAGATTAAAATAAATATTATATAAGAAGATACTGAAATTCAGATTTCAGATAAAAAAATACATAAATTTTTGGGCAATGGAAAATACTGACTTGTTAACCTCGGACAAAATATTTACCAAAGTATCTAAATTAAAAAACCCGACTGCAAATTATTATTTTATTTAAGCGTTTTATCGTTTCATTCAAATTAAAACTGTAAATTTTATATATTTATGGAATCGTTTCTTAAAGCCCTTCATTTTGATATCCCACTCGATTGGTTTGAAAGGGAAAATAAAAATTCTCTCACAACATGGCATCTAAAAACCATCACTTTTTTTCGTTTTATGTACCCAGTATCACCTGGGCTATTGAGACGAATCTAATGATATATTAGACATTGAAATCGGTTGAACCGTTAAGAAGTTATGGTGGAATAAAGAAACTCACAAACATTCATACATGAAACCTGAAAACATAACTCTCCTTTTTTTGGGCAGTCGTGTAAATAATTAAATGAGTCTTATATCGTGCATAGACTAATATTTTTTTGAATAAAATATGTATTTATCTTTAGCTGATATGAAACATTAAGAAAAATCATTTATCATTTTTTACATTTGTCTGAAAGCTTTTTTTAAGGCAATGGGCATGCACATAATTTAAGTACTTTACAAAATCAATAATTACGAGAAATAGTTTTCAGGTTAATTTTTCGTGTTGCTATTTCTAAGCAAACCTTAATTTTCTGTGATTGGAATAGAAATTTATATACATTTTCATTTTACCTTGAAATGTTTAGTTATTTTTTCGCATTTAACGCAAATATAATATATTGATATCTATCGGGACAAGAGGCGCTACAAGGTTGCTTTATAAACCAGCTGTCTGTAGTGTGAGGAATGAACAACATCTTCGACCACATAAACACGTACCATGGGGTGAGAAAGTGTCAAAGGCTAGCCTATCAGCTATACAATAAATGAATTTAAAAAATCGTGACCCAGTACGTATGCCGCGTTCGTGTGCGCCAATGAAAAATGGTGCCATGTACTTACCAGAAATAAGATTTGGTAGATCGTTCGCACATTTTCTTAAGTTAAGTATGTGAAACACTGATAGCTCATAGCTTTGCGATAATATTCAACAAATACAAATAAATAATGTATTGTAACAAGAATAATAAAATCAATGTTTTTGCAGTGATTAAGTTAAAAAACACGATGGGCAAAGACTTGGCCCTCGTCGGTGGTTACACTTTCTTCCGACATTCGCAATCAAAGAAAACTGAATACTGGTTGTGTACTCGATCGGGAACAGGCTTGTCGTGTCGAGCTAAGTTCACAATCACTATCGACGGAAAAGAGGTTGTAAAAGCATTCATAGAACATAATCACAAGCCACAGAAATATCGTATCATGGACGGGGTATATTATAAATATTAATCTGTTTTGAAATCAATTATCATTTAATCTTCCTTGCAAAAATATGCTTACGATATAATGTATTATTGTGTGTTCTAGACGTGTCTTTCTAGAAACTGTATTGTTTCGATGATGCATAAATATAAACGCTGTTTACTATAACCTGACGATGATTGTTTTCAAACAGTTGTAGAGTTTTTAATATCAATCAGCAAATCCTAAGTATTTGAAATTTATTGTTTTATACATAATAGCATAGAGGAAAGTTCTTTTCTCTGTGCTCAACCTGTTAGATTTCAACTCGGTTTGAAAATCTTTAATTCTAATAGGCACTCATTTCAATGTTTTCAGTGTTATGAGATCAATCTTTTATTTATCTTTTATCTTTTATATATCAACTTTTACCTGGGATTATGGCCCTATGTTACATGTTTGTTTGCAGCTTTATTTGTATGAAAGTATCTGCGCCGTGCAAAGTATTATTGTTGAGAGAGAACAAAGGGAGTGCTTTGCAAATTCTGCTTTATATATATATCCTTCTATACATATACATAAAAAGGACTTCTACATATCTCTACAATACTCGTATATGGTTCATCTCAATTAAGTGTGTTTTTAAATTTTAGCACTATTTGGTATGACCGCTAACGGTCACCGATGTTTGGATATCGGTAGCCACAGATATTCTATCCACCAAAATGAGGGTATGAAGACCAGATGGAGATGCATGAAAAGAAAGATTACCGGCTGTAGGGCTTTTGCCACGCCCATGAATAACATCATACTGAAATTGCGGCAGATCCATAATCATATGTGAATAACTGAATAATTTGCGTAAGATGTTTAGGTTAATTGCTAAATGCACACTAGTACAATTAAAAACGCCAATTTTAAAATAAACTTTATTTTATTGCATACTATGTATGCAAGCATTATATACCTACGACTGTAGGTAATTATCGATAGATCCTAACTCTATCAATAGTCATTTATTCGTACATAAATACATGTCGAAAAGGTTAAACTACATTTGTAAAGAAATTAAATGTTAGGACAGTATAAACAGAGTTCATAATGTTTAAAAGTTATTATAGATTATCATATACGACTAAATGATAAAAATACATGTTTAGACATATTATTTCGAGTAACTTAAAATTTAATTGCATTGCTTACTGTGCTCTACGAACCAGAAAACGCAGCATTTAAAATGACGTCACAAAAGTTAAGAGGAGATATGGCTGCTGCGCTGCTACCACTTCCCGTTCAAAGAGGAAAGATTATGCTTTTTTTTAAATTATTATTGTGCAGGTTTAATGTTAAGGTGGTGCCTTATTTATTTTAACAAGTATTGCTTCAGGAGATGATATTAACCTGAATCTGATAGATCCAAGATTATAGAATAAGTAGAAACGTGATATAGATAGGGGCATCCAGTATTATTTTTGGTTATTAGTATTTCAATTCGCAAGTATGGTATCTGATATGATATTGTTACCTCTTGACAGTAAATAACTTTATTATACATCTTCATTTAACCCGCTGAGAAGTTTGCTTATCCGTTATATTTCAATACGTTTTTTAAAATAACACTTTTTAAAATCTACTTCTGTGAATAATATGCATAAAAAATGTACACAAAGAACTCAATTTGAAACTTAGGAGGATAACATGAACACAAGAATACTTACACACGAACAATTTATTTTCGAAAATGGTAAAGCTTCAACTTATCCCAACATGGTAACTTGGCGATTGAAATTGGAACATGGTGCTTTAACAACACGTAAGTTGGGGCTCCAGATTACGCTGGGTGTGTATCAAGAAAAAAGTGGCTGCAACGCCGCACTCACAAACAAAGATAAAATCATTGTCAGAACTTTGGGAAAATACAACCATTAATGGTTTATAATATATAGACTTGTCCTTCTTATTCTTCACCAGAAGCGGATATTATCTTACTATTATTCTACGCTAAAGACGGTGTGCACAAAACTACTGTAATATACTAAAATATTTGCGAACGTAATTCTGTAATTAAATAGCGTATTTTTACATCCTCTTTATATTCGTTATGTCGATAAATTCTAATCCATCATAATTATATGCTGAAAGTTGTCCAATGTTTAGATTATATCTTTCAACGACGATAAGGTTTGATTTTCACTGCGGTTTGCTGTCTTTTAGAATTTGCAATTTGGACTTTGAGAGAGTAGGTACAGCAGCTTACATATGTTTTTGATTTTTATTTTTTAGATCTATGAAACTTAGTTAAGCCCTGTCCATGGTTTGTTGTCAGACTCTTAGTGGCTGATGTTTTTTAAAGATCATAATAATATATGAACCACATACACTCTTAATAAGTTGCAAAACTTTTAGGTGAACTATCGACGCAGATGTACCAAACTACTCGGGGGACTATGATGCTGCTGGTCAACGGATATCGTTTCTCTAGACATAACACTCAAGGTGTAAAGGCCAGGTTGGCTTGCACTGCCAAATCTACAAAAAAGGTGCAAAGCTTTCGTCACGATGATCGACAAAAAATAGTCAAATACAACTTGGAACACAACCATCTGCTCACACTTTACAGCTATGTTAGTTAAGGATTTTTTTGTTTATTCTAGTATTAAAATAAAAAAATATCATATGTTTAATAAACTTCTTGAGCCTGTGCCATATGTTATAATTGTGTAATAAGTTTAATAATAAAGCTGTATTGTCTATAGGGCAAAAAGTTGGGAAACCTGTAAAATATTAGTTTCGAAGATACAGTGATATTTTTCATACTGATAGATTAGTTTATTAATGAACCGGATAAACTAAAAAAAACTTAAGAATGAGAATATCTAAATTGTATTTGACCGAAAATAACTAACTTATTCGTAATGGCAGGTCAGAATTTTAGTCTCGTATTAACAATTGAAATGATGAATTTTTTACCCGAGCCGTAGTGTCTCAATACCAGTGATAAAAAGAAGCTGATGTCAGTGATTAAAAAAAGTTTGCATGTTATATATGTACGCGGAGTGCTTGTTTGTACTTTAATATTTTGCGAATTTAATTGCATATTTTTAAATCCTTATATATATATATAATGTCCTTACATTCTAAATCCACCATCGTTAGTAGGTGGAAGATGTCCACTAATGTGTTTGCTTGCTTTGCTGATTACATTAAAAATTAACGACGATTCTCAGTAAAGATTTCCAATGCTTAGGCTCCTTCTCTTCGAACGGCAATACACCGGTGTATATACATAGAAATCATACAATATATATATATATACAATAATAGTACAGCTAGAGTAAGGATGGAAACAGTGGGACCTCCCTTTCCTATACAATGTGGTGTGAAACAAGGTGACCATCTATCACCCTTTTTTTTATTGTCATGCCCAAAATTTTTATTGTTGTCTTGGAACATAGTTTCAGAAAGTTGAACTGGGCGAATATGGGGATTAAATTAGACGGTCACTATTTAAATCATGTAAGATTTGCAGATGACTTGGTATTAATATCAGAAAACACTAAAGAATTACAGACTATGATAGAGTCCCTAAACCAACAAAGCAAAATTATAGGCCTGGAAATAAATAAATAAAAAACTAAAATTATGACTAACAAAACGAAAACAACGATAAAAGTAAATTCATTGCCATTAGATTATGTTGAGAACTACATTTATCTTGGCCATAGCTGTACAGAGAAAGAGATTAACAGAAGAATAAAAAGTACTTGGAACAGATACTGGGCTATGAATGACATTTTCAAGGGAACACTCCCAATTCAATTAAAAACAAAAGCAATGAACATATGCTTGACACCATGTCTTACCTACGCCTGTCAGACATGGCCACTAACTAAGAAACAAACGGAAAAACTAAGGATCTGCAAAGAGGCATAGAAAGGAGCTGAACCTCAAATTACGAGATCGAGTAAAATAAGCAAAGCGAGCAAAAATACGACAATAAGATCACAAACAAAAGCTAAAGATATTATAAAAGAAATTTTAAAACTTAAGTGGAAATGGTCAGGTCACATGCAACGTCTGGCAGCTGATAGATGGGCACAGATCGCAACAAACTGGTTCCCCAGAGACAAACGCAGACGAGGACGACCATTCCAAAGATGGTGTGATGACATTGTGAAGGTCGCTGTAAACTCTGGTCAAGAACTGCGAGGCAGAGAAATGAGTGGAAGCAATTGGAGGAGGCTTTTACCGCTACAAGCGGTCCATATACTAATAATAATCTAGAACTAACTTAGGTATAAGAATAAAATTTATAACAAAACTAACATAATATGACCATTTTGTGGTTGTCATCTCACATCCATTCTTTTCCACTATCGATCATTATTTCATCTAACAATATGGTCTGCCTATTCTCACTTCAACAGCTTGTAGAATTTGCCAATTGAACCCCACGACTCCAGGTCAGCAGAATATTTCCTTGCATTAGAATTTTTGGAGCCATGCAACTCATAGCTTAGCACTGGCCATGGGTCGTTGTCTGACTCCAAGTTGCTTATCTTCTTTATAGATAAAATATCCACCGCATTCATTATAAATTAATCAGATTGAAGGTAAATTTTTAGGTGAACTATCGGTACAGGAGTACCAAACTATTCGGGGCACGGTGATGCTGCTAGTCAACGGATATCGTTTCTCTAAACAAAAGATTTGTGGTTTAAAGACTAGGTGGACTTGTACTGCTAAATCTAGAAAAATGTGCAAAGCTTTCGTCACGACCATAGACAAAGACGTAGTTAAATATAACTTGGAACACAACCATCTTTTCACAGTTAATGGCTTTGTTAATTAAGTTTTTTCAGTTCGAAAAAATAAATTAACTTGCTCCGCCTTAGAACACTCTTTTTTATTACATTATAATACTAGTACTATTTACTAAGCAAACTAAATGAAATAAAATTATATTGATATACCTAATGGTTTTGGTGCTTTCAAACGTCTTAAGAAACGCGTGATCACTACTTTTTAATGTATGCCTAATGGTATATTTTATTTTTAATATGTATGTTTGTAGTTTATTCCATTCGAAAGTCACGACTTGCTTAAATCAGAATGACTCTCTTTGATCTCCATCGAACGCTAATTTATTTAAGCATACATAGACTCTTACTAAGTGCCGTCGACGTCGAGGGGTTCGATATTGACTTTTGGTATCAATGGCCTATATTGTGATGAACGAATCGACTCTTGTATCGTATTATAAATTAGTTAGATTGTTTACATACATGTAATAATTTATGGATTACTTTTCAGAAGTATATTTCTCAACAACGCGGACGGGAAGGCCTGTCATACAAATGGGCAGATATCGATATAATCAGGCTGTTTCATACAAAGGCGCTCGGAAGAGGTGGGTCTGCACGAGAGTACACTCGCAGTGTAAAGGCTATCTTACTACTCTGAACAATGTTTTAGTTGAACAAACATCTCACAATCACTAAACAAATATGCAGAATCATCCCCATAAGATGGTTAAGTACGAAAGGACAAATTAGAGTTATGAGTCATATGTCACGTTGGTTTAGCGGTTAGAGCATACCTACCTCGGCTATAAATAGGGGTGGATGATGCGGGCTTAGATCACGCACATGACTGTAATTTTTCCTCTAAATGTAATTTTTTGTAAAACTTTAAAATTATGATAATGCATCATAAATATATTTGTCTTTGTAATGCGAATTAAGAGCATGGTAATTTGATTCCAAAAAATAAGAATACGATTGCTGCCAAGTTATTATTTCAATTATAATTCGAAAAGTAAACAAACATTATTTGTGAATTCTATAGGTAGGTACTCGAATGAAAACGTAACGATAGCGCGATTCAGCATCCGTTGGTACAGTGCCATCTAGTGGCAGCTTTGTGAAACGTATGTATATACTTGGATTATAATTGTGAGACCAACTCCGCTGACCGTAAATTAAATAAACTTTTTTGTGAGTTTGATAGGTTTAAAGTAGGTACAGAAGTTATTTAACCATTTAAATAAGTCCTATTCATTAATTGCTATTCGTGCCTAGATTTATAAGTTTATTTTGGTTTATTGGTAGATCTTGAACTCGCTTTTATTTCTAATTACTTAACTTTTTTCTCGTCGAACATCTTAGCGCGAGTAAAGGAATTCTTATACCTAATTACCTATACTCGTATATAATATGAAAGAATAATAAAAAGTATACACCGATATATGCAACTAGGCTTATAGAAAGGCTATTCATCATACTATATAACTAGTCTGGCCATAAATACTGTAACATAAAAACTTTTTTTTTTTTTTCAGATTTTGAATTATTTTGAATTTGGAACGCGTTTATTATTTTAAAAAACTTGAGAGGTGTCAAGGGACACCCGGATGGAACGAAGTTCCTTTCGATTAATTAGTGAAGGAATTGTAATATATTTTTTTTTTAAGTTATATTATTTTTTATTATTAACAAATATAATGTAATATAAACTTGATCAGTAGGCCCAATTTTAGTATCTGGCTTGTGGTAACTGAAGTAGGAAACATATGTTTGGGATTCTATTTTATTACAATGTCTTGAAAAAACTGCACTAATATATTTTGTTGTTGATTCTGCTGGATTATTGTTTAATATTAAATCAAATTCTTCCTCTAGAAACTGTAGCAATGGTTTTGATTTTTCATTACTGAAGGTGATGTTAAAATCACCGGCCGAAATGAGTGGAAGTTTATCTAAATTTTTGTTGTATCTGCTGAGCGTTCGAGATACATATTTTACAAATTATTGGAGTACAAAATTTTATGCCCAAGGCGGGAATCGAACCCGCGTCCTCCGATTTCGCGCCGGAGAGATACATCTTTAGAATACTCTAGTAGTGCTCGATAAATGAACTTCTGAATATCTATTAATTTGTTATTTGGAGAGACATATATGACTGCACTGCGTACCAACAGAACTTTTTTCACTTTTACACCAATAATACTTGTTAGAAAGTAATGTGTTGTGATTGAGCGCTTATTATATTTTTAGCTCCGGTATTCAAAACGTCCCGTTTTGGCAAACCAGTGATAGAGTTTGGTGGCTACCGGTACAACAAGCATATTACATCAAAAGAACCTCGAGGCAGGTGGGTGTGCTCGCGGTATCCCACATGTAAAGCCGGTCTGATCACTTTTGACAATAGAATTATGAAAATAATAAAGAAACATACTCACTGAGAACATCTCTCGCATAACATTAGTGCGCAAGCTAGGTTTAACTACAAAGGCTAGTGTGTAACCTTCACGCGAAGCTACTTGCTTAGTCGTGTGTAATTTATAATGTTTTTTCTATGCGGATTATAAAATCTGCGATATTTGCAATTGAAAATGAGCGAAAGGTTTGAATGAGTATTGAATGTATAATGTGTAAGTGATTAAATAATTAGAAAAATTTAATACGTAGGATTTCATTAATATGTAGGATTTAACCAAATGTTGATACTTCAGATAACCGTAGTGTGTCGTAAGCTTATTACAGGCTAAACCTAAATCACCAACTAATCATACTTTATTATCTATTGTGCTGCTTGTTACAAGGTAAAATATTGTGGTTTTTATGATAATATGTTATTATACATATGAGAAAAAGAAGTTGTACTTATTGTGCGAATATTATCACTGTAAAATGTAAACATTTATATTTATTTACATTAGTAAAAGATTATTTTACACGTCAGAAAACTAATCCTAAATGATGCGTTTGTAGATAATTTCCTTTTATTGTATAATCCTTGGCTAAAGATTAAAAGAATGTTCTGTATGCTTATACCTGTTGGGTGTCGTAGAAGGCAAATATTAATAATGTAATGGCCTTATAGCGAACAGTCTCGTTCAACATCTCAAGAGGCTCTCGCCATGTCTGGTTTATGGTCAGTTCTTCTCAACAAGGCACGCATAGTTGAGAGGATCCTCACTTTGCTGCCCTGCTACCGGTAACTTGGGCATTCTTGGCCTCGGTGCTTGCAACAAACTTCTTATGTTCCTTTTTAATAATGTTTAATTTGTATTCACAAAAATATTGTAAAACATGTAAATATATGTCTACCCTCTAAAAGTGCATTTTGTAATAAATATTGTTTATATAAAATTCAAATCAACGAGAGAAAAAATTATAGTCATGTGCGGCACTATTATTTTTCCTCTAGTAAATTTGTAATTGTATAATGTAATCCGCAGAGCAGAATTTCATCTACCGTAAAGCATTGAGGAGCACCATTTCAAGCAATACTCTAATTGGATACATTATCATAGTAACGTCGTCAGAATTGCATAAGAAGATTTTTAAATCATATCAACAATAAGAAAGTAGTTTATAATGTTTTAAGAGACGAACTACTACTATTTTTAAACAGGTAAACAAAGTAAGTAAGTAGCCGTTCCCAAGATGTCTGCCAAGAGTGAGGATTGTGGCAATCCCCGTCTTAATGGGGGAGGCTGTGTTCACCAGTGGACGATCCGGCTAATACAGTAGGTATGGTAAAAATATCTGTATTTGTAAAAGAAGCTCATACTATTTGGCTTAGCAGTAGAATTAAGAAGCCATTAAAGAATGGTCCTATGACTGCCTATTTCATTATATGAGCTCAATGATGTCCTAAATCATTATTGTATTTCTTTCCATAGTTGCATGACATAGCACAGTTTCATACCGACGACGGTTAAAAGGTCATACTAAATAATATATTTTATATTGATATTATATAATACAAGCAGTAATATAAAAGATAATAAAACTGTGATTTATTAAAGAAAACATTTCAAGCTACTCACATTCTCTAAATATGTATAATAGCAGTTAAGGATCTTGCATTTATGTGCTTATTTACATAATCTTGATAGGACAATATTGAGTTAGTAAAGCATTGCGAGGTAAGACCAGAGCACTTTACGTGTAGATGGTTACTACTAATTATGGTTTTGTAATGAAGGAATTAATGGCATTTAAACGAAATGATATAATACTATGAAAATAATATTAGGTACATCCAGTATAATTATTGGTAGCTTTTAGAACATAAATATAACTCAAGCTGATGAGATACATTATTTCCTTTTTATTGCTGCTATTAGGCTAGCCCTTGAAGATGTTGTTCAGACTAACCTAAAATGACTGGCTCATTTGAGGAGAGCTGCCAGAACACATCGTATAGTGCTTGGCGACAGATTTTCTACTTGACTCCACGTACTTCAAATTGTAATATTTACATTACTATTCAGTGATATACGTAACTCAGCCATCTGGTAAGAAAACGGCTATTCTTGGTGGGTTTTGTTTTACTGCAGTGGAACGTATCTGAGCACGTCAAGATGGTGCTGCACTAAAAGTTATAAGGGATGTAAAGATAGGTTCATACATGAAGATTACAAACATCATTCATAATCATGAATCGCCTAATTACAAAGGAATATTACATAGATTTTCTGTTAAATTGCAATATGTTTCTTCTCTTCTCTTGGAATTTTGGCAGTTCCTGTCCTCATAAAATCGAGTAACGGCAATGTGATGATAAAGTGCGGTGACTATAATTTTACTAAGGAGTATTCATTGGGTCCTAAGGTCAGGTGGGTATGTTCAATAAGCAACAGTCAGAGTTGCAAAGCTACTATACTCACCTGCAAACAAAACATAATCTTCATACGCAATATACATTATCATTCTCCACCAATATAATATTTTTCCTATTCTGATTCCACGCTTAGTATAGTTGTCATAATATTTATTCTGCTTCATCTCTGTCTTATTACTTGTTATTGCAGCATTATTATATCCTTCATCCCGCATTCAATAAAAACTTTACTTTGTCTTCAGCATTATGTCCATTAATTTTCATTTGTAAAACTCCTTTTCATTTCTCAATCACAATCTATGTTTTAATTAAATTTTAAATCTATGATATTTTGTTTAATAAATACGTAATATATGTATACATGCGTTTTATTTTCATCGAGTCCGTTAAAGTAATTAAATCGCTTATTTAGTGATGAGTATGTTAAAAGCATTACTTAATTGTGTCGATATTCCAAAATCCAATTGAATCAACGTTTTATATATCTACGAAACTAACATCTTCCTATCCTCACCCTACCTATGTGTGAATGGTACTATATGCCCAAAGGACGACAAAATCTTAGTTGTGAACTAACGATATTCCGGCAGCTAGCATAGAAAGTCCTCCGTTTCCATTCTAGGTTAAACCTGCTTACTATCTTTGGTCTTCTACCGTATCAGGTAATCACTGACCTTCAGCTGAGATCGTGGTCAAAATCTAACATGTTAGAAAAATAAGGTTAAAATGTATCCATTAGTTACTATCAAATTAAAAATTGTATGAGACTTTTTAGAAAGATGGTTAACTTTGTTTTTTTTTACCAGGGCCATTTTTCTCCAAGTCGATACGCGGGAAGCCAATGATCAAATAAGGAGGCTACACATTCAGTGTACAATATACAAAGAGTGGGAAAACTCGATGACGGTATTCTACAAATTACAGCAAAGGTTGCAAGGCGCACATATTCACGATTGATACAGAAATTGTAAGAATTAGCAACAATCACAACCACATACCCCCAACAGGACAGTTTAAGGCTGGAAAAAAGTTTAAATAGACGACGACGCGCGACGTGATGAAATAAATTGGATACTGTATCTACTTATATTATTTGTAGTTGCTTTAATCACTTTACTTAACTATATACTATAATTAATCATAATAGTCTATACTCGTAAAGGTTTCCCAATAATTTGCGTTATTTTGACGCCACGCAGGATGGCTGAAAGTGTTCACGCAGATATTGTATTTTCCTGTAGTATTATCTATTATATAATCTATGCTGAGAATGCCTGAAGTTACTGACCAAACGTAAGTACCTAATTAAATGAAGCTACGCAACCCAGAACTTA
The DNA here is from genome assembly GCA_963854805.1 of Plagodis dolabraria. NCBI lineage: Eukaryota > Metazoa > Arthropoda > Insecta > Lepidoptera > Geometridae > Plagodis > Plagodis dolabraria. Next base: position 9,019,703 of record OY978445.1, on the reverse strand, counting down.
AATAAATATAATAGTAAATTCTTCGTAAATGGATTAGTAAAACTAAGTTATTTGTATCTATCAAATAAAATAAATTTTATATTGATATCTAAATTTTAATTTTACGAAATCGTCATCGTGCTTTGATCCCGTTTCACCTGCTCCCAGATAAGGAGGGTACATAGAAGTCAGGGTCTGCTGATGAAATGGAGGATGGTATCTTAAGCTGGACAACGTCGATACGTTTCGTAGGTATCAGTTATCTGAGGTAATACTAAAAATAATTGACTGCGAGTGAATGCATGTTGCTTTGATTTTAGCTGAGCATAGCAGCGTTCAGGTTTGAGATCAAGTTTATTATCGCCTATACCTACAATACTAGTGTGCTGTGGTTGGGAAGTCAGTTGTAGCCGTAGCTTTAAATCGTTTGTCATAAAAGAAGACTGACTTCCGCTGTCTAAGAGGGCCTTAACCCGTTCAATTTTGTTATTCTCTGTATTAACAATTTCTAAGAGGGCCTTAACCCGTTCAATTTTGTTATTCTCTGTATTAACAATTTCAATTATCGCAGTGGACAGTAATACTTCATGTGAAGATATTGTCGACGTGGCTAGTGATGTAGTCTTTTCTTCAATGCTGTCTTCCTTGTCATTTACTTCAACACAGGAAGCAGATGATGTTTGTGGTGTAGTGTTTGTAGCGTGTTTATGAAGAATCGTGTTGTGTGGCCTCTTACAAACCTTACCACCTCCCAATCGACAGTCTTTTACGACGTGACCTGGTCGCTAACAGTTGTGGCACAGCTTGTGCAACACGACCTGCTGCCATCGTTCGTTACTGGACAGCTCCCGAAAGGCCTTGCAGGCGCAGAGCCGGAGATTCCCAATGTACATGACGCACAGCCGCGCCACCGTGTTTGCGATATGATTAGCTGAAATCACGAAAGATTTGGAATGAGATTCAGTTTTATTATAGTTCCTTGGTTGGTTGTCTCGTTTAGATCTACATTATGATTCTAGGACATCTGCGCGTGAAGTAAGGTATTTATTGAAATCATCAAGAGAAGGCATGTCTTCCAAACCACTTCTGTGCTCTTCCCATTTAGTAAAGCTAACTTGATCCAGTTTACTGCTCATCATGTGTACAATAATGATATCCCACTGTTTGGTGGCCAGGGCCAGCGATTTTGGTGCTCTAAGGTTCTTTATAACATGATCTCCTAGGTATCTAAGTGACCTAGCAGACTTTTGGCGTATCAGATCGACTTTGAAAAGTGCATTTAGATGATTAGTTGTGAGCTGATGCTTATTGTTGTACCTGTCGTGGAGTAACTTCCGTGCCTCGTCGTAATTCTCGCTTGTAACTTCCAAATTTGAGATCACGCGGGCCGCGTCACCTTCTAACTATGAATTTAGGTAATGAAATTTGTGAATTGGCAAGATTTTAACGTTATTGTGAATTAACGACTCGTAAGTGTCACGAAACTCCAACCATTTGTAAGCGAGGCCTGAGAATTCATTTATTTGAATAAGAGGAAGGCGGAAGCTTGCAGGTTGTAACTGTAAATCAGAAGCCTGATGCTGTTGGCAGCATGAAAGTTTCATGTTTTCAGGTATTTCAGTCTTGCACTCGGACTAAGATAGAATTTCTTGAGCCCGGGCTATAAAAGTGATCAAATTTTGTTTATTACTCTCCCTCTCAGTGAGTTCATGATCAAGGTTTTGATTATTCAATACTTCAATGCGAGTTTTTATCAAGTCTAAAGTGGAGTGGCTCCGAGATATTTTTTAATTTTATAGTTAGTTCATTGATTTGTACTATTGTTAAAGTCTTGAGGTTTTCAAAATTTGTCAGGTAGTTACCGAACTTAGTAATCCGTCCCTTGATTGAACTACGTTTGATCTTGAGCTCAGATTGCTCGTTAGGTATAGTAATAGATAACGGGGATGATCTACCGCTAGGACCGGGTAAAGGAGAGAGTTTACCTTCAGTGACATCGGATTTCGACATGATGAAATCAAGTAGAAGTCGGTAAGTACCTACACAAAATATTCAATGAAATAACAAAGGCAAGTGAAGTTAGTGAATTAAAATATGTAATAATTGGCAAAACGGCTTACGCTCCTTATTTTGCAGGCGAAGATGGCGCGCGGTGATCGGCTGATGGCAGGCCATGTGTGAGAGCGTCACCCGGAATTGGCGCGCGCACACGCTCGTGACGTCACCAGACCAGGGGGCAGGCAGGCAGCCGGCACCGCAATGCAGTCAAGCGCGCCCCGCGCTGTATATTGAGCTGTTATTTTTGCTGGTCAGACAGAAATAAAAGGCGTTTATTTTTAATCTCGAGAGGAGTGTGCGCTTAACGATTGTCTGGGTTAAGTAGAATTTAGGACTAAAGCCTTATGATGGTCGAAAAATATGGTCAAAAGATGTTCTAAAAAGATGATCGAAATATTAGGTTCTTAAAAGATGGTCGAAAAGATACTTAATCAAAAAGGTGTTCTAAAAAGATGATCGAAAAAGATGGTCTAAAAGATGAAGCAACACGCAAATGTAGCGCTAATTACCTCTGACTGCACAAATAAAACTTGATTTTGTGATACTTTTTTTCGAGATAATACAATTATTGGATACACTGAAAATCAATCGAAATAATGTTTTTGATACCTAAATAGCGAGCTAGCCATTAATGATGCAATCAAAATAATAAATCCCTAATTGGTCGTACTCAACGTGGTGTAAGAGAGAGTCCACATTTTTCAAATCAGTCCCCCAATGATCTGCAATAAAGTTAAACTATCTAAGCTGTGTAACATATGAAACTTCACATTCCACAAGATTAATAATATAAATGAAAACGGATAAGTTAATGATATAATTTATTTTAATTTTCAGTTTATGAAAATAATGCACTGGAAGAACCTTGGCAAAGTCAAACTGATTACAAAATTATATCATCGCAAAGAGGCAAAAAAATCCTCCTCCGTGCAGGCTACACTTATAATGAGATAAATAAACATGTCAACGGCTCCACATATTGGTTGTGTGCTCAAAGAAAAATATGTCGGGCAAGATTGACCATAGCATCAAACAACACAATCATAAGAGACGATAAGCATAACTGTCAGCCCGATCTTATGGCAAACGAATACAAAATTCGTTTAGAGAACTGTATAAAAAATGTTGTATCAGATATAACCGTACCCGTAACTAGTATTTATCTTGACACTGTCGCTGAGATGAAGAAATCAGGATTACACAATGTAAAGAAAATACCAGAATTTAAAAACATTAAAAACAAGTTGTATCGAAAAAGAAATAAATTTTTGAGAGCGAATAAAAATTCTTCTAAAGATTAGAAAATAATTTTAGGTTTTTATTAACATTGTCACTTGTTTTACATGAACATTGTTTTGAGACGGAGTATTACGAAAACCATCAATTTCAAGTCTTCGGATATATTCAGCTAGTATACACGTAGCGTGCGTGTAGAAATGTGGATGTGGATTTCACACTGTTGTTTGTCACTTTCAAGTTTCGGACAATAAAAACAGTAGTAATAGCCGCATATGTAAAAAAGCCCTTAAAAGCCGATAAATAGACATATCTGTCAAATACAAATATAAAGTAGCTTATCCGCAAGATGGTCAGTATGCCCGTGACAATGGCACCTGCTGACGGCGCGCAAGCTAACGATAACATCGGGAGTTAAAAATAAAATCTCATCTCATGATATTTATGTACCGCGTTTCTAAACTATATTCATGTAAGAAATTATTGTTTTGTCATACAACTTGCACTTGGTTTTTAAGTCTAAAATATGTATCAATAAGATTTTATAATGTAATTGTAAAAAAATGTGTACCCAAGGATATTATGCTTAGCGTTTGTAAAATATTAATGTTGTATACAAGTAGATCTCCGTTTTCACTTAATCATAACTAACAATTTTCTGCCTCCATGTAACTCTAATATAATATAAATTATACTATACCACAATAAGCCGTTTACAACATGAAATTTATGTCTTCAAGCCTAATGTTTATTGTATTATACTTTGCTTACCTGTGAATCCTGTGATGCATCGCAGGTGTCAGTAGAAGCAACACAGTTTTTTTTTCACAGAAGTTTAGATATTTTTTCAAAATAATTGAAAATCACAAAATGCTAAAGTACTTCTGACTTCCCATTCTAATAGGTAACTTGTATAAGCGATTTGATCGATGAGGTAAGTGAAAACGAGAGTACTGTTGTAACAAGACCTATATCCAAAGATTCTTTTAAAATTTTTGGCAAAGCTCTTTTATGTTTCTGCATAGTTATATATTGTTCCAAAACTCTACTCTAAACGTGGTTTTTTTGAAAAAGATATTAATTACGATTTTTCTTTAATGACGTGGAGACTGCAAGACTATGTCACGTGTTTTATACCTGCTAGGTTACCTCTGACTAATATCATGCCTGTTGGTAAGTGATGATATGGTCAAAGATAAAACTAGGCTAGACTTGAAAGCTTGACGAAAGCTTTTAACTAAAAAAAGCCCTATTCATAGAATGGGGCTGACAACAAGCTATACAGACGTTAGCGTTAAATCACCTTCTTAAATGTTAGCTAGTAACCACTTGGGTAAGAGATATGAAACGATAAAGGTATCAAAAATTTCAATAAATGATGACAAACAATAATGTTTAACCTTCACTAACTGAACCTTTAACTCGTATCTTTCCCAGGCCAATATTTATAAGGTCGCGTCAAGGTAACCTGATGGTGGCAGCTATACCTTCAGTAGACAATATTGCAGGAATTTCAAGACCAGGTGGCAATGTTCTGTTGGGACACAAATAGGCTGCAAGGCTTTTCTATATAGTTTCAACAGCAAAATTGACAAAATTAACAATAATCACAATCATTAAAATGTTTACTTAAAATAATCACATTCAAAGCTTGTATTATCTTTCTAAATTTAATATACTTAGAACGTAAGATTACAAATATAATTGTTTAAAGAATCCAGTGACCGTATCTGTTTTTGTTTGGTATTTTGTAATAATAATTTAAAAAAATAAGATTTATTGATGAATTAAATTTCCACAAAAGTTGAATGTTTAAGTTAATGAATTATAAGGGCCATTTTTTAGTATCTTAAAAGATCTGATCAAATTATTGTTAAAAGTTCAGTTTTATACTTCAGTTTTGTTTGGTAATAGTTTAATTTTATGCATGAATTCAAGATATTTTTTTGCTTTTCAGTACAATGGGTAAGCAACAAGGCAGGCAAACCTCTGGCCATCCTCCACGGCTACACTTTCTACTGGAACAAAGGCATTAGCAATAGCACTCGGTGGCGGTGCACTATGACTCCCAAGTGCACTGCGAGGTTCACGCTGGCTCTCAACGGAACTATCACAAGAGCTTATCTAGTGCACACTCACCAGCCGCCCACGTACACGATCATCAATGGAATTTATTATAAAATCTAAGCATTTCATGTTTATATAATTGTATATTAACTTCACTATAATATTGTATATAATATTTATTTTGGTTCAGTTATTTCTCATGTAAATAGAGATGATATAGTCTTGTCGATAGTTGTACCGTTGCCTAAGACGGTGAAAACAGTAGAAGTATACGGCAATATTCGCGTCTGTCCGACTAGTCCCGATGGCCCAGCGGTTAAAGCACCCAGGGATGCGGGTTCGAACCCCACCCGAGTCAATACTGTCAATTATGACAAACCTCCCCAATGGGGGAGGTTTTTCTTCGACGATAGACGTATTTCGGCTGTGGATGAAACAAATGGAATAATAACATTTCATTTATAAGCTACCACCCAGCTGCGTTTATTGGCGCCCCGGTAGTTGCTTACTGTACTGTGTATTGTACCTTTCTAACTAAATGTGACTATTGCAGTGCCAGAATACATCACTTCAAAACAAGGGAACCCAATGATGGTGCTCTCTAAGTACAAATATAGAAAGAAAGAGATAAACGGCCCTATGACCCGTTGGACATGCTCCATATCTAATAGTAGAAAAAAATGTCGAGCATTTGTAGTTACTTGCAATGGTATAATTTTTAAACTACAGGCTCCGCACACCCACCCACCTAGGACCAGTCGCAGCCAAAATAAAGAGCGTTAAAATCTGACAAAGGGTGGAAGAAAGTTTCAACAAACATTTTGTCATTAAATAAAAAAATAAAAATTGTTGATAAGCATGTTTATTTTTAATCATGTATTTTCTCATCTTAGACCATCGAGGTTCCAAGACAGATTCCAAAAAGGCAATTAGATCTTAACTGTTGCATAATAAATAACATAAATTCTAGGTTAACCTGAACAACATCTCCGACCACATCATCACTTACCATCAGGTGAGATAGTGGTCAAAGGCTAACCTATCAGGCATAAAAAAAATTGACCGTAAAAATATTTCTTTTGTACGTCTAATACGTTGACAGCCTTTTCGATTAGAAGGTCTAACAGCGCGAAACTTGTAACGAGCAATATCCATGTAGCAAACCTCCGGCTATCAGAGGGTCTGTATAGCAAAACTGTTAATAAGAACATCATCAGATTCTTAAAATGTCTGCATACTCAGATACTCTACGCTATTCATTACAACTTATAATCAAAGTCAAAGTCAAAATCATTTATTCAATTTAGGCGTCTACGACGCTCTTATGAAGGTCAATTACAAATTTTAATATTGAAATATACTACATTGTACTGCCACGTTCAGCAAACAAAAATTATAGAGCCACTGCGAGAAGAACGGGCAAGAAACTCGGGGCCATTCTTTTAAACGTTTTTTAAAAATGTGTTTGGTACATACCTACTATATAATAAAATTATTACAATACTTAATTTACATTACGTAGGTGTTAGGCGCTAGCTTGGTAGAGGCGAACCAGTCCAAGCATTTTTGTCGTTTAAGTAATCACAAACTGTGTAGTAAGATTTCTTTATCAAAATATTCTTCACATGCAACTTGAATTTTCTTTCTGTGAGCGTTGTAATATGTTTGGGCAATTTATTATAAAACCGCACACAATTTCCTAAGAAGGACCTTTTATTTGTCTTTGCTAATCTAAAACCTGGCACCGCTATTTTATCTTTATTCCTAGTGTTATAATCGTGAGTGTCACTGTTTGATTTAAATTTGCTCAAATTTTTACGAACATACATAATATTTTCAAATATATACAGACTTGGTAAAGTTAAAATATCAATTTCATTAAAAATATCTCTCAGGGATTCCCTAGGATCCATTTCATATATGGCTCGAATTGCACGCTTTTGTAAGATAAAGATTGTCTCTATCTCAGCAGCAGCTCCCCACAGCAATATACCATAAGACATAATACTGTGGAAATACGCGAAATAAACGAGCCTAGCAGTAGCTACGTCTGTTAGCTGTCTTATCTTACGAACTGCATATGCAGCAGAACTAAGTCTTCCAGATAGATCATGTATATGTGGATTCCACTGTAAAGTTGAATCCATTTTAATTCCCAGGAAGACTGTCGCATTGTCAAAAGAGAGTTTTTCTAGGCCAAGCTTAATGTTTGGTTCAACATAAGTAACATTTGGTAAAGAAAACTTTAAACATTTGGTCTTTTTTGAATTTAAGAGAAGATTATTAGCCGCGAACCACCAAGCCATAATCTCTACGCTTGGCAGGCGTCTTTGGGATCGCAGTTTAAGAGTTACTCTTGGGGATGCTGCCCGCCTTCCGGTATTTTACCTTTAGTCGCCTCTTACTCACCCACAGGTAGCAATCGGGGAGGGTGACATTCTGGTCCGGCACCCCACGGAGAAAACCTTGGCCGTATCAAAAGGATATAAGGTGCATAAATTCAAAGAAATGTGTGCGCCGTTATTACATATTAAGAGGTCACTAGTTTTTTACCCAGATTGTTTTTATCAAATAAATTGAATATATAGTTTATAAATGTCTTTCCATCACTTTAAAACTTACGCTACTTTACTTTAAACCATCTGATTGTTGGACGTTTTAAATTAGGCTTACTGCTCAATAAACTTTTTATGTATGGGATTGTGCAAGAACAAGCTCGAAATCCACCTGATGTTTAGCAGTAACCATTGCCTATAACTTATGCATTTCTATGTAGATGCATAGAACTGTACTGTGTCCGTCATAGTCCGCCTTAGACATACAGTTGTTAAGTCTCATGTGCCTGTAATTTTACTGACTCTCAACTATAGAAAGAAATAAATACACATTTTAAAAGATGATATGGACATTACTGCACGCAGGTAAACCAGCGGATAAAAGCCACGTACAAAATAAATATTTGCGTGAAAATTCGGTGGAGCTGGACGACCGAACAGTCGGTAGCCAGCATCTATGTCCTCACTAAAAAAAAAAATGCATTGAATGAGGTGGCGTCAGCGACCCTTACTCACCTCGCACCCTAATATTTCTTGCGTGACGTCACAAGCAGGACAGATGTGCGCACACGTTGCTTCGTAAGCAAAAAAGATTAAATCAGTTCGGTGTTTGCCAGATAGTGTGATTATTCTGTTTGTTACTGGATACACGTTTGTTTAGTTCCTATAGGGTTTTAATTTTGCATCGTTTTATGTTTTCTTTTAACTGATGCATTTTTCTTGTGTTTAATTTCGTTCAGCTATATAGTCCATGTCTAATATGTCTTTAATATTAAATTATTTACATATTTGTATCCGTCACCAAATAAAACGCTGTTTTTTTTAGAAATGTACTATGTTGCAAGTCATTAATTTTCTGTATTATGGTCTTAGCTTAATGCGTATTTAATATGAAATTAATAAAATTATGCATTTGTTAAAGACTCCTTTATTATTTTAGATATTGGCATATTATCTCATGGACATTTGGCGATTTGTTAGCTAGTTATTGTTAGTTAACTTGTTAACAGTGTTGACAAACAAACAGTATTTGAAGGTTTCAGCAACCCAATCTGCGTTTGAAAATGGATTAACAAGCTATTAGCGAAGGTTCTTATTTTCGTTTCAGACACTTGGTGAGACTTCTGTGAAAAGTTCACTTCGGCTACACCCATTACAGTTCCAACCATAGCTGCCCTTCTTCTAAGGTCAGACGGACAGACACGGTGGTCCCCTATTTCTATTATGGAACCAATAAAAACGATTGTTCCATTGGTAAATGGATTTTTGTTTGGCCAAAGAAGACTAAGAATATATTATACTGTATATAAAATTTGCTTTTGACACTTACCATGTTAAAATAGACGAACGTAATCAGCGGCGGGCAAACGTAACAGCTTTTGAGCGGCAGCATCATACATCCAGTATGTATCCAAACCTGAAATGTCAACGGAGCAGAATATAAACAATTGCCTGAAGGTTAATGATCATTGCCAACTTGCTATAATTTAGACTATAGCCAATACCCTTAATGTTACCCTGATATGGTGCACACACAGTTATGTATGTACCTAAATATAAAAACTGGTCACAATCAACAAGAGTTGCAATTACAATCTCATACAGGTATAGGCATATTGGCCAATATTTATATCCAAATAAAATTTGAGTTTAATTAAAAAAAAATCAAAACATATGCGTAAAACATGACCACAATTAGTAAGACCAATAATAAAAAAAAAACTGTTGGTAAGATTATATCCCGCCCGTTTGCAAGATGTCAAATTTCATTAAAGTATTATAAAACCATGGCAAATTTAAAATTCTGCAACATCATCGCGCGTCTATGTATGGTGACAAAGATCTATCAATTATATTCTGTTATTATATATTTATACTAGCTTATGCCCGCGGCTTCGCTCGCGTTAAGAAGTATTATTATTAATAAGCTAGTCGTTATATTTGACGACTAGCTTATTAAAAATAATACTTCTTAACGCGAGCGAAGCCGCGGGATATAATTATTATCTATGCACTATGCACAAAAATAGTTAATTCAAAGTTCTCTCCAAAATAACTCAATGTAGATGGCGCTAGCTTACAGAAATTCGTATATTTTAAACTGAAAATTTACTAATCTCATATTGCCTGCATCTCAAAATCCTTTCTTAGGAGATGCCGACGTCATAGTAGCTTTATGCATGTAAAGTCTCAGCCCGAACGGTTTAAAATTGACAAAGTTTCATACAAACTTTCATCCCATATTTTATCTCCTTGGGGGTAGGATTAATCAAAATCCATAAAAAACCAAACAAAACCTTAGCTTGGTGTGTTTTATCTAAAGATCTGTCCAACCACAGTCCACAAGATGACAAAATATGCTATAGAATGTACGGCTAGCATTGTTAGCGTGACGAATGTAAGCTAGGCGTATATTGCACTGTCAATTATGCATAGCGTAATGGATTAAAAATACTATTCCTGACCGCGAATTATAGGTCGAATCGTGTCGGCCTACTACACCCACTAATAATAACCCCCTAATATCACGAATCGAATAGATATTGCATTGTATTTAATGAAAGATTATACGTGTTCTAAATAAACAATAACAATAATTACACCTTGCAGATAATATTAAATTTTTACCAACCTTTTAGTTTAAAATGTGATTAGTGGGTAGATATTCAGGTTCCGCGGGCGGCGCTGTAACCGAAGACCGTGGCGACGAGCGCAACATTCCGATCGGTCGACGCCTGAAATTGTTTCGGCGGAGCAAAATCAGTCAACATTTTACGAATTAAACATGTCATCACTGCACTGAAGTTAAAAAATGTCGTTATGAGGCTATGTTCAGGTAAACAATGGCAATACTATAATTTTTACTACATCTTGACTGAACCAGAGCTCTGCACTGAACGAGCCTCCACTTTCGAATGTCATCTTTCTTTGTGGAAATCAAACTAATTACTTTTTATATGAAATATTCTACATGCGAGTCCAAACAGTATCCATCAATTGAACATCTATATTTCATTTAAAAATAATTCATTTGATTTCCACAAAGAATATACAAACGACAAAAACCATCAACTACCGCACTATCGCGTATACATCATTTGAGATTGTGGTCATATTATAAACAAATATAAGAAATATAACATGATATATGCTTATTTACCTCTTTCTTTTTTTTTTTGTATCTTCACCTACGCACGCTTGGAAACCCAACCCACTGTACCACCAGCACCAGCACCACCACCACCCCCACGTTCCGAGTGTCAGCGATGAAAGCGCCAATCTCACCAAAACCGCCGCAATCCCGCCGCCGCCGCCGCCGTGTCCTGCAATACTTTATATATTATTATATATTATCAAAAACGCTGCGGGAGGTACCACTAACTATTAAATTAGTTTTATATGTTGTAGTAATCACAGTAGATGAATAGAGTTAAGCTCTAGTCCTCTCGGTAGGATACCCTGAGTCTGTTCACTTCCCGGGTGCTGGCAAGTATGAACCTATCTAACGGCCACGTTTCCAAAGTGTGTAAAAGTCAGCATTCACATAAACAGACGCTTTCTTCAATATTCAACTGCATTTATAACCACTGCATTTAAACGAGGTTTGACGTAATGCAATATCAGAGAGGAGAATAATTATTGTTTTAACTTCACCAAAGTCAAATCTACTGCGTACTTATTATACAGTATTTACCAACCTTTGAAGTTTATTTGCGTCTACGCTACCGATGTACGACTAAACAATAATAATTGACGCGCTCTATACATATTTTGTACATCCGACAATAAAAAACTGAACTTTCTTCAAAATTACAGTAGATTTTCAATCTACACCAAATCACTTGAAATGTCACTTCGTCGTTCAAGGCGATCACAGCCATAATACTCTTTAATATTGACAATTGTGTAATTTCAAGCTCTAAATAAATGACAATAGTTATAATAAATAAATTAAATCTTCAATGTTTTTACACATATAAATATGTAGCACATTTTATACACTATTTTATAAAAGTATCTTTCCAGACAACTGTCATATCGAGGATGCCAAAGGATTAAATACTTTTTTATCCGACTTCCAAAAAATGAGGTAATTGGCTTAATTCGTCTGTGTTTACGAGATTTTATGTTGGGTGGGTTAAGTACATGTTGGACACAATATGAAGGAGTCAACTGTATAACATAAAACTAACCGGACCAGTTTTGTGAGTTACTAGTATGCACTTCGGCTCGGCACACGCACCGCTCAATCCTACCCACTACTTACATTGTATTATGTTATCATTGTTCATGCCTAACCTACTATTGTTATTGTCCTACTGCACTACGCAAATATTATTTCGTAAAAATTTTAAACATATTATTTCAATATTAAGCAATTTTGTTTATCTTGTTTATATCTAGTTTTGGTAACATCACCATTAACATCTATGTCTATGGTGATGATATTTAGGTAGGTAGGTTTGCTTATAAAGTTAAAAAATAGTGTTTGTGACAAAATATCCTAACAGTTGCTTCATAGTGCGTTCAGAATCATTCACTATTATTCATAGTACGTAAGCATTGAGAGTTACTGTTTCTTACTTAATTTTTCTGTTACAGATACGAAATTTATAACACAGGACAATACCCCATTCGTTTTTGACTTGTTTATAAACAGTTACTCACAGCAATAAGCAAGTTTCTCGCAGTAAGACGCGCTGGCTGTGCACTCTGCAGAGAAAAAGAAAATGCATCGCGGTTTTAACGAATTTAGATAGTTAAATCATAAAAGATTTATTTTTATTATAACTGTAGGATTAATGTTCATATGCATGTTACACCAATTTGGATTTTAGCTTAAACAGAATAAGAATTTTCGTATTTTAGTTTGTGGTGAATAGCAGAAATACTGTCATCGTTTTCATAATAATTAATATAAGCATTTAGGAACACAAATACACACAATATTATAACTTCATTAAAAAGTGTCGAAACAAATAACTGTTCAACAACCTTCAGTTTAACATGCAACTTTGAATGAAAAGTTTCTATCAAGGACACCTGTTTAGTATATCTTAGCGCGTACTTCCAGTAAAATGTCATAAACGAGACTAACACTTATTTAAACTAAGGTTAAAAATACGTTTTCCAAAATGTTTAAGAACACAATTTAAACAGTTTGATTGAACCCTGGGTTTCCAGTTGTTTAAGTTACGCCATTTTTGTAGGTAGATATTGTCTTCCTGTAATCTATTTATAGCTTATAAAAAATATCAATTAATGCGTATGGCATGATTCTGCAGGTTACACAATGAGCAAGACTCGATCTGGCCATCCTATTATCATTGTAAACGGGTATCGATACAGCCATATTGTTGGCAAGGGATATAAGAAGCGTTGGCGCTGCGTGCGTTGTTCTACTGGGTGCCAAGCAACGGTCTATACCATCGACGATAAATTGCTTTTGAAAAATACCGAACATAATCACGAAAAAAGGCCGACCAACGATGATACCACAGATTACACGCTTAGTTAGCAGAACCATCATGAAATAATATTTTCTTGAAAAAAGTAAATGTGTATTTATAGGTAGCAGGATACACTACTATGCCAAGTACTGTGTGATACTTCATCTTGCCCCGAGTTCTAACTCGGGGCAAGATGAAGTGTGGGAGTAAGAAAAAACAAATTGTATGGAATGCTTTTATTTATTTTAGAAATATAAACTTAAACTGGAGTATGACAAGCCACAAACACGTTTTAGGGTGTAAATATACAATATACTTCTTACAAGTTAGATTAGTTTTTTTATAATAAAGTCATATTATAGGCTAGTGACAATGATCTTGTACAAGCAGTATGCATCACCAAAAATAGTGAAAAAATATTTACCTACCTAAAAAAGTATGAAATAGCTTGTGAATTTCGTTTGACCTTAATGTTAACTAATTGTCGATGCAAACGACAATGATACTCGCTCAGCTAGAAGAATAAAACTCCATATCATCAAGTCCTCGGGGAGTTATGGCGTAAGAGTATTTATAAGTTAGAATTACGCTAAGGATAACGGACTGATCATTTTGTAAGTTGTTGTTAAGTATAAATACGAGCAAACCCAAAGCCAAAATTATTTTAGTTCGTGTAAAAATATATTTTCTTCCTACATGTTTTAAGAGAAATGTTAGGTACAAGTATGTTCTTGTGTGGAAAAAAGTGTAGAAAAAGATTGAAGCAATATATTTAATAATGTCCACACAATATTTTGTATGTTTGCTTTTCAGTTCCACATTTTACCACATCTCGTTTTGGAAAACCTGTTATTGAACTGGGCGGCTACAGGTACAACAAATATCACAGATGTAAAGGACTCAAAGCGACGTGGTTTTGTACTAAATATGTATGATAATTGCAAAGCGTACCTTGTTACTGTTAAAAATGTAATTCGCACTATGATAAATAAACATAATCACTAGTTTATTACTAAATGCTATGACGTGCTTAAAAATCATTACTTTGTTATTGGGTCATATTCATAAAAAAATAAAAACGATTTGTACAACTTGCTTTGTATGTTAAATATTTTATTAAACTTTATTATTTTATCTTATTTAACTATATTTATACTATTTGTATGCCATTTTTCAAGTACCTGATACTGTTCGATTGAGGTTAAATTTAAAAATACTAATGATAATGAAATGTTATGGGCACAGCGAAATATTCTGGTGATGAATTTACAAGCCACACAGCGAAGCTCATCAGTGATCTTGGTAAGCGACGATGTCATCTAGGATTTCGAAGTGGGTTAACCTAGACCCTCGAGCACAGATGATGGAAAATTATAATGTACCTAACGATTTTTTTCTTGAGGATGCTAGTTCGCAATGCAAGCATTTGCTAAATACCCTACAATCATACGGTGAAACTCAAGCCAGCGGTGGCACTCGAACCACGAAGCTCGTCAGAAGCGGTCTATGGCTAATGCCAGTCAGATTAAAAAAATATTAAGAGCCTCTAGTAAATTTGTTCAATGTTCAAGTAAACAATAAGCATCAAACAAGAAAAAAAACATATTACAACGGTGTGTTCCGACAGATGTCCTTGAGAGCCAGTAATTTGTGTCAGTCTGATCAACATCTTCGATCACATCATCAGCCTTACGGCAATAAAAATAAACTATTAATGACTAAAATATAAAGATACTAGCTCATTAAAATTTTGAGTACCATGTGGGTTAAATAATTCTGTACTTGGATTCTTTCTTTAAAAGTAACATCTTTCTCAGTTCCAGATTTTGTGACGTCACGATCAGGAAAGCGCCTCTTGATACTTGAAAACCACAAGTATTCCATTCAATCTGAGAGCTTTCCTAAAACTCGTTGGGTATGCACTTTACAGAGGCACAAAAAATGCAAAGCGGCATTACATACGATAAACGATACAATAGTAAGATTTGTTAACTATCACAATCATACGGCACCTTGTTTGTGCAATTATAAAATGTCTTCTTGTTTACAACACCAGTAATAAAAAAAATACCTACTACGACTTATCTAAGTATTTTCTTATCAATATAAATGAATTATTATAACTACCAACATTACTCTTAAAAAATTTGAAATCCAGTGAACTATTGGCATTGATTTTTGAACTAATAATACCTGGAAGCTAGCTCGTAAGAGTCACTAGAGCGATGTTGAATGTCATAAGTAATAACTAATTCTGTTGTTTATGTTTTTCTACCCACACAGGTTGTTAATAATTTTCTACGACTGTTTCTATCAATATGTACTGAACCTACCCAAGTTTCAGTTTTAACTAGGTACAAGAATTATTATCAGGTTTAAGTGACATAAAATATTATATTAGATATTTTTGATGTGTTAAAATATTATGATTTTAAAAGGTTTCCTTTTTATCTTTATCTGGATGTTTTATGACAGGGTGCTTAGCTCTCTAGGTTCAGAGGTTTGGAAAGGTAAAGAGCACCCATAAACTTTTCCTTTGGACATGAAACATTATCAATGTGTTTTTATCAGAATAACTCTAATTGCCTCTAATTCCGACGGATCCAGGCTTAGCGAAGGCCAAGGATACTGTTCTCCAACAGAACTATGTGAGTAATTGAAATAGATGGTCTGTGACAAATTTGTATTTTGTTCAGTGGACAATTAATTCCTCCCGCATCACGCAGGAAAAAAAAATTTGCCCTGTTTGAGATAGTTTTGCAAGAAATTTATCGGCTGTGTCATAAAATTAATGTTCATAGCAATATGAATCATTCCGATTCATATTGCTATAGAACATGTGATTTGTAATATTGTCAATCACAAGTTTTGTCTGATCGTTTTTGTGGGCGACATTAAAATGATGCGGTTTATGATAAAGTCAAACACACTAGTGCGGTAATTTAAAATAAAAAGCACAAATTTATAAAAAAAAAATGAAGCAGAGTCCACTAGGTGTGGTCACTTATTTATTAAATAAATGCACACCTATTTTATAAAGCTGCATTAGGAATCTCAATACAGTGCTATAAGAGCTATCTTACGAGCAAATGTGTTAAAAATAATACTTATGCCATTACCATGATGCCGTTTTTTGATGCACTGTTTAAGTTTTTATCTACTTATACTTAAAGTTATTAAATGTAAATCTATGCAATTTGGAAAGTTCATCGGTCATTGAAGCTTTTACAATGAGTATGTATTTGATTAATACGGTATTTTGCTTTTTACAGATTTTTTTATACCTAAACATCTTAACCCAAGCATTGAGCAAAATTTTTATATTTGTAAGACTAAACGAGGCAGAGATATGGTTATAATACGTAATAATTATCCATGCACCAAAAAGAAACAAAACAAAGATGGCTCCAGTAGTTGGCGATGTGCTAACAAAGGATGTATAGGCGGATTCACTTATTGCAATGGCTTGGTTAAAAACGAAAAGACGCATTCATGTTCTTCTGATAATCATATTAAAATTGAAATTAAACGACAATTAGCGATATGCAAGGAACGAGCAGTTAACAAAATCACACCTTTCACTACTATTTATAAGGAATTTGTTGATACTTTAAAACAAAAAGGTATTCCTTACGTACAAGCGGCGCCAAGTTTTAAAACTATGAGAGCTATATGGTATAAAAATAGAAGAAAACGTAATGATAAATAGAGTGCTCTATTTGAACAATTCATGAACAATCATTATATGTTACTAGCTTTTTCTATAAGGTAGCATCATATACACAAACAGATTTTTAAACACTAAATTGGTTACCGTAGGAAAATGATGGTATGCCCAGCATGATGGCAGCATCCATCATGGTGGGCATGCTACCAACTGACAGTGGCTGTCAACTGACATTTAGACTCCGTGGGCCTGTAATAGCCTTTAGGATGCCTAAATGCTTTCATTGTACATTTCACAAAGTGTAAAGGCAACCTGCTATGGTGTTATATATACTTTGTAGTGTTTTGTTAATAAAGGTATACCGGTAAAAAGAGATGAACTTTTGTTCAACCTGCAATAGCGCAGTGCTGAAATAAAACTTTCCCTTTATGGATAAACAAGGTAAAGGGTATATTTATTATTTTAATGTCTATGACAGGTCACCCCAAACAAAATGGATACAATGTGCCGGTATCCAATAATTAATCGGTTGTTAAAATTAATGATATATAATGAGCACTTACCATAAGTATGTACCTCATTTGATATCCTAAATTGATATATTTAACTATCTATCTGTCCAGAAATCTTAAAGTAAGTAAACGGAGCACTAAAAAATATGTAATTAACTATATCTACTTACTCGTATTAGAAGTTATGCAAACTGTTTCTCAAGTAACCAAAAATGTACTGTTAGATCAGTCTGAAAGGGTCGACAATGGGCGATAATCCTACAAAATACAGCAAAAGGAAATTTAAACTACGTGTGGGATTCAGTCCCACCACCATCCATTTAGGGGGCAGGGACTTGCCATGTCAATCTAAACTACTGTGGTGAAGTTCTTAATTCTAGTTTATTTTCCTTTCGTTGTCATTTCGTAAGGTTTATTTGTTTTAATAAACATAAAACCCAACTTATACGACATTTTCAGATTCAACTTCAAGTACAAATAAGATGTCTCAAGCGCTAAGTAACTTCAATATAACCACCTCTAAAAGAGATAAAATACAAAAACTTCATCATTCAGGGTTCTCTGTATTGAAAATCGCAAAATCTTTAAATGTCTCAGTAAGTACCTTTGCGGCAGTCGCACTATTCTGCTTATTATAAATTGGAACAACTTAAGTACCTAATGTGTTATTTTTTTTAATGCAGCGAAACGCGGTTTATTTGTGCCTTAGACGAGGTAAAGATATATCCAATGAGACATACTCTTGTCAACCCATAAAAGTATCCATAAATACAATTGAGGACATCTATCTTCAATATGAGCCCGGGAGCAACGACGCAGTTATTGCAAAGCAAATTGGATTATCCCTAAAGACTTATAGACGTTGGCGTCAAGATATGGAGGAGGGAAAATACTTAAGTTTAGAAAATACTTCAAACCAGTAAAAAAAAATAACATCAGCATCAATCGAAATAAACCGTATATAAGTACAATAATATACGTTAAAATGACATGCTGACAACGCGACTGCAATATTTCAATGGATATTCGGTTCGACTATTTGTAAACTGATTTGGCCATCAACAACTAGTTTGGCCTAATATCTGGTTTGTCCGGTGTAGCATAATATTTTAGATTTTCATTATGATTTACTGAATTTAAATGGTTTACGACCTATATTGTATCTTGTATATTGTATCTTATACCTTAAAATAAATACATAGGTGCCTATTTGTGTTAATGTCTTTTTTATTTGTGCTAAAGATATTTTTTCCAATAAGGGTTTGAATTCATTTTAAAAGCAAGAGGACCCTTTGATTTGATTCAGAAGACTCTGTTATAGGTAGGTAGACTTATCTTTAACTAACTATGTTATCATTGCCGAATTTATTTTTATATTAATTTTCTTTGTATAAGAAATCACAAAATAATATTATGCGAATTTAACATCATGTAAATTCGTCTTTCTACCCCTGAAAGAGATGAATATAATTTCATAAACAATGTTTCATTCCTTGCCTCACTACCACAACCAGTCACATTTTATATTTATGTATATTTATAAAACATTTGCATCTTAGGGGTCTCGAGCAGTTTGGCGTTGCACATGGAGGAGTCCTTGTTGCAAGCTCCATATATCATAGTGGATAAGTTCCTTTTGCTTGTTCTTTATTATATCATGAAGATGAAATTGATCATAATAAAATTCACCATCATACGAATTCGATGCTGAAAGAAAAGAATTAAATCAATGTGTCTCTATCTGGAAATGCATGAAATTTATCACAGGACTGGCGTAGATTTATAGGAATCACATGAATGGCGCGTAAAGTAATGTTTGATTTACGTTTTTTTTATTCAGATGATTTTGTAACTGCGGTTGATCCCAAACAGTTCTATTCGGAATAGGTAAAGAATAAGAACCTCCTTGCATAAAAACCAGGGATAAAGGTTGGTAAGGTGCTAAAGTTGCGGCGCACTGAGTCTTTTAACATACTTGAACGGTTATTTCAATAACAAATTAATTCAATTACAAGAACTTTAACTTTATTTGCAAATATCAAAATTCCTATTTGTAGGTATGAAAACAGGCACAGTCACAGATGTAATCAGAAAGTAACTAGTTGAATGTACGCTATTAAAAATTGGTAGTTTGAATTTATAAAACCAAAATCAATCCATTTTACATGACCGACATTCACATTCAACAAGAATGGTAAGCTGACGATACATTATCAGGGATACCGATTCAACCAGCACACCTGCAGTGTTCAGCAACTGGCCTGACGCAAAACGATACTTCGTGTCCCTCACGCGAATCAACGATGTTAAGCTGTAATACACACTTCCGGCAACGAAATTATTAGTATGAAAACCGTTCATAATCATTGACATTTAAGTTTTTTTTATTTTGATATTAAGAATATACCTAAAATTATTCGTACATTATGGCGCCGATAACCACCTTCTAAGGTCAATGTTGACGTGCTGTATAGCACGTCAACATTGACCTTAGACCTTAGTAAAATTCTGTATTCTAAAATGATTTTATTTATATATTCCTTTTGTTACGGGTAAACGTTATTTTCAGTATTTCTCCCGGCGTTATGTATGACTTAATCAATCATATTATTAAGTTACAAAACTATAAAAACTGTTGACTTTATAATACCTCACCACAGAAGTGACAGCAAGTGGCAAGCTAACCTATCGGGTCTCGTGTTCTGGTAAAATTTTATGTGTAGATTCTGTAGACCTAAAGTTATTGTTTATTTTGTCATTAATTAATATAATCATGTATGTGTTGATATATATCTACGCGTTAGCCTAGTTCTATAAAAACATTTTAGTGGCATTTGTTTTCGCGGTAATAATGGCATTATCGCCTTAATTCACTTAGGTGAGGTGACCGTCAGTACAATATTTTATTTCTTATATCACAAGAGGATTTTATAAAAAAATCCCATATTTTTTTCTATATATGACGTCACAAACCTGTTCTAGAAAGTTTTGGTTTCGGTTGAATGACCAGCCGCATTCCTAATTTCCTATTTTGGAATGTTCATAGTATTTACAGTGAACCCAATACTTGTAGTTTCAAGAAGTACTCCACCTGAAGTGACGGGTACGGAAGCATGCTGCGCATTCATTTCTATAGTTGCCTCTTGTGACTACTTACAGGTGAATACAGAACAGTATACTCTTAAGTCGAGTTACGAGTACGGCGTTTATGCACGGTATATAGGTAAATAATATTGATTGATGTCAGAATCTTTTCATATCTATAAATAGGTACGTACCAAGAAGCCGTCTTCTTAATACTTTTAGTCCATTAGGCATTTTTCTTATCTAACGTGCTAATTCTTGAATATTCAAGGGCGTATTACCTACAGCAGCTCAGGGAGACCAATCATGGTGGTGAAAGGCTTCAGGTACTACAAAAACAACCGCTCGCAGGGATCGAAGGCCACTTGGTTCTGCCACAAGAACTACCGTGGGTGTCGTGCCTCGCTGGTAACCTACGATAATAATATAATGTATTTTAAGAATCAACATAACCATATGTAAGCGCAATAAAATGATAACATGGGACTTTAAAATCCCATTGACGTAACTCGTGGCGCGCTCTCAAAAACTATCGATCTTCGTTTAGGTTATGAAAAATTGCATACTATAGATGTTTGATCTCGCTTTCACTGATCGTAGCTTTATTGTGTTGTACTTTTATATCAATATTACAATTTTTAATAAAGGGTTTAGATAGAAACTACCTTATAATTATATTGCAATTATAGATAATAAAATATTTATATTTTATGGATATATAAATTTGTGTTTATTGTGCAGTTTTAAAATAGATCCACCATTTTATGGCATTTCATATGGAACTTCTATGAAAACTGTCTATCATAATTGGGCAAGTATCTCAACAGCGTATATCGTTGAAAACTAAAATAAAACAATCAAGTTTTGGAGTTATTACCGTTCTATGTGATTAAATTAAGGCATATTGGTGAATACCAATAATTAAGAAACATTTCCATGTAAGACATTACTAAAATATATTCAAAATGAAACATGATTTCTCTCCCGTACGAGAGAGTTTTTACTTTAACGGGAAAATGGCGGGAAACTGCAGCTACGCGTGAATTTCCAAATCACCGTCTGCGTGTCAACAAATATCGTTAATCTGGGAACGTGCTATTTTCTACGTGAAAGTTAAATACGTTGTCATTTATAAAACATAAAATATATTTTGATAAATTGTTAATTTTTAAATACTACATATTTCCAAGAAGACATTTAACGTCGATGTTCTGCACAATTTTTTAGATAAGTGAACACCAAAATATACATACTTAACACACTTTTTTCAAATTATTGGAGTACAAAATTTTATGCCCCGGGCGGGTATACCCCGTGCTCCATTAATTTAAAAAAATATGGATTTCACTTAGCACGCGGTAGGGCTTGTAATCATATTTGTGAACTAATAACTGATGTTTCATGTTTGAATTTATTCATATTATGTATGAATAAATTCATATTTATGAATAAATTTAAACATGTGTTCAAATACAATAAAACAGCGACATAAAATACATACACGACAAAAAATAAATTTGGATAATTAAATTCGGGGCAATTGTTGAAAATTAAACTACATTTGCTGCTTTAGAGTAGTTTCAAATATATTAATGAAAATTATAAAGAAAGTATTACATATAATAAAAGAAATTAAGCCAAGTCAATTAATAATAATACCAAGAATAATTTCAGATACAATACGATTCGAGGTAACTAAAGCAGGAAACCCCGTGATGGTACTAGGCCGTTATCGATACAACATGGTGACCAAGTGCAAAGGGCCTCGGATTCGATGGACGTGCGTCAAGTACTGCAATGGCTGTCGTGCCACTATCATAACTCTTCAACGTAGAATTGTTAACTTTTTGAACGGACACTGCCACTAAAACTAAATATATATTGACTGACAGAACTACAACGGAAGGAAAATTCACGACCGAACTGGTAAAATAATACTATATATCAGAATTATTGGGTTGCATCACATTACACAAGTTTAAAGCTAATTGAAAAAAATTAATGATGTTTGTAGGTCAATTTACAGTGATTTTAGATGTCTCCTTTCTCTATTCCCGTTGATAAATAGGAATGAAATTACTTACCTATTCAAATTTCGACTCATCACGATGACATTATTATTGGTATATAGAGCATATAATATCCCGCTCGAGGTACGATCTTTGCAGTGGATTCGACAACTTAACCCCTTCAGAAACTTGCTCATGGCTCAAGGTTTTCCTTTCATTGTGATTTTGTAAGCTTGTTCGCTGCGTTAAGCAAACATATAAGCAATGACATAGATATTATTAAGTTTAAGGTTTTGTATCAAGCTAACAAAAGGTTATTTATCTAAAGTGACAACTTTATTATAATCAATGTTTATTTTAAGGGCAGCAATTGTTGACCTGGCTTTAAAGCAAAAATACAATATCATCGATATTATTAAAATTTAAGATTAAGAACTAGCAACTAATGTGAAAACATATTTTTACGTAAGAATATATCGTAGATTAAAAAGATTTTGAAATATATTACAAACTGTAGAAATTTATTATCTACTGTAGATTTTCTACGTCATTTCTAATGGAATGTCAATCGCACGAGTCAGCCGAAAGTTAAGCAGAATACTCTTCATTGATATTCAAATGCGTAATGATGATCTGTTATAAAAATATCAACAAAAGTATTAAGAGCCTCGCGTTCGTTTTATGATACATTAATATTTATATTAGTTATGTATTTAGACGCACGTTTATTCGTTTGTACAGCCATCTGCAACTCATTGCACTAAGAAACATTTAAAGTTATGAATTTAGTAATAATCAACATTTAATATAACTAATTTTCATTCAATTTCCAGGACCGTTGCTCAAATTAGTAGGAGACAGGCAGGCGTTGGTATACAAAGGGCATTGTTACCTTCTTGTTTACTCTCGGTCACAGTCCACCAGGCGGAACTGGGTGTGCTTTAAAGAAAAAGACAAGGAACGTTGCCGAGCCAAGTTAATTACGGATAAAGACGCCGTCGTCGCTTTTGTCGCAGATCACAACCACGATCCGTTGGATACGCAGACGCTGATGAGTATGTAGCTTCAAACACTGACCTTGTTTTAATATGGTTTCTTACATAATTCCATATATTATCTATAAGAATGTACTTAAGTCTTCGCTAGCAATTTATTTATAGGGAATTAGATTATAATGGTATAGATGAAAATAACCGTTAGTAGTGTTTTCCATAAATCGACCGCACGACCAACGAATGTCATGAGAAAGCATTTTGTGCGAATTTCCGGAATATCAACCATGTACGGATATCTCGTTCTTGCATGTGATTTTTTCGATAAGAGAAAGGTGACGAATATGGTTGTGTAGATTTTGTAAAAACGATTAACTGGCAATTTTACACCGATGTTAGAGACTTTGGAGTCTAGTCTCCCCTAAAATATCATCACCGTCGTCAATGAGCTTCTGGCAATGAGAGGCCAAAGTAGTATTCAGTGTTTAATACAAGACCGTACTTAATACCGAAAATCATCCATACCAATATTTACGTCTTTGTTTAATTATTTTTGAGAATTGCGTATATTTGAAAAACTTGTGCCATTTTCAATTTGAACCTAACCATATATGGAAGTAGTAACGGAAATGTCAAATATTCAAAAATGGCTCAATATAAACAACGCCTAGCATTAGCGACAAACAATTTTTTAATTTAATAATAACTTAGTGAAGTATATTTAGTCTGTAGCTTACTGCCGTAGCGTAATCACATTAACGCGCATTTTTTTAAATATATGGTTAAATATAAACATTGATATTAGATTACTTTAAGACAAATATTAGTTCAGTAATCGTAAAGTGATCAAAATATTTTGAGATAAGTTCATTTATGAAATATGCAAAAACGTCGACTGCATAACCGGGTTTTCTTGGTGACCGAAGTATAGTTGTTGACAGTTCTGGTAAAGATGCTGCAGGTGCTATCGCGTGGTTTTCAGTTACTCGGTTCGATAGTGATAAATGTAGTCTATGATAAGATAACTTTAAACTTTTTCATAAATGTAATTGATTCCCAGAAAATAATTACGTTATAATAACTATGAATTACTGTGGGGGTGCTCCTCAATTGGGGAGGTTTTTTGTTCATGTGTGTTCGTGTGTGTGTATGTTTGCAGCCTTTTACCTGAATGATCGGAATTAATTGGTACATATGTCCTAAATTAGAAAATATGGTACTTTATGTTTAAAATTTACATAAGTGAAAATTTACATTAGTAGTTACCGCGGAACCGCGATATAACAGATTTCTTTATATACAAAAAGGGCATAATTAGGGACAAGTTAACAAAATATGAAATAAACAAAGTTCAATCTGAATGAGCGCTGCTTGTGGCGGCTATAGACGAGTACGACCTTTTGTTTGTGCAAAAAGAGATAATAATATATACACATGGATGCAGTTGTCAGATTTTAAATTTCCGGTAGGGATTTGTTAAGGTCATATATTGGCGAAAGTTGTTTGTGACAATTCAGTATCATTTTAGCATTTCAAATATTTTTAACCTATTAAGTATGCACTTTTAAAAATTACACTCAGCACGCCTTTGTTGACAAAATATACGGGCATAGCGATTATAATTTCACCTTCAAAGTGGCCATGATCAGGAAATTGCCCCAATATGCTGTCAACGTTAATCATACATTTAATATTTAACATTTTTAGTTGTAATTTTACTATTTAAGTTAATTAATATTAATTAATAGATAAAAGACATACTAGGCTTAACAAATTTTACTGTTAACTTTATGCGAAGAGTTGTAAGTTGTGTAAGTGGATTAAACATATTTCTAATATATTGTTGTTATTTTTTCGCTTAATATATTTTTAGAGAGTATATATATATAGCACAATAAAGTATAATTAATGAATCATTATTGTCTCCCTGCGAATAATATGTAAAGAAATGTAAGTCAAGCTCAAAAACCTTACCGCGGCTGGCGTGGTTTGAAAGGTGGACCGTGTGTTATTAATATTCTTCACTTTTCGGCTTAAGAATTTAAGGTAATAACGTATGTTCTAAAAGTGAATTGGGAAATTGCACTTTAAACAAGTGACAGCATGCCACCTTTTCCATCATCTACGATGCCACTTTATGCGTCTGTGTGAGTTGGATGTTACTACACCTTGCGCTCTTATAACAGAACAGTTCCTTAATTGAAAGCTAGCGGTTATACTACAAAAAAAAAATATTTAGTAGCTTTGAATAAGGCTGGTGAGGTGAAATAGTTATTTCTCATGTAAAACAAAATTATTATTCGGCACGAGCACTCGTACATGTATTAACCACTGAATATGCGAAGTAATCTGGAATTTAACCATGAGGGAAGCGTGTTATTCAGAATCCTCAACGTAACGTGGGTTTTAAAGGTACTAGACGCAAAAAAGTTTTTGCTTCCGAGCGAAGCTAACAATTTTCACCTCACTACATCAAGGTAAATACTAGATAGTAGATACTATTAAAATAGCTAACAATAAATATTTCATAAATTTTAAGTTATGAAAAGAAGTGGTAATATACTACAATTAGAAATGACTTCAATCCTGTCCTGTTGTATTGATACTCAAAATAATTAAAAAATCACTTAAAATATTTTTGGAAAATAAAGAATATATATTACAAAATTACAAATTTATGAGAGAAAAAATTATAGTCATGTGCGGGATTCGAACCCGCGTTCATCCACCCCTTTAGCCGGGCTATGCTCTAACCAATTGAGCTAACATGACACAATGACTCATAACTGTAATTCTTGCTCTCATTCTTCAACCATCGTAATGGGATGGAGCGACACCTATAGTCCAACTTGCGTTGTACTACATACAAGACCAATTTTGCAATTGGTTTTAAACTTGTAAATGATGACGCAACTTTATAATTTTAATATTGTTAAGTTTGCAATAACGCCTGCTAAGCGAATTACATTACAAAATTACAAATTTATGAGAGAAAAAATTATAGTCATGTGCGGGATTCGAACCCGCGTCCATCCACCCCTTTAGCCGGGGTATGCTCTTACCAATTGAGCTAACATGACACAATGACTCATAACTGTAATTCTTGGACGCGGGTTCGAATCCCGCACATGACTATATTTTTTTCTCTCATAAATTTGTAATTTTGTAATGTAATTCGCTTAGCAGGCGTTATTGCAAACTTAACAATATTAAAAAAGAATATATAATTGCGTCACTTTGTTTTTAGGCGTTTATAGACCTTTGGCCACTTTATTGAAAACTACTTACAAAAACGCCGATGCTCTTTTGTTTAGAAATTTCTTCGACGATGTCTCAACATCATCATTTACTGGCCAGTTATATAGTTTAAAAAAAAAAAACTTAATCAAAAAGTTTAGTTCTATTTTAAAGTTTTCTACCCATAATTGTTTTCAGTTGTGTATATTAAAACGTAAAAGTAAATCTTAACTACAATTGGTACCTAATAATAAAGGATTTTTTTTTCATTATTACAAGTGTTCGTATTTTAAATTACTTTTTTTACAATATTAGCGGATAAAAAGCACTTTCACGCAGATTTCGATTAGAATACCCAATATTCCAAAGCCAGTGAGGTGAATAATAGTTAAAGTTTTGGTTGCGTTTCAGGTCCATATTTTACCACGTCTCGTTATAGAAACCCTGTAATTGTATTGGACGGCTACAGGTACAACAAGTATCATCGATGTAAGGGGGCGAAAGTGACGTGGAATTGTACATTAAGGTCCAGCGGAGGAGGTTGCAAAGCTTTTCTCATCACTGTTGGGAATGAAGTGATGGCCATGAAGAATGAACACAACCACTGAATACAGCA
Organism: Plagodis dolabraria; assembly: GCA_963854805.1. NCBI lineage: Eukaryota > Metazoa > Arthropoda > Insecta > Lepidoptera > Geometridae > Plagodis > Plagodis dolabraria. Next base: position 8,992,241 of record OY978445.1, on the reverse strand, counting down.
TAGTTTATTATTATTACAGTCGCAACATCAAACGAAACTTTTTTAACGTATAATACGACTTTCGTTGCTTATATAATACCTTGTCAAATTTTGTTATACATATAAGATATTTTTAATTACTGATAACTTAGACTTTAAGACCTGTTGGTAGTGTCGTGCTTGGCGACAGATTTATTACTTGAGGGCTGTACTGTCTTGGGGATCGCAGTTTAAAAGATCAGTTCCTCAGAAGGCCTTGCTACCTACCTTCCAGTATTTTATCTTTAATCACCTCTTACGACATCCACAGATAGAAATGGGGAGGCGACATTCTAGCCCAGTACCTCACGGAGTTCTCGAAGGCTATAGATAGGCGTAATCCTGTTATCATGCTAGCGCGACTGCCATCCTAAATACGTCAATAACAAAATTGCCGTAGTACTATTAATTGTACAATTACAAAATAAATTTTCCGTGGCACCACTAAAGAAACTATCTTATGGTGCCACGGCAAATGTTTGTGGTGTTGAAGCTTTGATTCAAATCATTTTTCAGCTCAGCAATCATCACCATACGACAAAAATGCTTGGAAAACGACAAAAAACATTGGAAAATTCCGCCTCTGCCAAGCTATCACCTGTCTCCTGCGTAATTTAAACATATATTGTAATAATTGTGTTATATTGTATATAACACATTGTAAAAAGACGTTTAAAAGAATGGCCCCGAGTTTCTTGCCCGTTCTTCTCGCAGTGGCTCTATATTTATTTTTGCTGAACGTGGCAGTACAATGTATAATATTTAAATATTAAAATTTGTAATTGACCTTCATAATATAAGCGTCGTAGACGCCTTAATTTAATAAATGATTTTGAATTTGAATTGAATTTAAATTTGAATAGTTTAGCTCAGCTTACGTTCAGACTTTGCTGCCATTTTAATTACAACCTGTCGTTGAAATACATTGGCAGAAAGTATAGATTGGATGAAGATTTTTCGAAGTATTCCAATTTAGAGCATCTTGAAGCTACTTTCAGGTAATTTGGCTTAACCTCTTCTGATTTTAGGTAATTTTACTTTGAGTAACTGTCAATACTCTGGATAATTTCCAAGTGGCAAATTAAGCTAAGACTTAATGAAGAACATAGACTCGTAATAATAAATGCATATCGAAGTTGATCATAACAATAAGATTATATTTATTTTAATGTATTGTGATTTCAACTTTAGGATACATTTATTAATACGAGCCATTGTGTCGTATGGTCAATGAAATAAATGTTTTGTGTGTATATATATTTCCAGTTTATTTTGAAAATATAAATGCAAAACGATTAATATGGTTCAATGCTTTTAAATTTAGAAGAAACCAAACTATGGCAGACTAAATTTGGTGGATTTGCAGTCAACGTCAGTCTAAGGATTGTAAGGCATCTGTAGTATCTTTTATGGAAAAAATTGTAAAAATGAATCTGAATCATACACATTAAAGAAGAATATTAATTGAATATTAGTGATTTTATTGTTATAAATTATTTCTTCACTGATAGTCTAGATAGAGATTTGATGATGTTAAAATAAAATTAATTGTCAATAGTTTTACATAATTATAAAATCATGGAGTTTGTGATAACTTAAACGAAAAATGCTTGGACTGGTTCGCCTCTACCAAGTTAGCGCCTGTCACCTACGTAATGTAAATTAAGTATTGTAATAATTTTACTATATAGTATGTACTTAACACATTGTCAAAAAACGTTTAAAAGAATGGCCCCGAAATTCTTGCCCGTTCTTCTCGCAGTGGCTCTTTAATTTTTGTTTGCTGAACGTGGCAGTACAATGTAGTATATTTCAATATTAAAATTTGTAATTGACCTTCATAAGAGCGTCGTAGAAGCCTTAATTGAATAAATGATTTTGACTTTGACTTTGATGGTAAATAAGTCTCATTTAATTAGGAGCTGCCATTGGAGTGATGAAGATAGTTTATCTTGGTTAGAGTGAGAAAAGTTAGTTCCTGCTGTGGTATAAGGCGCCAGTAGCTGGTGAAGAAGGTATCTGTAGTATTTGGGAGCGCGTGTCATGTATTCTGCATCACAATTTGTGAGTTCTTCCAAACGGCGCAGCCAAAACTCCCTCGCTGCTCACATCAACAGCCATAACGTCCATCTTTTAATTAAGGCTTTTCAAAGTGTAAAATTTCTTATCAACTGTCTTTAGACCATCGGTGAATATCTTTAGGAATCAATCTGTTTGATGGTTGTCCCTTTTTTTGATATAGTGTGACGACAAGCAACTCTTGCAAAGAAAATACAACCACAAAGCTAGAGATACTGGACTTCGGTCGTATATATGAAATTATTTTTGACTTCGGTACATATACAGTATATTAAATGTTCAATTAATATACTGTGCCCTATGGCAAGAGCAGCGTGTTGGCATGCAGAGAAAGAGACGAGTGAAAGTAAGCACTAAGTTAAGATTAGGAAATAAATACTAAGAATCCACTTAGTTTTTGTAAATGGACTATATTAGACCTTCTAGTATATAGCAGTTAACATAGATTTATAATAAATCAATGATATAACTCCTAATAAAAATGTTTTTGAATTTCAGTGACATATGTAATGCAAGCGTCAGGGAAAACTAGAGCAATACTAAACAATTATACGTATTACTGCGAGAGGAGAACTAAAACTGCCAGTAAGTGGCAATGCACGTGTTACCCAAAATGTAAAGCGCGTTTCTTTCTAACTCTAGATGGCGATATGATAAAGGCATTCGAAGAACACACTCATGCAGCTCGAAGCTATACTATTATAAATGGTATCTATGTTAAATTGTGATTTAAAAAAATATAGCTAAAATACAATTTGTAGGTAAATTTATTTATTGTTTATGATCGTAATGTGTTTTATTTCCATTTTTTTAATACAAAACTTAGACACACTATATGACCATTCTACACGAATGAAACTTAAGTTTTATAGCTAAGCTATCGCGTAATATTTACCGAAGCCTTCTCAAACTAGTTTGAACCAGTGATAGAGATAACAGCTATGTACTGCCGTGCAACAGGTCCATGGTTCACTGCACTGGTTAGAAATTTACCGCGTGGTGAAAGGACATTTTGCGAATGCTTGCCTGGCTAGCTACCACTCTCAAGTGGAAAATCTGTCGCAAAGCACCTAACAGTGTGTCCGGCAGTAGGCCTTGAGGTAAGTAATCATTAAATTACACGCATATGAGACTTCAACTGTATCTCTCAGAGTAATGGGGGCAGTGCAGTTCGTAACTGTTACAATATGAATCTGGTATAGGCAGTGGTTACCGCTTAACATCTGGTAGGCCTGGTGCGGTTCCGTCATAAATGCGTAAAAAACCAGTTTCGACTGTCCGCGAGCCTTTGTACTATTTTTCTGTTAGCAAAACTTTTTAGTCTACAGTTTATACAATCATAGTTATTTAAATTAATCTGAAGTCCAAACCGATTCGACTTAGGAATCATTAAGAAAATTTTTTTTTTTTTTTTTTTATATTATTGTGACGGAACAAGCTCGAGGTCCACCTGATGTTAAGCGGTTACCTCTGCCTATAACAGATGCAGTTCATCGTTCAAGTGACGAATAGCACTGCGCCCGTCACCTTGAGAAATAGTTGTTAAGTCTCATGTGCCTGTAATTTCACTGGCTCTCAAGGACTGCTGCCGGAACACACCGTTAGGTGCTTGGCGACAGATTTTCCACTTGAGGGTGGTCGCTAGCCAGGCGGGCATTCGCAAAAAGCCCTTCCACCATGCGGTGAAGCTCAAGCCCGCGGCGGGATTCGAACCATGGACCTGCTGCGCGGCAGTCCATAGCCAATGCCACTGAGCCATCACTGCTTCAAAATACCATATGTTCTCCTCAAATACCGACTATTCTTACTTGATAACTCTGGTATTGCGGATGTCTGAGTGGCTTACCAACAGGTAAGCAGCCAGCTCGTATGTCGTTCTATCCGTCCCATAAGATCTGTCTAATAATTTAGTTTATTTTCACATGAATTAATATAATGTAGGCAGCGGTAGAGGCTTGCCCTATATAACATGGGACCTAGTGTAATAAATACCACAAAATAGTGTAATAATACTGTATTTCAAGAAATATACCTATGTATGAATCATCGTTCTGAACATTACTTCGCACATTAGTATTTTCTTAACTAATTATTTGGGTTATATTACCTTACTTGGATCAAATTATCTTATTTCCTTCACTTTCCTAGACACAGTAAATTAATTTTCCGCTTTACTGACCGTAATTATTGGTGTAGGGACTCCTCTTAAAGAAAACAACAACCAGAACTATTTACTTCTTCCGTCCATCTTCTTTTCGTGCCATGACCATCCCGTTTTTCAAAACGTTGGTTAAGATGGCGTCCGTGTCCCGTCAAATCATGACCATTTATCAAAAGCAACTGATACCACACTGTCGTTTAACAATAAGATATTAGGCACAAACTGAATTAAATATTTAAACTACTTTTGTTATTGCGTTCAATAATTATTTATTCAACATTTTACTACTGTTTGCTTACACTAGTAACATAAAAATGAAACAGTAATGGCTCAGTGATAATAGTTAAACTGCCATACAGCGCGTCCATGGTCCGAACTCCGCTGCGGGCTTGAGTACATGATGATAGAGCAATTTGCAAATGCTCTCTTGGCTAGCTATATCACTCTCAAGAAGAAAACTTGTCGCTAAGCACGGTGTGTTCTAAAGGCTGTTCTGGAGACTCATGCAGTATCTATGTTAAGCCTGTTTACAACTTTTGAACACAACATGACTTAAAAAAAGGTGTGAATGCATATAATAGGTAGTTTTTAATTTACAATGGCTCTCTAGTTAATAAACTGAATAAGTGACAAGTCTAGAACTTTAATATGTATACGAACTTGAAGGAGTCACATTCATTGTGTTATTAACTAGTTCTTTTAGCTTTTACTAATAAACATAAATGTTATCATTTGTTCCTCTATATTTTTCAGAGAACATATGTTACGATTAAAAAACTTAGACATCTTATTTTGTTTACAACAATGGTTACCATGGTTACAAGCACCATCGATGTTTGTGTGTTGATTAAAAACCTCCAACACATTTCCACCTTAGATAGGGAAGCAATTCATTTGTCAGGTGGTCCCGCTCTAAGGTAAGATGCAGCTACTTCCACCCGCTACTTGGATCAAACAAATTAAATATTTTAGAATCGTGCGGTACACAAAAATTGTGTGTGCTCGGTTTGGGAATATCGCTAATACTCATATTCTGTTTCAGCATTTTTTATTTCAAACAGCAAAAGCAAGCACCTTGCTATTGTACATAATTACATATTTGCCAATTATGGAAAACACAAATCCACTGACTACTGGCAATGCCTAATGGCCCACAGTAAATGTAAAGCTCGAATAACTACGTCACCTGGTGGAGTCATAAAAAAGGCAAATTTAGATCACAATCACCACCCTACCACGTATAAAATTGTACATGGTGTTAATTACAAGTTTTAAGATATAAGTTAAGGAAGACATTCAGTCACAGAATAAAAAGGAACAGAAAGAGCACTCCGATCCAATCAAATGTTATTAATTATACTCTGTCTGGTATTTCTTATTTTGCTCAGATTAATGTGACTATGTCTAACTTTTTTTTTCAATGGCAGTTAGAATCATTTATCACATATCAGATAGGCCATGCCAAGAGATAGAATCACAACAGTTATTTGTAGTCAGCAATATGCACAAAAGTAGTACCGGAAGTTGTTACGAGTGAAGGCGGCGTGCGATTCTACATGTGAATTCCCATATTTCTTCTTGGATAAGGCAATTAGGGCAATGCTTACTTTAATAATAACATTAAGTCTAGGATCTAAATTAAAGTATGCCAGTCATAGAAATCAGTGTATTAGTGGATAAATATATTGTGTCCTGTTAGGGCATTTGAAAATAAAGTTATTGCCCAATGTATAATAATTTAGTCTGTATGCACGTTTTTGACGATGACTTATTTATAAATAGGAACTACCGGGTATAGTTATGTATAACGGTAGGTTACGTGTGAATAGCGTTTAATATCTGTCGTGTCAAAAAAATTATCTCTCACTTGCCTTAGTTTGAAACTTTTGCAAGTCTAAAGTAAAGAACTGCCATCTAACACTGCAATCCCCATGACGCCTGCCAAGCGTAGGGTTTATTGCTAATACCCCCTAAATAGGGGAGGCTATGTTCAGCAGTGTACGATTCGGCAGATACAGTAATCAAGAGAGCTCGAAGTTAGAATAGAAATAATTGAAAGTTAATAATTCGTTACATTGGATGTTCGTTAGGTGGTTGGCGACAGATTTTGTATTTGAGGGTGGTAGCTAGCCAGGCGGGCATACGCAAAATGCCTTACCACCATGCTATAACGATTGTCATCCTAAGACCAGATTGACGGCTTAACGTGCCCTCCGAAGCACGGAAGCGATCAGTTGTAATGTCACCAGCGGCCATCCAACTCATGCCCGCGGCGAACGTTACTTAACTTTGCTGATCGGTTCAGAACGGCTAAGCAAACTACGCTACGAGCACTTAAAAAATGTTTAACAGTACGCTTTTATTTAAAGTCAAAGCGAACGTCTATGGCAGAAAAAGTAGTTATAAAACTAATAACTTCCCGCCACAATAGTAAGTAGATGAAGGTATTTCCAAAAATTATTCATAATTAAGTGGATTCAGAGATTTTATAGAATTATTAAATTATGTACCTCCGTGATTTAACATCCAGCTGTGAAGAGTGATTTCTACAAAATATTAGTATATTCCCAAACATTATAAAACATTTTTTGTTTGTACGTAGGTGAAATACTGTGACCTACACTGAAGATAATGTTAGGTATCACTAGAGATAAATAATTATAGTAAAAAATATTAAGCACAAAATATTATGCGGTTTATGATTATACGAAATATTTCACCTTATTTTCATTCATTTGTGCTTGCACCTCATCTTTTACCCCTTTATATAATGTATTTTATTCATAACAACTTATATAAGTACAAGCTTTATTGTTTCAGTGACATATAAAACATCGAAGCGAGGCAAAAAGCTGCCATGCATCGACGGATATACATTTTATACCCAAAGAACCCGAAATTCTAAGACAAGATGGCTTTGTTCTACTCATTATAGCTCAAGAAAATGTAGAGCATCTATTATAACTATGGGTGATAAGATTTGCAAGCTCAAAAATATTCATAATCATTAAAGAATCTGAAAATATTAATTCAGTAGTCGTTATAGCACATTTATTACATTGTATGCCTTGAGAACAAACAACATACCACATGATCAAGCCTATGTTTCCGTTACTTTATGGAAAAAATATAATAATAATTATAAATCATTTATGGTGTGAAAATGGGAAATTATGATCACAATAATATGGTGCCTGTAAGGTCGCTATAGCTCTCTAGTTCATAATCAAATATTCTTGGTTAGCCTAAACAACATATTGGACCACATCATCACTTACCATCAGGTGAGATAACCGTCAAAGGCTAACCTATCAGGCATAAAATAATAATTCCGCTATACCTGTTTATATTTATATATAAAAATTACCTGTCACGTTGTTTGTCCGCGATGAATTTCTAAACTACTGAACCAATTTAAAATTTGATTTGCACACCGTGTGTAATTTAATCCAAATTGAAAGATAGGATACTTTTATCTCAATTTATAGTCGTAATTACCCGTGCGAAGCCGGGGCGCGCGCTAATATTTATCATACAATCGTAATTGTATGATAAATACTAGCTGTAGTTTCCAAAGCATAATCAAAACGTAGCATGGATCATTCATAAAAATTAAAAAAAATGAAGCACAAATGCGAATGAAACAAAAATAATAAATCAAAACCTCAATTTGACAGTTGTGACACCAAATACCTGTTTCTTGGTAATTTCTTAGCCATTTGCAATAGCAATTTAGTTATAACTATAAATTCAGTGCCTGAACTATGTCGTTTAATTCATAATAATTGCGTGATATGTATAGTATTATCTTGTGCTAACAATTTTTACGTATATAACAGCTCTTTATTTAAAAATGTGTGCTATATAAATTATTAATCAATGTAACTTTAAAGCTGTATCTGTGTAATGATATATAACAAGTGGGCCTTAGCGAGACTATTTATATTCATAACTATTGATGTAACTAAGGACCACTAGTGAATAAAGTAAATTTTATTACACTGCTTAGTAAGTACAGCTTTATATCATATTTTTTTCGAAGTTGGAGAATATAGACTGCCAGTACGATCATTTCACGGAATCATTATATGAAAGCTGAAAAGCTGTGTTTTATAAAATTTTATTTAACGTTAAGGAAATGTTTAAGAGGTGACACGAATTTGAAGCCAAATAAAACAAAGGAGTCGTTAAACATTTATTACGCGCGTTCTCAAAAAAGATATCGTAATTAAAAAGTAAATACAGGACCGTTTCACATCACACGATTACAAATGGCAAACTCAAAAGACACTGAAATCTTTTTCCTGCTGGTGGTATAAATGACTTTCATCTCGGTTATAAGCAATCAATAACGAACTTAAACTGTAGCACATTCGCTTGCTTCGCCACGAAACTAGCCACTTAAACGAGCCTAAGCTCGTTTTGTTGGTTTTATTGCAGTAAAAATACGAGTAAGAAAGTCTGTCAATGTCCATCAGTACTGGAATACACACAGAGCAGAAGTTTATCCCTCTAAGTATTTTTATGTATTGTGGGATGAAATATTGTAGATGGGCTGATTATATTGACAAGACTACTTAAGTTACTTGTAGCACTATCTATTCTTATATCATACTTTAAGACACATTAATATAAAGTCTGATATACTGCTACAAGTACCGAGTTTGTAGAGAGTACCATATACAGATGTTTGCTTGACAGACTGACCTGATCTGTGATGGTGGACTTTGCTGACCGCTTAAAAGTTCACTAGTAACACTGGCTACTCACGAATATGTACAGGTAAAATATTCGATGAGCGAACCAATTTACTTTCGATTTAGATTTTGGTGTTTCTTGTCAGTTTTTTTATTAGTTCTTTTGTCAATTGGGATTCTAATAATATCATTTGTTTTCATTCATAATTTGTTTATTTTTTCAGTATATTTTGATGACCAAGGTAAAAGACGGTACCTTTGGTGTGATGGGTATAAATACATTAAAACTAGAGAGCGAGGTGAAAAAGCCTGGTGGGCTTGTAGCCAACGGTTACAGCGAGGCTGCAAAGCCTCTGTTGTTACTTACGAAGATGAAATTCTGAAGATTGGTTTTAAACATATTCAATAAGGACGTAACAATTTCAATATGTATTTGTTCGATTGTAAGTTCAAACTAATTCTACAACTACTCATTAAACACGAAATGTTGTCTTAAATTAATATGTATAAAATTTTTCTAATTACTTTCATTCTGCCTTAGTACCCAAGATTTGCTATTGCCGAGCCTGTTATCATAAACAGTTTCAGAAACCGGACACATTATTAACAGCCTAGACGTTTTTATCCTTTCGGGGATTTTACCATAATCTCCACGCATGGCAGGCGTCTTGAGGATTCCAGTGTAAGATGGCAATTCTTTAGAAGGCGCTACTGCCTCCCTTCTGGTAATTTTTAATTCGTGGTCTTTTGCAACTCCCAGAAATAGATAATGTCGGAAGGGTTGAAGCCAGGCACCTCTTGGTGAAAAATTTGGACAGCAAATCAAACGTTTTAACCTACAAAAATGGAAGCGACTTCAACACTCAAGAGTGTGAAATAACTTGTTGTAGTTTGTACCAGGATAGACAAAAGTAACTATTATCATAATATAGTGCGCATGGTACTGACTTCGATAAGTTATTTCACACTTTTGATTGTTATCAGGTAAACTGGCTTACAGTAAATTTATTGGTTAATTTTTTACTGAAAATAAATTGTCATTTTTCTATTGCAGTTAATTACGTCAGGTCGCAACGTGGAAAGGTATTGCTGAGCGTAGAAGGCTATAAGTTCTGTGTCCAATCATCATCTGGCCCAAGAAAGCGTTGGATTTGTTCAACTCACAACAACAAGAGGTGTAGAGCTGTCGTCCATACGTTCCAAGACCATATAATAAAGATGAACAATGTACATACTCATTAGCATAATAATTTACGTGTTCGGAGTCCACTGGTATATATACCTAGCGCGTGTACTACATAATCTATAGAATACTCGCATATTGTCAGAATTACTTTGAGATTTAGCGAATTGAGCTCGTAATGAAGTTTGCTTTGCCATTCTGAACCGATCAGCAAAGCTAGGCTACGTCCGCCGCTGTCATGAGTTGGATGGGTGACCGCTGGTGACATTACTACTGAGCACTTCCGTGCTTCGGAGGGCACGTTAAGCCATCGGTCCCGGTTGTTGTCTTAGGATAACAGTCGTTATAGCATGGCATTTTGCGAATGCCCGCCTGGCTAGCTACCACCCTCAAGTAGAAAATCTGTCGCCAAGCAACTAACGGTGTGTTCCGGCAGCTGTCCTTGAGAGCAAGTAATTCTAAGTTAGCGTGAACAACGTCGTCGACCACATCATCACTTACCATCAGGTGAGATAGTGATCAAAGGTTAACCTATGAGGCATAAAAAAAATAAGGAACTGTAATTCAAGATACTCATATACTCTTAGCGAAATAAATATGCACCTTACTTTATTTAGAATTAATTAGTACTAGCAATGATAAATGTATTAAATTTAATTTCATGGTTCGAAAGTGTCAAAAACGTTGAAATTATATGTAGGCTTTATGATTTGCTACATCAGTTTTCCAATGTGCGCCACATGAAAAATTATCTCACATAAGAAGTCAGAGAAATCCCTTGTTTTTGATTATTTCACTCAAATCCCTAAGACCCCCACATGCATTAACGCATCAGGAGAAGGGCAACAGAGAATCAAGTGGCGTACCCATAAAATACCCGTAACTACCCATAAAATGTCTTTACACTTTACGGTACGCATAATGAAAGTGGAATGAAAACGCTTCGTGTATGTTCTTGGCATATCACGTCGCTTTTTTATCCGATAAAAAAAGTGAAAATAATTCTCTAAGCACACCATGTACCACATCGTGAGCAACTTTTGGATGTTTTGCGTGAATAGTTCACAGGCTGCATCATTTCGCGTGAATTGTTCGCTGGTACCATGCGATTTATCAAGGCTGTTGTTTTTTCCGTTGGACTTTTTGAAAGTCGGGAATTGTGCACGATCCTGTTACGTTGAATTACCTAAAAACTAACATCTGCAAAGTTATGAAGGAGATAACTCCCGCGACTTGATGTCGTTGATAATTACCGCGAACGGGTCAACTCGTGCAGAATATCCAGGGGCGGCAATTTAGGTCATGTAAGTTTCATAATTAAAGAAAAATACTACTTATTAGATTTTTATAATAAAAATAAATGAGATTAATGTTACGTTAAAAACTCATTTTAACTTTTTGAAACTATTTAAATTTAATTAATATTTTAAATTGAACACGTTTATTTTTTTTTGTGCCTTTCCATTCCTTATTTTATTATTTGTTATGATTATAAGCAATGATTACTGATGATACTGCCAAGCGTGGGGATTATAGCAAATACCCTCTTAATAGGGGAGGCTGTGTTCAGCAGACGATCCGGCTGATTGAATACCTATTATATGGTTAATAGCAATTAACAGGTATATTTGTTGTATCCCTATCAAATATTTTCCAAGCAAGTCATTGTATCAACAATGACTTGCTTGAATTAACATCCAGCTGGCATTTATTACACTCGATTAATTTTTATGACTTAAATTGTCTACATTGTTATGCAATGAAGTACAATAAGAATGAATAAAAAGCTATTTGATATACCTAATCCTGTTTCTGACCATTTTACTTTCTTTCACAGGCAATGGCATGTTGATCCCATCCCGTAGGGGGAACAATCAGATACTGATATTGGATGAGTACACATTTTCCCAGAAAAGTCACAGTAACCTTTGGTACTGTTTTTCAAAGATGTCTAAAAGCTGTCCTGCCAAAGTCAAACGTTTTGAAGATGGCATATTTAAGCGTATTATTGTCCGCCATAATCACGAACCGCCGAAATTTTACATTGTAAATGGAGAATACATTAGAATATAATAGTTAAAAAGGTGGCGTAACTACTTAAACACGGGGCTTTTGTAAATGCCATTGTAATGTATTTGTTTTTCAATAAATCAAAACTATTGAACGTGAGATTTCTGTCATAGTAAAACCAGACTATGACAGAATTCAAATTATAACGGAGAAATACGTTATCATTTGAATTTCGTCTTCGCCACAACATAAGGATTTATTATATTTATGACTTTGACGCGTCGTTCTTAATCATCACCTATTTAAATATACATACATCTCGGATATAATCATTGTACCTAAGCACTAACACTGCAATGTAGGTCTACATTGATTTTACTTGCAGGTCCAACCTTCAGCATGACCAAGAAAGGCAACCCAGTGATCATCCTGCAAGGATGTCGTTATAATCGCGTACTGAAAAGTAAAGGGTCCAAGGTGCGCTGGACCTGTAATAAAAAACCATCCGGCTGCCGAGCCACTATCATCACATGGGATAACACTGTTGTAGTGCACAACAACAACCACAACCATGTAATATATAGTGAGGCCATGCTATGATATATTTTGAAGGAGACCGTTTGTATATTTTTATCTAATACGTATTTGACAATGTATAATTATAACGAAAAATGTATACACTGGCTGACCAATAGCGCAAATAATCTTAATATCTTGATGGTCGATTTATCACAGAGTCGAAAAAAAAAATTTAAAATAATTAAAAGGAAAAGCCCTATATATTAGCCATAGAAAGTAACATGACTTAGTTAACAAGGTAGCCGTGGTATATGATCTTTACTGTACGATCTTTATACCGAGGATATAATAAAGGTCTTGTCAGGCGAAACGACCATACTCTACTCTACACGTACCGCATTGTCAGATTTATACTGTTTTGTATCCAATAAAAATAAAATATATATATTTTTTTTACTTTGTCTACGTCAGCCTACATTTTTGTAATACCGTAGCTATGTGGTTACCGTTAAGAAGGCCTTCTTCAGGATTTTGAGTGTGGTACGTCAGCCGCGGTCGCGTCAAATTTCACACTCATAGCTAAGAATAACTGACGAATATAATATTTCACCGCAAGTTTATATCGTATTGAGTTTTTATATGAGCTTAAGAAAAGCTTAAAATATTTGCTTCAATTTTCACTATTCTGATCATAAAATTAGACTTCTTGATCTGAAAATGACATCATCAAACTTCCGTTAGAAGGTTTATCCTTATTTGAGCTTTCATAAGTGAGGCTTTTATTCGATCAATTATTCAACAATGCCAATTGACAATTATAAAGTCAAAACATTTGTAAAGATCTAATTTGCCAAAATCACAAAATATCTCAAATGGTTATGTGAGCTGGTACCAATTGAACTTTAATGGACCCAGCAAGACATAATTATTCAAGTTTATACTCGCATATACAAGAATCGAAGTTTCGGGTATTTCGGCTCAGTCAGACATATGTGGATTATACGATTTTTACTGAATCAACGGGTATCAAGCAGGATTTCTTTGTGCAGCCTAGATATCAATCTGTACTACTATCTCACCTGTCGGTAAGTGATGCTGAAATTGAACCCTACAAGCTCTCGACATTACAACCATCGAGGATATGGACTTCGTGCAAATTTGATATGGGTGAAGTCCAGGAATTGTCGGAGAGCATAAGTAATATTTGTAAGGACATGCGGATTTTTCACGATTTTCTATTTAAATTAAATTAATGCCAAAATTCCGCTTATTATTAAAATACCTTAGTATTAGGTAAGACTAAACCGCGAAGCGACATTTGAAATGTAATAGTATAAATCGGGTGTACTTCAACTGTTTTAACGTTACTATACGTTTGAATGGTAAGTAAAAATAGGTGCATAAATCTGACATAAGTTTCACTTTCAGAGTCTTACTCCAGTATTTTCAAAGTCTCGCTACGGCAAGCCTGTTTTAGAAATTGGGCGATATTGCTTCAACAAATACTACAAGTGTACGGGACCAAGAGCAAGGTGGGTCTGCAACAAGAAAACGGGCTTAGATTGTAAGGATTATATCGTATCTTTTAATAATCGAATAGTCTCTCTTGTAGGTCGGCATAATCATTAAACCCAAGATTTTTTATGTGGAGTATAGATTGTCAATAGACTTATCTTGCTATATCATGTTGTGTGTGACGTACTGTAAGTAGAATTCGTGAAAAACGGAACAGTAATGACCGTAACTGGAAATGTTGTTGTATATAAATCATGCATAAAACCTTGTTTATATTTGTACCTGTGTATAGTACCTTATAATAATAGAATGCTTGCTATAAGTATACATGTAAGCTTCGGTTATTATTATTAAATGTGATTTGACAATATACACATATTAAGGAACAGGGTTTATATTATTATGATACTTAACGTTTTGCCATAGTGGACCAATGATTTAATTTATTTCTAATAAAATCTGATTGAAATCATAAGAAATGTATGGTTTTGCGATTACGTGTTTACATTTGTTAGTTAGTAAAGCTGTCATTTACTGAAGTCTATCAGTCAATAACCGCTTTAGTTAGTAACAAATGTGAAATGTAATCACTTAAACACTTATTTGCGTTGGTTTCCATCGTAATTTCCTTTCATCCAAATTACATTCAATAAAGCTCCAAAAAAAAGGTCTTCGAAACTGAAAATTATAGTACATTTATTTTGTAACGATAAATTAGCCTTAGACCGACCTAATTATTATTACCTACGAGTAGATACATGCTATTTCAATATATGGTAATCAGACTTGTATTATAAATGCAAAAGTTTGAGCGAGTACGTGCGGATGTGGGTGCGTATGCTTATTATTTCTTCACTCTGAAACAATATGGATGGAACTTGGAACAATTTGAGTTGAGGCGTGTTGGGGATTGCATTACAAGATAGCAGTTCCTCAGAAGGCGCTGCTTCCAACTTTCCGATAAGTTATCATTTAGGCGACATTCTACCCCGTTACCCCACGGGCACTTATTATTAATACATGACGTATTCACATTTCTTACAAAATAAAGCCATTATTTACTGAAGTTTATTAAAGTTTATAATAATAGCTTTAGTTTGTAACAAATGCAAGTATGTAATTTTGCATCCGCCATTTTTCAACAATTAAATCTGTTTCTTTAATAAATAATTACATAATTGAGCCGCTGGATGTACACCAAGGTGTTATTATCTAACCTGAGATTATAAATACCCTGCATGTCTTAGTTATATTTATATACATATAACTGATATAGTTACTTTATGTTATTGTTATGAACCGTGGGGCACATAAAAACAATTCTATTGTATGTTTCAGCATCAGCATCGACTTCAAAATTCGTAAAGTCTTTGCTCACGCTGAATGGACATAGCTTCTTTCTCAAGCACGATCGTGGATCTCGACGTTACTGGTCCTGCAGCAAGTACAGGCTGGGATGTTACACGTCTGTTACGACCTGGAACAACGCGGTGGTAAAACAAAGTGGAAAGCATAATCATACCTAATTTATCAAAGGAATTTTGGCCGGATTAGTAAGAAAAAGGGATTGTACATATCCTAATATATAACAACTTATATATATTAACTATCGTGCCGCTGATTGACTGACTGACAATCGATATTCAGCCTAAACGAGAGGTGATATTGACGTTAATTTTTAAGGTACCTTCCCTGAATAACTAGCGTGCATTTGAAAAATGTTAGTTGGCCACCACACAAAAAAATTTCGGAGCAACCTCTTACGTTCAGTGCACGCATACCAGCTTTATAACTCAATAGTTTTCTAAAGTTTTTGGTGATGTATTCTGTCAGTTATTTCACATTTTGTGTCTTTAAAGAAATATGTTTTAACCGGAGAAATCATTTCCCGGTATAGTTAAATTTAGATATACTAACAACAACATCACTCCCAAGGAGGGTTGGCATCAGTATGGAATTCGCACAAACATAATAAATAAATGTATGTTTTCGTATTGTACTTTGTGTTCTATGTGAAGATATATTATAATACATATAACGTGAATAAGATGATGATTATTTGGTAAGTACTCCCATTAGTTAAGCCTGTGAAACATTATAGGTATGGTCAAATTAATTATAATAAGTTATCAACTATTATCCACAGTCAGGATATGTTTTCTTATAAATTAAATAGCATAATTGGACAATAGTCACAAGTAACAACATACACAATACCTCAAGAATAAATTACGGTTCTTTATTTATGTAACAATACTCCGCATTAAACCTTATCTCGGTGAATTTGACGCGGTATTATACTCTGTATTTGATTAAGTTGTAATATTACACACACACATATGTATAATTATGTATTCAAAGGGCACAGTAATTCCAGTCATCTAATGAGTATAATATGTAAATATATTTTAGATACATTTATAGAGTAGTATTGTGAGTCGATGTCATGGTTTAAATATACGGAGTTACGCATTGATTGCGATTGAATCTTTAAAAATTTAAGGCATAAAGTGAACACTATTCACTTTCTTTATCTTCATCTCTTTGTAACTAGTTAGTTAAAGCATGATAGTAGAGATTTGCCAAACTATATGGCTGCCGAATAACGTGATTTCAAAATATGTTCGAAATTGAACAAACCTATAAACTTTAATTAAATTGGTGTGTTGAAAAATCAATAGTTAGTAGAGTATTTGCTTACGTGTATTTGCTGTCAATATTTTTACTTTTATTTTATAACTTTGATGGTTCACAATTAATGATCTCTTGAAAACATAGGAATTAAGCTGACGTATAGTACTTCATAGTAATTGTATGTACTTAATGTGTATTGAAATTAAATAACTAATCTCCAATAAAAAAAATTGAAATAAGTAAGAATAAGTCTTGATTTTAAAAGCAATACACTTTCACAGATAGTATTGAAACATGTAAAACAAATATACTGAGAAAGGTTGGTTCTTTGACTTTTTTATTTCAAAAATATACTTTGGATATGTGACACATTTTTAACAAATTCTAATCGACATTGAAGAATTCTTTCAAGGGCTACATAAGATTTTTACACCATCAGAAATGAAATTATTATCTTCGTTTATTTTCACTGAGGCCTCTATTACAAAATCATATCAATAGTATCATAGTCACCAACAAAGTTATGACAAAGTTTTTGTGAAGCTGGAAACATAATATTGAAAACACAAAAATTGGCAATTTTTGTTTGGTGGAGACATAGCTTTTCGACTGAGTATGATCATATAAATATGATAGTGTAATGGGGCCACAGGCTCTGCTTTTATCTTAAACATGAGATGAAATGACGTAAAAAAGTTTCAGTTTTAAGTTGAATATATTTTTTTGCAAAAGGATGTTTGTGCGTCTACACAGAACAGATGCAGCATATGGATATCACCAAATATTATCATATATGTATATTAAAACTGTTTAGAATACGTTTTAGTGCTTGTCAGTGTATTTGGTTATATGTTCGTCATTAGGTATATTACAATTATTTTTAATGATCTTTTTTAAATCCTTGGACAGTAATTTCACAAGACTTGTCTTTTTCAGCTTACTTCCATGATATTGAAGGCAAACGATTCCTTTGGTACGATGGCTACAGATTCACAAAAAATACAATTCGTGGCAGTAAAGTTTGGTGGAGTTGCAGTAAGCGGTACTCCTACAACTGTAAAGCATCCGTTGTTACATATGAAGACAAGATAACGAAGACTAACCATCACATTACGAGCCACACGCATGCGCCTGAAAAGATGCCAAACCCTACGGACATCACGCACATCGTTCAGCTTAGGGAAAAAGAGAAATTATACAAAAAGAAATGTTTCCGGAATATTCCTTGTGATGCTAACCGCCCACCGTTGCCTACTTTTGATGGAGTGGTTCTTAACCCATTTCACCCAATTTGTAAACCAGATTACAAATAGAACTTTACTTCACCATAACTAAATTTGAACTTGTGATACAAAAGTAAAGTTAAAAAGTTACACACAATTTTACCTTTTACATTTTGCATGCTTACCTATTGTTTATTTTTGTATTGTAGAAGTTAGTATTTTTATCTGTAAAACTAATCATTTTTAGATCGCTTTTGCTTGATTAGATATGAATTAAAATTGATGTTATTGCGTCATTTGGTGGTGGACAACGTTTTATTGATGGTAATCGTGTGTAATAGTTATACTTGATTTTATGATATCTAGGTAAGTAATAATAATTAAAGCTGTCATGTTTAGCAACGTCCAACAGCAAAACAGTAATGTTATGTGTTTGAAGCCTCTGTATGTCTGTGTTTTTATGTGTTATTAATTATTATGTCAGGCACGTGACATCGTAGCTTTTAAACGGAAAATTTATATCGATATAGCTTTTTTGGTTAGGTTTTATTGTCATGGTTCTTAGTCATGTTTACCGTAAATATTATAAGGCATTACCAAGATATTAAGTATTGGTGTCAAGGGACGTTGGTAATTATGGATGTTTTTTGTTCGGATTTAAGATATGTCTCTCACGTCTTTGGAAGTGTTTGTTGTTGCTGTAAATAAGATGCACAACAACACTTCTTATCATCAGCCAGATAACCCGAAAGGTTGATGGTATTCTATGCTTTATTATATGGAATATTTTTGTTGGAAATAGTACCGCTACCTTTCAAGAGGGCGGACAAGCGAACGGTCATAAAATTAAAGCAGAAATGTTTGTTAGGAGAGATATATTTAGAGTAGGTTTTTATTTTTACACTAGCTTTCCGGGCGCAACTCCGCCCGCGCGTATTTCGGTTATCGCGCGAAAACATTAACCTCTTTTTGCGCAGTCGGATAAAAACTATCCAATGTTTTTTCCCGGGTCTCAAACTATCTCCATACCAAATTTCATTCAAATCGGTACAGTAGTTTTGGCGTGAAAGCGTAACAGACAGACAGACAGACAGAGTTACTTTCGCATTTATAATATTAGTACTGATTATGAAGCTGTTAAAACAGATTTCATATAGTTATATTATATACAAAAGCAAACAAAGTGAATTGGATAACAGTCTTTTGATTTCTTTATGGTCTTTAGTAGCTCTTCTATCTGTCGCGGTCTAGTAAAGCCCCCCTTTGAACCGATCTCCTGGAATACCTACCTTCTGCCTTTCAAACTATGAAGTGATTTGGTTTATATTAACAGTAGTGTAACTTATATGAATGACTTATATTACAATCCGATGCCTTGATTCCGATTTCTTAAAATAATACATATTAGAAATAACATAAATGGTATTGTTTAAGTTAGGCGAAGGGATATTATTATTAAGGCTAACATGTCAGATATTAATCATTCTTATTATATTTAATATTCTAACATATTCTGTATGTTGTATAAAATACATTGTAAACACCATCATTTGATCGATTATAACTATGTACCAATTTAATAAAAAGATATTGAAATAGTATGCAATTAATTCCTGAAGACATTTATGTAGAACACATCTGTTTGTGAAAATATATATATAATATCTATTGTAGTTTTTTTATACTCATCATGAAATAATGTATTACATATATTTTGAATATATTTATATGTCAGTTGCGTACCAGGCGCGCCCGTTTTTGTTTAGCTTTTTTGCATTAGACAATCAACATAAAATATCACAAAAATGGTATCGACTAATCTTTTAAACAGTAGGTATAAATATTCACTCATTTTCTGACTACACTCGAAAAATATATAATTGTTATGCATACCTTTTAAATTATGCTCAAGCTTTTCGACATTTAGATTTGGCAATTATGCATACCTTTTAAATTCCTGAAGTCTAAATATATTCAGACTTCATAGTACGAATAATGGTTGTTTTATTTTCAGCAATATTAATCAAATCAGCGAGAGGTTTTGATCAAGTAATATTTAACGGGTACAAATTTTATAAGGAATATGGTGCGATAGATTCCAATAACAACACTAGATAGCGCTGCAAGCGGAAATGTAAAGCATATATCACGACCAACAATAATTTGATAATACAAGCTTATGCGGAACACTATCATGACAATAATAATTAATTATACCATCGTTTTAAGATATAAAGCTGTGAAGTCTCATGTGCCTGTGATTTCTCCGGCTCCCATACCCTTCAAACCGGAACACAGTTGTGCTAACATTACTATTAGGTGGTAGAAATAGGTACTTCCTCGAACAACTTGATCATTAAGAGATACTGCAACTAAATTTCCGTCTACTTTTAACGGCAATTACGCCGGCCTTGGTACTCGGCCATTTTGCGAATGACCGCCTGGCTGGCTAGATATTACCGTCAAGTAGGAAATCTTTTGCCAAGTTCCTAACGATGTATTCCGACAGTCGTTGTTTTTAGGGTTCCGTACCCAAAGGTTAAAAACGGGACCCTATTAATGAGACTTCGCTGTCCGTCCGTCTATCCATCTGTCACCAGGCTGTATCTCAAGAACGGTGATAGCTAGACAGTTGAAATTTTCACAGATGATGTATGTCTTGTTGCCTATATAACAACAAATACAAAAAATTGGCCAAGTGCGAGTCGGACTCGCGCACGTTAAAACAAAAAAAGGTTAAAATATGAAGTTTAGTATATATTATTGTATTGCTATTGGTTCGGAACCCTTCGTGCGTACCCTAGACTTTATTTATATGTATATTACCTTGCACCAAAATGTTACCCGATAATATTTGACGATGCGGTCGAATAGTATTAATTTAAAATTAGAACAAGTTTTTAAGTTCGTGTACCAGTAGGCTTATTCCCATTATAATTTAGGTCTCTATAACTTACCATTAAGTGAGAATATAGTCAAAGGAAGCCTACCAGTGATATAATCGTTTTTTATTGGATTTTGATGGAACACCTACAAGGCCCACCTTATGTTAAGCAGGAATCTCTGCCTATAGCAGATGCATTCTATTACAAGTGACGAATAGTATATACCTACTGCGCCCGTCACTCTGAGACATACGCAGTTGTTATGTCTCATGTGCCTATAATTTCATAGTAACTGAAAGTTATGGGCTGCCACGCCGCAGGTACATGATTCGTACCACTCCGCCGGTTTGAGCTTCACCGCATGGAGGAAAGGTGTTTTGCGAATGCTTGCCTGACTAGCTACCATACTCAAGTTGAAAAACTTTCGTCAAGCATCTAACGATCGGCCTAGCCCGTTTATCATCCTGCATCAAATCATAGCGTACTAACAGATGATATATTGGTCAAAGGCGAGCCTACCAGTAGTAAATAAAACTGTGTACTTGTAGTAAATAAAACTTATGTGTAGTATTACATAAAAAATACCACGTATATTAATCGCTTCTCGGCCTTTTGGCTAAGATTTTAACCACAGATATTTGTTTTAGGACCCATATATACAAAGAACAAAAATGGATATCCAGTGATCTTATACAATGGCCATCAATTCAATAAGCATACCCACACCAAAGGTTTAAAAGGATACTTCTTGTGTGCTAAATCACGACGACTAAAATGCAAGGCTGTCATTAAAACTTACGACGACGAAATAGTACTCATTAAAAATGATCACAATCATGACTGAATACGTTTTGTCCCATGTAGGGTTCTCTACAGCAAAGGTAGATTAAACGAATATGTGAATCTTTTACAATGTTTATTTAGTACAGTACTAAGTTACTACTAAAAACTAAAAAAACTTAAAGAAGATAAGTTAATACGTTTGTGTCAGAATATTAATCAGTTACTTAATTATTACATTTAACACTTCAATAGCATTCGAAAAAGATATATCGAAAAAAAACTTATTAATTGCATCCTAATGATCTGTATGGCGATCATGTATATTAGGTAAGTAAAAATTTTAGTTTGAAATTGTCATTCTTACTATGCTGGTTACCAACTAAGTCCTACTGCAATGAGAATCTTGACGTCTATACTCGTGTACTGGACATGATTTAAAATCCTGAAAAGGTGGGGCTAGAATGTCTTCCCGTCTCAAATCTCTTTCCGTGGGTGTCTAAATGGAATATAGAGTGTTAAGTTGTGTTAGTGATCTAGTTTGTGATGGATTTGAATGTTGTGGAATAGAATTGACATATCAAAAAATTATTATTATCTGTATCTATAGAAGACCTAAAAGTAAACCACATTTTTTTCTTGAAAATCTTGAAATACTTTTGAGTAGAGTTTCAAATCGGTTTAAAAAAATTATATTATGTGGTGATTGGAATCTAAACATTTTGAAACCATGCAGTGCATGTATAAAACTTTTATGTATTCTAAAGAACTTTAATATGGAATTACATATAAAGTCACCAACAAGAAAATTAGCGTGTCTCGACCAGTTCGCATCTAATTTAAAAAATACAATAGCTGAAGTTCACAACCTAGGCCTTTCAGATCATGAAACGGGCCAAATTCTTATTGTAAAAATAAATAAAAAACTACAATTATCTCATTGGCACGAAACAGTAAGAGACTTCAGTAAGCAAAATATTAATAAGTTTTGTAATTACATATCATCACTATCTTTTGCTAATGTATATGACAAATCGAATCTCAACGAAGCTTTTGAGAAATTTCATGGCCTTTATTCATTATTTTTTGATTTGTGTTTCCCTAAATTCAAAGTTAGAAAATCAAATAAGATAGTAAAACACTCTTGGCTAACAAAAGGATTGCGGAAATGTTGTGTAAAAAAAAGGTATCTTTATTTGAAATATCAACAAACAGGTTGTAATAAAAAAAAGAATAAAAGTATATACAAAAAATATGCTCAAACTCTTAAAAAATGTTTGTATAAGTCACAACAGCTACAGAGTAAACAATATATAGAAAATAAGAAAAATAAATGTAAAGCAGCATGGGACATAATAAATGACAAAATTGGTGATATAAAAATAAAAAATGAGATTGAAAGAATAGAATATGATAATAAAATTTATACTAATCCAGTTGACATTAGCGAAATATTTAATAATTTTTATATAAATTTGACCAATCACAATTTTGAATTTAAAATTGACAAGATAAATGAAACTATGACAACTAAAATATATAATACAATATTTTTACAACCAACTGACCCAATAGAAATACGCAAAATAATAACTAATCTTAATAACACAAATTCAGTAGGTATCGATGAATTAAATACAAAAATGCTCAAGAAATGCGCTAACTACATAAGTGAACCTTTGAGTTTCTAAGTGAATATGCCACTCGAGGAAGGCACTTTTCCAGATATTCTAAAAAAATCCATAGTCAAACCTCTATTTAAGAAAGGTGATACAACAGACATGAACAACTACCGTCCGGTCACTTTGATACCAGTTATGTCAAAAATACTCGAAAAAGTAATCTTAAAAAGACTTTACGACTATGTAACACGTCATGATATATTAAAAGAAGAACAGTTTGGATTTCGTAGTAATAGTAGCACTTCAATGGCATGTTTTAATCTCGTTAAAATGATAACAGATTGCATAAACGAAGGGAAACCTGTCACAGCTATCTTTCTAGACATGACTAAGGCATTTGATTACGTAGACCATAATTTACTACTTTATAAGCTGGAAAAATACGGAATAAGAAGTACGGCTAATAATTTGATTAAAAGTTACTTATCAAATCGTAATCAATGCGTAGAAATTGGAAAGATACTTAATAATAATAAAATTAACAGTAGATCACAATTTAAAGCAAATAGATTTGGCGTACCACAAGGAAGTGTGCTGGGACCTTTTCTGTTTTTATTGTACATAAATGATCTTCCAAACGTCACTCATCAAAAAACGATACTATTTGCGGATGATACAACGTTAATTGTTAAGTGTACAAATAGACTCACTTATGAAAATGAAATAAATTTTGCGCTAGGTAGAATAGTAAGCTGGTTGGAGATTAATAATTTAAAAATTAACCTAAACAAAACGAACTTGATACAATTTCGAAGCTACATGAGACCACGTATAGAAATTAACATAACCCAGGAGAATAATAAAATAAATGAAGTTAATTCAACCAATTTTCTAGGAATAATGATTGATGAGCATTGTGATTGGAAAACTCACGTAAACTACGTATGTGACAAACTAGATAGGTTCATCTATGCAATAAAAAAGTTACGGTTAACCGTATCAACAGAAGCTGCTCTCAGTGCATACCACGGATATGTATCTTCGGTGCTCTCATACGGTCTCTTACTTTGGGGCAATTCCGTTGAAATAGAAAAAGTGTTTATAATTCAAAAAAAATGTGTGAGAGCGATCTGTGGAGCCTGCAGTATAGATAGTTGCAAACCAATTTTCAAACATTTTCGTATCTTACCATTGGTTTGCATGTATATTAGAGATATTTGTGTTTTTGTAAAGCAACATCCAAAATATTTTACATTGAATTATACTATATCAAGTATTGATGTGAGAGATAAATTTAAACTCTACCAACCTAAATGCCAGTTAGTTATGTGTAAAAGGAATGTGTTTATAAATGCAATTAAAGTTTACAATAAATTGCCTAATTCATTTAAAGACATGACATTAAATATTTTCAAAAAAAAGATTACATTATGGTTACTTGACAACTGTTTTTACACCTTAAATGATTTTATGACATTCAAAGTTTCTTAGGTAATATAATACTATACTATAATATTGTTAATAGAATTGCATTTTAGTTTTAGTTTGATTATGTATTAAAATTTTGACATATTGTATTTGATTAGCAATTTTTATTAGCATAGGCAATATTAATATTTCATTATCAATTGTATCTACTTTAAAACTAAATGTATGTATTGACTTATATTGTTTAAATACACATTTGCACACCATTGTCATGGTAGAATGTTAAGGACATTTTTTTTGTAAAGCATTACATCTGCTGTATCTGTACAACATTCTTGTGAATAAATGATTTGATTTGATTTGATTTGATAAAAAAAAGAGGTAACTAAAGTTAAAATTGCCTTCTGAGCAACTGCTATCTTACAATGCGATCTCCAAGACGACCGCCAAGCGTGGGGATTATTGCAAAAAAAACGGAAGGTGTGTACCGCAGTGGACAATCCGGCTTAAGTTCTAAGCATTTATTTCATAAAAGCCATTGCTTGGAAATGTTGTTTGTCAAATTTCAAGCTTTGATTTATCTCAAGCCGTTGCTTGCAAAAAAATATAGTAGCAATTGTAGCTTAGAATAGTTTACTGTATTTTATTCAATAATGGGTATATCTGGTTTGCTTCTCAAAAATATACTGCTGGAGCATACCAGGTGCTTAGCGACGGATTTTCCACTCAATGAATGTATTACTACACAGGCGAGTAATCATAATATCATATCTTTATGCATCTAATCACAATTTTTCCTTCTGGCCACTAATCAGCAGTAAGTTTTAACTACTTTTTTTTATGCCTGATAGCCAATAGCCATTGACCACTATCTCACCTGATGGTAAGTGATGGTGTGGTCGAAGATGTTGTTCAGGCTTACCTAGAATTACTGGCTCTCAAGGACAGCTGCCGGAACACACCGTTAGGTGCTTGGCGACAGATTTTCAACTTGAGGGTGGCAGCTAGCCAGGCGGGCATTCGCGAAATGCCCTACCACCATGCTTTTAATTAATACCACTTTTAACGAAAATAATGACTGAGAAAAAAAACCGTAATATCCCCCAAAACTTTTACTTTAATACCACCATGACGACAGATGTATCACGTTCCCCAGTTCGAAATATATTGCTTTGCTTTTAACGTCTTACGGGTACAATCTACGAAATGACGAACTACAAAACGTGTGGTAATAAAATGAATGTGTTTACTTTGAACTTATGTATTTTTATTTCCTTTATAAAAATTGTAATTCTTCTACTGCGACCACTGCAGAAAAGAAACGAGCTTAGGAAGCATAGGAGCATAGGCTTTCTTTTCTACAAAATTTTATTCACTGCTAGTAGAAATAGATATTTTACAGAATAATTGAAGCTAATTTGTTGAAACGTTTGAAATTTTATTTTAAAGTTATGTTTTAATGTGTGGAAATAAAGTCCCTTTTACAAGACACCTTACCAGTGTCTCACCTCGCTTCGGCACCCGTGGGATACAGCAAAGTGACTTTAATAACACTTTTTATTGCCTCCACACGTGCTTTGAGTATCTTGGTCCCAAACAATACGTTTGAATTCAACTTTAGCTATATAAAGGTATTAATACCGAATTCTTCTGCGATATTTACTACATCATTCTTAAACCTTTGCAGTTCAAATATAATAATGTCCCAAAAAGGCAAACCGCTGCTAAAACTAGATGGATACTTAGTGTGCGGTGATAGGAAGGACTTCAAATCTGAAGACCAGGTGGAGATGTTCCACTCACGGCGGTCTTGGATGCAGGGCGACTGTATACACTATTGACGATGACGTGATTCGGACGAACTATGAACACACTCATCCACCGAAAAGCTAGTTGCTGAACGTATCGTTAAAAAATATTGATATTCATTTAGTTTATTCTGAATAATATCAATAAATATCGATTTAGTTATAGTTTTTGACATATATATATATAGTTCTTATTGATAACAAAATTATTTTGTAGTGCTTAAATATTGGATCAACTGGGTATAATAGGGAGAGCGCTTCCTATTTGTAAACCTTCTGTAGGTAAATACGTAACAAATTGTTAAGAATTTTGGGAAATATCCCGTTTATGGAGTTTCTCGCTCATGACATGAAAAATATTTAATAAAAAACTGAACTGACTCCTATTATTTAATCCTCGCACTCTGCATGCGTACGTGACACATTAACATAAAAATATTACATTCCCGATTTTCAATCTAAAATCTCTTTTTGATGCAATCATGCACAGCGATGAAGGACGAGGGAAAACTAGCATTCATGAAACTTCACCAGAATTGTGAATGGTGGTATTTTCATTAACTTTTCTCTGTAGGTCGCGGTATAAACCGATATTTGAAAAAAAAGACAAAATCTGCGTGAGCTAACAAAGGCTTACAGTATTACTGTGCTACATAAATAAAAGAATCAAGTTTATTCACTATTAATCCATCAATTTCGTACTTTCAGAACCAGTGTTTACGATCTCTCGTTACGGAAATCCAATGATTACGTTGAAGGGTCACCTTTACAGCAAACAATGGTCATCGGGGGGCAAAACTCGATGGAGATGCTCGCGTAATCGTACAGGATGCCAAGGTCACTTCTATACAATAGAAAACAGTTTTATTATTATTAAAAATAATGATAAACATAATCATTAACACACTAAAATATTTTTTATTACACTAATAGATATTTTTATAACTTCATTTTTTATTTCTACATCGCAGAACAATGCTCTAATCAAAACGCTAGGTTAAGGTTGAGTGAAAACGTATTTGCTCAGCTTGACTTTTTATATGCGATAAGTGTAGTGAGATTCGTATCTCAAAAACCAAAACGCTTATTTGGACATGTATAGGGAAAATATTAGAGCTAACGATAAAAGATAAAAGGAAAAGAAAAAAATGGAAATTATTAATGAAGTGGTAGTAGATTAAGATGATGCCAATATAAGATATATGATTTAAACTCTATGACCACCACCACGTCTCAATAATTCTGTTCGCAATGCCACATGCTAGTAACACATGTTTAAGACCATAGTTTAAGACGTAGTGAAGCAAAATAAAGATTATAAAACCATTACAAAATTTGAAATTTACGAGGGGAAAAAATATAATCATGTGTACCGGTCAGAGCAAACCCCGGCTAAAGGGGTGGATGACGCGGGTCCGAATCCCGCACATGACTTTAATTTTTCCCTTCGTCAATTTCTAATTTTGTAATGTAATCCGCAGAGCAGGCCATACTGCAATAATAAAAATATTATAATAAAACTATGTTGAATAAGACATATTGTAAGTCATCCTATGTATTGATTTATATATGTAAGTGTAATGATAAATGAGGCATATTAAATAAGTACCTCTAGTGTACTGCAAAGGTAAAATACCTCTAGGCTACTTATATAATAATTTAATAATAATAATTTATTTATTTGTACTAGAATATATCGTTTACACTAACTAGAGCAAACAAAAAGTTTACAAAACAAAACTTACTTAATCTAAGACAGTATATGCAGTGCTAGTGCAAAGGTACTTGTTTACATAAAGGACCACTTAGATTAGGAATTATATAAGATTAGTTTAAGTGAAATCGTACATAATAAAGCATGCCATAATAATATAGTAGGACCTTAAAATAAAGTAAGTCCTTACCAGAAGATTATAATTTGATAAAATTGCACTATTACCTCAAATATGTACATTTTATGGTCATGTAAGTACTTATTTTTAGTTTTTAGTTATTGAATGCTCATGAACTCTGAATCCCACACTAAGATTAATCCTGTGTCGTGGGATTCAGTCTCCTTCGTTCAATCTCTAAGTTCAATCAATATGTACGTTATTAAATGTTATAATTTATTATGATATGATAGCCAGCATACGCCGACATAATGTAGGTAGCCTGAAAACTACGCCACAAGCATACATTATACCTACATGTTACATTTCATTGCAATCTATGAGCAAATGTAATATTCTTATTATATTATGTAATATTTGCATGCAAAGATAATATTCCAAAAGGCAGTAATTCATAAGGTAATTAATATCTTTTATAGTTTTACTCTTAAGTACAGAGCATAAGGTAGGTAGGTAAACATGCATACTAAAGATGTTATTTTTACTGGCTTAAATTGTTGTTAAAAATATAGGTAAGGTAAGATTCGAGTGTACATTATTTAATATTTACATAAGTAGACACTATGGACGATGAATATAAATTACATTATGTTGTTAGGTTACTACTTGGCCAGTAAGTAGTTACAAATTAATTTGCTATATTTTTTTCTATGATCAAATGGTGACATGTGTATTTAATGTGTTCAAAAATATATTTAACAGTAAATATTTTTAAACATATTAGTTCAATATATACATGATTCTCTATAGATTCTTGGCTCAACCTGGATTTTAAATTACGGAGTGACGAAGTATATTAAGCGATTTGATATGTGTAAGTATTTACCTATTCCATGTGATTAAGTAGGTAATATAAACTGGGTATGCAGATAAGTTTAAATTAGTGCTAGATATTTTTACTATTAATATTACAGGATACTACATCACCTTATTTAATATATTAGGTATATCTCTCACACTCACACTCCATAGCGGAGAATAAGTATTTTTCAGTATTATTGTCACACAATGCATATACATATATCAATATATATCAACATAGACATATCTATATGTACATATATATATATTATAAATAATTAAGTACGAGATACCTTATTTATATTATTATTCTTTGTACTAATTCCTTATAATATTGGTGAACTGAAATAATGAATAGCAATTTTATATTACGTAAAAAATACTAAAAAAAATATGTAACAAAAATATAGTTTATTGAATATATATTGGCTGGTTTTTAATTATACACGTGTCCCGAATAAAATTCGCATAAAATCAGGAGGAGCAGGTCCCCTTTCGTTATCTGACTATCAACAGTATTTTCTCTGTTTCCTCATACGTGAGTGGCAAGAGCCATGCAGTTATAATTTTTTTACACATACATCGAGATACTTGAATTATATTTAACGATTTATTAATACTTTCGTACAGGTATGCACCTTTAAAAGAGTATGCACGTTTAGCAAACATTGTATTTGTGCGGCGACGTTTCCATGTAGTTCGACGGCTAGAGAGTTGTGATACAGGTAGTGTTTTAATGGCTGTTCTATGAAACCGTAGTGATGCTGCCAAAATGTAAAGTTGTCGTACTCTTAGATATTTAGTTTCTTCATACAAGCTATTTGTTGGGTATCGATAAGGTTTTCTGTAAGCTACCTTCAATAAACTTCGCTGAGCTCTTTCAAGCCTCAATAATGACGTTTTACAAGCTGAACCCCAACACACAATGCAGTAATTCAAGACTGATTGGCAAATGGACAAATATATAATCCTCAATGTGTCATTATCAGCTAAACGATTTAATTTTAAAAAAATATGTGTCATTTTCCGTAAGCGGCTGCATAAATTAGCTATTTGACGTTCCCAATTTAGCCATTGATCGATAATAACTCCTAGGTATCTTATATAATTGACCGTTTCTATCTCTGGACAAGAACAAGATTGTTTTAAGTTTGTGTTACATGTATGTAGCTTAAGATTAAAAGCAGGAGGCTTACTATTTTCAGTGATTCGGAATGCTATACATTTTGTCTTTTTGGTATTGAATGTAAGTAGATTATCCTGGAGCCAACTCGCTACTCTAGATATCCCTTCCTGGGCCAAATCAACGACGTCTTCCCAACTACTTCCGTAAAATAAAAGCGCAGTGTCGTCAGCAAATGTAAATACACTTGCTTGTTTTAAATTTAAATGGCAGAGGTCGTTTATATAGACCAGGAAGAGGGTAGGACCAAGAACTGATCCTTGGGGAACTCTTAATGAGACATAATTATACTTGCTATATTCCTTAGCAATCCTGACTCTTTGTTTTCTATCACTTAGGTAGGAGCGGAACCATTTAAGTGAAATTCCACGAAGCCCGATCAATTCAAGCTTTCGAATTAATATTGGCCAAGACACTGTATCAAATGCCTTGGCCAGATCCAGAAAAACACCTAAGCATCTTTGTCCTTTGTCTAGTTTTTCAGACACACAATCGGTCAAAGCTACGACAGCGTCTTCCGTGGATCGATTGGCTCTGAATCCAAACTGATTAAGGGATAACAATTTGTGCTTTTCTAAAAAATCTAAAAGTCGTTTGTTTACTACCTTTTCCAAAATTTTAGATAAAAAAGGCAGCAAGGAAATAGGGCGGTAGTTCGAAATAATTGAGGTATCTGGTGATACCTCAATTATTGTAGATAGGACAAACATCTGCAATTTTAAATATGTTTGGAACTATACCAGACATCATGCTTAAGTTACATATATGGGCTATAGGAGCAGATAGAACATGTCGACTTTTTTTGAGTACATTGTTACTAATTCCATCATAGCAGATGAAATTTTTAGTCCGGTTATAATTTTGTTAATTTCAAACGCATCTGTGGGAGTCAGAAATAGAGAGTTACTTGGTGCAAAATTACTTTTTACACTAGCTGCTAATTCAGTCTCAGACTTGTTAAGTTTTTGCAAAGTTATGGTTGCCAGATCATTACCAACCGATGAAAAAAAGTTGCAAATAGCATCAAGTGATTCTGATTTGTTTCGTTCTATTTTTAACAAATCACATGAGTCCGAATTAGTCTTCTTTTGATAATTACTTATAGATTTAACTACGTTCCAAAGTTTTTTGCTATCTCCTTTGCAAGTTTTTATTTTCTCAGAATCGTATTTATTTCTAGTATCTTGTAGAAGAAGCTGGCAGTGATTCCGGTATTTCTTGTAGCGTGTAAGTAGGTCATCATCCTTGGGATATTTTTTTACTTCTAAATGCATAAGATCTCTTTTTCTGATACTGTTTAATAGCCTAGAATTCATCCAGGGTTTAGTTATTACCTCCGCACGACGTTTTTGTATTTGTTTTGAATAAAGTGTTACAGCGCACCTAATGTATTCTAAAATTTTTGCAACGGCAGAATC
The DNA here is from genome assembly GCA_963854805.1 of Plagodis dolabraria. NCBI lineage: Eukaryota > Metazoa > Arthropoda > Insecta > Lepidoptera > Geometridae > Plagodis > Plagodis dolabraria. Next base: position 8,960,385 of record OY978445.1, on the reverse strand, counting down.
AACATCAATCTCGAGGTAAAACGAACGCCAGTAAATTTTTTGTAGGTAATCTATTATACTTTGATAGTTTATTTTAATAGACTCTTTACATATTGGAGGATATTTCTTACCGCCATTGTCTAATCCAACAATCACTGTATCATGATCTGTAATAGTTGAATCGCACACAATAGCATGACTAAACTTATTAGTTTTTATTAACGCGTGATCTAGACAGTTATTTGCTCGTGTTGGAAGAACATGGGATGGGATGTACCCATAATGCAAGCTAAGTTCCAGATACTCATGAGATTTAGGGTCTGTTGAATAGGGTTTAATATCAATATTCATATCTCCAATAATAATCGACGATTCGCTTTTGACTACTGCGATTACTTCTTTCAATGATTTTAAGAAACCTGATATATTATTTGTAGCTGGAGATCTGTAAATTGCTATAACAGTCAACGTTGTATCGATTTTTAATAAAAGACAATTGGCATCAATGAAATTAGGTTCTTGTATCTCAACATTTAAGCAGGATTTAGCGAATAAAACAAGACCATCATTTTGATTGCGTGATACTTTAGTGTTATAACAATTATAATCAGGCAAGTCAATAGGAATAAATGAATCGTCAGTCCAAGATTCAGTAAGCACTATGATGTCTGGTAAAAATTGTAATCCATTAAGAAATACCAAGAAATCATCAAAATTCTTTCTGATGCTACGAATATTTTGATTTACTATCGTTATTTGATTAGAAAAACTTTCAAACTTGTGTTTGAAGTTTTCACTGTTAGCTTTGGCGCTTTCTATGAGCGACGTGTTGTCGATATCATCAATCAATGTTGTTCTATCCATAATAAATGAGAAACAATGTCCGAGTGTACCTTACTAAATAGTAAGAATAATTATAGAATTTCACGAGTGACAAAAACATAAAACATTGCAGTGTGCGTCTACCTTTATGAACAAAAAGACACTTATTAATAATGCGAGTACACTTACTCGTGCGTAGATGTTTGCAAAGAATTTTGCCACGATAAATGGAAAAAAGTTCAAGGTTGGAATCATATCTATTTAAAAATATATCAATATTAAAAAAAAATTCAACCCACAGTATAGCCGACAAAGCATCATTAGAACCCAGTGAAAGCCAGTTATATAATACCTACCGCAAATGATCGCATTGCGCATTGATTTGTTAATAGTAAGATTAGCTCGTATATAAATGTAAAATAACTTCATACCTACGCAACGTGTATATGATGAGCCTGTATTTTTACCTAATGAGGTCAATAATGTGACGAAAATTAACAATTTAAAAAAATATTTTATAAAACATGTATACAGGCACATCATATTACAAGTGTTTTTATACGTAACTTCGTTCAGAACGCCATTCAATAACCATAGTAACTGTATTATTCCAGTGAGCAGTACCGTATGTAAGAGTACCATTAGGTAGTTGTTGCAATACATAGTCAGGTCGATTTAGGTGGCATTTTCAGATCTGTAAGCTGTTGTTCGTTTCTAATATGGATATAAGGCGCTCCCTCATGCTTGCGTTGGTACACCTTTCCATTGGATGTCCAACAGTGAGCATATGACTCTGACCTCGCCAGTTCACGAGCCATAAAATGTAGACGTCTGGTTTTTGCCGTGAGCCGCTCAGATATGTAAATCGGCATTTTTGAATCCGTGAGTCCAAGTTGTTTTGAACTGAGCTGATCACTAGAGCGATTTTTGTTGTATTTTTTTACCGCATACAAAAAGTCAGATTTAATACTGTCTTGCTCGAATTCTGGAACTCGATTATGACGGTTGAGGCCTTATTGTCAACCTTGCTAGGCAAGCGGAAGATGTCCCGTACATCAGCTTTATTAATCTCCATGCTTAGGTTTTTTGACAAGTTGTCCACCATTGTAAGAAGATGACCTCTGGGCTCTTTTTGTGATTTTGGAACATTTCTTATTTCGACACAGGTTTTAATTGAATTTCTTTCTATTATATCAATTTTGTCTTGTAAATAGGCCACATGCGTCTCTAAGTGCCTACGTTCGTTTTCAATTCCCGTCATCACTGTCTCAAGCGTGCCTATCTTATCCGAGACAAACTCGAGACATTTTCGCATCTCTTGGTTTAAGCTAGTGTTGTCGGAGCTAATACTTTTAATTAGGGCTTCCATGGAGTCTAACCTGGTATTTTGTGTCACCATAAGATTAGATACCATACCTTTGAGCTCATCTAATTCGCAGCTTATACTTCCATCCGATAGGCGGCGGCGCTTACTTTTCTTCGTTATGTTAGGCAGGGACTCAGTACGAGTAATGCTGGAGGTGCCATGAGCCGCAAGACCTTGTTCCATCGGAGTATGCGGGTTAGAGGGGCTATCTGGAGTTTTAGGTGGAGTACGCATCATATTAGATATATAACGGCTGCGGTGGTATCTTGCTTTAGTAAATGTCATACAATTTATTGCACTAGGTCACTCACTACCGCCTTTAATATTGTTGCAACGCAGGTACAACACACAACGGGCACGTCTTGCTCGAACGACGACCGAGCGAAGGATGATATAATATACGAGTATATAGTACCGCTCGGGTACTTATTGAATATCGCTATGGGGCCACAGTAGATCTAAAACATTCTATATAAGAAAATATGTTACTTTAAACTTTAGATGATTAAATCAAATCTGTAACAACTTGCAAAACTAATGCGTGGAATACAATAAGTATCTCAATGATGGACATATCTAGGTACTTAAAACTGTAAATGAATTGTTGAGAAAACCCAACTGGAAACGCTATGTGTATCGATTTAAACAGTGGATGGTCTTCTTGAATTAGGTGCCGTGAAACTCTAGGCATAAATTGTAATTAAAATAGGTAATGTAAATATCAGCTTTAAATAGCCTGAGATAAGAGAAAATAATTCATACACACGTAATTTATGGATATTGTTAGACAAAACAATTCGAAACTGAAATTTTCTGAAATAATGTACAATTCGTGTGTAAATTATGATAGCTAATAATTCCATTTGGTCGCAGCCATTAGGAAATTACGAGTACACTGCACACATCGGTTATTCATTCCCAGGAAAAATATCTCAATCAGTCGTGTTGCACTTTGAGAACTTCACTCAGATATAATGCAGTTGAAGTTTCCTCATATAGTTCTTAAATTTTATTGAGAATGAAGCTCATCAGGTTAATGTCACACATTATATCATATTTTCCGAGTAACGGTAAAAAAACTGCATATAGAATAGTGGCCGAGGGCCGAGATATTGTTGATATATATAAAAAATGAGAACTTATGTCAAAGAAATCATTACCGAAATAGTACATGAAGCAGATATTCTTCAAAAGGATCTGCTGATCCCTAAAGAAATACGTCACAATTAAAGGCACAATGAATGTCCATTAAATCGTTTGGTGCTGAACAAAGTCAAACCTACTTGCAATTTGAAAATTAAGCTGTGATACGCAACACAGTATTTTTGTATCAACTAATTATCAATCAAATAATTGGGTAGGTACATCTAAATATAGTAAACATCAAGGATTTTACTCTTCCAATCTCGATACGATAGAATTTAATGAATCATCCACACCTCACGTTTTCAAAAAAATAGGAGATAATATCTGCACCTTCCAAACATGAAAATACTTTTGCAATGATGGGCGAAAGTTTTCTACCTAAAGGTTTTTCTACTGAAAGTAAAAACTAAAATAATTATAGACAGAAGTAAACAAAAACGTCCCCCAAACTGTTCAATAATTATAAGGTTATCTTAACAAACTTTCTGCAAGACATAAGTTTGAAACAGAGTGACATTACCTAACAGATATAAATGAATTTAGTAGTACAGTATATTCATACGGTTTTAGGTATTAATCATTTACTATGCATTACTTTTTTTAGAATTCTTAGAAAAAATGCTCCAAAGTTCTCAACGTCTCGCTTTGGAAAACCTGTAATCACAGTGGGACCATATCGTTTCAACATGGATTCTCGGTGCAAAGGACCCCGGATGAGATTTGTTTGCGTAAAAGCTTGTAATGGCTGTTTGAGCTACTATCACTACTATTGAAAATTCAATAGTAAAGATGAGCTATGAACATAATCATCAGTAGTGTTGAATTTTAACCGCGTCGTTATATTTAAAACTGCTCTTTAAAGAGATGGAAATGGAATCATACTACTTGCGAGTAGTTAACTAGTATATTGTCTGTACTAGTAAATTATATGTATGTAAAATAAATATATGGTATGTATGCGTTTCCTTTATAAAACTTAATATGTAAAAATGTTGTATTTCTTCGAAGAAATAAAATTCTTATGAGGAACGCCCTCACGTAGAAATATAAGAATAAATATTCTTGCAAATAGTCCCTTAGAGGTAGAAAACTGCTTCATTTAAGGCTCCTCGGATGAAGTGAATCAGCGTGTATACTTGGCGTATAAAATTACACTCTCAAACTATCGACCTGAATGGTCATTGTTGTTTCATTACTTTTAAATATTAATTTAACATCGGGCATAATCACGAGTAACTTAACATTTACTTAGAGTATAATTATATTTATGAAATTTTCTTATAGCCATATTACGTCGCGGCGTGGGATGGATATCGTAATGTTTCATATATTTTTAGTTTTGTCGCTTTCGCTGTATCGGTGACCTCGTTGCAGATGGTATTGAATTCGTTTGGTAATAAAGTATTAAAAGATATATTAGGAAATAGGATAGGTTACGTGCAAAATGTTGTCATTACATCGTTAGAATTATGTATTACATGTCAAATTTTAATTATATACTTTACTGTAATAAAATTTATTTCTTTAGCCTTGCTTTTTATTGCCTCGCAGTGGTGTAGAGTGTTCTACACGGGGATAAAAATGTCTTCAATTAGGCAGCTTGGGTGCTCACCCAAGCTGCCTAATTGAAGACATTTTATATATTCATGAGCATGAATCTCACGTTGTACTCAAAAATATAGTCTTAAAAACTATCTTGCCTTTGTTACACTTTGATTTTTCACAAATAAAGTTTGACACTGCTGTTTTTACCTAGTTAAATAATCTGCAACAAAAAAGCAATAAACAGTAAATCTTTATTAAAAAAATTAAAAGTTAAAAGACAATTTTCAACTTTACATAAATCTAGCAGACGACATGACAGGGATTCAATCTAACGTGACGTAGAACGCTGCTCTATTCCCTGAGTACATATTGCTCCATTATAAATACGTTTTCACTCACTGTCTTTATAATATCAGACATAACAAATATTAATGTAACATTTGATATTAGTAGTACGAGTATAATTATATTCGGTAAATTTCGCTTATCAAATATAAAGAAAAGGTTCTTTACAGCTAAATATATAACGTCGCGGCGAGGGAACACATTGCTCAGTATTGATGGGTTTACATTATACGCCAAAACAACCAGTCGAGGAAAGACGCGGTGGATTTGTTCCACTCACAACAGGAAGGGGTGTAAAGCAGTTAGTTACACTATGAATGACGAAATAATAAAATTAAATAATGAACATAATCACGAGTGTACAGCTAAGGATAGTTAAGAATTTTATATATACTTATATGTTTATTTTATAGATATACGTATACTTTACTCTAATAAATCATTTATTTACGTATACTATAATTATATATATATATAATAAAATATGTAATAATTAAAAAATATATATAATATAATATACGGTATGTAGAGCTACTGTGATTACTGTAATAAATGAAATCATTGCAATAAAAGGTTGCCATAACCATTCATAACACTGTAAACCATGGTATTGATAATGAAGCATTTATTGACGATTGGTTGTTTTCGAAATTTGTTTTATCTTGAACTCTCTAATAATTGGTGAGATGTAGTGTGTCAATATTTAATATAAATTGTGAAATAATATATTAAACTTCCATTCTAATTTTTAATACCATTCAACAATAGCAGCTTCGACATGTAACTAAACAGTGTATATTAACAGACTTTTTTATTTCTATAGATCTGGCACTGACTGAGATGAAACCTAAGTTTATAAATTCTCTGCGTGGATTCCCAGCGGTGGAGCTCGGAGGGTACAGATACAACAAGAGGGTTGAGCGTCCTGGGCCAAGGGAGTACTGGCGCTGCTCCAAGAGACGTGACAAGAAATGCAACGCTTCCATCGTCACCTTTGGCGATGAAGTTCTCGAGATAAAACGCTGCCACAATCATTGATGCATGAAATAAAGATCTTAAGTATATAATCATTATGCATCATCATCATCGTCATCAGGAGAACGACATCGTCTAGTTGAACAAGTGTCATGTTCTATGAGGGAAACTGCCTCATAGTCCACCAGTCCAACTCTTTTAATGCTAGCTGCATAGTTCATTCACGCGCGTCATGTTTACATAGAGACAGCGCCTCGACCGTACCGCGACCAGCTCCTCGACATGAACGTGGGGAGCACCCTGCTTACGTTGACTTGAGTATAATAGTAGCAAGCTAATAGTGCTCATTTAGCTTATTTTTTCCCTTAGTCGCCATGTAACGCATGACATGCAATACTTGCCCTTAAATTCTTAAGCCGGGAACTTTTATGTAATAATGACTTATAATATTTACTTACTGTGACTTAGTTAATAATGTTAATTTAGGGCTAGTTTATGCCGGGAAAATATATAGGTAAAAAGGGAATTTGAGTTATTATATAACACCCTAGTAAGCGTAACCTGAAAAGTTAGTTATTTATTGAGTGTAGTTGATAACTTGAACTTGATTTGAACATTCATTACACACCTTACAAAAACCAAAAATTGCTGCAAAAGTTTACAACATAGGGTTATACCTAAAACCCTTTTTGTTTTCAACATAAAAACTTAAAATCAAATACACCTATTACCACCTAACGATGTCCTTGTTAGGAGGTTTTTACACTTTGGACTGCTATTAATTTTTTTTATGAATACTCACAAGCCAGTATTAGCTTGCTGTTGGACTCAAACAGTGGTTTTCTTTGCTATGCATCAAGTATTTTACCACAGGAATTCCTTATTGTTTCTTTTAAATTAGGTACACCCAAAACGTAGTTGTTTTTGTTTGTTTTATTTGTTATATTGCTGATAGGTAAGCCCCTGACCACAATCTTACCTGATTAGTGTTTCACCACAATCTCATCTGATAGTGTTATGTGGTCGAAGGTTACTGACGTAGAATTACTGACTCTCAAGGACAGCTGCCGGAACACACCGTTAGTTGCTTAGTGACAAACTTTCTACGTGAGGGTGGTCGCTAGCCTGGCGGGCATTCGCAAAATGCCATATACATATATATTAATAGGAGTAGTATATGAGTGTATGTATTTATATGAGTCGAACTATTAAGTCATAAATGTGTACCAGTCAAGTTCTATAGTATATATTATGTATAACATAGTAATAAAGAGGTTAAAATTTGTCGATAAAAAAACTCCACAAAACTTAACCTCTTTATTACAAAATTACGAATTATCTTGAGTTGAAAACAAGAGTATTTTTTGAGTCGCAATAGTTTATAATTTATTAAAAAAAATATATATATAAAAAAATATTTATATCCTGCTTCTTATGCAATCTTGCTCTGGCTAGTAGAATTATTTTGAAAATAAAATATTGGAGTTGTTGAGTGATTAACACTGTTTTTTTTATATTCACTACTCCACTCATTCATATATTTATATATCTATTACCATTCCTCCGACTATTATTACCGCATGTTAGATATGGGGCTGCCTGAATGTCATGTTTAATAAGATCTCTATATAAGAAAATACTTCCTTGTTAAATCTTCATTGTCTTAATAATCCTTATTATTTGCAGCCCCCACATACATAATTTCGCGGCACAAAGCGCCTATGATCACGTACTCGGGTTACCGATTTAGCAAACACTACACTTCGGGAAATAAAACTCGATGGCGCTGCTGTTCGCACTATACTGCGAACTGTAAGGCTTCTATCAATACCGTTTTAGATAAAATTGTCAGAATAAGCAGTTGTCACAATCATCCTGTATGAATACCTGCTACTATGTAATTTTTGAGGTTCACTTTTGCCGTGATGTCGAAGGAAGTATTGCTTACAAATGTGACATCCGATATTCAATAAAAGTAATTAATATTATAAACTTTTTATGCACAAAGTTTTATTTGAATCTATTAAACCAAATAATGACAAAAAATAAAAAGAAGTTAAAAACAATTTTTAACCTTTAACTCCCTCTTAATAAATATGAAGTGAAACAAAACATTTGAATTTTAATGAACCCAATATTTACATTTTTTGTGACGGAACAAGCTCAAGATCCACCTGATGTCAAGGGGACTAACCTATGCCTATACAATGTAATTGTAATTGTAACACCATATGTTGTATATAGGATTAGCGTAGTAAGTAATGAAAAGAAAACTTTTATTGAATAAGCATGTTTTTATTATGTTGAATTAGCATAGTAATAAAAAAAAAATTGGACTCACTTTAGTTTTTAAGATACAATAAATAACATCGTAGTTGTAAGTCTAAATGTGATGTATGGAGTAGGATATTTAAAACAAAATATAATCAGATAAAAACAAATTAAATCTAAAAATGGCACGGACCCTGGAGTCTGTGGAGAAATGAAGTTTCATTAAAAAAAAAAAAACCTTTGCTTCGAACAGATGCATTCAGTCACAAGCCACGAATTACACTGTGCCCGTCAACCTTGAGACATAGTTATTATGTTCCTACGATGCGGCACTTCATTGAAAATACACTTCATATCCTTTCTGCCTTGTCCTGCGAAATAAGTAATAATAAAAGTACAGTGCATCCCAAAATGAATTTCAGAATTTGTATTTAGACAAGGTAATATTTATGATATATATTTTAATATTATATATCAATAATATATGTAAACAAAGTATGTGATGCCACATACTTCATCCAGTTTGTCTACTTATCCTCCTTGTTTAAAAGCATTAAAGAGTCTATGGATTGAATGAATGGTTTAAGGTTGTTGGCCATAGCTAGTCTTTGGCTTGTTCTGTTCTTTTGATAAACATAGAATAAAGTAAACAATTTTAATTATCAAGTAAAGGTGAGAGAAGCTTTAATGTTGTTTCTCCTTTCGGGTAAGGTTGACTTGACTTCTTATATTATGGCTTCTGTGGCGTATTGTCACAATTTTGCCAATGTCCGTACATGCTAGCGTCATAAATCATGTGGGATCAGGTAAGGTTATTCATATATTCTCGTTTATCACATAGTAAGGTTATTTATTAGTTTTAAATTTTATAAAGATGTTTGTCATCATAAAATTGTTTGTCATTGTGTAATAAAATAAACTCTTCTTCTTTCAGAGCAACTCAATTTAGTTTTTATTTCAAAACTTTATTAACGTACATTATATTTATAAATATTATTTAATTTAGTCGTTATTTACTTATGAACAATATAAAAAAATGTTTATTGAATTTTTATGTAACAGCATCCTTAAAAAGGTTGGTGGTCATTGATCTTTCTTTGACTTAATTTATTAGGAAACGGCTAGGACCCGCGTTATATTTACCGGAAAGATTCCGACCAGTTGTGTCAAAGTGAAGTTTGATCACTTTATATAACATAAAATGAATATTTTGGAAAAGAAATTAACTTTTCCTTAATAGACTAGACAATATAGAACTATGTAGTGGACTAAACAATGTACGACTAGATATTTTAAATATGATAGTGAACGTTCAATGACACTAAACATGGTACTTGACGTAATGGGATACTGAACTCTTCATTATACTAGGCCTTCGAGGATACTTCCTACACATTATCAGCCTGAACGATTTTAACATTTCGTTTTATATACAGTATATTGAAATATTTTTATTTATCTTTGCAGACCTTGTCTACGTTAAATCTTGTCGAGGGAATATTATGATAAAATGCGGTAGGTACACCTTTACAAAGAAAAATCGTACAGGTCCGCGGATCCGATGGGCATGTTCGACCCATCATCACAAGGGCTGTAAGGCTTACGTAAGGACTTTTGAAGATGCAGTTGTCAAAGTTCACAATGTGCACGACCATACTATTTTAAAGAGAAAATTTCAAAAGCATAATATATTTGTACTACCTAAATGAGATATTTTTGAATCTTTTGGTTTTATTTTCAGTTGTTTCCAAGTAAACTCTATGTTAACTGACTTTAGTGATATACATAATTGTACACGTTATATTGCCTCAAGGCTAACAATTGTTATATACTATTATTATTAATTTGAATTACTAAGATATGTTTCTAGTGTTGTGTAACAATATAGTACATATTATTTAGTATACATAATATTACTGCACAATTCTTCTCGCCACGGTGCGGGACATAGATAGTCATTCTTTGTACTCGTCCGTGACCGGTAAAGTAGCTACATAAAAGGTAAGTACGTGTGTAAGTAATGTTCGCATTACTGTGTTCCAGTTTGAAGCGTATGACTGCCCGTGACATTACAGGCACATGAGACAACAACTTAACGTCTAAGAGTGCACTTCTTCACTTGTGATGAACTGCATCTATATCTATACTAATATTATAAAGAGGAAAGATTTGTACCTATTTTTGTATGTTTGTATGTTTGTAATGAATAGGCTCAAAAAGTACTGGGCCGATTTAAAAAATTCTTTCACTGTTAGGAAGCTACACTACCCTCGGTGAACATAGGCTATATCGCATCACGCTATGAGCGACGGGAGCGGAGTAAAGCGGGTGAAACCGCGCGCGGTCGGCTAGTCTGTTATAAAACAAGGTTTCCCCTTTATTATGCCTTTCTTTGGACCCAGTTTATCACTTTCACGTTAAATACCTTATATACAAAACACCTGTTAAATACCTAACGTACTATGTCTATTGTATCCGTCGAACTCAAAAAGTGACTCATTCTTGAAAGTAACCTAGCAACGGGCTCATTAACCGACTTCCAATAATAGAAGGTAAGATCCCAAGATGACTTATATATTTTATATGTGAATTTTTTTACTGGATAATAATATTTTAATGTTTTTTTTGTGGGTTAGAGTGCACATCCAAGTTGATTCCGTTTAAATTTTTGACTTAAATTTAATTTTCCGTTTAAATTTTTAATTTCACATCGATATCAGTCGAGTTGTTTTTGATATTGAACTCAACTACTAATAAACCCAAATCTGCACGGTACTCCATCCTTACAAGTTCGTTCATAATTCTCAGTCAGTAAAGTGAATTCCAAAATATTTTACCTTTTATTTTATTAATTCGCAGTCCCTCATCCGCAGTTAATCTTGTTTTGTATTAAATAAAGATTGTGTTTTGTGGGTGGTGCATTGTGTTGTTTTTATTTTATGTTAATTTTGAATTAAATAATAGTACTTTTTTTAAATTACCTAAGAATTAAATAAAGTTAAATTTTAAAGCAAAGATAATTTTAGGTTGGATCGATACTGTGCCCCTGTCCTTTTTCTTGCTCGTACTTAATTTCGAGTTGGTCATCTACGCCAACCTTAAAAATACTGTAAATATTATACTTACTTAAATAAAAATTACTAATTATTATTGTCTGTTGAGTTAATAAATATAATTATTCATGTGATATGAGAAATTGCGTTTTTTTGACACCTAATATTATTAAATTAAAACAACAACATTGAAGTGTGTCAATTTCTCTATTAAGATATTTTCTGAATTGCTCATGAAGACACCGCACCGTAGTCTACAACACTTAATGCGCTGATATCACCGAACGCCGTTTCCTACTGCACGTTTGTTTATGTATTTAATATATTAACAAACGTCAGTGGGTTGTATATAAAATAATAACTACTATAATATATACCAAAAAATCGATGTAAAGAGTAAATTATTGTATAATGATGAATAAAATATATAGTTGGTATTAATGATAAGGTAAATAATTATATACCGTATTGTACCACTAAACAATTAATAAAATGTACACCTAGTATATATTATATTAATCATAACAATAAATTGTTTATATGCCCGTGGGGTGCCGGGCTAGAATATTACCTACCTCCCTATGTCTATTACCCGTGGGTGTCGTAAGAGGCGACTTAGAAGGTGGGCAGCAGCCCTTTCTAAGGAACTAATATCTTACGCTGCGATCCCCAAGACAGTCTGCCAAGCGTGGGGATTATTGCAAACCCTCTAAGAGGCTGTCTTCAGCTGTGGACAATGCGGCTGATACAGTAAATTGCTTTATAATAAATGAATAACATAATGTGTACATAGGATTGTGATAGAATGTTTTACTTTTTTCTACGTTTTTTATTTTACTCTACGGGGACATATTTGTCGTTCGAAGAATTAAGTTTCCTTACAAATCTAAAAAAAATAATATAGGAATTAGTTCAACTCGTTATAAGAATCTTAAATTCTGATTACAAATTTATTGACATTGTTATTCATTTAACTGATTTTAGGTCCTGTATTCTGCACATCAAAACGTGGGAATGTGATGTTGAAATTTGGTGGTTACCGTTTTTCTAAAGATTATACAACAGCTGGGAAAACAAGATGGCAATGTTCTAACAGAGGAGGAAATTCTTGCAAGGCACATATTTTTACATACGAAGAAGTCGTATTGAAAGTAAACAATGTACATACACATCAGCCAGTTGAAGATATGTATACATGTTAAGAAAAAATAAACATCGTAATGCTATGTTAAAAGAATTGGTTTAAAAGCCTGTTCCTTTTCTGGGCCTGATAATAACTTGAACAATAGCACACCACCACTTACTAGCATGAGAGTCAACGTACAAAGAATAATGATTAAAAAATATAAAAACGTCTGTGTTCAGCGACTTTAGATTATGTTCTTACACGTTATTATTACTTAGTGAATTCTTATATAGGTAGGTACTTGTAATTATGTTATATACATTTAATTCAAATGTAGTAAAAATAAAAAATACACCTTCATGCGAGTATGTGGTTGTTTTTACATTATTTTGTGTTCTGATTTTTAACAGTTTTAATTATTTGCTATTTTTGTCACGATTTTAAGCGGAAAATTAACTTTGATGAATGTTCGTCCCCTTAAGTGGCAATGAGTACTGGAGCACCTCCAGGGTCAGCTTCCTGCATATTTAAAATATCTTAAAGCTTGATATCATTAAGTACGAAGATGACAGTAGTAAATATAGACCGGATATACCTCTGTTGAAATTAAAATATACCCGAGAAATGCCTTTGCTTTTTTTATAATTATTTATAATTCTGCATTAGATCATCTATGTTGGAAGAGGCACATTTCGGAGATGAGACTCAAAGGTCTCTGCTTGGCATTGAATAGGCTCGGCTGGGTATTAACATTTTGCATGTATGTTAACTACATAAAACTGCTCGCAAACTGTAACTTTGCAGTTGGTGTGCAGTTGAAATACAAACCATCAGTTTGGGGACACAAGATTTGCTTGATATTTCAGTGTTTGATTTATTATAAAAGTTAGATATGAAATTTAAATACACTCACCGTTCGTAGATGCCTAAAGCAGATTTTCCTGGAAAGCTGGAAGATGCACAGTATTTCACAAGCTCCTTTTTGGGATATCACTTTCCCTGCTGAGAGCATGTAAACACACACACACACACACACGATATTAAGTGCTTTTACACAATATAAAATTCTCGAAACCGCCACGCGGTTTTGCTGAATTGAAACGATGCTTCCCTACAATTGACATTTCATCATTTACCCCCAGCCGGTTATAATTTTAAACAGGTAATTCAGAAAAACATAAGAAAACCTACATATTTTGTACTTTTTTAGAATACATCACATCCACAGCACGTAATACACCCACGATAGTATTGTTTTAACTAACTTTTATGTTACATTGCAAATATACATAATATATATAATATAGGTACCAATTTTACAAAATCACGCCGCGTACTTTCCCGCCTTTTTGTAATTTGCATCGATTTTTTACTTTTTACTTAATTTTGGAAGCCACCGTTTATATAGAGAAAAATACTGCTGACACCGCGTAAATAGGTTTGTGAGGGATTCGGGCCTAGGTCAGCAATATATTAGGTGTAACACCTTCCTCCTTTAGAACGGAACATCCGAAATTAAGGATAGGATGTGAGTAGAAAATAAATTATAGAAATAGTAATAAAGAAATCATTAAGACGTTATAGTAAGGGACTTGTGAGATGCAAGGACTTTACAATAGAATTTATATTTAAAGGAATTAGATTTAGGAAATAGGTATAGCATTAAAAACAATTGAGTCATTAACATAGTAATTATCATTAGATACTTATACTTAACTACAACAATAATCAAAACACACATTAGCAGAAATAAAACAATAATATCAAATTTCACGTTATCATTTTAAACACAAGTGACTGTATAAAGTTAGAACTTATACATTTAAAACTAAGAAAGTTGCATAGGATAGGAACTTGGAAAATATTTCAAGTTTGCAAAGATTTAGATTTTTTTTTACTTAAGAAAATAGTAAGTTATTGTATAAAGAATTAGTATTATCATAATTAACAATTATTAAGTATTAGGTATAGTATATTAGTGTATAAAGTAGCACATTATAGAAATACGACATAGCATTAGGATTTAGAAACTTTATTAGATATAGAAAATAACGTAAAGATAGGAATATAAAACATCAATTAAAATCAAGGTTTCTCCTCAGAGTTTTTGGTGAAGATGATGATTCGGAAGTTAGTTCGAGATCTGACATCTCGATGCTCGTTTTGCTTTTAACCCGAGTGTTAGATTTAGTATTACAGTGGTTGTATATTTGAACACAACAGCCACTTTTGGCACTAATATAACAGAAACAGCGATACACCTTATACAATAAAAAAGAAAATACTGAGACGGAAAGAAGAGTTGTTAAAATGCTAAAATAGTAGCCATAAGTAATATGGTATGGTTGGTTCTCTATTTTATTTAATTCATCGACACTTTGCTCAAGGTTATGAGAGGCATATTGTAATGAATCAAGGTTGATCTGGGATAGCTTAATAGGAGTGAGTAGATGGATGCTCTTATTGAGTTTTTCTTTTGAGCAGCAGTCATCTTCTATTATGTTAAAATTAGGTGTCGGTACATGAATTTGGACTTCGTATTCGCGTGATGGAATAAACTGTAATAGTTTATGATAAACTTTACAGTTTTTAGGAATTGAAAGGATTCCAGAACCAACGATATCATAATCATTAATGGAATCTGTACATTTAGAAGTTATTTTTGTGATATCTGACTGAACATAGAGCCATCTGTTATTACTTATCTTCTGCCAGATATCAATGTTACCTATTACTATCTTAAAATTACACAAACTAGGAATAGTATTTATGTGTTCCGTTAAAATTGTCACTTCGCACATTTCATTAGACACACTTGAATATATATTTTTCATTATGCACAAATAGTATTCGTTTGGTATCACTTTGCACTCACTTAGGTTGTCCAGCGGAGAATACAATAGCTTATCATTAGTTATTGCTAAATATTTAGTACTTGGTGTTATCATTGCAAATGAGTTCGGCTTATTTATGTCATGAGGAGTTGGTAGAGCATAAATGTGAAGAAGATTGTATTCAGTTAATGAAACTAAAGGAATTTTAATTACAAATACTAATTTATCATCGTTCACAAAAGATGCGACGTCTGCGATGTCTAAAAGCGTGTGAATATTATTAATGGAAATTGGGATTGGAAAGTTAGGATGAACATAGACGTTAGAAGATAGTTCATGAAAAAGTTGAATGGGACTAAGAATAGAAGGATGAACAATATTAATTTTACCAAATAAGATAGAGTCAATTAGAGCTTTAATATTAGAGTTAAGAATCATCAGAGAACTTTCAAGAGCGCTGAAAGTTATAGCCAGGTGAGTATTTACCTCTAGACGGTTAGTACTATCAGATATAGTTTCTAGGATTTTATTAAGTTTTTCCATGTTTTCGTTAAGATGTATTTCATTATCATTAAGACGATTTATGGTTTGGTTAAATGTAGTAATGGTAGATGATATGACATGGATATTATTTTTCATAAGACCAGCTAAATGTCGTTGGTCATCTTGGACATTATTTATTGCATCTGTGAATGCCTTGGCGTCATCTTCGTCCAAGGATCCAAACAGTTGCTTTAAAATAGGACCGCCGAAGCCAAACCAGGCGGCTCTTTTAAATCTAGAAGTGTTAGTTGATGTTAAATGAGATAGTGAATGGAAGTTGTTATTGACATTGGTAAGCATGGTTTCTAGAGGAGCTAGGACATTGTTACAGTCTATGCGCATTTGGTAAGAAGGATAGTTAGAGCAAATAGTTTTAGAATGATCTAGGATTAGTTTAAGATTGTTGATGTGCGGATTGAAATATGATATATCAGAAAATGTTAAGATATTGTAAAAATCATTGTAGAACTTGACTGTGCCAATAGGATCATAGTAGATACCGGGACTGTTGATGATTGGTGTGGTAAGATTTGGTATGGAGAGGGCCATGACTGTTATTCCTGGCACGATGGCCCTGGAACAGAATGATGAGCAAGTTTGACTTCGTCGAAATGGTAGCGAACATGTTTTCTATTAATGAGGACTGTGACATTATGATTGCTGTGAACTTTGATTATTTGATATGGACCTTTCCAGATGGGTGACAAAGCCTTACGCAATCTGTGATGGCATTTCACGTAAACCATTTCTCCAACATCGTAAGATACGGTTCGAGACCGTTTGTCATAATATACTTTTGACCTTTCTTTACTACGAAGAAGATTTTCACGAGCTAGTTTATGCGTCATGGTAAGCTTATGTTTGAGATTTCTTATGTAGTCAGGGTATGTAACGTCAGGGGAGATGTCATAGATAGAACTTGGAATGTGGGGCTTACAGCCGAAGAGTAACTCATGAGGAGTGAAGTTAGTCGATGAATGGACACATGAATTATATGAGACTAATGCTGTGGGAAGATACTTGTGCCAATCGTTTTGACTCTCGTTGACATAGGATTTGAGATACTCTTTGAGAGTAGAATGGCTTCTTTCAAGAGCACCATTCGTTTGGGGATGGTATGGAGTAGAAAAGAGATGTTTGATCTTAAATAAAGTAGTAATTTGTTTGTAGACTTCGGCTATGAAATGAACACCTTGGTCGGAGAGTAACGTTTTGGGAATACCGAAGTGAGAAATGAATTTGATGAGACAGTTAGATGTCTGTTCAGCTGTCGATTGTGTGATGGGATAGGCCATTGAATATTTTGTCAGGTCGTCTTGGAAAGTAACGATATATCTATAATTTTCCGGACCAGATTCTGGTAAAGGACCTACGATGTCTGTGGCTATCCGCTGAAGAGGCTCATAGGATGTAGAAGTTATTTCCATTGGAGCTCGATTTGCTAATCTGAGAGCTTTGTTCTGTTGACAGTAGGAGCAATGCTTAACATAAGATTCTATTTCAGATCTCATGTTTTTCCAGAAATAGAGTTCTTTTAATTTGTTGTACATTCGAGCAGTACCAACGTGACCACCTACTGGAGTGTCATGATTGTCTTTAAGTATGATTGGGACTTCAGTTGGTGTAGGGTATAGTATCTGGTTATGGTAAATATTTATTTTGATCTGTGTCTTATTAAAGAGGTAGGCTATCATTTCATATATTAGAGGAAATTTCAGTTTGTCAAATGGGTTTTCGAAGTCAGATATTGCAAATTCTTTAACGTCAGGGTAGTAGATAATGAGTTGATTGCGTAATTCCTTCAGAACTGCAAACACATCTTTGTAAGAGGCAGATTCAAAGTGGTGAACCTTTGTAAAGAGATGGAAAAATGTTTTGTTTTTGGCCGTTGAAACTTTAATATGATGTAATTCTTTTTCCGACTGCATAAAACTTTCTTTGTCATTTATGAAGGATAGAATGTCTTCACAATAAAAGTTGGATTCGTCAAGATCAATAGAGCTTGGGTAAGCAATAGTGGTACATGTAGTCTTTAAGAGACTTTGGTTATGTTCCACGATTTGAGTGTCAAAATTGATTAAAAATACCGGACTAGAACGGGACTTGAGGAAAGAGTCATAGGTTAAGTTTACGGTAAGGTCAATGTCAAGATCGTCAATAGCGTTAATAGGAGGGCGAGATAGTCCATCGGCATTGGAGTTTATTTTGCCTGGTTTGTAGATTATTTCATAATCGAATTCTTCCAGTTTCAATCGCCAGCGGACGAGTTTACTACTGGGATCCTTGCAATTAAATAGCCAGACAAGAGGACGATGGTCAGTAACAATTTTAAACTTTCTGCCATAGAGATAAGGTCTGAAAGTCTTGACACCGAAGATAATACCTAATAGTTCTTTTTCTGTGGTGCTGTAGTTTCCTTCAGCACTATTTAGAGTGCGAGATGCGTATGCGATAGGAAGGTCTTTTCCTATTTCGCCTTGCGAGAGGACGCAGCCTAAAGCGTAATTTGATGCATCGGTAGTAAGGATGAATTCCTTGGAAAAGTCAGGGTATTGTAGGATAGGAGCATTAGTTAATAAGGATTTGAGTGTCTCAAACGCTTGCGTTTGAGCGTCAGACCAAATGAATTCAGCGTCTTTCTTTAGAAGAGAAGTTAAAGGTTTTGTAATTTTCGAAAAGTCTTTAATGAATTTTCGATAATAGCCGACTAGGCCGAGGAAAGCTTTAATATTTTTTTGATTCTTGGGAGTAGGATAAGAGACAACAGCTTTGACTTTGTCTGGATTGGGAGAGACACCTTTATCAGTGATGATATGACCAAGATAAGCAACTTCGCGACGTAAAAACTCGCACTTATCAGGTTGCAATTTGAGATTATGCTCTTTGAGAGCTTTGAAGACTAGTCTGAGTTTTTCTATGTGAGAGGACAGATCGTGGCTATAAATTATGACGTCATCAAGATAAATAAAGCAGTGCAGGCCTTGTAGACCTGATAAGACTGTATTCATCAGTCTTTGGAAGGTTGCAGGGGCATTTTTTAATCCAAAAGGCATCCGGGTATATTGAAAATGTCCGTTTGGTACAGAAAAAGCAGTTTTAGCAGAGTCAGCGTCACTCATTTTAATTTGGTGGAAGCCAGAAGCTAAATCGAGGGTTGAGAAGTACTTGCTGTGTCCCAGTTGGTCAAGGATTTCAGTTATATTCGGGATAGGATATGCATCACCTATTGTAATGTCATTGAGCTTCCTATAGTCAATGACAATACGCCATTTCTTTTGGCCAGAAGCATCTTGCTTCTTTGGAACTACCCAAATGGGAGAAGACCAGGGAGAATTAGAAGGCTGGATAATTTTCTGTTCAAGCATTTTAGATATTTGCTTGTTAACTTCGTCTTTATGAACTTCAGGGTATCTATAAGTCTTAGTCTGGATTGGTTGTGAACTAGTAGTTTTGATTGAATGTTCCAAAGTGTTAGTATGAGTCAAGAGGTCACCGTCAAGATGGAAGAGATCAGAGTATTCGGTGCATAGATTATGTAATTCTCGTGTTTCTTCGTCATTAAGGTGAGAAGATCTGATCTGTTCTTTAACTCTTCTGAGTCTGTCAGGAGTCTGAGATGGCGGTGAAATATGATTGATCTGAGTTTCGTCAGGGAAATCACATGGATTAAGTTCAACACACAATGATTTAATATTTACGTCAGAGTCAGTAGTGTTGAGAATAGAGACATTTACATGATTATTGGGTTTAACAGAGACAAGGCAACTCGATACAAAGACGCCTGTTTGTATTTCAAATTTATCTATAAAACCGATTGAGACTTTAGGGTTAGCAACGTTGCATTCAATAATCGTTTCAGAACGTGCAGGTATGTTATATTCTGGTTTAGTAAAATGAATGGGTAGACTATATTCTCCTATTTTGAGAAGACTTGATTCATAGTCGATGGTAGCATTTTTCGATTTTAGAAAGTCATTGCCAATGATTCCATCGAAGTTTATTTCAACAGAGTCTGGTATAAGATTAAAATCAGCAAGCATAGTGTGATCTGGGAAGGCAATATCAAATTTAAATTGACCAAAGCTTTCGGTATATTCGGAGTTCTTATCGATGCCTTTGAACTTGATCTTCTTTGATTCTAGTTCAGGCATAGTTTGTAGAGAAGATTCTTTTAGCAGTGATATAGCAGCACCAGAGTCAACAAGGAGCACTAGTTGCTTATCTGCATAGCAAGATTTGACATAAACATGAGGCAAATGAATTTTATTATTATAGTTAATTTCATAAACAGTTTGGTAGTGATTTTCACATTCGGGCTTAGGAGTTGCGTCTGATTTTTTAGAATGTTGACGCTTTGAACGTGATTTCGAATACTTTGCCTTTGATTTATTTGAAGATTTTCGTAGTGATTGAGTTGTTTGAGTTCTGTGAGACGATTGAAGTGGTTGAGTTAGGGATTGAGACAATTGAACTGGAGATTGAGTTGGTTGAGACGATGGAGTCTGAGATTGAGTCAATAGAGGCGATTGAGTCGATAGAGTCGAGTGATTCAGGGATTGAGCCGATGGAGACGATTGAGTCGATGGTGACAATTGAATCGGTAGAGACGATTGAGTTAAGGATTGAGGCGATTGAGTCGATGGACACGATTGAGTCAATAGAGACGATTGAGTCGATAGAGACGATTGATTTGATAGAGACAACTGGTTTAAGGATTGAGGCGATTGAGTCGATTGAGTCGATTGAGTCGATAGAGACGATTGAGGCAGGGATTGAGACGATAGAGACGATTGGTTTGATAGAGACAATTGGTTTAAGGATTGAGGCGATTGAGTCGATTGAGTCGGTTGAGTCGATAGAGGCGATTGAGACAGGGATTGAGTCGATAGAGACAGAGATTGAGACGATAGAGACGATTTAGTAGATGGAGTCAACTTAGTAGTGGTCGAACCATAAGATAGAGTCGGTTTAGTATAGGATTGAGACAGTCTAGCATAAGATTGAGCCGGCTTAGTATTGGATTGAGTTACATTAGTATAGGATTGAGTCGGTTTGGTCAAGGATTGAGTCAGGCTAGAATAAGATTGAGTCGGCTTAGTATTGGATCGAGTCGATTTAATAAACGATTGAGTCAGGCTAGCATAAGATTGAGTCGGCTTAGCAAAAGATTGAGTCGGCTTAGCAAAGGATTGAGTCGGCTTAGCAAAGGATTGAGTCGGCTTAGCAAAGGATTGAGTCGGTTCAGTATACGATTGAGTCGATTTAGCAAAAGATTGATTAAAATAATCATCTCTGAAAGAAACATGTTTATTAGTTTTAGCAGACACAGAGGACATAGAAATAAAACCATGTAACTTATCGAAAATAACGTCGGTTTGTGTAGAAGATTCCGTACGACGTTGAACCGGAATCATATTAAGTTTAAATTATGATCAGATTCGGAGTCAGACATTTCATCATAAAAATGAACCCTATTATTAGACTTAGGAATGTTTGGTTCGCCTTGTAGGCGTGCATTATTGTTATATTGGCGCTTACGACATCGAGATATATCGTGGCCAATATTTTTACAATATCTACAAATAATAGTATTAGAATGCGGAGCTTGTGGTATAGTAGATGTCGACGGCCTTTGCTGCGGTTCAGGTATAGAATGAATAGGACGCCTGTTCAGGAAGCAACTCCTTTCGGAATGTCCTGTTTTACCACAAGTCCTGCATTTATGAGACCTTGGTTCAGTAGTCCTTGACGAAGATTGCATATAGTTATGTAACTTTTCTTCTTGGATGGCTAGATCTATAGCTTCGTGTAAATTCGAAGGGTTACGACATCTTACGATGGTGGAGATATGGCTCGGAAGACTTAACAGAAAGGTGTGTAAGGCTAGGTCTTCAGTGTTGGCAATGCGACCTTTCATTTCGCTCGGATCTCGGGTTGAATGGGCAATGTCAGTTTGTAAACGAGTCAGACAAGTTTCTAATCGCAGGCTGTACTGCGAAACGGTTTCTGAAGACTTGGGCTTACAGTTTTGGAGGTCCAATAACAGGTGGTCCCTGTGTTTGGTTTCTCCAAAGGTAGACTTCAAAAACAGTTTCAATTCTGACCAATTTTCAAAGACTTTAAGCGAACATGCCAACTCGGCTTTGCCTTCTAATTGAGATATAATAAATTTAAAAAGCAAATCCGTTTGCGAAGATGATGCTAAATTGATCGCATTATCGCAGTTTTTAATGAACGGTGATAGCTTATGTAGGTCTCCGTTAAATGGTTTAATAAATTTCATTAAAATATTAAACTGAATTTCTTCCGACATCTCTGCTTTGTAAAGTTTGTTAGAGTTGTTAGGAAGAGCCATATTTGCAATGATAATACACTATAAGTACACGAAATAGCAATAAAATAATAATAAGATATTGTATTAGAATTTAGCACTTACAGGAAAGTCAGCGGCAGTATGTAGGTCGACATTCAACACGTTCCTGCGCGTCAGCGTTTTGTGGCGCGTGCGGCCGGCGCTCGCGGTTATTCACCTTGGCTCGGCTGCGACTCCTGGGTCTTCAACTAGGCTATCGGCTTGGTACTCGGTAGTGAACCAAGTGTTTCAGCTCGACAGCAGGCAGCTTGGCTCAGCGGCTGGTTGAGAACCAGACTGGCAGCAGGAAATGTTGGTTCAATATGGTACTCGGGTAGTAAACCCCGGGTATGGTGGAACTCCGGCAGTAGTGGTGGTGCAGGTAGAGGTGCAGTGCCAGGCAGAGAGCCTCAGCACGGGCAGTACTTCGTCTTCTTTAAGTCAATATGGCCAGCGCAGCAGGGTGCAACCGGTCCTCGTGAAGGGCAGGGCGGCAGTATGCAGGCGATGACCAGTGCGGCGAAACCAAAGAAATTGGTCTCAGCCACTCTCGTGCAGTAGGACGACCTCGTCAGGTAGGGCGGCCAAGGGACTAGATCCCATTTAATTCTGACACCAAAATGTTGTGTGGACCTATTCAGTTGTCTTAAAAAAAAACAACTTATGGACACACACACATTTATTTTATTAAAAAAATAAAATTATTTATATACACTTGACTTTGAAGTTCCCGCAACTCACTTTTAACTACTAATTTGGGCAGAGGATCCACCTGAAGGGTATACTGGTACTGAGTCTGGTGACTCCTGGAGTTATCACAATAAATCTGAACACTTAATTTTGGAAGCCACCGTTTATATAGAGAAAAATACTGCTGACACCGCGTAAATAGGTTTGTGAGGGATTCGGGCCTAGGTCAGCAATATATTAGGTGTAACAGATCGCAACAGAATGAAATTGAGATTTGTTCTCGCGTGCGTGCTTGTATAATATAATATTCTATTTGATCTATGTATTTGACAGCGCGGTTTTGGCGGGACGTCGCATACTGTTTTTTTTTGTTTTACATTAGATACGTATGATTTGTACATTATATATTCTATTTGATCTATGTTTTTGACAGCGCGGTTTTGGCGGGACGTCGCATACTGTTTTTTTTTGTTTTACATTGGATACGTATAATTTTTACATTTCCCATTTGTCATACAACATGTTATGTATGTTGTGTTATATATATATATACTTACATGTAAATTTTGCAAAAATATACCTGGTCTCATCACTGTACACAATTCTAAGGTATGTAGGTTTTTTTATTGCTGATAGGCTAGCCTTGACCACTAACTCACCTGATGGTAAGTGATTATGTGGTCGAAGATGTTGTTCAGGCTAATCTACTGGCTAGAATTACTGGCGTTCAAGGACAGCCAGAACGCACAGTTAGGTGCTTGGCGACAGATTTTCTACTAGGTAACTACAAGTCGTGAGGATGTCAAGTTTAATCAACGTATCCTAGATATAGACATATAATGTGGTGTAGACTAAGATTTTTTTACCTGTAGATCAGTTGTTTGCCCTCCATATTTACTAGACGAATTCAAGGTAATCACCTGAGTCACTACCAGTCTAGCACTTCCGAGCGTCCGGTGAATACATCGCCGCTAATCGTGTTTTTTCGGAATAATCTATGGACAATACACCTTCCTTGTGTCTTTAGACTCTGCACCAATTATACAGGCACTGTGAGAGATAAGAAAACTGTTTCATTTCACACGTAATTATTGCTTTTATTGTTGAAATAGAAAATATCGTTATTTTGTTTTATTTTTGGAACGAATCTCAATGAAATGGATGAGCGAGATATGTATATGTTTGGTGTGAGAGAGTGAAAGAGATGCAGCATAATGGTGATCGGAACGTCTCGTGGCGGTTCGGTGGTAACACGAATTGCTTATTTATCTCTTTCTAACAACAGATATGACGCATTATATTTGAACGTTCTTTCCTTGTCATTACAAACTGCTTATAGATGTGCGTAGGTGTGTACATACGTAAATTCTAGTAAGCTTTTAGAGCAGTGGTGTTCGGATATAACAACTCTAAGTATTTCAACTCTCTGGGTGTAGATCGATCGCACATCTCCTGAAGCCTGTAATACTCGTATATCGATTAGCTGGCAACTTTGCATGTGTTTGAATATTATTCTTCTTTGGATTCTAGGTATAATCTATGTTTTCTTAATCTTCTGCATGTCATAAATCAGTCCCAAACTCAGCATATTTGAGCTTGTTTTGAAACCAATGCTCATCTATCCGTGAGGCCGGGTGCTGTCTATACGGAAAAAGTAATTGTTCAGTTCAATTCAAAATTAGTCTTTATTGTCTATGTGCTAACTTTACACCACAAAATGAGCTGATGAAGTAGAAACTGGCTCTCAAGGACAGCTGCTGAACACACATGCTTGGCAACTGTATTTCTACTTGACGGTATCTAAGCCTTACGGCAAAGTTTACGTCACTAGGCCATCACTTAGGTTATTTGTGTAAAGGAAAAAGGCTTCAGGAGTCAGTGAAGTTTCTGATGAACGTTAAAATCTAGTCAAGAGCGAGTTATGCTTAGCTCTTTTAGGGTTACACATTGCGGATGTAAAAAAAATATAAAGTATAAAAAACCCAAAATTTTACAAAATGAACTCTTGACAATGACACATTGTAGGGTGCAAAAAAGATTTTTATTCGGCTTCTTTTTCATGTAATTGGAACCTCTCGAAATAATTATTTAATGAATTTTATGTCCACCCCAAACTAGCGTAGCTAGTTTTTATCTAGCCCACCAACATCTTTAGTCGTTTTGTATCAAAAAAAACATTAGAGCCCGTATTGTAGCGAGCATATCACCATCGACAAGACACCCACGTGATACGGATTTTAATTCTTAGTTAATTTTAGTTCATGTATTCGTTTATTAATTAAATTATTTTTCTTGTATCCCGATAATGATCTTCACGCCACAGTGATAGTAGAATTATATAGGACACCTCATTTGTCAAAATCGCAAAAGAAGGATGGACGTACAAACACGGAAAAAAAACTAAAGATGTGTTTTGGCCACGATAGGAATAGTTTGCCCACCTCTGTTTTAGACTGTGATATACCAACACAGCATAGCAAGGCGACCATTTAACTTGTTAGTATCAATTTCTGTAGGCTAATTATTTGATTTGGTATATACTAACAAATCTGGAATCATAGAGAAATTGTGGTATCGCTATTACGTATTCTCATTTCTTACTAACTACAGCTGTTTATAGCTGAAATTTAGTATAAAATAGCTTTAGTAAGTAACAAATGTGAATACTTGATCGGGAAATGTTTGTATATGCATAACGCATAATTATGAATGTTTTTGGGTCATACATTATAAAAGAGCATTGAGAAATGTAAGCTACGTAACAGGATGACTTCTGAAACATGAACTCCGTTATAATGTTAAATCATCAATTGAAAATCGTAAAGCAAAGTTTCCACACATAATAATATGACCTACCTGCAAATATGCTCAATAGAAAATATGGTGAGGAGCAAATAAACTACCTACATGCATAGTAAAATTTTTATTGTATAAAATAATTCGTTACTCGCGGTTATATTCAATATAAAAGATTAATAAGCTACGAGTACATGCTACATATATTTTTAGCGGTGGTACCCTAAATAATAATATATCCTGTGTGTTACAACTACTAGGCGAGATTGGTAAAATACCATGAACATATTGTCATTAAAATTATTTTCCTTTTTCTAGACACATGTATGAGCTTGTACTGTAAGACATTCCTTATTCGGAATTAATAACAAAATTAAATGTTATTCACATTGTATAAAAATTCACCGGTCATTAAAATACTTGTTTAATGTTTTCTCACTATATTTTTGTACCACTTTAGCATGTACTTCAGTTATAAATATATCTAACAATAAAACCTATGTTTTTAGCTAATAGGCTCCTAAATAATGACTCTGAATTGGGGTGATTTTTAAGAAACAATGTTACTTTGTCTTAAATTCTTTATTATCTTCTTGTAACGAGTAAATTATAAACATAAATATTCATAAAAATAATATTTTATTTATAGAAGGGACAATCTATTTCGATACAAAAATTTGCTTCGGTATGTCGAGTACTGATTTTGGGTTGTGTCTTGAATAAAATCCACTCGGGGGTGTTTTGTGATTTTCAGTAAAATATGTAACCAGTACTAAGGGAAAAGAAATGGCCATTGTCAAAGGATTTCCATTTATACTGAAATGTGAATCTCAAAGTACTCGCATCTGGTACTGCATAAAATCCAATAAATGTAGAGCGCGGTTTACTCAGACCTTTGATGGCCGAATGAAGAAAACGGAGCTACAACACAACCACGACGCTTCTTAATACAAGGTTAAAGTTAGTGGAAAATATCTAAAGGAATAATTAAACTATAAAAGTAAAACAGTATATTATGATACTAGTGAGCTAAGTTGCTCATTATACATGAGACTGCAGCCGAACCGTAGGGGGCGTAAATCAGCCGAGACCTCGTCTACGGTTCGGTTATAAAAGCCATGTAAGACTGAGCCGTAGGCGAGGGCGTTGATTTGGACAATGAACTTTCCGTACTTTTATCATAATATAATTTTCATTATATCCATATTTTTTCTAAAATTGTTTCGATAAGACCCGAAACTATTTACTATTACGAAATGTCGATAATTTATTTTTTAATGATATTCCCCCTCTTGAGAACATGTCATTCTCAAATGTGCCTTCATATATAATAACTGTCCATAGTATCTTCCAGGTATGTATAGTATATTATTTATTTAGTTGAAGAACTGGCAAGATGAACGATAATTAATTAAAATAATTGTCATTGGGCGAAAGTGGTAAGATACCATGAACGAACATATAATTAAAATTATTTTGCTTTTTTAGACACATTAATGAAAATGTTATCAGCTTAGTCAAAATATATCGGTGTCAATCTTAAATTGTAAGACATTCCTTCTCTAAATGTATCACATTATATATGAAGTCACTATATATAGTCAATAAAATAGTTGATATTTCTTACGATATTTTTGTACCATTTAAGCATGTGCTTCAGTTATTTATTAATATATCGAACGGTTTTGCTAACAAACTGTGAATTCGAGTGATTTTTTATTATATAATGTTACCTTGTCTTTAATTCTCTAAGTCTTTCTTGACACAAGTAAAATAAATAAATATTTAATAAGATGTATTTGTTTCATTATAGAAGATCCAATCTATTTTAATACTTGAATTTGCTTCGTTATATTGAACTTTACTTTTGGGTTATTTTATCATTAAAAGCCTCTCAAGAGTGTTTTTTGATTTTCAGTAAAATATGCCACCAGTGCTAAAGGAAAAGAAATAGCTATCATCAAAGGATTTCCATTTATACTAAAATGTGAATCTCAAAGTACTCGCATGTGGTACTGCATAAGGTCCAATATATGTAAAGCGCGCTTTACTCAGACCTTTGATGGGCGAATGAAGAAAACGGAGCTACAGCACAACCACGACGCACCTAAATACAAAGTTACTAACGGAACATTTCTAAAAGAATAATATAACAAGAAAAAATGGTCTAAACTGCAATAACAGTATACTTACTGCTATGTAGTTTCGTATATATATGAAGTTAATTAATTGGACGTTTTTTTACTTAAAAATGAAGATCATTTCTATTTTATATTGTAATTTGTCAAACAACAAATTGTGTCTTTATAATGTTTATGTATGTCTTTGCATTAGAGTTAATTATATAGTTTTATTATGTACCTTTAAATAAGAGCCTTACGAATTTGTTGGAACGTTTGATCAGTACAAAAAATTGGTGTCCTTAACGTGTTAAAGTAGGCACGTACAAATTAATTCTATATTCTCACCGGTTCATCAAATCATTTGTAATCATGATAAACTTTAAATTATTTTACTTAGATTTTCTATTAATTTACTAACTACTTTAAATGCTGTCACTTATACATTATTATGTTTTATTTAAAATCCACATAAATTACAACAATACATTAATTACAGGTTAAGTAATGTACCTACTAGTTAATGTATGCTCACACACAGTAGAATACAATGTCTGATTACTTTGCGTAATAGGTCCTTTATATCGACTAACCACTGCTGGATGTTTCCCAGGATTTTGCCTCTGTTTTAGACTCTGTACACAATCATATTCTTGGTAAATATTCCCAAGGAGGCTATTAACTCCTCGTAACTGATTAAAAGTTAAAACTCCGGGTTTTCCAGCTCCTCTTTCTATTGCTCTTCCTGTTGGCACGCTTCTTGGCGCCCAGTTGTGCTGCTTGCTCTTACTTCAAAGCTGTTTATGTTCTATTCAAACTGCTTATCCATGTCAACTGCAGAAGTCCGCAGTGCATTTGTATCATAGCTAGTCGATGTAAGTACCCGTGCGTTTTCACCAAATTTAAAGATAATAATATGAAATAAATGTTCGTACAATACCCTTTCATCATCCCTTGTAGCAGGTAGTTAAGTTGTTATTCATCGATCTAAGTATGATCATACTAACATAGCATAAAGCATGACACCTGTATCACTGAAACAAACGGGTAATTAAACTACACTACTTATTGCTAGCCTATAAAGCAATAAAGATTATTTCGATTTTAATTGTATCGGTAGCTTATTTCCAGTATTAATTGAGCGGACGACGCCGGTGGCGGGGCTTGTAAGAATATTGTTATAGGTTCAGGCTGCAAAGTACAATCTCGTTGTTACTTTCTTAAGATGAAATTATCGCAGTCCGTGAAGCAAAACTAACTGCCTCCATGGACTCCTTCTTTTCATTGCTCATATACTTATGAAGATACGAGTAAGTTTTCCATGCATAATCATTAGAAGCAGTTATAATTTGTGGGATAATCTAAGTATTAGTATTTAAGTCTAATACAAATAAAAAAGAAATTACTAATAACTACTATATACTAACATTTTGCCAGTTACATGGACCGTGAACCAAACCGGAAAAAAGATCGCAATCATTAACGGGTTTACCTTCTATCGAGATGGAGGAGGGATGCAGAAAGAATACTACAGATGCACTGTCGGAGTAAAGTGTAAGGCGCGTTTTACCACGACAGGTTCCGGAGCAATCATTAAGTCAAATTTGGAGCACTACCATGAGCCGCCGAGATTCGTCGTCAAGAAGGGAACTTTCTTCAGATTTTAGTAATTAATATTTATTTTATGTATTAATATATATAGCAACAAAACACTACAAACTATATACAACACTACAACTACTAAAACAATAGCATTAAGGCAACCTACCTCCATTGAAGGTCCACGTACAAATTCTTAAGTTTGTATGTAGCTTTTTATTTTATTTCAAAGTTATTACAGTTCCGTAGACGTTACGTCTGTGTCCTTACACTTCACGATTTGTTTTATGTTTTCAAAACTTACAACGATGTTTTAATATATAATACATACTAAGTTTAATTAAAAATGATAAAAGAATTGAATTTATTGCCCGAGAGAATCGCACCTTATTAAATCTACCAGCAAGTGCGTTATGGATAATAGCGATGGAAGCAATATGTGGATTTGGAGTACAAAATCTGGATCAGTTCTCACTTAATTCCTCTCATAACCACTCAAACATAGAATACGTATGTTAGGGATATCTCAAATACTCCTCGTCAGATGTCTTTCAATTTATATGGGGCCACATGAGAAACTAGTTTTTCAGTGGCCCTTTAACGGACATAACGATCCAGATAAGATACAACGAATCTGATTTTGATTTTGGGTTATTAAAAATGAATAAAAAAAAATTTAAAAACAGTTTTTTTTAATTGGTGGTAAAAATATTCCCTCTGCCTGCAGGTGACAACATAATATGCAACGTAAAGTGTGAGAATCCACTGTAGAAGTGATGTTGATGGTGAGGAATATAAAAGAAAAGTCTTATAATATTATTATCTATTTTAGTATTCTTACAAGTCCACAAATCTTACATAAGAAAATATCGCACAACTAATCTTTTGGTAGATTTTCACACATGTGATAAGTTGCCAAGAACAAGACAAGTGTAGACGCTAAAATTATGTTGGTGCTTGTTTATGAAAGTTTAGAAAGCATGGCGTTATGCACAATGGAACTTCACATTTGCTACACTTGATCTTGGACCGCTTATCCTTTATCTTGGTACTGCAATAACGGCATCTTTGATATGAAGGCAGATCAACTGGCATGTGTTCCCCAACATTATGAAAGCGAGTTTCTGGGGCAGTAACATAAACCGACTTTTGGTAATTTTCTGAAACGGCAGCTTTTTTCCTCACGATGTAGTTAACGCCAACAGAACGACGTTTTTTGGATGAAAAGCCTCCAATAAGACCTCTGGCTAAGGCGACACGGAACTCTAGGTTAGTAAGTTTCGCAGCATTCGCATGATTTGTGTAAAGCAAAAATGAATTTGTGATGCAGGCATCAAAGATGAAATAAAATATGCGAAGCCACCACCTCTTGCTTCTGCGTCCAACCGAATATGTGCCTTTGATATGATCAAAGTGATCAACACCGCCCATTCTCTTCGTGTACTCTTTTACTACTGCGGGACACGAAACTTCAGCTTTGGTACCATCCTTTTGTGTTCTGGTTACGAATGTCTCATTGACCTTTGGATGGAAAGCGTTGGTCAAAAATAGAACTTCCTTTGTATCCTGCCAGATCACAAAAGCGACGTCTCCTTTTACTCTCCATTTATATTGGCCTTTTTTTAATTTCAGTTTTCTTTTACTCTTCACAATTTTAGGCAAGTCTGCTCTTTGCCTGCGTACTGTGCCGGTAGCATATATACCATTGGCATGAAGATAATTCATTATATCATATCCACAAAAAAAATTATTGAACGTGACATGCACCACTGCCATTCCTATTAATTTTTCTGTCAGCTTCGTAACCACCTTTGCTCCTAATTTGTCTTCTACTCTGTCTCCATCTTTTCCAGTATATATATCGAACTCGTAAATATAACCAGTATAACTGTCGCAGCGACACCACACCTTGAAACCTCTTTTTATGGGTTTGAGTGGCATGTACTGCTTTAGCGAGGACCTTCCCTTGAAAACTATCATCGATTCGTCTATTGACTGTGATGAAGAGTTATGTGCATTTTCTTGAAAAGCGCTGTTGAGGAGTGTCACCAATGGTCGAATTTTGTATAATTTGTCATATGCGGGACTAGACCTCGCAGGCTGCTTAGAATTGTCGTTCAAATGCAAACATCGTAAAATTTGCTTGAATCTTCTGTATGGCATTGTGGAAGCTATTTCGTCAACTCTAAAAGCGGGATCTGATGACCAGTAAAGTTCTAAAGATGGTAAAATATTGTAGCCGATTATAATCATAAGTCCTAAGAAAGCCTTTAATTCTTTGGTATCAATTTCGGTCCATCCTACTACGTTATTTTGATCAGCATATCGGTTAGTTTCTGAAACAATCAAATCAAAAACTTCTTGTGTAAAAAATTTTTCGAAGTGACGAACAGGCCTCGTATTTGCTGGTAAAATGCGTGTTGGCATCATCGGGACACTATCAAAGATGTTGGGCTGTGGCCTGTTGTCAGTCCATGAACTTTTCTTCCATGCGTCCTCATCTTCGTCAGAAGCATTTGTTTCTGACTCTTTTTGAGATTCAGATGACTCGTTACAAATAGTTGCATCGCTATCTCCGTGATCCAGACTTCCTCCATGTCCACTTTTCCATCCCGTCCCACGTCCACTTTCCCGTCCCATCCCACGTCTATTTCCCCGTCCTCTTGCAGGTAATGTGGTTTGATCTCTACCAGGGTAGACGCTACTAGATAGGTCTGCATTCAACGTGGCAAGTTGAGGCGATAACGAAGTCCTTTCCATAGACTGCAAGCCTGGTTCACCTCTCGTCGTGGAAGGTTGAGGCGATAACGAAGCCCTTTCCATAGACTGCAAGTCTGGTTCATCTCTCGACGTGGAGGGCTGAGGTGATAACGTAGACCTTATTGTTTCAATTGACGACAAGTCAGGATTATCACTAGATGTGGAAAGCTGAGGCGAAGCCCTTATTGTATCACTTGACCTTAGTCCTGGTTCATCTAAATCCTCTAAAATCCGCTGTAGTTTCGTGTGGTTATAAAAAACTCTTTCCTCATCAGATTCCGCATCATCTTCGGAATTGTCTGGATCTGATGGTAAACCGAACATATCCTCCAGAGCCGACTCTATTTCATCATCTTTAAAAAAATGTTTCCTTTTTTCTTTTTTGCTCATTTTTAGTATCTATAAATAAATAAAAAACAAGTAT
Source organism: Plagodis dolabraria (assembly GCA_963854805.1). Classification (NCBI taxonomy): domain Eukaryota; kingdom Metazoa; phylum Arthropoda; class Insecta; order Lepidoptera; family Geometridae; genus Plagodis; species Plagodis dolabraria. The sequence goes on along the minus strand of OY978445.1, from coordinate 8,927,639 downwards.
CAGCTTACTTACGGTTAAAACGCTACGTTTAGACGTTACGGTTAGAGGGAATATTCTTCCCACCAAGAAAAATCATTGAAAAACAACATGTATGCAAGATAAACCAAAAATATGTCTTATATCTAAGATATTAGATATATATGTACAAGAGCTAGAAGAACTTACCTTAGATCAGCCCGTAAATTCGGAGATATAAACCGATTTCCCTCGCAATCGAAAAAAACACCTGTTTTCAACCTATGCAACCGTTTCGAAAAAAATCGTATGCAATGACAGTGACAATTTATGAGAAAACCTTTCACCTGTCTAATTTAAATAGTGTTGACATATCTAAAAAAATAATTTGATTGATAGATTCGTTTATTTTTTATTTTTAAGTTGGTGGGAAAAAACTGTAAAAGGGTTAAAATATAATACATACTTAGTTTAATTAAAAATGATAAAAGAATTTAATTTAGTGCCCGAGAGAATTGCACCTTATTAAATCTACCAGCAAGTGCGTTATGGATAATAGCGATGGAAGCAATATGTGGATTTGGAGTACAAAATCTGGATCAGTACTCTATTAATTTCTCTCATAACCACTCAAACTTAAAATACGTATGTTAGGGATAACTCAAATACTCCTTGTCAGATGTCTTTCAATTTATATGGGGCCACATGAGAAGCAGAAGCTTTCGAATGTAAAAAAAAATCATCAAAATCGGTATGCCCTGTAAAGAGTTACGAGGTAGTGATAAAAAGTCTGTGATTAGCACAGATTACAACCAGTACGACAGTACGAATAGCCTCGTAGAAAGAAAATAGTTTCTTTCTACGAATAGCCTGGAGCAGTGACTTGACAATCTGTGAGTGACGTGGCCCAAACATAGCAGTTGCCACCTGGCATAGACGGTAGTATTCTCTTTATGAGCCATTTGGTTACTCTCTGATCTGTGGTTGTCATGTAGTATAATCTTCGGTTGTAACATCGCCTGTAACGAAAAGGATGTTCTTTTTCCGAATTTATTCTGAACATTATAATTTGTGTACTTGTTGAAGTGTTCATTCTCAAAGAAGAGCGTTCATGTTCACCCAAGGGTGAAACAATCCATCGATGAGCGGCGTCGCAGAAAGCGAAAAAGTGGGAATATGTCTTGACGAGTATAAAAAAGCAGAAAAAATAACACTTACTAAAAACTTGTCAGTGTATGCAAGACTGCTCCTAACCAAAAATATATAAATATGTATATTTGGAAAGATAATGGTAAGTTAAAAGTTTTTTTTCTCAGAATTAGTGGTTGCAACTGGCGTAAGTTATAAATTACTGTAAGTAGTATAATTATAATGTTTATATTTAACATTTTATTATATGTTATATACCTTGTCCTAACTTTTATAGCTTTTACCACAAACAAAACATGATATTTTCCAGAGCCTATGTTCAACCTGTCTCAACGTGGCAACTTGGTGATTGAGATCGGAGAGTGGCGTTTCAACAAACTTACAAGTTGGGGCTCCAGGGTGCGGTGGGCTTGTGTTAAAAAGAAGTATCATCGTCAGTCAGTCGACAATATCATCGTCAAAACGTTGGGCAAACATAATCATTAAACATTTTTCAATCGCTACTGGTGACAATAGAACATGATTTTTTCTTAATAATTGCCAGTTGAGTGAAATTATAGAATTCTAGTAACGTTATAGATTGTGCCCTAAATTTTTATCTTAGGCGGTATTTGTAGCCAAAGAGTACACAACGCTGTTAAAAAATATTAAGTTTATAGTTGTGTGGCATGCAACAACGCAAACATGGATTTTACTTGAACTCACTGCAGATTTAAGTTTCGGCTCCCAATCAAACATATTATCTGCAAGACACGTCGTGTAACTTATATACCAAATACCCACCCATAGATATTTCACGAGGGTCAAACAAAAACCAGTTCAATACAAATATTTGTGATTGCCGGTAACATTATTACGGGGTCCTTGGCTTTTCGGTAGAGTGAATATAGTACATGGTATACCGAGGGGAGAAAATTATTTATATCTGTTCGAGAGTATGTTTAAGCCCGACGCGCAGCGGATGGCTTAAAGGAAACTAGAGAACAGAAAAAGAACATTTTCCGAGTGATATATGGTACTAAACCTACGAGGATTTTTTTTTATGCTTGATAGGTTAGCCTTTGACCACTATCTCACCTGATGTTAAGTGACTATGTGGTCGAAGATGTTGTTCAGGCCAACTTAGAATTAATTCAATCATTATATGTTTTCTCGTATCAGTCCCGAGAGTTCCCAGGAAGTCCTTCGGCATTTATGTGCATTTTTATTTGTATATACTAAGAATCTAACAGTAAACAACAGATCTCACGGAAGTTTCGCCTAGTCGTATATTTGTAAAATAAGCTTAAAAAGTACATAGTATATTATTCACTTGGTACTTATCTGATTATTAAATATTAATATGTAGCTCGAATTCAAAGTCATTAATATGACTAGATTTTACAATCACATCTTTATATTGTTACCTCGGCAAAAATTATTATTCGTATTTTTGCATTTCGTATAACAAATAGTATTATATCTATGAGATAATTTTTATGTTTGCTGTTATATATAATTGTGTGGTTGTATTCTTTTATAGGTAACTATTTATATATCACCAATCAGCTCCGTTACGGCTGCTGGAATATTGATAGAATTTAAACATACTGTTTTATAATATGAATATACATCGTACATGTTTTCTTTTTATTTTAGCCATAAAAATTTGCAGGCACGTATCTTAGGCATGCGTGTGTTTATATCTCGATTCTTCCTTTGCAGCGTAGTCCTCTGACGTTGCATTTTAAGTCTGCAGATAATAATATTGGTTTGATAACTATCGCGGAGGAACCCGTCTGACGAATCTAGTCCGGCACCCCATGGGGAAATAAGAAGGTAATTACTTACCTTCTAAGTACCCCTTTGCTAGGTATTGATCCGCTCAAAGATTTATTTTTCAATGAGAATAAAATAATGTTACAACATCAGTTTGTTTATTTTTATGGCACGATTTTTTACTGCGGACTGCAAGGTTGTTGAAATAAGGTCATCCGTGAAAAGAATGATACATTTTCTACAAATATTCTTTGTTATGTTATCGATTGTTTGTCATGTAACGAGATGGCCAAGTCATTTGGCAGATGGTAAACGTCTTGCCTGTCTACGACAGTTACAGTGTCACCCAGAATCTTTATACCCCTAGTTATTCAGATTTTATTAGCTTAGGTCTGTTTTCGCTCAAAAACTTTGGCCCCTATCCCATTCTAACCCCTGATTTTTTTAATTATCGAAATACATAAAAGTCCTGCTTGATACTGCACTGTGCTCGTCACATTGAGAAAATAATTGTGATGTCTCTTTTGCCCAGTATTTCATACATCTTAGCAGGATACTAAAGAGTAGTTTGTTGGGAAACGTGTGTTCCTAACATATTTTTGTAAGTAAAGATTGCAGATTCAGAAAGAAAAGACCCTGATGAACGTTTCTATGTGAATTCTAAATGTTTTGGAGAAAACCTAGTTTAGAGTATATTAAACTAAGCGGCGTGTGTACTGAGTGTAATAATCTAGCAAAAAGCTGAGCTTTGTTAGGGCTAGCGTTTATTTTATTGCTTGAATCTAGAGGTTTCATATAGTATTAAGTAGATTAACTATGATTTATTTGAGTATTAGTGATTTTAGCTCTTTGGTTTTCGAACAGATGGCGTTAGTAGTACTATAACATTCTAACCAATTAATACAAAATCGTAATTGTTAGTTTTTTTAATGGTTACATTATCATATTTTTTTGACAGATAACAATTCTAGATATAAGGTTAAAAAACTATGTTGAAGCGCAAGTTGTTAATATATTGATATATATGTTCAAGTTGTGGGATAGTGATAGGGCCCGCTTGTATGCAGTCGAATTTCGTGGTTTTGCCTACCTCCACTCCAGTTAATAAGCACAATGTTACAAAATTTGTAAAATTAACATAAATAAAAGTAGGTACCTTCATTGTAGCTTAATTGTTATTATTGCATTCATGCCTGTTAAAGTGTAATCTAGAACAATATGTGGAACTATTATCCCCGAAATAAGCCGATAGCTTGCTAGCGTACTGTTATGAAATCTCAAGTAATTAGAGCATGTTCTGGCACGAGGGGCCGATCGTGTTGACTCCCAACCCGCGATTTTGATTTAAGCGTTCCGTACCCAAAGAGAAATAGCCTAAAAGACACAAACGCCACGAAGTCAAACCGTCAACTTCATCAGAGTTGAATAGATTTAAATTGGATCAATATGAATATATAAGTAAGTACTTCCCTACTTTAGGAAAAATAATCATCGAGATTGGATTATTACACGAACATGTATAACGCAAAACCTGTTGAATGAAAACAAAAATTAAATGTTTGTACATGTACGCTACGACATCTGAAACTATTCTTTTTTTGAAAGTTAGTTAAGAATGCAAATAGTGCAATTTTTCGTGACACGGATTTTTTCTTTAAGGTTGAACTGTCTACGACGTGGATGTGTTATGAGTTCATACTTTTAAAAGATTATGCCGCCACGCTCATAAAAAACTACGATCCACTGCGAAAAAATAGGCATGGAACTGGGGCCATTGTAATCAAATATCGTTCACCTTTTACAATGTGTAAAGTCAATTAAAATTACTACAGGCCATGTGGATGTAAAATATGGTAGTACAGAAATAAGTTCCCGAAGAACATACAAAACCAATTAGACCTGGTTTTTAACAATTTATTCGACTTTTAAACTGCGCAAAGATTTTTTATTTTTAAATAAACTCAATAAAACTTTCTTACAACGTGTGATAGTAAATATTTTTTTTGTATGTTACTTGATCGTAACAGTATATTTTAAAATAGAGATTTTTTTAACATCATAAATATTTTAATTTCAGTAATGTTCGAGAAAAATAAAAAAGGAAACTGGGTTCTGGTCTTCCGTGGCTGTCGATACAGCAAAGGCTATGCTTTTACAAACAATGGTCAGAAGGTGTTCTGGAGATGCGTGAAAAGGAACTATGGTTGTAAAGGACACGTCGTTACATAAATGACAATATTATGATAAGGTATCAAGAACACAATCAATGTTGCACTTATTGGAAATCACCCCAGTAAGTGCATCATTAGTTTTGTTTATTAATTTAAATTATAGATTAACTTAAAAAATATGTATTTGTTTGAATATGCTGACCCACACTAAAAACTAAGGTTACTATTTATATATATATATATATATATGTATATATATAACGTTAGTTTATAACTATACATACAGTTTTTTAAATTACTAATGATGTAAATGATGTTATGTTGTTCATGGTAATGTGTTTCAATTTTATATGATATATTGTATATTTTCTTGAGTTATGTTCAAACATAATTAAACAAGTAAATATTATACCTAAAGATTGCCAAACATATTCAAAAATTAATATCCAACCCCTTTAATAAAATCAAAATAACACACTAAAAGTAAAAGATATACATAATCCGTTGTACTTTTATACAATAACTAAACAATATTATGTAGAAGAATGAGCAATAACCGTCTATAATTATACTGTAGCGTAAATAAGCATCGCTCGAAGTTTGCTAATTATAATTTATTTTAATTAGGGTAAGATACCAAGTGCACATTATTTTAGAAACCATATAAGTACCTAGTGGTATTCTAATGCGTACTAAATTGGTCCGAACTTTGGTCGCTATTACTATACGATACTGACTATAATTAATAATAATATTACTGTAGTTATTAATGTGCGGTATCCATGAAAGAATAGTTTGCATGTCGATAGATTTTCCGACTGAATAAAACAAAACTCACTTATCTTATGGTGAGTTTTGTCTTACTCACTTATCTTAGAGTTTTTGTCAACTATTTATTCATTCATTTGTTATTGTAGAATAACGTTATATAATATTCTTGCTCCAGTTAAAACAATGCATTTTTAACTAACATATAATGGTTTTAACTTTTTTTCAGAGAACGAAGAAATACCTCGTCTCATTACATCTAGACAAGGAAACCCTATGTTGACTTATAACGGCTACAATTACAGCAAAAACAAAAAGGCACGTTCGACCAGGTGGCAATGCACCGGAAACCGTACATATGGATGTTTATCGTTTATTTTGACCAAGGGTGATACATTTAAAATAGTTGAAGGTCACAACCATTGCCCAAGTAAATTTAATCGTAAAACGAAATGAAAATGTGTTCATTTCGTTTTTAAATAGAATAAAAGATTCAATTCAAAAAAAGATATTTACCAATTGCCTTTTCTTAATATGACACCGCATAACATTTATTTGAAGTGGTTACGTATTTGAGACGTTGGGTCCTTGGTGACCTGGAGCTTATCGCATTTTCCAAAACTTATCAGTGTATATTTATCTGTATATGTATTCTTAACAGTGTATATTTAACTTATATGTGAATATGTCATCATTGATGATAGTCCCAGTAGGGGTACTATCAATGATGAATACTTTTGAGAGCAAATATCAATATTGTTTTATACTTAGTATGTAGTTGACTTAATCGTCGACGAACATAATATTGATATTTGCATTATTTTAAATAAGTACACACATAAGATATTTGTTATATATAAATGATGGCAAAGGTCGCAAGAGCGTCAGACCTGCAAAAGAAAGTTCGGATGGTTGACCTGCACCAAGTCGTCCGGAAGGTATTATAGGTAAACGTCACCATCTACTCGTAATTTTTTTTGTGCTTTATAGATTAGCCTTTGACCACTATCTCACCTAATGGTAAGTGATGATGTGGTCGAAGATGTTGTTCAGGCTATCCTAGAATTACTGGCTCTCAAGGACAGCTGCCGGAACACACTGTACCTAACAGTCTGAACATCTGTCAGATGACAGATTTTCTACTTGAGGGTGGTAGCTCGCCAGGCTGGCATTGGCGAAATGCCCTACCACCACGCAAAAATTGTATATATACGTACATATCTTATTTTTTCTTTAATAACTATGAAACCAGCAAGATAGACGTTATTAGTACCTGTTTCTATACGAATTACATTATGTTATCTTTGATCTTCTGCTTAGTTTTAAGTTTTGTATATAAACCGATAAATCAACATTCATTTATGGTTTTTAGGTGAAATAATCTACTCTAAGTCAGGGCGGCCGATCATGGTGGTGTGCGGATTCAGGTACTACAAGAACCACCGCTCGCATGGACTGAAGGCCACTTGGTACTGCTATAGGAACTATCGTGGATGTCCTGCCTCTCTCATCACCTACAATAATAGTATAATGTGCTTCAAAAACGAGCACACACATTAACTGTATAAAATGTAAATAGTAAATAGTACATCATTTCATGGAAATGGAAGTAAATATTCTTTACTCACTAAGTTTGTGTGTCTGCGTGACTCTAATGTTATTAGTTCAAGTACTGCAATGTAAATAAATCCTTTGAAAAATTCAGGTTGCTGTGTTATTTCGCAAATTTTACAAAAATTACAAGTGAGAATATTAAATGAATCATATATCTTTTTTATTATAAATATTTGGTTTAGGCAGTGTTTTCTATAGAATAAAATGAACGAATGTCCAGGTATAATAATATATATCAATGAGTAACATCGGCATGTCCTTAAACCGCTAAGCAGAATTCGAGACGCTACTTCAGCGAGTGATTTCACTAAAGACTACTGAACTGAACATAGTGAATTAGAGGAAATTAAAGTCACGAGACCTAAAACTATATCTGTATCTCTTGTTTTCTTAGGTGATTGGAACATAATATATAGTAAGAATATAATTAAGAATGCACAGAACATGTATATGATACTACATTGAATATTCCAACCAACCAAGAAAATGAAGAATATTTCTTAATCGTTAACGGGTCTATTCACGCACGAATTAATATAAAATAAAATATTTTGACTAACCTCGACGTTAATGAAGAATATAGCTTCACACATTGAAAAAAAATACTAAACGTAGGCTTACCTTTTCATTATTCTGGTCAAAAGCAGGAGCTTAACATCAAACAGGCTAACTACTTGCTTTAACAATATTTAATATAAATTGTCGTCAGTAGAACACTCAATTCATATTTATTATTTTTTTAACAAGTGGGCAAGATTTCTTCATGGGAGTGCTCAACCTAAATACCGAACTAAAGAAGTAGCCCAGAATTATGCAACGAGTTATTTTAATTTACACTAACGAGCACAATTCGAGATTTAAAATATGTGTAACTTTTAAACTTGCGCGACTTGAACAATAGTTATAAGTATTTAACGGTACTTAATAGCGATTAAAAAATATATATTTACCGCGACGTATCCACCAAGTTGCTTTGGTCGTGGTCACGTGCAGACTGGGAGGCGGGTGTCCACGTCTTGAATGGCGGGTATTTTCTCCAACTACCCGCATTAGATATACATCGTCTCGGCACACAACGTCGAGGTAAATAATATACATGTTTTTATTGTGATTAAGTCCCATTAAATACTTATAACTAAAGGCATGTGACCGTTTAAATGTGCTCTAGTGTGTACCATAGAACTTTTCACCTATACTAGTCACAAAAACATTACAATAGAAAGTTACAGGTAAGAAATAAGAACATTTTTTACGTTAATTATTTTTGACTTACATTACGCTTTAAATAAAAAATATTAAATACAATAAAATTGCTGCAGTTCTGAAGGTTTTTAATTGGGGCTCACTTTTCCTGACGCAAAAATCGATTTTGCCGCGAGTTTTTAAACACCAAAACCGTACTTTCATACGGGAGAGGAAAAATAGTTATTTGTTCAACAAGTGAGCAAAGTTATTTTTTTGGCCCGAGTGCCGACTTAAATCCTAAGCTAGCAAAGATGCCTACAATTGAAGCACAAACGATCACGAAAATTAGAAAAGAGGGAGTAATACAGAAAATTAATTTGCGCCAAATTCGAATTTCCTGATAGGTACATATAGGAGACTAAGGGTAAAATACCGGAAGGTGGGCAGCAGGGTCTGTAACTGCGATCCCCAAGACGCCTCTCAAGTGTGGGAATTATGGCAACCTCCCTCCCCCCTTAGTGGGGGAGGCTCTGTTCAGCAGTGGATAATCCGGCTGATACAGTTAGTTAGAGTATTAACTATCTAGACCTCATTTCTATGATATTGTTAAGTCGCAAGGGTTCAAGGAACAGTTTAGAAAGTTGTCATGAATCATAAAAATGTCTGATAGGTTAACTTTTGACCACTATCTCACCTGATGGTAAGTGAGTATGTGATCGAAGATGATGTTCAGGCTAACCTAGAATCACAGGTTCTCCAGAACAGCTACTGGAACACACCGTTAGGTACTTGGCGACAGATTTTCTACTTGAGGGTGGCAGCCAGTTAGGCGGGCATTCGCGAAATGCCCTAACCCCTTGCTATAACGAGTCCGCAGAATACTCACTAAATACTGACATGAAAAGTTGCTTAAGTGGCTTATTTCAGTTATATCAGCTTTATGTCAGTGAGGACGAAAATCAAACACACACCAGTAGATATTAGGATAATTTAATCGCGCACCTTCATGTGGCTATTACCTTAATTTTCGTCCGAAACGCGTGAGAATTACACAAAACATTAATAAATATATAAACAACGGGATTAAAGAAAAGTTATCATAACAGTTTTTATAGTTTTAAATTTCCTATGATTTCGTGTCGGAATTGATTATAATTGTTGTTATCACGATAGTTGATGCGGGCTATATAGACAAAATATAAGTTATTTAACTATTGTTTTAAACGTAATGTAGCAAATGTAGCTAAATTCATTTCAATTGCAATTAATCACGTCATCGTGATTCTCATACATATTATTTTTATAATGTTGATAGAATATGTAGTTTTTGCAGAAAGTATATTGAGTTAAAAAATAGCATCAATAAAATCTATATATTTGTTCTGAGTTGTTTTATATTGTTCAAGACCATTGTTTAACGATTAAATTTAACTTAAGTTCATTAATACATTTTCAGTAACATGGTTTACAACGAGCAGAGGCGCTCAAAAACTCCTCCACCGCTCGTCCCGATTCAGCAAAGTGTACGAGATGGGGTGCAAGACACGGTGGCAGTGCTCCACCAGGCATCGCACCAAGTGTACCGCTTACATTATCTCTGAAGACACCACGATACTGAGGTCCAATCTTGTACATAATCACGTTACATAAGGAATGAAGTGTTTGTTGAATTACTTCTACTATTAGGGTTAAGAAGGTGTTTATAGTCACATAATAAAATGGACCAGAAAGATAACTGCGCAAAGCCATTCCAAATAAGCGACTTTAGCTCCGAAGCAATCAAGTGCATTTGAGCACGCAAAGCTTTGGTTGTCTAATTTATATTCACCTACAAGGCTTTTATACTCTCTTTCTATAGAATAGCTACGCATAGCTCTTACCTCTTCTGACGCGGCACGCACCGTAAAACAATTCTGTCTGGGTGGATACGCCGATGTACCTGTAGCTTTGTACCTAAAGCTACAAAATTATTTTCCTGATTTTAATAAGGTACCAATTCAAATAATGTATTTATGAATTGCGACTTCATCTAAGTTACGGAGACATAGTTCGTACAAACAACAGGTGCGAGAAGGTAATTATTAGGAAAATAAAATATTGAAAACGTTTGCAATATGTTGTAAATGTCGACTTCATGTAAGAATGAATCTAGGATGAGCAACCGAGTGCACTCGACTTCTTTAGTCCTTTTCTTCTTCGTCATGGTCTGTTTATTACCCCTGCAATTTGACCAGTTTTTACTGTGACAATATTATTTTACTGTATTCATTTTGAAACATATACTAGTTTATCATACATAAATTGTTTAATTGTACAAATACTTTGATTTACAAAATAATGTAACAAGAATATTATGCATGTTTAAGAGTGAAAGTCTTTAGTAATCGACATAAAAATGTTCATTATCATCAGAAGAGTTTTCATGCATGAAAATAATCTACTGAAGAGAATTACCTGTAGCAATTATCAAATATATAGATTTTATTGATGCTATTTATAAGGGCATTTGTTAATCATTTAACATTTGTTTACTTCCGCACATAAATATTTGTTCTTATATAAACTTTTTTAAATACATACGGTATTTTAATTAAGAGCTTTGATAACTAAAATAAATTGCGTAAAAAATGGTGTGTACATCTTTATTCCTGAGATTTAAAATCCGAATAAACGTGTATATAATATTATGTACCTATTATATAAAGTACGTATTATACCTATTATATATGTACGTATTAAGCATGGGCAAAATGCATTAACACATTTTGCACGTAATATAATAGACAACATGTTATTTAACTATTTTATTACCATTTGCAGGACCGTTGCTCAAATTAGTAGGAGACAGGCAGGCGTTGGTATACAAAGGGCATTGTTACCTTCTTGTTTACTCCCGCTCGCAGTCCACCAGGAGGAACTGGGTGTGCTTTAAAGAAAAGGGCAAGGAACGTTGCCGAGCCAAGTTAATTACGGATAAAGACGCCGTCGTCGCTTTTGTCGCAGATCACAACCACGATCCGTTGGATACGCAGACGCTGATGAGTATGTAGCTTCAAACACTGACCTTGTTTTAATATGGTTTCTTACATAATTCTATATATTATCTATAAGAATGTACTTAAGTCTTCGCTAGCAATTTATTTATAGGGAATTAGATTATAATGGTATTGATGAAAATAACCGTTAGTAGTGTTTTCCATAAATCGACCGCACGACCAACGAATGTCATGAGAAAGCATTTTGTGCGAATTTCCGGAATATCAACCATGTACGGATATCTCGTTCTTGCATGTGATTTTTTCGATAAGAGAAAGGTGACGAATATGGTTGTGTAGATTTTGTAAAAACGATTAACTGGCAATTTTACACCGATTTTAGAGACTTTGGAGTCTAGTCTCCCCTAAAATATCATCACCGTCGTCAATGAGCTTCTGGCAATGAGAGGCCAAAGTAGTATTCAGCAAACAGAAGTGTTTAATACAAGACCGTACTTAATACCGAAAATCATCCATACCAATATTTACGTCTTTGTTTAATTATTTTTGAGAATTGCGTATATTTGAAAAACTTGTGCCATTTTCAATTTGAACCTAACCGTATATGGAAGTCGTAACGAAAATGTCAAATATTCAAAAATGGCTCAATATAAACAACGCCTAGCTTTAGCGACAAACAATTTTTTAATTTAATAATAACTTAGTGAAGTATATTTAGTCTGTAGCTTACTGCCGTAGTGTAATCACATTAACGCGCATTTTTTTAAATATATGGTTAAATATAAACATTGATATTAGATTACTTTAAGACAAATACTAGTTCAGTAATCGTAAAGTGATCAAAATATTTCGAGATAAGTTCATTTATGAAATATGCAAAAACGTGGTTTTCCGTTACTCGGTTCGATAGTGATAAATGTAGTCTATGATAAGATAACTTTAAACTTTTTCATAAATGTAATTGATTCCCAGAAAATAATTACGTTATAATAACTATGAATTAATGTGGGGGTGCTCCTCAATCGGGGAGGTTTTTTGTTCATGTGTGTTCGTGTGTGTGTATGTTTGCAGCCTTTTACCTGAATGATCGGAATTAATTGGTACATATGTCCTAAATTAGAAAATATGGTACTTTATGTTTAAAATTTACATATGTGAAAATTTACATTAGTAGTTACCGCGGAACCGCGATATAACAGATTTCTTTATATACAAAAAGGGCATAATTAGGGACAAGTTAACAAAATATGAAATAAACAAAGTTCAATCTGAATGAGCGCTGCTTGTGGCGGCTATAGACGAGTACGACCTTTTGTTTGTGCAAAAAGAGATAATAATATTTACACATGGATGCAGTTGATAGATTTTAAAATTTCCGGTAGGGATTTGTTAAGGTCATATTGGCGAAAGTTGGTTGTGACAATTCCGTGTCATTTTAGCATTTCAAATATTTTTAACCTATTAAGTATGCACTTATAAAAATTACACTCAGCACGCCTTTGTTGACAAAATATACGGGCATAGCGATTATATTTTCACCTTCAAAGTGGCCATGATCAGGAAATTGCCCCAGTATGCTGTCAACGTTAATCATACATTTAATATTTAACATTTTTAGTTGTAATTTTACTATTTAAGTTAATAAATATTAATTAATAGATAAAAGACATAACTTAACATATTTTACTGTTAACTTTATGCGAAGAGTTGTAAGTTGTGTAAGTGGATTAAACATATTTCTAATATATTGTTGTTATTTTTTCGCCTTATATATTTTTAGAGAGTATATATATATAGCACAATAAAGTATAATTAATGAATCATTATTGTCTCCCTGCGAATAATATGTAAAGAAATGTAAGTCAAGCTCTAAAACCTTACCGCGACAGGCGTGGTTTGAAAAGTGGACCGTGTGGTATTAATATTCTTCAGTTTTCGGCTTAAGAATTTAAGGTAATAACGTATGTTCTAAAAGTGAATTGGGAAATTGCACTTTAAGCAAGTGACAGCATGCCACCTTTTCAATCATCTACGATGCCACTTTATGCGTCTGTGTTGGATGTTACTATACCTTGCGCCCTTAACAGAACAGTTCCTTAACTGAAAGCTAGCGGTTATTCCACCAGAAAAAAAGATTTAGTAGCTTTGAATAAGGCTGGTGAGGTGAAATAGTTATTTCTCATGTAAAACAAAATTATTATTCGGCGCGAGCATTCGTACATGTATTAACCACTGAAGATGCGAAGTAATCTGGAATTTAACCATGAGGGAAGCGTGTTATTCAGAATCCTCAACGTAACGTGGGTTTTAAAGGTACTAGACGCAAAAAAGTTTTTGCTGCCGAGCGAAGCTAACAATTTTCACCTCACTACATCAAGGTAAATACTAGATAGTAGATACTATTAAAATAGCTAACAATAAATATTTCATAAATTTTAAGTTATGAAAATGAAGTGGTAATATACTACAATTAGAAATGACTTCAATCCTGTCCCTGTGTATTGATACTCAAAATAATTTAAAAATCACTAAAAATGTTGTTGGAAAATAAAAAAATATATAATTGCGTCACTTTGTTTTTAGGTGTTTATAGACCTTTGGCCACTTTATTGAAAACTACTTACAAAAACGCTGATGCTCTTTTGCTTAGACATTTCTTCGACGATGTCTCAACATCATTTACTGGCCAATTATATAGTTAAAATATTAATCAAAAAGTTTAGTTCTATTTTAAAGTTTTCTACCCATAATTGTTTTCAGTTGTGTACATTAAAACGTTAAAGTAAATCTTAACCACAATTGGTACCTAATAATAAAGGGTTTTCATTATTACAAGTGTTCGTATTTTAAATTACTTTTTTTACAATAGTAGCGGATAAAAAGCACTTTCACGCAAATTTCGATTAGAATACCCAATATTTCAAAGCTTGTGAGGTGAATAATATTTAAATTTTTGGTTGCGTTTCAGGTCCATACTTTACCACATCTCGTTATGGAAACCCTGTAATTGTATTGGACGGCTACAGGTACAACAAGTATCATCGATGTAAGGGGGCGAAAGTGACATGGAATTGTACATTAAGGTCCAGCGGAGTAGGTTGCAAAGCTTTTCTCATCACTGTTGGGAATGAAGTGATGGCCATGAAGAATGAACACAACCACTGATTATAGCATAGTTTATTGTTATTACAGTCGCAACATCAAACGAAACTTTTAACGTATAATACGGCTTTCGTTGATTATAAAACACCTTGACAAATTTTGTCATACATATAAGATATTTTTAATTACTGGTAACTTAGACTTTAAGACCTGTTGGTAGTGTCGTGCTTGGCGACAGATTTATTACTTGAGGGCTGTACTGTCTTGGGGATTGCAATTTAAGCGATCAGTTCCTCAGAAGGCCTTGCTACCTACCTTCCAGTATTTTATCTTTAATCGCCTCTTACGACATCCACAGATAGAAATGGGGAGGCGACATTCTAGCCCAGTACCTCACGGGGTTCTTGAAGGCTGTAGCTAGGCGTATACAGTATATTATATAATCAATTAATATACTGTGCCCTATGGCAAGAGCAGCGTGTTGGCATGCAGAGAAAGAGACGAGTGAAAGTAAGTACTAAGTTAAGATTAGGAAATAAATACTAAGAATCCACTTAGTTTTTGTAAATGGACTATATTAGACCTTCTAGTATATAGCAGTTAACATAGATTTATAATAAATCAATGATATAACTCCTGATCAAAATGTCTTTGAATTTCAGTGACATATGTAATGCAAGCGTCAGGAAAAACTAGAGCAATACTAAACAATTATACGTATTACTGTGAGAGGAGAACTAAAACTGCCAGTAAGTGGCAATGCACGTGTTACCCAAAATGTAAAGCGCGTTTCTTTCTAACTCTAGATGGCGATATGATAAAGGCATTCGAAGAACATACTCATGCAGCTCGAAGCTATACTATTATAAATGGTATCTATGTTAAATTGTGATTTAAAAAAATATAGCTAAAATACAATTTGTAGGTAAATTTATTTATTGTTTATGATCGTAATATGTTTTATTTCCATTTGTTTAATACAAAACTTTTAACCTAACCATAGACACACTATATGACCATTCTACACGAATGAAACTTAAGTTTTATAGCTAAGCTATCGCGTAATATTTACCGAATCCTTCTCAAACTAGTTTGAACCAGTGATAGAGATAACAGCTATGTACTGCCGTGCAGTAGGCAGTGGTTACCGCTTAACATCTGGTAGGCCTGGTGCGGTTCCGTCATAAATGCGTAAAAAAACAGTGTCGACTGTCCGCGAGCCTTTGTACTATTTTTCTGTTAGCAAAACTTTTTAGTCTACAGTTTATAGAATCATAGTTATTTAAATTAATATAAGTTAATTAAAACATAGTTATTTAAATTCATAACTCTAAATTTCCATGAAATTTTTAATGAACTTTTTAATAACTTGACATCATATACCTAATACATATAATATTTTTGTTTCCAGTAAAATTCGTTCAGCGACGTACAGGAAAGCCACTTGCCATAGTTGGAGGTTACACGTTTTACTGTAATAAACGAACTAAAAGCACGCAAGTCTGGAGGTGCAGCAGGCGCTCCAACTGTCACGCGAGGTTCACGCTTACCAAGGACAAGAAAGTGAAAAAGATAAATAATGTACACAATCACGATGTTTTTGACTTTAGAATTGTTAATGGTTTTTATTGCAGGATTTAGAACATGAAAACTAAAGAATGAATTCCTTAGGTGTATAAATAATGAATGATCGTGTTTATCTAACTTTACAAATACCTTAAGGAAATAAACAATATCATAGCATTTATCTTTAATGTCTCTCTTACTACAACTGCATAATTTACTGAATCTCCCACGGGAAGTGTTTCGAGAAACTGTTCATGTTATAAAACCGAACATGGGTTCAATCGGGCGTCAACGTATAATTTCACAAATGTTCGATTATCACGACAATTTTTGCCTTACAACTATGTGTGCAGCCATCTGAAGTCCAAACCGATACGACTTAGGAATCATCAAGAAAATACCATATGTTCTCCTCAAATACCGACTATTCTTACTTGATAACTCTGGTATTATGGATGTCTGAGCGCGGCGGTGATCACTTACCAACAGGTTAGCAGCCAGCTCGTATGTCGTTCCATAAGATCAGTTTAATAATTCAGTCTAATTGCACATGAATATATATAATGTATAGGCAGCGGTATAGAGGTTTGCCCTATATAACATGGAACCTAATAACATAACAATGAAACAGTAATGGCTTAGTGATAATAATTTAAGTGCCATACAGCGCTTCCATGGTTCGAACTCCACCGCGGGTTTGAGCACATGATGATATAGCAATTTGCAAATGTTCTCTTGGCTAGCTATACCACCCTCAAGTAGAAAACTTGTCGCTAAGCACGGTGTGTTTTAAATACTGTTCTGGAGACCCATGCGGTATCTAGCTTAAACCTGTATACAACTCACGACCACATCATCACTTAAAATAAGGTGAGATCCCACTTAATAGGTAGTTTTTTTATTTACAATGGCTCTCTAGTTAATAAACGGAATTAGTGACAAGTCTAGAATTTTTCTATGTACACCATCTTGAGGGAGTCAAATTCGTTGTTATCAACTAGTTCTCTTGTCTTTTATTATTAAATACAAATGTTATTGTTATCATTTTGTTCTTATATAATCATCAGAGTATGTAACAATAAAAAAACTAAGAAATCTTATTTTGTTTACAACAATGGTTACCATGGTTACAAGTACCATCGATATTTTGTGTGTTGATTACAAACCAACCTCCAACACATTTCCACCCTAGAGAGGGAAGCAATTCATTTGTCAGGTGATCCTGCCCTAAAGAAGAAGCAGCTTGTTCCACCCGCTTGTAACAGTTCGTTAACAAACTATCCTATAAATTACTACATAATAATATACGAGTATTTACAACTTCAACCCTGCAAGGGTATATATATGTATAACCTAGCGCGTGAACGCAGGCTATGTGAAGGCGGGACGCGGGGAATGACGCAGCGCATGTACCACCCGTAGCTAACGGTCGCGAGCCAGGCAGCGTTAGAGCTTCACTGCATATGTCCGTACCGCTTTTTATAATATTTTATACCAAAAATACTTAACTAATCTTCACCTTTAAGTGCAAATCATTGTGATATCTTTTAGAGATTATATGTCCCATCATCTGGGACATATAATCTCTAAAACCCCTACGGATGAATATTTGGGAACCAACCGCACTGCTGCGATTGATCCTGCATTGCTGAGTGCTGAGGACCTAGTTTCGACCCTGCCTGCGCGCTTCTGCATACAGGGGAAGGGTTACTCGAAGTGTGCAATACAGTTTGGTCTGACTGAACCCCGATCCTGAGATCACTAAATAAATACCTTTTTATGTATCACTTGAGTTGTTAATTTCTGATCTTACCTCTATAGGACAACATTAGCAGCTAGGGAGGTTACACGCTACTCGGATGAAAAGAACTAAATATTTTTCAGGATCACGTATCGATTAACACGAATATTAAAAAATAAAAACGTGCGGTACACAAAAATTGTGTGTGCCAGGTATGGGAACAATATGGCTTATTTTCATTTTCTGTTTCAGCAATTTTTGTTTCAAACAGCAAAGGCAAACACTTTGCTATTGTAAATAATTACACATTTGCCAATTATGGAAAACACAAATCAACTGACTACTGGCAATGCCTAATGGCCCACAGAAAATGCAAAGCTCGAATAACTAGTCACCTGGTGGAGTCATAAAAAAGGCAAATTTAGATCACAATCACCACCCTACCACATATAAAATTGTACATGGTGTTTATTACAAGATTTAAGATATAAGTTAAGGAAGACATTCAGTCACAGAATAAAAAGGACCAGAAGGTGCACTCCGATCCAATCAACAGTTATTAATTATACTCCGTCGTGTTCTTCTCATTTTGCTCAGATTTATGTGGATATGTCTAACTATTTTTTTCAATAGCAGTGAGGTTAGTTTATAACTTAAGATAGGCCATGCCAAGAGGTAGAATCACAACAGTTATTTGTATATAGTCAGCAATATGCACAAAAGTAGTAACGGCAGTTGTTAAGAGTGAAGGCGGCGCGAGATTCTCCATACAAATGAATTCCCATATTTCTTCTTGGATAATGCAATTAGAGCAATTTTTACTTAAGTAGATCTAAATTAAAGTATGCCAGTCATAGAAATCAGTGTATTAGTAGATAAATACATTGTGTCCTGTTAGGGAATTTGAAAATAAATTTATTGCCCATTGTAAAATAATTTAGTCAGTATGCACTTGTTTGACGAAGACTTTTTTATTAATAGCAACTACCAGGTAGTTATGTATAACGGTAGGTTATGTGTAAATATATATTAATATTTGTCGTGTCAAAAAAAAATTATCTCTCACTAGCCTTAGTTTGAACTTTTGCCATTCTTAAAGTAAAGAACTGCCATCAAAAACTGCCATCTAACACTGCGATCCCGAAGACGCCTCCCAAGCGTGGGGTTTATTGCTAATACCCCCTAAGTAGGGAAGGCTATGTTCAGCAGTGTATGATCCGGCAGATACAGCAAGCTAGAGAGCTCGAAGTTGGAATAGAAATAATAATAATAAATAATAATAATATTTATTTTTCATAATTCAGGGTTACAATGTTTTATGTATATAATCTAGATCTTGGTAATAATAATGCATCTTTAGTTGTGAGCTCCTGTCCCCGTACTAGTTATAAACTGTTTTACAGGGTACAGGACCTTCCCAGTTTAGAGTCTTAAAATACTTTGCTTTAATGTATAAAGTTTATATAAAACTAATCATATATTTTCACTACGAAAGATAACAAATTAATATTTTATCTAATATACCTATTTGTTAATTTTATATAATAATGTAATTTTGTAAGGCAAAATATAAATATATATTTTCCTTACAAAATTATGTATAAAGATATGTAACTGTTTTAAATTTATAATTGATTATTTAAATTAAATTATAATGTTATGTGTTAGGACCAGTTTCTTTTTTGAATGTTGTAGAAATAATATACCCAACATAGACATAGGTACTTATTTTAAAGCCAACATCAACTTTTCTGTCTCTTGGTAAGTTAACTTTTTTAACCAAGTATGAACAAGCCGTTTGCTTCTAGATTTACATAATGGATAAATATCTATAATCTTACAAATCCTATTATAAAAACGTGGGCCCAAAGCTTGAAACTGTCTATTTGCGAGTTGTGTTCTGTGTGACCCCAATTGACACACAACGTCTTTGCGACGTTTCTTCTGGCGGCTCTCTGGATCATAATGCAGGAGTTCATGCTGCCGTAAGATGGTGTTGAGAACAAAGAGCTATCGAACAGTCAGTACATCACTTTCCCTGTAAAGATCGGTCGTTGGGTAAAGTTTGGGTTTCCTGTACATGACTTTTAAGACAGCTCTCTGTGCCCTTTCTACTCTGAGCATAGAAGTTATGTAAGTGCCACCCCAAACACAAATGCAGTATGCCAATATAGGCTGTGCCAGAGAAAAATATACAGTCCTTAGAGTGTATAAGTCAGCGGAGGATCTGAGTTTTTTAAAAGTAAACATTAGTTTCCGAATTCGTCCACAGAGAAAGTCAATATGTTTTTGCCAATTTAAAATGTTGTCGATGTGCACCCCTATATATAACAAATAAAACTCTTTCTAAAACCAATTGAAAAATAATTGAAAGTTAATAATTTGTTATATTGGATGTTCGTTAGGTGGTTGGCGACAGATTTTGTATATAAGGGTGGTAGCTAGCCAGGCGGGCATACGCAAAATGCCATATCACCATGCTACAACGATTGCCATCCTAAGACAACAACCAGGATTGACGGCTTAACGTGCCCTCCAAAGCACGGAAGCGATCAGTAGTAATGTCACCAGCGGCCATCCAACTCATGCCCGCTGCAGACGTTACTTAATTTTTCTGATCGGTTCAGAACGGCTAAGCAAACTACGCTACGAGCACTTCAAAAATGTTAAACAGTACGCTTTTATTTAAAGTCAAAGCTAACGTCTATGGCAGGAAAATTAGTTATAAAACTTAATTAAGAATTTCCCGCCACATTAGTGAGTTGCCACTTTATGAAGGTATTTCCGAAAAAAGATTAATAATTAAGTGGGTTCAGAGATTTTATAGAATAATGAAATTATATACCTCCGCGATTTAACATCCAGCTGCGAAGAGAGATTTCTACAAAATATTAGTATTCCCAAACCTTATAAAACATAATTTTTTTGTTTGTACTTAGGTGAAATTCTGTGACTTACTCTGAAGATAATGTTAAGGATCACTAAAGATAAATAATTATAATAAAAATATTTAGCACAAAATATTATGCTATTTATGATAAGACTTTTTCATTCATTTCTGCTTGCACCTCATCTTTTACCACTATATATAATGTAATTTATTCATAACAACTAATATAAGTACAAGCTTTATTGTTTCAGTGACATATACAACATCGAAGCGAGGCAAAAAGCTGCTATGCATCGAAGGATATACATTTTATACCCAAAGAACCCGAAATTCAAGGACAAGATGGCTTTGTTCTACTCATTATAGCTCAAGAAAATGTAGAGCATCTATTATAACTATGGGTGATAAGATTTGCAAGCTCAAAAATATTCATAATCTTTAAATAATCAGTAAATATTAATTCAGTAGTCGTTATAGCATATTATTACATTGTATGCCTTGCAGAACAAACAACACAACATATGATCAAGCCTGTGTTCCCTGAAAGGGCAGAGGTGGCTCAGCGGTACAAAATGTACGTACGTTTTGCTAGACATTTTAGTTCAATAATCTGAGATGTTTAAGCAAAACGTGAGTGCATTCCCAGACATTTTTGTTTCAATAATGTTGCCATCTACCAGTATAGAAGTCCAGACCCTGAACTGATACCGAGAGCTTATTTGTCAGAAAATTTAATACCTCGATATGAATCGACCTGAAGTAACTTGACTATTTAAAAATAAAAAATATGTCCTTCAAAAACTCATTTTATCGGATATTTAAATTCCAAAATTTTAATTTCTATGCACATATAAGATTGTTTATTTGAAAATTCACACGTGCTAAATAGCATAATATTTTGATAGGTAGGCCACCATGCAAGCTTCAAATATGTTACTATTTGGAAAAATTGTGCCTGTAACGTCTCTATAGCTCCACAAATTCATAATAAATATTCTCGGTTATATGTTCTTATGTTTGTCCGCGATGTATTTTTAAACTACTGAACCAATTTTAAATTTGATTTACACACCGTGTGTAATTTGATCCTTATATCTCAATTTATAGTCGTTATTACCCGTACGAAGCCGGGGCGCACCGCTAGTACTTATTATACAATCGTAATATGACGCTGTAGTGACCAAAGCTTAATAAAAACGTAGCATGGATCATTCATAAAAATAAAAAAATTAAAGCACAAATGCGCATGAAACAAAAATATTAAATCCAAAGTCACTTTGACAGTTGTGACACCAAATACCTGTTTCTTGGTAATTTCTTAGCCATTTGCAATATCAATTTACTTATAACTATGAATTCAGTGCCTGAACTATGTCGTTTAATTCATAATAATTGCGTAATACGAGTTTGTATAGTATTATCTTGAGCTAACAATTTTTACGTATATAACAGCTCTTTATTTCAAAATGTGTGCTATATAAATTATTAATCAATGTAACTTTAAAGCTGTATCTGTGCAATGATATATAACAAGTGGGCCTTAGCGAGACTATTTATATTCATAACTATCGATGTAACTAAGGACCACTAGTGAATAAAGTACATTTTATTACACTGCTTAGTAAGTACAGCTTAGCAGTAAGGCAACCCAGTGATCATCTTGCAAGGATGTCGTTATAATCGCGTACTGAAAAGCAAAGGGTCCAAGGTGCGCTGGACCTGTAATAAAAAACCATCCGGCTGCCGAGCCACCATCATCACACGGGATAACACTGTTGTAGTGCACAACAACAACCACAACCATTTAATATATAGTGAGGCCATGCTATGATATAATATATTTTGAAGGAGACCGTTTGTATATTTTTATCTAATACGTATTTGACAATGTATAATTATAATGAAAAATGTATATGTTACAGCCAAAGTAATAAATCTGGATATTATATATACTGTCTAGCCATTATATATAACGTCGACTCAATTTAGATAAAGTGATAATTGACACAAAATTTTGATATTATTCATGAGACTCATATTTCTATTGGTCACGGAGGGCGCACCAGAATGGTTAAAGAGCTTAAAAATAAATATAAGAATAGTAGTAATTTATGTGGCGCATCGCCGGCCGCTGCCGCGGCACGCTCGCTTCGCTCGCTCGGTACACGCGTTGTTGTAGTCACAAGTAACCTAACGCTCCTCCTCGCTTCGCTCGTCGTCGCACCTAAATATGACTTTGCCCTAGACTAAATGATATTTAACCCCTTTTTATAACTTTTACCAATATGTGTCGTGAATTATTAATAATTACTACTAAAAGTAATACATTTCGATCGTTTATTTGTGTAAAATTTTGTGTCAATTATCACTTTATCTAAATTGAGTAGACATTATATATAATGGCTAGACAGTATATATAATATCCAGATTTATTACTTTGGCTGTGACATATACACTGGCTGACCAATAGCGCAAATAATCTTAATATCTTGATGGTCGATTTATCACAGAGTCGAAAAAAAACAAAACTAAAATAATTAAAAGGAAAAGCCCTATATATTAGCCGTAGAAAGTAACATGACTTAGTTAACAAGGTAGCCGTGGTATATAATCTTTACTGTACGATCTTTATACCGAGGATATAATAAAGGTCTTGTCAGGCGAAACGACCATACTCTACTCTACACGTACCGCATTGTCAGATTTATACTGTTTTGTATCCAATAAAAATAAAATATATATAATTTTTTACTTTGTCTACGTCAGCCTACATTTTTGTAATACCGTAGCTATGTGGTTACCGTTAAGAAGGCCTTCTTCAAGATTTTGAGTGTGGTACGTCAGCCGCGGTCGCGTCAAGCTTCACACTCATAGCTACGAATAACTGACGAATATAATATTTCATCGCAAGTTTATATCGTATTTAGTTTTTATATTAGCCTAAGAAAAGCTTTAAATATTTGCTCCAATTTTCACTATTCTGATCATAAAATTAGACTTCTTGGTCCGAAATGACATCATCAAACTTCCGTTAGAAGGTTTATCCTTATTTGAGCTTTCATAAGTGTGGGTTTTATTCGATCAATTGTTTAACAATGCAAATTGACAATTATAAAGTCAAAACATTTGCTAAGATCTTATTTGCCAAAATTACAAAATATCTCAAATGGTTATGTGAACTGCTGCCGATTGAACATTTATGGACACAGCAAGATAAAATTATTGAAGTTTATATGTACAAGAATCAACATTTGGACTATTTCGGCAATTCGACATATGTGGATTGTAGGATTTTTACTCAATCAGCGAGTATCAAGCAGGATTTCTTTGTAGAACCTTTACCACTATTTTTACTATCTATCATCTGTCGGTAAGTGATTGAAGCCTTACAAGTTCTCGACATTAGAACTATCGAAAATATGGATTTCATGCAAATTTGATATGCATGAAGTCCAGGAATTGTCAAAGAGCATAAGTAATATTTATAAGGACATGCGGATTTTTCAGAATTTTCAATTCAAATAGTGCCAAAATTCCGCTTATTATTAAAATACTTTGGAATTAGATAAGACTAAACCGCAAACTGAAGTTGCAATGAATGTCACACTATGTGTTACCGCTGTGCGTTGTTTAAGCCTATGAAATTTGAAATGTAATAGGGGTTTAATAATATCGGGTGTACTTCAACTGTTGTTACGTATATTCTACAACTGAATAATTTTAAAAAAGGTAAAATCAGGTAAATCTGACATATGTTTCTCTTTCAGAGATTAAACTTACTCCAGTATTTTCAACGTCTCGGTATGGCAAGCCTGGTTTGGAAATAGGGCGATATCGCTTCAACAAATACTACAAGTGTACGGGACCCAGGGCAAGGTGGGTCTGCAACAAGAGAACGGGCTTAGGTTGTAAGGCTTATATCGTATCCTTTAATAATCGAATAGTTTCAGTTGTAGGTCGGCATAATCACTAAACCCAAGTTTTTTTTTATGTGGAGTATAGATTGTCAATAGACTAATCTCGCTATATTGTGTTGTGTGTGACGTATTGTAAGTTGAATTAGTGAAAAAAGGAACAGTATAATGACCGTAACTGGAAATTTTGTTGTATATAACACATGCATAAAACCTTGTTTATATTTGTACTCGTACATGTATGTAGTACCTTATAATATTAGTATGTTTGCAATAAGTATACATGTAAGCTTCGGTTATTATTATTAAATGTGATTTGATAATTATACACATATTTTGGAATAGAGTTTATATTAATATGAGACTTTATGTTTTGCAATAGTGGACCAATTATTTAATTTATTACTAATAAAATCTGATTGAAATCATAAGAAAGATATGGTTTTGCGATTACGTGTTTACATTTGTTAGTAAGTAAAGCTGTCATTTACTGAAGACTATCAGTCATGTAATCGCTAAACCACAATTTTCCTATGGTTTCCATCGAAATTTGTTCCAAAAAAATTACATGCAATTAAGCTCCAGGTCTTCGAAACTAAAAATTATAGTTCATCCTTTTTGTAATGATAAATTAGCCTTAGACCGACCTAATTATTACCTACGAGTAGGTACATGCCATTTCGATATATGGTAATCGGACTAGTATTATAAATGCGAAAGTTTGAGTGAGTTAGTGCGAATGTGGGTGCATATGCTTATTACTTCTTCACTCTAAAACGATATGGATGTAACTTAGAACAATTTGAGTTGAACAGGCGTGTTGGGGATTACATAACAAGATAGCAGTTCCTCAGAAGGCGCTACTTCCCACCTTCCGATAAGTTATCTTTTAGGCGACATTCTATTCCGTCACCCCACGGGCACTTATTATTAATACAGTATTCACATTTCTTACAAACTAAATCCGTTATTCACTGAAGTTTATTATAGTTTATAATAGCTTTAGTTAGTAACAAACGCAAGTATGTGATGGTGAAACCGCCATTTTTTAACAATTAAATCTGTTCTTTTTTTATAAAAATTTACATAATTGAGCCACTGGATGTACATTAAGGTGTTATTATCTAACCTGAAATTATAAATACCCTGCACGTCTAGTTATATTTATATACATATAACTGATATAGTTACTTTATGTTATTGTTATGAACCGTGGGGCACATAAAAACAAATCTATTGTATATTTCAGCATCAGCATCGACTTCAAAATTCGTAAAGTCTTTGCTCACGCTGAATGGACATAGCTTCTTTCTGAATCAGGATCGTGGATCTCGACGTTACTGGTCCTGCAGCAAGTACAGGCTGGGATGTTACATGTCTGTTACGACCTGGAACAACGCGGTGGTAAAACAAAGTGGAAAGCATAATCATACCTAATTTATCAAAGGAATTTTGGCCGGATTAGTAAGAAAAAGGGATTGTACATATCCTAATATATAACAACTTATATATATTAACTATCGTGCCGCTGATTGACTGACTGACAATCGATATTCAGCCTAAACGAGAGGTGATATTGACGTTAATTTTTAAGGTACCTTCCCTGAATAACTAGCGTGCATTTGAAAAATGTTAGTAGGCCACCACACAAAAAAATTTCGGAGCAACCTCTTACGTTCAGTGCACGCATACCAGCTTTATAACTCAATAGTTTTCGAAAGTTTTTGGTGATGTATTCTGTCAGTTATTTCACATTTTGTGTCTTTAAAGAAATATGTTTTAACCGGAGAAATCATTTCCCGGTATAGTTAAATTTAGATATACTAACAACAACATCACTCCCAAGGAGGGTTGGCATCAGTATGGAATTCGCACAAACATAATAAATAAATGTATGTTTTCGTATTGTACTTTGTGTTCTATGTGAAGATATATTATAATACATATAACGTGAATAAGATAATGATTATTTGGTAAGTACTCCCATTAGTTAAGCCTGTGAAACATTATAGGTATGGTCAAATTAATTATAATAAGTTATCAACTATTATCCACAGGCAGGAAATTTTTTCTTATAAATTTAATAGCATAATTGCACAATAGTCACAAGTAACAACATACACAATACCTCAAGAATAAATTACGGTTCTTTATTTATGTAACAATACTCCGCATTAAACCTTATCTCGGTGAATTTGGCGCGGTATTATACTATGTATTTGATTAAGTTGCAATATTACACACACACATATGTATAATTATGTATTCAAAGGGCACAGTAATTCCAGTCATCTAATGAGTATAATATGTAAATATATTTTAGATACATTTATAGAGTAGTATTGTGAGTCGATGTCATGGTTTAAATATACGGAGTTACGCATTGATTGCGATTGAATCTTTAAATATTTAAGGCATAAAGTGAACACTATTCACTTTCTTTATCTTCATCTCTTTGTAACGAGTTAGTTAATGTATGATAGTAGAGATTTGCCAAACTATATGGCTGCCGAATAACGTGATTTCAAAATATGTTCGAAATTGAACAAACCTATAAACTTTAATTAAATTGGTGTGTTGAAAAATCAATAGTTAGTAGAGTATTTGCTTACGTGTATTTGCTGTCAATATTTTTACTTTTATTTTATAACTTTGATGGTTCACAATTAATGATCTCTTGAAAACATAGGAATTAAGCTGACGTATAGTACTTCATAGTAATTGTATGTACTTAATGTGTATTGAAATTAAATAACTAATCTCCAATAAAAAAAATTGAAATAAGTAAGAATAAGTCTTGATTTTAAAAGCAATACACTTTCACAGATAGTATTGAAACATGTAAAACAAATATACTGAGAAAGGTTGGTTCTTTGACTTTTTATTTCAAAAATATACTTTGGATATGTGACACATTTTTAACAAATTCTAATCGATATTGAAGAATTCTTTCAAGGGCTACATAAGATTTTTACACCATCAGAAATGAAATTATTATCTTCGTTTATTTTCACTGAAGCCTCTATTGCAAAATCATATCAATAGTATCATAGTCACCAACAAAGTTATGACAAAGTTTTTGTGAAGCTGGAAACATATATTGAAAACACAAAAATTGGCAATTTTTGTTTGGTGGAGACATAGCTTTTCGACTGAGTATGATCATATAAATATGATAGTGTAATGGGGCCACAGGCTCTGCTTTCATCTTAAACATGAGATGAAATGACGTAAAAAAGTTTCAGTTTTAAGTTGAATATATTTTTTTGCAAAAGGATGTTTGTGCGTCTACACAGAACAGATGCAGCATATGGATATCACCAAATATTATCATATATGTATATTAAAACTGTTTAGAATACGTTTTAGTGCTTGTCAGTGTATTTGGTTATATGTTTGTCATTAGGTATATTACAATTATTTTTAATGATCTTTTTTAAATCCTTGGACAGTAATTTCACAAGACTTGTCTTTTTCAGCTTACTTCCATGATATTGAAGGCAAACGATTCCTTTGGTACGATGGCTACAGATTCACAAAAAATACAATTCGTGGCAGTAAAGTTTGGTGGAGTTGCAGTAAGCGGTACTCCTACAACTGTAAAGCATCCGTTGTTACATATGATGACAAGATAACGAAGACTAACCATCACATTACGAGCCACACGCATGCGCCTGAAAAGATGCCAAACCCTACGGACATCACGCACATTATTCAGCTTAGGGAAAAAGAGAAATTATACAAAAGAAATGTTTCCGGAATATTCCTTGTGATGCTAACCGCCCACCGTTGCCTACTTTTGATGGAGTGGTTCTTAACCCATTTCACCCAATTTGTAAACCAGATTACAAATAGAACTTTACTTCACCATAACTAAATTTGAACTTGTGATACAAAAGTAAAGTTAAAAAGTTACACACAATTTTACCTTTTACATTTTGCATGCTTACCTATTGTTTATTTTTGTATTGTAGAAGTTAGTATTTTTATCTGTAAAACTAATCATTTTTAGAACGCTTTTGCTTGATTAGATATGAATTAAAATTGATGTTATTGCGTCATTTGGTGGTGGACAACGTTTTATTGATGGTAGTCGTGTATAATAGTTATACTTGATTTTATGATATCTAGGTAAGAAATAATAATTAAAGCTGTCATGTTTAGCAACGTCCAACAGCAAAACAGTAATGTTATGTGTTTGAAACCTCTGTATGTCTGTGTTTTTATGTGTTATTATGTCAGGCACGTGACATGGTAGCTTTTAAACGGAAAATTTATATCGATATAGCTTTTTTGGTTAGGTTTTATTGTCATGGTTCTTAGTCATGTTTACCGTAAATATTATAAGGCATTACCAAGATATTAAGTATTGGTGTCAAGGGACGTTGGTAATTATGGATGTTTTTTGTTCGGATTTGAGATATGTCTCTCACGTCTTTGGAAGTGTTTGTTGTTGCTGTAAATAAGATGCACAACAACACTTCTTATCATCAGCCAGATAACCCGAAAGGTTGATGGTATTCTATGCATTATTATATGGAATATTTTTGTTGGAAATAGTACCGCTACCTTTCAAGAGGGCGGACAAGCGAACGGTCATAAAATTAAAGCAGAAATGTTTGTTAGAAGAGATATATTTAGAGTAGGTTTTTATTTTTACACTAGCTTTCCGGGCGCAACTCCACCCGCGCGTATTTCGGTTATCGCGCGAAAACATTAACCTCTTTCTGCGCAGTCGGATAAAAACTATCCTATGTTTTTTCCCGGGTCTCAAACTACCTCCATACCAAATTTCATTCAAATCGGTACAGTAGTTTTGGCGTGAAAGCGTAACAGACAGACAGACAGACAGACAGAGTTACTTTCGCATTTATGATATTAGTACTGATTATGAAGCTGTTAAAACAGATTTCATATAGTTATATTATATACAAAAGCAAACAAAGTGAATTGGATAACAGTCTTTTGATTTCTTTATGGTCTTTAGTAGCTCTTCTATCTGTCGCGGTCTAGTAAAGCCCCCCTTTGAACCGATCTCCTGGAATACCTACCTTCTGCCTTTCAAACTATGAAGTGATTTGGTTTATATTAACAGTAGTGTAACTTATATGAATGACTTATATTACAATCCGATGCCTTGATTCCGATTTCTTAAAATAATACATATTAGAAATAACATAAATGGTATTAAGTTAGGCGAAGGGATATTATTATTAAGGCTAACATGTCAGATATTAATCATTCTTATTATATTTAATATTCTAACATATTCTGTATGTTGTATAAAATACATTGTAAACACCATCATTTGATCGATTATAACTATGTACCAATTTAATAAAAAGATATTGAAATAGTATGCAATTCATTCCTGAAGACATTTAAGTAGAACACATCTGTTTGTGAAAATATATATATAATATCTATTGTAGTTTTTTTATACTCATCATGAAATAATGTATTACATATATTTTGAATATATTTATATGTCAGTTGCGTACCAGGCGCGCCCGTTTTTGTTTAGCTTTTTTGCATTAGACAATCAACATAAAATATCACAAAAATGGTATCGACTAATCTTTTAAACAGTAGGTATAAATATTCACTCATTTTCTGACTACACTAAAAAAATATATAATTGTTATGCATACCTTTTAAAGTATGCTCAAGCTTTTCGACATTTAGATTTGGCAATTATGCATACCTTTTAAATTCCTGAAGTCTAAATATATTCAGACTTCATAGTACGAATAATGGTTGTTTTATTTTCAGCAATATTAATCAAATCAGCGAGAGGTTTTGATCAAGTAATATTTAACGGGTACAAATTTTATAAGG
Organism: Plagodis dolabraria; assembly: GCA_963854805.1. Lineage (NCBI taxonomy): Eukaryota > Metazoa > Arthropoda > Insecta > Lepidoptera > Geometridae > Plagodis > Plagodis dolabraria. Next base: position 8,896,992 of record OY978445.1, on the reverse strand, counting down.
AATATGGTGCGATAGATTCCAATAACAACACTAGATAGCGCTGCAAGCGGAAATGTAAAGCATACATCACGACCAACAATAATTTGATAATACAAGCTTATGCGGAACACTATCATGACAATAATAATTAATTATAGTACTAATAGTAAATGTATGTGTCCACAGATATATTCATAATGTGAAAGAAATAATTAAACAATGATTGTGTTCATGATTTACTAGTAATTATTGTTTAAATGTTGAAATGTTTGAGGTACGAGTATAATGTTACAAGTTTGAGTGTTTTTATTACCACCTACAAAACTGTGTTTTTTAACTTGTTCTACAGTTTTAGAAACTTAAAATAATTGGCCTTAAAAACGTTTAATAACATATTTTTAAGTAGTGATGTGGTCCAAATGTTATTATTGAATTTATGAATAAGTATTTAAAAAAATAGACTTTATGAGGAATGATCAATGTTTTTATCTTTACACGAAATCATCCAAGATAACTTGTGGCTGTCGGTACCATGCCAATTATGATTGCTGAGATCTTATATATTTATGTTCTTATATATTTATAACTTCTACATGAGTCGAAATTTTTTCTGTAAAAAAATAGTCATATCGTAATTATTATTGTAAAACTGGGAATCCTTGTTAAAGTTTGTGTTGTGAACAATATCGTTATAGATTTTTCTATTAGATTTTTTGTTATGTAAACTAGTATTTTTTTTGTAACAACAGATTTGTGTAGTTTTAGGTTTTGGCCATTTTAATTTTTCTTACATGCAATAGTATCTTACCAAGATTTTGAGATGTTTTCCCATTGTCACCACACCCGTATAGTTCGTTTCAATAAACTATCTTGAAACCTACTGAACCAATGCTAGTCAAACTTGCACTCTTGCCGAAACTGTTTTAAATAGAAGATACAAATACACACAAAGATTAAAAATACACGTAATTCAAAGAAGAAATATAATCCGATACATAGGTTCAGAAATATTTGTGTTTTTATAGGCAGACAGAAATATTCTTCTTGGATGGATGACCGCTAGTGACATTTACTTTTGAGCGCTTCGGAGGTCAGTCCAGGTCGTTATTCTGAGATGGCCGTCATTGGGCTATGCTGTAGGCATTTTTTAGAATGCAATTGTGGCGGAAATATCATAAGATACAGCGGTAACATCTGCCTTTAACACTGCAACCATCGTTTTAAGATATAAAGCTGTGAAGTCTCATGTGCCTGTGATTTCTCCGGCTCCCATACCCTTCAAACCGGAACACAGTTGTGCTAACATTACTATTAGGTGGTAGAAATAGGTACTTCCTCGAACAACTTGATCATTACACGGAAAAAAAAGAATACTTAAATCAAGTATATTTTTATTGGTCAAGAAAAATCGAGTCTCCCTATATGCGTATAAATTATTTTCTTGCCTTTAGTAAATAACATTCTTGAATTTATTGTTTTGAATGAAGAAAATATTCTTGCTTGTAGAATATTTTATTCTCTAATCGAGAATTTACCTCATTCTTGGGTAAAGAATGTCGTTGTTCTTGTCTGACAAGTAAATCAGTTACTTGCTAAAGTAAGTGTTAAGCAAGAAATTATTATTCTCGTTAATTAAAATCATAAAGTTTTATTTGAAGAATTGTTTTCCTCATGTCAAGATTTTATTTACTCGTGTGGAAATGAAATATTCTACCGTGCAACAAATCGTGGCTTAAATGCAAGAATTACGATTCTTGAGAGTTAAAAGTTACTTAAAAAAAAGAAAATGTATGTGTTTACGCGAGAAGCAAAATTCTTGTGTTTACATATAATTTACTTTAGTATAGAGTACATATTCTTCTGTGAATAAAATCTTGGTTTCGTTGCAAGAACATCGATTCTCATGCTGTAACTATGATTTACTTCGGAGAAGTCAAGATATTCTTAGGAGAAGAAAGTATTTATTTTCCTGTGAGAATTAAAAATCTCATATTAAAACATTATTTACTTGCATGAAGAGTACATATTATACTGTGAATAAAATCTTGGTTTCAATGCAAGAACGTCAATTCTCATATTGTAATTATGATTTACTTCGAAGAAGTGTAGAAATTCTTAGGAGAAGGAAATATTTGTATTCCTTTGAGAATTATAATTCTTATATCAAAACATTATTTACTTGAGTATAGAGTACATATTCTTCTGTGAATAAAATCTTGGTTTCGTTGCAAGAACATCGATTCTCATACTGTAACTATGATTTACTTCGGAGAAGTCAAGATATTCTTAGGAGAAGAAAGTATTTATTTTCCTGTGAGAATTAAAAATCTCATATTAAAACATTATTTACTTGCATGAAGACTACATATTATACTGTGAATAAAATCTTGGTTTCAATGCAAGAACGTCAATTCTCATATTGTAATTATGATTTACTTCGAAGAAGTGTAGAAATTCTTAGGAGAAGGAAATATTTGTATTCCTTTGAGAATTATAATTCTTATATCAAAACATTATTTACTTGAGTGTAGAGTACATATTCTACTGTGAATAAAATCTTATTTTCGACGCAAGAATTTCAATTCTCATATGTAATTATGATTTACTTCGAACAAGTCCAGAAATTCTTCGGAGAAGAAGTTATTGATTTTCCTGTGAGAATTATAATCCTTATATAGAAACATTATTTACTTGCATAAAGAGCACATATTCTACTGTGAATAAAATCGTGGTTTCCATGCAAGAACCTTGATTCCATGATTTACTTGGAAAAAGCCCATATATTCTTGGTATAAGAATATAATTATCTTAATTTTAGAATTATAATTCTTACGTTGAAATATTATTTACTTCCTTAAAGCTCATGTATTCTTCAGTGGATACTAGTGGTTTAGATGCAAGAAATGCAATAACTTGGGTGAAGCTTTATTATACTTGGATTGAAAACTATTGGTATTAAATTGAGAAAGATTTGTATTGATCATAGAAATCGTAATCTTGTATTGACATAATGATTGGCTTGATTTTAGTCTTGTATTGAAATAATATTATTCTTAGCTGAAGGAAACATTTTTTTTGATCATATAATCATTATTCTCTTAATTCTTCAATTTCTACCTGACTGATACTTTCTGCAGGTACCACTCTAGTAAATGAGGCCGTTTCTGTACACTTGTTGGTGCATAAATAACACACATATATTGCTCTACTTATTCACTCAACAAGTATACTTACCCGTAACGGTGTCATTCATTTAAGAGTAACTACAAAAAATATTAGTCAAGTAACATAATTAGAATTAAGGGATAGTAATTATTTAATCAAATCAAATACATTTCTCACAAGAATATAATAATAACTACCAATACAAGACTAAAAATCTAAAACGAAAATCGTAATCTCTACGCAAAACTGTATTTGCTAAAAAAAACATCTGAAAGGCATACAAACATAATAATCTGAATTCTTATTTATAAACTAAAAGCTTCACCCCCGCAATAATGGGTGTGGGTATTTATATTAATCAAATAAATAGAATATTTTCAATCATTTATTGAGTATCGCTATCATTAATTACACACATAACATTATTATCAGTTCGTGATTCCTTCTTTAAAGTAAAAGTAGCGCAGGACCATAGAAAACAGGAGAATATAATAAAAAGTAAGTCTCTGCATGAGCATAGCTACTTTAATGGAATAATTAGTGTAACAAGTATAAGTGAAGATTTACTAGTACATTGAATACAGAGATAATTATTCCATAAAAGTAGCTACGCTCATGCAGAAACTTACTTATTGTGAATATACATTCAGGATTTTTTAATTATGTATTGGCATTTTGTACATGTTCACATTCATACACTAGTACATTCACAGTGTAAGATATATTATTCAAATTTATCTCAATGAAATTAACACAAATATAATATGTTTTACCTATTATCGTGTAAAATGTTTGGAATAATAAGAGATTTTCACGATTGTTACACATAGTAATTAAACAACTTTAAACGGTTTAAATCGCGTATATTTGTATTGTATATATACATTTTGCAGTGATGGGGTGACTGTCACCCCATGACCACGATCACTGCAAAGTGTTTGAAACGTCGGGACAAAAATAATGACAAATTTACGAGATTTAAACTGTTTAAAGTTGTTTAATTACTATGATAAGAGATTTTCCAATACTAAAGTGACTTCACAAAATTACAAATTTAGTAGAGGAAAAATTTAATCATGTGCAGGATATTTTTAAGTGTATAGAAAAAAAAATCCGGAGATCATCATCCGGTAGTAAATCACCAATTATAAATATTAAACTTCACTAAAAAGTATTTATCTTGAGATAGGTGGATTTACATTAAGGACATTAAAATTTTTACTGACATTCTTTTATAATTCAAATATATAACCTTAAAATTATATCAGTACCAAAGTTTAAAAGAGATGTCGCAGTTGTTTATACTTTTTTTTGTTTTTAAACTGTTCATTACATTTAGCTAGAGTCAATAGATCAGATATATAAAGCACAACTTTATCAGATTGTGTGTGAATATCTTACATGCATTTCTGAATTAATAAGTAAAAAAGATGCCAATGGGTAAGACGCGTGAAACATCTGATAACATTTAAACACAAAGTGTCTACAGCTTTGCTGAAGAGAATGAGTACCTAATTTTGCCAATTATAAGATAAGTTTTGTTTTCAGCTTCTTCCTTGTTACAATGGAGCAGGTAGGGTTGTACGCTCTGATTCATTTTCCTGGCCTTCTCGGCAATTTCATTATTTTTGGATTCCACCATCTCCAGAGTTCAAAATAAAAGAAGAGAGATAATTAACTATACATAATACTCATTGAGCCAATATAAGATGATTTTTGTGACTTTCTGTAATTGGATTACACATAATTTCTTAACAATATTAATTTATTTACTGTTGTGGGTTCAACCAACACCCATGCACTGACTGCTTATTCAAAATTATTTTTATTTATCTAACTTTATTGTAACAAGTTAGAGATTGACTTATTACTATGAATTAAATAAAACAATAGGAGTAAGTACCTGAACTTCAACAATGATATACCCTCCATTTGAGTGTAGAAAACTTTACTTTTTTACTTAGTTTGCCCTTTGGTGGTATAACATAGCACAAAAGCTATTATAGGATCACAAAGTACGCTAGTTAAAATAAAGTACACGATTTGAAAATCATGGGCCTTCACAGCAAACTTTTATATTTTTACGAAATCAACTTCAGGCCTATCCTGGCGAAATATAATAAGTACACAGCCTGTGCTGTGTACTGATAAATACATAGTTATACAGGGTGTTACCAAATACCTTAACCACATTCAAGGGTCATCATTATACTCAAACTAAAAGTAGAAAATTTTAAGAGAGACCTAGGATGTCAAAAACTCACAAAAATTCAATTTCTCATACAAACATAAGTTGGTTTTGTGACTTTTGTAGTCAATTTGTATGAAAAGTTGATTTTCATATTCTAGTTATCGACCTATTTTCCTAGCGGAAAGTTATTTTGTTTTATGGGCATAATGAACCCATAAAATATGACTGGGGTATTTTGTCCCTGTTTAGATATAAAATATCCAGACACAAGTGCTCAACACAAATGTTTGCCCTGGGTGGGATGTGAACCCGAAATCCTGAGTTTTGCAAGCAGCTGTAGTTGTCTAAGCTGCGGGACCTAAGCTATGTAGCAAGAATAATGAAATATAGTGTACATAATATATTGAGTAAATGAGTCTGAATATGTATGTTAAAGAATAATATTAGCAATGAGTTAAAAATAATTATAACAAACAAAACTTTACAATAATCAGTGTTTTCTTAAAATTCTGATATCAAAGATATTTTTTTTTATCCTTTACACTCACTGATCAATCCTTTAATACTTTTTTGATATAGGAATTCCAATGAACGTACAAAGAAGTATTTTTGATAAATACGACTGATTGAAAACAAGGTTGAAACAAAAATATGCAATTTACCTAATAAATGTAGATATCAGAATATAAACTAAATCAAATTTTGAACAGACATTCTTAAGTAACCGAACTATGCATGCACACATACACAATTGACAGCAGTCTCACCAATACTACCCCTCGGCCAATGATTGATGAAATCAGTAAATGTGTCATATGTTTGTCATCTTTCCTTAATTCATAAGTTGAAGTCCAATATGTAATAACTTGGTCCCAATGCTCATTTTTTAATTTTAACAATGTAATTTTATCCAATTTTTTTTTCTGAAAAGAAAAAGGTACTAGTTAGGAAAAGAAACAAATTAATTGCCTCTTAATATCCATATATCAACAACTAAGTAACTACATAATTATACTTGTATCTAAAATCTGTCTCTTTGGCTTTCACGACTAACCCACTTGACTGATTTTGATGGTTAAATGGCAATCAAAATCAGTAAAGTTATAATATATAGTTTAACACCTTCCCCATAGAGGGAGAGATAGAGGACCAAACATTGTATGTTAAGTATAATTCCATGAGGACGAAGTCTTGGTAAACAGCTGGTGATATAAATCTGTACTGTACTGTAATAGCCGGATCGTCCACTGCTGAACACAGTCTTCCCTATTAAGGGCGTATTTGCCATAATCCCCACGCTTGGCATACGTCTCGGGGATTGCAGTGTAAGTTGGCAGTTCTTTAGAAGGTGCTATTGCCCACCTTCCAGTATTTTCCCCTTAATCACCTCTTACGACACCCACGGGATGATATGAAGAGGTGCAATTCTAACCTGGCACTGCACGGGGCCGGACTCCATGAGACTCCTACTGCAGCGACAAGGTGCTTAAAATGATTTAACTATTATAACCGTGTTTATCAGGAAAACTGGTAATGGAAAAAAGCAGTGATAGGACTTACAAGAGAGCTGCTTGCATGTTATCCACACTGCTCATTATGCTCACAAAAAGATCCTCATCTGCATAGTTGAAACTGATGTTGTTGTCCTCACAGAGGCTTTGGCTTCCACGAGACTGAATCCTTGTCCCTGAAATCAGGGAGAGATTGCTCGTGGTCTGGGTCCTAAAGAAGCTCACACATTATTATTATTATTATTTTTTATGCTTGATAGGTTAGCCTTTGAACACTATCTCACCTGATGGTAAGTGATGATGTGGTCGAAGATGTTGTTCAGGCGAACCTAGAATTACTGGCTCTCAAGGACAGCTGCCGGAACACACCGTTAGGTGCATGGCGACAGATTTTCAACTTGAGGGTGGTAGCTAGCCAGGCGGGCATTCGCAAAGTGCCCTACCACCATGCTGTAACGACTGCCATCCTAAGCCAACAACCGGGAGACATTACCAATATTTCAGCAGGACAGTACTGCCATTTTGGAAATTGTCATCACGGCCGACAGGGCACAATTAGCGAAGGCTCCACATTTAAATTTATTCTACGTCGGTCACTTCTGAGCCAAATTCGGTGATATTATCAAAAAGTACACAATTATGTTGAAATATCTATATAAATCTAAACTAATCAAGAAACAGATTCTTCAATCAAAATATTGTGTATAAAGTCATTTTTTTCATAATTCGAAACTTACGAATAGTTAAATTTGTTTGATCGTTTTCCACATTCAGATCTCGCAGGCATCCAAGAGCTACAACTTTATAATTGTTCTTACGACCATTTTAGTGCCTATCTTGGCCTACCTACTACAATTTTGGGGTAGTAAAAATGGGGTGACTGTTTTTGGCAAATGTGTAATTACTCACCTTCGAAGCTCCTGATAACAGCTTCATGAATATTCCTCGTTGCATTGCAACTGTTTCTGATGCACTAGTCATGATGAGGATGACACAACAAAAAGGACGCCGCCGTACGCGCAGCGCAGACGCAGACTGCACAGGACTGCACACTGCACAGTAGACAACTATTTGTATTTGAAATTTATCGAGATCGATCAAACAATGCCAGTGTTGCCAACAGCTTCAAAAGTTTTGCTCTTAAAATTTCCCTAAAAACACAGACATAAAGAAGCAGACTATATTATTATCCATGTACATTGTACAATTAATTATATATATAATTCTACGTACTCTTCATGATTGATGATTTTTAGGGTTCCGTATCAAAATTAAAAAACGGAATCCCTTAAATATCACACATGTCTTTCTGTCAGTCTGCACGTCACACGAGTTCCGTAAAAGCTACTTATTATGTGGACTTGAAAAGTACACTTACATTTTGGCGGATTGAATACCAAAAAAAAACTATTTTGCACCATGTTTGATGTTCAATGCATAGTCAAGTGAAAGGGCTCTTTATGCAAAGTACATTTATTTTTACGCAATGCATAGGTCCTACACGTTTTATAATTGCATCCCTATTAGAGACACTATTAACCGGTGCTATAATACAGATTGTGTTATATTTTGCAAAATCAATGGGTTCAATTTCGGGCATGGATTATATATTAAATGAAATCTCACATCGTAGTTTATTTATCTTAATTGGCCCTGATATTCCTCTGAGTATTTTACGATATCACCCATAGCTTCGGATTTAGCCATCCACGCTAAATTTAAAAAATCATTTATTATATATTATACGAAAAATTACCAATACAGTAACTAAAATTGTGCTGATAAATAATAATTAATAACATTAGTAGGTACTAGAAAAAGGAAGCCAATATTTTTAAAGTATACAATCGTGTTAGCGTTATGTTTAAAATGAAAATTATTTCTGCGATATCGTTATATAAACAATAGTCAAACTGAGTACTACTATAGTTCAAGTCCTAGTGTATAACAAGTAATGACAAAAAGAGGCCAAGTGCAAGTAGAACTCACGCTAAAAATTTCGCACAAAGACATTTACTTCCTACAGAACCCTCGGTGCACGAGTTTAAATCGCACTTAACCGTATTTTATTATTTTTTTTCGTGATAGCGACCACAGTAACACGTATTGCCTATGTGAAAAAGGGATGGGGCTAGAATAGCATGTCCTTATCTCTTCCCGTGGAAGTCGTGAAAGGAAAAGTGCCGTCGAATGAGCAGCATACTCAAATATGTTCTCACCCGTGCCTTCTGTTCCCACTTGCATACACAAGCTTCAGAGTCGCCAGATATGCGATAATTATCCTAGATCCACGATATATTTCAGTATCATGCGATAAAAAATAATAAGTATGTATCGCACGATAGTTTACCAAACGTCTACGATAATTTTTCAAATAAACGATATTTTTGTAATGAATTTAGATCTCTGTAACGGAACGCGACTTTTTGTAATATTTTTCTATAACCTATGGCAGCCCAGACTCCACTCGAATGTGGGATGTCATATAATTATTTTCCAAAATACTTAAATTTAGTTTTAAAAAGCCGATACCGTCCTCTAACAACTACTGTTAATGGCATAGGTTTGGCTGATCAGACTGTTGAATGCTATAACAGAAGTAGCGCAAAAACCTACTGAATTGATTTTATACCAAACCGAGCATGATCCAGTGAATGAACAGCTCAGGAATTGATGGCCCTGAAAACACCAGGGCCCATCAGAGCCTATATGATGCCACATCTGCAGAAATTCAATCATTGAGTTCTGATTCTGAGGAAGAAATTACTTTTAGATTAACATTATATTATGATAAGTACCTATTCAAGAAAAAAATATTATTTATTTTTATAATTCTCATTTTGTAGATGAACCTGCGTGTAGTTTCTAAAAAAAATATAGTAGGTGGGCGCCCAACATTAAAATTGCCTAATATGATAAGTAAAGTAATATCTAGATTTAGGATCCACTTAAAAAAAATAACGATATGTGTGAAGGTGCCACATCCTAAATTTTAGCCGTATATTCTATTGCCTTTTTAGACTAGGTTGCGAATCGTATAAAGACTTGCGATTAAAACATGATAATTTTGCATTAAAGCTCGGATAATTTTTAACTCACGGATCTGGCAACACTGACGCGCTTCACAAGCGGTTAAAAAACAAGTTCTGAAGATCAAGAAATGGTTTCTTACAGATCAAGAAATGTTTTCTTGAAAGATCAAGATATTGGTTGAGATCTTGAACGTCAAGAAATGTTTACTATATAGGAAAATCAGAACCTTCATGCGATGACACTGTCTGTCACGTCCAAGTTGCGTGTTTTAAATAATAATCTGATAGGTATGTGCGAATGACACTCGCACGCCGAATTGTTTTATAACCCCTCCTCCACAACTTAATACCTTTGTATTTATTTTATTTATAGGCGGTGGTTCTCAATCAATTCGTCGGTTTCTTATTTGATTTTTGTTACCTCAGAAATTTTGACTGGGTGAACCGATTTAAAAAAATCTTTTTTTATTTGAAAGCTGCTGCTTGTCGTTTGGTTTCATTTCAATTTCATCAAAATCAGTTTAGACGTTTTTGAGTTACAATAACTGAAAAATATCTATCTTGATGATATAGTTGTTGACAATGAATGACAATCAATCCCGTAAGTAGCAAGGGTCACTAAAAACAGTGAAAATATTTTTTTACCAAAAAATTAAGTCGACTTCAACACCCAAAAGTGTGAAATAACTTGTCGAAGTCAGTACCATGCGCATAATATTGTGATAATAGGTACTTTCGAACTATCATAGTACTGACTTCAACAAGTTATTTCACATTTTTTGATTTTGAAGTCAGTTCCATTTTTTGGTTAAAACTTTTAAAATTATTAGTTGTAGTGTAGGTAAATTGGTGAGAATAATTAAGCATACCTATTCCGCCGTATATTCAAAACTACTGAGCGTAAAGTTAGGAAAAAATAGGGGTTGTTTTCATATTTAGGCTTCAGCTCAAGTAAGAAAACTAGAGTGGAATTCATTATTTACATAAGTAATTTCAGTCAAAATTATTTTTGCGATATTGTTTCAACTCGCCGAGAAACCGTGCTGTTATACCCGAAATAACTTTATTTATAGTTAGATATGTTATTTATTTCAAATAATTGAAATCATTCCCTGCGTTGGCATAGTGCTAAATTTTTGTAATTTTATTCAACCCATAAGTGCTTAAGTACGGTCGCTATGATTTTCTTGTTAAAAATGAGAATACACTTCAGAGCAAGATTTAACTTTAAGCCGGACTCGCAGACCTAGTGTTCCGTAGGTACAATTATGTACGTAAATAGTTCGTCCATCCTAGGAATCATGTCAGAAAGTTTTGTCTATTTATTCCATTCACATCCCCCCATCTCTTTTTGTGGGAGTCGTAAGAGGCAAAGAAAGGAGAAATACTACAAATTGCAATATTTAATTTTGCTAAGATTTTTCTTTCACTTCTGCGTTCCTAATATCACATGTTGCTAAATAAAACGGCGGCAAAGTTAAGCAGACCACACTAGAATGGGAACTAGCTTTCAAGAACAGCTGCTAAACATGCTATGATACGAGAATGCCTGGTGTTTATTTTTTTACCGGATGGTAGTTGGCCTTACCACCATGCAGTGAAGCACATACAAGCGGTAGACTTTAAGCCATGGACCTCCCGAGAGGTATTCCATAGTCATATTGTTGATGTCTTTACCTTAAAATGCGAACCTTTAAGTGTAGGTAGTGTAAGCAAATTATGTGATGAAGTACAACAGTAACCATTGATCCATGTGGTTGCCATATCAAAATAAAACTACAAAGAAGAATCTAGATATATATTTGATATAAGATGAGTAGTTACTTGATCTAACACGAACTATTAATTCTTATAATGAATATTGTAAAAGCCTTCTTAGATGTTTATTCTTGAAATAAGGTGATTGGTATCTTGCTCTGACACTCAGCGTTTTTGTTTAATAATCCTAAGAAAATCTTCATACATGATCAAAGAAAAGTGTTTAAACTTTAAATGAGGTGACTAGGTTCATTCTTGCACTGATATTCTCCACTCTCTTAAAATAAAATGAAAATTTTATTTAATTAATATTATACCTTAAATGAGAAGACTAGTTTTTGCTCTAGCACTGTCAACTTTCTTAAAATAAAAATAATGTTTATACTCTAAATGAGGATACTAGTTTCTTGCTCTTACACTCTCTACTTTCTTATAATAAAACCAAGAACATATTCACGGAAGAACATTTATACTCTAAATGAGGATACTAGTTTCTTGCTCTAACACTCTCTACTTTCTTAAAATAAAACCAAGAAAAGATTCACGGAAGAATGTTTATACTCTAAATGAGGATATTAGTTTCTTGCTCTAACACTCTCTGCTTTCTTAAAATAAAACAAAGAAAATATTCACGGTAGAATGTTTATACTATAAATGAGGATACTAGTTTCTTGCTCTAACACTCTCGACTTTCTTAAAATAAAACCAAGAAAATATTAACGGAAGAATGTTTATACTCTAAATGAGGATACTAGTTTCTTGCTCTAACCTTCTCTACTTTCTTAAAATAAAACCAAGAAAATATTCACGGAAGAATGTTTATACTCTAAATGAGAATACTAGTTTCTTGCTCTAACCCTCTCTACTTTCTTAAAATAAAACCAAGAAAATATTCACGGAAGAATGTTTATACTCTAAATGAGGATACTAGTTTCTTGCTCTAACCTTCTCTACTTTCTTAAAATAAAACCAAGAAAATATTCACGGAAGAATGTTTATACTCTAAATGAGAATACTAGTTTCTTGCTCTAACCCTCTCTACTTTCTTAAAATAAAACCAAGAAAATATTCACGGAAGAATGTTTATACTCTAAATGAGAATACTAGTTTCTTGCTCTAACCTTCTCTACTTTCTTAAAATAAAACCAAGAAAATATTCACGGAAGAATGTTTATACTCTAAATGAGAATACTAGTTTCTTGATCTAACCCTCTCTACTTTCTTAAAATAAAACCAAGAAAATATTCACGGAAGAATGTTTATACTTTAAATGAGGGGGCCAGTTTCTTTTATTAAGACTCAGTACCTTCTCAAAATAAAACTACAAAAGTCTTTGAAGAAGAATGGTTTGCTTGAATCATAATGGCAACTTACTTGATCTAACACAATACTATTTTCTTTAAATAATACTGTGATATTATTAAAATAAAACAATAATAATTGGGTCTTGGTATAAGAGGAACAGTTTTTTGTTGTAACATCCACTATTTCCTTCTCATTAAAACTTGGAAATTCTTTAATGAAGAAAATATGCAAAACTTAAGAATGGATAGTTTCTTAGTCTAGCACTTGCACTATAATCTTGAAATAACACTAGGAAATACTTCAAAGAAGAAACTATACTTGCACTGAGAATAGGTACTTTTTGGAACTAATATTTTAGGGTGTGTGGTAAAGAATATTACTATATATTTTGTTGTTTATACTATTTCTTGAAATAAAACTGTGAAATTCTTCAATGAAGAACATGATACTTGCATTGAGTATCCTAGTTACTTCATGTAACACTACATACTATTCCTTAAAATAAAACTGTGAAATTCTTCAACGAAGACCAGATTACTTGCACTGATAAAACTCAGTTTCTTGATGAATCATCAAAATAAACAAGAAAATGAAAACGTTCGATGAAGAAAATTATTCTTAACTTTAGTATTATTAATGAGAAGAAAAAATTCTTGATATAAGTAACATGTGTTTCTTAGAATGAGAATATTTATTAAAGTTAAGTTAATATTTTCTTAACTTTAGTAAAACTATTTGAGAATAATGGTAATCTTAAGGCAAGATCAAATGTTGGTTCATTTTTTTCAGTGTAAGAGATACTGCAACTAAATTTCCGTCTACTTTTAACGGCAATTACGCCGGCCTTGGTACTCGGCCATTTTGCGAATGACCGCCTGGCTGGCTAGATATTACCGTCAAGTAGGAAATCTTTTGCCAAGTTCCTAACGATGTATTCCGACAGTCGTTGTTTTTCGGGTTCCGTACCCAAAGGTTAAAAACGGGACCCTATTAATGAGACTTCGCTGTCCGTCCGTCTATCCATCTGTCACCAGGCTGTATCTCAAGAACGGTGATAGCTAGACAGTTGAAATTTTCACAGATGATGTATGCCTTGTTGGCTATATAACAACAAATACAAAAAATTGGCCAAGTGCGAGTCGGACTCGCGCACGTTAAAACAAAAAAAGGTTAAAATATGAAGTTTAGTATATATTATTGTATTGCTAATGGTTCGGAACCCTTCGTGCGTACCCTAGACTTTATTTATATGTATATTACCTTGCACCAAAATGTTACCCGATAATATTTGACGATGCGGTCGAATAGTATTAATTTAAAATTAGAACAAGTTTTTAAGTTCGTGTACCAGTAGGCTTATTCCCATTATAATTTAAGTCTCTATAACTTACCATTAAGTGAGAATATAGTCAAAGGAAGCCTACCAGTGATATAATCGTTTTTTATTGGATTTTGATGGAACACCTACAAGGCCCACCTTATGTTAAGCAGGAATTTCTGCCTATAGCAGATGCATTCTATTACAAGTGACGAATAGTACCTACTGCGCCCGTCACTCTGAGACATACGCAGTTGTTATGTCTCATGTGCCTATAATTTCATAGTAACTGAAAGTTATGGGCTGCCACGCCGCAGGTACATGATTCGTACCACTCCGCCGGTTTGAGCTTCACCGCATGGAGGAAAGGTGTTTTGCGAATGCTTGCCTGACTAGCTACCATACTCAAGTTGAAAAACTTTCGTCAAGCATCTAACGATCGGCCTAGCCCGTTTATCATCCTGCATCAAATCATAGCGTACTAACAGATGATATATTGGTCAAAGGCGAGCCTACCAGTAGTAAATAAAACTTATGTGTAGTATTACATAAAAAATACCACGTATATTAATCGCTTCTCGGCCTTTTGGCTAAGATTTTAACCACAGATATTTGTTTTAGGACCCATATATACAAAGAACAAAAATGGATATCCAGTGATCTTATACAATGGCCATCAATTCAATAAGCATACCCACACCAAAGGTTTAAAAGGATACTTCTTGTGTGCTAAATCACGACGACTAAAATGCAAGGCTGTCATTAAAACTTAAGACGACGAAATAGTACTCATTAAAAATGATCACAATCATGACTGAATACGTTTTGTCCCATGTAGGGTTCTCTACAGCAAAGGTAGATTAAACGAATATGTGAATCTTTTACAATTTTTATTTAGTACAGTACTAAGTTACTACTAAAAACTAAAAAAACTTAAAGAAGATAAGTTAATACGTTTGTGTCAGAATATTAATCAGTTACTTAATTATTACATTTAACACTTCAATAGCATTCGAAAAAGATATATCGAAAAAAAACTTATTAATTGCATCCTAATGACCTGTATGGCGATCATGTATATTAGGTAAGTAAAAATTTTAGTTTGAAATTGTCATTCTTACTATGCTGGTTACCAACTAAGTCCTACTGCAATGAGAATCTTGACGTCTATACTCGTGTACTGGACATGATTTAAAATCCTGAAAAGGTGGGGCTAGAATGTCTTCCCGTCTCAAATCTCTTTCCGTGGGTGTCTAAAAAAAAGAGGTAACTAAAGTTAAAATTGCCTTCTGAGCAACTGCTATCTTACAATGCGATCTCCAAGACGACCGCCAAGCGTGGGGATTATTGCAAAAAAACGGAAGGTGTGTACCGCAGTGGACAATCCGGCTTAAGTTCTAAGCATTTATTTCATAAAAGCCATTGCTTGGAAATGTTGTTTGTCAAATTTCAAGCTTTAATTTATCTCAAGCCGTTGCTTGCAAAAAAATATAGTAGCAATTGTAGCTTAGAATAGTTTACTGTATTTTATTCAATAATGGGTATATCTGGTTTGCTTCTCAAAAATATACTGCTGGAGCATACCAGGTGCTTAGCGACGGATTTTCCACTCAATGAATGTATTACTACACAGGCGAGTAATCATAATATCATATCTTTATGCATCTAATCACAATTTTTCCTTCTGGCCACTAATCAGCAGTAAGTTTTAACTACTTTTTTTATGCCTGATAGCCAATAGCCATTGACCACTATCTCACCTGATGGTAAGTGATGGTGTGGTCGAAGATGTTGTTCAGGCTTACCTAGAATTACTGGCTCTCAAGGACAGCTGCCGGAACACACCGTTAGGTGCTTGGCGACAGATTTTCAACTTGAGGGTGGTAGCTAGCCAGGCGGGCATTCGCGAAATGCCCTACCACCATGCTTTTAATTAATACTATTAACGAAAATAATGACAGAAAAAAAACCGTAATATCCCCCAAAACTTTTACTTTAATACCACCATGACGACAGATGTATCACGTTCCCCAGTTCGAAATATATTGCTTTGTTTTTAACGTCTTACGGGTACAATCTACGAAATGACGAACTACAAAACGTGTGGTAATAAAATGAATGTGTTTACTTTGAACTTATGTATTTTTATTTCCTTTATAAAAATTGTAATTCTTCTACTGCGACCACTGCAGAAAAGAAACGAGCTTAGGAAGCATAGGAGCATAGGCTTTCTTTTCTACAAAATTTTATTCACTGCTAGTAGAAATAGATATTTTACAGAATAATTGAAGCTAATTTGTTGAAACGTTTGAAATTTTATTTTAAAGTTATGTTTTAATGTGTGGAAATAAAGCCCCTTTTACAAGACACCTTACCAGTGTCTCACCTCGCTTCGGCACCCGTGGGATACAGCAAAGTGACTTTAATAACACTTTTTATTGCCTCCACACGTGCTTTGAATATCTTGGTCCCAAACAATACGTTTGAATTCAACTTTAGCTATATAAATTAATACCGAATTCTTCTGCGATATTTACTACATCATTCTTAAACCTTTGCAGTTCAAATAATAATGTCCCAAAAGGCAAACCGCTGCTAAAACTAGATGGATACTTAGTGTGCGGTGATAGGAAGGACTTCAAATCTGAAGACCAGGTGGAGATGTTCCACTCACGGCGGTCTTGGATGCAGGGCGACTGTATACACTATTGACGATGACGTGATTCGGACGAACTATGAACACACTCATCCACCGAAAAGCTAGTTGCTGAACGTATCGTTAAAAATATTGATATTCATTTAGTTTATTCTGAATAATATCAATAAATATCGATTTAGTTATAGTTTTTGACATATATATATAGTTCTTATTGATAACAAAATTATTTTGTAGTGCTTAAATATTGGATCAACTGGGTATAATAGGGAGAGCGCTTCCTATTTGTAAACCTTCTGTAGGTAAATACGTAACAAATTGTTAAGAATTTTGGGAAATATCCCGTTTATGGAGTTTCTCGCTCATGACATGAAAAATATTTAATAAAAAACTGAACTGACTCCTATTATTTAATCCTCGCACTCTGCATGCGTACGTGACACATTAACATAAAAATATTACATTCCCGATTTTCAATCTAAAATCTCTTTTTGATGCAATCATGCACAGCGATGAAGGACGAGGGAAAACTAGCATTCATGAAACTTCACCAGAATTGTGAATGGTGGTATTTTCATTAACTTTTCTCTGTAGGTCGCGGTATAAACCGATATTTGAAAAAAAAGACAAAATCGCTTTGTCTTTACAAATTTGCTCAGCTTGACTTTTTATATGCGATAAGTGTAGTGAGATTCGTATCTCAAAAACCAAAACGCTTATTTGGACATGTATAGGGAAAATACACTCGAGAGCAATGAATCCGGGTCACTTAAAGAATCCTAAAAATCTCGGAAACTAAAAATGCTAGGTTAATGCAATAAATTGTATTTAATAGACAATGTAATACTCCTTAAATGAAGGTATTAAAACTTCTTAGTTATTGTAAAGTTATATCATAAAAAAATCAAATTTGAAAAAGGGCCACTTTTGAAGATGGAACTACGAAATTACAGCATTTGGTTTTGCTTTTGTTTGTAATCTGTCATTTATGTGGGTACATAAACCATGTTGATAGTGCTCTATATTCATTATTCAAGCTGAAATTATGTCGCTTACGCCTGAAGAATGCACCAGAATACTTACAATGCTGGAAACCGGCCGGAGTCAGCGCGATACAGCCAGGACTGTCGGTGTGTCGCTGTCAACAGTACAAAGAGTTCTCCGACGTTACGAAGAAACTGGTTCTAACCTACGCAGACCAGGAACGGGCAGAACCAGGTGTACCACAGCACGAGAAGACCGATACTTGGTGAACACCATGCTTCGAAATCGCTTTCTCACAGGAACTGAACTCACCAATCAGTTTCGACGCCTCGGAGGAAGTAACCCAAGTGCATGGACAGTAAGACGTCGGCTTGCTGAATCTAACTTAAAACCCCTTAGACCTGCAAACGGCCCTAAACTGGAGCGTGGGCATCGTATTTCGAGACTAAGATATGCCCAGAGCCACGTAAATTGGAGTATTGAAGATTGGTCAAAAGTTATGTTCTCCGACGAATCAAAATTTATGCTCTACAAGCACGATGGAAGACACAGAGTGTATCGAAGACCAGGGAAAGATTCAAGCAAGCATGCATCGAAGAAAAAGTAGCCTACGGTGGTGGGTCTGTACTTGTGTGGGCCGGAATTTCTTCTGAAAGTCGCACAGAGCTGGTGATCATAGACAACGGCTCTTTAACTAGCGTAAGATATGTGGAAGAAATCCTCAATGATCACATTGGTCCATTTATGGTCAATTTAGGTGAGGATGCTATATTTATGCATGACAATGCCCGACCTCATACAGGTAGGATTGTGAATGACTACCTTCAAGAGATGAACATTACTCGTATGGAGTGGCCAGCGCGCAGCCCGGATATCAACCCGATCGAGCATGCTTGGGACGAGCTAGGCAGATGCGTAAAACAACGAAACCCTCCCCCAATCACGCTTCGTGAGCTCAAAATTGCTCTCACAGAGGAATGGGAGAATATTCCCCAAAATCGTATAAGGAACTTGGTGTACAGCATGCCAAACCGCGTAAACGCAGTATGGAAGCACGAGGAGGCAATACGAAGTATTAAAATTCAAGAAAATCGTAATAAAGTTCAAAAATTTCATGTTTCCTATTTTTGTTTTAAGGAGAGATCAGCAGTTTTTTTCTTTATGTAATTTTGTGTTAATAAAATGTGTGGTGACTCATATTTTTTTTACTTTCATTTAAGGAGTATTACATTGTCTATTAAATACAATTTATTGCATTAACCTATCATTTTTAGTTTCCGAGATTTTTAACATTCTTTAAGTGACCCGGATTCATTGCTCTCGAGTGTATTAGAGCTAACGATAAAAGATAAAAGGAAAAGAAAAAATGGAAATTATTAATGAAGTGGTAGTAGATTAAGATGATGCCAATATAAGATATATGATTTAAACTCTATGACCACCACCACGTCTCAATAATTCTGTTCGCAATGCCACATGCTAGTAACACATGTTTAAGACCATAGTTTAAGACGTAGTGAAGCAAAATAAAGATTATAAAACCATTACAAAATTTGAAATTTACGAGGGGAAAAAATATAATCATGTGTACCGGTCAGAGCAAACCCCGGCTAAAGGGGTGGATGACGCGGGTCCGAATCCCGCACATGACTATAATTTTTCCCTTCGTCAATTTCTAATTTTGTAATGTAATCCGCAGAGCAGGCCATACTGCAATAATAAAAATATTATAATAAAACTATGTTGAATAAGACATATTGTAAGTCATCCTATGTATTGATTTATATATGTAAGTGTAATGATAAATGAGGCATATTAAATAAGTACCTCTAGTGTACTGCAAAGGTAAAATACCTCTAGGCTACTTATATAATAATTTAATAATAATACTTTATTTATTTGTACTAGAATATATCGTTTACACTAACTAGAGCAAACAAAAAGTTTACAAAACAAAACTTACTTAATCTAAGACAGTATATGCAGTGCTAGTGCAAAGGTACTTGTTTACATAAAGGACCACTTAGATTAGGAATTATATAAGATTAGTTTAAATGAAATCGTACATAATAAAGCATACCATAATAATATAGTAGGACCTTAAAATAAAGTAAGTCCTTACCAGAAGATTATAATTTGATAAAATTGCACTATTACCTCAAATATGTACATTTTATGGTCATGTAAGTACTTATTTATAGTTTTTAGTTATTGAATGCTCATGAACTCTAAATCCCACACTAAGATTAATCCTGTGTCGTGGGATTCAGTCTCCTTCGTTCAATCTCTAAGTTCAATCAATATGTACGTTATTAAATGTTATAATTTATTATGATATGATAGCCAGCATACGCCGACATAATGTAGGTAGCCTGAAAACTACGCCACAAGCATACATTATACCTACATGTTACATTTCATTGCAATCTATGAGCAAATGTAATATTCTTATTATATTATGTAATATTTGCATGCAAAGATAATATTCCAAAAGGCAGTAATTCATAAGGTAATTAATATCTTTTATAGTTTTACTCTTAAGTACAGAGCATAAGGTAGGTAGGTAAACATGCATATTAAAGATGTTATTTTTACTGGCTTAAATTGTTGTTAAAAATATAGGTAAGGTAAGATTCGAGTGTACATTATTTAATATTTACATAAGTAGACACTATGGACGATGAATATAAATTACATTATGTTGTTACGTTACTACTTGGCCAGTAAGTAGTTACAAATTAATTTGCTATATTTTTTTCTATGATCAAATGGTGACATGTGTATTTAATGTGTTCAAAAATATATTTAACAGTAAATATTTATAAACATATTAGTTCAATATATACATGATTCTCTATAGATTCTTGGCTCAACCTGGATTTTAAATTACGGAGTGACGAAGTATATTAAGCGATTTGATATGTGTAAGTATTTACCTATTCCATGTGATTAAGTAGGTAATATAAACTGGGTAGGCAGATAAGTTTAAATTAGTGCTAGATATTTTTACTATTAATATTACAGGATACTACATCACCTTATTTAATATATTAGGTATATATACATGTTTAGTTTCGGGGCCTGCATCCTCAAGCAGATAACGGAACACTAGACACCTATCCATAACGCACAATAATTGTTTAGGTATCTCGTTTATTTACTATAAAGATCTTAGGAAAACAAATTCAAGTTAAGTAAGTTAAGTCAATAAGTGTAAATCAGATCAATTCTGTATATCAATAAAAAGTTACTTACCAAAATAATAAAGTGGTAGTACGCTAATCTGACTAGGTACTTATACGTACCTATGTTACTCCTGAATGGCACGCGCCCCTCGGCCGCGCCGCGCCTCTTGTGCAGTGAATCAGTGACAATAACAAGATAAGAAATAAAGGCGCTCTCACACTCACACTCCATAGCGGAGAATAAGTATTTTTCAGTATTATTGTCACACAATGCATATACATATATCAATATATATCAACATAGACATATCTATATGTACATATATATATATATATATTATAAATAATTAAGTACGAGATACCTTATTTATATTATTATTCTTTGTACTAATTCCTTATAATATTGGTGAACTGAAATAATGAATAGCAATTTTATATTACGTAAAAAATACTAAAAAAAATATGTAACAAAAATATAGTTTATTGAATATATATTGGCTGGTTTTTAATTATACACGTGTCCCGAATAAAATTCGCATAAAATCAGGAGGAGCAGGTCCCCTTTTGTTATCTGACTATCAACAGTATTTTCTCTGTTTCCTCATACGTGAGTGGCAAGAGCCATGCAGTTATAATTTTTTTACACATACATCGAGATAATAATAATAATAATAATAATAATATATTTATTTCACAAAAAGGTACAAACAAAACAACTGAAACTTAAAATTACTTCTTAAAAGTGGCCTAATTAGTTGCAAATAATACTTGCAGAATCTACACTAAGATGTACTCTTGTGTTGTAAATTCTGCATTCCCTTCGTATGTAACAAAATTGGTAAATCATACATAGTCTATTTTGATGCTAACAAATTCAAAATAAAAGTTGTATACTATTGAATTTATATAATTTATATATGTATATATATATTTATATATGTATATATATATGATGTGTGTGTGAGTGCGTGTGAATGAGTGTTTGTTTTGTGTGTAAGTGTGAGGTTATTAGAGTGTAAATTTGAGTGTAGTGATATATAGTTAGACTAGGTTGTAGTGGTTTACTGCTGTATCATATAATTACCTTTATCAGCCTTTCGGTTTCTTCATGAGTTATATTTTGTAACCAATTTTCAAGATTAGCTTTTGCCTCCCTATTATTTAACTTTACAAAACCTTTTATGACTCTATTTACATTGTTGTACAAATACGGTCCTAGAAAGCAAATATGTCGCTTTGCAAGTGCTGAGTTAAATCTTTTGCTGTTAAATATTAAATCTTTCCTTCTTTTCTTACTAAAATTATCTTGTATTAAACTGCTTTTTCTATGTTGCGCGAGTATGGTATGCTGAATGAATAATTTGCGAACTGTAAGTACTTTACAGTCCGCGTAAAGATCTGTAGTTGGAAAAAGAAATGGTCTTGATGTTGCAACTTTTAATACGGCTCTTTGTGCACGTTCTATTAGCATCATATACGTTATGCCGGCGCCACCCCATGAAGTATTGCAATATGTAAGTATAGATTTACAGAGGGCGTTATACACTGCAAAAATTAATGTACGATCGGCAACATCTCGCAAGTTCCTAAACACGAAAATAAGCTTTCTGACTCTTTTACTGAGTATCTCAATATGATTCTTCCACGTCATTCTTCTATCTAGGGTCACACCTAGGTATTTTATGAATGGGAAATTTTGCAATAAAGGACATACACAATTATATTTATCACAGTTAGAGTGTACTTTTATATAGATGTTAGGTATTCTCTCTCGTGCATTGGTGAAAGTAACAAACTTAGTTTTATCAACATTCAACGTGAGCAAGTTTTCTTGCAGCCATTGAATAACCGTATGCAGTCCAGCCTCTGCCCGAAGTCTGACCTGTTCCCAATCCTTTCCTACGAAAATTAAAGCTGTGTCATCTGCATATGAGAATATCTTCCCATCATTTAAATGTAAGTTGCACAGGTCATTAACATAGACTAGGAACAGGCTAGGACCCAAGACGCTGCCTTGAGGAACGCCAAAGGTGTTAACTTCCTCATTACTAGTCACATCACCCACTCGAGTTCTCTGGATCCTCCCCCTCAAATAATCTGCCATAAGATGTAATGCAGTATCTCTTATTCCGACATGCTCAAGCTTGTTGACAAGTTTCGGCACCGAGACAGTGTCGAAAGCTTTGGCAAGATCAAAAAACACTCCTATAACCTTGTTCTTTTTATCTAATTTACTCACTATGTAATTTGTTAGCTCTGATACTGCTTGTTCAGCTGATCGTCCAGTTCTGAAGCCAAATTGGTTTGGAGATAAAATGTTAAATCTTTCAAGATATGACATAAAACGTTTATTAATTATCTTTTCCAAAATTTTTGAAACGGATGGTAATATCGAAATTGGCCTGTAGTTCTCGACACTGTCTTGGGTACCGCTTTTGTGGATTGGAGTGATTATAGATGTTTTAAGGATTGAGGGAAATGAACCAGAGAACAAGCATAAGTTACAGATATGACTAATGATGGGTGCTAGTATATGTGACGATTGTTTAATCACTCTTGTAGAGACACCATCAAATCCAACCGCGCACTCATTTTTCAAACTATTTATAATACTCATGACCTCTGTTTCATCAGTTTCTATCATACCAATAGAGTTCAATTGGAATGGAATTTGTGTTGGTTCTGAAATAGAGCGATTGAGATGGATACTTTGAATCTTATTGGCGAGATTTTTCCCAATGTTTGAAAAATAGCTGTTTACAAAATCAATTGAATCTTGAGGGTTGTTTTTTATTTTTAAAAGACACTCATTGGAACTTTTCTGTTTTTCAGTATATGTTATCTTTTTAACTGTCTGCCATATTTTTTTAATATTATTTTTATTCTTTTCAAGCTGTTCCTTAAAATAGTTACTTTTCAGTTTTTTGAGTAAATTGGTGCAGAAATTTCTATATCTAGAGTAAGTTATTTTAAGGGTTGCGTTATTAGGGTTATCTTTCAAGGATGTGTGCATTTTGTCTCTAGTACGGATACACCGGAGAATTCCAGGGGTGATCCAGGGCTTGATGATACGTTGGTTATATGGGACTCTGAATATGCGTGTGTGTGTTTTGGTGATTTCCATTAATTTATTCATAAAAAGTTCAGTGGCTGCATTAGCTTCTAAACACGTCAATATATCTAAAAAGTCGGTTGCTTTAATTTGTTGTGCTATAGAGTAGTAGTCTGTTTTTGTAACTAACTTCTTAGGGACGGATGAGTTAAATGCTTTAGTCTGGATGCTTAAAAGGCTGGGATAGTGATCCGTCACGCAAGTATTTAATACAACTGATAAACATTTATATTTGGTTTTGATCATAATGTGGTCCAAGCAACGCTGACCCCTGGTCTTAATCTTATGGCTAGCTAGAATTCCATGACTGGTTAATAACTCAAGATAAGTGGCAGTATGCTTATCCATTGTATCAGGGTGTATATCCATATTTATATCGCCTATAACTGATAAAGTTGTGTATTTTTTATAGGCAGTAAGGACACAATCTAAACAATGCA
Organism: Plagodis dolabraria; assembly: GCA_963854805.1. Taxonomy (NCBI): domain Eukaryota; kingdom Metazoa; phylum Arthropoda; class Insecta; order Lepidoptera; family Geometridae; genus Plagodis; species Plagodis dolabraria. The sequence continues at coordinate 8,872,356 of OY978445.1, read as the reverse complement.
TAAAAGGTTCTGTGTTAACAAATGAGGGTGAACGGTAAAGTGCTATGACAGCTATGCAACTACCCAACGTAACAATGAGACAATCAGCACCTTCAAAATGTGGTTCTTTGATCCCTATATTCAAATTTGGTTTTGAATATACAATTATTCCACCATTTTGATTGTTACAATTCTTAGTATATGCAGAGTTGTAATTTGCAAGTGCAGGAAAAGGTTTGTTATGTTGGATCCAACATTCGGTTAAAATGATAACATCGCAGTCAAAGTCAAGCCTAAGTAAGAGTAGTTCAAGTCCGTGAAAATTCTTATTAATGCTTCTTATATTTAATGAAAGTATATTTAGAGATTTGCTGGTGGTATAAATTAGTGTTTTACATAACTCTGGCTGACAGAATTTAGATTGAGCAATAGAAAGTTCATCTATCATATGGCATAGTTCTTTTTGTTGATTGTTATCCATAGTTGTTAAAAATAACGTTATTATTACTCAATCCATGAGTTGCTATGTTATCTAATAGGTTGTGGTAATTTAGTCGTGTTTGGTTTAGTTCTGCCCAGCTGATATTAATGTAAGATAATCGTGAGATTATTTCGTAATCATACTTGATGTAAGTGTGTATTTGTAGTGTGTAATTTTCAAATAAAGAGTGAGTTTGTGTGTATGTTTTAATGGATATGTGTGCGATAATATAATATAATATTGTTGTACTGAAATCAATGATATCTAACATTATAAGAAAGTCACAAAAGTATAACTGTGGGTCACTAATTACGCTATTAAGTTTTTTTGCTTCAGGGCTTCAAGTTGGTCTTCACTTGTGACAACGATTGGAGGCAAACCTTCAGCTTTCCTCATGAATATTTTGCCATTTGCTGTCCAGCAAAAATCATATACTAGCGTTCTGGAGACTTCGCGCGCCAAAAAGAAGAGTCTCTTAGCTTTCGGCGTCAGAAATTCCGATACGAAAATTGACGTTTTATCGCCTTCAATACCTAAAGTATGGGTATTTAGCCTGTTGGTAGTATTAGCAGCATTGTATTTTCTCACAGCCTGTAAAGCTCGGGTTTTTTGCAGATTCTTTCCAAATTCAACCACTATATGCCTTTCTCCACTATTTTTGCCTTTAATACGATATATATCCTTGATTTCATTCGTGTGCACATCTAGTTTGACTTTTGAGTGCAGTTTTTCCATAACTGTTGCTAAGTCTTGTTTTGACTCACTCTGCTTAGTCGGTATGCCCCTTATTTCCAGACATGTACTCCTTGCATGCCTTTCTAACTCATCGATTTTATTCTCCAGTTTTAATATATGCGAATCCTGCGTTACCTTTTCACTTTCCAGAACGGAAACTCTAGCATTCGTTTCCTCGTAGCTCTTTATGTAGAACTCTAGGGATTTTTGTAGTTCCGAAGTAGTTTTTTGTAGTTCCGCATTACTTTTTCTCACTTCCTTTACTTCGGAGAGAACTTTCACCAATAGCGCCATAATTTCTTCCTGCTTATCCATATTCAATGATGATGGTGTAGGAGGAGAGTTATTCGGGCGCTGGCGTTTAGTGCGCACAGGAGGAGAACCCTGTACTGGTGACTGTTTTGGTGGAGTACGCTGCATATTTTAAAAGATAATGTAACAAGAGAATATAAGTATCGAAGAGGTGTTTAAAATCCAAAAATTATGTTTATGCGGCAAATGATGTACAACTTAACAATTTGTCTTAGCGGGTGAAGTACCAGGCGCTCATAGAGTATTAGATGGTAGCCAGTACTATCGAGTATAGTTGGACGGTGATTGGTTGCCTTAGAACAATGGAGGCGTGTGCGCAGGCAAAATGTGGGATGAGTTTCTTACTTCACAAGATGGCGGCGCTGATGTGGGCGGAGCCGGGTGGGTGGGTCCCTCTTTTTATCAAAATGGCCGCAAAACTGACGTCTGGTTGTAGTCACACTCGTAGCTCTTCTATTATATGCACTCCTATTTTTTACTTTCGATTTAAATTGAGTTTAATTTTGTTAAAATTGTGAAAAATAAATTAATATAGCTCTGGGGACGACTACTCGTTACCGAGGTCCGGAGGGAAGGATAAAGATACTTGAATTATATTTAACGATTTATTAATACTTTCGTACAGGTATGCACCTTTTAAAGAGTATGCACGTTTAGCAAACATTGTATTTGTGCGGCGACGTTTCCATGTAGTTCGACGGCTAGAGAGTTGTGATACAGGTAGTGTTTTAATGGCTGTTCTATGAAACCGTAGTGATGCTGCCAAAATGTAAAGTTGTCGTACTCTTAGATATTTAGTTTCTTCATACAAGCTATTTGTTGGGTATCGATAAGGTTTTCTGTAAGCTACCTTCAATAAACTTCGCTGAGCTCTTTCAAGCCTCAATAATGACGTTTTACAAGCTGAACCCCAACACACAATGCAGTAATTCAAGACTGATTGGCAAATGGACAAATATATAATCCTCAATGTGTCATTATCAGCTAAACGATTTAATTTTTAAAAAATATGTGTCATTTTCCGTAAGCGGCTGCATAAATTAGCTATTTGACGTTCCCAATTTAGCCATTGATCGATAATAACTCCTAGGTATCTTAAATAATTGACCGTTTCTATCTCTGGACAAGAACAAGATTGTTTTAAGTTTGTGTTACATGTATGTAGCTTAAGATTAAAAGCAGGAGGCTTACTATTTTCAGTGATTCGGAATGCTATACATTTTGTCTTTTTGGTATTGAATGTAAGTAGATTATCCTGGAGCCAACTCGCTACTCTAGATATCCCTTCCTGGGCCAAATCAACGACGTCTTCCCAACTACTTCCGTAAAATAAAAGCGCAGTGTCGTCAGCAAATGTAAATACACTTGCTTGTTTTAAATTTAAATGGCAGAGGTCGTTTATATAGACCAGGAAGAGGGTAGGACCAAGAACTGATCCTTGGGGAACTCTTAATAAGACATAATTATACTTGCTATATTCCTTAGCAATCCTGACTCTTTGTTTTCTATCACTTAGGTAGGAGCGGAACCATTTAAGTGAAATTCCACGAAGCCCGATGAATTCAAGCTTTCGAATTAATATTGGCCAAGACACTGTATCAAATGCCTTGGCCAGATCCAGAAAAACACCTAAGCATCTTTGTCCTCTGTCTAGTTTTTCAGACACACAATCGGTCAAAGCTACGACAGCGTCTTCCGTGGATCGATTGGCTCTGAATCCAAACTGATTAAGGGATAACAATTTGTGCTTTTCTAAAAAATCTAAAAGTCGTTTGTTTACTACCTTTTCCAAAATTTTAGATAAAAAAGGCAGCAAGGAAATAGGGCGGTAGTTCGAAATAATTGAGGTATCTGGTGATACCTCAATTATTGTAGATAGGACAAACATCTGCAATTTTAAATATGTTTGGAACTATACCAGACATCATGCTTAAGTTACATATATGGGCTATAGGAGCAGATAGAACATGTCGACTTTTTTTGAGTACATTGTTACTAATTCCATCATAGCAGATGAAATTTTTAGTCCGGTTATAATTTTGTAAATTTCAAACGCATCTGTGGGAGTCAGAAATAGCGAGTTACTTGGTGCAAAATTACTTTTTACACTAGCTGCTAATTCAGTCTCAGACTTGTTAAGTTTTTGCAAAGTTATGGTTGCCAGATTATTACCAACCGATGAAAAAAAGTTGCAAATAGCATCAAGTGATTCTGATTTGTTTCGTTCTATTTTTAACAAATCACATGAGTCCGAATTAGTCTTCTTTTGATAATTACATATAGATTTAACTACGTTCCAAAGTTTTTTGCTATCTCCTTTGCAAGTTTTTATTTTCTCAGAATCGTATTTATTTCTAGTATCTTGTAGGAGGAGGTGGCAGTGATTCCGGTATTTCTTGTAGCGTGTAAGTAGGTCATCATCCTTGGGATATTTTTTTACTTCTAAATGCATAAGATCTCTTTTTCTGATACTGTTTAATAGCCTAGAATTCATCCAGGGTTTAGTTATTACCTCCGCACGACGTTTTTGTATTTGTTTTGAATAAAGTGTTACAGCGCACCTAATGTATTCTAAAATTTTTGCAACGGCAGAATCAACATCAATCTCGAGGTAAAACGAACGCCAGTAATTTTTTTGTAGGTAATCTATTATACTTTGATAGTTTATTTTAATAGACTCTTTACATATTGGAGGATATTTCTTACCGCCATTGTCTAATCCAACAATCACTGTATCATGATCTGTAATAGTTGAATCGCACACAATAGCATGACTAAACTTATTAGTTTTTATTAACGCGTGATCTAGACAGTTATTTGCTCGTGTTGGAAGAACATGGGATGGGATGTACCCATAATGCAAGCTAAGTTCCAGATACTCATGAGATTTAGGGTCTGTTGAATAGGGTTTAATATCAATATTCATATCTCCAATAATAATCGACGATTCGCTTTTGACTACTGCGATTACTTCTTCTAATGATTTTAAGAAACCTGATATATTATTTGTAGCTGGAGATCTGTAAATTGCTATAACAGTCAACGTTGTATCGATTTTTAATAAAAGACAATTGGCATCATTGAAATTAGGTTCTTGTATCTCAACATTTAAGCAGGATTTAGCGAATAAAACAAGACCATCATTTTGATTGCGTGATACTTTAGTGTTATAACAATTATGATCAGGCAGGTCAATAGGAATAAATGAATCGTCAGTCCAAGATTCAGTAAGCACTATGATGTCTGGTAAAAATTGTAATCCATTAAGAAATACCAAGAAATCATCAAAATTCTTTCTGATGCTACGAATATTTTGATTTACTATCGTTATTTGATTAGAAAAACTTTCAAACTTGTGTTTGAAGTTTTCACTGTTAGCTTTGGCGCTTTCTATGAGCGACGTGTTGTCGATATCATCAATCAATGTTGTTCTATCCATAATAAATGAGAAACAATGTCCGAGTGTACCTTACTAAATAGTAAGAATAATTATAGAATTTCACGAGTGACAAAAACATAAAACATTGCAGTGTGCGTCTACCTATATGAACAAAAAGACACTTATTAATAATGCGAGTACACTTACTCGTGCGTAGATGTTTGCAAAGAATTTTGCCACGATAAATGGAAAAAAGTTCAAGGTTGGAATCATATCTATTTAAAAAATATATCAATATTAAAAAAAAATTCAACCCACAGTATAGCCGACAAAGCATCATTAGAACCCAGTGAAAGCCAGTTATATAATACCTACCGCAAATGATCGCATTGCGCATTGATTTGTTAATAGTAAGATTAGCTCGTATATAAATGTAAAATAACTTCATACCTACGCAACGTGTATATGATGAGCCTGTATTTTTACCTAATGAGGTCAATAATGTGACGAAAATTAACAATTTAAAAAAATATTTTATAAAACATGTATACAGGCACATCATATTACAAGTGTTTTTATACGTAACTTCGTTCAGAACGCCATTCAATAACCATAGTAACTGTATTATTCCAGTGAGCAGTACCGTATGTAAGAGTACCATTAGGTAGTTGTTGCAATACATAGTCAGGTCGATTTAGGTGGCATTTTCAGATCTGTAAGCTGTTGTTCGTTTCTAATATGGATATAAGGCGCTCCCTCATGCTTGCGCAGGTACACCTTTCCATTGGATGTCCAACAGTGAGCATATGACTCTGACCTCGCCAGTTCACGAGCCATAAAATGTAGACGTCTGGTTTTTGCCGTGAGCCGCTCAGATATGTAAATCGGCATTTTTGAATCCGTGAGTCCAAGTTGTTTTGAACTGAGCTGATCACTAGAGCGATTTTTGTTGTATTTTTTTACCGCATACAAAAAGTCAGATTTAATACTGTCTTGCTCGAATTCTGGAACTCGATTATGACGGTTGAGGCCTTATTGTCAACCTTGCTAGGCAAGCGGAAGATGTTCCGTACAACAGCTTTATTAATCTCCATGCTTAGGTTTTTTGACAAGTTGTCCACCATTGTAAGAAGATGACCTCTGGGCTCTTTTTGTGATTTTGGAACATTTCTTATTTCGACACAGGTTTTAATTGAATTTCTTTCTATTATATCAATTTTGTCTTGTAAATAGGCCACATGCGTCTCTAAGTGCCTACGTTCGTTTTCAATTCCCGTCATCACTGTCTCAAGCGTGCCTATCTTATCCGAGACAAACTCGAGACATTTTCGCATCTCTTGGTTTAAGCTAGTGTTGTCGGAGCTAATACTTTTAATTAGGGCTTCCATGGAGTCTAACCTGGTATTTTGTGTCACCATAAGATTAGATACCATACCTTTGAGCTCATCTAATTCGCAGCTTATACTTCCATCCGATAGGCGGCGGCGCTTACTTTTCTTCGTTATGTTAGGCAGGGACTCAGTACGAGTAATGCTGGAGGTGCCATGAGCCGCAAGACCTTGTTCCATCGGAGTATGCGGGTTAGAGGGGCTATCTGGAGTTTTAGGTGGAGTACGCATCATATTAGATATATAACGGCTGCGGTGGTATCTTGCTTTAGTAAATGTCATACAATTTATTGCACTAGTCACTCACTACCGCCTTTAATATTGTTGCAACGCAGGTACAACACACAACGGGCACGTCTTGCTCGAACGACGACCGAGCGAAGGATGATATAATATACGAGTATATAGTACCGCTCGGGTACTTATTGAATATCGCTATGGGGCCACAGTAGATCTAAAACATTCTATATAAGAAAATATGTTACTTTAAACTTTAGATGATTAAATCAAATCTGTAACAACTTGCAAAACTAATGCGTGGAATACAATAGGTATCTCAATGATGGACATATCTAGGTACTTAAAACTGTAAATGAATTGTTGAGAAAACCCAACTGGAAACGCTATGTGTATCGATTTAAACAGTGGATGGTCTTCTTGAATTAGGTGCCGTGAAACTCTAGGCATAAATTCTAATTAAAATAGGTAATGTAAATATCAGCTTTAAATAGCCTGAGATAAGAGAAGATAATTCATACACACGTAATTTATGGATATTGTTAGACAAAACAATTCGAAACTGAAATTTTCTGAAATAATGTACAATTCGTGTGTAAATTATGATAGCTAATAATTCCATTTGGTCGCAGCCATTAGGAAATTACGAGTACACTGCACACATCGGTTATTCATTCCCAGGAAAAATATCTCAATCAGTCGTGTTGCACTTTGAGAACTTCACTCAGATATAATGCAGTTGAAGTTTCCTCATATATTTCTTAAATTTTATTGAGAATGAAGCTCATCAGGTTAATGTCACACATTATATCATATTTTCCGAGTAACGGTAAAAAAACTGCATATAGAATAGTGGCCGAGGGCCGAGATATTGTTGATATATATAAAAAGTGAGAACTTATGTCAAAGAAATCATTACCGAAATAGTACATGAAGCAGATATTCTTCAAAAGGATCTGCTGATCCCTAAAGAAATACGTCACAATTAAAGGCACAATGAACGTCCATTAAATCGTTTGGTGCTGAACACAGTCAAACCTACTTGCAATTTGAAAATTAAGCTGTGATACGCAACACAGTATTTTTGTATCAACTAATTATCAATCAAATAATTGGGTAGGTACATCTAAATATAGTAAACATCAAGGATTTTACTCTTCCAATCTCGATACGATAGAATTTAATGAATCATCCACACCTCACGTTTTCAAAAAAATAGGAGATAATATCTGCACCTTCCAAACATGAAAATACTTTTGCAATGATGGGCGAAAGTTTTCTACCTAAAGGTTTTTCTACTGAAAGTAAAAACTAAAATAATTATAGACAGAAGTAAACAAAAACGTCCCCCAAACTGTTCAATAATTATAAGGTTATCTTAACAAACTTTCTGCAAGACATAAGTTTGAAACAGAGTGACATTACCTAACAGATATAAATGAATTTAGTAGTACAGTATATTCATACGGTTTTAGGTATTAATCATTTACTATGCATTACTTTTTTTAGAATTCTTAGAAAAAATGCTCCAAAGTTCTCAACGTCTCGCTTTGGGTAACCTGTAATCACAGTGGGACCATATCGTTTCAACATGGATTCTCGGTGCAAAGGACCCCGGATGAGATTTGTTTGCGTAAAAGCTTGTAATGGCTGTTTGAGCTACTATCACTACTATTGAAAATTCAATAGTAAAGATGAGCTATGAACATAATCATCAGTAGTGTTGAATTTTAACCGCGTCGTTATATTTAAAACTGCTCTTTAAAGAGATGGAAATGGAATCATACTACTTGCGAGTAGTTAACTAGTATATTGTCTGTACTAGTAAATTATATGTATGTAAAATAAATATATGGTATGTATGCGTTTCCTTTATAAAACTTAATATGTAAAAATGTTGTATTTCTTCGAAGAAATAAAATTCTTATGAGGAACGCCCTCACGTAGAAATATAAGAATAAATATTCTTGCAAATAGTCCCTTAGAGGTAGAAACTGCTTCATTTAAGGCTCCTCGGATGAAGTGAATCAGCGTGTATACTTGGCGTATAAAATTACACTCTCAAACTATCGACCTGAATGGTCATTGTTGTTTCATTACTTTTAAATATTAATTTAACATCGGGCATAATCACGAGTAACTTAACATTTACTTAGAGTATAATTATATTTATGAAATTTTCTTATAGCCATATTACGTCGCGGCGTGGGATGGATATCGTAATGTTTCATATATTTTTATTTTTGTCGCTTTCGCTGTATCGGTGACCTCGTTGCAGATGGTATTGAATTCGTTTGGTAATAAAGTATTAAAAGATATATGAGGAAATAGGATAGGTTACGTGCAAAATGTTGTCATTACATCGTTAGAATTATGTATTACATGTCAAATTTTAATTATATACTTTACTGTAATAAAATTTATTTCTTTAGCCTTGCTTTTTATTGCCTCGCAGTGGTGTAGAGTGTTCTACACGGGGATAAAAATGTCTTCAATTAGGCAGCTTGGGTGAGCACCCAAGCTGCCAAATTGAAGACATATTATATATTCATGAGCATGAATCTCACGTTGTACTCAAAAATATAGTCTTAAAAACTATCTTGCCTTTGTTACACTTTGATTTTTCACAAATAAAGTTTGACACTGCTGTTTTTACCTAGTTAAATAATCTGCAACAAAAAAGCAATAAACAGTAAATCTTCATTAAAAAAATTAAAAGTTAAAAGACAATTTTCAACTTTACATAAATCTAGCAGACGACATGACAGGGATTCAATCTAACGTGACGTAGAACGCTGCTCTATTCCCTGAGTACATATTGCTCCATTATAAATACGTTTTCACTCACTGTCTTTATAATATCAGACATAACAAATATTAATGTAACATTTGATATTAGTAGTACGAGTATAATTATATTCGGTAAATTTCGCTTATCAAATATAAAGAAAAGGTTCTTTACAGCTAAATATATAACGTCGCGGCGAGGGAACACATTGCTCAGTATTGATGGGTTTACATTATACGCCAAAACAACCAGTCGAGGAAAGACGCGGTGGATTTGTTCCACTCACAACAGGAAGGGGTGTAAAGCAGTTAGTTACACTATGAATGACGAAATAATAAAATTAAATAATGAACATAATCACGAGTGTACAGCTAAGGATAGTTAAGAATTTTATATATACTTATATGTTTATTTTATAGATATACGTATACTTTACTCTAATAAATCATTTATTTACGTATACTATAATTATATATATATATATAATAAAATATGTAATAATTAAAAAATATATATAATATAATATACGGTATGTAGAGCTACTGTGATTACTGTAATAAATGAAATCATTGCAATAAAAGGTTGCCATAACCATTCATAACACTGTAAACCATGGTATTGATAATGAAGCATTTATTGACGATTGGTTGTTTTCGAAATTTGTTTTATCTTGAACTCTCTAATAATTGGTGAGATGTAGTGTGTCAATATTTAATATAAATTGTGAAATAATATATTAAACTTCCATTCTAATTTTTAATACCATTCAACAATAGCAGCTTCGACATGTAACTAAACAGTGTATATTAACAGACTTTTTTATTTCTATAGATCTGGCACTGACTGAGATGAAGCCTAAGTTTATAAATTCTCTGCGTGGATTCCCAGCGGTGGAGCTCGGAGGGTACAGATACAACAAGAGGGTTGAGCGTCCTGGGCAAAGGGAGTACTGGCGCTGCTCCAAGAGACGTGACAAGAAATGCAACGCTTCCATCGTCACCTTTGGCGATGAAGTTCTCGAGATAAAACGCTGCCACAATCATTGATGCATGAAATAAAGATATTAAGTATATAATCATTATGCATCATCATCATCGTCATCAGGAGAACGACATCGTCTAGTTGAACAAGTGTCATGTTCTATGAGGGAAACTGCCTCATAGTCCACCAGTCCAACTCTTTTAATGCTAGCTGCATAGTTCATTCACGCGCGTCATGTTTACATAGAGACAGCGCCTCGACCGTACCGCGACCAGCTCCTCGACATGAACGTGGGGAGCACCCTGCTTACGTTGACTTGAGTATAATAGTAGCAAGCTAATAGTGCTCATTTAGCTTATTTTTTCCCTTAGTCGCCATGTAACGCATGACATGCAATACTTGCCCTTAAATTCTTAAGCCGGGAACTTTTATGTAATAATGACTTATAATATTTACTTACTGTGACTTAGTTAATAATGTTAATTTAGGGCTAGTTTTTGCCGGGAAAATATATAGGTAAAAAGGGAATTTAAGTTATTATATAACACCCTAGTAAGCGTAACCTGAAAAGTTAGTTATTTATTGAGTGTAGTTGATAACTTGAACTTGATTTGAACATTCATTACACACCTTACAAAAACCAAAAATTGCTGCAAAAGTTTACAACATAGGGTTATACCTAAAACCCTTTTTGTTTTCAACATAAAAACTTAAAATCAAATACACCTATTACCACCTAACGATGTCCTTGTTAGGAGGTTTACACTTTGGACTGCTATTATTTTTTTTTATGAATACTCACAAGCCAGTATTAGCTTGCTGTTGGACTCAAACAGTGGTTTTCTTTGCTATGCATCAAGTATTTTACCACAGGAATTCCTTATTGTTTCTTTTAAATTAGGTACACCCAAAACGTAGTTGTTTTTGTTTGTTTTATTTGTTATATTGCTGATAGGTAAGCCCCTGACCACAATCTTACCTGATTAGTGTTTCACCACAATCTCATCTGATAGTGTTATGTGGTCGAAGGTTACTGACGTAGAATTACTGACTCTCAAGGACAGCTGCCGGAACACACCGTTAGTTGCTTAGTGACAAACTTTCTACGTGAGGGTGGTCGCTAGCCTGGCGGGCATTCGCAAAATGCCATATATATATTAATACGAGTAGTATATGAGTGTATGTATTTATATGAGTCGAACTATTAAGTCATAAATGTGTACCAGTCAAGTTCTATAGTATATATTATGTATAACATAGTAATAAAGAGGTTAAAATTTGTCGATAAAAAAACTCCACAAAACTTAACCTCTTTATTACAAAATTACGAAATATCTTGAGTTGAAAACAAGAGTATTTTTTGAGTCGCAATAGTTTATAATTTATTAAAAAAAATATATATATAAAAAAATATTTATATCCTGCTTCTTATGCAATCTTGCTCTGGCTAGTAGAATTATTTTGAAAATAAAATATTGGAGTTGTTGAGTGATTAACACTGTTTTTTTTTATATTCACTACTCCACTCATTCATATATTTATATATCTATTACCATTCCTCCGACTATTATTACCGCATGTTAGATCTGGGGCTGCCTGAATGTCATGTTTAATAAGATCTCTATATAAGAAAATACTTCCTTGTTAAATCTTCATTGTCTTAATAATCCTTATTATTTGCAGCCCCCACATACATAATTTCGCGGCACAAAGCGCCTATGATCACGTACTCGGGTTACCGATTTAGCAAACACTACACTTCGGGAAATAAAACTCGATGGCGCTGCTGTTCGCACTATACTGCGAACTGTAAGGCTTCTATCAATACCGTTTTAGATAAAATTGTCAGAATAAGCAGTTGTCACAATCATCCTGTATGAATACCTGATACTATGTAATTTTTGAGGTTCACTTTTGCCGTGATGTCGAAGGAAGTATTGTTTACAAATGTGACATCCGATATTCATTAAAAGTAATTAATATTATAAACTTTTTAGGCACAAAGTTTTATTTGAATCTATTAAACCAAAAAATTACAAAAAATTAAAAGAAGTTAAAAAGAATTTTAAACCTTTAACTACCTCTTTTAAATAAATATGCAGTGAAACTAAACAATTGAATTTTTATGAACCCAATATTCATATTTTTTGTGATGGAACAAGCTCAAGGTCCACCTGATGTAAAGGGGATTAACTATGCCTAGAACAGATGCATTCCGTCACAAGCCACGAATTGCACTGTGCCCGTCAACCTTGAGACATAGTTATTCATGTTCCTACAATGCGGCATTTCATTGAAAATAACATTTTAATCTCCAGAAGCGGAGACCACTACCCTATTTGTCGTGCTGCCTTGTCCTGCGAAATAAGTAATCATAAAAGTACAGCGCACAGAGACAAAATGATTGTTTAGAAAATACAGTTTCTTACAAGTCTAAGCAACGGATGAAAAGCCCAATTACAGCGCGATCGGACCGTCCGCGTCGGACGTCCCAAAATTAATTTCAGAATTTGTATGACAAGGTGATGTTTATGATATATATTGATATATATTTTTAATATTATATATCAATAATATATGTAAACAAAGTATGTGGTGCCACATAGTTTGTCTGCTTATCCTCCTTGTTTAAAAGCATTAAAGAGTCTATGGATTGAATGAATGGTTTAAAGTTGGCCATAGCTAGTCTTTGTCTTGTTTTGTCATGATCGTTTCATGACAATAGTAGTGGTAGTTTTCTGTTGATAAAAATAGAATAAAGTAATCAATTTTATTTATCAAGTAAAGGTGAGAGAAGGTTTAATGTTGTTTCTCCTTTCAGGTAAGGTTATTTAATAGGATTAAATTTTATTTAGATATTTGTCATCAGAAAATTGTTTGTCATTGTGTAATAAAATAAACTCTTCTCCTTTCAGAGCAACTCTATTTAGTTTTTATTTAAAAACCATACATATCAACGTACATTATATTTATAAATATTTTTTTTAATTTAGTCGTTCTTTATTTATGACTAAAATATAAAAAATATACTGAATTTTTATGTAATAGCACCTTTGAAAACAATGTTGTTTTTTTTTATTCATTATGTATTAAAGCTGTTGAGTAACAAGTAAAACTGTTGAGATAGGTACTCGTTTATAAGATAATCTGTTTTTTGTTTCAGATCGCATCGGTTTCAATAGGGAGAACTGTATATCTGTAAGTCATTTATCTATCCTTAATAAGAGCACAATTAAGCGTACATTAGTCACGCATACAAATTTTCACTGATCTCCAAGGAATGATGGCCCAGCTGTGATCATGGCTATGGACTACCGCACACTGTAAACCCACTGTTTGCAACTTGACACAGTTTTGAGCTTTACCGCATGTTGCTAATGTATCTTGCAAATGTTCACCACTGTCACTGCATATAATACCGAGAAGTAGTAGGATATATACTATATTGGATAAGGCTAGAAATATCACAATATGTTGTCGCTAAGTAAATTATTGATCCTCTTTAGGATTCTGTATCAAAACGAATAAACGGAGCCCTATTATCGACACTCCAGAGAGACAAACAGACAATCTGTCTGTATGTCATGGGTCTCTATATTGTAAACGAAATGACCCATAAACCTAAATATATATGTATAGCTTGTATATAACGTGGACTCAATATACATATTAGAATAGAACTTCAATTGAATTGTTTTTAAGAGCTTTTTTTTTACTTATTTCTTATCATTCGAATCATTAAGAGCGTGGCTTGACTTGCACTATGCATTTTAGTTTTTTGGAATCATTTTGTACTTTAAACTGACTTTGTTATGCACTTAGAATTGAAATTTTACGGCCCGTATAAAAATTATTAGTTTTTCGCTTTATTTCTTTGTTGTCCATATTTCGCCTAATTTTACGTGGCTCATTCTGTGAGAAGCATTATTATCATCTAGCATTCCAGAGATTCACCGTGAAGGCACCGGGTCTATCTGATAAGAACTTCGAAACTCATTGACTTTAACATACAGCCACATTTAAGAAGGTGAAATATGACAGCTAACCATGTGTAGGTTTTCCACGGTTCGTGGCGGTACTAATTTCGGCCAACGGGGATGAAGTACACTGAAAAAAACCTTTTTACAATTTTAAGAATTGTTTTAGCTCATATTGATATTATTTTGGGTACTCGTAACAAAATTTGGTTCAATTAGTAAAATGGTATTCATGCCGTAGTACGAGTAAGTTCTTATTGAACCTACAGATTAATGACGGTTGTTTGGATTACTTAGCTCACAGGTTGAATCACAAATATTTATAAAGGAAAAATATGTTGCAATGTATACTTTCTATTGTTAGATTAACTTGCATAAGTTGGTGTTCTGATATTAATAATCCACTTGAGGTGTATTGCTTGGTGATCCTTTATTTTTTGGTAAGATAAACTTTTAGTTGTACTCCTATAAATGGTTTACCGAGTATTCATGAAATTGCTTTTATATGAATTAAAAGGGACATAAAGATTAAATATAACTACATTTTTTTCTTCTACAGTATTATAATAAAATATGTGACGTATTTGTTTTCACGTTTTGACGTATACCTGTTTTGCCATAATTTTATGTGTGCACGTTTGCCTATTTTAGAGATTAATAGATATTTGCACCTTATTTTGATGAAATGATTTATGAGATATATTTAATTGAATGTAACATTATTATAATAAAAACCCTGGCTTTTGATATTTCTTTTTGGAATGGATTTAGATTATACTTTTCCACTTTGATAAATATATGTATAACAACATGTAAATTTTTAATAAAAAGCATCTATTCTATTATTTTCACAGAAAAACAAGTACACGCTGAAAACTTTGTGGCAGAGAAAGCTGTTCTTAGATTAGGAAAGAAGGGTAACCGAGTACTATTCGTGAATGAATATCCATACTCGGCTCACGACACCAGGACCATGCGAAATGGATCTTCAAGTACCAGATGGGTCTGCTCCAATAGAAAAGCTATGAAGTGTAAGAGTGAAGTCAGATCTGTCAATCAAATCATCGTATCTAAAAAGTTTCACCACAATCACGCCCCAATGTCAAAGGAAGATGAATTCGAAGTAATGAAATAACTGATAATAGATAATCATATTCATTTATTTATTATTAAGTACCTATAGTATATTTTAATTCCGTATCGGAAGAACAGAACAGAGCCCTATTAACGAGATTCTACTGTCTGTCAGTTTGTCACGGGTCCCTAACTCGTAAATGAAATCAGTTACAAAGTTTTTGTTTTGAAATATTGTATAGAACGTTGACCTAGAGATGAATATTGGAATACAAAATTACAACGAGAGGAAAAATTATATTCAAGTGCGGGTTTCGAACCCGCGCCATCCACCCCTATGCTGACCCTATGCCGGGGTATGCCCTAACCGCTAAGCTAACATAACATAAGACGCATGACTCTTAATTTGTCCGTAATCGTGAGCCAGTTTAAAGCTTCTTGCAAAAATTAGTCTTGTTTGCAGTACAACTTAAGTTGAATTATAAGAGCATGAGTCATTATAAAAATAAAATTATTAAGATAAATTTTGGACTAAAAATTAATTATATTATTTTCATTATATTAGGAGGCTTACAAGGTCATCAAAAAAACTTATTTGCACTCAAACATATAGAGTCTGCTATTCAGTATGGAGTACAATATAACATAATATATTATTAATAATTTTTGTAGGCCTGCCGCAAAATTCGTCAATTTCAGAGATATTTATTTGTTTAATAAAAATGGTCCGAAATTACTTAAGTTACTAGTATATTTGTTATTTGTAAAATTTCAGTATATGAGGAATAATATTCTCTATTAATTAAAGGTTTTGAAGATGTGATAAAAACCAATAAACAATATTATTTTACGGGCTGTTGAAAGTTTAGGGTTCCCCTAAAAGAGAGACAACAAAAGAGACACGTAGTCAGTTTTTTTTACTATTGCCTTAAGTGCTGTTTGTGATGTTATTTTGAAGCAATGATAACCGAGCAGTTTTAGCTATTGAGTGCCGTGCCCTAGGTCCACGGTTCGATCCCCATCGCAGGCTTGAGCTTTACCGCATGGTGGAAGGGCATTTTGTGAATGCTCGTCAGGCTAGCTCCACCTTCAAGTAGAAAATCTGTCACCAAGCACCTAACAGTGTGTTCCAGCAGCAGTCCTTGGGGAAGTAAATTTACAGGTTAATGAGACTCAACAACTGTGACTCGGGGTGACGGGCGCAGTGCAGTTCATAACGTGTGACACTGCTGTCTCAAATGCGACGTCATTTACGATTGTCACCTATCATTGACTGATGAAGAGTATTTAAGTCATTATAAGTTGACATTTATAAGTTAATATATATACTTGTAACATTCATCATAAATTTTATGTGTAATTTTACTAGCTGTTCTGTCTTCTGTAACATGTACAGAATCGATTTTTGTTTTTCTTATGAAATGATTCCAAAATACTATATGAATAAAATACAGTTTATATAAAGAAAAAATAATCTTTAAGTTTGTTATTATCATCTCTTTTAACTGCATGACAATTGGTCGGAGAGTCATTTTTATATACAGTTATTTTATTTTCAACGTTAATGAATTTAATCGTGGTTCAATCAGTAGATAATAATTAATGAATCGTTCGTTGATTTAAAAATCTAGCTTAAGTAATATATGTACGGAATGCTGGGGTAATTATTAATAAAATGTGTATTAAAGCCACAGAGTTAATATAAAAAAAAACAACAACCTAAAATGTGTTTGAACAGCTATTGTATTTTAGTTCAATCTAATCACGATTGATTCTAATTTTATCAAATCAATGACGTATGAAGGAATGGTAATAGAAATAGTGGTAATGAAAATAATAATGAAAATGGTAATGAAAATAGGTTTCTTCTAGGTAAGAGTGCTCCATCTTAGACCACACCAATGCTTAACATCAGGCAGGGTGTAGTCAAACGCGAACCTATAATGAATAAAAAAAAATTGTTAATTGCAAAGGTTATATTTGTATGAAAGTAGGTAACTGTGATAGCTTAAAATCTAAAATCAGAAAAAGCTGCCCGGGACCGTACTACCGTACCGATACCGTAGTTTAGTGTCGTGCATACGTAATTTTGTCATGTTTTTAACCTTTATATGAACATCGTCGACCTAGTTCCCAGTGATAGGTTCAAGGCTTCGATCGTTCTGCTGTATAAAGTAAAAGGCTCAAAGCAAGACCAATAGCATAAGCTTACTGTGGAATTACCATAAAATATTGTGTAAAAGTGTTGATTGTAAGTTGATTGCCCCGTGGGGCGCCGAGTTAGAATTGCACCTCCCCATATCGTCCCGTGGGTGTCGTAAGAGGCGACTAAGGGGAAAATACTGGAAGCAGCGCCTTATATAGAACTGCCAACTTACACTGCGATCCCCAAGACGCCTGCCAAGCGTGGGGATTATGGCAAATACCCCCTTAATAGGGGAGCCTCTGTTCAGCAGTGGACGATCCGGCTGTTACAGTACAGCACAGTTGATTATAAGAATTGTAACAGAAATATGTTTGTATGTATTTACGGATTTGGAAAAGGCTTATGAAAAGTAGTGATAAATTGACCATCGTTTGTAGCTTCAATGTATGGAGAGGGCAGCACTCTCATTTTAGCTAAGAAAACTCTTATCAGAGCTACGGGTTCCTGTCTTAAGAAAAAGCAAGTCGATTGAATTGTCGAAATACACACACTCCTAAAACACTCCTACTCATATTTCAAAGATGTCATCTCAACTGCTATTTTTTGTCATTGATCTCTTTTTGACTTAATTTATTAGGAAACGGCTAGGATCCGCGTTATATTTACCGGAAAGATTCCGACCAGTTGTGTCAAAGTGAAGTTTGATCTCATTATACATATAACACAAAATTAATATTTTGGAAAATAAATTAACTCTTCCTTAATGGACTAGACAATATAGAACTGTGTAGTGGACTAAACAATGTACGACTCGACATTATAAATATGATAGTGAACGTTCAATGACACTAAACATGGTACTTGACGTAATGGAATACTGAACTCTTCATAATACTAGGCCTTCGAGGATACTTCCTACACATTATCAGCCTGAACGATTTTAACATTTCGTTTTATATACAGTATATTGAAATATTTTTATTTATGTTTGCAGATCCTGTCTACGTTAAATCTTGTCGTGGGAATATTATGATAAAATGCGGTAGGTACACTTTTACAAAGAAAAATCGTACAGGTCCGCGGATCCGATGGGCATGTTCGACCCATCATCACAAGGGCTGTAAGGCTTACGTAAGGACTTTTGATGATGCAGTTGTGAAAGTTCACAATGTGCACGACCATACTATTTTGAAGAGAAAATTTCAAAAGCATAATATATTTGTACTACCTAAATGAGATATGTTTGGATTTTTTGGTCAGTTGATTTTCTGAAATATGGGGTTAGTTTATTAAGTTTTATTTTCAGTTGTTACCAAGTAAACGCTATGTTAACTGACTTTAGTGATATACATAACTGCACATTTTATATTGCCTCAAAGCTAACAATTGTCACACTGTTATTGTTATTTTGAATTACTAAGATATGTTTCTAGTGTTATGTAACAATAAAGTATAATATATATTATTTAGTATACATAATATTACTGCACCATTATTCTCGCCACGGTGCGGGACATTATATAGTCATTCTTTGTACTCGTCCGTGACCGGTAAAGTAGCTACAGAAAAGGTAAGTACGTGTGTAAGTAATGTTCGCATTACCGTGTTCCAGTTTGAAGCGTATGGGTGCCCGTGACATTACAGGTGCATGAGACTTCACAACTTAACGTCTAAGAGTGCACTTATTCACTTGTGATGAACTGCATCTGTTATAGGCAGAGGTAGCCACATAACATCAGGTGGGACTCATGCTGTTTCCATCGCAATAGCATAAAAAAGGGTTTTCCCTATATGCCCTTCTTTGAACCCAATTTATCACTTTCACGTTAAATACCTTATATACAAAACACCTGTTAAATACCTAACGTACTATATCTATTGTATCCGTCGAACTCAAAAGGTGACTAATTCGAAAGTAAACTACTAACTAGAAACGGGCTCATTAACCGACTTCCAATAATAGCAGGTAAGATCCCAAGATGATTTATATATTTTATATGTGAATTTTTTTTACTGGATCATAAAATTTTGATGTTTTTTTGTGGGTTAGAGTGCACCTCCAAGTTGATTCCGTTTAATTTTTTTTCGATATCAGTCGAGTTGTTTTTCAAATTGAATTCAACTACTAATAAGCTAAAAACTAATAAGCCCAAATCAGTACGGTACTCCATCCTTACAGGATCATTCATAATATTCAGTCGGAAAAGTGAATTCCAAAATAATTTGCGTTTTATTTTATTTTTTCACAGTCTCGGTCTCATATATTAATTTAACATTGTATCGATACTGTGCCTGTGACCTTCTTCTTGCTCGTACTTAATTTCGAATTAATCATCTATGCCCACCTAAACAAAAAAACTGTTATTATTTTACTTAAATTAAAATTACATTTTATTATTGTCTTTTGAGTTAATAAATATAATTATTCATGTGATATGAGAACTAGCACGTTTCTTTGGCGCCTAATATTATTAAATAAGAACAACAACATTGCAGTGTGTTAATTACTATATTAAATTTTTTTCTGAATTGCACCTTTAATAGTATAAGTTTAAGAAAATTTTTGACATGGCACATGAAGACACCGCACCGTAGTCAACAACACTTCACTCACTGAACGCCGTTTCCCATTGCACGTTTGTTTATTTATTTAATAACTAAACAAATTTCAGTGGGTTGTGAATAAAATAATAATTGATATACCATATACCAAAAAAATCGACGTATAAAGTAAATTGTTGTATAATGATGAATAAAATATATACCTAGTCATTATGATAAGGTAAATAATTATAATAATTATACAGTAAATAAATTTGTACCGCTAAACATTTAATAAAATGTACATCTAGTATATATTATATTAATCATAAGAGTAAATTGTTTATATGCCCGTGGGGTGCCGGGCTAGAATGTTACCTCCCTATGTCTACCCGTGGGTGTCGTAAGAGGCGACTTAGAAGGTGGACAGCAGAACTTTCTAAGGAACTGATATCTCACGCTGCGATCCCCAAGACGTCTGCCAAGCGTGGGGATTATTGCAAACCCCCTAATAGGGGAGGCTGTGTTCAGCAGTGGACAATGCGGCTGGTACAGTAAATTGCTTTACAATAAATGATTAATATAATTAATACATAGGCTGCATTTTAACTATTCAGTGATAGAATATTTAAGTTTTTTCCGCGATTTTTGTACTCTACGGGGAAATATTTGTCTTTCGAATAAGAATTAAGTTTCCTTACAAATCTAAAAAAAGAATATAGGAATTAGTTCAACACGCTATAAGAATCTTAAATTCTGATAAAAAAATTATTGACATTGTTATTCATTTAAGTAACTGTTTTTCAGGTCCTGTATTCTGCACATCAAAACGTGGGAATGTGATGTTGAAATTTGGTGGTTACCGTTTTTCTAAAGATTATACAACAGCTGGGAAAACAAGATGACAATGTTCTAACAGAGGAGGAAATTCTTGCAAGGCACATATTTTTACATACGAAGAAGTCGTATTGAAAGTAAACAATGTACATACACATCCGCCAGTTGAAGATATGTATACATGTTAAGAAAAAATAAACATCGTAATGCTATGTAAAAAGAATTGGTTTAAAAGCCTGTTCCTTTTCTGGGCCTGATAATAACTTGAACAACATCACACCACCACTTACTAGCATGAGAGTCAACGTACAAAGAATAATGAATAAAAAATTTAAAAACGTCTGTGTTCAGCGACTTCAGATTATGTTCTTACACGTTATTATTACTTAGTGAGTTACTTATATAGGTAGGTATTTGTAATTATGTTATATACATTTCATTCAAATGTAGTAAAAATTAAAAAATACACCTTTATGTGAGTATGTGGTTGCTTGTACATTATCTTGTGTACAGATTTTTTAACAGCTGTTTAATTATTTGCTATTTTTGTCACGATTTTAGGTGGAAAATTAACTTTGATGAATGTTCGTCCCCTTAAGTGGCAATGAGTACTGGACCACCTCCAGGGTCAGCTTCCTGCATATTTAAAATCTCTTAAAGCTTGATATCATTAAGTACGACGATGACAGTAGAAAATATAGATTGGATACACCTCTGTTGAAAATAAAAGATACCCGAGAAATGCCTTTGCTTTTTTTATAATTATTTATAAGTCTGCATTGGATCATCTATACTGGAAGAGGCACATTTCGGAGATGAGACTCAAAGGTCTCTCTGCTTGGCATTAAATAGGCTCGGCTGGGTATTGACATTTTGCCATTTAACTGCATAAAACTGCTTGCAAACTGTAACTTTGCAGTTGGTGTGCAGTTGAAATACAAAGCATCAGTTTGGGGACACAAGATTTGCTTGATATTTCAGTAGTTGATTTATTATAAAAGTTAAATTTAAATACACTCACCGTTCATAGATGCCTAAAGCAGAATTTCCTGGCAAGCGGGAAAACGCACAGTATTTCACAAGCTCCTTTTTGAAATATCACTTTTTCTGCTGAGAGCATGTAAACACACACACACAAACAATCCAACAAACACGATATTTAGTGCTATTACATAATATTAAATATCCGAAACCGCCACGCCGTTTTGCTGAATTGAAACGACGCTTATACAATTGTCATTTCATCATTTACCCCCGGCCGGTTATAATTTTAAACAGGTACCTAATCCAGAAAAACATAAGAGAACCTACATATTTTGTACTATTTTAGAATACAACACATCCATAGCACGTAATACACCCACGATAGTATTGTTTTAACTAACTTTTATGTTACAATGCAAATATACATAATATAGGTACGAATTTTACAAAATCACGCCGCGTACTTTCCCGCCTTTTTGTAATTTGCATAAATTTTTGCGATCGCAACAGAAATTGAGATTTATTCTCGCGTGCGTGCTTGTATAATATATTCTTTTTGATCTACGTATTTGACAGCGCGGATTTGGCGGGACGTCGCATACTGTTTTTTTTGTTTTACATTGAATACGTATGATTTGTACATTTGCTATTTGTCAAACAACATGTTATGTATGTTGTGTTATATTTTTATTTTATTTTATTTTATCTAACTCACCTGATGGTAAGTGATTATGTGGTCGAAGATGTTGTTCAGGCTAATCTAGAATTACTGGCGTTCAAGGACAGCCAGAACGCTTCGTTAGGTGCTTGGCGACAGATTTTATACTAGGTAACAACAATT
The DNA here is from genome assembly GCA_963854805.1 of Plagodis dolabraria. Classification (NCBI taxonomy): domain Eukaryota; kingdom Metazoa; phylum Arthropoda; class Insecta; order Lepidoptera; family Geometridae; genus Plagodis; species Plagodis dolabraria. The sequence continues at coordinate 8,849,676 of OY978445.1, read as the reverse complement.
CGTGAGGATGTCAAGTTTAATCATGTTATCCTAGAGATAGACATATAATGTGGTGTAGATCGATCGCACATCTCCTGAAGCCTGTAATATATCGAATAACTGGCAACTTTGCATCTGTTTGAATTTAATTCTTCTTTGGATTCTAGGATTCTTTGGATATCTATGTTTTCTTAATCTTCTGCATGTCATAAATCAGTCCCAAACTCAGCCTATTTGGGCCTGTTTTGAAACCAATGCTCATCTATACGTGAGGCCGGGTGCTGACTATACGGAAAAAGTAATTGTTCAGTGCAATTCCAAATTACCTAGTCTTTATTGTATTTGTGCTAACTTCTCACCACAAAATGAGCCAATGAAGTAGAAACTGGCTCTCAAGGACAGCTGCTGAACTCACATGCTTGGCAACTGTATTTCTATTTGACGATAGTATCTAAGCCTTACGGCAAAGTTTACGTCACTGGGCCATCACTTAGGTTATTTGTGTAAAGGAAATAAGGCTTCAGGAGTCAGTGAAGTTTCTGATGAACGTTAAGTACACCAAGACCAAAACTCTGGTCAAGAGCGAGTTAGGCCTAGCTCTTTTACGGTTACACATTGCGGATGTAAAAAAAATATAAAGTATAAAAAATCCAAAAACTTACTAAATGACACATTGTAGGGTGCAAAAAAGATTTTTATTCGGCTTCTTTTTCACGTAATTGGAACCTCTCGAAATAATTATTTAATGAATTTTACGTCCACCCCAAACTAGCCTAGCTAGTTTTTATTTAGCCCAACAACATATTTAGTCGTCTTGTATCAAAAAAAAACATTAGAACCCGTATGGTAGCGAGCATATCACCATCGACAAGACACCCACGTGATACTGATTTTAATTCTTTGTTAATTTTAGTTCATGTATTTGTTTCTTAATTAAATTATTTTTCTTGTATCCCGATAATGATCTTCACGCCACAGTGATAGTAAAATTATATAGAACACCACATTTGTCAAAATCGCAAAAGAAGGTTGGACGTATAAACACGGAAAAAAACAACTAATGTGTTTTGGCCACGATAGGAATAGTTTGCCCACCCCTGTTTTAGACTGTGACATACCAACACAGCATAGCAGGGCGACCATTTAACTTGTTAGTATCAATTTCTGTAGGCTAATTATTTGATTTGTTGTATACTAACATCTGGAATCATAGAAAAATTGTGGTATCGCTATTACGTATTCTCATTTCTTACTAACCAAAGCTGTTTACATCTGAAGTTTAGTATAAAATAGCTTTAGTAACTAATAAATGTGAATACTTGATCGGGAAATGTTTGTATATGCATAACGCATAATTATGAATGTTTTTGGGTCATACATTATAAAAGAACATTGAGAAATGTAAGTTACGTAACAGGATGACTTCTGAAACATGAACTCCGTTATAATGTTAAATCATCAACTGAAAATCGTAAAGCAAAGTTTCCACACATAATAATTTGACCTACCTGAAAATATGCTTAATAGAAAATATGGTGAGGAGCAAATAAACTACCTACATACTACTAACTTAAACATATTTACATTAATACTTCTTTGCACCAGTATATGGTCATAGGAGTAGGCAAATGTACGAGTATAAACGCATATTAGTCATATATGTTTGATTCGTCTATTACATACTACCTACAATATTTATAAAATTGTATTTGCTCCACAGATATTGCAGGAGCCATATTCAGCCGCTCTGTTCGAGGCAATCCTATAATCATAATATCTGGCTACAGATTCAGTAAGCATATAGTATCGGGATTGAAGACAAGGTGGCAGTGCGCCACAAGTGGCTGTCGTGCCGCTCTTTTCACAATAGAAAATGAAATAGTGAAATGTAAATACGAGCATAATAATTAATGAAAACCTAAGAAAAAGGTTTGCTACACATAAGAGACAAAGAGCAGAAATATGATGACAAATACAACATCGCGGTATGTGTAAATTATCAAAAGATAGTGGTAGTACATAGACTTAAGAAATAAATGTGTTTTATTTGTTTATACATGTTTGGTAAATGGCAACTCTTGATAATGAAACTATAACAATATTAAATGCTAAGGTAAACAATAATCTGTGATTATTTGTGTAATGTTTTGAAATGTCTAGATATAGAAAAATTTAATTGTGGAATAAAGGAAAAGAAAGTTATATTCTAGTAGACAGCTATTATTTGATCAGATAGGTATTACTTTCATCATTTCCATTGATCCAACAGCGAAGCAGCAATGCGAGTGTTGCGAATCGAAATATGAACCTTTATGAAAATAATTTAAGCCCATGATGTTAAAAGTTTTTTTTTAAGAGTGACATATTATGAAAAATATAATATTCTTAAAATATATACATTGACGGTTATGAAAATTGTTTTTATTCTAAGTTTGTATATAAGATATTTTTTTTTACTTAAAATCAAATTTTTACTTAAATCTGAAAATATAGGTCCGCATTACATGACTAAAAATCACACCAGTAAGATATTGAGCAGTTCAAATTATTCAATAGTAGTCTGGAGTTAGGAAATGTGTCTGTTAGATGGCAATATAATAACCTCCTATTATTTAGGGTCTATTTGATAACTCAGTTCAGCTTAGTCCTTGCGTAATAATATGCTATTTTAAGCAACACCTAAAATAAATTCCCGATATGACATCATTATGATGACAGTTTTTTTTATTCAATGTGTAAAAACCGTTGTGGTACAATGGTTAACTTTATCGATTACAAATTTGTGTATTTTTAATAGCCTGTAACAGAAATATTTGGACGAAAACACTTTCAACAATAAAATTGGACGATTACAAAAGAACTATGGCGACTACTAACCCTAATAAACCAAGTCGCGATCGTAAATGTAATAGGTATTGTTTTATTTCTCAACCTATTCCAAAATATTTAAAAGTATTTTATATATGAAAATTTAGGGATTTTTGAGTCATATACAAATTCATTTATATCATTTTGTACATAGATTTGGTACAACACGCAAAATGCTTCAAAGCCAAAATAACGAAAAAAACTTCACTGTCATTTTCTGTTTGGGTCAGTCGAAGTGATAACATTGATATTTTTAGTATACGTATTCTTTCTTTATGCGGTCCGAATTATACTATTGTTACGTATATAGCACGCGCACAGCTGAAAAGTGTTATGTTTTCAATGACATCACCACACTGTGCAACGCTTTTACATAATTTAAATCCATTACTATTTTTAGCTAGTAAGATTAATTCATTTTAAGATGGATGGATAATGTCATAAGCACGTTTTTACTTGGTTCGAATTGTAGTAATGCAAACGGCCATCAGCTTACATATTCCAATTGGTCTATTTGTTAGTATTCTTAGCAGTAAGCACTTTTAGAATTGGCGAAATTCGGACCGTACTCTTACTGATCTATGATAACCCCATTGTGGTCTACCGACTTGCATGCAATGTGGGTGTAATCACTAAGTTTTAGACGCTTGGTTGGCCTGACTATTTATATATCGTAATAAAGCACTAACACAGCCTTACAATTCATAAAAACTATGACGATAGGTAAAAATAACTTCCCGCCAGACTTATCTACAGATAATATAGAAAGGTACAAAATCTCTGACTATTATTTTCCTCCGACTCCTAGGTACTGAATTCAATTGACATTTTCATTCTCATATTGTGGATTATCAGTAACGAAAAGTATTCCGACTGAAAGCCACAAGCTGTATACAAAAAAGTTGGGTCTCAAGTTGTATGGAACGTCGCCATCCTTCTTTGAAATTCTAACGATAAGATTTTTTTTCTTGCAGTTGAGAAAAAAGAAGATATAAAGACAGAGATAACAGAATATTTTGAAAAGACAGAAATTACAGATAACGTATTATACCAAGTATGTAAAACTTCTAAAGGTGGTCTCAAGTTAAACATTGATGGCTATATTTATGAGAAAAATCGAGTTTGCGGTAATAAGCACTACTGGGTATGTGAAATGCGTAGTAACAAAATAATATTTTGTAGGACAACAGTTGTTACATTATTAGACATAGAAACTGGTTGCCATATGCGGATAAAGAATTCATTACTAAGGCATACTCATGAACCTGATGCAACGAGAGTTCAAGTTGCTGAGGCAATAAATAAAATAAAAGATATTGCAGCCAACGACTTCAGAAAAAAACCTGATTTAATTATAGAACAAGTTCTTAAGTCTTCTCCTGGGATAAAAATGCCTTCAAAAAATAGCCTTATTCAAATAATATATAGAACAATAAAACACACCATGAAATCTATTCAAAGTAGCATGATGACTTTTTCAAAGGTTGATGATAATAACGAAGAAGATTTAGAGTTTTGACTAGTTATCCTAACGCTATCTCCTTAACGAGTGACATTTTTAATTTTATAATAACGCATTATCTCTGAAAACTTTGATCGGACACCTGTCAACAGATCAACTTGGACGGGCGGACTTACGGATATATTATGTTTAGTAGAGAGTAGTTCAACGTAGGTCCCGTTCTCCCGGACAAAAACCCTTAAGGACATATACCCGCCAGCCAGAGCGTGAACTTTTAAATAATCTCAACTTGTTATTAAAAAAAAACTCGAATGTAAATATAGTGTATTATTAGACCTATCGTTTCTGGTTTGAATCCTTTTTCTTTTGGAGTAATAATTAAATATTTTTTTTTATAGCGATAAGTATATAGCACTCGTTATTAGGAGTTTGAGCCAGTTATTCGTAGCTCCAGATTTATTTAAAATGTATAGTACACATGTATAAATAACTTCCCATTATAGAAAGTTCATTATATTCCCCATGTTTGTGGTGCAATAGAAATATTAAAAATATACCCTTAAGTATTTGCATTTGCTATTCATCACACTAATAATAGGTATACATGCCAGTTTATGCGTGTGTATGTTTGTTGCTCTTTCACGCTGAAATAGGTTAACACGTGACGTGCAACCAGAACACACACATCCTGCACGAATGAGTAAACTGTTTAATTGTATAAAATAATTCGTTACTCGCGGTTGTATTCAATATAAAAGATTGATAAGCTACGAGTAAAGACTACATATATTTTTAGAGGTGGTATCCTAAATAATAATATTTCCTGTATATTACAACTACTAGGCTAGAGTGTTAAAATACCATGAAAATATTATCATTAATATTATTTTCCTTTTTCTAGACACGTTAATGAAAATGTTATAAGCTTATACTGTAAGACATTCCTTATTCGAAATAATTAATAGAATTAAATGTGTTTCACATTGTATAAGAATTCACCGGTCATTAAAATACTGGTTTAATGTTTTCTCAAGATATTTTTGGACCACTGTAGCATGCTTATACATACTTCAGTTATAAATTTATCTAACAATTACATGTTTTTGCTAATAGGCTACTAAATACTGACTCTGAATTGGGGTGATTTTTAGGGAACAATGTTACTTTATCTTAAATTATTTATATTCTCCTTGTAACAAGTAAATTATATAAATAAATATTCATAAAAAACGTATTTTCATTTATAGAAGGCAGAATCTATTATCATACCTGCTTCGGTATATCGAAAACTGATTTTGGGTTATTTCATCAATAAAAGCCACTATTTTGTGATTTTCAGTAAAATATGTAACCAGTACTAAAGGAAAAGAAATGGCCATTGTGAAAGGATTTCCATTTATACTGAAATGTGAATCTCAAAGTACTCGCATCTGGTACTGCATAAATTCCAATAAATGTAGAGCGCGGTTTACTCAGACCTTTGATGGGCGAATGAAGAAAACGGAGCTACAACACAACCACGACGCACCTAAATACAAGGTTATTAGCGGAAAATATCTAAAAGAATAATATAACTAGAAAAGTAAACTAAATTAAAATAAAGTATAGTGTTATGATAGTTTCGTGTGTAATTGAATTTTAGTACGAGTAATAAGACGTAGTCGTACAAATGTTAGTGTTATACATAAAAATTAACATTAATTTATTAATATTTACTAGGTATATACTTCATTAATTTCTTACCTTCGAAGTTTTTATTTACAATATCATGATGTTCTATTGAAAAGTTCTTATGATACTCATGTTATGTTAATTAACCACTCCAATCTCGGGTTGATCTATTATAGACCTCGACTCTGGCTCGGTTATCAGTTTAAATCCCAACCACTGAGCCGTAGGCGAGGGCGACATTGTAGCCTTGATTGGGATAATTAACTTCCCGAACTTTTATCATAATATAATGTACCGCATCTTCGTTATCTTCTTATTTTTTCTAACATGGTTTCGATAAAACCCGAAACTATTTACTATTACGAAATGTTGATAATATTCTTTTCTACAATATTCTCCCTCTTGAGAACATGTCCTTCTCAAAATATGTGCCTTCAAATAAAATAACTATCCATGGTATCATTCTGGTATGTGTGTTGTATTAATTATTTATTTGAAAATTTGGCGAGAGCAATAACAATTAATCAGTACTAATATTATAAATGCGAAAGTAACTCTGTCTGTCTGTCTGTCTGTTACGCTTTCACGCCAAAACTACTGGACCGATTTGAATGAAATTTGGTATGGAGATAGTTTGAGACCCGGGAAAAAACATAGGATAGTTTTTATCCGACTGCGCAAAAAGAGGTTAATGTTTTCGCGCGATAACCGACATACGCGCGGGCGGAGCCGCGCCCGGATAGCTAGTTTAAAATAATTTCATTAGGCGATAGCGGTAAGATACCATGAACATATCATAATTATTTCCCTGTTTTGTAGGCACATTAATGAAAAATGTTATAAGCTTATACATCGGTAAAAATATATCAGTGGCAATCTAATACTGTAAGGAAGTCCTTCCCTAAATGTACTCTACTATATCACATTATATAAGAATTCAGCAGTATACTTAATATTTTCTAATGATATTTTTGTTATGATATTTTAGCATATGCTTCAGTTATGTATAAATATATCTAACATTTACATGGTTTTTGTTACCTTGCCTTTAATTGCTTAAGTCTTCCTTATCACAAGTAAAATAAATAAATATTTAATAAAATTTATCTTTTTAATATAGAAAGTACAATCTATATTTTGATACTTTAATAGGCTTCGGTATATCGAACTCTGATTTTGGGTTGTGTCATTAATAAAAGCCACTCAGACGTGATTGTTGATTTTCAGTTAAATATGCCACCAGTGCTAAGGGAAAAGAAATAGCTATTATCAAAGGATTTCCATTTATACTGAAGTGTGAATCACAAAGTACTCGAATGTGGTACTGCATAAGGTCCAATATATGTAAAGCGCGCTTTACTCAGACTTTTGATGGGCGAATGAAGAAAATGGAGCTGCAGCACAACCACGACGCTTCTAAATACAAAGTTACTAACGGAATATTTCTAAAAGCATAATATGACCAGAAAAAAATATTCTAAAATAAAATAAAAGTATACTGTTCTGATAGTTTCGTATGTAATTAAGTTAATTAATTGGACGTCTTTTTACTTAAAAACTAAGATCGTTTCTATATTATATTGTAATTTGTCAAACAACAAATTGTGTCTTTATAATGTCTATGTATGTCTTTGCATTAGAGTTAATTATATCGTTTTATTATGTACCCTTAAATAAGAGCCCGTAGCAAAAAATAATTTTACCTTACGAATTTGTTGGAACCTTTTATCTATACAAACAATTGATGTCCTTAACGTGTTAAAGTAGGCACGTACAAATTAACTCTATCTTCTCACCTGTTCATCAAAAAATATTTGTAATCATGATAAACTTTCAATTATTTTTCTTATTTTTTTTATTATTTTACTACTTTAAACGCTGTCACTTATTCAATATTTAGTTTTATTTAAAATCCACATAAATTACAACAATACATTAATTACAGATTAAGCAATGTACCTACTAGCTAATGTATGCTCACACACAGTAGAATACAATGTCTGATTACTTTGCGTATACTAACTTCTTTATATCAACAAACCACTGCTGGATGTTTCCCAGGATTATGTCTCTGTTTTAGACTCTGTACACATATTCTTGGTAAATATTTCCAAGGCGGTTATTAACTCCTCGTAACTGATTAAAAGTTCACTCAGTTGCTCCTCCTGGTGACACGCTTCTTGGCGCCCAGTTATGCTGCTTGCTCTTACTTCAAATCTGTTTATGTTCTATTCCAACAGCTTATCCATGTCAACTGCAGAAGTCCGCAGTGCATTTGTATCATAGTCGATGTAAGTACCCGCACGTTTACACCAATTTTAAAGATAATATGTAATACATTTTCGTACAATAATACCCTTTCATCATCCCTTGTGGCAGGTAGTTAAGTTGTTATTCATCGATCTAAGTATGATAATACTAACATAAAGCATGACACCTGTATGAGTGAAACACACGGGTAATTAAACTACACTACTTATTGCGAGTCTATATCGCAATAAAGATTATTTCGATTTTAATTGTATCGGTAGCACATTTCCAGTATTAATAGAGCGGACGACGCCGGTGGTGGGGCTTGTAAGAATGTTGTCATAGGTTCAGGCTGCAAAGTACAATCTCGTTGTTGCTTTCTTCAGCTGACACTATCGCAGTCCGTGAAGCAAAACTGACTGCCTCCATGGACTCCTTCTTTTCATTGCTCATATCTTTATGAAGATACGAGTAAGTTTTCTATTCATTCAACTGATCAGAAGCAGTTATAATTAGTGGGATAATCTTAGTATTAGTATTTAAGTCTAATACAAATAAAAAAGAAATTACTAATAACTATCACATTTTGCCAGTTACATGGACCGTGAACCAAACCGGAAAAAAGATCGCAATCATTAACGGGTTTACCTTCTATCGAGATGGAGGAGCGATGCAGAAAGAATACTACAGATGCACTGTCGGAGTAAAGTGTAAGGCGCGTTTTACCACGACACGTTCCGGAGCAATCATTAAGTCAAACTTAGAGCACTACCATGAGCCGCCGCGATTCGTCGTCAAGAATGGAATTTTCTTCAGATTTTAGTAATAAATATTTATTAATTAATATTTATTTTATGTATTAATTAATACAGCTTTTATTTATTTTTTACCGGCGGTATGTTTTTATTAACAAAACACTACACACTATGTACAACACTACAACTACTAAAACAATAGCATTTAGGCAACCTAACAGCCATTGAAGGTCCACGTACAAATTCTTAAGTTTGTATGTAATTTCTTATTTTATTAAATAGTTATTACAGTTCCGTAGACGTCTGTGTCCTTATGACATTCACGATTTGTTTTATGTTTTCAAAACTTACAATGTAATACGATGTTTTAAAATATAATACATACCTACTCAGTTTAATTACAAATGATAAAAGAATAGAATTTATTGCCCGAGAGAATCGCACCTTATTAAATCTACCAGCAAGTGCGTTATGCATAATAGCGACGGAAGCAATATCTGTGGATTTCGAGTACAAAATCTGGATACGTACTCACTGGTTATGAGAGATATTTCTCTCATAACCACTGAAACATAAAATACGTATTGTTAGGGATAACTCAAATACTCCTTGTCAGATGTCTCACAATTTATATGGGGCCACATCATGGGCAGCAGCTTTCGAATGTAAAAAAATCATCAAAATCGGTATGCCCTGTAAAGAGTTACGAGGTAACACACACACACAAAAAAACAGTCCAATTAAGAACCTGCTTTTTTTTGGAGTAGGTTAAAACATGAAATAATGTACTTAAAAAAAGATGAAAGTTACACAATGTTATGTTGCGAAATGCCTGGAGTTCCGACGTTATGACTTAAATTATTTGTCAGTTATAAAAAGTCTGTGATTAGCACAGATTACAACCAGTGCGAATAGTCTAGAGCAGGTGACTTGACAATCTGTGAGTGACGTGGCCCAAACATAGCAGTTGCCACCTGGCATGGACGCTAGGAGGAAGAATATCTATGATGGAGTACCTATGCGCGTATACCCGATAAAGACAGAGTATAAATACCTAATATTGCAGAATTGCCAGTGTCCCATAACATTACCCAAATTGCAATGAAGCTTTTAGAAAAAATATTGCCGCGCCTACTGAAAAAATACATTTGCATGGTACTTGCTTAAGGTGGACTAAACCGTTCAATTTGTTATATCGGGGTATTCAAAATGTAATGTGTGTTGCTAGATTGGATAACTTTAGTGCGTGTATTGTTTTTAAATTGCGCAAATCGGAAATTATACCCTAAAGTATTTTGGCATCATAACTTTCAAATATATAATTGTTTCTTAACTGTTTTTGCAGATTACTAGAGAAATATATGAAATCAGATACATATATGTAAGATACAAAAACAAAACACTCTAAAAAGGATCTCTGATTTGAGTAAATTAAATACCTACAAATGTTATTCGATCTCGCAACAAATACGAGTAGACAGACTGTTAAATTTTGAATTTCTCGCTACAGATTGAACGGTCCGCCTTGATGGCAGAAAAACCAGCTAGTTTTAGAAAATTACCATGATTCTAAAACTGAAAATGTACAGAATATTTTTTGGTAGAGTTTAAAACTATGGCATAATATATATATATAACTTAACCCATGGTACTATTGGATAACTAGCTTGCGCTTGTGGACTCAACCGCGTCGAATAGTTATATCGTATTCCCCCGATAATGCTCAATATCTCAGAATAAAGGTAGCCAATTTATTAATCCGGGTCCTACGGAATCTATATGCTAAATTTCGTTGAAAACTTCGGCGTTGAGTGACTTGAAGGTTTGTATGAGTAACAAACTCATACAAACCTTCGTACCTATAATGTGTCATAGTGTGCACTTTAAATAAAACAAAGTAATAATGTATTTATAGATTTATGGTATATAAAACATATGTGTGAATAACATCGAGATTCAACATTTTGGCACCACTTACAATTTAATTAATAAATTGTGTAATTTTTAATTTAATTAATTTTGTCGTCCAGTTGCTTGAATCCATACACGATGAAGGACAGCATTCCTTATGAAAACTGCAAATCAAAATTTAATTGCGTTAATTTTACTGCATAATTGGTCAAAAGTGGTTCATACAAAATTACCCACTTTTATGGGAAAAATCTTCGGTCATGCTGGTATTCCGAAAATTGCTATAATTCGAAAAAGTATAATTTTTGATCTATGTTCACACTCTCTTTTCTCCTTAAACAAATTTCATCATAGTAGAGCGAGACAGATAGACAAAAGAACACTACTTAATTTTTATGGATTATAATCTCAAAATCAAGAAATTATTTTGTAGTAAAATGTAAGATTATCAAATAATTTAACACGCCGACATTCATGTTATGATCAGAAATTCATTTATGATTCGCATAGACTGTGTAAGAATGGTGAAGACATATGAAAAATAGCACTTACATGTGATACGTAAGGTATTCCATATTTCGTTCTGTTCTGTTTTTACAGCCAAGAATTCTGCATTTCAACAAGTTTGGTGGAAGCAGCAGCGTTGAATTTAACTTACAATTTACAATACACACTTCAAAATCATTGTTTAACACGAAAAAAGGACACTTTCAAGCACCGAATAAATTTGTCTGCCACAAAACTGCGTTGTGGCAAACAAAGAAATCGCATACGCCGAGCAAGACAAAAAAAACTGATGCTGTCTCTTTCAAACTAATGCAAGCGTATATATTACCATTCTTGTTTCACAACCAACAGAATATAAATGTCTTCTCCATATATTCTTCCTCCTAGCATAGACGGTAGTATTCTCTTTCTGAACCATTTGGTGCCTCTCTGATCTGTGGTTGTCACGCAGTATAATCTTCGGTTGTAACGTCGCCTGTAACGAAAAGGATATTCTTTTTCCGAATTTATTCTGAACATTATAATTTGTGTACTTGTTGAAGTGTTCATTCTCAAAGAAAAGCGTTCATGTTCACCCAAGGGTGAACCAATCCGTAAACGAGCGGCGTCGGAGAAAGCGAAAAAGTGGAAATATGTCTTGACGAGTATAAAAAAATAACACTTACTAAAAATCTTGTCAGGGTTTGCAAGACTGCACGTAACTAAAAAAGCAAAAATATAGATATCAATTTGGAAAGATGATGGTAAGTTAAAAGTTTTTATTTTCTCAGAATTAGTGGTGACAACTGGCGTTAGTTATACATTACTGTAAGTAGTATAATTGCAATGTTTATATTTAACATTTTACTAAATATAAAAACTTTGTCCTAACTTTTATAGCTTTTACCACAACACAAAACATGATATTTTCCAGAGCCTATGTTCAACCTGTCTCAACGTGGCAACTTGGTGATTCAGATTGGAGAGTGGCGCTTCAACAAGCATACTAGTTGGGACTCCAGGGTGCGGTGGGCCTGTGTTAAAAAGAAGTATGGCTGCAATGCCGCCATCACCACTGTCGACAATATCATCGTCAAAACGTTGGGCAAACATAATCATTAACACTTTTTCAATCGCTACTGGTGACAATAGAACTTGATTTTATCTTAATAATTGCCAGTTGCGTGAAATTATAGAATTCAAGTAACGTTCTAGATTGTGCCCTAAATTTTATCTTAGGCGGTATTTGTAGCCAAAGAGTACACAACGCTGTTAAAAAATATTAAGTTTATAGTTGTGTGGCATGCAACAACGCAATAATGGCATTTACTTGAACTCACTGCAAATTTAAGTTTCGGCTCCCAATCAAACATATCTGCAAGACACGTCGTGTAACTTATATACCAATTACCCACCCATACATATTTCACGAGGGTCAAACAAAAACCAGTTGTATACAAATATTTGTGATTGCCGGTAACATTATTACGGGGTCCTTGGCTTTTCGGTAGAGTGAATATAGTACGACGCGCAGCGGATGGCTTAAAGGAAACTCGAGAACAGCTATAGAACATTTTCCGAATGATATATAGTGATATATTAAACCTACGAGGTTTTTTTTTATCCTTGATAGGTTAGCATTGACTACTATCTCACCTGATGGTAAGTGACGATGTGGTCGAAGATGTTGTTCAGGCTAACCTAGAATTACTAAAATCATTATATGTTTTCTCGTATTTGTCCCGAGACTTCCGAGGATTGGCATTTATGTGCATTTTTACTTTTTATACTAAGAATCTAACATTAAACAACAGATCTTACGGAAGTTTCGCTTAGTCGTATATTTGTAAAATAAGCTTAAAAAGTACATACACTCGAGAGCAATGAATCCGGGTCACTTAAAGAATCCTAAAAATCTCGGAAACTAAAAATGCTAGGTTAATGCAATAAATTGTATTTAATAGACAATGTAATACTCCTTAAATGAAGGTATTAAAACTTCTTAGTTATTGTAAAGTTATATCATAAAAAAATCAAATTTGAAAAAGGGCCACTTTCGAAGATGGAACTACGAAATTACAGCATTTGGTTTTGCTTTTGTTTGTAATCTGTCATTTATGTGGGTACATAAACCATGTTGATAGTGCTCTATATTCATTATTCAAGCTGAAATTATGTCGCTTACGCCTGAAGAATGCACCAGAATACTTACAATGCTGGAAACCGGCCGGAGTCAGCGCGATACAGCCAGGACTGTCGGTGTGTCGCTGTCAACAGTACAAAGAGTTCTCCGACGTTACGAAGAAACTGGTTCTAACCTACGCAGACCAGGAACGGGCAGAACCAGGTGTACCACAGCACGAGAAGACCGATACTTGGTGAACACCATGCTTCGAAATCGCTTTCTCACAGGAACTGAACTCACCAATCAGTTTCGACGCCTCGGAGGAAGTAACCCAAGTGCATGGACAGTAAGACGTCGGCTTGCTGAATCTAACTTAAAACCCCTTAGACCTGCAAACGGCCCTAAACTGGAGCGTGGGCATCGTATTTCGAGACTAAGATATGCCCAGAGCCACGTAAATTGGAGTATTGAAGATTGGTCAAAAGTTATGTTCTCCGACGAATCAAAATTTATGCTCTACAAGCACGATGGAAGACACAGAGTGTATCGAAGACCAGGGGAAAGATTCAAGCAAGCATGCATGCACAAGCATCATTTTTAGTTTCCGAGATTTTTAACATTCTTTAAGTGACCCGGATTCATTGCTCTCGAGTGTAGTATATTATTCACTTGGTACTTATCAGATTATTAAATATTAATATATAGTTCGAATTCAAAGTCAGTTTTAGTATCAAAATAGTTCAACAATCGTTACATTAGATACAGATTTGTTCATAACATATGTACCTAAGTACTGTAGAAATCTCATTAGTAAGACACAATTTACAATCACATCTTTATATTGTTAGCTCGGTAAAAAGCCTATTTTTGCATTTCGTATAAAACATTGTATTATATCTATGAGATATTTTTTATGTTTTCTGTTATATATTCACATAAATTGTGTGGTTGTATTTTATTTGTAGGTAACTATTTATATATCACCAATCAGCTCCGTTACGGCTGCTGGAATATTGATAGAATTTGACTAATTCTATATATTCATATTATAAAACAGAATGTTTATCATCATTCTGTTTTATAATATGAATATACATCGTACATGTTATCTTTTTATTTAAGCAATATAAATTTGCAGGCACGTATCTTATGCATGCGTGTATTTATATCTCGATTCTTATTTATTATTATTCTTATTTATTCTTCATTTGTAGCGTAGTCCTCTACCGTTTCATTTAAATTCTGCAGATAATAATTTTGGTTTGATGATTATGGCGGAGGAACCCGTCTGATGATTCTAGTCCGGCACCCCATGGGGAAATAAGAAGGTAATTACTTACTTTCTAAGTACCTTTTTGCTAAGTATTGATCCGCTCAAAGATTTATTTTTCAATGAGAATAAAATAATGTTAAAACATCAGTTTGTTTATTTTGATGGCACGAGTTTTTACTGCAGACTGCAAGGTTGTGGAAATAAGGTCATCCGTGAAAAGAATGATACATTTTCTACTAATATTCTTTGTTATGTTATCGAGTGTTTGTCATGTAACGATATGGCCAAGTCATTTGGCAGATGGTAAGCGTCTTGCCTCACTCTACGTCTACGACAGTTACAGTGTCACCCAGAGACTTTATACTCCTAGTTATTCAGATTTTATTCGCTTAGGTCTATTTTCGCTCAAAACCTTTGGCCCCTATCCCATTCTAACCCCTGTTTTTTTAAATTATCGAAAAAAATAAAAGTCCTGCTTGATACTGCACTGTGCTCGGCACATTGAGAAAATTATTGTGATGTCTCTTTTGCCCGTATTTCATACATCTTAGCAAGATCTACTAAAAAGTAGTTTGTTAGGAAACGTGTCCTAACATATCTGTGTAAGTAAAGAATGCAGATTGAGAAAGACAAGACCCTGATGAACGTTCCTATGTGAATTCTAAATATTTTGGATAAAACCTAGTTTAGAGTATTGTAAACTAAGCGGCGTGTGTACTGAGTTTAATAAACTAGCAAAAAGCTGGTCTTTGTGAGGACTCGCGTATATTTTACAGCTTGATTCTAGAAGTTTCATATAGCATAAAGTAGAAAGAAGAGTTAACTCTTTGGTTTTCGAACAGATGGCGTTAGTAGTACAATAACGTTCTACATTATTGGATACATTATTATATTTTTTTGACAGAGAACACTTCTAGATATGAAGTTAAAATACTATGTTGAAGCACTAATCTAAAGGCGTTATAGTTTTTCAATAAAGTGTGCCGCAAAATGTTCAAGTTGTGGGATAGTAATAGGGCTCGCTTCACTCGCCCTTATTATGTACAGCATTGTGTGCAGTCGAATTTTGTAGTTGTGCCTACCTCCACTCCAGTTAATGAGCACAATGTTACAAAATTTGTAAAATTAACATCAATAAAAGTAGGTACCTTCATTGTAGCTTTATTGGATTCATGCCTGTTAAAGTGTAATGTGGAACAATGTGTGGAACTCTTATCCCCGAAATGAGCTGAGAGCTTGCTAGCGTACTGTTGTGAAATCTCAGGTAATTAGAGCATGTTCAGCAGGGGCCGATCGTGTTGACTCCCAACACGCGATTTTGATTTAAGCGTTCCGTACCCAAAGAGAAATAGCCTAAAAGACACAAACGCCACGAAGTCAAACCGTCAACTTCATTAAAGTTGAATAGATTTAAATTGGATCAACATGAATATATAGGTATAGTACTTCCATATATATACTAATATACTATAGTCCTTCTACTTTAGGAAAAATAATCATCGAGATTGCATTATTTATCAAACAGGTTTTGCGTTATACATAAACAAATACGTAAGTACGCGATGACATCAGAAGCTTCTTTTTTTTTGAAAGTTAGTTAATAATGCAAACAGTGCAACTTTTCGTGACACGGAATTTTATTCTTTTAGGCTGAACTTTTTACGACGTGGACGTGTTATGAGTTCATTATTTTAAAAGATTAAGCCGCCACGCTCATAATAAAACTACGATCCACTGCGAAAAAAATAGGCATGGAACTGGGGCCATTGTAATAAAATATCGTTCATCTTTTACAATGTGTAATGTCAATTAAAATTACTACAGACCATGTGGATGTAAAATATGGTAGTACAGAAATAAGTTACCGAAGAACAAACAAAACCAATAAGACTTGGTTTTTAACAATTTATTCGACTTTTAAACTGCCCAAAGACCTTTTATTTTTAAATAAGCTCAATAAAACTTTCTTACAACGAGTGATTGTTAATATTTTTTTGTATCTTACTTGATCTTTACAGTATTTTTTTTAACTTTAAATTAAAATATTTTTAATTTCAGTAATCTTCGAGAAAAATAAAAAAGGAAACTGGGTTCTGGTCTTCCGTGGCTGTCGATACAGCAAAGGCTATGCTTTTACAAGCAATGGTCAGAAGGTGTTCTGGAGATGCGTGAAAAGGAATTATGGTTGTAAAGGCCACGTCGTTACATTTGACAATATTATGATAAAGTATCAAGAACACAACCAATGTTGCACTTATTGGAAATCACCCCAGTAAGTGTATCATTGGTTTTGTTTATTAATATAAATTAAAGATTTACTTAAAAAATATGTATTTGTTAATCATATATTTATACAAATATATAAGAAAAAAACAATTTTGGTAATTGAAACGCCTTTAGAAAAAATGCGCCGATAAACCAGCATGTCATATAGTGCATATTAAGCGCTTAATAGGGAACATCCAAGAAAATTTTTGCATATTAGATTTAAATGTTATATGAAATAAATTCCCAGTTATCCAAATTTTGGTTACTCAGATAACTATAGTTTTTTTTAAATTACTGAATGATGTTATGTTGTTCAGGGTTATGTGTTTAAATTTTATATAATATACGAATATTACATATTTTCTTGAGTTATGTTCAACGGTGTACTTAATTAAACAAGTAAATATTAGAGGTAAAGATAGCCAAAACTGTTCCAAACATATTTAAAAATAAATATCTACCCGTTTAATAAAAATCAAAATAACACACTAAAAGTAAAAGATATACATAATCCGTTGTTAGTACTTTTATTGAATAGCTAAACAATATTATGTAGAAGAATGCGCTATAACCGTCTCTAACTATACTGTAGCGTAAATAAGCATCGCTCGAAGTTTGCTAATTATAATTTATTTTAATTAGGGTAAATGAACACATTATAATAAGATAGAAAAAAAAATTACCATATGCCTTTTCTTAATATCACACCGCATGACATTTATTTGAAGTGGTTACGTATTTGAGACGTAAGGTCCGTGGGAACCTGCATCGCATTTTCCAAAACTTATCAGAGTGCTCGGTCGATACGACGCATGATCAAAATACTGGCACCTAGTTAGCTCAACGAATATTTATTGCTGTTCAACGGGGCAATGCTGCCAAATGCTTGGCACGCTGCCAACTAGTATTGGGCTGGAGCATTTGGACTGCATGTGAGTCTGCAATGACAAAATACTTTTCTTGTAGTTGCTGTAATATTGTTTATAGTTCGTAATATTTTGTTATTAAAGATATACCGCAAATATATATTTTTGAAACTATAAACTCATTCATTAGAAGAGAACCCAAATACGTTCCTATGGATTTGGTTGGTGCATTTTTACGCAAATCAAAAAACATGACTTTCACCCAAAACCGAAAGAAGGGAAATTTTTCTAATATAAGTATGTTGTTTGTTATTTGATCTGTCAAGCTCTGAATCGCAGCCCATTTATTCAAATAACTACAATTTGTGTTTTGTTTTTATTTCAGTAAGTTTCATTATGCAGAAATCTGGAAAGATACGAGCGATATGGAACGATTACACATATTATTGCGGGACTCGAACTAAGAGTACGATCAAGTGGCAGTGCACAATGTACCCCAAGTGTACAGCTCGGTTCATTATGAACCTTGAGGGGAAAATGATTAGGAAAAATACAGATCATACTCATCCTCCCAAATATTAATAATTAGTAGTTAATGTATAAGTATAGCGTACGAGGCTGTTTAATGATAAGTAATGTAAATTTGAAACTTAATTTAATGTTTTTAACTCAATTGTTTATATTATGTAGCATAAATGAGAAATTACAGGCATGTGAGACTTAACAACTATGTCTCAAGGCAACGGGCGCAGTGCAATTCGTGACTTGTGACGAAATGCATCTGTTATAGGCAGAGGCTTGTCCGCTTAAGATCAAGTGGCCCTCGAGCTTTAACAAGATTCTATTTTTTTAGTTCCAAGCATGACTACGGGTCTGAAAAACGGCATCAGAAAAGCGTATTGTTTAAATTGGTTTAACAAGATTCTATTAATTTTTACTGTACACATAATAATCAAATAAAACTAAATTTAACAGATTAAAAAACATATCATTGTTATGATTATAATCAGTAGTACTTCAGTACTAATATTATAAATGCGAAAGTAACTCTGTCTGTCTGTTACGCTTTCACGCCAAGACTACTGGACAGATTTGAATTAAATTTGGTATGGAAATAGTTTGAGACCCGGGAAAAAACATTGGATAGTTTTTATCCAACTGCGCAAAAAGAGGTTATTGTTTTTGCGCGATAACCGACATACGCGCGGGCGGAGCCACGCCCGGAAAGCTAGTAACTTAATATGTACAAATGTCTTATTTGTACATATTTATTAATAGACTGTTTAACTATAGACAGTTAAATGTTAGGACCAAGAACCCAGCTGATAGAAAGTTTGCAACCATTAACGGATTTATTACCGTCTACCGAGATGGAGAAATACTGTAAAAAGAGTAATTCGATATAGCGGCGGCCTAGATATACTTCTTTACAGTCAATCAATGTTTTCAAAGCCAGTTAGGAGCACTGTCAGGATATCACATGTTGGCATTGAAGATCCTTCCAATTTTGAGCAGACTTTTGTAAACCACTACGAAGATAGTAGGTATCTTGGAAAGAAAGACGAATATATCAACACCACCACATAGTTCGTCCATTCACCCGCGATCTAGCAGTTTGATAAGCTGGAAGACAAGGTAAACAGTAAAATTAAAGGCCATTTGAACATTTATAAGTATATCGAGTGCTATTTGTCCCATATACTCATCGAAGTCTTATAAACTACGTTTAATCGATTATGCTATTCAATCGTTTGATGGTAAGCTGGCCCACAGGTAATTAAATAATATATCACAATATATTTCATTAAACATGAGATATGATTTCAGTGAATTATGTAAAGTCGCAACGTGGAAAGCCAATGCTTACCGTAGAGGGGTATACGTTCCGTTTCCAATCCTCATGCGGGCCGAAGAAGCGATGGATTTGTTCAACTCACAACAATAAGAGTTGTCGAGCGGTCATCCATACATACCACAACGAGATAATAAAGATAAACAATTTACACAATCACTCAGTGAATAGAAAATAACAATCATCTCCTTTACGTATTTAAATCAAATTTAATTACTAAAATTATTATTGTGTGCTTGATTGAAAGGACTGATGATAAAGCAATGCTATTAATTACTTAATATTTGAACAGTTTTTTGCTGAAAGAAATTTTTCTTTGATTAAGGATATCTTCGATGTTGTATGATATAAAAGCAAACCTAACGTGACTTACACACTTTAGTAAATAATACGAGATAGCCTAACAAATGGTCGGAGTTATACGATTTATTCACGTCATGTGTCATACCTATAGTTCGACTATATCCTGTGGTATTTTCAAGCCGAGCTTACGAGTAGGAAGCCGTCGCTGATGATTAACTTCTACCTTCTACAAGGAAACTATGAGAGCTCAACTAGCAAGATATCTACGCATCCGTCCCGAGCTCTCCTTGCAAATGACCACCGCATGTGGTCCAACCTATAGTCAGAGCTATCTTACTTATCGATGCACGTTATTTTATGTTATGTATGCTATTTTTAAGATTGTTCTACTATATAAAATAATGGTGTGCAATAAAGATTTTTGTATTGTATTGTATTGTTATTTTGTATTATTGACTAAAATGAGTACTATCTTCGGAACTATATACGTATTTAATGTGTGTAAGCGTGAATTTATGAATTAATTATCAATTAATCATTTCCCACGAGTATCTTAAATATAGGGCCAAGTTCTAACTTGGTAATATCTCGTAATATATATGTTTTCTTAATATTTGTGTATTAGGAATAACGACTATCCTGAAACGATTTTTTGTTTTCAGATAATAGTGATTGCCCAACTCAAACATTAACATGTGTATTATCAACGCCTTCACCAGCAGTTGACGGTGAAACAGCAACGATAAGTCTAAAGAACTCTTCCTTGATGTTTTTGGAGAGCAGAAAGGGGGGAAAATTCTTTACGAATCTGGACATCGGTATCGAAGAAACCAAAAGTGGGTCCAGTATTTGGACGTGTTGTTCTCCTGGGTGTCAAGCGACCCTAACGTTGGACGCATCCGAAACTGCAATTTTGCGAGGAATGACACATTCCGGCGTACCCAATTTTAAGGCTACTAGAATCGATGAAGCGCTTGACAAATGTCGCAAACTGGTTGCGGACACTTCCGTTCCTATACCTTTTCTATACAAAAAATGCTTGAAGGAATTTTATAAAAATGGACCTGTTCAAAATATTCCTTCATTTAATAGCGTTAAAAGTCAATTGTATAGAGCTCGTCAGAAATATTTAAAACAGAAGCATTCTACACTATCCAAAGAAGCAGATACCCGATTGTTTGAAACGCGAGACAAATTGATTTATTTGATATTCGATACGAGGATAATCTTTTGTTTATAAATGCATAAATTATCCAGCTATAATTTAGGTATGGTTATATAGTCAGAATATCCAAGGGGTGTTCAGAAAGGCTCAAATTATTGTATACTGAGATGATTACTCAATTTGGTTCTTCATATCATGGCCATTTCCAAGATATTATACTTCTCAGATTGTTGTTATTCAATTAATGGGTAGTAATTCTATAATTCATTTATTGGAAATTTCACCATTTAGCTGAATACTATACAATACAGAAAAATTTAATGTGTTGCCTTATTTTATATGTTACGGGTATTACTTCAGTTCACGTCGATGAGAATAGTTTTTTCGAATGGCTTGAAGGATGCCAGGCAATCTTGCGAAATGTTCTACCGACTTATCACGGTTTATTATTTCTTTAAAGCCAGATCTGTAGCGTCGATGCAAACTTCATTGACTACGTTTAATTTTGTGAGTAATTTCAGACTACGATTCCAAACCAGTTTTCATTACTTCCATTCACGGAAAAACTATGGTAAGACTTAATGGCTATAATTACGTCTTACCATAGTTTTTCCGTGACTGGAAGTAATGAAACCAGCTCAGGAAACAGAAATTATAAATGCAACTTTGGTTAAGTGACCGCTAGTGACATTACTACTGAACGCTTCTATGCTTCGGAGGGCACGTTGGTCCCGGTTTTGTCTTAGGATAGTAGTCGTTATGGCATGGTGATGGGGAATTCTGCTAATGTCCTCCTGGCTAGCTACCACTCTCAAGTACAAAATGTGTCGCCAAGCAACTAACAATGTGTTACGGCAGCTGTCCTTGAGAGCCAGTAATTCTAGGTTAGTGTGAACAATATATTCGACCACATAATCACTTACCGTCAGGTGAGATAGTGGTCAAAGGCTAATCTACCAGGTATATAAAAAAGGTATCTATGATGGGTGTTCCGATGAATCAGCTTTCAATGCTTATGTACCTTATAGATCAGTTATTTCTGATAATCTTTTATTACTCATATTGCTGCATGAGCTGCTCAAGTCCAGTATCATTGCGTACGCGATGTTAGCGCAATAGTAGTAGTGCTATATGAGTACATCTGTTAGATGAGCTAGCAATAATCTTTACATACAATACGATAAGTTATAATTTGTAAGCACTCTGCTAGACTATTTCACATGCACAGAGCAAAGGTTTATTGTTGCATGCAGTGCGGAACGCGACGCCGACGCTGGCCGGATGCGTTTAAAACTTTAGTCGAATCTATCTGAATCTCGCTACAACAATGCTGTGATGAAATGGATCGGTTATTGGTACAACAAACCCGTCCCTTTTAAGTGATCTAATGGTCGATGGCGCTACACAAATGTTAGAACGGGTTTTAAAGCGGTTATTAAAACTTAAATACTCAATTATATAAGTGTTTATAATAACCCCATAAGTAAATTCAATGCGAGTATTGATGTTGGCAAAATAAAGTCGTTTACAAACTGTGTGATATAAATTGAGATTTGAGTAATGTGGAGCTACGATGCCATGAGGTACAATACACACACGACACAGAATAACACATCAAATTGACTATTATAATTCATTTGTTCGACAGCATCGGAAGTATACAATGAAACGATGAATTTGTCGTTCGATTAGTTAGTACAAATATATGATATAATATGGTTTATCATCGTCCCTTTTATTTACATATATAGAATATTTCATTATTGATGATAGTCCCAGTAGGGTACTACCAATGATGAACACTTTTGAGAGCAAACATCAATATTGTTTTATGCTTAGTAGTTGACTTAAATGGTCGACGAACATATTATTGATATTTGCATTATTTTTAAAAAGTACACACATAAGATATTTGTTGTATATAAACATGATGGCAAAGCCCGCAAGAGCATCAAACCTGCAAAAGAAAGTTCGGATGGTGGACCTGCACCAAGTCGTCCGGAAGGTATTATAGGCAACCGTCACCATCTACTCGTTTTTTTTTGTACTAACCTATAAAGGCTAGCCTTTGACCACTATCTCACCTGATGGTAAGTGATGATGTGGTCGAAGATGTTGTTCAGGCTAACCTAGAATTACTGGGTCTCAAAGACAGCTGCCGGAACACACTGTTAGGTGCTTGGCGACAGATTTTATACTTGGTAGCTCGCCAGGCGGGCATTGGCAAAATGCCCTACCACCATGCATAATGCCCTACCACCATGCAAAGTTTTTATATAGACGTACATATCTTATTTTTTTCTATAATAACCATGAAACCAGCAAGATAGACGTTATTAGTACCTGTTTCTATACGAATAACGTTATGTTATCTTTTGATCTTCTGCTTTGTGTTAAGTTTTGTATATAAACCGTTATATCAACATTCATTTATGGTTTTTAGGGGAAATAATCTACTCTAAGTCAGGGCGACCAATCATGGTGGTGTGCGGATTCAGGTACTACAAGAACCACCGCTCGCATGGACTGAAGGCCACTTGGTACTGCTATAGGAACTATCGTGGATGTCCTGCTTCTCTCATCACCTACAATAACAGTATAATGTGCTTCAAAAACGAGCACACACATTAACTGTATAAAATGTAAATAGTATATAATCAGTATGTTTGTGTGCGTATGAGTCTAATAATATTATTAGTTCAAGTACTTATTATCATCCGGATAGTCCGTTGGCGTGATCCCAAGCCTAAAAATTAAGAATGCGCAGAACATGTATATAATACTTATATTGAATATTCCAACCAACAAAAAAAATGAAGAATATAGCATCACACATTTAAAATATTCCTAAACGTACCTTTACATTGTTCTGGTCAAAAACAGAAGCTTAACATCAAACATACTTGCTTTGCCATTACTTAATTAAAATTGTCGTCAGTAGAACTCTCAATTCGTACTAATTATTTGTTCAACAACTGGGCAAGATTTCTTCATGCGAATGCTCAACCAAAATACCGAACTAAAGAAGTAGCCCAGAATTGTGCAGCGAGTTATTTTAATATACACTACCTAGCACAGTTCGAGATTTAAAAGTATATGTAAATTTTAAACTTGCGCGACTTGAACGAAAGTCCCGTTAAATACTTATAACTAAGGCATGTGACCTGAAAAATGTGCTCTAGTGTGTACCATAGAACATAGTCACAAAAATATTAGAATAGAAAGTTAGAGGTAAGGAATAAGACAATTTTTAACATTAAGTTAATTATTTTTTACTTACATTACGACCACAAAAATATATACCACGGCTTATAATAACTATGCTCCTTAAATAGTGTAAATGGGATAAATTCATTGTAGCACACAATGTAAGACACCAGCATATCACACTATTATTATGAGTCAGATTTTTTGTCAAACCCGAAATACGGCTGAACAATTGATGAAATGTGGTGCCCTATCAAATTATATTACATCCAAAATTCATGTTAACATGCGCACATAGAAAGTTGTTCTAGCATAAACTTTTTTAAATACACACGGTATTTTAACTAAGAGCTTTGATAACTAAAATAAGTTGCGTAAAAAATGGTGTGTACATCTTTATTCTTGAGATTTAAAATCCAAATACCCGTGTATATAATATTATGTACCTTTTATATAAAGTACGTATACTCGCATGGACACGCATCTGCAATACGCATTAACCCATTTTGCATGTTTAAAATACACACATATCATTTAAATGTTTTATTAACATTTCCAGGACCGTTGCTCAAATTAGTAGGAGACAGGCAGGCGTTGGTATACAAAGGGCATTGCTACCTTCTTATTTACTCTCGCTCGCAGTCCACCAGGCGGAACTGGGTGTGCTTTAAAGAAAAAGACAAGGAACGTTGCCGAGCCAAGTTAATTACGGATAAAGACGCCGTCGTCGCTTTTGTCGCAGATCACAACCACGATCCGTTGGATACGCAGACGCTGATGAGTATGTAGCTTAGGAAACTAGAATTCGTGTCGCGTTTTGTTTTATTTTGTGTGCATGACGTAAATAAATCTTATATATCTATATAATAAGACATTTTATTTATATAATAAGACATGCAAAACGCTGTTATCAATATAATTGTTTCATGTAATTGTAATTGTAATATGTAAAATTTTATTCAAAGCAATTTAATTGCATTATTGTATTACCGTGGATTACCGGGCTTGAATGGTTACCCCTTTGCCCGTGGGGGTCGTAAGAGGAAGAATAAATACCACTAGATAGGCAGCAGCGTTCAGCTGAACTGCCAACTTATAGTTAGATTTATAAGACGCCTCATTCTACACGCCTAAGCGTGTAGAATGAGGGAGGCTGTGTTTAGCAGTGTGGACGATCCCGCTGATACAATACAGTATGTTATAAAAATATGTAAGGTTTTAGTAATATATAGCACTATATGTAAATATTATATGAAACTTGGAATAAACATCTGCTGAAAAACCGTATTTGAACGCGTTTATAACCGACCCTGTTGTATTTCCTCAGTTAATGGCTCGTAACAAATTCACAGGAATAAACATATTATCGATAAGTACTCATGGAAATCACATATAGTGCGGCTATATCTTTTTTCAAGACCAGTATAGAGATATATAATAAATAAATTTAATATAAAAGTAATCATCCACTGCGAAACATATGCAACAGAACTATTTATGACTTTATTTTTACATACGTTAGATTAATTGTTTAACTAATTTATTTCCTAATAATAGATGTTTTCAAATATGTATCACTATGTTTCTTATTAATTATGTTTGTATTTAAAGAAGCCTTGGTGTCTTAATCTATGTTAGGCCTGAATTTTGAAATCCACCGTGTTATGATACCTTAAAAGAAACAAGTGTCAAAAATTAACACTTATCGAAAATTCAATAAAAACTAAAAAAATGTTATATACATGTAAATCTTTTATAAAGTTCATAATAATTAACGAATACTATTTGATAATTACAGTCATATACGTAAAATCACAAGGGAAGACATTGCTTACCTTTGAAGGTTTCACATTCAGCGCCATAAAAGCGAAAGGAGTATGTATTGATGTAAAGACGCGTTGGAAGTGCTCCTCTCACAATCATCGGAAGTGTCCAGCGATCGTTCATACGATCGGAGACCAAATAATAAAGATACACAATGTGCATAAACACGAGTAAAGTTTGATCACATTCAATGACTTTTATATAATATCTATGACTATATGACTATATGACTTTTATATAATATCGAATTGAATTTTATGTTCATTGCTCTAAACAGGTTGTATCTCCAGATTCGTTCCTCAACACCCAACTTTGATGATAGTCCACAACGGTTTGACGATTGAGTGCCGATATGGATTTTGCCTGTAATTTTCTTATGAGTAAAATTAACTGTCATGTATATTATATGAATATCGATTATTGAAATTTATTTTTATTTGTTTAAGGAAATTAACGTTAAGGAAAATTTCAATATTTCTATTATTTAATTATTTTTATGCGTCCTATTTGATGACTTATCCCTAAAGCATTCATTTTGATTTAAATGAGTCCTTCAATCCATCCTTAAGAGTTATAACGTTATAAGCTGTACTCTTTGTGACTTGATATTAATACTAGACATAGTTTAAATAACCTTATTTTAATATTTTAGATATCGTTATGCCTAAATTACTCGAAGGGGTAGACAGAGGTGAGTTAAGTTTTGTATTCGATACAATAAAGGGCGATACTGTGTCCATTCAATTTGATAACTTCATATCCGCTGTATATTTAAGTGTTGTAGTATTATACCTATTGTGAGCGCCGAACTTTCTTGTAAAAATAACCACCCTTTGAAAAACAGTACTTGAACATAACGCCGGAAGCATATAGGCTGAGATTCAGAGATATTTGTGTAAAACGGTCAAAGACCAGTCTTAGCCAAGCGTCGGCTAAGCCAATCTTAAAATTTCTATCTATCACACTCTATTACCTATGGCACATTTTTCACCTATGGAACGTTTACCAGTTCTTGTTTATCTTGTTTCCTGATATAAAAAGAATAGGACAAGCACAACAGTATAAAAAATGTGATTGGAGTGAGTTAAACAAAATAAGTGCCTTTTTCAATTTACAAAAAAGAGTTCCTGAAGAACTTATTGAACCAGACGCCTCAGTGTCTAACTTGGCGGCGCCACTCCTGCTTAAAAACAGGCTAAAGTAGTCGATTTCCACTACTTGGCTTAGCATAGCACGCGCTAAGTTTAAGCGTTGTACCAGACGTCTCTGAATGCAATTATGAGGCTAAGCACTATATTTTGACGGATTAAAGCATAAGATCACGCTTAGATTAGTCTCTGAATGTTAGCCTTAGATACTTCTGTATTTCTCAGAGATGGTTCGTTATAAACCGCACAGGTATAGAATTAATTATATTTGCCGAAATGAAAATTATGGTTGATTAATTCGAACTTTAGTACTGTAGTAACTTTAGTAGGTACCAATTCAAAATATTAGCGTAACGTCGTCGCCAGACTAAATATTTTTATAAAGTAATCATGCATGCAAAAAAAAATGTATCTTTTAATTCCTGAATCTTAAAATCCACCATATCATGATATCAGAACACATGTTTAAGAAATATGTTAAAGACGTATGTACTGAAACTTCCTTGTTTTTTGAAAGTCCTTTATAACGATATAAATAATGGGTACCTACTTATTGTTTTTTGCAGTCAAATACGTGAAATCACGACGAGGGAAAACATTGATCAGCGTTGATGGGTTCACATTCAGCGCCATAAAATCGAAATCAGTCAAGACGCGTTGGAAGTGCTCCTCTCACAACGATCGGAATTGTCGAGCAATCATTCACACCGTTGGAAATCAAATAATCAAATTACACAATGTCCACAACCACGAGCTACGCTTTACCACAATAAGTGATAAGTTTTGGTAAAAACGGTTGACTCAATATAATTATTCATTTATATTTGTTCTCAGTTCTCAAAACTATTAGAATTTCATCTTCGGAGTTCTTGTTCCTCAACACCCAATGAATTTTAATGAAAATCTGCAACGTCACGAGGCTTAAGGGTCTCGTCAGTTTTTTTTTACTTTTATTGCTCATATAAAGCCTTCACTGTGACATTTTTGATGTTTATTACACAATGACATTACTTTACATATCTGTTCATGTGGGAATTTTCGTCCATAATACTACATAATTATAGCAAGTTTGAAGCCTCCCGCGTTCAGAGGGTAGGAAAGTAAGCGGTCGCGTACGTTGCTTATTGTTATGTTATAAAGATGAAACATTCTCGACACGGGGACGCGGTTTCAAATCATGAACTAAATTATCTTTTTGGAAATTCGTAATTCTATGATGTAATCCGCAGAGCATGCGTTATTGCAAACATAAATTGCGTCGCCATTAAACAAATTTAGAGCTAATTTCAAAATTAGTCTTGTTTGTAGTACAACGCAAGTTGAAATATATATGTCGGTCCGTCCCAATAAAAAATTGAGTTATGACTCATAGTCATGTTAGCCCAATGGAACAGAGCGCACCTCGGCTAAAGGAGAGGATGAACGAATCTCGATCATTACTTAATATTTTCCTCTCGTAAATTTGTAATTTTGTAAAGGTTCATGTATTTTCAAGTAAAGTATGTTTTACTAATTGGGTTTTTCATTTATATTTATACAAATAACTGGAACAATAAAATTCAATAAAAAATATCCGTCTTCCTATTCAATTAATATTTAATTTCAAATTGTTATTTAAAACGTTTTTAAATTTAAAAAAGGCCATTAATGTATAATGGATGGACAGCGAAGACTTAGTCTTAGGGTCCTATTATTTCATACAAATGCCATTAATACTACTTTAATTTTTAATAATGATTAACAAAAATCTAATATAGAAATGAAAATGGAAACTCCTTAATTATACATAACAGTATTAATATAGGTATGATTTAGATTTGAATAGTTTTGGTTTAGTATATGTTAATGCCTTACTATTATTTTCCTGGCCTTGTCTTCGTCAAGTCTCGTTACGGTAATGAGATGTTAAAATGCGGGGGCTACACCTTCACTAAGCACTACGCAATAGGTCCTAAGGCGAGGTGGATATGTTCAAAGAGCAACAGTCAGGGATGTAAAGCTACAATACGCACCTATGAACAAAACTTCTTGTTTATTCGCAATCAACATAATCATTCGCCATAATTTTCTTAGTAACGGAAAGAATCTACTATTATAATTAACTATTTCACATTGTAACAAATAAAAAAAAGAGTTGCAATTTCTTTTTTTTGTCAAAATATTATACACACATAACTAGGTCTGCTGAATTTTACTTGAGTTTGTATCCAAACTGTAGTGATATTTTTGCAACTAAGTATTTCTTATTTCAGTTTATTTTCAAGGTGTGAATGGAAAACGTTACATCTGGTGCAATGGATTTAAGTTCCGGAAAAATCAATCGCAAGGAAACAAAACGTGGTGGCTTTGCAGTAAACGAGAATCTAAGGGTTGTAAAGCGTCGTTAGTTTGTTTCGAACAAATTATTATAAAAGCTAAACTACATCACACACATATTTGAAATTTATTCACTAATCATTGGAATGATATGTTTCTCTTTATCAGTACTAATATTATAAATGCGAAAGTAACTCTGTCTGTCTGTCTGTCTGTCTGTCTGTTACGCTTTCACGCCAAAACTACTGGACCGATTTGAATGAAATTTGGTAAGGACTATCTGTTTGAGACCCGGGAAAAAACATAGGATAGTTTTTATCCGACTGCGCAAAAAGAGGTTAATGTTTTCGCGTGATAACCGACATAAGCGCGGGCGGAGCCGCGCCCGGAAAGCTAGTAAAAACATAAATGAAAAAAAAATGCGTATATCATAATTACGTTACTAGCTAAGTCGATTGTGATGAAATGTGGTTGGTTTTGTGACCACAATCTCACTTGATGATTATGTCATGATGTGATCGAAAAGTAAATAAGCATCGACTAGAATCAGCCATAAGTATATTTTTTAGCACCGCTAAGCCGACCGAAGGAAGTAATTGGAGGTAATGTGTATTAAATTAACAATCTTGAATCATCAAAAAGGCTTTACATTATTTCGTATTTCAGTGCCACATGAAAAGACAAAATTATAAAAAACTCATTAAATGTTAATCAGATTCCGCAGAGCAACAGCTCGTAAAAAGGGTTTTGAAAATAATTTCATAACAACAATTTCAATCGGCGTTTTCAGTGTTTCTTGTTTCCAAAGCGGATATGGTTTTTTTTTTATTTATAGCTGATTAGCCTTTGATCACTATCTCATGTGATGGTGAGTGGTCAAAGATGTTGGTAATTTAGTTGGTAGCTAAGAATTACTGACTTTCCAGGACAGCTAAGGGAAACACCGTTATGTACTAGGTGACAGATTTTCTCTTGACGGGTAGCTGTCCAGGCGGGTATTCGTAAATGCCCTACCACCGTCCAAAACATGGAAAAAAATGCGAAAAATTATGTTTTTGAGATAAGCTCCGTCACAAAAATGGTCTAAAAATTTTATCTTTGGCGTTCCCATCGGGATTTAATTCATTAATTAATAAATATATTTGTAGTCTACTTTATGGATACAATTCTGTAGAAAATTTGGCACTGTATTAAATTAAACGGAGGCGTTGTTAAATATTTGTTTTTTGTCAGAACGGATTGATTACAACAGAACATAAGCATTCATGTTTCTCGGATTTCACTAAAACAGAAATATAGGAAATGACAGTTTGTAATGCTCGAGCGGCCAAAGAGCTCACACCTATTCACTCGTTATAAACTGTGTTTATATCAGTTATTAGAATATATATCAACGACAAAAAAAAAAAATCTGCAATCTGTTTCAATGTTTTCAAACGTGTTATGTACTCCCAATCCACAGAACTGTTAACCAACAAAAGTGACTCAGATCGGTATTGCGACATCCCGCCACCGATAACTCTTGAGAACGCTGAGGAGGCGCTATTGCAACATTTTGGACACCGGCTTCGTTTAAGGAAATGAATCAAAATTAAATCACTTTACGTTCTCACATCGAACTATCGTAACCTCACCTAGTTTATAATTATTTTAATTGTATTTTATTTAAATTATAGTTTATAAGTATATTTCGGTTTTTTTTGAGTCCTCGCACGCTGCCTGTCCTAACTGGCGCAGTCGTGTGTAGGATCCTTGAGGAGCGTTTCTCAAGGCCGCGAGTTCACGATCATCGAAGACCGTATCCTGGGAGCTGCTCCGGTGGTTTTCAAGCCCGTTCGAGGATCCGAATCTACGTGTCAGACAGCGCGAGGAGTATCAGAACATAGATACACCAACAGAGGCCGAAATGCAGTTACTGATTCTTCTTCTGATCCTGGGTGCAATACAAGCGGAAGAACTAACCCTGACTAGCTTGGATAATGAACTTGGTATACTACCTTTCCACGTTGGATCGGCCAAGATAGTCACTCATTATCATTCATTTCTCCAATTGGTAGATTTAAAAGATTTACGTGATAATATTAACTTAGTTAAGGTACAGATATTGTCTCTTTCACTTCAGTTTCGCAATAAAACTCTTTCGCTTTACGAACCCCACATGGAACACTTACGTAATAAAATTTCAAAATTATCCGAGCAATTGGAAACCTTTGAACCCAACCGGGCTAAAAGGGGTCTGATTGATGGTTTAGGTTCTGTAATAAAAAGCATTTCCGGGAATCTCGACTATACGGATGCTATTAAATACGATTAAATCCTATTAAATCCTTAATAGGATTTAATCGTAGTTATTATTAAATGCTATTAAATCCTTGCAAGAAAACGAGAATAAAGTGGTCACAGAAATTAATAATCATATAAGCCTTGGCAAGAATTGGATATCTCAAAATTCTAAAATCTTAGATAATTTGGTTCAAAATCAAAAGAAAATAGAAATTGCTGTCAATGACATAATGTCAAGTGACATGCAACGCGAAAGTAACATGGCCATGTATGCTCACCTAGCGCAGCGTCTTATTATTTTGGCAGATAATGTAGAAGATTTATCAGATGAAATAACTAGGTTAGAAAATTTATTAGGTTTTATACGTGCAAAAAGCGCACATCATCTCATGTTCAACATCAATTCACTCAAGGACATGATAAGTCGGTTGAACAACCTCTATAGCAGAGACCAAATACCGACTGTTAGTTATAGAGAATATTTTGATTTAATTAGGATAGGTTACTATTATTGCAATAGCAATATAGTACTAGTATTCAAGTTTCCGGTTATCCATCCCGCTACCTATGACCTTTATAAACTATCCATAGTCCCCAACAAAGAGAACAAGGTCCTTATACCATCTCATCCCTACCTAGCAATTCACGACAAAGACTCTATGTACATAGAGGCAGAATGCCCGAAGTCTAGTAGCCTCGGTTATCTATGCGAAGAAAGAATTAATCATCACGGGAGCCAAGCTGATTGTATCTTCCAACTGATCACTATGCAGCGAGTGGATAAATCATGCCAATTTACCTCTATCACTCTCACTAATGAAGCAGTTGAACAATTAGACGACCGACACTACATATTGAGCTTTCCATCACCTACGAAGATTCGTCTGTCATGCATCCAGGATCAATATGATACAATGCGAGGAAGTTTCCTAGCCACAATACCAAAGGGATGTCTACTACAAACCACCCAGTTCACTATAATAAATAACGAAGACCGCATTAAAGGACAGGTAATGAAGATAATGAACATGCCACCTGAAACCATTTATAACGTTGATGAAAGGAAAATAAAGTTCAAATCTATCGATCTTCGAAAGCTCCATGACAGTAACACTGAAATGTATCTGGAAACACCACTTACCATTTCCAGAACTGAAACAAACAACCTCTACTATACCATCGCACCACTGTACATACTCATGTTAAGTGCATGTGCACTCATTATTTGGTTCACCATACGCCATCTACAAGGCAAACGAAGAAGGCATGTGATCAACCTGGACAGGAACAAGGAAGTAGAAGCAGACCAACCTGGATTGTCGGCGATATTTTCGAGCCTAGCCCGCCAATAATCACCGAACTTGAGGAGGGAGGTGTTATCCAATCCACAGAACTGTTAACCAACAAAAGTGACTCAGATCGGTATTGCGACATCCCGCCACCGATAATTCTTGAGAACGCTGAGGAGGCGCTATTGCAACATTTTGGACACCAGCTTCGTTTAAGGAAATGAATCAAAATTAAGTCACTTTACGTTCTCACATCGAACTATCGTAACCTCACCTAGTTTATAATTATTTTAATTGTATTTTATTTAAATTAAAGTTTATAAGTATATTTCGTTTTTTTTTGAGTCCTCGCACGCTGCCTGTCCTAACTAACGTGATACTGTCGTTGTACATAATTACAAAAACTTCACAAAAATAATATTTCTACTATTATATATTCACAAATATTAAAATTGTTTGAACCTTACTGTGATTTTTATGCTATAGTGATGGAGCAACCACGAGGCGCACCTCGTGTTAAACGGTAATCTTTGCCTGTAACAGATGCAAAGTAATTTCACCGGCACCCATACCCTTTACAAAACCGGACTCAGTAATGTGGACATTACTGCTAGGAGGTAGAAATAGAAGCAGTACTTCCCCGGATGGACTGACACAAAGAGTTCTACTGCTACTAAAATTGCTTGCTCAAGTAAACGTGTTGACTTAATTCTTCCTTTAATTAATGTAATAAAAAAAATAAAACTCGGTATATGAACTCGGTTCATATACCGAGTTATAGTTTAATAGTCACAGTTTGTTTTACGCGACGCTCACCTTTATTCACAATTAAGGAGCGAAAGGCAGTTACTACGAATATCTATTCGTAGTTACTGCATTACGCTCCTTCATTATTGGTACCTGCGGTAGATAGATTAAATCATCTGATTTAATCTGTACCGCAGGTACCAATACCACAGATAAGATTATTGTATCGGAGTAGCATGGGATTGATAAAATATTCTCAAAATAAGTATTAATGAACATATATTGTTGTGATTGCAGTGACTTATATAAGGTCGAAACGTGGAACAGCGCTGCTTAGCTTGGCAGGGTATACATTCTGTGTCCAATCAATATCCGGGCCAAGGAAGCGATGGATTTGTTCAACACACAACAGTAGGAAATGTCGAGCGGTCGTCCATACATACGAAGATCAGATAATAAAGATGAATAATGTGCATTATCACTAACACATTGTTTACGTTACACACATACAAAATTAATTACTTAATAAAACTTTGACAGTACTCATTGGTTCAGTGTGAAATATATAATATACTATGAACTATAAATAATATAAGTCCAGCTTTGTTGACTTATGATAACTAAATGTAAGATAATTTGAATTCTTTCATTGGTAGCACACTCAATCTCTTTCGATTGCATATATTGTTTATGGTTGGCATCGTGCTGCTCATCATCTTCTTTGTACCCAAGAATTGAATTTCGATATATAATTATAATATTAATAACCACCTTATTAATAATCATTATTTTATGAATATTGACTAAAATAATCGAAATTCTGGCACTTATTTGTCCCAACGAATTAGCATTGCAATCCACCGGGGCAATACTGCCAGCATGCTAGCCACGCTGCCAATTGATAGTGGGCTGGAGCGCTTGTACTACCTGTAGGCCTTCAATTAGGTTGCCTAAATGGTTCCCATGTAGTAGCTGTAGTATAAAAGTAGTGTTGTATGTAATTCATAGTGTTTCGTTAGTATTTCATTTAAGTATAGGCTTAGCGGTGTATATTCTAAATATTCTTTATTGACTTTCTGAAACTATTTCTTATAAACGAATGTTATTTTTATTTAATATAATAAACAGTAATTGCATTATGATATTTTGGCGTTGCGTCTTTGAGCCCGAACCTCGTAACTTATTGTTTTCGTTATATGAAACATAATATATTCTAAATATTGCGAGATCTACTACATTCGACATACTTAAATATATTTTATAACTTGGCGCTAATCAAGATTTCCAACCATTGTTTTTATAGCACTTATAAATCAGTAGAACGAGGTACCTTTGACTGGTGTGAATCAATTTAGTATTTTAAAAAATCCAAAGGGTTGCGTATTACTTCGTAATGGATACCAGTTCCATAAGCATAACCTGTAAAAAAATGGATCTATTATTTGGCTTTGTATTAATTGGAAACCGATGGGTTGTCAAGGATCTGTCATAACTAAAAGTATAAACTGCAATGGACTGATCATAAAAGAAAAAATGCATTCGTGTAACTCAGATTTCACTAAAGCAGAAATTAAAAGAGAATGACAACTTGTAAGGAGCGAGCGGCCCTGAAACTCACACCTATACCCACGATATATACTCACTTCCTAGATAAATTGACATCCGCAAGATGTTCCAGGTTTTTCAAGCGTAAAATCGTCATTGTACGTCATATAAAATAAAAACTTTATTTCTCAAAACTGTCACTTACAGCGTTCCTGTAACATTATTAAAATAATGTATTATTAATTCGACATATTTTGGGTTGGGTTTGTTGAACATTTCAGAAAAACCTTTTTTCTGATATGCTCAATAAACCTAACCCAAAATATGTCTAATTAATCATAAATTATCTAGGTTGGTTAAGGTTGTAGTAATTATGGCACATAGGATGAATTTATCGTAATAACAATGCCTGTATTGGCCACACTAGCGTAATATTCTTCTATGTTTACGCTTATGCTGCTTACTGGGTGTATTATGATCTCTCTTATGGTATTATTTTTGCTATTTAGTATAATGTACTGTATTTTTTATGTGCAATTCGTCCAGTCCAACAAAGGAAAATTACTGATAGAAGTTGATAACTACACATTTTACAAAAGAAGTTCGAAGAATGAAATAAGCAAATGGTTTTGTTCTACGCACTCTCATCATGGGTGCACCGCCATATTGATCATAGTAGACAATCTCCCTCTTACACGACGTTTAACTAAAATATAAAATTTTTGATTATGCAATGTTATTGAAACGTTTTTTATTACTTCACACTTGTTTTATTCTATGCTTTTCTAAGAGGTGCTTGAATAAATGTCATGGAATTGTGAAGTTGAGAAGTTTAGAGGCATGTTATCATCATATTTAATAAAATATAGAGTATCCATGTTAGAAGTACTTTCAATATAAACTATATTGTAATATTTTCCACAAAATAGTTATATACTCGGATGTGTCTCAATGTATTCACAAAAAGTTTATGACAATTCGCAATTTCTAACAAAACATTACCTTTGGACCGTTTTGTTAGGAACAATTGTTAAATCATAGCCGAACCGCCGCGCGCCGGCTAATTGCGCTAGCTAACATCCTAAAGTAGAAAATCTGTCGCCAAGCACTTAACAGTGTGTTCCGGCGGCAGTCCTTGAGAGCAAGTAAAATTACAGGCACATGAGACTTTACAACTGTATGTCTCAGGGTGACGGGCGCAGTGCAATTTGTAACGAAATGCATCTCACAGCAGGTGGGCCTCGTACTTGTACAATCATGATAGGCTTAAAAAAAAATCTAACATGAATCCTCATATCTGATAGTAAAACCTGGATTTTTTTACATTACTACTATTACACTCATTTTGAAATCTTGTGGACTTATGAACTATGAACAAATTACAATATAATGTCAGAGTTTCTTACTTGTGAGCTATACTATACTACTACTACTACTGGCTGATGCACACGAAATCAAATTCTGTTTTCAGCTTGCAAACAGACATAATCTTATTTTTTTTTTGCAATAACGCATGCTCCGCTGATGACTCTCGGATCACTGCGGATCGTATAGTCATGCGCGTATCACGCACATGACTATAATATTTCATCTCGTTGCAATTTCGTAAGACACAATATTCTTATTATTATAATTAACCCGTACAACACCCATAATCGAATACAACCTGGGTTTCCAACACATGCTCAGCATTAGGAATAAACCTATGCCGAGAAATAACAGCACACAATTTGAACTACCAAAAGAGCGCGATAGGATGTATAGCATACCTAACAACTACTTTACTTAATATTACTTATTAATAATGTTTGAAGTAAGGAGGTAGATTCGCTGTACAAGTATCATATATATTGTGTCTTTGAATTTTGCCAATCGTGATCCTGCTACGTCTATCGTATGTTTTCCATCGTATACCAGGTAGATAAATAAAATGGATTCATACACTTGGTACACAAAATTATTTAAATGTTTACAGCATCTAGTTTGCAGTTTTCTAAGACAAGGAGTGGGAAGTGAGTGCTGATGTACAATGGAAATAAACATTGTTTGAAAGAACGTGGTCCACGATCATACTGGTATTGCAATAAAGCCAGAAAAGGATGTAAAGCTTCTGTCTTTACTTATGATGAAGAACTTTTATTAATGTAAAAGGCGTTCATACTCATTAGAACAAGATACGTACAACATCTACTAGAAAATTATTTTTAAACGTCCGTAAACATAATTCAAAATGAAGCCATAATAACTTCCACGACCATTTTATTGCTTGAAATTGAAATAAAAAAAGGTTTGCTCTTATTAATGACAGGTGCTGATGGGTTTTCTTAGTTAAAAGAATTGTCCTCAAAAATAAGGAACTCCCACCGCGCGGGGTAGGGGCTGGTTCGATAGTTGTTTATAGTAAGTGTAGGTAAATTGAGCAGGGGGTCCTATACAAAAGAGTTTCCCAAACACAAACGAGGTTCTTAGTTGAGGCTACTAAAAAATGTATGTACGTACATACCATAGCTTTCTCCACCATCTCCCATAGTCGGAGTCTCCTTGCAGAGGCGGCGGTGAGGTCACTTTCCACGCACGTCACAAACATCACGTAGTAACAGAAAACAGTTCTAATAGGTAATTAAAGATAACACGGTGCGGTGATGCGCCAATATTTGCACTTATTATTATAATTAAGAAATGCGACACCGTAGTGATGTATGGCGCGGGGCGCGGTCCAACGACGACTCTCAGTGGTACGCGTCAGCCGCGGCGAAGCGAAGCATCATTCGCGGCTCGTTGTGGGTAGTACGAAAAAACTCTCTCTGCATGCTTTGGCATACAAATAGTAACCAAAAAAAAGAACCAGGTGCGAATTGCATTATGTACCACTTTTTTCTCCTCCCAAACAAATTCAGAAAAAAGATAGCTGTTATGTATGGCTATACATTCTACTGCAACGCTCACTCCAAGAGTACCAGCTCCTGGCAGTGCACCAACACAGGGATGTGCAGAGCGCGGTTCACACAATCCATTATCGACTCCTCTATCATTCGGGCTAAAACAGATCACAACCACGCACCGCCTTTATTTAGAATTGTTAATGGAATATACTGTAAAATTTAGTTAAATATTAAACCGAATATTGCGGTTATTATTAACATTGTGTGGTTTGCTAGATAGTGATCGCAATTTTATTATTTGGAATCTTGCAGCCGCACAAATACTTATTATTTTGCTACGAATATATTCGTAGTTATTTTGACAATTCTGGATTGTTTCCCTCCAAGATATAATACTTATTCAGAAGCTATTAGTAGTGTAAATCAATGGACGCAAAATTTCAGAATCAGCAAAGCGCGAATAACGATTAGTTTTTAAGACTAAAGGTTCGTTTAGAATAAATTTAATTTTTGTTTAAGCTTAACAATCGATTTCAACGAATGTTATCTATTATCATCATCAGCCGAAAAATTACCACTAATGCTTTAAGCTTCACTCTTTGAACATCTCAATACGGCTATTCATAATTTTACATATAATAAAATATTTTAATTGTAAGAAAAAAACTAGTTATTTATTTGCCCTCATCATCGTAGAACGGAAATATAAAAAGTCCTCACTGGATGAGAATTGAATTTTATTGACAGATCTTGATGGCACTTTGTTTGATAGCAGAGTATGTTTAGAAAGAGAGATTGGAATTGTTTAAATAAACTATAGGCAATATTTAAATTTACTATAATATATAATTCTCGCTGATTTTGACGTTACCATTGTAATATATTAACTATATATGAATACATAATTTACATTTGTAAGCACTCCGGAAGTAAAATCCTATATCCACTCTCTTTCTCAGCAACAACTACCAAAGACATATTATTATGAAAATATATAACGACTGTGTGAATATATTTATGTCTAGTTATGACGATATTCATGATATGTCCCAACCAGAAATTTTGCTTAATAATTAAATTTTACATCTTAAAAACTCTTAACTACATTTTTGTCATTCATTACAGTGACATTTGTATCAAGGCATGGGTCTAACAAACAAATTGGAATTATAAATGGATACACATTCTACCAGCATCGACTATCACCTAACACACAGATCTGGAGGTGCAGGTTTGGTAGTCATTGCAAGGCGCGGTTCATACTCAGCCACTGTGGTGTTATATTAAAAGGCTATGATATAGAACATATTCATGCGCCTCCAAGGTATAAAATCTTGAACGGCATGTACATTAAGCTGTGATTTAATTATAATTGCTATCTTCTTATATTTTGAACACTCAACAATAAAATAGATTTATTTTCTGAGATATTTTTATTAATTTTCCATAGAACCCAGGAAGCCAAGAAGATCAACTGGTCTTGAGGAATTTGAAATTGTTTGAACGATTGTCAAAGTCGTTGATTGACGAATTTCCAGGAAAAAGGAAAACTAACTGACACTTTAAGTAGAAAGATCCAATATAATAATATGGGTATACCTACTCCATCCACTCGCAGGTGAGTGTTAGTTAAATGGTAATTCTAAATTATTTCTTAATTAAAAACAGGCCCTAATAAATCTCAAGTAAAAGACAGTCACTACCAAGGAGAATTTCAGCAGCCAATCCTACCATTTGATTTAAATAACAAAGTAGTAGAAGAAATCGACATTCATTTTAATGACGAGGACATGCTTGTAATCCATCGGTACTAACCAGTAGACTAGTATATCCGCACACAGTAAAGGAATTGATATTGTAGTGCCCTGTTTTTTGCCTGATGTGCAGCAACACCCTCCCACGTTCGCGTGTATAATGATATGCTGTATATTCGGTGCTTTTGCCGTTAGTTGTATGTTGCTACACCTAAGAAGGATATGGAACATTCTCATACTAAAGCGATTTGAGGTTATTACATAATAATTATTCATAATTAATAAATATCATGAAAAACTCATGGAAAAGAAAAAAAATACGCAGTTAAAATAATTGATATTGGAGATTATTGTTTCAAATACATTTTGCGTCTCTAAAACCTTCTCTCATATTTACTGTAACTTGAACGATTTTCTACGAACTTAAGACGAAAAAAACATCATAATTGTTAAAGTAAGCTTATTAAAATAAGTCATTTGAAACCGAACCAAGCCGCAGTGCATTTCAATAGTATTCAGCCAAAATGTCGAATTATTGGCACTGAACTTGTAATGGATCACCTATGAAGCTTGGGGTCCCAGCTCAAAACCTAGATATTTGTGTGATAAAAAAATATCTAATATCAAACCTTTGGCTTTGGTAGTGTGTTCATTGTTTATTTGTCTTCCGTTTCCGGGACATGAATATATATACCTAACATCTTCGGAATCAGACTTCTTCTTCTTTATTAGAAGGTATTATATTATATAAACGTTCATTATTTAGAAAACCTAAGAAGCATATTCATTTTGTTATGACCACATTGTCACTAAAATTAACTTAATTTTTCTGGTGCAATGTTTACAATATCTCGTTATGGCAACCCGATGATCATTATACAGGGGTTCGGCTTCAGTAAACATCGGACGGCGGGAGTTAAAACTTGGTGGAGATGCACACGGAACGTTGGGTGTCTAGCGTACCTCTATACCATATTAGATAATAATATTATTAAATTTCATAATGAACATAATCACTAAGTGTTGGCTACACGTTAACCACGTTGAGACGTTGAGAAAAATCCTTCCGACTTGAGTACAGTTTGCAGCAGGTTTGTGATTCAACCGAACACTACTAAATGATACATGAAGCTTATTCCTTTTGAGTAAACTCATGTACATACCCTTAAATTTTCATGATAACAATATTAACTAACAAAATTACAAATTTACGAGAGATAAAATTATAGTCATGTGCGGGATTCGAGCCCGCGTCCATCCACCCCTTTATCCGGGGTATGCTCTAACCAATTGAGCTAACATGACACAATGACTCATAACTGTAATTCTTGCTCTCGTTCTTCATGCAACCATCGTATTGGGATGGAGCGACACCTATAGTTCAACTTGCGTTATACTACAAATGTAATTCGCCTAGCAGGCGTCATTGCAAACTTAACAATATTAAAAAAATATTAACTAAACCTTCAATACTAACAAGAATATGTGGCATGTACATTTTTCTTATAAATTATGGTTACATCTGATAATAACTTAATACTAAATTTAATAATTACTACCTATAAATAATGCAGAATAAGTATGTATAATAATAATCAGAGCGTGAGCTGTATCGTAAGATTTAATCTCTTTAATTAAATAATTTATTAGATTAAGTATATTATGCATGTGTTATAATCTCATAATATAATAATATTTGATTCGTAGTTTTTACGAATGAACATAGTCAGGTTTTACATATTAGATTAGAAACGTACCACACTATTTTCTTGATAATACTACAGGCTTTATGTTTAACAAGAT
This sequence comes from Plagodis dolabraria, assembly GCA_963854805.1. NCBI lineage: Eukaryota > Metazoa > Arthropoda > Insecta > Lepidoptera > Geometridae > Plagodis > Plagodis dolabraria. The sequence goes on along the minus strand of OY978445.1, from coordinate 8,807,644 downwards.
TTTATGTTTGTGTAAATACTCTAGCCTAAAGTAATTAAGAAAAACATCTAGAATCATGCAAAGAATCAAATGATCTCAAGTTACGTATGTATGTTGTGTGTACCTGATAATGACAATGTGTAAGTAGTTAAGAATTAAAATAATAGTGTGAAGTAATAGGGGGATGATGGATTCCGATTTCTGAGATATTAAGTAAGTTTGAATACCTACATGAATGATGGCAATTTTTTTTGCTTCATTTTCGAGTTATATCTGTTTTGTGTAGTTTTTACAATAAATATAATATTATAAAAGAAAGAACATTATGGCGTGCTAAGCGAAAATCATACGTACACATTTTTAGATCTGTAATTATATTTAGAAATATTGAAGAGTAGCGACATCATTACGAGATTTAAGTGTTTGAAAAGTTTCAATAAGATGAATTGTAGTGGTATGGCCGAACCGTCTCCTATAACTGTTTAAATAATACGTACATTATTACTCGATAGCCCAGTGGTTACCTAAAAGGCACCCAGTGCGAAAAGCCGAGAAGAAAAATTTCTAAAGGAGATATTGATTTTATGCATTTGTGTTTTCAAAAGCATAACCGTCTTACTACAAAAAAAAAATTAACAATAAATGGAACCGACTTCTACACCCAAAAGTGTGAAATAACTTGTTGAAGTCGGTACCATGATGGTACAAAAGTACCTATTATCACAATATTGTGCGCATGGTACCGACTTCGACAAGTTATTTCACACATTTGGGTGTAGAAGTCGGTTCCATTTTTTGTAAAATTTTTTTTTTCTATCTTTTTAGTGTAACTCAAAAATGGCTTGACCGATTTTGATAAAATTTAAAATGGGACCAAACGACAAGCATCAGCTTTCAAACAAAATTTTCAAAATCGGTTCACCCAGTCAAGAGATCTGAGGTAAAAAACATAAAAAAAAAAAAAAAATACAAACGAATTGAGAACCTCCTCCTTTTTTGGAAGTCGGTTAAAAATATCCTAAGACATGGTTTCAACGCCTGTTTATGTAGACAGTTAAATAGCGCTTAAACGCGTTTTTTTTTTTTTTACCACAAAACCATGTTTAACACTTGTTTGCCTAAACACTGCCTAACTCGGTGCGAATAAGCACGAGGACCACCTAATGTTAAAAGTTCCTTGTGCATGTAATGTATTATTTCATATTTTTATAACTTTGCTCGAGGTAAATATTCAAAACTCTATTCAAAGGGCTAATTCTAAGCACGGCGCGGTCCAGTGTCCAATAACCCTGTATATCATAACAAACAATACCAGCTGAAGAAAAAGGTCAGCACCGTTTCAATCAAAAAAAGTTGGTGATGCGTCAATGGTTTATTAACATAATAATTTCCACATAGGCAATTTTTCAGTTCAAATTTGAACCCTTGCTATAGCGCCAATATAGATAGGTACTGCAGAGCCCATCGTATCGGCTGTTTTCTGAGTTCTAGCTCAACGGATCCCAGAGATGGCGTTAGGAGTATCGAAAGAGTGTAGGTAGAATATTATAGAAATTAACTACCAGTTTTTGCTGTAATAATCTACCTACAAAAGCCATACTCATGGCTCGCTACCAATGTTCTTCGATTTGAGGGTATGTTGTGGCGTCATCATCCTACTCGCTGCTTAAAATCTTCAACTTACATCGCCGCTGCGTATTAATTCTATTATTTTCACAGAATAGTTAAGTACACAAGAAATAATATTTGCTTTAAACACAATATGTATGGACGTCCTAGTGCAGTGATTGTAAAATATCTTTGGCAAGACTTTTGTCAGATTATTGTGGAATTGTGTGTCGCCGTTCTGTTGGCATACAGGCTGCCCGGAACAGAGTCTGTTGTAAATCCCAACTACAACGATTTGTAGGCATACCGAGGACTGCATTAGGTGCGTGGGCTGTTTACTTCTGCTTTGTATTGTTGTTTTCAGGGAGGTCCATCGATTTGTTTTAAAACTTAGCAATAACTTTCAACTTGGTAGTTAAATTTAAAGAGTTAAAAAGCACAAGTAAAGTTATTTGTTACAACTCTGAATTGGCGATCAATACCATCATGTAATCGATTTTCTGATGGTACTGGTCACAAAGAATCATGAGACACGAATGCTCGCTACATACCACTATCAAGTAGAAAATCTGTCGCCAGGTGTGTTGTGCTAGACATCCTTGAGAGCCAGTAAAATAATAATGCATTCATAGGCACATGAGACTTAACACTATATGTCTCAGGGAGATGGGCAAATTTCGTCACAAGTGACAAACTGCATGTGTTATAGTTAGAAGTTACCGCTTAACATCAGGTTGGTGTCGTGAGCGAGAGTTGCGTCACAATCCCAAAAAAACTGGCCGACAGATTTAATTTCGTTATATTTTTTTACCGGCTATATGGCCTTTGTTTAACAAAATACTATGAACTATATACAACACTACAGCTACTACAATAATAGCATTAAGACAACCTGAAAGTCACAGCAGACCCACAGAAAATCCAAATGCTCCAGCCTACTACCGGTTGGCAGCGGCCCAGCCTTTCGTTATATAGCTCGAACATTAATTACAAATCTAATCTGATGATTGCAGTGCACTTTGTGAGGCAGAGGAATTGAAAAGAACGCGCGATATGGAACGATTATACATATTATTGCGGGAGGAAAACTAAGAGTACAAAACTGTGGCAGTGTACTTTGTACCCAAAGTGCAGAGCTCGGTTCACTTTGAACCTCAAAGGAGAAGTTATTAGGGCGATAATGGATCACACTCATGCAGCCTCTAAATATAAAATTATAGATAGTGTGTAAATTAAATTATAACTTAACGATAGAGTGATCATTATTTCTTATTACCTAGTTATATTGAAAGAAGATCAAAATAAATTGAACATAATAATATATATCACTGCTCGGGTGGTGTGTGTGTAAAAGTGCGGTTTGAAATCTCTACGTTCTGAAACCAATGGATCGGACAAAGTGGACTCATCTGATCTATATTATGTTTGGTAATAGACTGGAACGGTGCCCGATAGACGGCATGAGGCGCGCCTCAGAGGGGTGTGTATTAGAACATCACGGCCCATCCCTGAGGGCAGTAAACCGGAACGATTTTCCATATGTAATTAAAAAGTTCTGCTAAAATTTTTTGTGATCTATTACATTGTCTTTTAATAATATGATTACCAGTGCACCCTGCAACATTGCTCGCGTGGATACTATTATACATTTTTTTTTTTTTATATGTTATTGTGGCGGAACAAGCTCGAGGTCCACCTGATGTTAAGCGGTTACCTCGGCCTATAGCAGATGCATTTCGTCACAAGTGACGAATTGCACTGCGCCCGTCATCTTGAGACATAGTTCTTAAGTCTCAAGTGCCTGTAATTTCACTGGCTCTCAAGGACTGCTGCCGGAACACACCATTAGGTGCTTGGCGACAGATTGACATGACAATCCTATTTATTCCGATTTAATAAGTAAGTTTCAGAAGGTAGGGATTTGTGACACTGCTTAAGATATTTTTAATTGTAAACAGTTGTAAAGCCTTATCTATTTTTGAGTTTCCTGGTTAAATATGTATTTCACTTTTTAAATATTTTAATAGTAAAATAGGAAAAGTAGTAAATTTACTATAAAGCAAATTATACTTCTCTATTAAAAATAAATACAGTTTAAGCAAATAAATTATCAGAACACGGTGTTTTTATTGATGACCTACACGAGCACGATTCTAATTGAAGGACATGCATAACGAACTAAATTCGTTTACAAAATAAGGAGCTCACACAATGTTACTTTGACGAGTAAAAGTAAACAACGTTGGATATGATTTGTTTATGCCGCAAAATTAACGTAGTCATATAGTTTCAAAACGATGAAAACGACTTTATTAAAAACTTTGCCTTATCCCTCATTCCCAACATTGAATCGTTCTAAAGAGATGGAGCGACATCTAAAGCCAATACGATTTTACGTACCAACAATATCTATTTTTCGATTAGCTTTAAACTTAATAACGAATATACCCGCATAAAAACTTTTTTATTAATGTATAGCCAGCTAAACGAATAAGCTTACAAACTTGCACACACTAACCTCTTTACTTATTCTATTTTTCAGTGTTTTTGTTTTCAACCTGCAAAGGAAAGCCTTTAGCTTTGGTAAACGGATACCCATTCTTAAATTATTTCAAACACAAATCAAGTGGCTACTGGCGATGTCTAATGGTAAACAAAAAATGTACGGCGCGATTTATTATGTCGTCCGATGGACTTGTGACAAAGTCAAATTTAGAACACAACCATTATCCTCCTAGTTGTAAAATTATAAACGGGATTTATTATAAACTTTAAAAAACTAGAATATGGTGACTTAAAAAAAACTTAGTATTGGTTTAAGTGTTCTGTCCCTATATTTGAGTTTAAGAGTTATCATCATATGTCAGTTAAATGTTAAAGATACATAATGGTATTATATATTTTATTTATTTTTATTATTTATTTAAATATATCATTTACGTATTTAAATAGAAAAAATATATATCTGAAAAATTATTGAGAATTAATTTAAAACAGACTGTGTTGACTAAAACGAAAACTTGAAAGCTATATTTAAAGTGCAAATGTACACCAGCTTAATGGTCTTCAATAAAAATAATGTAAAATATGAATTAAAAAAAAACATACACCGTAGAAACGTTAAAGAAAAACTACTACTTAAAATTATGGTTTAGATTTTGGAATAAAATCAGGTATCCTATCAAGATCAAATAAAAATATAATCTCCCTAGACATTACATTTCAATCAATCAAGTAGCATAAGAGAGACGTTTGTAAGGTATTAAAACATTTTATGAACTTGTTTCAGAGCCAATTTGCAAGGTGAACAAAAAAGGTTACCCAGTGATCCTGTACAAAGGACACCAGTTCAACAAGCACAGCAACAGCAAAGGTGCAAGAGGGTACTTTTTGTGCGCCAAGTCGCATAGAGGATGCAAAGCTCAAATTCGAACTTACGAGGACGTCATTATTACAATGAAAACTGAACATAACCATATGGAATGACCCGTAAATGAACGCTAAAACATAAGCTGTAATATATATAATGATCCTATATAATATTCAGATTAGTGAACTTTACCTACGGGTGTCAAAATGTAGGTACAGATCAAAAATGTGGGAGCTGATTCAGTTTTTAACCGACTTCAAATAAATGATACTACATTAATTTGTGTGTAAGTGACCTCTTTACAGGTTGTACCGATTTTTATGATATTTTCACATCCAAAAACTTATATTGTAATGCTTGTCATGTGGCCCCATTTAAATTTGAGTGAGATCTGACGAGTCGTATTTGAGTTATCGAGGGATAACAATAATGCGTTTTTATGTTTGAAGTCTTTCATATTTTTTGGTTTTGTTTATACTGTTGGTGTCATAATAAAAGAAAAAGCTCACTCTTGCTCGTCAAAGGATTTTTCTCGTAAATTTGTATTTTTTTTACATAAATGTTATTATAATTTAGACATTTCTCTTTAATGCGCGATAATTGGATAATTTTAATTTTTTTTTTCCTTGAATGGTGGAGTGGATTAATAATTTGGAAATAGGGCAGTCTGTTACAAAATTTTCAATCCCCTCTACCATTGTTCAAATTGTATTTTCAAATGTTCAGAGTAGAGTTCACGCAGCGCTTTCCATAGAAACGTAGTTTCGTTATACATATTTAAAATAAAAAGTGTTCAAACTCGGTGACAATTTGTACGCATCTGGCTGAGCCTAATATCTATGCTTCTGTTTTTTCAGTTTTTCGATTTATTATTTCTCATATCTTTTATATCTAATACCCTATATACCTACATTTCAAAATAACAATTCCCATACAAAACGATTTTCAAATTACTTTTGAAATTTACGGAAATCTGGCACACCAGAATCAGGCTCAAGGATATTCATGCAAAATTTGAACGACTTTGAACACTTAGTATTAAATAATAATTATATTATTCCCTTTTAGAACATACGGTAATGTTTGGTGGGTCTCGTCACGGCAAGCCGGTATTGTTGTTGGGACCTCATCGATACAATATGCGCCAAAGCAGCACATCTAAAACAAGATGCACCCATCTTGCGCAAGGGTCAGTCGTGGATGTCGAGCCGCCACCATAACAGTTGAAGATAATATTTTAACTTTAAAAAATGATCATAACCACTCGTAAAGGACTACTGGTGAAGTATAATCTTAAAATTTCGGAAAATTAAAAGGAATATTAAAATTGTGTTCGATGGAAAAATAATTTTACTTTTTGAATTCGAACCCGTGAAGCTACAAATCTTCGGTTCTGTCGATATATCACTAAGCCTATAGTAGCCGTCATTGAAATTGGTGTCCAGAGCCAGTCGTAATCTGGCCTACCAAACATCAAACAGAACTAGCCGCTGTTTGGCGCCCACATCACATAATATAGACGTTAATAACAGATGGGCATATTATTATGAGGTTACTTGCGGCTACTGTAGCTTTTGGGGTAAAGCGACAGAGCTGGAGTCAGAGGTTCGAATCTCGCTAGTAACCATTTTTTTTCCATCTATCAGAATTTTATAATTTCGTTATATAGCTGTTTTCATAGTAACAAATAGTTTAAAAATATGACGAGACCTAAAAAATACAAAAATATATTTAGTGACAAAACGGAAAACTAGGTAGCCAGTTTTCCTGTTAAAAGGACGTGACGTCATAAATGATTTGACTACGTGGCGTTTTTGTGCCTGAATCCAGTCATTTTAATTGTTTTATGAACTTTTTTCGTATAATTACAATTTACTGAAAGTATTAAAATAATATAAGACGTTTTTGCTCTTTTTCTTCTTTTTACTCTTCCTACCCTCAGACTTCTTTTTGACGGCGAATTCTACCGTGTTAAACAATATCAACTCTATTCCATCAAACGGGCAACAAAGCAATTTAAATATAAGATATACCGAGGTCAAAAAGTAATAATTACAATAAAATGTATTACTTGTTAGGAGTTATTAACATTGAGTTTTAATTAGTTGTCATTGCGTGAAAAGCTTTATTTATGCACATTGAACAATAATTTTACCTCACAACTTTTAACCGGAATTTTTAAAATTGTTTTTGTTTTAGAACGCGCAATGTTTTCATTGACTCGGAATGGAGGGCAGATGATCATACATGGCAACTATAAATTTCACCAGTATCGAGCATGTGGTTTCGGTTCCAAGAAGACGTGGCGTTGCTCTCAGTGGAGATTCGGACACTGCAGGTGCTCGATTGTCACCGTGAATGACACCATTGTAAAAATTACTAATATTCACAACCATTAAAATGAAGATTAATTTAAGTAAAAATTCACAAACAATGGAGTGCTCGAATAGTAGGTAATGTTTGACTTGAAATGCAGAAGGTAAATTCGAATCTGATCAGTATAATAGATAGATCTCACTCAAGAGTGAAACCTAAATTAGAAATGGACCGAGGCTCTTTGTATATATTATAAACATTATATATTATCGGGTGTAACATTTGATGTGTATCATATTTTAAGAGCCCAATCCGACGGCCATGATGTACCTAGTTTTTGAATAAAAAATAATTAGTGTTGTGTGAACAAAATATAAGTTATTAAATTTAATTTAATTAGATATAATACTCACATACTGTATACTTAAAGCTCTTAGTGTTAACTTTTTACTAACATTTGCGTTGTGTTTAGGATTATTAATTCCAATGTGTTATATAACTTGGCAGGCTAACATTTATACAACTCTATATTACGAGCACTTAGCTAAAAGCTTATATACTTACTTACATCATGTAAAAGAAAATAATATAATAAATAAATAAAAATATCTTTTAATTTAAATATAAGTAGAAAACGCAAGTAAACTATTTTGCGCTTGTAGCGAAGTTTGCTAGCTCAGCTAGTTAGCTGTTCTTAGCAGATCGGCAAAGTCTAGCAACGTCCGCCGCGGTCATCAGTTGGATAGGTGACCGCTAGTAATATTACTACTGAGCGCTTCCGTGCTTCGGAGGGCACGTCAAGCCGTCGGCCCCGGTTATCGTTTTAGGATGGCTGTCATTATAGCGGTAGGATATTTTGGTGGTAGGATATTTTGCGAGTACCCGCCTGGCTAGCTGCCACCCTCAAGCATAAAACCTGTCACCAAGCACCTAACGGTGTGTTCTGGCAGCTGTCAGCCAGAGAGTCAGTCATTCTAGGTTAGCCTGAACCACATCTTCGTCCACATCATCACTTACCATCAGTTGAGATAGTGGTCAAAAGCTAACGTATCAAGCATAGAAAAAAGAAAAAATAACTATATCTGGTCGAAAGTTAAACATAAGCCTATGAAAAATTGTATCCTGACAAAATTACAATGAATGCTTAAATTTAAACCACGAGCAGTATAACACAGTAAAAGTATATCTTTGACAGAGTCGCTATGATGTTAAATGTAGTATAATTAAAATACAAACAGAATAATACTTACCACCTACTTAGAAATCGATTAGGACCCCCATGATATGTACTTACTGGAAAGATTCCGACCATTTTCGGACAATTTTTTAGTCCTTTATGTCCTAATGACAATTCATTTCCAGCTCTTATGTACTCTTAGGTCAGCCAAGGTGATTTGAACTGTACATATAAAATAAAAAAAATGAACTTGTCTTACTTAATATTTTGAATATATATATTTTGTGTTCTTATTATATTCTACAACAATGTCTTTTATTATATGTAAGGTCTAATCCGTTCTCACCAGCAGCACTCCGTTCATGAGTCGAATGGCAGTCGCCTTCCTCAGCCACCATTAGCAAGAAATGTTTAATGGTATTGACCAGGGCTGTCTCAGATTTAGGGAAGCTGCTCAAGCCGCCCCATCAGCTGGCCTGGTGACGGTACAGGCAGTTTGCCCCCACATAAGTCATTGGTTAACAAGGCGGCCTGGCTCCCTCTCATTTCGAATGATGCAGGTGCCGGGCATGGATGTTTTGACGAGTACCTGCACTGAATTGTAAAATGGGAGTCCACCTCACGAGCCTGTTACGAGCATGGCGCGTCCTTGGACACCGTGCTTCACACTGTTAAAGGATATGCCCGACTAGCTGCTTTGTACACGTAACGCATTCTTCCATGGGAAAAAACAAAAGACTGTCACAGATATCGTAAGAAATTTATTAAATTTATTAATTTATTGTAATATTTACATACTACTTGTTTAAGAACACAAGTCGCGAATCCTCTTTTGATGTATTTACTAATCTAACTTATGTCAATACACTAAGAAAACTATATACTGCAACTTGATTTCTTTTATTTTTAGTAAGTTTTATTAAGCAAAAATCAGGAAAAGTACGAGCTATATGGAACAATTACACATATTTTTGCGGAAGACGAACTAAGAGTACAATCAAATGGCAGTGCACAAAGTACCCGAAATGTACTGCTCGGTTCTTCATAAACCTCGAAGGGAATATGATCAAGTCAAACACAGATCATACTCATCTATCCAAATTCTAGAAAAGTGGACCATTCACTATATATACGAATTTTATTTTATATAATAATAAGCATATAATTTTAAATTAATTATTAAAAAATTGGGCACGCTGCCAACTGGGAGTAGGCTGGAGCATTTGGACTGCCTATGAGTCTGCTATGACTTATAGGTGTCTAAATGCTTTTATTGTAGTAGCAGTAGTGTTGTATATAGTTCATAGTATTTTGTTTAATAAAGGCATACCGCCGGTAAAAAAAAAAAAAAAATTATTGAAAATAATTCATTCTACTTAATTAAAAGAATCACAAAAACTATAATACTACAAATGAATAGATTCAGGCGTTACATATTATTATATGTAATGCCATACATATTTTAGGATAACATTAAATTGATATTCTAGAAAAACATATGACATACAAATATGTGTCTAGCGACAATTCCGCCTAATTTTCCTGTTAAGCCGACGCGACGTTATAAACACCACGTAGCCAAACCGGAAGAATTTTCGACGCGTCGCTTCTACACGAAGCATCCTCGGGAGGTCTTGACTCTACGACGAATAATCATTCTCGATTGTGCGCTTGTGCCTGAAGTCATTAATTATTATTTTGTAACCGTCTATGACTCGCGTAATATTTCCCGGATTTTATCCCAGACCAGTTTCGAACTTACTTATTACGCGAGTCCTAGCCGGTTACTAAATAATAATTATGGACAAAACTCACGACAATTCTTCTTTGTGCTTAGCTTCGAACATTTTTAGCTATATTCACTAAAAAATCTTGAAATAAAACGTTTCAAAAATAGGAAACTTTACTATGCTACTAGAAACAACTATCTTTCATTGTGTACACCCATAGAGATATAAAATACGCTTTCTCTTTTCTGTGTGTACACCCGTCGTGCTTTTAGCAAGTAGCAGGTCTCTGCAGCAATAATCCATCTTGGTGGGTACAACCGCAGTGTCAGATACCAAGTGAATAAATCCTGGATGAATCTACTGTAATAAGAAATGTTACCACGTTTCTACATTACATTTCAATTTTTAACAAACAATAAATGTTCAGGTCAATGATTTAGATTTCGAAAACTTATTAGTGCTACTGAATTTGTTTTAGAAGAGTTCATATCTTAATGTAAACGATTAAATTATATAAGTTTATTATTACATTTACAATACATGGTAGGATGGGTTTGATAGGTACTTACAATTTTACTTGTTCAATTCAAAATAAATATACATCCGGCATACATAAATTCTATCATAATCTAAGTGAAATATAAAGCTTGAAATAACATTATTTTATTTGTTCTTGTTATAATATTCTGAAACTTAATATATTATAGTGTTGTAACGTATAAAAATCAATTATTTATTTAAACTCATAAAGAGAAATAAAAACAAGTAACGCTATCTAAAGATTTTGGGAAGAACTAAATCACTGCAACGCAGTTGATGTACAACAGCGTGACTAGATGTCGCTATAGGTTATGAATGCATATTAAATTGCTACGCATACTATTATTTATCTAGGGGAATGTATGCAGTAAAGAAAAAGTCAATGGATATGAGAGGGGAACTCGGCCATTTTGATTTGTCTCATTAAAGCGAATAGAACAAAGCGACAACCTTTCTTAAAAACCTATTTAAAAAGACAGTTATGGACTAAAAAAAGTCATAGAAAGCCTTAGGGCTATATATAATTGAAGACATGTATTCTTAGAAGAGCCATTATGTAAGTAATTAGTAAAATCAGTGTAGTAATTATTTTTGACCTCATGGTGCATCGACAAATAGAATTTTAACTCTACTGTTTTTCCTACAGGGCTCCTTAACTACAAATTTAAATTATTAGAATCCAGTAATGGACTAGCATAGATTAGTAGGCTCCACTCAAGCAAGACCTAACTTCAAGATGACAATATGAAGAAAACATAACCTGAAAATCATCACACACAACTGGACGATACGCTTCTGGACTCGTCAAGAACATTTGGAATACTGGTAAATTAGATACCAACCAATGTGAGTTTACCATTTGTGTACTTAATCTATAATCCCCAGTGATGACAAAGTGATTCTTCATGTAAATGTAAAGAAGGACTAAGTATATTGCATATGTGTACAGTTTGTGTCATATATTAAACTTGAGTGGAAATTAATTTCGAACGTTTCATTGAATATATCCAAAGGCATAATCCCTGAACCTCATGCAACAAGGCAGTTAGTTAGTCGGAGTGTGACCTTATTAATTAAAAGAAAAATGGTTACAAAATGAGCGCCCAACGTGATGCCTTTTGGATATATTGTAGTGAAACTATTTACCTATATTATTGTTAATAAACTTTAATATGAATACCTGTCTAGCATAATCAGTTAATATAATTCAAGAATAGTAAAATGTAAATGATATGTTAAAAACTTAATTTAGAACTTAATGCTGATAAATATTGTCTGCATACTTAATTTAAACTTAAATACCGAGCACATTAGATAAATTAAACTTAACAATTAGACTACTTGGTAACATTGTATGTAACTTTGTGTAAAGAAAATTTATACAGCATGGATAGGGTAACTTGGATAGAATACCTTCGTAAAGAAGAACTAATTTCAGAACTTAATTATTTTGGCGTATCCGCAGATGACTCTGTAACCAGGGATGTTCTACGGAAGCGCTATCGACAGTTGTGCGTGATGAAAAGGAAAGGTAGCATAAAACCAGACCAGTACAAACCACCTAGTGCCACTGTTGAGGTAGGTCAGTGTTTGGAGCCTATTATAGAGTTGGAAAAATCATATACCGACTTAGTGCCAGGAGATATCACAACTATTAAACGGATTTTAGCTCGTTCACAATACTACTTAAATAGATTATCACGTGTGACAACGCCTACACAAGAATTATTAGACCTTAAAACTAAAGTCATTAACTTAATTGCTTTATTAAATGAGGATGAAGATGAGTCTGACGATGAGCACATAAATACCAAACATAAGGACTTATGTAGTGAATGTCAATCCACACCTCAAATAGAATTAGTAGAAAAACCCCAAACGGTACTAATTAAAGATAAACCATTTAATTTATGCTCATTAAACTTAAAGTATGATGGTACTACATGTGTAAGAACTTTTATAGAACGGTTAGAGGAGTTAAGACAAGCTAGAGACATATCGGAGGACCGTGTACTTACTGCTTTCTCAGACTTGTTAGACAAGTCGGCGTTATATTGGTTTAGGTCTAACAAACCACACCTTAAATCGTATAATGACTTACTTACTCGTCTGCGAGACGACTTTGACATACCGGACTTGGATTATAGATTAGCTCAGGAGATTCGTAAGCGTACTCAAGCCAAGAATGAGACAATGGTAGTGTATCTATCTATAATGCAAGGCATGTTCTCAAGACTTTCACTGCCTCTATCTGATAAAGATCAATTAGACATATTAATGCACAATATTAGACCAGAATATATGAAAGAAATGGCTCTATTAGACATAAATTCCATTAGTGACTTACTGAAATATGGTAAGAAATTAGAACTTGAACGTGCTAGGTCACAACAATTTATTGAACCAAACTTTAACGACTTAACCCTTAATAAAGACTTTACCCCTTCAAGAAGTAATAGTACTCAGTTAAAAACACATCTTAGACATGTGTCTAGTATTGAACCGCCTTCTATTTTGAAGACAACTTCAAATAAATGTTTTAGGTGTAATAAGACAAATCATTTCACTAATCAGTGTAATACATCAAGGGAATTAATTTGTTTTAAGTGTGGCGAGAAAGGTTTTAAGCGTACTGATTGCCCTAAGTGTTCAAAAAACTAGCTAACTTGAGTCACATTAACGACATAACTTTAAATATAGCATCTAGCACACCAGAAAAAGGTAGTGTGACTCATTTCTTAGCGAACACTGGTGATATTAGACCACATTTATTAGTTGACATTTTGGACTTAAATGTAATTGGATTATTAGATACTGGAGCAGTATGCTCAATATTAGGAGATGACTCTCATTTATTATTCATGGAATATGGGTTTAAATTGATAAAACTACCCAAAGGTCAAAATGTTAGGACCGCAAATGGTTCTAGAGTTCAATGTTTAGGCCTTATGCATTTACCTATTAAATATCTGGATCAAGTGAAAACCATAAAATTTTATGTTGTTCCCAATATTCTCACTCCAGTAATTTTTGGAATGGATTTTTGTAATACATTTTTGATAACTCTTAACACCTTACTAAATGGTAATAATGTTTGTAAATCACCAAAAAATAATCAAAACTATATTAACTCACTTTCATTGAACCAAGGTTTAGAAGACTTTGAATCATTAAGTAATGAACAACAATTAGCCTTACAGAAAATAATAGAAAAATTTGATAAAATTAATACTGAAAAGGTTGGATTAGGCCGTACCAAATTAATAACACATAAAATAGATACTGGTAACAGCCCACCTATTAAACAAAGATATTACCCTTTATCCCCTATTAAGCAACAAGCTTTAGAAAAAGAATTAGATAGGATGTTAGCACTCAAAGTAGTAGAACCTTCAAACTCACCTTGGAACTCTCCGGTGGTGATGGTAACTAAACCCAATGGTGACTTAAGACTCTGTTTAGATTGTAGAAAACTAAATTCGGTGACCAAAGCTGATGCTTACCCCTTACCTTATATTCGCCAAATTTTAGATAACCTTAGAGATGCAAAGTACTTGACCTCCATTGACCTTAGCGCTGCATACTGGCAGGTAGAATATGATAGTAAGGAATCTGCAGAGAAGTCCGCTTTTTCTGTGCCTCGCAGAGGACTTCATCACTTCGTGGTGATGTGTTTTGGATTGGTTGGAGCCTCAGCGACTATGCAAAGACTCATGGAGAAACTTTTTGGTCCAGAATTCGAAAATAAAGTCTGGGTATTCCAAGATGACATCATCTGCGTCTCAAGTCAATTTGATGATCATATTAAACTATTAGATAAAGTCCACCAACGTTTAGTAGAAGCAAACTTAACAATTAACATGAGTAAATCGAATTTTTGTAGGAAAGAACTTAAATATCTTGGTTATCAGGTAGATAAACATGGTTTACATACCGACCCATCTAAAGTTGAAGTAATAATTAACTACCCAACACCTACCACACCTAAAGAGATAAAAAGATTTATTGGAATGGCTGGATGGTATCGTAGATTCATTCAGGATTTTTCACAGATTAGTAGACCTTTATGTAAATTAACTTGTAAGAAAGTTAACTTTGAATGGACGGAGGATGCTGAAAATGCGTTTAATAAATTAAAATCTAGATTAATATCAGCTCCTATTCTTAAATGTCCAGATTTTAACTTACCTTTTTCAATTCAGGCAGATGCTTCAGCTTATGCGATTGGAGCAGTCTTAACTCAATCATATGAAAACTTTGATCACCCCATAGCTTATTGTAGCAGAACACTCAATAAACATGAAGTGAATTACACAACTACAGAACGAGAATTGTTAGCCGTTATATATGCTTTAGAACAATTTAGAATGTATGTTGAAGGTCAGAAATGTACCATAGTCACAGATCATGCATCGTTACAATGGTTTTATAAATTAAAAAACCCTTCAGGTAGATTAGCTCGTTGGAGTATTCGCTTGAGTCAATTTGATTTTGAAATTGTTCATCGAAAAGGTAAAGAGATGTGTTTACCTGATGCACTCTCAAGAATCAAAGTAGAAACATTAGAAATTTCGGAACAAATAACTGACAAATGGTATTTAAAAATGTTCAATGATTGTGAGAAATATCCTCACAAATTTCCAAATTACCACTTAAAAGACGGAAAAATGTATAGAAATTCAAAAAACAAATATAACTTAACTTCTCAATTTACTTGGAAACAAGTAATACCTAAAGATGATGTGGGAAATCTATTAAAACAATTTCATGATTCACCCACTGGCGCTCATACCGGAATTTTCAAGACTCATAAACGTCTAGCATTACACTATTTTTGGAAAAACATGTACAAAGATGTAGTACATTTTGTTAATTCATGTCAAACTTGTAAAGAGTATAAACCTGTTAATTCGGCAAGGCCAGGTTTAATGGGTAATCCAAAACAAGTCAATAGCCCATTTGAAGCCCTCTGCTGTGACTTATTAGGACCTTTTCCTGTTTCAACAAAGAGAAATACCTATTTATTAGTATGTTCTGATTACTTTAGCAAATATGTTATGTTGTTTCCTATACGGAACGCAACAGGTATATCTATTGTCAGACTACTTGAAGAAAAAGTTTTTCTAGTTCACGGGATACCTAAATTTGTATATGTTGACAATGGTCCTCAATTTATTTCAAGGAATTTCAGAGACTTAATGTCAAAGTATAATGTTCCTAATATCTATTACAATCCTAGATATCACCCGCAGGTCAATCAATCAGAAAGAGCAATCAGGAATGTTCTGTATGCTATCTCCTCTTTTGTGAAATCTAATCACAGAAAGTGGGACGATCATATACCTGAAATCCAATGTGCACTTAATACTTCAGTCAATGAATCAACAAAATTTTCTCCTTACTTTCTTATCCATGGACGAGAAATGTTTGTTGATGGAAATTTGCACAAAAATTCTGAAAACCCAGTGCCACAGTCTTCTTTAACACTGAGTGATCCTAGAATTCATGGAAATAACTTAAAAGAACTTAAATCAATATTTTTAGAAGTCAGTGAACACTTAAAGTCAACACATGACAAAAATAAAACACATTATGACTTAAGAAAGAGACCTTTAGAATATAAAGTTGGTCAAATAGTTTACAAGCGAACTTTTCATTTGTCAGATGCTAGTAAACATTTTACTGCTAAATTAGCACCTCGTTTTCAACGCTGTGTCATATCATATAAACACTCACCAGTAGTTTACAACTTAAAAGATATGAATGGCAAAAATTTAGGTAAATTCCATATTAAAGATATCTTAAAACATGATGACTGTCCGTCATAAACATTGTTACTATAAACAAACAATATTTACACGAATTTAATACTAGACGTGTAAATATTTAAAATTGAAAGAGGATGAATGAAAGCTGGAAGTATATAAGAGAATTTTTGAAAGAAGTGAAAGATTGATGTATGAAATTTTTTTCAAAATTTGTTAACATTTATTTTTATAAGTTCATAGTATGTATGGAAAGGCATGAAATTAGAGTATTGTAACAATAGACTTGATAGTTCATGATATCTTAACTTAAAACTTGACATAATATAGTCAAAACTTAAACTTAATAATCTTAATTAGTCTAATAAATAACCTGATATTTTAGATTACTTGATAATACTAAAACACTTTCTCAGCCCAGAGAAAAGTATAGACTTAACTTAAACATTACCTAAGATTAAAGAAGGATGTAGATTTAACAGTTAGAATAGGTACCTCTAGTGATAAGGAAATAGAATCATAGAGTTACAAATGCATAGATATGCAACTAAATAGTAAGTATATAGGAAGATTAAGAACAAAAAAAAAAAAAAAAAACTGTTAAAATAGTTTTAATTAGAACAACAAAAGAGTATTATATATATATTGTAGGTTTATGTAACAAGAAATTTGCATATTTTCTTATAGGAGATATTAAGTTAAATGGAGTAATTAAACTTATTCACATATGCGGCTTAAAAAAAAAAAAAATCTTAATTAGGAAGGTACATCATACAAATTTCTCATATTCATACAACCGCAGTATTAGATAATTTAAATTAGAAAACTGTTAGTTTGGTTTAGCCAACAGCTTAAGTCTGTAGGAGCAAGGGTAAGATTGTGTTTGTCAAGATGCAAAAAAAATTTTTTTAATAATTAAAATTTTTTTAACCGGGGAAGGATGTATTGTAACGTATAAAAATCAATTATTTATTTAAACTCATAAAGAGAAATAAAAACAAGTAACGCTATCTAAAGATTTTGGGAAGAACTAAATCAATGCAACGCAGTTGATGTACAACAGCGTGACTAGATGTCGCTATAGGTTATGAATGCATATTAAATTGCTACGCATACTATTATTTATCTAGGGGAATGTATGCAGTAAAGAAAAAGTCAATGGATATGAGAGGGGAACTCGGCCATTTTGATTTGTCTCATTAAAGCGAATAGAACAAAGCGACAACCTTTCTTAAAAACCTATTTAAAAAGACAGTTATGGACTAAAAAAAGTCATAGAAAGCCTTAGGGCTATATATAATTGAAGACATGTATTCTTAGAAGAGCCATTATGTAAGTAATTAGTAAAATCAGTGTAGTAATTAATTTTGACCTCATGGTGCATCGACAAATAGAATTTTAACTCTACTGTTTTTCCTACAGGGCTCCTTAACTACAAATTTAAATTATTAGAATCCAGTAATGGACTAGCATAGATTAGTAGGCTCCACTCAAGCAAGACCTAACTTCAAGATGACAATATGAAGAAAACATAACCTGAAAATCATCACACACAACTGGACGATACGCTTCTGGACTCGTCAAGAACATTTGGAATACTGGTAAATTAGATACCAACCAATGTGAGTTTACCATTTGTGTACTTAATCTATAATCCCCAGTGATGACAAAGTGATTCTTCATGTAAATGTAAAGAAGGACTAAGTATATTGCATATGTGTACAGTTTGTGTCATATATTAAACTTGAGTGGAAATTAATTTCGAACGTTTCATTGAATATATCCAAAGGCATAATCCCTGAACCTCATGCAACAAGGCAGTTAGTTAGTCGGAGTGTGACCTTATTAATTAAAAGAAAAATGGTTACAGTGTCTAATGACAAACATGATAAAATATTATATATAGTCAAATACATAATAATATTTATTGATCCTATTGTATGTATACGTAGTATTCTTTATTATACATGATATATGTACAATAAAATTGTGCATAGTAAAATGTAATGTACTGTATCAGCCGGATCGTCCACTGTTGAAAACAGCCTCTCCCATTAAAATGGGAATTGCAGTAAACCCCATGCTTGGCAAGAGGCTTAGGGATCGCAGTTTTTCAGAAGGCGCTGCTGCACACCTCCTGGTGTTTTTCCTTTAGTCGCCTCTTACGATTCCCACTGGGAGATATGGGGAGAAGGTCGAGATTTTAGCCCGGGCAAGAATCATGCACCCTACTACGGGGCAATTAACAGTTACAGTCAGTATAAATAAATATAAAATGTGTAGTATGTACCTATAGCATAGAGAGTGTTAGAGATTACAAAACTCAAAACGTATACTGATTCACATACACATCACACATACACACTTGTATATATCATTTTCTGAGATATATTTGACATAATATATATTCGGTAATAATTCTGCTGTAGTAGGTATTTTTAATACATTTATTTTTGCAATATAGCATGCCTTTTGGATTATATTATAATATTACGCGAGGTAAAATTATAGTCATGTGCGGAATTCGAACCCGCGCCATCCACCCCTTTAGTCGGGGCATGCTTTGACCATTTAAGCTAACATGACATATGACTCTGACTGAAGATTTGTTATAGCTGCTTTGAAATTTTGTGATACAAAATTAGTATTAACACTTCACATTTATGATATTAGTTAGCTTGTAGGTGTTTAAGGAATTCTTAAAGAAACATATGTGTATTTACTACTTTTATTTTATTTGTTCAAGCAGAACCTTTGAACTTCATAAAACTACAAACAGGCAGACATCTACTGGTGATCGGAGAGCACAGATACAGCGCCAATTACTGCCATGAGGGCAGGCGGTCAACTTGGTACTGTTCTAAGAGGAAAAGCAAGAAGTGCAGCGCCAAAGTAACGACCTTCAAAGGAGATCTCATAAAAATGTCGGGCGAACATTCGCACTGTTAATTCTAAAGTTATATTTGTAATTCTTACTATTTTCCTCCCTCTGTAGTGAGGTGAAAAATAGTGTGTTGCGTGGCACGTGGCAGCAAAATGATTATGCGTCTCGTACCTTTGAAACCTTCGGTACTCTTAAGATTTTATATTTTGAACCACTCACTTTGTTCGTTGTTTAATCTTAGAATCTTCGCTGCCTCAGGTTTCAATAAAAGTACTCGTGCCTAATAATAATTTTCCAGACATTTTTTTATTTTTTCTTTATGCCTAAGAGTAGCCTTTGATCACTTTCTCACCTGATGGTAAGTGATGATGTGGTCGAAGATGATGTTCAGGTTAACCTAGAATTACTGGCTCTCAAGGACAGCTGCCGGAACACACCGAACTTGCATAGCAAATAACTGTTTTCTATTGATTCCAGATATGATAACTGAAATCATCTTTGCACTGAACTCGAAAGGAAAAAATATAGCAGTCGTAAATGGTTACTGTTTCACCCGTAATTATAAACAAATCAAAAACACGACTCTGTGGCGATGCTCGTCGTACTGGAAATGCAGCGCGCGATTCTCGTCACTGACAACAGATCCTCAAATTATTACCACGGCTTTTTTAGTTCACAATCACAAACCTACAACTTTCAAAATTATACATGGCATTTATTATACTAGTAAGATATAGTTTACAAAGTTTAAAAAATAAAAAGTAAACATGATAAAAGGCATTATAAGATCCAAAGCACGACCAACTTATATTATGTTATACTTACATAGAACTATAACCTAAGTATAATATGTTAACTTATAAATTTTATATTTCAATCGTTAGGTTTTCAAAGATTAAAGCCGTTTTTACCATCATACAAATGTATTTGATTTAAATTTCAGAAGTCCTAATTACCAAAACAGATGAAGGAAAACTAAGGCTGTTTGTCGACGGATACAAATTCTTTATGAAGGGTAAATATGGCGAGAAGATGAGATGGGCATGTTCCACCCACCATACGAAGAGATGTTATGCTTCGGTTGTGTCGACAGGTGAAGACCACGATATCCTCAAGATAAATAACGCACACAGTCACCCAAAAGAAAAGAAAGAAAAGCAGAAGAAAATTAATTGAAATGAATCAGTTATAATAGAGAAACACTATCACACATAAAAATTTATTGTTTATCAAATTTAGTTTTAATGGTGATACATTTTTAAGTTAACAGTAATACTATGATATCTATCTATATGTATTTTGTCTATAATGTCTATGTTTTTTTCTTTCATATTGACGCGTATAATTTTGAGATTGTTTATTAGTCTGAGAGATGTTTCTACCCCTTTCTATGTAATATATAGATATTACTTTAAGTATATAATGAAACGAAAACGTCAAAATTATGTACGCCTCAGATGAGAGAACTAATTTATGATCGGAGATGTGCACGAATACTGTGCACATGATTGAAATTAACGACCAAAAGCTGACTCGTGGAGTAATGCAAAAATGGTGAATCATCCATTTAGTTAAGTAACTTAGAAAAACTACTTGTGTTGAATTTAAATTAACTGTGAGTGTAATGTGAATTAACTGAAATTAAAATCGCTGAAATTAGAAAGAGCTTATACAATGTAATAAGTTAAGTAATTTTAATTAATCATAGCCAATAAAAAAAAAATTTGGTATAACATCTCCTGTATGTTTATTTATTTATAGCTGATAGTCACTATCTCACCTGATGGTAAGTGATGATGTGTTCGAAAATGTTTTTGCTAGCCTTTGACGACTATCTTACCTGATGTCAAGTGATGATGTGGTCAAAGATGATGTTCAGGCTAACCTAGAATTATTCCTGGCCCTCAAGGACAGCTGCAGGAACACACCGTTAGGTGCTTGGCGATAGATTTTCTAGTTACTGGTGGTAGCTAGCCGGGCGGGCATTCGTGAAAACCCGACTACCATGTATATTTATTTAGAGGAAAAATAAGTATATAAAACTGGTGTTCTCTCAATGACATAATCTAGATTTAAAAAACATCGTGTAAAACATATTTCACCTTGAAAACTATAGTGTGTTTTGCCGATATAAATTTATTAACTATTCACAAACTGGTCAGAATCTTTCCGGTATATATAGCGCGGGACTTATAGAGTATCTATAAATAACATCTCATAAAAATACCTACTAGGTAATATTTTTTAATATGTGTGTTATTTACATACAAAATGTAAGGTAACTTTTTATTTATTAATTAGTGTACCTACTCAATTTCCCGACATAATATTTCTTTTATTTTACTTTTAGTCGCCTCTTACGTCACCCAAAGGTACAAATGGGAGGATGACATTCTAACCCGGCACCCCACGGGGTATATATAAAATGTATTATATCTGAGTAATTAGATACAGAGGGATCATGTATATATTCGATTAGTGCTGTATCTACTAGTCAAGCATGTTCCACCTTTGTCCGTGTCTTTGCATTGGCAGAGCTTTCTTAAAAACTGTAATCTTATACTGCGATTCCAAAGACAGCTGCCTAGTGTGGGTATTATGGCTAATCCTCAAAAATGGCGGAAGCTTTGTTCTACGTGGACGTTATGTTTAACAGTTATGGCTGATGATGAATAACATTTCTACTGAAATATGGGCCAATCAGCAACGGCTAATGATGCGTCTTATAAGTTGCTTTAGTAGAACTGACACGAGGCGACGGACTAACCTAATAACTACAATAAACGCTATATAAACACAATATGTCTCATTAAAACTGATATGTTTATCTTGTCGATGATAAGGTTGGTACATGTACTTTGTTTGTGGATGATCGAACACCAGTATTCACAACGTCGAGATACGGATAGCCAGTGATAATGGTCGGCAAGTATCGGTACAACATGTGGTCGGGCAGTAAGGGGAAGCAGCGCGCGCGTTGGATCTGCATGAAGATTGCTGACAGTTGTCGAGCTTCCATCATCACCTTCGATAATTAAATCTTTAGATTTAACTATGATCATAATCATTAATATAATAATAATGTAGTTTGAGAATATGTCTACCTCTAGTAACTTTAAGACTTTTGCGACTTGATAATATACATGTTTTTATCGCATTAAGTCCCGTTACATACTATGTCTACTTCTTTTTATCTATGTCGCGTTAAAAATAGATTTATATAGTCATATATTCTTAAAATATTTTATGAAAACATTAATGTATTAGAAAAACACATAAAAATATTATAAATATTTTATATAAATAATTAATATTATAAATATTTTATTTATAATATTTTTACCCTTCAAATTATTTACCCGTCAAAATGACATGACGTCATAAATGTCACGTAGCCAAACCGGAAAAAAAATCTATGCGTATACACGAAGCACAGCAGGTAAGCAGGTTTTGAGTTTTAAAGCGCACGATAAAGCAAAATCTTTCGAAAAATCTATCTCGATTAAATGTTCATTTCTAATAATTTTAAAATATTTGTTATTTTACAAGGATTCTTGCAAAGTACTATGGTTTGTTGGTAAATTGTTACCAACAAACCATAGTACTTTGCGTTAATCAAATTAGGTACACTATTCCATATTATAGGTTTGTATGTGTTTATAACCACCCATTTTTAAAACGGATTATCCAGAAAGCCCGTGTGGTAGTTGGTAATACGAGTATCAGTACTATGTATCAGTACTTTTGAAGCGCTCGTAGCGAAGTTTGCTTAGCCATTCTGTATCGATCAGCAAAGTTAAGCAACGTCCGCCGCGGTCATCATGACTTGGATGGGTGACCGCTGGTGTCATTACTACTGAGCGCTTCCGTGCTTCGGAGGGCACGTTAAGCCGTCGGTCCCGGTTGTTGTCTTAGGATAGCAGTCGTTACAGCATGGTGGTAGGGCACTTTGCAAATGCCCGCCTGGCTAGCTACCACCCTCAAGTTGAAAATCTGTCGCCAAGCACCTAACGGTGTGTTCCGGCAGCTGTCCTTGAGAGCCAGTAACTCTAGGTTAGTCTGAACAACATCCTCGACCACATCATCACTTACCATCAGGTGAGATAGTGGTCAAAGGCTAACCTATCAGGCATAAAAAAAACGCCACGTGGGCCAATTCGTAGACGAAATATAGTCAGTGACCTATTTTAAATATTGTTGGTGGTTAAATTATTGTAAATTTTTAATATACGAATGACAATTATAAGAAAAAAAACAAAAGTTACAAATACGCTCATTACGAAATAGTAAATGTTCAACTGTATTTTTAATATTAATCAATTATTTGTTTAAGGTGTTAAAGTATTCACAATGTCACGCTACGGCAAACCAAATTTTTATTCTAGTAAATTTTTTAGCAAATATTACAAGAAAGCGGTGCTCTTTCAAAGGTTTTAACCGCCGACCCGGTATATTATGTACTCGTATACGGCGTTGATCCATCTGTTCGAAATAAATGAAAACTGTTATAATGTTATTGTGACAGTTTTTTGAAAAGGATTCCGTACATAAATACATTTTTTTTTTTTTTTGTAATTGAGTGGCAAACAAGCAGACGGCCCACCTGGTGGTAAGCAGTTACCGTCGCCTATGGACATTTGCAACACTTGGGGCGTTACCAATGCGTTGCCGACCCTGTAAGACTCTTTTAACACCCTTTTTGAAGGAATCCATACTGTAGCTCTGCGGAAAAACACTAGATGGAAGATCATTCCACATTTTGCAGGTATGCGGTAAGAAGGAACGCATAAATCGAGCTGTGTGAGATTTCCAGGACTCGATTATATGTGGATGAGCATTTAACCGGTGACGCGAGGAACGATGATAGAATCGCGATGCCGGTATAAGATCAAAAAGCTCTTCAGAGCATTCCCCGTTATAGAGCCTGTAGAATATACAGAGTGAACCGATGTCTCTACGGAGGCTCAGTGGCTCAAGTCGGTCGGAGAGCTCGGGATCGTCGACAATTCGGATCGCTCGACGCTGAATAGCATCGAGAGACTGGATTTGGTACTTTGGTGCGCCATTCCAGAGGTGAGAGCAGTACTCCATGTGAGGGCGAACTTGTGCTTTATAAAGCAAAAGTCGCTGGCTCGACGTGAAGTACCGCTTTGCCTTATTAAGCACACCAAGTTTCTTGGATGCCAACCCAGCCTTACTCGCGATGTGACAGCGGAACTGGACATCTTTGGAAATGTCGACGCCAAGAATTCCAATACTCTCTGCGGTTTTTAGGGAAACACCCTGAAATTTCGGAGCGACTGTAAAGGGGGACTACTTCGCGGTGAAAACGCATATCTGAGTTTTTTTGGGGTTGAATTGGACAAGGTTCTGCTGTCCCCAATGTGAGACGAGTTCCAATGAACCCTCAACTTCAGACACAAGACCAGTCCTACTTCTTTCTACTTCGACGCGAGGGGCATTAGCACGGCCAGAATATTGTGCATCGCCCGTGCTATCGTCTGCATAGCAATGCATGTTACAAATTTGCAACATGTCATTGATATGCAGAATAAATAGCGTAGGCGATAACACTGATCCCTGAGGGACGCCAGCATTAATCGGCATGGGATCGGAGCAAGCTCCGTCGACAACGACACGAATGCTCCGTCCAGACAAAAAACTGGCGACCCAAGTGCACAGCCCCTCGGAAAGGCCGTAAGATGACAACTTCGAAAGAAGTGCCCTGTGCCAGACCCGATCAAAAGCCTTAGCAATATCCAAGCTGACAGCTAAAGCTTCCCCTCTACTTTCGACTGCGTCAGCCCAACGGTGAGTGAGGTAAACGAGAAGATCACCAGCCGTTCTGCCTCGACGGAAACCGTATTGACGGTCACTGATCAGTTGGTGATCCTCTAAGTAACCTAGGAGCTGGTTATTAACTACTCGCTCCATCACCTTGCAGAGTAGAGAGGAGATTTCTATAGGCCTGTAGTTGGATGGGTCTGTACGGTCACCCTTCTTGGGAATAGGGTGTACGTGAGCAACCTTCCATGAAGACGGCACGCATCCTTTGGAGTAAGAGAGCTGGAAAAGCTTAAGCTTATTATAGATATACATATATTTTGAATGTTTCCAACCGTATGTCATAGGTTAGTTGTATATACAAAACATTCATATATCTTTTTGAAGTCCATATTTTTATTCAAGGCGTAATACATTTAGTTCGTAGATACTATAAGATCTATAAATAAACATAAATGATTATTTTGATTGCGATTTCACGAGATCTCCTTTAAAGGAGCCCTATATAATAAAATTACGTTGGTTAGTAAATAATCACTAATATACAAAATATAATAATACCCTTAATATACAGAAATTCATATGAATTCTATAAGTGGAATTTATAGTTAGTTAATTACAAATACTACTTTACGAAATTAGTTTCAATGATTATGTTCATTCATAATTGTCAGGATTACGTCATTTACAGTGATAACATAAGCTTTACATCCTTTACCATTCCGAGTGCATCTCCACCGCGCCCTTGGACCTCGGCACTCGTAATTCTTATTGAATCGATATTGTCCGATCTCCATTGCGGGTTTGCCGTAGCGTGACATTGTGAATACTTTAACACCTAACCGCAGTGTCAGATACCAAGTGAATAAATCCTGGATGAATCTAATGTAATAAGAAATGTTACCACGTTTCTACATTGCATTTTAATTTTTAACAAACAATAAATGTTCAGGTCAACGATTTAGATTTCGAAAACTTATTAGTGCTACTGAATTTGTTTTAGAAGAGTTCATATCTTAATGTTAACGATTAAATTATATAAGTTTAATATTACATTTACAATACATGGTAGGATGGGTTTGATAGGTACTTACAATTTTACTTGTTCAATTCAAAATAAATACTTATACATCCGGTATACATAAATTCTATCATAATTTTAGTGAAATACAAAGGTTGATATAAAGTTATTTTATTTGTCCTTGTTATAATATACTGAAACTTAATATATTATATTGTCTAATGACAAACATGATAAAACATTATATATAATCAAATATATAATTATATACATTAATTCTATAATACGTAGTATTCTTTATTATACATATGTACAATAAAATTTTGCATAGTAAAATGTAATGTACTGTATCAGCCGGATCGTCCACTGCTGAACACAGCCTCTCACATTAAAGGGGGATTTGTAGTAAACCCCATGCTTGGCAGGAGGCTTAGGGATCGCAGTTCTTCAGAAGGTGCTGCTGCCCACCTCCTGGTATTTTTCCTTTACGATTCCCACAGGGAGATTTGGGGAGAAGGTCGCGATTTTTGCCCGGGCAAGAATCATGCACCCTACGGGGCATTTAACAGTTACAGTCAGTATAAATAAATATGTAATGTGTAGTATGTATAGCATAGAGAGTGTAAGACATTACAAAACTCAAAACGTATACTGATACACATACTACACATCACACATACACACTTGTAGGTGTATATAATTTTCTAAGATATATTTGACATAATATATATTCGGTAATAATTCTGCAATCGTATTTTTAATATATTTATTTTTGCAATAACGCATGCTCTTTGGATTATATTACAACATTACGCGAGGTAAAATTATGGCGCGGAATTCGAATCCGCGCCATCCACCCCTATAGTCGGGGCATGCTTTGACCATTTAAGCTAACATGACATATGACTCTGACTGAAGATTTGGTATAGCTGCTTTGAAATTGTGTGATACAAAATTAGTATTAACACTTCACATTTATGATATTTGTTAGCTTGTAGGTGTTTAATGAATTCTTAAAGGAACATATGTGTATTTACTACATTTACTTTATTTGTTCAAGGAGAACCTTTGAACTTCATAAAACTACAGACAGGCAGACATCTACTGGTGGTCGGAGAGCACAGATACAGCGCCAATTACTGCCATGAGGGCAGGCGGTCAACTAGGTACTGTTCTAAGAGGAAAAGCAAGAAGTGCAGCGCCAAAGTAACGACTTTCAAAGGAGATCTCATAAAAATGTCGGGCGAACATTCGCACTGATTGTTTTATCCAACGGTGTACTTATAAAGAGAATTGATTTAACATTTTAATTTATTGTATTAATTTAAAGGAGTTGTTTATAATTCGTAATTTGCGTGGATAAGTGCTTCTTATCCGCTAGCGTGGAAAGGTTTTTGAAATTTGAACCCTTCTAAAAGTTCCACAAAAATGAATTTACCTTAAATATATTAATCATGTAGTTTTGTTTGTAATTCTTACTACTCTTACTTAATTCTTACCATCGTCCTCCAGTGAGGTGAAAAATTGTGTGTTGCACGTGGCATCAAAATAATTATGCGTCTCGTACCTTTGAAACCTTCGGTACTCATAAGAGTTTATATTTTGAACCATTCACTTTGTTCGTTGTTTAATCTTAGAATCTTCGCTGCCTTAGGTCTCAATAAAAGTACTCGTGCCTAATAATAATTTTCCAGACTTTTTTTTATGCCTGAGCCTGAGCGATGATGTGGTCGAAGATGTTTTTCAGGCTAACCTAGAATTACTGGCTCTCAAGGACAGCTATCAGAACACACTGAACTTGCATTTCAAATAACTGTTTTCTGTTGATTCCAGATATGATAACTGAAATCATCTTTGCACTGAACTCGAAAGGAAAAAATATAGCAGTCGTAAATGGTTACAGCTTTACCCGTAATTATAAACAAATCAAAAACACGACTCTATGGCGATGCTCGTCGTACTGGAAATGCAGCGCGCGATTCTCGTCACTGACTAGAGATCCTCAAATTATTACCAAGGCTTTTTTATTTCACAATCACAAACCTACTACTTTCAAAATTATAAATGGCATTTATCATACCACTAAGATATAGTATACAAACTTTAAGAACATTTTTAAATATTATTTTAGAAACAATGTTTTTTTATTACCTATTCCGCAAGGCAAGTAAACCTTGCAACAATCAAGACACTGCTACTGTGACGGACAGGCGGGCAATTTGTCTGTATCATCACTTATATGAAAAAATAATCGATTAATTAACTAGTAAAGAGCTGATGATCTGTAAATCTGAATCTGTAGAATGTATGATTCAGTAGTCGTTTACAAAGGGCTAAACAGATTTTCTCAGTCAAATCACCTTTTAAACCAAAGAAACTTAATCAAAATCGGCTTATAAATTTGGGAGATACAATGTGGTGCAGACAGATATTTTATTGATATACTGACATAGAACTATAACCTATATTATGTCAACTTATATTCGTTATAGTTCAATAGTTACATTTTCAAAGAATAAAGCCTTTATTACCATCATATAAACATATTTTCAGAAGTCCTAATTACCAAAACAGATGAAGGAAAACTAAGGCTGTTTGTCGACGGATACAAATTCTTTATGAAGGGTAAATATGGCGAGCAGATGAGATGGGCATGTTCCACCCACCATACGAAGAGATGTTATGCTTCAGTTGTGTCGACAGGTGAAGACCACGATATCCTCAAGATAAATAACGAACACAGTCACCCAAAAGAAAAGAAAGAAAAGCAGAAGAAAATTAATTAAAATGAATCAGTTATACATAATAACAAACACTTTCACACAATCTGTGTTTTATAAAAAATATTTGTTTTAATCGTGATCCTGTTTAAAGTTTATAAAAATACTACGATTTCTATCTACATATATTTGTAATTCGTCAAATTATGTTTAAAAAAATTCTATGTTTTCTTTCTTTTATATTGACACGTGTAATTTTGAGATTGTTTACTAGTCTGGGAGACGTTTCTACCCCCTTACATAATATTTTAGATATATTATGAAACTGTACTGTACTGTAACAGCCGGATCGTCCACTGCTGTCCACAGCCTCCCCTACTAAGGGAGTATTTGCCATAATCTCCACGCTTGGCAGGCGTCTTGGGGATCGCAGTGTAAGTTGGCAGTTCTTTAGAAGGCGCTGCTGCCCACCTTCAAGTATTTTTCCCTTAGTCGCCTCTTACGACAACCACGGGATGATATGGGGAGGTGCAATTCTAGCCCGGCACCCCACGGGGTATTATAAAACGAAAACTTCAAATTTGTGTGTGCCTCAGATGAGAGAACTAATTCATGATCTTGGATGTGCACGGATACTGTACAAATGATTTAGGTTAACGACTCACACGTCTTCACACACTCCTGGAGTACAAAAATGGTGATCCATTTAGTTAAGTAAATAACTTTAGAAAAACAATTTGTGTTCAATTACAATTATCTTACCTGTTTGTAAGTAATGATGTGATCAAAGATTATGTTCAGGCTACCCTAGAATATCTGGCCCTCAAGGACAGCTGCCGGAACACACCGTTAGGTGCTTGGCGATAGATTTTCTACTTGAGGAAGGTAGCTAGCCAGATGGGCATGCCCTACTACCATTTTAAGTATATTAAATGCTAACTAATCTAGTTTAAAAAAAAATGTAAAACAAACTTTACTTTGAAAACTATCTCGAATTTTGCCCACATTTAAGGGTTCACAAACTGGTTAACTGGTCATACTTGTTAAGAAACATATTATATTTACAATGTTATTTTTGTACAAATCTAAGCACGTCGCTAAAAATATAGTAACTATCTATAAATAATATCCTATAAAAATACTTACTAATATTTTTTTTTAATATTTAAGTGTTATATTGCATTCAAAATGTAAGGTAACATAACGTGTATTTTTATTTATCAATTAGTGTTCCTACTCTATTTCCTGATATCATATTCCTTCCGTTATTTTACTTTTAGTCGCATTTTACGACACCAACAGGGTTAGAAAATCACCCTCTCATTTCTACAGGGGGGTGACATTCTAACCCGGCACTCCACGGGGTATATGTATAATGTATTATCTCTGAGTAATTCGATACAGGGGGATGATGTATGTATTCGATTATTACTTTATCTACTAGTCAAGCACGTTCCACCTTTGTCCGCGTCTCTGATTTTCATCGAAAGTGCTTTCTAAACATCTGTTATCTTATACTGCGATTTCAAAGGCGCCTGCCTATAGTGTGGGGATTATGGCTAATCCCCAATAATGGCGGAAAATTTGTTCATCGTGAACGTTATGTTAAGCGGTTATGGCTAATGATGAATAACAGTTCTACTGAAATATGGGCCAATCAGAAACGGCTAATGATGTATCTTATAAGTTGCTTCAGTACAACTGACACCATGCGACGGCCTAACCAAATAACTACTATAAATGCTATATAAAGTACAATATGTCTTATTAAAATTGATGTGTTTATCTTGTCGATAATAAGGTTGGTACATATTCTTTTTTTATAGATGATCAAACACCAATATTCACAACATTACGATACGGACAGCAAGTGATAATGGTCGGCAAGTATCGGTACAACATGTGGTCAGGCAGTAAGGGGAAGCAGCGCGCGCGTTGGATATGCGTGAAGATAGCTGACAGTTGTCGAGCCTCCATCATCACTTGAAAATTACAACGCTTTTTTATAAAACTACCTACACCCCACACCTACATTAAACTCTTACACACAACCAACACAGACACACACAAACCCTCGCACTCACACACACAGACACACACACACTCATTTCCCTTGCATGCTTAGACTTAAGTTTATTTTTCAATTTCCATAATTATATGTAAACCTTACAATTAGTAAATGTTCCTAAAAATGTTTTAATTTGCATTTGAACATAATTACGAGTATATGTATCAATTGATGTAACTGTCACCTTTTAGGTAATAATCCTGCTAAATAGGCTAATCATTACTGTACCCAACTCAATCCTTCAACTGTTTTTAACACAAATTATAAGCATATGCATGTTAATCATTATTAACGTTTATCTATTACCTCCTAAAATCACAATTAAGACAATTAATAGTGAAATATCAGTTTCCTACTAACGGAGGGCTTTGTCGCCTGTAACACAGTTTTAATACTAGCTCAGGCGACACAGGTTCTTTATACAATCCTTGTGTCCTATATTCAAAATAAATAAGACATTTAAAATTGTAAAGACTCAGTAAGTAAGTATTGTAATAGCTCAGTAAGTTTGGCAATAAATAATAATTATTATTATTATTATTATTATAATAATGAAATCGTTAGATTTTACTATGATCATAATCATTAATAAAATAATATGTGAATGTGATTAAGTCCCGTTGCATACTTATAACTATGTCTACCTTCTTTTTATCTCTGTAGCATTTGAAAGTTGATATATGTTGGCAAATATTCTAATAATATTTTAAGAAAATATTAATTAGCCTAATTTACCTGTTAAAATGACATGAAATCATAAATGCCACGTGGTCAAACCGGAAAAAAGTATACGTCTACACGAAGCATACTCAGCAGGTTTTGACTCTTCAAGCAAAATCTTTCGATAAATCGATCTTGATTATATATTTACCTACAATATTTTAAAAATATTTGTGAAAAACTGTTGCCAAGCACCTAACGGTGTGTTCCGGCAGCTGTCCTTGAGAGCCAGTAATTCTAGGTTAGCCTGAACAACTTCTTCGACCACATCATCATTTACCATCAGGTGAGATAGTGGTCAAAGGCTAACCTATCTGGCATAAAAAAAAACTGCTACCGACTGTATTTTTAATATTACTCAAATATTTGTTTAAGGTGTTCCAGTATTCACAATGTCACGCTATGGCAAACCCGCAATGGAGATCGGACAATATCGATTCAATAAGAATTACGAGTGCAGAGGTCCCAGAGCGCGGTGGAGATGCACTCGGAATGGCAAAGGATGTAAAGCTTACGTTATCACTGTAAATGACGTAATCTTGACCATTATGAATGAACATAATCATTGAAACTAATTCTGTAAGATAGTATTTTAATTAATTAACTATTAATTCCACTTGCAAAAGTTAGTGATTATTTACAAACTAAAAATACTATTATATAGCGCTCCTTTAACGAAGAACTAGTGAAACCGCGATCAAAAGAATCATTTGTGTTTATCTATAGATATTACAGTAACTACGAACTAAATGTATTACGCCTTGAATAAAAAAATGGACTACAAAAAGATATATGAAAAGTTTTTTATATATACAACTAACAACATACGGTTAACTGTCATAATAATATTATGACAGTTTTTTATTTATATGGATTAACGCCTTATACGAGCAGGTACATTATATACCGGTCGTCGGTTAAAACCTCTGAAAGAGCACAGCTTTTTTGTATTATTTGCTAAAGAATTTACTAGATTTAGTATTTTGATTTAGGTTTATTGATCCAGTTGTTGAATAGATTGCAGTAACGTAAGAATCTTTTGATTTCTTGAATAAATTTTACAACATATTCTTTCTTTGTATTAATTTCTATTACGATTGTGTCATTTGAATTCTGATTTAAATCTGGCAATTAACAATTGTTTACTTAATTTCGGTAATTATTTAATCATTGATATTTAATCATTTTGGCTTCGTTTGTGGTGGTTTCAATATTTATGTTTTTTATAACCTTGAAAATTTTCACTCAATAATAAATGTATATTCTTAATACGGTTTAGTCCACAGTATTTTTTTCTGGCAGGATTCTTTTTATTTAGGCAATACAATGCAATAAAGTTTTGTAAACTAATTAGCGCTCATTAATTTACCCACCTTTTGTGAAATTATAGCCAAAGAATGGAAAATTTATAATAACCAAATTTCAGTAGCTCGATCCAAACCCTTCGTAAGAACTGTCCGACTACTCCGTTAATTGGTAGAACTCATGTCGTTTGACAGAAAGAAGACAGAAAGTCAGACAGTTATTATACATCCCATAATGTCACTCCGTCAATACTTCCAATCAAGCGTCGATATATTTACTTATACTTTTATTTCTAGGACAAAAAGCAACGTCTCGTCTCGGAAATCCAGTGCTGCTGCTGGGATCCCACCGCTACAACATGCGAGGTAGCACCACTTCTAAAGTAAGATGGGTGTGCGTGAGGGTGGCCGACGGATGCAACGCAACTGTCATCACCATCGACAATAAAATCATTAATGTAAAGAATCAACACAACCATTCTTAAAAATACGTAATTATGAAGCAGTGATGGTCCATTGGCAAAGGCAAATACTGCCACGGGCTTCAGCATCAGCTCATGGTGGTAAGGCATTTCGTGGATGCGTTTCTAAGAACTGGCTGCAGCTAGGCAAATTCACAAAGAGCCAAACTAGAAGGACCACTTTTAAGAATAAAATCTGTTAACGCCGGTAAACAGATTTTAGACCTAACGGTATGTTCCGGCAACTGTGCTTGACAACCATTAATATTAGATATTATATATTATGTAAATATTCATATCAAACGTACAAATACCTACGTAACTACTCTGTTTTGTACGCCACGATGTTCATGCAACTCTCCACATATTCACCTCTCTGAAACAACTAGTAATATAAAAGATCATAATCACTGTTTTGTAGGTATATCGAGGAACAGTCTTATTTTTTTGATTTCTTTTATTAAGTTGTTGTGTTGTGTCGGAACACACACGAGGATCCCTGATGTTAAGTGGTAACATATGCCTATAAAAGATGCATTCGAACTTTCGAACTGCACAACGCCGATCACCCAAGGCACAGTTGTTAAGTCTCTTGTGCCCATCATTTCTTACTGGCTTTTAAGGACTGCTACCAGAAACACACGTTAGGTTCTTAGCGACAGATATTTGAGAGTGGTAGTTAGCTAGGTAAGCATAAGCAAAATGCCCTTCCACCATGTGGTGAAGTTCAAGCCTGCGCGTTGGAAATTGAATCATGGACATGCGGCACAGCAGTCCATAACTATAATCGCTTGGCTATAATTTTTCTACTGTGTATATACTATGCACATCGCCATCTTCATATACGAATACTGTTGCGTGGTACGTCCTCGTTTTTAAAATGAGTTGCCGTATCTATTCGCCAAGTTCATTTTAAGAAGGTTTTAAATTGGTGGGTACGTGAGTCTTTGTATAAGACTATTACCTTCGTGAAATTGGGCACTCACCACATAGATATAAGTGTATAACTTAGTACTTATACTTTAACTGTTTAAAAGATTTATAAGTAGGTAGATTGATATACTCTTTATTGCAACACAAAACTTAAATAAAAAATAAATAAAAAACTTACAACTGAAGATACAATGGGCGGTCTTATCGCTTAAAGCGATAAGACCGCCCAACACCCCCGAAGCTAACCCAACTACATTGGAGATTTTGACAGTACCAGGACAGGGTCTTTATGCTAATGTTACTAAAACAGTATCAAATAGTTAAGATCTTAATAACAAGTTTTGACCTAATTTTTAAAAGATTCCAATGAACGAGCACATTTTATTTCAGTATTAATTAGTATGTATGTAAGTTTAACATGTGTTCTCATTTTCGTTTTTTTGCTTATACATTTATGCAGTATTCATTTACTATTATTGAATAATTACTAATATGAAATAAATTTACCTATACTATTTACCATATGCAGTATTCATTTACTAATCATTAAATACACTCGAGAGCAATGAATCCGGGTCACTTAAAGAATCCTAAAAATCTCGGAAACTAAAAATGCTAGGTTAATGCAATAAATTGTATTTAATAGACAATGTAATACTCCTTAAATGAAGGTATTAAAACTTCTTAGTTATTGTAAAGTTATATCATAAAAAAATCAAATTTGAAAAAGGGCCACTTTCGAAGATGGAACTACGAAATTACAGCATTTGGTTTTGCTTTTGTTTGTAATCTGTCATTTATGTGGGTACATAAACCATGTTGATAGTGCTCTATATTCATTATTCAAGCTGAAATTATGTCGCTTACGCCTGAAGAATGCACCAGAATACTTACAATGCTGGAAACCGGCCGGAGTCAGCGCGATACAGCCAGGACTGTCGGTGTGTCGCTGTCAACAGTACAAAGAGTTCTCCGACGTTACGAAGAAACTGGTTCTAGCCTACGCAGACCAGGAACGGGCAGAACCAGGTGTACCACAGCACGAGAAGACCGATACTTGGTGAACACCATGCTTCGAAATCGCTTTCTCACAGGAACTGAACTCACCAATCAGTTTCGACGCCTCGGAGGAAGTAACCCAAGTGCATGGACAGTAAGACGTCGGCTTGCTGAATCTAACTTAAAACCCCTTAGACCTGCAAACGGCCCTAAACTGGAGCGTGGGCATCGTATTTCGAGACTAAGATATGCCCAGAGCCACGTAAATTGGAGTATTGAAGATTGGTCAAAAGTTATGTTCTCCGACGAATCAAATTTTATGCTCTACAAGCACGATGGAAGACACAGAGTGTATCGAAGACCAGGGGAAAGATTCAAGCAAGCATGCATCGAAGAAAAAGTAGCCTACGGTGGTGGGTCTGTACTTGTGTGGGCCGGAATTTCTTCTGAAAGTCGCACAGAGCTGGTGATCATAGAAAACGGCTCTTTAACTAGCGTAAGATATGTGGAAGAAATCCTCAATGATCACGTTGGTCCATTTATGGTAAATTTAGGTGAGGATGCTATATTTATGCATGACAATGCCCGACCTCATACAGGTAGGATTGTGAATGACTACCTTCAAGAGATGAACATTACTCGTATGGAGTGGCCAGCGCGCAGCCCGGATATCAACCCGATCGAGCATGCTTGGGACGAGCTAGGCAGATGCGTAAAACAACGAAACCCTCCCCCAATCACGCTTCGTGAGCTCAAAATTGCTCTCACAGAGGAATGGGAGAATATTCCCCAAAATCGTATAAGGAACTTGGTGTACAGCATGCCAAACCGCGTAAACACAGTAATGGAAGCACGAGGAGGCATTACGAAGTATTAAAATTCAAGAAAATCGTAATAAAGTTCAAAAATTTCATGTTTCCTATTTTTGTTTTCAGGAGAGATCAGCAGTTTTTTTCTTTATGTAATTTTGTGTTAATAAAATGTATGGTGACTCATATTTTTTTTACTTTCATTTAAGGAGTATTACATTGTCTATTAAATACAATTTATTGCATTAACCTATCATTTTTAGTTTCCGAGATTTTTAACATTCTTTAAGTGACCCGGATTCATTGCTCTCGAGATTACTTATATGAAATAATTTACCTATGTCTAATAAATTTTAGTTTCCACTTTCTAGTTTTCTCTTTTTGATGTAAGCCTACGCCCTTTTCTTTAATACTCATGTGGATCCACGCTTTTTGTGAAGGTATTAATAAGCAAGTATAAACGGTAATGCTAGGTAGATATTTCCCCCATTTGTAATTTAGTACAAAATTAATAAACAAATATAATATTTCAGAGAAATGAATAGTTTAACATAATATGGCAGTAACGTAATGTTTCTTAAGTTTCAGTGACATTTTTGCAGGGACTATTAAGGTAGCTGATGGCAATCATTAAAGTGTGAACGTTTTGCTGAGTGTCCCAATATCTACCCACACAATGCTGGAAGTGTACCTCGCACAGGGCAGTGTTGCAAGACTTGCAAGACTTGCAAAACTCGTAATTGTAAGGGACAGTATAAGATAAAGAATTAAAATCTATACACCATCATGGCTATCTAAAGTATGACATAATAAACGGTGTTCTAATCAAGCTTTAGAATATAGAAAACTACGTTTCGTTTACCCGTTATCATAAGTAACAAACAACATCCTTACCTTAAATGTACGTTAAAAAGCCAATTTATAAGATATTATTACTGGCTCTTTTGCCGCGTTAAATTACATTTCATAGACACACGGACACATCAAACTATTTTGCATTGGGGGTAAAAATACCACTTACGTCTCGTGTTATAAAAATATGTTTTGATTTTTTATATAATCAGCTGAAGCAATATGGTTCAACATATAAATTGCACAATTAGAGGTGTATCAGCAGAGATGTTAAGTTGAAAAAATTAAATACGTAGTTTCGAGTTATTATCATTTCGCAATCTATCAATAATACAGTTGCATTTATGAGTATTTTATATTACAATAAAATATATAACATATAGTATGTAAAATAAATATACAAACTTTCTCTATTTTCAGTGTCATACGTGAAGCAGCGATCTGGAAATATGCTGGCAATAATCGATGGGTACACGTTTTTCCTTGATAACCAAACACGAACCACTGATAACTGGAGGTGTTTCTCACACAAGCACAGGCATTGCTACGCGAGGTTCACACTTAATCGTGACGGACAAACTGTAAAAAAGATGAATACAGTTCATACTCATGATCCCCCTAGATATAAGATTATTAATGGCGTGTATATCAAATTTTAAAGATGCGAGAGTTTTTATTTTATAAACCGACTTCCAAATAAGGAGGGGATACTCAATTCAACGCGTGAAAGCGGACTACTCCGTAAAAAGTAATGCGTGGTAAAAATATATTTTTAACACGCATCACTTATCAAAAACTATCAAAAGTGGACTACCGCTTTTGATAAAAAGAGTAGACCTACGAGGCGGTCAGTGGTCACATATAAATTTCATCAAAACAGGTTGAGTTGTTTATAAGTTATAGTCAATTTACTGAAAAATCAATTCGATTATCTGTATTTTTGAATGGTATTCGCTTCGATTGTTGACGATGAGCACTATGTGAAGCGAGTGAATAAACTTGTAAGCAGCACTCATCACTCAAAAGAGAAATATTTTTTTATCAAAACAATGGCACTTACTTCCTACACTGAAAAGTATGAAATAACTTGTGGAAGTCAGACCACGCTAATGTGAGGTCTGTGTTTTGAATCTGCATGGTAAACAAGTTATTTCATATTTTTCAGAGTTGGAGGTCAGTTCCATTCTTTTTTATATATATCATATAACCACAATCTCACTGAATGGTACTAATGTGGTCGAAGATGGTAAATAATGTAGTGTAGTGAAAATAACATCAACTATTGGTATCAAGAACTCGCGGGAGTGACTAGATATTTATTGTTTTATCCACCAATAATTTAGTTTTACATACACTGTTAGTCATATCCGTAGTATAATTCAGCTGAAATAAATTTAAAAAAGACGTTCGACAATCGTTTCCTTAGCAGTTCATATGACATTTTAAAAGCACAATACACAAAGAGTACACTACTTGACTTAATGTACATTGTGATTTGGACGGAAACATTCAATTAGGAAAGGGATTTCATAAAATTGCCTCCTGTATTTTACTCTAAAACCTATTACCGTCATAGCAACAATCTAGTAAGGCGTTACAGGCATCACAAGATAATAATATGAAAAAAAATATTCTGACTAAAACTGATATTAATCTTCGAGAGAAGAAGAGTTTCTGTGGCAAACTCGCGCTGTTCGCGGTAACGTAGGTCTTCTGTAACAGTGCACTGTGCGTTGTTACTGAAGACCTTTTTACAAAACTGCCCAAAAAGGGATTGTTATATTTTCATGTTCATGTATGTATGTAAGTTTCTTTATTCCACCTTAACTTCTAAACGGCTTAACCGATTGCAATGTATTAGATATCGTTAGATTCGTCTTGATAGCATAAGTTACACTAGGTACATACAAAAAAAGAAATTGGCAGATTTGCAATCTTCATCAAGATTGCATGGCAAATCCCCCCAGCCCATGGGGGAGGCTGTGTTTAGCGGTGGACAATCAAAAGTGTTTTTCTGTTTTATATTATTATTATTTTTTAAATAGTTATAATATATTTGTAACGGTGCGCGCATAATTAGTTATACAAACGTAGGTATACGCGAACCAACCCTCCGAACCTACCTCTCGCCCCTTTTTCTTCTGCTGGTTAAGCAATGCGAAACTCTTTCATCACATTTTAAAGATTATTTTAGCCGATTTAACTTACGGTTTGTTTACGTCGAGAAGGCGTCTCGACCGGTTTCGCGACCTTCAGAGTCGCTTCATCATGGAGTGAGTGCGCTCACGACTGCGCCGACGCATGCACTAGTGGTGGCGGCGGCCGCAGACCGAGCTGAAATATCTCTGTAGGGCCTAGGATATCTTCGCGTACAGTGCATATGTTAGGGATTAATTTTTATGAATTATTTATATTATGTTAATCGACAGAAGTCCACAGAAGTGAACTTTCATAATTTTGAATTATAATTATTGACATTTATAATTTGGAATAAGCAATAATTAGTTTTATTTTCCAGATCCAGTTTTTGCAAGGTCTCGATACGGCAATCCAATGATTAAAATTCTGGGCTACAATTTTATCAAGCATTGCTCTTCAAAGGGAAAAACTCGATGGAAATGTTCACAAGCTCATCAGCACTGCAAAGCATTTATTTATACCCTTGTCGACTGTAACACGATTATCAAATGTTGCAATACGCATAATCATTAAAGTTTTTAATTGTGATATATTACTGGTATAAAATGGTTGAAAATGTGGCTTAAATTAATATCAAAAACTTGATCCGAATGAAATGCTTATTTACTAAGAAAGATTTTCCACAAAAAATACTGGACAGTATAAGAAATCAGCGATATACGTATTCAATGCATCTGCATTGAATACGCATAATCATTAAAGTTTTTAATTGTGATATATGACTGGTATAAAATGGTTGAAAATGTGGCTTAAATTAATATCAAAAACTTGATCCGAATGAAATGCTTATTTACTAAGAAAGATTTTCCACAAAAAATACTGGACAGTATAAGAAATCAGCGATATACGTATTCAATGCAGATGCATTGAATACGTATATCTATGCATACCAATATAAGGTATGCAATACCCAAAAATAGATTTGCTTAAATTGAAGTTTTATATTTTTTACAGGCTCTAATGGGGAGACCACTCCGGTTTACACCACATCACGGTTCGGCAAACCCGTAATCATGCTGGGACAATACCGTTTTAACCGGCATGCGAATTATAAAGGCCCAAGGGGTAAATTTATATGCGTGGCTAAAAATGTTGGATGCAGAGCAAATATCACCACATTCAATGGCGAAATTGTTCAAATAATGAATAGTCATAATCACTAAAATGTTGATGGCTAAGAATCTTTCTAATATATATAATTCATAG
Organism: Plagodis dolabraria; assembly: GCA_963854805.1. Lineage (NCBI taxonomy): Eukaryota > Metazoa > Arthropoda > Insecta > Lepidoptera > Geometridae > Plagodis > Plagodis dolabraria. The sequence goes on along the minus strand of OY978445.1, from coordinate 8,767,199 downwards.
ATTCAAGCTATAATAACACACATTTTAAATATACTTAAAGATTATAATATAAACTTATTTTCTGATAAAATATTAAAATTGTATTTAAAACTTATAGTGACAATTCCGCATATACATTTTTTTGTTTACGGTAACATTTTCGACAAAACATTTATTTATTACAGAAAGATGTGTAAAATTTTCGGATAAAACTTTTTCAGTTTCCGTTGTAGAATGGGATCTCTAAACCTCGGATTTCTATCTGTTCGACCTTTAAAATACTATATCTTTTTAACTATAATAGTAACAGTTTAAATTACCGTAGAAGTGATGTTTGTTTTGTTATTGCAGATAGCCCAGCAAATATTATCAATTACAAAAGGTTAAAAATAAAATATTGTTCATTAACATGAAAAGTATATTTTGTAACGTTTATTGTTTTTGATTTTTGCAAACGTTAATAGAGTCAAACTTAGTATGATTAATGTAAGTAGTCCGAAATATTATAGCAAAAAAATATTTAAACCAGCTAACTACCAGTCTGACTTCCGGTACGTTCCCGAACTGGATAAAAAATGACCATTTTAGGGTAAGTTCATGCAACAAATATGTTGTAAATTGGTAATAAACTTTTGTGTACAATTTTAAAGTTTGTATATACATATTAAGGCCTTCAGTTGAAATATTTTACGAGGAGTATTATATATTTATAATAAAGCACATTCACATTTTAATATTAAAAATGACTACAATTAATATATTTTTAAATGTTTTAGTGACATTTGTATCTCAAAATTCTGGAAAGCAACTGGCCATGCTTAGCGGTTACACGTTTTATTACCAGAGACGGACTAAAAGCACACAACTCTGGTGGTGCACTAAATGCGCTAAGTGTCACGCGCGGCTTACGCTCTCCTATGATGGGAAGACCGTACTAAGGACAAATACAGTGCATCACCATGATCCTCCTTTGCATAGAATTGTAAATGGAATTTATTATAAAATTAAGTAATAATTAATAACGATTACCTTGTGCAAGCCGTTGACTTCACCCGCGTGTATATCGCGTACCCTTGAGTTGGATTTGTAGTCATGTGATTGTGTAGTTTGTAGATGATTGTGAGGTGTAATAAATATGTTGATATTAGGCTCTAGGATACTTTTATCGGACTAGTTATGTACAAAAATATAATTACCAAATTATATTTTTTTAGATAAATTCTGGATTTGTACTGAATTGGCCAATAATTAAGCCAAAATGAATTTAAAAGATAAAAATACCTAAAAAAATGATCCAAACACCATTGCTTTTCGACTTTCTCAACAGGCCAACTTATTTTTTTCTGTAATGTAAGACAAAATATATAAATGTAAATATTTAGTAATTTAATGGGATAGTTTACAAGCTACACCAACTTGGCGTGCCAGAACGTCATGTGCTCACCATACAAGACTTCCTAAGGGACAGAAGCTTTCGCTACCGAGTGGAAGGCACTCTCTCCTCCCCCCACCCAGTCAGAGCCGGAGTCCCTCAGGGCTCCGTGCTATCTCCCATTCTCTTCGCGCTGTATACCAGCGACATCCCACGCTTCCAGCCTAACGTTCTATTAGCCCAATATGCGGACGATACCTATCTACACCACTGGGTGGCGTATCAGTAGAAAGTCCGTTTTCGCCCTTCAACGGGCCATCACCGAGATCGGTGAATGGTTCCGAAAATGGCGCATCGCGGTCAATCCAGTCAAAAGTACAGCTATGTACTTTACTGAGAGGACACGCCCCCGTTATCCGCAACCCTTAACTTTGTTCGACGAACCCATTTCCTGGGTTAGTAAAACAAAATATCTCGGAGTCACCCTTGATCGGAATCTCACCTTTAACGATCATATCACAACTGTCCGAAAAGGGCGGCCTTCGTGATGGGTCGCCTAGGTCCTTTACTTCGCAAAGAGAGTAAAATGTCTCTTAGTAATAAGAAGACACTTTACACTGCCTGCATCCGCCCCATCATAACTTACGCATCAGTAGTGTTTAGTCATGCTAGTGAGGCCCACCCTCGTAAGCTTCAAGTCATTCAAAACAGTTTTCTTCGCAATGCAACTGGCGCCCCGTGGTATGTTCGGAACAGCGAGTTGCAATGCGACCTGAACCTTCCCTCTTTAGCACAGTTCAATAAGGACTGCGCCCGCCGATACTTTGATCGAGCGCCCCGCCAACCGAACCCTTTGGTTTTCCAGGCATCGAACTACTCGACTGCCTCCTCCGTCCCACATTTTAAACCCCCACGTCGCCGACCACGGCAGGTATTGGACGACCCGGATGACCCCATCACAGCCATTACGTTGGCAGCTTTAGCGTTATCCGCAAGTCGTCCAGGTAAGATCCCCAGGTATGAGGTAATTAGAGGTCACACTATCAAACACCGAGCTCGCCGGCGAGCTCAAGGCAAAAACAAGGTCCCGATAAAGGTCTCTCCAAATAATCAAAGAGAGTTAGAGTTAGAGAGAGTTATTCAGTAGGGCCCAATTGTGCAACACTGCAGTTGCACAGAGGCATTTTGTTCCGATCCCCCCCATGTCTCTCGACAGCGAGATAAGCCGAGGTCCGAACCACAGTTGAGCTCGCTGTCAACCCCTCCTATAGTAGCGGCACGTTTTCGGCGTCCGCAGGAGATGGAGGTAGAAGGCGCTTTTCGCCTTCTACGCCCGTCTATTATTTCTATTCTCCCGGGCTATTGTAGGGCCAGGCCCTCGCCCAAAATCCGGTGGAGCTGGACGATCGCACAGGCGGTAGCCAGCGGCAGTAAAAAATACGGAAAATTTAATTGTTAATGTTAATGTCTGTTTCGGAATTGTTAATGTCCAAAGACATTAATGCAGCCATACTATATAATATTTTTAAATATAAGTGCTTAATGCAATGCAATGCCGCGCAAATTTATATTTACATCCGCATTGCAGTCCGCATTTGCAATGAGACAACAACTCTACACTAATACTAGATGCTTGTTTATTTATATTTAAAAAAAGACTGCACAAAATAAATTATATTGTATGTACCTTCCAGAAGCAGAGATTACAACATCTGTGAAGGGGAATCCTATGTTGAAATTATTTGGTTATAAATTTACTAGGCAATATTTTCGGGGCCTGAAAGGTCGATGGATCTACTCGATGCAGAAGAGTAGAAAGTGCAACGCTTCTGTTATGACTTTTAACAATAGAGTCATAGGAGGAAACTATGTACACTCGCACCCTCCTGTCATATAATTTAAATGTATAAGAGCAAATTATAATAAGTGATGTACCTATCCATACACCCTCGTATGTAGGTACTTTAAATAGACTCTTAAAAGAGAAAAACAACTGTGCTGTCAAATTAAATTATACTTTTTTGTTCCATAAATGAAAACATTGGAAAATAAGTTAAGATTTATTTGAGCAATATAATAGAGAATGACCGAAAATGTGTACTTAAATACTGCTGTATCTTGTAGCTGACCTGATACTTTTCTGTTTGGAAAGCCCAACACAATGAAATATGGTTCATTAAAATAAACTAGAAATTATTATTTTATCAGACTGATTTAAAATTAATTTATAAATGAAGCATTGAAAATGTGTTTGATTTATACAGCTCGTTGAAAAATAATTACGTGTTCAAATAAAAAATTAATATGGTTGTGCGTTTTTTCTTTAGTAAATGTATGATGTTGATTTTTAGTTTTACATACGAACTCGATAATTTGTAAAAGAAAAATTAAGCTCCAATTAGGTAATAGTTAATATTCACGTTTACTATTATGTTTGTCAACTTTGACCACGCAAGAATCTATTTAACCGTTTTCTCACATTTGCAGTTGCTTCGTACATCCAAACGGGAACGCATACCAGGCTGTTGGTGTATAGAGGATACAGATTCTCAAGGAATTATCAGAAGAAAAGCAAAATATCGTGGAGATGCAACAAACTTGGTTGCTTCGCTCGGGTCATCACCATTGATGATTTTATAGTAGGAGAAAAGAACTATCACACACATGTTTAATTCTTGGAGTCGACAAAAACAACTAGCATATTATTCTAATATGTGCTAACTATATTGATTCAAATGATCTAAGGGGGAGAGAGCTTCATGACTTTTGTTAAACAGCTGAAGAGGTTTTTCCACGGAAACCTCGGCTCACTCTTTATAATAAAGTTTGAGTTATATTACATAAAAATATGTAAACGTAAACACAATGATTGTAGTATTATTAAGCTATAAAAGCTACGAGCAAATGCGTGCGTATGAATATTATGAAAACAAGAAGAAATAGAATTAAAGTAAGATAATTGAAATTAATAATTTTGCATGTAAATACGAGTAGTTAACAATTATTTCGATGGATAGATTCAGACGTAATTTTGCGGAAATGTATAATCAATAATAAAAATATTAACTTAGCAATATAACAAACAAAAACATACAATTAATATTTCGATAAACGTTTTAAAATATATCAAAATTATTACAAATAAAGATAATAACGAATACATCTAAAATTCCTCCAATGCCGAAGTGACGTCAGAAACGCTACGTAGCCCAGTCCGAATAGTTTGGACACATTTTACTTCTATACGAAGTATCTTCAGGAGGTCTTGACTCTTTGCATGATCTCAAATAACTGATGATGTTTTTGGATTCGACAACAAGTGAACGAGTCGAAAACTATTCTGGGTAAGCTACGCGACGTTTGTCAGAAACGTCGCGTAGCAGTCAACTGTTACACAGAAGTGATTATATGTATAGTAATAATGAACTGAAACATGTTAGGAACTGGTTGAGTGAAGAAAATCGGAAATGACCTAGCAAATATTACCTTCCCACTTGCACTCCAAAGGTTATCTATAGTGTGCAAGTTAGATGCAATGACTTGCAGCTTCATCTTCGATATTTTTTTTTAGAAAACCGCGTTTAAGTACTTAATTAAATTTAGAATATACAGATGGGTGCCATTAATGGAACATAATACTTTTCAGAGCCCAAATTCAACCTGTCCCAACGTGGCAATTTGGTGATCCAGATCGGGGAGTGGCGCTTTAACAAGCACGCTACTTGGGGCTCCAAAGTTCGCTGGACCTGCATCAAGAAGAAGAACGGTTGTAACGCTTCCATCACAACCTGCAATGATATCATTGTAAAGACTCTGGGAAAACATAATCATTAATGTGATATTTATTTAGACTTAGTGAGACAATTAGACGAGTTAAACTTGCTATTAGTAATACTTGGAACTGAGATCTCATGATGCAACGACATTTATTTACTACTCTTAGTCGAATCAATAACTCGGATACCAAAAATATGGTACTTTATTTAATCAATTTTTAGTGTTCCGTACGCAAAGTGAATAACGGAGCCCTCTTAATGTCATTGTTTATTCATCCGAATGTCACGGTCTCTCGCTTGTAAACGGAATGTATAACAAACCTGAAATGAGATATTAAATGTAGCAGAATGCATGTAGCATATGTTGTACTCCACATCCTGTCAGTTGTAATATTGTGGAACTCTACCATCTATCCTCAATTAGAAAATCAGTCGACAAGCACTTAGGAGTTTGTAGCTGTAGCTGTTTTTGAGAGCCAGTAATTCTAGCCCAAGCCTGTTAATACACTTGACTTCATCATCACTTACAATCCGGTGAGATTTTTGTCAAATGCTAAACTAACAGTAATAATAATTTATCAAAAAGTTGTTATAATTTTTTATTTCTTAAATAAAGCGTCAAATACTATTTTAATTAAGGATCTATCTCTAAAAGTAAAGTAATTCGGAATTTAGAAACCCTGTATATCATATTATACTATATACTTTGGTCGCCGGACTTGTGCAAAAGGATCCCAATTTGATTTAAATAATAAACATAAAATAAAATAAAATATAACAGCAATATGTTAGGCACACAAAACAGAATAAAATCAATACGTTACTAAATAACAGAGTTGCAATTATCAGTCTAGGTTGTTATTAGTCATTGTTAGAAATTGGTTCATATTTTTGAATACTATTTTTTCCTAACGCAATTATCCCTCAAAAATGTATCCGTAAGAAATATCTTGCTTTTAAACCATTCATAACATTTTGATTAAAATAAAAACAGTTAGTTATATTTATCTCAAGCAATTATATATACGTGATAGTATGAATAATACCTAAGACGGTATATATATTGTGAATATAATTGTAGATATTGAATATAAACTTAGTATAAACTGAGAATATTATGCTGAAAATGTTACGACATTAAAGTTAAACGAACATATTACGATAGAGGTTTAAGTAGCCTTTACTTAGTTTTGTATGGATCATGAATTACAAATATTAAATTTATTACTTAAGTATTATTTAAAGAGTATAGACACATGATAAGCGAAAACAGAAATAGGGTCGGATCGAAAAATAAAACTTTCAGCACAGCGGGACTGAAACCAGCATACTGTCGTGGTACAAAAGTTATGGAAGCGGGTGCTGGAGAGTAATTTTTTCCCATTCAGTGTTCTGCAGGTTACAAACTGAGCAAGACTCGAGGCGGCACTCCCGCAATCATTCTAGATGGGTATCGGTACAACCAACTCGTGGATCTTATCTTAAAAACCGATGGCGTCATGCATGTTCATTTGTTCTGGCTGCCGAGCCAAGCCACTTCAAATAATAAAATTACGTTTCACTAATATCGATATCACGCACGAAAGAAAGCTAATTTAGAGATAACGATATCGGAATTTAATAGCTGTGCCGTAAATATAGTCTGAATGTCATAAACCATGCAATGTAGCACATATAAATTATACAAGATCATTTTTCGCCCTAATGCTATCTGTGTGTTGTTAGCACTCACCACCGATACGACCTTTTAGATATTTGGTACATACTTATCTCATATCCTGAATTATGTAATATATTTTTTTATAAAAAAATTCTATGGTGGAGAGTTTTACCAAATTCATTCCTCAGAGGCTGGTATACTAGTTAACATAATATATCAAGTATTTACTAATTTTCAGCTACATAGTGTAATATTTTATAGCGTCCATTAATAAAGTACTTGGAGCTTTGCAATTAATCACATGATGATACCTAAGTTGTAGGCAACGGGCTTGGTTAGCAATTCTAAGATCTATCTTTACTTATAATAAAACTGTAACAGATCCAATTCTGTACATTACAGATATTTTGAAAATAATTTTTGACAGCACTCTGTAGCTGATACTGATGTCAAAAATGTATTATTTTTTATTTTTGTCTGTTCGTCTGTTTGTATCCCGGCCGCGCATCACGCCTTAACTACTGCATACATTTCCATGAAACTTAGTACGATTTGAGTTCATGCTATGAAGAAGGACATAGAATACTTTTTATCCCGAAATTCAGCGCGGTTCCCTAGGGAAAGGGGATGAAAGTCAAAATGTACACTTGTTGTTATTTATTAACGCGTAGTCCAATTTCAATAATTATTTTTTGTTTGAATGGTAAGCATCCCCCACGGGCACACCGACACACCACAGGCAGCCCGGTACCCCACGCTTTGTTATATCGTATTGATTCGCGCTAGATATGACTGCAATGAGTGACATTGCGTGTTAAAAAAGGTATATTAATCCGTAAAAAATATTGATATTGATATACATCATAAGCAATTTATTCATAGGTATTTGGCGAAATTTGAATATGAGGAATTGTAACCAATGGATTAAAGAACATGTTGTTTAGCTGTGTATCTTAAAATTTTGAGGACCGAGACTCAAAACAGTCGGAAGTAGGCAGACATTGGTATACCAAGGGCATTGCTTCCTACTCAGTAACTACCGCTTGCACTCCAACAGAAGAAACGGGGCGTGCTTATTAAAGGGAAAATACAATCATCACTGCCAAGCTATCACTGTAAGTTATTAACTGCAACTGATAAAGACGCTGTATCGCCTCTGTGGCAGTTCATAATCATGAGCCGTTGATGTGCTGTCTGTCTGATGAAAATGTAGCTCCAGAAAATGATTTGTTACTTTGTGAACATCAGTTTTAAACCATTTTGATAGTGAGTTTAGGTCGAAAACTAAATTACTTAGAAATTAGAAACTTCGGTAGGTGAGTATTATTAACCATCATATTTCACTAACAATGTTTTGTTTTTTTAAGCTGTCATCAAAATATTTTTTTGTGCCGCAAGTTATTTACTTGCGTAACCTAATAAAGCAAAGGACTGTATTTTACGGTTTTTATTTGTACGCAAACGTGACCTATATAAAAAAATATGAGCATGCATAGTTTTTCTTACAAAATATGATGTCTTAATTGAATTTCATTGTAACAATATTGGGTCGCCAACAATATTAGCATAAAATTAATATCCATAAAAATATTTAGTATCAGTCAGCATTTCTGATATTCTAACGCATCAATAAGTTCCTAAGACACGTAGTATTATTATATGTTCTATGGTAATGTGTAAAATAAATAGTTAAAACTAGTTTTTTTTTGTGTCGAATCCATAATATTAATGACCAAGTGCAAAAATAAAGCACGTGGTAGCAAAGCAACTATGTAGTTTTTTTTATTTTTTTATGCCTGATAGGTTAGCCTTTGACCACTATCTCACCTGATGGTAAGTGATGATGTGGTCGAAGATATTGTTCAGGCTAACCTAGAATTACTGGCTCTCAAGGACGGCTGCCGGAACACACCGTTAGGTGCTTGGCGACAGATTTTCAACTTGAGGGTGGTAGCTAGCCAGGCGGGCATTCGCAAAATGCCCTACCACCATGCTATAACGACTGCCATCCTGAGATAACAACCGGGACCAACGGCTTAACGTGCCCTCCGAAGCACGGAAGCGCTCAGTAGTAATGTCACCAGCGGTCACCCATCCAACTCATGACCGCGGCGGACGTTGCTTAACTTTGCTGATCGATTCAGAATGGCTAAGCAAACTTCGCTACGAGCGCTTCAAAATATATATTCTATATATTCTATAGGTTATAGGTATCATAATATTGTGTCTTTGATGATGTACAATTTTGTGTGCGTGAGTGTATGTTATGTTATAACAATGTATGGGAATAAATAAATATAATTTTTATTTTGTTTCAGTGACTTTTGTATCAAACAACAAAGGGAAGCCTCTTGCTATCGTACACGGTTACACTTTTGTCAATAACGTAAAATACAAATCGAGCGACTACTGGCAGTGTTTGAGGGCTCATAAAAAATGTAAAGCGCGATTTACTACAATGCCTGATGGAGTCATAATAAAAGCGAATTATATCATAATCACAACCCTCCAACATATAAAATTGTACACGGTGTTTATTATAGTATTTGAGGTAATAATCTACTGTACTGTGTCCTATTACTCCATTTTACATGTGTATATTATGAACATGACCGTTTTTGAACAATCATTAAATCGACATGTCTCTATAATATGTTGTCACGTTTTCACCATATGCTGATAATAGATTCCTGGTACTAACTATAGCTTATTGTTTCGTGCACGCTCACAAATTAATTTAAGTGTGTGTGATACTTGAGCTCTTGTCTTGAACACCAAATTGGAACGAGTCTATTGCATTAGTTGCACTTCGGATCTAGGGTATCCCTTATTGTCGGAATGTTAATCGCAATCTTAGTTCACTTCATATTATATTGTAGCTTCAAACATATGTACCTTATTACCTAAAATTGGCTAAAAAGCCAACATCACGTGATTAGCTCTAAAATAAAGTTTGAATTTACATGTACATATTGATTGTTGGTTAATGTTTTTACTTCAAAATAACATAATAGTCGGAAAATATTATAAAATCCGGTGGAGCTGGACGATCGCACAGGCGGTAGCCAGCATCTCTGTCCTCCCTAAAAAAAAAAGAAAATATTGTACACTATTTTCTTTGCACCATTATGTTAAATATTGTCTAGATCTAGATTGACAGTGATTGTTATTATTATATAAATCAAATGTGAATGGTTGGAGACAATAACCACAGATTACCTACCTATAACCCATTAAAACGATGATACCCACCTCTTCAGTCTGTTTGTGACCACAGTCTATACAACTTTATTAAAACGTCGCTTCGGGGTAATCTAGATTTTAATTCCGCGATCTACTTCCGATCAATTCTTACAACAACTTTAAACAGTCATCCGTAAATATTAGTTTATTGGTTTTATAAAGTTTCATTTAGAGCTATTTTTGAGTTAAAATCTTATTAACCTTAAAATACATTTTGAAAATGTGATGAGTTAAAACATACATATGCCCTGATTTGAACAATTTAAATGATGATTGATAGGTAGTTATTTATTACTTATATACTTATATATATGTTTTACTCTATAACCGTGAATTAGATGTAAATGCAATACAAACCTTAATATGAATAATTTGAGGCTATATGTCGTATAGTTTGTTATATAAGTGCGTGTTGTGTGTCTATAACATATATAATACTTCTGTGGTGAATAGATATATAATTCGGAACATAATTAGAAGAAATATAAAATTTACCATAAAATTTACAATTAGATTAAATAATCAATAATTCCACTGCATTTTTCATATAGTAGTGGCGTTTTGCTTTTTTAGGTGTTATGAAGTACTCATATTATTTGTTTTTTTTTGTTATTTATTGTATATGAGGCGCATGGTTTAACAATAATTCTCAAGAATATACGTTCAATCACAGATCATATTATGTTAAAAAAACATAACCTCTTTGGTAAAAAAGATTGATTTGAACTTGTAAATTAATCGAGTAAAACGAGTAAATGCTTGCTCAATAGTCTCGAGCATCAGCGATCACTTCGGTGTGCGCGCTTGTGTATCTGGTTTCCAAGAACATAGTAAACCTAAGCATATTAAATGCAGGGCCATGACGCGTGCTCGTAAGCAGGGGTTTGCGAATGCATTAGGCAATGTCGACTGGATAGCTATGGTTTGCGAGTACCTGGATAGTAATACACTAGCGGAAAAAATCATAAACACCATAACAGGACAGTTTTCTATATTCTTTCCTATGCAATATGTTCCTGTTAAAAAAACTGAATCTAGCTGGATTACGAATGATTTAATTAACCTAAAATACCTACTATCTGACATTAATACCCTGACAATAAAATTTTCTGATAATAATGACATTAAAATATTAAAGGATAATATAAATAAATTATATAATAGCAAATTAACATTGACAAAGAAACAGTTCTATGAGAACCAATTAAAATATAGTACTAATAAGTGCCGAACAATGTGGTCCATAGTAAATAAAGAGACAGGTCGTGCCGTGCGTGATAGAACGGACTTCACTGAGTTGGTTTGCGATGACAACGGCCAGCCCTTTCCTGACAAAAAAGGTGTTGTTGATTTTATGAACGCCACCTTTTTAACAGCCGGTTCCGGAGTCGGCGCCCCGGCTGCATGTATCACGAACAGCATTTCTGCTCTGTCCCGTGCAGTTGCATATAATCTGTGTTCTATATATCTAAAACCTTTCTCGTATGACGAATTAATGAATATTATTAATGTAAAAATTGCACATAAAAAGACTCGTGATAGTTATGATATGTCTATGACGTTATTGCGTGACATATCACACATAATCGCTTCTCCTTTGACAGAACTTTTCAATAGATGCTTAAAGACTGGCAGTTATCCACGCGCACTAAAAAATATAAAAATAGTGCCTATCTACAAGGGTAAGGGACTCAAAGCAGAAGCAAGTAACTACCGCCCCATTTCAATTATACCGGCAATAGCGAAAATTCTCGAAGTAGGGCTTAATAATAGATTTATAAAATTTTTCGACAGTAGCGACGTTTTCACAGACCGCCAGTATGCTTACCGTGCTGGCAGATCTACAACATCACTAGTTCGCGAGTTCGTCAGGAAGGTCCTCCAAGCTCGTGAGAACAAGCAACAAGTCGCAGCAATCTGCTGTGACTTGTCGCGCGCCTTCGACACGGCGGACCGCAGCCTGATACGGGCTAAACTCGAGCACTACGGTGTGAGAGGGCCGGCCGTAAATTTAATGATGGATTTCGTACACGAAAGATGTCAAAGAGTATTCGGCGACTCAGGCAACGTCAAATCCGAGAAGGGCTTTCCTGACCTGGGCGTTCCCCAGGGATCTTGCCTATCAAACACAACTTTTTCATTGCTCATGAACGATTTGCCGGCGTCTATCCACGGTGCCGATGTATACATGTTTGCAGACGACGTGGCAGCCCTGGTAACTGCACCGAACCTGCCCGTACTCAAGCAGCATCTTTCAGATGTTGCATCACAACTAAATAAATGGTTCGCTATAAACGGTTTTGCGCTCAATCTGACGAAAACCTGCTTTATTCATTTCGATCTCTCGAACAGAGAACAAAAATCTATAGACATAACTGTCCAGAATGCCGTTCTACAGCAAGTACCCTCAATGAAGCTACTTGGCTTTCATGTGGATCGAGCTTTAAAATGGCACCTGCACATAGACGCGCTGTGTGCGCGACTCACCCAAGCTTGTTTTGCACTGAGACGGCTGGCGACATCAGCGCCCCGGCACGCCGTACTCAGCTGCTACTTTGCCACAGTCCATTCCTTACTTATGTACGGAACTGAGCTGTGGGGAGACGCGGCAGAGTCGGAGCGGCCGCTGATCTTACAGAAGCGCGCCGTCCGTGCTATTGTAGGGGTGAAATGGGATGTGTCAGCAAGACCCTATTTCAGCGAACTCGGGATATTGACTGTACCATCCATCCACATATACCAGGCGTGTCTCTTTGTACGGAACAACCCCGAACACTTCAGCCATCTAGGAGACTCTCATAGCTATGAAACGAGATCCAGGGACAAACTGCGCACACCTGCTCACTCCCTCGCTAAATCGGTGAAGTCCGTGTATGTAGGCGGACCGAAGTTATACAACCACCTACCTGCAGATTTAAGAAGTGCAGCTTCCGCCAATATATATAAACGACAACTAAAAATGCTACTTATAAGTAAAGCTTATTATAATATTAAAGAATATTTAAAAGACGACTTTTCCACTACCACTCGTGGTAAATTATGATTTTTTATGCTATTTAATTATAATTTATGACATGTAAATCTATATTTACCAATAAATTATTTGTATTTGTATTTGTATTTGTAATCAGAAATACTGTTATATTTTATTGATATCATTGCTTTTTTCAACAAAAAGAGAACTACCTACTCTCATTACATCCAGCCATGGAAAACCAATGCTGACCTACAACGGCTACAACTACAGCAAAAACGTACAAAGGAAAGATATGATTCGGTGGCAATGCACCGGAAGGAGGAATTACAGATGTAAATCGTTTATCGTAACAAAAGACGAGACGTTTAGAATAGTACACGAACACAACGATGAGCGTAGGAAAACCAGTCGTAATGTATAATGCTTAAGCATTAATATATGTTTTTTCTGACAAATTGATAATATTTACCAGCATTATATTAACATGTTACATCAAAAAAAGAAGCTCTCAGTTGACTCGTATATATATTTTTATGTAGGACCAAGTTTAATATTGGACTGGATATATTGAAGATATTATGAATCAGCACGTTTGTTATGTTATACGATCATATCATAACAAACAATTTTATAGTTAATATAACTGTGTAATAAATGAAAGGGTTTTGGTTAATTAGTGTCAGTTATTATTTAGTAAACAACTAGGACTCGCGTAATATTTACCGGATATTTCTCCGATCAGTTTCGAACTTATTTGAGGTTCTTCGTCTGGGAGTCGATTGATTCAGGGTCGAGCGCGCATTGAGACGGTGACGCTGTAGCTGTCAAAGTCAAAATTCCTCTGTTCGAACTGTCATTTATGTCACTATCACTAGGATTGTCATATGTTTGATATTATCATATTACGGTTAGTTAGTGTATTATGAAATGAGCATTTAACTATTTAGGTATGTTATTATATTATATGTTTTTTTGTTAAAAATATTTCCAAATTTAAGAAAGCATTGGATTTAATTGTTCTTGGTATTCGTGTAAGTAAAGTTAATATTTTTGATGTCGGTTGTCACGTTTTATGACTCCTGCTGGAGGATATATGGACAGATTGTGCAAACCTACCCGACATATACGCCCCTCGGCTCCCTCCGTGCAGCTCGCCGAGTACAACCCTTCCACGAGCAAGGGCCACGAAATCCTCTCGCAGGTGTACCAGCAGAGCGCGCAGCCGCTGCGGCTTGTGGCTGTCAAGCTACGAAAGTACCCTAGGATCGAACAACAGAAATAAATAATTGTAAAAAAAAATTGGTGCATGTTTTATGACCGGTCACATGTTTGTAGTCAATCCGCTACTGATTAAATAGTCAAATAATTTAAAGTAAACAGAAGGTGTTTTATTTGTGTCGTTGTATAATTAAGATCTCCTAATGGAGTTGTATGGAATTCCTATAGGTAGAATTATATACTTTGCTGCAAAGGAATGCGTAACGCTCCACATAATATATTATACTTTACAAATGTGAGTATATTATTTTTAATAATTTTGCAGATTCTACTCCATTAATGATTGTTACCGACATGGAGTTAATTCCTACTGCAACAAAATGTATGCTACGTATGGGGGGGCACACGTTTTCATGTGCAACTCGACTAGTATCGGGCAAACCTTGCAGGTGGTACTGCTCTAGACGGAGGAGAGGCCAGTGCCCAGTGGTTGCTCATACCTTGGATGGCAATTTAGTAGCTGTAGTTGGTGAACACAATCACAAATAAAATGAATACACTAAAATTTATATTTAGTGCATTAATTTTAAGTTATACTTATTTGCAGAGCTGTATAAGGATACATATATGTTCCTAAAAAACTCTGTCCAAGTGTCGTTCTTTACATTGAATTCAATTAATATATTTTTGATAAATACTAGTGCTTATTAAATAATAGTGAATGAATTTCGTCGTAAATAATATTTTTTATTGCATGTCAATACTAATCAAAAATTTTTTTTTATCATGGCAATAACCACTGTGTTTTTGTTTTGCTACTACTACTACTTATATTTATTTTATTTTATTACTAGCCCGGTTCGTCTCACTGCACTGCAAAAGCCTCCTTCCCCATCTTCCACATTTTTTGATTTAACTATATTATCTATGTAGATCCAACATATCTGATGTGAGTTTAATTTATAATGCCACTTTCGTCTAGGCCGATCACTAGGTGTTGTCATTTACTTCCATTTGGGATCCACTTTTTTGTGATATTAGCCCACATGTCGTCTGCGACAACACAGGCAGCCCCATTTTAACTGTCCGGCTTTCGACTTACATCAGCTACCTTTTCTATGCAGCACGACGTTGTATTCCTCACATGGTCGGCGAGTTTGAAACTGAGAATTTTTATAATGTTATAGTTTGAAAAACTTTATCGGTAGATGAAATATCATCTACCGCTAGTTTTTCAAACTATTGAAAAAAAATTTAATCAAAACTATTCAAATAAAGTCCAAATAACTTCTTTGATATTGTAAACTCGAGTAAGCACTAGAATAGCATTAAGCTTTAGTCGTAGAGAGGGCATGTATAGCGTCGTCATCGATACGAGTATAACTTACAATTCGATATAAATTAAAATGTACTCATACAAAGAATATTATAAAACATCATATAATTTTTCAAATTGATAGGAACATTTCTTTTATTCGTTCAAGGGTTGTATATCGCCTGGGCAAAATGGTTGTTTCTTGCCTATATTAATAGTTATTAACTTTTGTCGCAACCTATAAATCATTGGTTTTGTTTAAAAAAATATATCGATCTTGCTTAGAAGAGGGAAGGGGATGTTTCTATGCACTCGCTAATCTACTGGAGGCAGAGCATGTCTCAAAACATATGAAGGGAGATCATTGAAATAAACACTGAGGCAAGATCGTTGAAATAAAAACTGAGGATAGCCACATGTGAATGTATAGTGTGTTGTGTGAAGTATAGTGAATGCATTGTTGTATACTTTGCTCTCCAGAGTACCCAATATTTTCCAAATCCAGGCTTGAACGGCCGTTGATAATGGTTGGTAGCTACAGATTTAACCTTTACCAAGAAAATGGAATAAAGAGGATCTGGCGATGCTGGCGGTGGAGAAGGGGTTGCTGCAGGTGTACGCTGACCACTATCGGTGAAACGATTGTAAAAGTCTGCAATAGTCATATCCATTGAATTAAAGTAACTATTCTACATGAACCATTTTTCTTCTTATCAAGTTGTTGACAATCTAATTTGTACAGTAAGATCATCGAAATTATGGCTCCTTTCCTGTTAATTAAATTTCACGGCTGACAGGTATTTTTTTGTATAAACCGTTGGTATAGCTAAAATATTCCATCGACTTTTCAAAAAGATTAAATGTTCGGCGGGTGTCAGCTTAGCACAGTCATTATTGTTTACACATTAATGATATTGTAGTTACATTGTGTACTTATGTTTAGTACGTTAAAATGTACGTCTTCATTTAGTCAGTAGTTAGTCTACTGTAACTGCTCTCGTTGTGACTTAATTCTTAAAGAAGTTATGTTAAATACAGGGAAAGGACACACCAGGAGAAAAGCCGTAATCCGCAGAGATAAAAAAATACAACCAATGTTTACTT
Source organism: Plagodis dolabraria (assembly GCA_963854805.1). Classification (NCBI taxonomy): domain Eukaryota; kingdom Metazoa; phylum Arthropoda; class Insecta; order Lepidoptera; family Geometridae; genus Plagodis; species Plagodis dolabraria. The sequence goes on along the minus strand of OY978445.1, from coordinate 8,750,555 downwards.
GCACGTGTAAATTAAGATGTTACGAGAAATTCAATTCCGAGATTGGACAAAATATACGCAAAACATTTTGGAAGCTCGACGACCAAGCCAAACGTTGGAAATATATAAACAATTTCAGTATTCGACAAAACAAAAAACGATCAACTGTCACAACATATTCTCAAAGACGTTACACCGTCCAGTACTTTTTACCATTTCCAGTTGAAGACGATCCAAACTCTTTTATAAGAATTCGAGTATGTAAGTTGGCGTTTTTAAATACATTGTATACGAGTGACAAAAGTGTTCGAGCGGCTCATAGTAAATTACATAAAGGGTTACCTTTAAAAGATTGCCGAGGAAGAAGCAAAAAACATATTTAATAAAATTTCCTGTCGTGGAATTTTATTACTAAATTTAAAAAAAATGTTTTAAATTTAATAGTAAAAATATATGCCTTGTTGTCACGCCAATAAAAAACCTAAATGTAAAAATTTTATGCAAAAATTAAATGATAAACTACAAGTGATTTTCTTTGTTTATTCTTGAATAATTGTTAATTAAGTCAAGGTTCGAGTCAGCCGAGGGCAGTAAAGATAAAAATATTTTCTACCTACAAATTATTTTTTTCTCCTTAATTGATTAATATAATAAAATCTTATTTATTTATTAGTTATTACGTACAAATAAGTGCCTTAATATTTAGTTCTTGTCTAAGAACGTTAGTTAGTACATATTGTAAATACAATTGTTATGTAGTTGTTAATACAAAAAGGAGTGATTGGTGCAAAGGATTATATACAAATAACGGTACTTTTATTTTAAAAATACATGTTTATCTCATTTTCCAGATTTTACTAATTTAGTCTCTATTGAAAATACTGAGTACGAAATAAGGAAATCTGCAAGTGGTCATAGATGCTTAATACGTAGGTAATGGGTATCGGTATTATATACATCATCAAACATAAGTTGGAATTGATTTCTGGCAATTCAATACAAAACGGTGTCGAGGCATTGTTGTATGTCAAAAAGGAAATATTATCAAAGAAAAAGAACATGTATGTTCTCCCAAACCATATTATTACTACAGAACAAATAAAACTAGAAATGGAAAAATATAAGGAACGAACGGCATCCAAGACCACATCTATGAAAAAGCTATACGCTGACTTCCTTGATGCTTTGAATAAAAAAGGAATCAGTCCTCAGGAGGCACCGAGTTTTAAAATCGTCAAAGCCACATGGTACAGAAGCAGAAACAGAGGTGCAAGTAGATTACTCTCACTTACCTCTCCTTAAAAAAAAAACGATTTATGTATGCATTAATTTTATTGGAGTTTTGTTTTTAATCACTAGTAGTGATTATTATTTAACTATACTTAACTGTATTTAATTACGTTACCTATCACCTGCTCTCGATGTACATGGAAATCAATCTTATGAATAATTATGAACTACGAATGAAATATTTAAACTTTTGTGGAACTGATAGGCAAGCTTACCACTATCTCACATATAATATAAGATAATAGATGATGTGATCAAAAATGGAAACGATATTATATGAGTAAGTACAGCACAGCTAAGTACTTTTTTGCCATGCCTTAGCATTCTTATTCAATTGAATAGCAACATAGCTGCATAGGCCCAAATATGAGCAAAACATCTCTAAATACATTATATTTATATAAGTCAAATTAACTAAGTCTGGAAGTTAACATTAAGGAATGTTATCAATAAAACCAATAAACTTCTTCATATCAAGAAAATTCCTGAATTAAGGAATTAAAAGAAACTGTTAAGAAAAACCTTTTTTTTAATTTATTTATTGCATGATATTAAAACACGTGACATTAACACATAAAATACTTAATACGAGTATTGTTACAGTTTTAGTCGATTCTGTAATTCGTTTTCGTAATATTTTTTTTAACTCGTGTGATGTTAATATGCGTAGCGAATTGATGGTATCCGCAAACATAACGCTCGGCAGGATAATTTTTAGGTGGCCTAGATTTAGCCATTAAAATCATAATCATTAATAATTTCATAACCTACACACACTATATTCATCTCTTTCATAAGCATGCGAAATTGTATAGTACCTAAGTTTTCTCGATTTTTATAGAGTAGTGTTTTAATGATGACAATGTTTATGTATTTTAAGAATAAAAATATTTTCTGAATAAATTTTACTATTTTGCAGGTATTCATTACAGATTCGAAGTCTATCGAGGTGGAACTCGACTTATCTACCAGGAGTATACGTTTCACAAGTCTAATAAATACAGCAAAAATTGGACGTGCTCTAGTAGGATGTCTCAGAAATGTGCTGCCAAAGTAAAAGTCTTTGAAGATATGTTGGTGGTAATAGAACCGAATCACACACATCCTCCACCGTCTTTGTGATAATCCTTCATATCTACAAATGTAGTTTTAAAAAACAAGAATATCTAGCATGGCAAGATGCAGAAATAAAAAAAAATCATACATAAATAATATGAATATGATATAAAATGAATTCGTATTCATTTAATTCATAACCGGTATAGTTAGGTACGTGTCATAGAGGTAATAAATTATTACAATACATGTAAGTATCATTTCAAATGTAAACTGCCTGAGACTTATCATTCTATAGTATTTCTCTTATCGACGAGATACACTAGTATCTTTACAAAAGTTATAATCTGTTGGCTAGTTACTATAGTTTTGAAGATAAATCCCTTTTGTGGTTAGCAGCTGTCATTCAAAACTAAGGTCTTGAAGAGATCTATATCTATTTTGAAAGGCACTAATGGTCTTATATTATAATAGTTTTCAAAATAAAGATCATTTAAGCTTGACTGCTGTGAAAGTAATACGCTGTTGCTTTATTTTTATAAATATGAAAACACTCATAAATAAACTATAAAATATAACGCAAGTATATGGTTATTGCAGTCTTAGTTACCTATACGCTTCAGTGAAAGCTAGAAATTTGCATTAAAACAATATCGCAACCTCGTTTTATACAGCTCGCAATATATACCTCTCCCTTAAATGCGCAGGAATTTCGTTTAGAAAATAATAACAAATATAAATTTAAAAATATTTTAGGGGAAAAACCACCAAAATTTTCTTTTAACAAGTCTTCAGCCGCTCGATCGAGATCACATTAGTACTCCTGTGGACGCTTCATGTAGAATTGGAAGACTGAGACTTGCAGTTCACTAAATATTTTCGGCAGCACAATATTGCCCAATGTCTTTTCTTAGATTTTACTACAATTTTAACATAACCTACTATTTTGTAACCCGCAAATAATTTTAGTAAGATAAGAATTAGAAATAACTTTTATGTATTACAAGTTTAGTTTCTACTGTTTTCATTATAACTAAATATTTTATATGACTGTTCTAGAGCCTTCCAGTGAGATGACACCAATATTGACCACGTCCCGCTATGGCAAGCCGGTGCTCATGGTAGGACAGTATCGATTCAACCGCTACTGGCAATGCAAAGGACCAAGGGTGAGATATGTATGTGTGAAAGTTTCTGACGGCTGTCGAGCAAATATTATCACTTTTAATGATGAAATAATTCAATGTTACTACAATCATAATCATTAATACCATTAACTGAAGAATAGTTTGATCAATACATTATGTATCTACCTGATTTTGGATTTAATTTAAGCTTTCATTTACTTTCATCCGCAAACTTCATTTAGGTGTCCCACATGGTGGTCAAACTGTTAGGCTTTCGAAACGTTTAACCGGGAGATGCGGCTTTGAGATCCCCCTTTATGTGGGGGGAACCCTCCCCCCCTTTTATTATGGTAACCACTACGAAAATCTAAATTAAGTATCACCTAATATAAATTTTCGTAGTGGTTGGCCATTTTTTTTTTTAATTTAGTATTGGCGTAACTTATATAAGACCGAACAACAGCTATTAGAAACTTATCACAACGTAAGAAATATAATCTTAAGTTTAATATTTTTAATTTTGCAATGACGCGTGTAAATTTATATTACAATATTACAACGAGGTGAAAAAAATATTGTCTTGAGCGGAATTGGAACCACGCCATCCACTCCTATACCCGGGTATGCTCTGACCGCTAAGCCAACATGATATATGACTCTTAACTCTAATTTTCCACTCGTTCTTAACCTTCGTATGGGTTCGAATCCCGTACATGACAGTATGTTTTGCTCTCGTTGTCATTTTGTAAAATATAATTTTAAGTTCAAATCCGGACAGGTTTTCATTTACTGCATAATTGACTTCACCGAAACCTCATTCTATCAATATTTTATTGTTTGCAGAAATATCAGTATTCTATGCACCTAACGTAAAAGGAAAAATGATAGCTATAATAGACGGATACTCCTTTTACTCAGATGGTCAACGCATAACAATGAAAACGTGGCGATGCACAAATTCGAAGATTTGCAAAGCGCAATTTAGAACGCTTCCCGGAGATGACTATAGGATAACAAAAAAATATTTACTACACAATCATAAGCCTCCATATTTTCGAATTATAAATAACGTTTATCATAAGATTTAATTTTATCAATTGGATTATTATTGTTCCAACGATCCGTCATTCAATTATGCAACCTCTTTCAAATATATGCTATCTACAGTAATATGGTTTATGTGTTTTACTTCTTACTTCAAATTGATACAAATTTACATGGACCAAGCCAACAAGACCAACAAGACAAAAATATCACCAAAGCTGCTTTCGAGCACAGGTATTTAACAACCACTTTATTAGCAGTAGAACTCATTGTGCGAGTTCGTCAGTCGGAGTCCTGCCACCATACCTATTTCTACCGCCAGACAATACCTACTGCACATATATACGAGTAAATATGTTCGCATTGGTGTGTTCTGGTATGAAAGGTGTGGGTCCCGGTCAAGTTACGGATGTCTAAGGTTAGGGACGCAGTGCAGTTCATTTTTGATTACAATCAAATTGAACATGTAGATTTTTTCATTCATTACTTTTATGTAAGTGTACTATTTTACTCTGCATGATGGCAGAGCTGAAATTGATGGCTGGTCTACCCACTACCTGTTACCATGCATTTTGTGTGTTCCAGAAGCCTTTGTTGAACACCATGAGTTCTGGTCTAAGCTTGTTTACCATCCTTAATCGTATTATAATTACCTACAAGGGAGACAGTGATGAAGGCTCACATATCAGCTGTAAAAAAATGCGTTATAAGCTCACATTGAACGCAAATTTATTGATCATGCACAATAGCATAGTTTAGCGCTACCCACTTTAGCAACGAAATACAATTATTAAAGAAAACAATATAGTTCTCTACATATATAATTTTATCGTACAATATTTTTTCTATATGAAGTTTGAATTCATTTTTGAAGACTTATTTCATAATAAAGATTCTTGTTTCAGGTGAAATAAAATTCATACAGTTAAAATCAGGAAAGCATCTTCTGAAAATTGGACACAACACATACAGTACTAACAATGAAAGTTGTCAGCCATGCTCTTGGTATTGCTCGAAGAGGTCCAGGAAGAAGTGCAAAGCCAGGGTGAGGACGGTTAACGGACATATCTTTCACTGGTCGGGAAGACATAATCACGAATAGATACGTAGACACGATATCTGTGTAATTGACGGGGTGGCATATTATGTAATACTATTTTGACGGAAAAAAAACCTTAGTACTTAATAGAACTGTAGGTACTTATACCTACAGTTCTATTAGGACCTACAGGTCAAAACTGCTTCTTTAAAATGTAGGAAACAATGCTAATTGGTTAGACTGAAGCAACATTAGGCAGCGAAGTAATTTGCGACTGATTAACAAAAAAACAAATTTATAAAAGTTTTGTCTATAACTGCTAAAGTTTGCACCAAATATTTTAGTTACTCGGTCAGCTTGTTTCTAATCTCGCAAACGCGTCACTGCCTCATGTAGTCTCAGTCTTAGGAAGGACTAACCGAACAAGCAAAAACTTGTACAATTCTAGTCCTAGAAGTAGTAACTTATCAGTATTAGCTGATTTTCGCGTGTTTTAGATATTAAACCTACGATATTTTTATAATTGCGTGACCGCTCAGTTGTATTATTTTGATGTTTTTATGTAGTTTCTTCGCAATAACGCGGATCATTTGTTGTAAAGACACCTTAAAAATGTATCTTCATAAAGTCAACATAAAAATAACAACAACAAAATAATAAAAATTAAATAACTCTAAAATAATAAAATAATGAAGAAAACTATATAAGTATCTTTCTAAGATCTTGAACCTAAGGAGATTTTCGAGTGATCTATATTATTTTTATAAATATCTAAAATAATTATATAAGTTTTTTTTTCAGATATTTTCTTCCCCAAATCAAAACGCGGATCAGATATTACTTCTGTAAACATCTCTCAAGACTTATCAAGCTACCAAAATTGATACCGAATCAAAAAACTAGATGGAAATGTTCAAGTAGCAACCACAAAGGCTGCAGAGCTTTTATCTTTACTATAGGCGAAGAAATTCTCAAAATCAATAAATTTCACAACTACCTACCCCCGGGAAATAGATTAACAACTCTGTATTCCTAAAATTTGTTTTCAAAATAATGTCACCCATGCAGTGGTAGGATTACTTTGAGCGGAAAACGCTTAGAGGCCTTGATTCAACTGTCGTCACTCTCGTGCAAAAGCGGATTTATTGTCTATTTTGATATTGCAAATACATGGTAATATACGTATGTACAAACAAATAAATAACTTATATCAGGTGGCAATCGCAATATAGTGCTCGGTATACACATTAAAAACCGGGCTTATTGCTGAGTTTTTAATGTGTATACTTTCAACTTTTCGCCTCTATACCTGTGAGGGGCTAAACTGGCCACTTTTCGAACTTTCTGGCTTTAGAACCCAAAAATCTACCAAGGGTAAGATAAACCTATAAGCTTTTACTGTAAGGCAGATTGGAGAAATTACGAACAACTTAAAAAAATAAACATCATGCTTTTATAACACCTACTTGTCTAAACTTCAAATAAAAATAATGAAATATTATCTTACTTATATTATACTACTAATTACTGTATCAGCCGGATCGTCCACTGCTGAACACAGCCTCCCCCGTTAAAGGGGGTATTTGCGATAATCCCAACGCTTGGCAGGCGTCTTGGGGATCGCAGTTTAAGTTGGCAGTTCTTCAGAAGGCGCTGCTGCCCACCTTCCAGTATTTTTCCCTTAGTCGCCTCTTACGACACCCACGGGATGATATGGGGAGGTGCAATTCTAACCCGGCGCCCCACGGAAAGTAACTACTAATTATATTACTATGTATGAAAGTAGGTGATGAAGTTTTTTATAAAATGAATATTCATGACGAAAGTTTGTACGATTAATATTCGAGTAAATGAAGCTATCAGATTAGCGTCCGACACCTACATATTTTATATGATGTCGTTATATGATGTCAGTTGTGACAGAATCAACAACATAAAAATAAACAGATGAAGAAACGTGTTTCTCCAACTTCTTCTAAGTTTTTTGATATAAACAATATGACAAATAATAAATAAATTAATTGTGATCTCTGAAATATAAATTAGTTTTATAATATTTTAATAGGCAGCCTGGCTCGTGGATCGAGTTGCGTTTAGCAGTACTTTGAAATCTTGAGGACCTGAATAACTTCTTCTAAGGTTTTTCTGTAGTTCAGATTCGGAACTGACCCCGCTGATGGCAATGAGCTTTCTCTACACGAAAATATCTTGCGAAACGTTGGTGTCAAAACACATAAGCTTACCTCTTCCGGAGATAAACAAGCATGTTGCATGTAATATGTATTGTGCAAAAACTTTTGACACCTTTGTCATGATCATTAAAAACAGTTATTTATAAATTTCAGAAACCATTCCTGGCCCGAAAAATGTAATAGATCATACATTCAAGACTAACCATTACTGCGACAAACGTAAACCCTGCATGGGGTGTTACCAGAAGTTAGTACAAAAAGCCATATCACCCATGGATGCGAAAAAGAAAGTTCGGACCACTCGTACTTATTGCACCGGTTGCGCGATCATCATGTGTTCGACGTGCTATAATAGTACTCATCCTCAACAAAATATTCTTAGAATGTAACAGATAGATGTAGATACCAGTAGATTTATCAATTAATATTTTGCTTTCCTATATGGTTTTTTTTTTAATTTTTAGATGGGTCCTTAGACATTTTTCAGACTAACGTCAAAATTTCTGTAGTACCTACCATGGAATAAAAAATAACTACCTAGCAAGGCGCAGTAGTACCAGCACTTGCACTAAGGCTTTCGTCTAATATTATGAATAAAATGTGTAAGTTGTTTAACCACTAGTTTTATTTCCTTTGCAATAAAAACAAGATGAGTGCAATGCCTATGTAGGTACTATCTTTGAAAGCTTCACATTTTGTTTTCCTTTTGCTGCTGATCTTGGTGTTTTTGGGCTTGTACTACTCCGTTTTAGTTTTATATAAATTTCACCAACTCCCGTCAAGGGGCGTGATAGTTCCATTTAAAATTACAGCTATTGCCAATAGTGAAATTTATTGTGGGCTAACGACACTATCAATCCTGTAATCAGTATGCAGCATAATTGAAAAGAGTGAAAACTATTATATAGAAAAACATCAAAACCGAAATTATTACCGACACTGAAAAATATTAAATAGCTTGTACAAGACAATAAAAGTGTGAGCATACAGCCATCAATGCCTAGTAGTAGTAACAAAGTATTATCTAATCTAAGTAATCTAATTTTGTTGAAGCAGTGATAGCTCAGGCTTGAGCTTCACCAAGGGCTTCACCATGCGGTGAAGCTCGTCCAAGTTGGCAGCAAGAAGCTTGCCCGCCTGGCTAGCGACCACCCTCAAGTAGAAAATCTGTCACCAAGCACCTAACGGTGTGTTCCGGCAGCTGTCCTTGAGAGCCAGTCATTTTAGGTTAAGCCTGTTAACACCTTCGACCACATCATCACTTACCATCAGATGAGATTGTGGTCAAAGGCTTACCTATCAGCAATAATAAAAATAAAAAACTGTATCACGTGTTGTGACCCAAATAATAAATACATTAAATACTCACCAGTAAAACACTACTATAGTATTTATACTAACTTCCAACAGTAAATAAACATTATCCCATTTTTCTGCGGATGTCGGGTATATACCATTTATAAAGAAATTATAAATCCCGATGGTAGGTATGTAAAATATTATTATTCCTTAGAGCTTCGATCATCATCAAATTTTAGGAAACGGTCGAGTCATACTACTGATTTAGCTCACAATGAGTACTGTGACTAAGATTTCGTTTTTTTTACAGTTGCATCGATCATCAAATCAAAGCGCGGTAACACGATGCTGGTGTTGTCGGAATACACACACACGGTGCAAAATGTAACCAATCAGAGAATTCGTTGGGTTTGTTCTATGAGCCACAAAAGATGTAAAGCATCCCGCATTACAATGAATGGCTTTGTAGTCCAGACTAACCATGCACACAACCATCCATCGAAATGAAATTATTAAACGGATAGAAAACAATGGACGATAGAAATAAACTATTGATATTTCCTAATCACATTGCTAAAGGTATCGATCGATATTGCAACAAAGCTACTATACTTTTTTAATGGTCAATACAAAGACGCTGCCGGCAATATGTCAACAACTTGATGTTGGGCGACGCGACGGTGCACGGTGGTTGTATATTTTATTAAAACGAAATCCTTACGCATCCATAGATAATGATGCCATTCAAAAATGTACAATATCGTCCACGCGGATACCAAAGGGTAATAAAAGTATCAGTATAATCTTTCTCAAATAGATTTTTATTGAATAGCATTAAAACATATTAAGTTGATTTTGTAAAAAATGTTCGATCAAGTACAATAGTTAGATGAACTAGCAATAAAACTAAATTAAAATTCAATGTTAAGTTTTCCGCTGTGGACGTCAGCGTTCTAATAAATCAGGATCGATTGTTATTACATCCGAAAGCACATCACAGTGTATTAAAGTAGGAAGAAAGTGGGTAATGTTCCAGAAGAATTTGTTACTCTTATAAGGTAATCTTCAGTTAAGATCTTCTATAAAGATTTGTGCTAATTTGTGAAGATTCTTCACAAATAAAGACTGTATACTTTACTTACAGAACGATGGTTTTGCCGTGTCTGTATTGCAAAATATTTAAAGTACACTTTGAGGTTGATAATGATAATGCTTTTGATTATTTTTTTTTTAAATAATTATTCTATGTTGACCATTTGAATATATGGATTAAGCAAAGCGGCGATTAAATGATGTATCTAAATTAAATTGTTCATATTAAATAATTCTCAGCACAAATAGTTACGGATATTCCTTTCGATAGAAAAGACGCAGAAAGAAGAAACTTGGAATCCGTGACGCGTCATTGAGTCAATCACTAATGATTTTTTTCTTATCCCTGTCTGCCTTTTGGCGTGATTAAGATATATACGAAATATATGTCTGTTACGATTTTGTGTACAGATGGGGTTATGAAATAAAAAATTAAAAAAAATTAAGGGGAGAGAGGACTGAGGGTTCCACTCTCCAGGTGAGGAAGAGAAGCCTCCAGACACCTAACTACACTACCTACCTACTTTAGGATGTCGACAGATACACCAATAAAAACAATATTGAAGCGTTCAACAATTTTTTAAATATATTTATTTAAAATTAAAATTTTCACCAAAACTCATTTAAAAAAGGAATAGATACATCTAGAACACTTTCCTTAATTAGGTCGGGTTATCCGTTAGTACCAGGTACAAAGAGTAACTTAGAACATGGAAATTTGATAGCAATCACTGGTACTAGCGAACAACAATTTACTTAAGTTATTATGTCTTAGGTTTAACTACTTAATTTACAATTTCTGTGTGCCAGCAACGTAGATCCACAAAATTTAAGTTTATTATGAAGATATTATTCTATAGTTTAGTATATAAGTGTAGGTAAAAAAAATATATATAAACCAGCTTGCTCAGAAAATTCTAAATATCTCAGGGTAAGGTCGTGAGTCGCATAGGGTGAAAGATGAATTCCGCAAAGTAAAAAAAAGAAGAAAAGGGCGCCACCCGGTTATAGGAGACCGGGAAATTCATAAATACCGGAGCACCGTGGAGAATCACAGCCTTGGACCGAAGACTCAGTTAAGGCGAGCAGTCCGGGATGTCAGGCAGAGCGCTGACCACAGGTACTGCTCTGGCTGTCTACCGGAGTTGGGGCTATGGTAGACGTGGGTATGGTTGGGTATTTTACCAGCCCTAACCAAGAACTCCTTTATTTTTGGGGAGGTTCGAAGGCTTTCGGAGGACGCCACGTGGATGCGTCACGAGTCCAGGAACGAAGTCGCCTCCTTGTATTAGGTTAAATTGTTTCTTTTTCTCAGCCTGCAATGAACAATGGTGTGTTACTTCCGTCTTCACATAAAGAACGCGATGTATGCTCTCATCGGAGTTGGTTGCTTACCGGTAGGTCTATTATATCCCCTGGAAGGCGGACGTCGAAAGGAGCACTGCCTGGCTTCGTTTTGCAGCCCTGAAAGATCAAATGAATTTTCAAGAATTGCTATTACGTGCCACTAGGGCAGACAGACGCCTCATGATTCCTTTCTTACCTCGCTTCAGGCAGTGCGTCGATTGGGGGCTGCTTAAAGTTCCAAGCGGAAAAAGAAGTGTAACGGGCCTTTGCAGGCCTATTTATAAGTTTCGGGAACTCTCGAACCTTCCATCAGAGGGGAGGCAAAAAAAACAGATCATATTCCTCCCAATCACAAGAAAACGGATTAATACTCTGTGCAAGGGGTGCGTTCAGAACCTCACTTGATGGAACAAACAAATCGTTCCGACCCTCACAAAAAAAACCGTAACAGTACCCCCCCCCTTAAGAATTTTTGAAGGGTACCGACAAAAATTTAGCTGGACCCCCAGCATCAACTCGAGCAAAGAAGTACAATGCCATACCTGGACCAAGGCTTCGACATAATATGGCCGTCTGAAAATAAAACAACTGCTAAAATCTCTACCTACATGTCTATCCTAATTACTGAACTCTACCAAAATATTAAGTCCCGAAACAAAATTATTACCCAAAATGTTCACACATCCTATGTGCAGACACAAACCTTAATGAAGAAAATATATTTGGTGTGAAACCTCTTCGTAGCTGAACTACTAGTCTCAAAAAAAAACAACTTAAAATTATTGAACGCTTCATTAAACTAAAAAAACTAAGTTGGGCAACCCTTTGGGGCCAAATTTTCTAAAGCCCATAACTAAAAACTAAAAGACAAGGACCGAAGAGCTAATTAGAACGAGGCTATTTGAAGCAAAATTAATTTACCCTTGTCCCTCTGGACAGACCTCAATTCTTAATGTGAAGTAAACAAATAAAAGGGTGAATAATCATCCCTTACTGATACAGGTCTAAGCCGTAGAAACAGCCTATATTAAGACCCATTAGTAGATATGAACAAACAAACAAAAAAATAGTCTTGGCCCTTGACAACAAAATATAAAAATATAAAAGAAAAAAAAGTTACGGGAGAATTACCCCACGCTCCGGCGACCAGACAGGACGTTTCCCCTCCCCATAGGAAGGGCAAGTGAACTCGCTATGGCGGAAACGGGTCGCCGAGGTGCTAGGTAACAAAACCCAACAAACAAAAAAAATGGGATAAGTACCCTAGGGGGATAGACAAAGTAACAGAGAAGAAGAGGAGAAGAGAGAGCGAGAAAGAGGAAAAAATGCCTTGGCTTCACCGGCACCCAGAAGGGGCACTGATGACAGAGTGGCCTACGGCATGGTTGCCACCTTCCAATAGGATCCACATAAAAAACTAACCTATAACTATGATAGGTATATAGTTATTCTATATGGTAGTATACAATATAGACTTATACTTATATATGTACCAGCTGAGATGAAAGAAATAAAGCGTTGTTAACGCTTAGAAGCCACTCCGGTATGTCTGTAAAATAGTTACAAAAACTTTAAATTTCAGCTAAATTGCCAATGATAAACTATGTATCAATATGAGCACTAACTGAGTAAGATTTAATTAATAATCCCTGCAGAAGGAGGGTAAAACGAAAGCTAAAATGACTGCCCACTCACCAATAAAATTAACTGGAATAAGGCCAGTTGTTAATATTGTTTATGTCTTGTCTAAAGAAAACAAAACAAACAAAAGAAGTTCCCACGCGCAACAAAAACAAGCCGACATGGTCAAGGAGAGTATGGAGAAGCTGTCCTATATAACATTTTAATTATTATTATTACTTAAATAATACAATATAATATACATACATACATAATTTCTCAACTCCCAGGGAAACAAACAAGGGTCATGAGTCACACTCCACTCTCCTAACATTCCTCATTCATACAGAAGTCCCCTTTTTGTCATGTCAAGTCATAAGTAAAGTCAACAAAACATTATCACATTCAGTCTTCCCTTCCATACTTCATCTATTGTACATAGAGCGTTATGCGGTTCCTCACAAGCATTACCGAATTACCTAGAAAATTGAATATATACCTATATCTATACATAGACAATACATATGGTACTAAATAAGAAGATATAAGGAGTGTCTTTATCATGATGTTGACTCATCACCTTGAGTACAACGCCGTGAATAATGACAAATATACAGATGCTAGGTATGAGGCTTTTAAAAGGGGTTACCTAGTTAAACCGCCCCTGTAATAAGGCTTAATTTATAGAGTTACAATCCGCTCTGCGAAGGAAATAAGACAGATAGATAAACTATATAAATAGGTTCATAATTCATAATGCCATTAGAGATGTTGACTCACTTAGCTGAGTACAACGCCCAGACATATGACAAATAAATAGTTGCTAGGTATGAGGCTTCTTATGGGGTTACCTAGTAAACCGCCCCTGTAATAAATGAATATATTTAACAAATATATATATATGTATATATAACATATGATAAAAAAAATATTAAAGATACAGTGTTTCTCCGTACTCAACAACCAAGACCGGATAGTATAAACGTTCAAAAGGAACATAGTACTTAAGGACTTTGTATAGGTACCAATTTGGGGGAGTTAAAATATTATGGAAGTATAGAGCTAGGGATAATCTCATAAAACGAAGAAATTTAGTATCCTGAAACTAAGTTGACTCCACAGAGTGCAACTTATAATGACATCAGGAATACCAAGGTACAAAACAATGGTACAAGCAGAACATTATAGAGTGATCTGGTACCACCACAGTGAATTTAGAAGGCAACACTTTACCTATGGCGAACCCACCAAATCAATAAACACCTACACAAGTGTCCTACAACAAAAGTGTCATATCTTTAGTACAAAAATGTTTATATTCGAAGAATGTGCCCTAATACAACTCTAGGTTAGCTAATATACCCAAAGTCAGGGAAGATAAACTGTATATAATTATGACTGCCCCCTTTTTAGATCCTTAATATGCCAACTGCCTAGCCATTTACCTGAAGTACAATCTTGAAGTTCATAAACCAAGCGACTTAACTTTTTGATGATTTTACATTTATCATATTTAGGGGCCAGCTTAGCCATAAAGAATTTATTGGCATCACTAAGTGGATAGGTCCGTTTCCAAACAATATCACCTACTTGGAATTCCTCATCTCTACGACGTCGGTTATAAAATTCGCGGCTTTTTCGATGAGCCTTCTCAATAGCTTGCGAAACGGACTTAAATACTTCCGGTAAGTTGCTTAGCTTCTTAGAATAGACATCACGCGAAGTAACTACTGGAGGAGACGAAGACGAGGTACTGTCGTAATGCGAACCATCCCATACAGCTTACGGCAAAGAAGCTGTAAATAAAAAATGGTGTATGGCGTGTAGTTTCGTTGGTGGAACTGCAAACTGTATTCTTGGTAGATAAATATCCTGCAAATGATGTTCCTTGCGCTCTGCACTGCACTGCTTCACTCTGCATTGAGGTAATACCAGATTGTTAATGCTGAAACTACAAACAACGCCAACAAAAATTCCATAGCCTGTACAGGAGTGAGGCAAAAGGCTAACCAGATCAGCCTGTCTATTGTTAAACCTGTAAATAAATAAAAAAAAAATGTGAAACAACAAAAAAAAATTACCTACATTGAACAACATCACCCTTATAAAGCAGCATCTACAAACAGCAGCCAAACCATTCATCAGCAACTTCACCAAAGAAAACTGCATAGCGGCTTCCTTCAACAAAATTCAGCAAAAGCCGAACCCACGGACAACAACATCAATAAAATGAGGTGAAAACTGTATATGAACAGTGTTCAAATACTATCACTACAGGTAGTCTGTATCATCACAGCCTCCTATATCAGCATAAAATATCTGTATAGTGATAGCCCTCAATAATCAAAAGAAAGACTGTATAGTCACAGCCCTCCACAACATACAACGAAGAGATGATAACTGTATAGCAACAGCCATCAAAAATAACAAGAGAAAGCTGGATAGTCACAGCCCTCTTTATACAACGAAGAAACAGACTGAATAGTCGCAGTCTAAAATAGATAAATGGTCAGCTAAAGAATGCTATAAATAATATTGTTCAATGAGATGTAAGATGAGACTATATAAGTACTGGTTCACTAAAAAATAAACTAAGTTTCTCCTTGAAGAAAAAAAATATAGTTAGTCCAGAACACTAATAGGCAGTATTCAAAAAAAATTGTCAATTAAGAAAATAAATTTAAAATAAGGCATTATATGCATATTGACTAGAGTAAGTTTTGTCATAATTTAGAATTTAATTTGCTGGTGTTTATATTTAAAAATTAAGTTTGCATTTTGATGATACTTGGCACATAGAAATTTCACAGTTATGATGTTTACATACATGGGTACATATCTAATGGCACATTCCTTAATAATAAATTCACATATACTAAATAATTGTAAAATAAAATGGTGAGTGTATACAGATACATTTCAATTAAATAGTGAACGTTAGTCACATTAAATTTTAAAAAATTGCTGTGGATAAATAACACAATATGAAAGTAGGTATATGTTACATATAAAAAAACCTAGGAATTCATCTTTCCCTATGCAAGGCCCCTACGTTGTGGCGTCATTGTTACGATTTTGTGTGTACAGATGGGGTTATGAAATAAAAAATTAAAAAAAATTAAGGGGAGAGAGGACTGAGGGTTCCACTCTCCAGGTGAGGAAGAGAAGCCTCCAGACACCTAACTACACTACCTACCTACTTTAGGATGTCGACAGATACACCAATAAAAACAATATTGAAGCGTTCAACAATTTTTTAAATATATTTATTTAAAATTAAAATTTTCACCAAAACTCATTTAAAAAAGGAATAGATACATCTAGAACACTTTCCTTAATTAGGTCGGGTTATCCGTTAGTACCAGGTACAAAGAGTAACTTAGAACATGGAAATTTGATAGCAATCACTGGTACTAGCGAACAACAATTTACTTAAGTTATTATGTCTTAGGTTTAACTACTTAATTTACAATTTCTGTGTGCCAGCAACGTAGATCCACAAAATTTAAGTTTATTATGAAGATATTATTCTATAGTTTAGTATATAAGTGTAGGTAAAAAAAATATATATAAACCAGCTTGCTCAGAAAATTCTAAATATCTCAGGGTAAGGTCGTGAGTCGCATAGGGTGAAAGATGAATTCCGCAAAGTAAAAAAAAGAAGAAAAGGGCGCCACCCGGTTATAGGAGACCGGGAAATTCATAAATACCGGAGCACCGTGGAGAATCACAGCCTTGGACCGAAGACTCAGTTAAGGCGAGCAGTCCGGGATGTCAGGCAGAGCGCTGACCACAGGTACTGCTCTGGCTGTCTACCGGAGTTGGGGCTATGGTAGACGTGGGTATGGTTGGGTATTTTACCAGCCCTAACCAAGAACTCCTTTATTTTTGGGGAGGTTCGAAGGCTTTCGGAGGACGCCACGTGGATGCGTCACGAGTCCAGGAACGAAGTCGCCTCCTTGTATTAGGTTAAATTGTTTCTTTTTCTCAGCCTGCAATGAACAATGGTGTGTTACTTCCGTCTTCACATAAAGAACGCGATGTATGCTCTCATCGGAGTTGGTTGCTTACCGGTAGGTCTATTATATCCCCTGGAAGGCGGACGTCGAAAGGAGCACTGCCTGGCTTCGTTTTGCAGCCCTGAAAGATCAAATGAATTTTCAAGAATTGCTATTACGTGCCACTAGGGCAGACAGACGCCTCATGATTCCTTTCTTACCTCGCTTCAGGCAGTGCGTCGATTGGGGGCTGCTTAAAGTTCCAAGCGGAAAAAGAAGTGTAACGGGCCTTTGCAGGCCTATTTATAAGTTTCGGGAACTCTCGAACCTTCCATCAGAGGGGAGGCAAAAAAAACAGATCATATTCCTCCCAATCACAAGAAAACGGATTAATACTCTGTGCAAGGGGTGCGTTCAGAACCTCACTTGATGGAACAAACAAATCGTTCCGACCCTCACAAAAAAAACCGTAACATGTCTACTTAAATTAAGGTAAGTTTTAACTAATAATAAAATTAGTTAAAAATCTGAGTTTTTCGTTTTGAACTTGTTTATTAATATAATCCCTTCTATGAATAACCCACTAAACGGTTCAAATTTAAAAACAGCTACGGGTAAGCCTACCGGGCAATCGGGACTTAACAACGAACGTGTTGGAGTGTCGAGCGCAGTAATGTTGCTCACAATGATGACACTAACTGTAATGGATAGATATGATACATTAACCACCAGGAACCGGCTTGGCCGCCTCGGCCCTTATTAAACAAAAAAAAAGAAAATTCAACACAACGTTATAAAGAAAATTTTTGACTTTCTTGTTTTCTTCTAAACTACATGTATACCATTCAAATAAGAGCAATCCGCTTAATTCATACTGTGGTACAGTCTAAGAAAATGAGTACACTTAATTGATATACATAAAATTAACTAGTAAGGCGCCAATTGTTCGCTTGCTGCGTGTTTGTGCTCATAAAGTGAAGGATTGCTCATTCAACTTGATAATCGGCATCAATGTAAATTATAAAGCAAATAATTATCTTGTATAACATTCTTGATTCGTAGTTGTAATATCTTTCACAGGTCCACTCTTCGTAACATCACGTCAAGGTAACCGGATGGTGAAATACCGCGGCTATACATTCAGTAGACAGTTTTGTAGAAACGAAAAGACCAGATGGCAATGCTCAGTGGAAAAACATGGAGGCTGTAGGGCTTCTATGTACAGTATCGACAACGAGTTCATTCAATTAAATAATAATCATGATCATTTGCCACTCTCGGACTATTCATTATGAGGAAACTTAAGCAGCAAAAAAGATTGTATGGTTTAAATGTGTTTCTGGATTGTGCCCGGCAGATTTCATAGGCTCGTGTCCTAACAAAAATTAAAATGTATTTAATAAAATACCTCTACCTAAATAACCCTTTGGGACAATGAAAGATATTTTTCATGGTTATTGTGTGCTATCTACCTAACCAAAGTCAGTTTACCAGCCCGCTCTTCAAATCAAATAGTTCATTCGTAAAACGTGTGAATACATATCATCTAAGGAACTAGGAAGTTCTGATATTTAAAAAAAAAATATTTCTTGGCCAATATTTTTTAAGACATGTTTTGTCCTTTGAGTTATATAATATAATTTAAAAATTATATATTTATTTTATTTATCATAATATCTTAGGCTTCAAAATAAGTAGTTAATAAATAAATATATGTCAAATTAAAATGAAATTATAAAAATACATTCACAATGATATTATACGTCACTACTTATCAGTCTAGAATTCATCTACGAGTATATTGTAGTAACATTTGACATTTGTTTAAATAAGTCAATTAAAAAATATATTACTTATTTAAAGAAATGGCCTTAGCCTGTTGCAACAGTAACAATACGACTTACCTACTGTATTTATGAAATTATTCGAATAAATCGTTTTCTATGGAAATTCTTATTTTCACATGCATAGATAAAATGTTAAAGATAAAAAGTTGAAATGTTATATCTTCTGAAATATGTACAGGACATGTTATGAAGTTTGTAATTTGTAGATGAGCAAACACCAGTATTTACAACATCACGATTTGGACAGCCAGTGATCACGGTCGGCGGGTATCGGTACAACATGTGGTCGGGGAGCAAAGGGAAGCAGCGCGCGCGGTGGATCTGCTCGAAGAAAGATAATGGCTGTCGAGCCACTATCATCACCTTCCTTAATGAAATAATTAAATTAAGCTATGATCATAATCACTGATAAAAGGTTAAGTTTTATGAAAACAAATAGATCCCAAAAATAAAATATTACAGTTGTATTGAAGGAGACAGTTGTAAAGATTTTTTTTTTTTTTATAGTTTATTAGATTAATACATATAGTTCTTTACATCTATTATGTTACTTAATGCCCAATATAATAATGTGAGTATTTCGGAATAAGATAGTTTCTGTTTGCTATTTTTTATATTGAGTTTTTATTTAAGTGCATTAAAAGTTGTTTGTTAAATATTATTTTTATAATCCTAATTCCTACATAAGACACACAAACAATCTTACCAAAGTACAGTGTAGACTTCAAAAATGATAAATAAAATTTACAAAATACCTGCTTGCTACACCAATGAGTATTAGATAATTATTTGTTACTGCGATGGCATACTTATTGAATCCTAAAAGCTACATAACTCTAAATGGCCCCGAGTTCAAAATATACCTCTTCTTCATCTGCCTACCCTTATCTTATTCCAATATTTCTTTTCTAAAAAATAAGACAGCACAACGTCATATTAAAAAATAAAATTTGGCTTTGGCTTTATTGACACCCGCCTGCCTGCTACCAAACCTTGGGAATGCTCTCGATGCTTCCGCCTGCTGCCTGCGCAGTCAACACCTACGTATTAAAGCTTTTACAAGCACGTGCATTACTTATTAACCCCATGATATTTATATTAATAAAATGTCATGGTTATAACCTACGATAAATATGATGTATTTGTAGGTTGTAACCCTATTTTAATTCCTTGTTTCCCTACAAAAAATATCCAAATTAATGAATAGAGAAATTACTGAGCCCGCGGGCTGAATGGGCTATGTCTGAGTTGATTTAATGGAATCCAAATTTTATATGCTATGCAATATTTCATAATGGTGAATTTGGTACAAGCCTGATCCGAGGTACACTTTTTACTTATTTGACGATCTATATAGTTTACTTCATGATCCGAGTAGGCGACTCAACCCATATTCAACTTGGCTGTCAATTGAATCCGCAGACTTTGCTGACTACTTCAAATATAGATATTAGGGGTAGAACCCGTTCACGACTCAAAAAACTTGTTTAGTTAGGTATTAGTGTATTTTAAAAAATTTAACTTGAGTAATGAGGTATCATTAGTCATGTTTTCATCATAGATGAGCTGTCATTAGTCATGTTTTCATCATAGATGAGCATGAATGTATTTATCGGATATTATTATTTCTCACACCCAAAGTTCCTGTACCCCCAGTACAGGAACTTTTGATGAAAGAATTAGCGATTTTAAAAGAGAACGCTGTGAATGAGCCAAAAGCTGTTTCTGCACTGTATGATGAGTTTTATTTATTTTATAAGACAAAAGGAATCTCAAAAGAATTAGTCAGTACCGAAAATTAATAATATAAAAACTACTATATTATTAATATATAAAAATGGTTGGGTCCGTATTAACCAACGCATTCTTAATTTGTAAAAGATAGTAGAAACATAAATTGCTCTAGCATGGGCATAATAAAGGCATAATATAGGCCTTATTTGCCAGAAAAACTTTAATTCATGGTCAAATGATCATTACTGATAACTCGCGTTAGATTTGCTTTGTCATAATGTATATTATGTATAATATTAGGCGTAGGCTTTATGAAATATTATGACATGAAATTTTCTTTTGATGCTTTCAGTTCCACATTTTACTACGTCTCGTTATGGAAACCCCATCATTGAACTGGGCGGCTACAGATACAACAGATATCATCGATGTCATGGAGTGAAAGCGAGGTGGTATTGCATAAAAGCGACTAGTGGTAGTTGCAAAGCTTACCTCATCACTGTGGCAAATGAAGTACTCACAATGAAACATGAACATAATCACTGATTATTAGTTACTTCATGCTTTACCGGTGTTAGGATGAGTAAGTTATAGATAGTGTTACATAAATAAAAAAAAGTTTCCTTGCTTATTTTTCGGCCTTTGTTGAATTTTTAATATAATTTGAATTACACGAAAAATACTAATAATAACATTGTGTTTTAAAAACACTAATAGAAAAAAAAATGCTTTTTTGTGCAGAAAATTCATATATTTAAGAAGCATATATTTCAGGCTCAGGGATAGACATGCAAAATATCATAGAGTTTTAACAATTCGTATGACGAAACTACGTTTGTACGTAAACCACTAGTTAGTAGAACGGTGGAATCTTTCAATGCTTAAACTTTTATTAATTGAAGAAGTAGTATTAACAGTAGAATAAATAATTTAAATAATTTGAGATTATTATAATATGAGGATAGAAGAGATATATTACATAATACTGGTTGAATATGTCCTAGCTAAAATAGGAACTGATTCTGTGAAGAAAGCCAGCAACGGGCCCAGTTTTGCTTAATGCGAGTGTAATATTAATAAAAATGATAGAGTGAATCATTACTTAACTTTTTTTCTTTTGAACAATAACCAACTGGCACATAATATCTCTTCTGCAAAGATGTATGCCAAATGATTCATATTGATATAGTTTTTACACCAAACCTAATTCTTATGAAATATATGGGTGTAATATTTTATATTTATAGCAAAACTTTTGTCTGAACAATAAAATTTTAAAATAACTTAGTGCTATTTTCATAATTAATAAGCATCACTGCAGATCTCTGCATATCAGTTGAGTTATGAAAGAAGTTTACATGTTTCATTTTATTTATCAGAACTGACAAATTACTAAAGTAAAGTTATTACTATAATACTATAATAATACGAATTACTTAAATTAAGTAATTTGACGTATTTCTGACAAATTTAGTAGCGTAAAAATTGTAAAGGTTCGTCTTAATACCAGTTGCATACAATCCAGTACCGTAGTAGTCATGATTGCCATATCTGAATAAAATATCTGAACTGCATAATATAATATATAATGATTATGTACTCTGCTTTCAGCAATATTTATCAAATCTGCGAGAGGGAATGAACAAATACTTTACAACGGTTACAAGTACTACAAAGAAGCGAGAGGCGAGAGGGATACATGCAGGTGGCGCTGCACAAAACGAAATTGCAAATCAAAAATCAAAACAAAAAATAATATTATTATATATACTAATGAAGAACACTATCATGATAAAAAAAATTCGCTTTAGTATCATTATAATTACAATTTATAATTCTACTATAATGATTCAATTCCGTAAATAAAATAAAATAAGTCAGCATAACCATGTTGATGTTTGTATTTTAAATGTGTTCTAAATAATGTTAAGACCGACAAGGAAAATAAGATGTATGAGTCAAATGTCATGTTGGCTTAGTGGTCAGAGCAGATGATATGGGTTCGAATCCCGCACATGACTATTATATTTCCTCTCGTTGTAATTTTGTAGTGTTAAGATTTTTTACGATGGACAGGCTAGAGTTTGATCATTATGTTACCAGTTCGTAAGTGATGATTTGTGGGAAGAGTACAACTTTACTTTTCTTACTTTTTTTTTTTTTTATGCCTGATAGGTTAGCCTTTGACCACTATCTCACCTGATGGTAAGTGTCGATGTGGTCGAGGATGTTGTTCAGACTAACCTAGAGTTACTGGCTCTCAAGGACAGCTGCCGGAACACACCTTTAGGTGTTTGGCGACAGATTTTCAACTTGAGGGTGGTAGCTAGCCAGGCGGGCATTTGCAAAGTGCCCTACCACCATGCTGTAACGACTGCTTTCCTAAGACAACAACCGAGACCGACGGCTTAACGTGCCCTCCGAAGCACGGAAGCGCTCAGTAGTAATGTCACCATCGGTCACCCATCCAAGTCATGACCGCGGCGGACGTTGCTTAACTTTGCTGATCGATTCAGAATGGCTAAGCAAACTTGGCTACGAGCGCTTCAAAAACTTTCATGTACAAATGTTGAAGCACACTGTAACGTTACATAAGTGTGTACTGACATTGTCATATCTTGATTTGTTGAGAGAATTGTACACGATTATTATTTGTTGATGAAAGATTTTATTATATTTTTTGGATGTTACCTTTAATACAATCAATACGGCACATATTCCGCCTTTTTACTTATTTGAGAGCACTGTCTATAAAATTATTAATAATATGTTTTCTAAAACCTCTTTACACACATGCTTTATTATATCGTGACATTACATTATTAATATTAAGCCATGTGAATGCTATACTTTATATAAATATTAAAGTGTTGTATAATTTAGAAACACCAGTTTAAAGTATAATACCGTATTGAAGTTTACCATCTTATAACTATAAGACTTATTTTTAATGTTTATTTATAAATGGATAAAAAAGAAGTCAAAAATTTCAAGAGTACATGTAATTAATTTGTGACTAAAAAAATACTCAGTGATAATATATATTTGACAAAACTGTTGGTATATTTCACTCAAATGTACCACCTATTTATATCGAAAAACTGACCCAAGGATAGTACCATTATAATTGACCACTCCTAATTTGCATTAAACTTTTAGTTTAATATGTCACCAGTTCGAAAGGTAAAGAAATGGCCATATTAGAATGATTTCCATTTCTACTAAAATGTAAATTTAAAATAAAACTACCCTCTACTGCACAGTGGCTAGAACGCGCTTCATTCAGACTATTGATGGTCGAATAAAGAAAAATTTGTTACACATCCACAACGCTTCTAAATACACTGTTGGTATTATGGATGGAGTTTATTTGAAAGCTTAGGGCTAGTGTCTCCATAGCACTTTCCAAATAAACGTAGTTTCGACATATTATTTCAAATACCAGGTTTAGAAACTCTGTGACATTGTGCATACATATCCTTATGTAAATATAAGTAATTTCAAAAATATCCTAAGAAGTCTTTAGGAATTCTTATGTAATATTAATGGTATAAATGCTGATGTATTAAGGAATAAATGAGAATTAAAAATGTTCACAATAAAACTGACTTCAACCATAAAATAGGTACGTATGATTTTGGATAACTCAAATACTTATTTCACTCGAACTTAAATGGGACCACATGACAAGCACCAACTTCCAAATATAAAAAAAAACATCAAAATCGGTGATGAATTATGAGGTAACACAAACACAAAATAAACAGTGGAATTGAAAAACTCCTCCTTTTTTGAAGTCGGTGAAAAATATTCATAAAGACAAATAATTTTTTTTTCCTTACTATAATCACATGGCGTCACAAACGTATTATTATCGTCTATAGTGACAATGAGTTCTCATAATAATAACTTTCTTTATCATAAAGCCATTTTTTTCATGTTTAACTGTTTAACTGTTTTTGTTTTGTTTATGTCTGATTGGTTAAACCACTATCTCACCTGGTGGTAAGTGATGATGTGGTCGAAGATGTTGTTCAGGCTTACCTAGAATTATGTTTGTGTAATAGGCCAATGAACTAATGTGTAGTGTTGATAGTTATTTTTTTTTACAAACGTAGTTTCGTCATATTTTTTTTTACCGGTGGTATGCCTTTATTAAACAAAATACTATGAACTATATACAACACTACAGCTACTACAATAAAAGCATTTAGACACCTATAAGTCATAGCAGACTCATAGGCAGTCCAAATGCTCCAGCCCACTCCCAGTTGGCAGCGTGCCCAGCATGCTGGCAGCATTGCCCCGTTGAATTGCAATGCTTATTCGTTGAGCCAAATATGTGCCAGCATTTTGATCACGCGTCGCATCGACCAAGCGCTCAGATAGGTTTTGGAAAATACGATGAGCTCCCGGTCCCCACGGACCCAACGTCTCTACACCAAACGGCTCAAATATGTAACCCATACAGAGGTTAGCATATTTGCGCCGCTTGAGTTGCTCCGCCGAAGTAGCCGCAGCGCCAGCTCTCACGTTGGTTTCAAAAAGATGTGACGGCGCTAAAGTGTCTACGCACGTAGCGTCCCACACTAAGGGCCGTCCTAACTTCCACGGAACCAGAGTCATGCCGTCAGGTCTTTTACCATCGTCACGCATCAGACCATTCGGTTCGAGAATAGCTGGAACATTGGCGCTGGCAAAAGCCCGGCAAATGATATCGTTAAGGCTGGCGTGGCGGGAAATTCGACCAGCACTTCGAGAGCAGGAGAGGCCATGGTGACCGAGTTGATCAACTGCAGTACCACACATATATGATAGTTATTGTATATGTTTATTAATTAACGTTAAAACTGAAAATTATAAATTTGTTCTCATTTGCCGATAACGGCATTTTGATATCATCACGTAGAGGCAGAAGCAACTTCGAATTACAGCGTGAATTGGTACTGTTCCTCGATGCTCTCTAAAAACTGTCCTGCTAAAGTTAAGCGTTTTGAAGATGGCACAATAGCGAGTTCTTGTATATCATAATCAGAAACCGACGAAGTACTTTATTTCAAATGAAGAATATATTTGAATATAAGTTTATATAACAACCACTTATTAAACTATTGCAAACGTATATTGCGCCAAATCGCTAAAACATACTGCAGTGTTAGCTTGAACCCGCAAAGCATGACATTTGCGACAAGATAACCTTCGAGCTATCCCAGTGATGGCTGCACTATTCCATACAAAATCAAACTCGACCTTTATACATGTTCAATAGTAAAGCTGGATAAAGCTGCCCCGATGTAAAATACCACCGCAATGTCCACAGAACTCTCAGTTTACTCGCAGTTAATTTAGACTTTGCGCAATGTATGATCCGAAATTGAATTTAGGTGTAAAAGCGCTACACTTAGCAGGTAAAGTGCTTTACACAGACATAAATCTTATAAAATCCAAAGGAGTGAGTCAGTGCTAATTGACAACTTACTGGCAAAATCACAAGCACATCGCATGAGACTTAACAACTGTATGTCTCAGAGTCTCGGATGCACTGTAGTTCATCACTTGTGGCGACATGCATCTGTTATGGATATATGTTACCGCTTAACATCAGGTGGGTCTCGTGCTTGTTCCATCACAACCCCATAAAAATATATACAATTTTTTTGGTTTATTTGTAAGAATTTATATGTTTTAATTTATGCAGCTGCATATACGAGTATGTTAACGTTGACGATAATAATTAGTTATTTATTATATTTTTATTTATACCCTTAATTATTCAATGAATCTTGATCATATCCATATAAGTAAGCTAATTCAAATTGTGAAGGCTATATATCTATTCAATATTATATGATATAAAATAAAATTGCTTAATTCCTGTGTTATGTATAATCGCAATACCCTTAGAAATTAAAACATTTTGTTATGTTTAAGACACATAGTTTATTTTAAAAAGCCAAGTAAACGAGAGCAGAATTTGAAAGAACTTGAATACATAGGAGCTATAGATATTTTGAAGCGCTCGTAGCGAAGTTGCTTAGCCGTTCTTAACCGATCAGCTAAGTTAAGCAACATCCGCTGCCACATATGGATAGGTGACCGCTAGTGACATTACTACTGAGCGTTTCCGTGCTCCGGAAGGCACGTTAAGCCGTCGTCAGTTCCGGTTGTTGTTCGAGGATGGAAGTCGTTACAGCATGGTGGTAGGGCATTTTGCGATTGCCCGCCTAGCTAGCTACCACTTTCAAGTATAAATCTGTCGCCCATCACTTCTCCTTGAGAGCCATAATTCTAGGTTTACAACATCTTAGACCACATCATCACTTCCCATCAGGTGAGATAGTTATCAACTTTTTTTTTAACATGAACTTGGCGTTCTATTGGTTTAGGAAATACTAATATGTTCAACGTATGTTCCAGAACAGGTGCTCTTTAAACAAAGACATATTATTTTTCTAAAACAATTCTGACAAAGCCGCATTTAATTCTAAGCAAAAAACAATTGTAAGATTATCTAACAGATCTATATGTTTGTTTAATTTATAACAAACGAATATATATTTTTTTAAACAAGTAAATCTACACGACTTTTGAGGTTTTATTAATAACAGTAGTCCTACTGTACCAAAGGTGTATACCATTTATTTAGTATTAAACAGAATCTATAGGCTCGTACATTGACGCTACATCAGGCCTGACTCACTCTGCACTTTAGGTACAAACCTACATGTACATCGACGTATCCGTCCGTCTACATGCCGCGTCAGAGGAGATCAGAGCTATGCGATAGAGAGTTGTAGGTAAGGTACTACGAGGTTTGCGAGCCGAAGTGCACTTTATTTCCCTGTGGCTAGAGTCGCTTATTTATTGGAATGGCTTTGCGGAGTGATCCTTCTGGTCTTTTTTATGCTCTGGGTACATCAAGTCAAGCAAGCATAGAATTTTATAATTTTTTTATTTTTTTTTTATGCTTGATAGGTTAGCCTTTGACCACTATCTCACCTGATGGTAAGTGATGATATGGTCGAAGATGTTGTTCAGGCTAACCTAGAATTACTGGCTCTCAAGGACAGCTGCCGGAACACACCGTTAGGTGCTTGGCGACAGATATTCAACTTGAGGGTGGTAGCTAGCCAGGCGGGCATTCGCAAAGTGCCCTACCACCATGCTGTAACGACTGCCATCCTTAGACAACAACCGGGACCGACGGCTTAACGTGCCCTCCGAAGCACGTAAGCGCTCAGTAGTAATGTCACCAGCGGTCACCCATCCAACTCATGACCGCGGCGGACGTTGCTTAACTTTGCTGATCGATTTAGAATGGTTAAGCAAACTTCGCTACGAGCGCTTCAAATTTATGATGTTATATATACTACAGGATATTGCTACGATATAATTTCGTTGTAATATATCTAAAACTTTATTGTTACAGTTACTTACGTACTTTCGCGGCGTGGGCATACATTGCTTTGCATTGAAGGGTTCACATTCTGCGTCAGAAAATCATGTGGAGGAAAAACGCGATGGAAATGCTCGACACACAACCACAGAAATTGTCGAGCGGTCGTTCATACTGTCGAAGATCAAATGATAAAGTTCCATAATGTACACAATCATCTACCAACGTTTCGCTATAATCAATAGTTTGAATAAATATTATTTTATACAATGCTATTTTTATCGTGTCATGATATTAATCTATACCTACATACGATTCAGAAGTTTTGGCGTGACTGCTCCTGTAAAGTTTAATAGTGTCAGGTTCTTAGTAGCCTACTTTAAACTAAATTAATAGCTCGTCTTTGGCGACTAAGAAAATAAACCCAACTAGAGTTGACCGTTTTGATACATATCACACACATTGCATCGTGGTTACCTAAGCAAAAAAATATACTTTTTAAATGTTAAATATCGAAGCTATTTTACTATTTCAAAAACATCAAATTTTAAATTAAGGGAAGGTATGAAATAGACGTTTCGAAGTGAAAAAAATTAATTAATTCATGCCCATCCTTATCTATATATTTCTGCTCATTAATAGAAAGATAAGACCTTTCTGATATAATATCTGTGGACCAGGACTCAATCTGGATCTGAAAAAACTTTGTGAAGGTATTTCGTACTGCTTCCTGAGAATAGTTTTGAAGCCTAAGCCAGTTTTGAGTTCTCAAGCCTAAGCCTCGACAACGCTTCAGAACTCGTCGCATCTAAGTATGACTTTTTCCTAAACTGACTATTCTTGGGCTAATTCATATTTATTAAATTGAATAACCTACGATGATTACCTACCAACTGTTCAGTGATTAAAAAATTACGGAACATGTCTCTTGGTTCGCGATTCTAATTCACGCATTTTAACAAACACTACGTTGGAAATGTAGAGAATTTTATAATCTTATGTAGGACGTAAAATTTCAAGCATTTGCGAATGGTTTTACGGGTTAAAATACAATAAATTAGATAAAAAACATCGTCGGATATCGGTATGAAAACGGTATGTAAATTTTGATGCTAAAAACTCAATTATGTGAGTTCCATTGCTAATATTTGCCTGCCTTCACTCTTTATTAGAATCTCTCTTTACTAAATTGCTTTAGTCGCATCGTCTATACAAAATACTTGATGGAATCGCAAATTGACGATTGTCCAATATAATTTTTTATAGTGTCTGATGGTTATATTCTCAATTCCAGAATTTGTGATGTCCCGCGGCGGAAAGCGAATCATGATATTGGGCAATTACAAATATTCGATACAACGTCAAAAAGGGCCAAAAATTCGCTGGGCTTGCACTTCTCAGAGGTACCATAAATGCAATGCCGCTTTGTACACAGTAGACGATAATATTGTAAATTTTGTTAGTGATCACAATCATGACCCGCCTTGCCTGTGCAGCTACAAATCATCGGCTTGTATACGTCACAAAGACTGCATTATTATTATTCCTGAGAAAACTTTTCGTGTTTAAACGAAGTGCTCCATCCTCGAAATGCCAGTTCAATTCTAAGACTAACAACCCTGTTGGAACACGTACCAGGTATTTGCCATACTACCTCTAGAATTAAAACTCCACGCACGCATAAAAGTGCTAAAAGGCCTATAAAGAATTAAATTTACATTAAAAAAAAAATATGATTGATAGGTTGGCCTTTGACCACTATCTCACCTGACGGTAAGTGATGATGTGATCGAAGATTTTGTTCAGGCTAACCTAGAATTAGATTCAAAATCTCAGACAAAACCAAAAAAGAAACAAAAACATGACAAGACATAATAAAATGTGCAACAGCGTACTACATAGAACTTTTTAAAAAACTACCAGAAGACACCAATTTCAAACAAACAAGAAATAATGAGTAAAAAGAATAAATACAACCGACTATATAACAGAAAATTAAGTAAGAATTTAAAACAATTAAAACTGAAGAAGAGTACTGCCCCAAACAATATCTCTAATGAAGCCTTAAAGGTCGGCCCACTGCTCGGAACATTTTTAACGAAACTTTTTAATATGGTATTTGAAACAGGAACTGTCCCACATTAATGATGTAAGTCTCAAATAGTACTGCTTTATAAAAAAGGAGTTTTTTTTTTATTTATGCTTCATAGGTTAGCCTTTGACCACTATCTCACCTGATGGTAAGTGATGATGTGGTCGAAGATGTTGTTCAGGCTAACCTAGAATCCACATTAGCAATTACAGGCCAATTAGTTTGCTATCCAGTATCTATAAGTTCTTCTCATCGCTGTCATTAAGCAGAATACCAAGCAAAATTGAAGGCATTCATTGAGTAGAACAAGTCAGCTTCCGTTCCAGCTTCTCAACAATGGATCACATTCAAACAATAGAACAACTCCTAGAAAAATGCAAAGAATTTAATCATCTTCTCTATATAGGTTTCGTAGACTATCAAAAGGCATTTAATAAAATCTCTCACAGCTTCATATGGGATGCATTAACATCATTCAATATAGACTACTGCTACATAAAAGTAATCCAAAATATCTACTAATAAGAGTATTACAAATTATGAGTAAAATACGTCTGGAAAGCAAGGGGAAAGCAATAAAAATAAAAAGAGGTGCGTAAGTCAAGGTTACCCGTTCTCACAAAACTCTTCATAGCTGTGTTGGAAAACATATTTCGTGGACTGGATTTGCAATCTAATGGTATATGCATTGGGAAGGGATACCTGAGCCACCTAAGAATTGCTGATGACATCGCATTCTTTGCTAACTCGGCTTCAGAACTTGAGCGAATGATGCAGTCTCTGACCTACAGAATTAATAAAATATGCCTATACATGAAACCAGCAAAACTAAAATCCTAACTAACAGTCATGAGAAGCTTATGCAAATAGATGGGAACCAGATCCAATATGTAAAGGATTATGTCTATCTTGAGAAACAAATATCTTTCAACTCTGACCCAGTAACGAAGAAGAAATAGAAAGAAAGGAACAGAAGCTCTTGGAACAAGTTTTGGTTGTATAAATAAATATTAAAGGGAAACGCCTTGAAGTTAAAAAATACTATAATGGACGTATGTATCTTACTTTGCCTCACCTACGCAAGCCAAACATGGGTGTACACTAAAAAAAATTGACGCAGACTACTCACAACACAATACGCCATGGAGAGAATCATCTTGAAACTAAGGAAGATACATAAAATCAGCAACAAAACCATTACAAAAAGGACAAAACTAACAGAGGTCCTTAATCATGCACAGAAAATGAAATGGCAGTGGGCTGGACTAGGGGCTAGGGCCCCAGACCAACGATGAACTTTGCAAATTACTAAGTGGAGAGGTCCACAGGGAATGAAAAACCGGGGCAGACCAAAAATGAGGTGGATCTATGACATTGTCACAGTGGCAGGCGAAAACTGGGTGGAGAGAGCTTAAATATAGGGAGACCTGTATTTACCTGGAAGGAGGCATATACCCAGATGGGATCAAAGCAATACAATAAACTTACTAACAATAGTTAAAGAAATTTTATTACTAGCATATTTTTGTAATATTATGTAAACAATATTGTCTTGAATAAATATGCTTTATTATTATTATAATATTCTCATTCGTATATCATTAATATTTTTTATCAAGCCAACATCACGTTTGATAAGGTCGCCCATTCATATTCATTGTTACACTTTACTTATTCATTTGTTTTAGTCAACTTGAATTACATTTTTTGTGGTGTATTATATTCTATGCTATGACGTATGACGCTAATGTATTGTCCTTTCCATCGTATTGAGATGGAGCGACGTCTGTAGTTCAACTTACGTTATACTAGACACGACTTATTTTTGCAATTAGTTTTAAAATTTTTAACGATGACACAACCTTATAAGAATGTTCGAACCCCGCAGATGACTATAATTTTTCCTCCCATAGCTTTGTGATGTGTATTAGTATGTCCACGAACAATCGTAGTGCTTACATACATAGTTTGCAAATACTCCTGTTTTTAGGATTAATAGTTTGACTTTATTTTGCGGATTACCATAAGTAATAATAATAATTATTGTAAATGTTGTAAAATAAATGACGTGAATAAATATTATATGAAATTATTATGATAATGTTTTAAAATATATAAAAAAAACTCTCGTTCCGCCTAATTTTCCTGCCGACGTGACTTCATAAACGCTGCGTAACCGGAAGAGTTTTCGACGCGTTTTGACTCTACACAAAGCATTATCAGAGGTCTTGATTAATCCAGAAACTCACGCACACAATACATTCTGCTTTTAGGATTTCCTAATGGACACTCATATCTAGATATAGTGTCCATTAGGAAATATATATAGATCAATTCACCCTTGAGGCGCCAGTCTAGGATATCACCCCGACTCATTCTCTTCTCGTGGGTGTCGGAAGAGGCGACTACGGGTAAAGTACCGAAAGGTTATTAACATATTTTTTATTGATTTCAGATTCTATGTTTAGTACGAACAAACAAGAGAATGCTGTTATTATGTTAGATGGTAGAACTTACCTCAAACATGGTCGAATGGGAACTATAACGCGTTGGTACTGCGAAGGACTTACTCAATACCGCTGTAAAGCCTGCCTTTATACGTTCGATGATAATACAATAGTCAAATTCAATAATTATCATTCGCATTGACATGGCAAAATAAAGGGAAATTTTAATCATACTTGTACTGTCGATTGTACATAAATACTCTAAACCTAAAAATCTTTAATATTCTCTATATTATGGTAATTCTTATTCTGTTCACGGTTAAATCCAAATTTGTACAACGCTTGCGAATGAAAGTATGGCGTTTCTTATTTTATTCACAGTAATATCACAGTATCGCTATGTATCGCTGTGGTAATATTCAAATTGGTATTACGCTTGCGAAAGATCCTGGCGTTGAATCCTTAATGTTGAATTTTGGAGTTTGTTGATAAGCAGTCATCAGTCCTCCGAGTGGAAATTACCTAAGTACAAAATCTTAATTGGTTCATATGTTCGAATTAGATTTTGTATATATACTTATATACGAACATTGAATATTTTTTAAATAATATTGCACATTGTGAATGTATATGTGTGGTGTAAAATGTGTGTATGAAGGAAAATTCTTTATAGGTATATTTATAATCATTTTAAAAGATATTATAATATCTTTTAAAATGATTGTTTTATTTCTGTATGAGCACTAATAAAAAACTACAAATATAAATCGTAAGATAATATGCAGCTGGACGTTTCATTAATTACATCAAATGAATTGTTGTAAAATGTCTATCATAGAACAGAATTGAAAAAAAAAACGACAAACAGCCACTTTCGAAGGTTTTGATCCATACGGGGATCATATTATGTCATTGTATTGTTCTAAGGATTATATTATATACACATAATATCAGCGTTCAACTGAATATTGCTTCATAAGTGCAGCAACGACAAACAGCGTCCAGGTCCAAGCAATCGGCAATCGATGAGTTTGCCTTCATTAGTAGAAAAGCATAACGCCTAGTACTTGATAGACAACGGCACCAAATAGACTGAGATATACCAACTGCAAAATCCTGACCTTTATCAACAATGTGGAGGTCTGCATTCATTATGTTTTTGCTTGGTGGTAGGGCATTTTGCGAATGCCCGGCTGGCTAGCTACCACCCTCAAGTAGAAAATATGTCGCTAAGCAACTAACGCTGTGTTCTGGCAGTAATTAGTTTTAAAAATAACTCCAGCTCCAAACAACAACAAAAAATGGATTTTCACCAGAAGTCAGGCTTGCATTAGCGAAACACCCTGCCTTCAAATAGATAATTTTTACCTCGTGTCGGGATTCAAACCCTGGATCACTGCGCGGCAGCCCTTAGCTTTTGCAACTGGGCCGTCACTGCCATCAGTGCTTCAATGATAAAAAATGTATTAAATATAATATTATAGTTTCTTCTACAAATAAATATGTAAAGAAATGTTAGTTAACCCTAATTAATTTAGTTTATTGTAAGAACACAGTGAAAGTTATCACTATTTCACAGAGCCCGTCTTCTTTACATCGCACCGTGGTACAGTAATGGTAAGATGTGGTAAATATATTTTTACCAAACAATACTCAACCGGTGGGACTAGGACCAGGTGGATATGCTCGTACAGAAGGGGATGTAAGGCTCACATACGAACTTACTTGAATACATTTGTAAAAGTTGTTAACGAACATACTCACACAACACACGGCACCGCTAGTAGAAAATGTATCATGAAAAACGTTTTATAAACTGTGAAAGTTTAGTGGATGTATGTATAATATTACGTCATTTTAATCGCTAGCGCCAACGTTAAGCATGGTGCTCCATAGAACATTATAATGTGGTGTTTTTACTTACATATTTTATTACAAATCATTTTAAACAATTAAACATACATTGTTGCTGTTCATTAAAATATGTTCGCACTGATGATATTGTAATATTTAAATGATGTATCAATTGATAAGTTGCATTTAATTAGTAAAAAATATCATTTAGTTTTTAT
This sequence comes from Plagodis dolabraria, assembly GCA_963854805.1. NCBI lineage: Eukaryota > Metazoa > Arthropoda > Insecta > Lepidoptera > Geometridae > Plagodis > Plagodis dolabraria. The sequence continues at coordinate 8,715,884 of OY978445.1, read as the reverse complement.
AATACGTATAAGTAGATATCTATATACTGCTATGTAGTAAATTAAAAAACCTTTTTTTGGTTGCAGGATGTGATGCAAATGAATATTATATTTTAAAGCGAAGTAAAATCTTAATATATTAGCAAAACTGTCCGTCGCTACAACGAATGCAGGAAAAACAGTAATGGAACTACTACCAGGCGTTGTATTGTTAGATCTGCATTGGATCTATCATTACTAGGAAAGGAGTAATAAACATGAATAAAAACATTCATGTACACCCTTAGATCCAATTCAGGAAACAATCATGAGTGAATTAATAATCTACAAAGAGCGAGCGGTAAATGAAACAATAGCTGTTCTTGCCCTTTTCAATTCAATTTGCTGAATTGCATAAAGAATCATTACGGAACATTAGAAAAATAAAAGCAGCTCTATATAATAGTCGTTAAAAAGTGAAGACAAGTTTTTCAAAACGAAGAAAAGGGAGTAACCTACCTAAAATTCTAGACTAAACATCTTGCGCTCTGTCATCTATTTGGCAATAGAGACTGAACTAACGAACTAACATTATGGCACGTTATTGTTTCCGTTCGTCGGTGTCATCGACGGCGCCAACATGATTAAAGGTACAAACACGTAGGTGTCGCTACGCAGAAGTTCCAAAATTCTTGAGATTGTATCAAATTCTTAGTGATGTCACTACGTTATTTTGAGCCATGTTAGAGGTTTGTAGTGTGAAGTAACATCGATTTCGTTGCACAGAAAAAAAGCAACCTACTTACCCATTAATTAAATAAATTCTTAATGCAGCTATTACCACCGAGAAACTATCAATACCTTGTGGGATATGCATATTTTAAAATCGCATCGTTCTGTTTGTATTATTATATTTTATTTAATTTTATTTGATTTTAGGGCTGATATTTTTTAACCACAATCTATTGTTGATTTTTTAGCATAAAATTATTATTTTACTGAATATATTTACTGAAAATATTTTTTGTAAATGTTTGTGTTTTTAAAGTATATGTCTACGATGGATGCAGCTATTTCCACACAAACTTAATTGTAAATTTCGTATTAACTTTAAGTATTAATGTATCTTATTTTAATATACATTATTATTGAAACTTTGCCAACACATCCATGAGCTTAATATATATGCTTCTGGCTTATTTTTTTCGTTTAATTATTTATTTTGTCTATTTAAGTGAATAAAGTTATTGAATGCAAATCAATTAAACCAAATTATTTTATCGTACACACATATATTAATGGAAAACTAGCAAACCAGAAGCATAGATTTTAGTTTCCATTACAGCCATGCTAAATTTCACCGAGATTGATCACGAGGTATTAAACATATGGCAAAACTACATTTGTATGGAAAGCGCTATGAAGACACTTTCCTTAAAATTAAAAATAAAACATTTTTATAACACTTGATCTATAAAAGGGTAACAAAGGGTAAAAAGCTAATCAATCTAAAATAAAAAACAACCTATAAATGATTAACAGTATTAAAGAACGAATGTAGTGGTTTTTTTATTCTTTGTCTATTTTCTATTACCACAACTAAACAATAATTGTTGTTTGTTTGTTTAGGGAGGACAGAGATGCTGGCTACCGCCTGTGCGGTCGTCCAGCTCCACCGGGTTTTGGGCGAGGGCCTGGCCCTACAATAGCCCGGGAGGGAGAAGTGCCGAAGGCACTTCTCCTGAGACGGGCGTAGAAGGCGAAAAACGCTTTCTACCTCCGTCTCCTGCGGACGCCGAAAACGTGCCGCTACTATAGGAGGGGTTGACAGCGAGCTCAAGGGCACCACTGTGGTTCGGACCTCGGCTTGTCTCGCTGTCGAGAGACATGGGGGGGATCGGAGCAAAATGCCTCTGTGCAACTGCAGTGTTGCACAATTGGGCCCTACTGAATAATACTCTTTGACTATTTGGAGAGCAATTTATCGTGACCTTGTTTTTGCCTCGAGCTCGCCGGCGAGCTCGGTGTTTGATTGTGTGACCTCTAATTACCTCACACCTGGGGATTTTACCTCTACGACTTGCGGATAACGCTAAAGCTGCCAATGTAATGGCTGCGATGGGGTCATCCGGGTCGTCTAATACCTGCCGTGGTCGGCGACGGGGGGGTTTGAAAAATGGGATAGAAGAGGCAGTCGAGTAGTTCGATGCCTGGACAACCAATGGGTTCGGGTGGTGGGGCGCTCGATCAAAGTATCGGCGGGCGCAGTCCTTATTGAACTGCGCTAGAGAGGGAAGGTTTAAGTCGCAATGCAACTCGGTGTTCCGGATATACCACGGGGCGCCGGTTGCATTACGAAGAAAACGGTTTTGGATGACTTGAAGTTTATGAAGGTGGGCCTCACTAGCATGACTAAACACTACTGATGCGTAAGTCATGATGGGGCGGATGCAGGCAGTGTAAAGTGTCTTCTTGTTACTAAGAGGCATTTTACTCTCTTTGCGAAGCAGGGGACCAAGGCGACCCATTACGAAGGCCGCTCTGTTATGGACGGTTGTTATGTGATCGTTAAAGGTGAGATGACGATCAAGGGTGACTCCGAGGTATTTTGTTCTAGGAACCCAGGGAATGGGTTCGTCGAACAAAATAAGTGGTTTCGGGTAAGGGGAGCGTGTCTTCTCAGTAAAGCACATAGCTGTGCTTTTAGCTGGGTTGACCGCGATGCGCCATTTTCGGAACCAGTCACCGATCTCGGTGACGGCCCGTTGAATGACGAAATAGGACTGTCTGTTGATAAGCCACCCAGTGGTGTAAATGGCGGTATCGTCCGCATATTGGGCTAGGAATACTTTGGGCTGTGAGCGTGGGATGTCACTGGTATACAGTGCAAAGAGAATAGGTGATAACACGGAGCCCTGAGGGACTCCGGCTCTGACTGGGTGGGGGGTGGAGAGGGTGCCTTCCACGCGATAACGAAAGCTTCTGGCTTTAAGGAAGTCTTGTAGGATGAGCACAAGACGTTCTGGCTCGCCAAATTGGTATAGCTTGTAGATCAAGCCATTGTGCCAGACTTTGTCAAAAGCTTTCGCTACGTCGAGGAAGACTGCTAGCGTAGTCTGGGGTTTGGGGTACTTATTGAAGCCCTCAATGATGTGTTCCGTGAGGCGGTGCACCTGTTGGACGCATGAGTGTCCGGGTCTGAAGCCAAACTGCTCATCTGGGATAAGGTGGTGTTCCTTAGCATGGGACTGGAGACGGTTTGCAAGTAACCGCTCGTAAAGTTTGCCTAAGGCACTGAGGAGGCTGATGGGGCGGTAGCTGGTGGGGTCAGATGAGCTTTTGCCTGGTTTGTGAATGCCAATGACATTTGCACATTTCCAGGTGTCTGGGAATAAGCAGTGGCTCATAGCAGCATTGAAGATGCTGACTAAGAGATGGATGAGAGGAGGAGAGAGGGTTTTAAGAACCCTGTTGGAGATGCCATCGGCACCGGGGGATTTGCGCGGTCGGAGGCCCTTGATCAGTCTCGCCACCTCAGCGTTAGTCGCTAAGGTGATTGGTGGGAGTTCAGAGGTGACCACAGAGCTTTTACGTTCGACTTCAGCATCCACCGAATCGAGGTGAGCTTGGTCAACGTGATCTACGTTAGGGGAACACTGAGCCTCTAGGCTATCAGCTAGGCACTCAGCTTTGTCTTCGTCAAAGAACGCTGTGACTAGTGGGACTGGTCTGTATAAGGGAGGCATGTCGTTATGGTTACTTCCTTTCAAACCTCGCGCCAAGTCCCAGTAAGCATGGTGGCTTGGCACGAGGTTTGAAAGTTTATCGCCCCATTGTTGATCACGCAACTCAGACATGCGACTTTGAACCATGCGTTCAAAGTGGCGTTTCTTAGTTTTGTTCTCTTTACTGGGGTAAGAGTCGTAATGTCGGGTCACTGCTTTACTCTCCGTCACCAATCGTCTCACATCCGCTGGAATGACAAGGCGCCGGTCGTCCGGCACTATGACCTCCTTTGCGGATGCACCTACTACGGTGGAGAGGTGATTGGTGAACGAATCGATCGCAAGGGTTACGTCGTCTTTTGTCAGGATGTCGTCAGGGATCTTGTCAAGGTCCGGTGAACTGATAGCCTTTAGGGCATCGCCTACTTGCTTCCAGTTCACTATCGTCTTAGTGGGGCGGGGGAGGTCTGTCGTTGGGTCGGGACCTAGTCGCAGTATAATGGGTCGGTGGTCAGAGTGAAGCTCGTGAACCACTTCTATGGAGCGTAATTGGAGTGTTACGCCTCTGAGTAGTGCCATGTCAAGCAAGTCAGGTCGAAAGTCTTCCATATGAGGGTAGTGGGTGGGCTCAGTGGGCGCTATTATGTCAAAATTGAGTTCTGCGACTAGTTTTTCGAGTTCAATACCTCTGGGATTGTTGACGTTGCAATTCCATAGGATGTGCTTACTGTTGAAGTCGCCAATCAGAAGGACGGCGCTTCCTAATGAGAACAAGGCTTCTAAGTCAGCTCGGACGATCGGCTTGGAGCAAGCTTGGTAACAGGACGCTATGACTATAGGTTGATGACCAGTCATAGCTAGGAGGCAACAAGATGCTTCCATATTAACAAGAGTCGGGGTAGGTAGGGGAATGCAGTGCAGGGACCTTTTGTAATAGATAAGAGTGCCTCCCCCACGGGAGTTCACTCTATCATCACGTACCGTTCTGTAATTGGCAAACCTAGGGTTCGCCTTCCCCGGTTTTAGAAGGGTCTCCTGCACGGATATGATATCGATAAGGTGGGTACAACAAAAGTCGTGGACGAGGTCACGTTGTCTAAAAAGGCCGTTAGCGTTAAATGACGCTAACGAAACTGAGTGCGGTTTCGTGCGTTCGGTTGTACTACCCATAGTGGTTGTACTGGGGAGGGGCCTGGGGAACGAAGCGCTTAAGGGCGCTTAGTAAGTTCGCGTGTTCCAATGTGTATTGGATCACGTCCGCTGGGGATTGAGCGTATTGCATCTTGTGGAATAGCTCTTGTACCTCATTGATGTCAACCGACATAGCCAGATCGCTGACTAGGTTGATTGCCTCTTGAAGAGGGGCAGCCATCAATGGCATAGGGGGAGCTTGTGGCCGGGAAGCGGCGCGGGGAGGCGCGCGAATGGTGTTGGCAACGGGTGCCGGGAGCGCGGGGCGAGCCGGGGCCGGTGCGCGGGCAGGGGCCGCGGCGCGGGCGGGTGCGGGTTTGGGCGCGGGTGCGGGCGCGCGGGCCGGGGCGCGGGCGGTAGCGACGGTCTTAACCATACTGGGTGGTTTGGACCATGCGTTACGGGCTGGGAGCGGCGCGGGTATTACCTGTGAGGCAGGTAGTACCGTTAGTTTAGGGCTTACCCGTTGGTAACGGTCATAAGAGGGGCGGGTCGGCCTATGCCTTGCCACCCTGTGGTTCACTCGTGGTGCTTTAGGGCAACCACGGTAATTCGCGGTATGCCCTTGAGCACCGCATAGAACACAACTGGGTGGGTCCGGCGAATCCCGGGTGCGAGTGCACGCTGCTGTCGCGTGATCGCCTAGGCACTTAACGCACCTAGCGCGAGCGAAGCAGAAACGGGAGGCGTGCCCGTATAGTTGGCAGTTATGGCACTGCGAGGGACTCCCATTTTTGTATGGGGCTTGGACATCGAGTCCTGAGAGGCCACAGACCTTTTTTAAATTAAAAATGGCCTTGCCTTCAGGTGTACGATCTAGTACTACGAGTACTAGATCGTAGGGACTGCGGTCCTTCCCGCTGTACATGCGGTGAACTGCATGTACGGGGAAGTCTTGTGCCTTCAGGTCGGCACATACCGAATCGGTATGTACCTCCTTGGGCACACCGCGGATGACCACTCGGAGGACTTTCTCCTCTTCGAGCGCATAAGTGTGGAAGCTTATGCTCTCATTGCGGAGGAGTTTTGTTAGCGCTCTGTGGTCGCTAATGGTGGATACTTGAACTTTAATGCCCTGCTGCGTGGAGCGGGCATTAGTGTAGTGGATCCCACGATCCGAAACTAAACGGGACAGCATGTCCCATTTGGTTTTGTCCTGAATGAACAGGGGCGGAGGCGGTTTTTCGCGGCGCGCGCTCGCGTCCTGAGGGGACGCGGCAGTGGTGGCCGGAGCGGAGGGAGGAGACGCGGGGCGCGGGGTGGGGGTCGGCTTCTTGCCGGAGGCGGGGGCCTTAGCGGGTGCCTTGGCGGGAGGGGCGGAAGTTGCGCAACTAGCGGCTTTAGGAGCACGCTTGCGTTTTCTATCTACGACGGTATAGCCGTCGTTATCGGAGTCCGAGTCAGTGCGTAAGGCGCGACTCGGATCTACATCCATCTCCGTTTCGGAGTCCGAAGTGGGCTCGACAACGGCGATGGAGGGACGGGTGCTCGCTGGCCTCCCGATCGGTGAGCGCGAGCGAGACCTCTCACGGGGAGGGGCTGCCACCGTGCGTCTGTTGTCAGGGCCCGGAGCGGGCGAAGTCGGGCTGTCCTCTGAGAAGGACCGGGTCAGAGGAGGGACGATGGCCTCCGGAATTGAAGTTCCGGAGGGAGCGATGAGAGTGTCCGTGAGACGGGCACTCTCTGCATCGTTAAGCGATTGCTGATGATCAGCGTAGAGTTCGGGGTAGCGGAGGGCGAAGGTCTGAAGGACCTCCACCTCACCGTTAGAGGGACGTTGCATCCTGAGGGGAATACTCAGGATGGCCTAACGGGTTCTGTCTCCCTCTCGCAACTCGTGAGCTCACTTGTGTGAGAGGGAGTGAGTACCTATGGTGTGCCCTAGTTGTGTACCCTCTCCGAGCTTTTTTCTCGGCGGAGAGGGGTGATCCTAATGCTGCTCCGGGGTTGACTAGGGGCGACCCCAAGGCCAGTTGTCCCGGAGCCCAGCTTGCTTCGGCTGACCCGTGAAGCGGGAAAGGCCACGGTGCAAGGTTAAACCAAAAACAACAACAGTGGCCGTTGTCACCGTAGGGTGTCACACTGCGACCGCAGCAAATGGCGGATTTGATCGTTCAGACGGGTTTGGCTGACGCTACCCCACGCCTGAACGACGTCGCTTAACAGCACAATGTGTTGTTACGCGCACTGGTACAATGTTGTGTCGAGTAGTAAAGTTGTGAAGTGCGCACCGAAAAGTGCGGTCAAAACAAGACCACCAGCCCGGTATGATGTTATAACGAAACAAGGGATTTGGGTAGGTGGTAATGCCTGACGTCTTAGAGCGCCTCTGCGCGCCGGCACGGCGAGCTCGTAGCTCACGTTGCACGGCGTTCGGCGGCTGCTCAGCTTCTGCACACAAAACAAAACTTCGTCAGGACTGCGTATTCCAAGGCACTGGTCTGCAACTAGCGTCGGAACGATGACCCGAGTGAGACGGCAATAGTGCGGGGACTATTGCGGTCTCACTGGGAGATACTGGCGGAGCTGTAGACAGGTGTGCACGGCGTGGCGGCACAGGTCGGAATGAGAGTGCTAGTCTGTGTCATGAGTGACCACAATAATTGTTAATAATTGTTTTTGCAGTTACTCTGATCAAAAACTAACAGGGTAAGGACATAGTCCTCTACTGTGGGTACACCTTTTACCGACACTCCTTATCAAAACGCGCCGAATACTGGGTGTGTACTCGATCAGGGACCGGCACGGGATGCAGGAGCAAGTTCAGAGTTACCCGCAATACAAACGAAATAGTGAAAGTATTCACAGAACATAACCACTTCCCACCGAAATATACAATCGTGAATGGGATGTGTGTGAAGTTATAAATATTAATATATATCACCCGGATTGCCCACTGCTGAACACACCCTCCTTCACTAAAAAGGTTTAACCACACTACAGGAGAAGACAAGACATCACAAGACAGCCAGAGTTTTAAAGTACTGTGTTTCATGTATAAAGCTTATATAAAACCAATAATATTTCTGCAGGAAGGTGGATAACTACATTTTATTGTTTTTGGATAATTCTCCATGATCCTTGCGTAGTATTGTGAGTGTGTGTAGAAAATGTAATTGTGTGAAACAGAGGTGTATGCATATGTAAAAACCTTTAAAAAAAAGTGTACTGTTTCTAATTTATCATTGGTTAATTCTGAATAATCATAGTGTTATTTGTTAGAAAAGTTTGTTATTTGCATACGATCTAAAAATCATGCTGCCATAAAGGAGTGTTAAGAAAGAAGAGCTACCGAACTGTCAGTACTTCACTCTCCCTGTATAAATCTTACGTTGGGTAAAGTTTGGGTTCTTGTACATGAATTTTGAGGCAACTCTACATACCCTTTCTCATCTGGGCAAATTTGTTATGTACATGTCACTCCAAGCAAAAATGCAGTATGTGTATGTCAAGACAGACTGCGCCAGAGTAGTATTCAGAGTAATCAGACCTAACTGTCCGCAGAGAATATATTGGTCTTTTGCCAATTTAAGATGTTGTCGATGTATACTCCAAAATATGTATGATTAACTCATTCCAAAATCTTACAATTACAGTAAGTATAGAGGGTGTTAGAACACTAGTGAGTTTTGATCAGAAAGGACGTGGACGTCTGGTTCTAAGGTTAACAAGCAGATAATGTTACGATTATGGTTTTACTTTTATTATGTACTAGCTTTCCGGGCGCGGCTCCGCCCGCGCGTATGTCGGTTATCGCGCGAAAACATTAACCTCTTTTTGCGCAGTCGGATAAAAACTATCCTATGTTTTTTCCCGGGTCTCAAACTATCTCCATACCAAATTTCATTCAAATCGGTCCAGTAGTTTTGGCGTGAAAGCGTAACAGACTGACAGAAAGACAGACAGAGTTACTTTCGCATTTATAATATTAGTACTGATTAATAGGATTGAGCGTAGCAATGACATAACACGCCTGAGTACGCTTACTGAATTAGTTTTGTGTATGTTTTAGTTTAATTTAAATAAAAATATTTCTATTAAAAATGAAACAAATTATTTTTAAGATTTTTAAGAGAAATAAAAAAAAATACGATACTTATTACTATCGAATAATTGTATATGCCTGTAAGGGTGTACCTCTGTGACGTTTGAACGGACTTTGAAATTTGTTATATAGTTTAGGTACGAATTACTTACAATTTAAACCACAAAAACTGATTTCTAACAGAAAATATTTTAAAACAATAAATTCACTAAAAAGTATACATGCAGATTTAGTCTCATATAAAAACTATTAGTTTAAACTCAATCATTACTTTTCTTAAAGACTACATTAACATCGCGCTGCTACAAGTGCAATAAAAGGTAAATTAAACGCTGGGTAAAAGTTGCTAAAATACTAATTGAGATTTTAATGTACACGTATTTATTTATTCAGGCATTAAACCAACGTTCACAACGTCTCGCTTCGGCAATCCAGTGCTTCAACTCGGACCGTACCGCTACAACAGGAACGTGTACTACAAGGGCGTGCAGGGACGCTGGACCTGCAGTAAGATGTCTGGAGGGTGCAGAGCAACGATAACCACTTACGGCGATCAAATTGTCAAAGTGACTAATGATCATATTCATAAATCTAATAAAATGTCTAGATAAAAAGTTAGAATCAGTTAAAACACTGTGGTGTCACACTAGTATTGTAAACACAAAAGTGTACATATCTGTGTTCGTGTGGTGTTTTTGCAATTTATAGGGTCTCGGAAGTAAAGAGACTTATTCGAAATCAAACGGTCCATAAAAAGTATCCAAAGTAAAAATAAATAGGTCATTATTAACGAATCTGTTTTATTATATGCGGTTTAATATTTTTTTTATATTACGGTAATGTAGCGAGCTCAACAAGAATTATTTTCAAATTTGATATTATTTGTGTCATGGTAAATATGAGACAAAAAATAATTAAATTCAAGAAGGAGCTAGAAGAAATCATCTGTAAAAATCATACCAAAGGCTTAGTTTAAATGAAAATATCTTGTTTGTCAAGCCATGGACCTCCGAGTACCTCCGAAACGTCTAAACGGACTTCATGAACCTTGATACCATATAGAAGAGGTCCTGTATACTTTTTATCCTGTTATACTGGATAGTTCATGATGGAGTACAATATACCCGTTTCCACAAGCTGCGGCCGAAAGCTACTATAGTTAGTTGTAGTCAGTGAAATGTCAAATTGAACTTTTACTCACCCAAATTAATATATATCAGTAGCACGGCAAACCTCATTGACCTGCCCATATCACACGATTATGGGGTCAGTACAATATGTTTCTCTAACAACAGCAAGGAATTAATAAATATTACCTCAGGCAACATAATGTTGTCCTACAAAAACAGGATAAATGATGAGACTAGAATATATTGTGGGAAGTCACGAAGATAAAGTTTCTTTTTTCTAATATTCACATCACTTTTTTAGCCACGTACAAGAGATCTCAACGAGGCAAAAGGCTACTTTGCATAGACGGATACACCTATTGGGCTCAAAAAATCAGTGGTGCTAAGATTCGTTGGGAATGTACTCGCAGGAATAACAAGTGTAGAGCAACTGCTGTAACGTTAGATGAAATCGTTTTGAAAGTCAACAATATTCACAACCATTAGGTTAAATCTTCTAATCTAATCTAATCATTGTAATGTGGGAATTTCTATTCACAATAAATATGTTAAGGTAGTTCACAGCATTGATTTTTTCCACTATCCTCATATTGTAAAATGTTGAGCGGTTCATTCTCAATTACTTGTGAAATAAAATAAAATATAAAAAGTTGAAAGTAAAAACACAAACATAGTATTCATTGTGAAGTACAGTATAACATAATAACTTTAACAAAATGATATTATTTTTCTTTATGCACATGTATTCAAGGATGTACAGCTTTTTATCAAATGTCATATACATATGAGCAAAATCTGCGCATCCAGCGTTACTACATCCGTATAGATAACAATTTATTTCAGAAATTACATACATACATAAATTCACGCCTCTTTCCCGTTGGGGTATGCAGAGACCACACTTGTTACAGATACTATGTCTGATACCAACTGCTCCAACAGCAGCAATGCCGACAAAAAACCACAATTTAATAAACATGTCTACTTAGTTATACATTATTTAATATTGTATAATCTAATATCAATATACACACTCTCACCAATAACGAAAATAAATTTTAAGTTGTAAATATAGGCTATATTATTTGTAAGTGTTTGGTTAATATAAGAACGTCACGCTTTATTGCCAATATTTTCCATCTCTCTTGTAGCATTATCACGATTATGTAACATTTTAATAATAGCTTAGAGTGGTATCAGACAGTAACTACATGTACCCTCTATAGAAACACGAACGATTAAGGCTTAATGTCAGGCCTGGCTCACTGCGCACTTTAGGTACAAAGCTACAGCTACTTTGACGTATCTGTCTAGACGGGATTATGAAGGTGCGTGCGGCGTCAGAAGAGATCAGTGCCACGGTAATGTTATCTATAAACATTACCGTGTCAGTGCTATCCGTGACTAAGCGATACAGAGACGCCTTATAGGTGAATAAAAATATTAGGTACTCAGTGCTTTGCGAGCTGAAGTGCAATTTATTACTTCGTAGCTATAGCATAGAACATATAATAATACTGCGTAGCTATAGTCCTTTATTTAATGGAATAGCTATGCGGAGTGATCCTCCTGGACCTTTTTAGGGTTCCGTAGTACTGACAAGGAACCCTTATTATTCTGTGCTTATGTGGAATGCAGAGCTTCTCAAGAATACAAATTATAAGCTATCATCTCCGTAGTCAACCAACTGTCCTATGTATCATACTGACAATATATTATTGATAAATCTCAAATACTTTGTGATTTATCAATCAATATGTTTTTATTATAATTGTTGATTAAGGTACCTTATTGTTACAGAACCAAAGTTCGAGATGACATCCAGAGGTGGATTGGTAATTGTTCTGGACGGATAAAGGTACTGCCGTCACAGTTCTTCCGAGTTCAAGGTCCGCTGGACGTGCACCAGCCACTTCTCACATGGGTGCAAGGCCAATCTGTACACTTTGGTAGAAGATAACACGATTGTAACTATTAATAACAAACACACGCATTAGACTGATAACCATTCTTTATTTGAATTCTATCCCACTTGTTGATGTTATATAAAATGTATTTTGACCGACACTGAAATTAGATTACAATACAATAAGAAAATACCTTGTATTGCACACCGAATATGCAATAAAATAATCTTGTAAATTACTAGTAGTACTCTTAAGCAATGGTTGTGCAATAGGCTGTCTTATCGCATATAGCGATTTCTTCCAGACAACCTCTGTATGGAGACTATCACATTTCAAGGTACACGGTGGTGAAAACTAAGAAATGGTGACCGTGTTTCTTCAGCCGATTTCATTTTGTATAGCTTAGGTATTTGCTTAGCACGCATTTATGCAAATGCTTCAATATTATTATTTTATTTTGGGACAATATTTCTGTTATTTTTGAGGTAGGACTGTTTTTTATATTCTTGTTAAATGTCAAAAAGGGTGTTTAAGGAAAATATTGCGTTGAATGAGAAGCTCGCTACTACTCACATCGATGTGAGTATATAATTCCTTGTATTTATGATTGTGGTATAATCTGAGGCCTGTAGGTTTTGCACGACAGTCACACCGTCACGCGGATCAATGCTTGGTATAGTATCCGGATAAGAAGTAAGGTTCTGATGTAAACTTAACCCTCAGACCAAATTAGTGCGCGGGTAGAGGTTACCCTTACAAAATGTATTGTTTTAACGGGTGAAATGTGCAATCTACCACGTGGAAAGTACAGTCAACAACAACATTAACGGCGTCGTTGGTTGCTGTGATTATCGTGCAAAGAAGTTAGATTGGATCCTCATGATATGAGAGCGAAGCATACGCTACTAAGAACAATGGCTACATGCACATGGCGAAACAGGCTAAACATTTTTGCCCAACATTTGAGAGCCGTGTTTTGTTTTAAAAGGCAAAAGGATTGCGTTTCAATATGTACTTATTTTTAAAAATATTAATGTGGTAGACCTTAATTTAAAAATAAATACTCTTTCACAGATAAGGGCTTTCTGATGCCATCTCGTAGGGGCAAGATACAGCTGCTAGTACTGGACGCGTCACGTTTTGCCAGAAGAATTACAGTGTGCATTAATACTGTTCTTCAAAGCTCTCTAAAAACTGTCCATCCAAAGTCAAGCGTCAGAGCGCTATGTCGCAAATGGAGAATATTTCCGTATATAAATTTACAAGCAATTTATAAGCTACTTCAAACTTATCGTGCGCCAAAGTGCTGAAACAAGAAGTTTGCTATGCCAAGGTTGATTTTTAAACCGGCAAAGCACAAGATATTTGCGATAGTAAAAATCTTCAAGGCATCTTCAAGGTCCAAAATTATGCTGGATAAAGTTTTCTCATATGACATACCTACCGCCACAATATCCACAGAACTCTCAGTTTATTCGCAGTTAATGTATAGCCTAAAATCATTTTTTTTATTTATATCTAACTATCTCACCTTAAGTGCCTTCCGAAGCACGGAAGCGCTAAGTAGTAATGTCATTAGCGTTCAGCCATCCAAGTCATGGCCTTGGTGGACGTTGCTTATCTTAGCTGATCGGTTAAGAACGCCTAAGCAAACTTCGTTACGAGCGCTTCATCTATATATGAATAATTATTAATAGTAGAGATTCCTTGTTTACCGAATGTTGTGCTTTAACTGTGTTACATTAACCGCCATAGTGGAAGGTACGCGGTTATCAACCAGACTATTAGACTTCATCCGATCGAAAGAAATGCCTTTTCAATCACTTAACTCTCGCCATTAGGTACTTACGTATTTTTTTTATCATTATCATAACTATATTGATAGTTAAGATTAAATAAAAAATAGCGATAGTGCTTGTGATGACCCAGTGGTTAAGGCAACCGGAGCAAAAACTGACGTGGTTTCTATTCACACTCAAGCCTTCATATACCTACAATATACTTGCAAATTAAAATAAATATTTTTGTTGTTGTTAATAATATAAAAGAATTAACGTTCAAAGCATTTTCGTTTTAGTACAATGGGTAAACAACACTGCTGGGAAGATGCTAGCCATAGTCTACACCTTCTACGGCAACAAGAGCGCTAACACGTGTCGGTGGCGGTGCACGTCGGGCTCCAAGTGCTCGGCAGGGTTTACGTTGGCTCTCGTCGACGGCACTACGATCAGGGCGCATTTAGTGCACACTCACAAACCATCACCACAAGCATACAAAATAATCAATGGAATTTACTATAAAGTCTAAATAATTTCTGAAACCGTTTCTACTAAATGTTTAACGATAAATCAACATAATATAAAAGATAAATATATGATCCATTAAGACTGTACGAACGAACTAACATGTAGATGCATACTGTACTGTATCAGCCGGATTGTCCACTGCTGAACACAGCAGTATGGAAGATGTCTTTGAAATCGCAGTTTAAAAAAGCAGTTCCTCAGAAGGCGTTGCTGCTCACCTTCCGGTATTTGACCCTTAGTCGCTTCATATAACATCTACGGGATACATTCTAGACCGATCTACAATGGTGGGCGTCATTCAACTTATAAAGACATCCCATTTTATTATTGTATATTTTTTTCAATATTTTAATTAAACTTTTATTTCACGAATTAATACCACTTTACGCCAATTATTTCGAACATATTTAAAATATTCAAATTTAAATAATACCTATTCATTAATTGTATAAAGTACTTAGTTGGCAAATGCTGCATAGCAGATGTGGAGTTTTTGATGAACTTTTTCTTTTAAGTAACCACACACCCTTTTTCGTAAGCTTTAGAAATTTAACGTCTTTTACATGAAACACACAACACGAATCTCACGACTATATTATTTTTACAGTGAAATTCATAATGTCGCAAAGGGGGAAGACATTGCTAAGCATTGAAGGGTTCACTTTCTGCGTAAAAACGGCAGTAATTGGAGGGAAGACACGTTGGATTTGCTCCACTCACAACACAAGGAAGTGTCGAGTGAACGTACATACTAATGAAAATCAAATAATAAAATTAAACAACGTACATAATCATGAACCTTAGACAAACACTTCTTATGTTATTTGATATATTTTATACAACAAGTGCTTAAAATACATACTTTGATTTCAGATTTAAGCCCTGTATTTGCAAAGTCCCAGCGTGGTAACCCCGTGATCATGATCGGGCAGTACCGCTTCAACCGCGTGAACAAGTACGGCAGCCGCACGCGCTGGGTGTGCGTGAAGGCCAAATCTGGTTGTCGAGCCTCCCTTCACACCGCGGACAACGCCATCGTGCGCGTCTGGGGCTTCCACGACCCGCTAGCGCATACCAGTGCAAACCGCTACCCAACCTAGATGCGCGGCGGTATCATAGCAGTTAAACTATAGTTGCAGAATTTCTTGTATCAAGACGAAAACGGTGCTTTCACATATATATTAGAACTGCAAGAGTCTACAATTAAAGTGTTACGAAGATGACATTTCTCACACTATAAAATATTTTTTAGTGTTTACAATTTCATTGAAGTGGTGGGTAGTGATAAGTATTAAAATTTGTGTCATGACATTCGATAGAGTAGCGATACTAAGTATTAAACATTATGGCGTAAGTTTTTCACAAATATTCCACCAAAAGTGCCCTAAAGGAATTAACTTTTTTTTTAAATTGCCAACGTACTTCATCTACGTGGCGTATGAAATAGATTTTAAGACTTTATTTAATTATAAGTATATACTAGTTTTCATGCCTAAAATATTTTTCTACTGATTCTTTCGTAATATCAACCTAGACACATCAAGTGATACATACGAATAAGACAATGATATATAAGATTATAATTAGTTACACCTATGAACTAACTAACATGTAGCGGCGATACTTCACGAATGGAAATTCCTGCCATAATGTGAGCGGTGCTACATTAGAAAGAATTTATTTATTTCCTCGCATGAGTGTTGAAAATAGTGTTCAACCCATCTGTAGGTTTGAAATTATAGCCTCATAATATAAGCAAATTTATTAATTACTTTTCTTCTTTATCTAATTGATAGATACTATATAACGACATCTACTCAGCATTCTGTGAAACCATTTTTAAGCTTTATCCTCTATCTCTATATATCGCTATTGTGATAATTTTTTATGGTTAATATCTGATAAAAATGTGTGTAAAAACGTTATAAAATTATTTATAATGGTATTTTAATTATAGACTATTTTTCTTATTACTCTATTAAAAAACAGGTTTACAAAGACATCGAGCTGTAAAAAGTCAACCAAGATTTGAAAGTTGTAACGGCGGAAAGCCTGCTATAATACGAGTGCAACTGAAGTATATCGGGGAAAGGTAACGGGACAGGAACAATGTCAGTGTAACTTTTTAGAGGATGATTATTCTGTAATAATTAATAGCGACTGGACTCATAGAAATTGTCTCAGTGCGACTGTGTAAGTGTGATCGTAAAATCAGTATGTAATATAATGACTCCGACTAGACATTGAAGTCACCAAATTATGAGCAACTGATTTACGGAAGCAAATACACAAATTGCAATATCAGGAAAATAAGATTTCAGATAATGTACATTTGCATGTTTTCATATTCATATTACACGATGTTGTATATTTTAGTAGCTTCTTATCGATAGTACTTATTTCAGAATTACAGATAGTACTTATTACAGCAGTAGGTACATTCTATCATTAGTAGCACAGTATGCTTAGCCGTTCTTAATCGATCAGCTAAGTTAAGCAACGCCGCAGTCATTACTTGGATGGATGACCACTAGTAACTTATAGTAACACTTAACATCTTCGATTAAATTACATCATAACGGTTACAGACACGTGAAAATAATTTTTTTTCTTGCGGTCAGCCTTTATTATATATACTGTACAAACCATATACGACACTACAGCTATTACAGCGAAGGCTTATAGACAAACTACAAGCCATTGTAACCTCACAGGCGGGGCAAAGGCTCCCCTCTACTAGCAGCGTGTTCAGCACGCGTTACATTGCCCCATTGGATTGCAATTCTTATTCTTTGAGCCAAAATGTGTACCAGCATTTTGATCACGTGTCGCATCGACTAAGCGCAAAATAGTGATTGAAAGCTACTAGTTTTAGGTAGTATACTTATACTTAAGCCTTGAATTAAGAAACCTTTAATTCCAAAACACTAGTGATTAACCTTTATCAGGAATATGTGATTTACTGGAATGTATTGCTCGTTTCAGTTGATATTTATTTTAGATCAAATTAATCATCATTAAACAGTGTCGGTTTCAATACGACTAAGTAACAGTGCAAGGTATTTCTAATAAATAAGTTACCATCATTAAGGAGTTTTAAAACATTATTTCAGTGCCAAAGATAGCGAAGTCTCGTCAAGGGAAGCCTGTCATCGAGATCGGTAGTTATCGGTACTACAGACACAGCTACTCGTACAGCAACAAGCGGAAGTTTAAATGGCTTTGTTGCCAGTGGTCATCCCGAAACTGCAGAGCCTCTCTCACCACTATCGACGGTCAAATCATCTGTTATAAAAACAAACATATTCACTAACATTGCCGTAGTTTCAATATAATGTGTGATTTTCTAATTTTAATTTATTTATTGATCTTCTATCAAAACAAAGTGTTATTTTGTATAAACATAACGTCATGCCAGTCTAGAAATAAACATAACCTAAAAACCCAAAAGTCTTAGTTCTTTACAAGTAAACAGAAAGGTCCCAGGCTTCCATAAACAAGCGAACTTCCCGTAGAGATGGGGCTATAATTCTAAATATTTCGGCTTGGTACATTTCTTATAATCGGTTCAAAAAATGTACAATACGATAAAACGTGTATAATATTTTGTATTATGGGTTATATTTTTTAAATTGCCAGGTATTATTTTTATTTTCATTACTCACTTTTAAAATCGATGGGTCACAGGTTTCAGTTCGGGTTGAAACGCTACTTTGTTTGTGCAATTTAAAATTACAGATTCAAAAAACAAATCCGACATTTATGTAGGGTTGGTTACATACTTATGGTTATTTTGCCTACCATCAAATCATATTAAAAAAAGTTTACTTTGGCTGTTATCAGTCGCGTCCGCGTCGTGCCAAACAATCCAACTTTACAATGCTAATAGTTCCTTAATATGTGTTTAGGTTGGTATTATGTGAGTGCCATTAAATTTATTTATATTGAAATGCATGTTCTTATGTTCAGGAATCTATGTCAACAATCATGTTGCGAAAAGGGTATGCATAATAAATAATTATACTTTCTACTAAAAATAAAAAGAACTGTCTGTGGAGGCGCACAAGATGGAGCTACTGCAAAGCCAGAGTCATTTCCGCATACAATTGAAAGTTTACAGCAAAACATCTGGAACACAATCATGAGCCGCCCAAGTATACTATAGAGAATGGGCTGTTTTACAGGATATAATTGTTTACAAATTTGCTTTCATCACACTTGTACGGAAACAGTATCTAAACATACAGGTTAACTTGGCCGTAATTCTCCATATAAAACCCTCGAGCTTTATTTGTGTCATGAAACGTAAGGTCGGTACATATGTATTTATTTTTTTATTTTTAGCACAGCACACAGGTCGTGCAAGCAAGGAGATTACACGCAATTGAAAAATTGTCTTAGAAAGTTATCTAAACAGGAATTTAACATGTCTCGCTACATGTTACTTAAATATTCAACTAATGTGTGCCTTAATAATATTTTAATTGTTTTTTTTATCAAAACGTCGGATTTTTTTTACACTCTGTCATGCTAGTTTACCTACGTAAGTATTTACACTTAACGTTTCTGAACGAAATATTTGTATAATCTGTGGTGTGGGCAAAAAGACCGCCAACCGATTAAAATAGTTCACGTATTTCGTAATAATAGTTGTGCTGACTTGTATCATAGAACATATAATAAATTAGTTAAGAAAAAACTTTCAACATGACTATATAAATGAAAACCATCTGTATCGTTTTCAATAGACACAAAAAAATCAGAGCGGATTCGCAACATTTCTTAAATGCATCCGAATTATCATGTGAACTAAAAACACAACCACAAACATCCCATGAACAGTATCATAAATATAAGTGATTTATAATTTTTGTAAGGTAGAGTTTTAAAATTGATCAAATATATATTTGGTCACACTAAGTTTTACACTAGGTATATATTTACAATGTGCGATTTAAATTACAAAGTTGCCAATCATAAGCAGAAATAATGTCTTATTTCTATATAATATATACTCTTCATCATTATAACAGTCGCTTGAAGAGCTCAAACTATCAATTTGGATTGAATTGCACACGGTGTGCAAATTTTTATGTTTAAAAATATGTTCGAATACCTAATATGCTAGTTGTATATATTAGTTGGTACATACATAAAAATAAGGCTTTAAATTTTTAGATATCTCACATAATTATAAGCAAGTTATTTATATGATATACTGAAACATTGATTTGAATTGTTTTTGTACTATGATGGAAAATCGTCATTTATATAAGCAATTATGTTTTGTACTAATTTCTTATATCCGCTTTTCAGGCCCAGAATTCTGTTTATCCCGACAAAAGAAGCTCTGGATGTGGGGATCTCTTGAGATGTGGTGGATATAATTTTTCGAAACACTATACTGTCGGTCCAAAAACAAGATGGTATTGCAATGGAAAAAAGAAAACTGGCCGCAAAGCTTTTGTATTCTCACATCAAAATCAGTTCATTAAAGTCAATTCTTACCATAACCATCCTCCCTTGCATATGTAGCGATGTGATGAATATTATACCACTATGCCCGTATAAATTTCATACCATAATCTCGTGATTCTCCATAATATATTATAGGGGCTTTTATGTATAAAAGTTTACGGTAAATTTGAATAATGAGAACCAAACAAGAACAATGAGAATGTATACGAATGAGTAATAATGTAGTATTGGGATATTTGAAAGTTTTCAAATATAGATTTTACGTATTGGTCGATAATTTAACAGTGCTAATCAATATTTACGTTTTAATTTACATTCGTATCTACGAGTACAAAGCGTAATATATATTTTGTGCACAAACACTGCACAGTTAAAATAAAGTAAAATTTATTAGTTCCATTTGTTGGAATATTTTATATTTAATTATTATTTTTATTAGTTATTTACTGTTAGTTTTATTAGGTGATAGTTGTAACGTTTTTCGGTGAAAAACCCTAAAAACTACATCACTTTCTATCTGCAGGTTAATTTTATTATATTTTCTGTCATCATGAAAACATTAAAATTAAAAACGTATTAAAATATTTTTTTTTTTATTACATAACTTTTTTTTAAATATGCTCTTTAAGCTGGTTCATTAAGTTGATCATGCTTATTTAATTACTTAAATATCTTGTTCACAGATCCCGTGTTTTGCAAATCTAAACGTGGGAACTCGTTAATCAGAATCGGTTGTTATTATTTCCGGAAGGACTACACTACTACTGTATCTGGTAAGATAAGATGGCAATGTTCCCAAAGAAACGGTTACTCTTGTAAGGCTCATATCTACACAATCGAAGACAAGTTTTAAAATCACTTGATGTGGATGAACATGTATTCAAGCAATAGCTGAAATTGAAAAAAAAAGAAATCCTTTTAGGAAGATTATCGCGTGTTACCACATTGTCAGTTTTATTTAGAAATTGATATGACCTTCTATTATTTTCAAAAAGTGTAGATAGTTGACGCAAAGAGTTAAAGTTCTTTTTAAACTTTTACTGTTGGTTTCGGCGGTTATTTTTTAAACTCAATTTGTATTCTGGATACTGCTTTTTACTATTTCTGATCACTCCATCACTTACTTTTACTTACCAACTACAGTTACGTTCGTTGTTCATTGGAATATTGAGTATTCTCATTGAGTATTGTTTATATATTTTTAAGATTATGGCAATTGCAACTGTGTTAAAATATTTATGGGCTCAAAAAACATTATTTATCTTAATTAATTCTTAAGAAACATTAAATACATTTCATTTCTACAAATAAAGGTAAAAAGATATTTTTTCCACATGATAAACATTTAACTTTGGCGGATATAAGAACCAGAGATGCAAATAATGTTTTAAAGAATTTTCAAATAATATATTGATAAGCTATTTGAATTATGTTTTGTAAGATTTTTTTGTTTGGTTCAAAATGCTATGACTTTAATACGCAAACATTTAGTAAACTATTACTGACTCCAACTAAAGGGTTGCTTTTTATATAACAAACACTAGTTTTTGTACTGCTACTAAGGCATACGTAACTTAATGTTTAAATTTATCAGGCCCATTCATCACTACGTCGCATCAAGACAATATTCCGCCCTCTAAGGCAACTTAGACAGCTGCTTCGCTCTCCCAAAGATAGGGACCCATTGGGAGTCCCCGGTGTCTACTTAATTCCCTGCGACTGTGGCGAATGTTACGTTGGTGAAACATGCGGGAACGTTTCCACTAGACTTACGGAACACATACGCTCCATGAAGAATCAGGACATCAGCAGCTCAGCCGTGACAGAACATTCTCTGTTATCTGGTGCAGGACACTACTTCCGCTTCGACAAAACTCGGGTCTTGTCGAGAGAAAAGGTCTTCGTGCCTCGCAAGATCCGAGAATCTATTGAAATTAGTAGACGTCCAAACTTCAACAGAGACGGAGGATGGTTCGTGTCACCTACTTGGAAGCCGTGTCTTCATGGAACTGTTTTGGATGATATGGACGGGTCTAGTGGAGATGTAGTGTACGAAGAGGATTCGCATCAGTCGACGACGCGACCAACCGCAACCCACCGATGACGTCACGCGGGCTACGAGCTGCCGCCCGCAGTGCTAAGCGAGACGTCAACGCGGGCGTCCCCAGCTCTCCTTGAAAAAGACCACCGAATGTGGTTGAAACTATAGTCGGAGCTACCTGACTGATTCACGTGAGTTATCCCGTATTATTTACTAAAATGAGTGAAAACCACGTTAGTTTTTATAATAAAATAACTAAATACCTATCTCTATTCGTCTGTGATGAAATGCTTATATATATATTGTAAACAAAATAAAAAGGGTATATTCTGCAAGTGACGACGAAGTATTTTTTCTGATCACTGTATGAATGCAACGATTCACTCATTGATAATTGATAAAAAAAACGATCAGTTTAATGAGAGGAAATGTCTTACCTTCAATTTCTGGAATGTTGATCCAAGTATTGATAAGCTAACAGACTAAATATTGAATGCTGATTGGTCAATGGAAGCCAATGACGCGACAAGGGCCAATGAGCGTTCATTATTCAGTCAGTTAACAGATTAAGACTTTGAGAAGCCTTCCATAAACTGGGGGTTAGTCAGTATGATTAGTAAAATTGTGGCGCCCGCGATTCCTTTACTGAATGCAAAAAACCATACGAAAGTAAAAGATTGAGGTCAGCACCACCGTGAATATCTGACAATAGACTCTTTATGGCACAATGATATACACTCGCAAATTACAATCTGTATGTTGTACCATTACCAATTGAGTTATGTAGGTATAGGTAAGTACTTACTTGGGTGCCTAATGCATAAAATATCTACTTGCCAACTGAATATTTTGAATAAGTTACTCGTAGTAGTATAGGTCAATACTCATCAAGCTCAATCTTTCGCATACGAATTCTTATTTCAGCGTCTAATGGTAGGTTTAAGCTAAGTATATAGTTTTGTTGACAGTTTGTCTGAAAAATCTACGCGGAAATATTAAGGATTCTGTTTCATACTCAGACCAAATAAAAAAAATTAAGAGGGAACAGCAAAACGAGCCCGTTTTATAAACATCTGTGCAACGTTTCCACGTTACCGACTTGCTTCTTATCTTTTAAAGATATTTTTGGACTAAGGTTTTATATAAAGAATAATACTTTACCATTGAAACACAGTAAATATATTTAAAATTTTATGTAAGTACTAAGTTCTAACTTTGTTTCTGTTTCAGAACTTTCGTTCATAACTTCTTCTAGAGGCAACCTAATGGTGAGTTGCGGCAGATACCGATTTAGCAAGAACCGTACACGCTCTAAGAGAATTAGGTGGAAGTGCTCATTATCCAGGAATTTTGGCTGTAAAGCTGTCACATACACGGAGCAGGAATCATTTGTCAAAGTATATAATAGACACAATCACGATCCACCCAAACGCACAGATATAATTTATGATTACGAACTCAATCAGTAGTTTTAAGCAGATACAGCAAAGGGTATTAAGATAATATGAGAATGTATTTGATGGTTAGTTTTTAAAAATAAACAGAATGGTTGCCATAGCTGTCTTTTATTCTCTGACATAAGAAATCAATATTTTTTTATAAATTGAGAAATCACAACAGCATGTATATATTTGGCAATACTTGGTAAATTATTATTATTTTACCTGATGAACCATCATTCTTAATGGTGCCTTTACTCGGCATGTTCGGAGCACTAATGCTTGGTACATCCTCGATTCCCTGTTAAACGTTCGCTTTTTTTTATATAAGCTTTTAAACGTAATTTTTTCGGCTTTTCGGAATCCGTTAAAAGAAACATAATCAATAATTTAAAAAAAAAATGTGTTTTGTTTGTACAAACTGTTGATATAGGCCACATTCTGCAATATTTGTTCTACACCGCCAGTAGAACTTCATATTTCGTAAACTGTTAAGTGATAGAGTGAATTAATCGATCAACGAGGTAAACCTGCGTTCTTCAATACATTCTTGGATGTGTGAGTGGCATATTTCACGTATAATAGGTAATGTTTAATAAAGTTCTTCATATTGTTCAATCTGTATTTATTTAATTAAATATTTTTGTAAACCAGTTATGTATTTTTATGTTCACTTAAAAATGTATTGACAACCACTAAATTGTTATAAATTGAAAATAGTTTGTAAATTTCTATCGCCTGCTAGGCTGTATATCCAGATATCTCCAAGGAAGATGAGCAGTGTAAGGGGAAAAAACCAATAGCATTGCTTCAATTTCCTACTTAATAAGTGCAGCGATCTCATTCATGGTGAACACTAATCCTTAATGTTAAACTATTACCTATTTGACAAAGTGAGTACTCAAGTGTTAAAACTCATACTAAATTAAATCTTATTATGAATACTACGACTATGTACGTGCTAGTAAACATACATTTATGTATAAAGTCAGACAAGTTATAATAAAATTTATTTTTAAGGTCCACAATTCATCACATCGAATCGCGGTAAAATAAGGCTGAAATTGGCAGGCTACAACTACACAAAGCAGGAAAGTAAGGGCATGAGGACACGTTGGATATGCTCCAAGTCCAGCAGCCAAAAATGTAGAGCATCCATCATGACCTATGGCATTGAAATTATTAAAGCTAATTTTCATCATTCTCATCTGACCTAATCTTCATACAAGTATATTTAAGCTATACTTAAGCTTACATGTTAATCACATAAGCTTATTTAATAGATCTTTCGTTACTTTTGGTGTATTAAAATTTACATTTTATTATATCACTACAATATCTGTTTGTTTTTTAATGTTTGGCTTACTTTAATCCCGAAAAGATCACAAAACAAGACACAGCTGCACTCAATTTAAGTAGCAGTAGAATTCTTCGTGAACGGGTTCGTCCGCGAATTATTGCCGCTTCACAATAAGATAAAAGAAGACTTAAGTTTTAAGGTCCGATATAGTACTTGTTCCATCATCCGGACTGTACATCGAATCAGCTTCGAACAGATGTAAATGTTAGTTTGGATGTACATGGAGTGGATAAGCTGCAACTTCCCAGGTGCTATTTTTTTCATTTAAAGCCCATCACGAAACGTTTCAAGAAACTCGATCATATCTTGTGCGTATATCTGTATTTTTTGCACCGCAATTGAAGCGTTGTCCAGGAATAAATCCAATATGAGGCTGTGTCATTTCACTTTCTAAGAGCTATATGAAAATAAAATAAATGACAAATAGAATACTTCGCCTGCTCATTTCAAGACAATATAGATAGTAAGTAGTGCCTAGTAGTTCAGAAAACGAGAAAGTTCTGCATGGAAATACTTTGCGTTCATATTATCACATGATCCCTATTCCATATTACAACGGCGCGCAAATTATTAGTAAGTGCGAGCTTACCGACAGATTTCATCACACACTTTTTGTTACCAATACTAATCTCGCTATCGTTTCAGTGACAAATAAAAACAAAAAACTCGTATTAAAAATGTGTAAATACAAGATTCGCGGAGGTAGGAGCAGGAAAACTCGCTGGGTGTGCTCAGAGCAGGAAAGCAAAGGTCGCAAAGCTAAATTAATGACAGGTGTCAAACGTGTTACTACTACCATTGGTAAAAATACGCGTCCTTAAGTTCAGGCGAGACAAAATTACGCTGTTTTTACTGTAAGGTGTTTTTCTTATCTGTATTGTGCCCTACTCGTAGCATTGTGTAGCTTGCATGTGTTGTGTCATTGTCAGTTTTCCTCATAAGTGTATACAAATATCAAAAGTATTTTAAAATGAATAAAAGGCAGCAGTCGTAAAATATATCCGGTTTTTTACCTTGCTTGTTATTGTAAGTAGGCTTTGTATTCTGCACTTAAAATATATTATTATTTTCTGTTTAATTTCTTGTATTAGCATTTATTAGGGCAAAAACAATAACGTAAAAAATCACGTTTCTTATAAGACACTCCCGAAAATTTATTTTTACTCTATCTACTTTATTGTAATAATGTTACTTTTGGACAATCCGCCATATTTAAACACATTATGTGTGAATATGTACCTAACATGGTTCAGGGGATACAGGTCTGGTCTTTAGAAGTGGGATGGACTGATGAACAGCTGAAGCGCGTAGTAATAGTCCCGTTCTCTAGTTCGGGATCTTAAAAAGCAACGTTACCTACGTAAAAAATATAAATATAGGGATATGTATTTCGTACCAATTTTAAGAAATGTCTCATACCTAAATATTCAGATTCCTGTCTCATCCCTATGAAAATGACATTTCGCTTTTGTATGGAAATACGGCCGCGGGCACTGAACATAGAGTTTTTTGCTGTAAATAACTGACTCCTTCAGATTTGGTTCTATTTAAAAAAAATGGAAAGCACATAAACACAATATATAAAACAAATCAATGAGCAAAATTTCGATTTACTTATTTGGAATTTTACTTTAATTTCGCTTGATTACCTAAGTAACCCATAGATTTATGGCCAGACAGGTAAAGGTGGCCGTTTCGAATAGAATATTGCTTTTATTTTTTGCTGAGACTTTCATGAATATGTACATGGCAGTTTTAGTAATATTACATAACTTCATTAAAAAATTGAATTTTCATTTGTAACTTATAAGTTATTTTTGCATTTATTTTTAACTAATGGCCAGAATAGGACTAGACTAGGTTAGCAGTTAAACTTATTATATGGCTTCCAGTCTTGTGTTCGTGGGACCAGAAAATACTTCTTGTGTACGGTACGGCGAGTATGAGGTCCAAATACTTATTGTATTAAGATTTTTTATTTAAGATTACACTTTGAATGCGAGTAAGGCCTTGAAAAACAACCAACTACTTCATATTAGTCACTTAAAAGGATTTATTCGTATATTTTATCTTTGGTACAAAATTATCCAACACCCAAGTTCAACGACTATTACTGCTAAACCAATAAAGTGATCTAAACCGTTATACTTTTCCTTTGAAGTTTATGAACTGCACTATCATCATGATTTTTTTCAGATATTTCAAGCCAGCAGTTTACCTTTTAGAGGGGGGGGGGACGCCCTGCTGGAACAAAAATTTGCACTTTAAAGTTTCATATTTTGTAAATGGAGCATTTAATCGAAAAACAGTCTTAGCAACCTTAAAATAATTTTCAAATGCCTATTCATCGATACTACACACGACGGGTTAGACGACAAATAAAAATTTCATCCCCAGTTCACATGTATGGGAGCTATCATTAAAAAAAATATTTTTCGAAATTTTATTTTACCACTTTGTCGGCGTAGTTGATTTACGTACCCGTACAAAATTTCAGTTTTCTAGCACTAAAGGTCTCTTAGCAAAACCTCGGACAGACTGACAGACAGACGGACATGACGAAACTATAAGGGTTTCTTGTCAGGACTACGGAACCCTAAAAATGGATCAAAACATTATGACTGTTGAATACTTTACTGTTAATAAAGTATACTTTAATGTAAATAATTTGAAAATAATGGTTCATAAGTGTATATTATACACATACGTACGTTTAAATGTGTATTACACAATATTTAGGTAACTCACTTCAAATAGGAACTGAGAATTTTATAAAGAAATGGTATGTTTATTTAATTTCCACCGTATAGATTATCAAACGGAACGATTTTTTAGAAGAACATGCTATTTAGATGTACCTATTTGGAAAATACGTCGGATAAATTCATTGATATTATACTATCTGTACTAAGTACAAACCGCACTCACCGCAAACCGAAACCTCGCGCTGCTCAAAGTTTTACATATTTTAAATTATAACAACAAAACAAATTAAATGTAAAATTGGCGAAACGAGGACAAACATAATTATTATGTACTAACTAGACTCACGAGAAAACATACGCTCCATGAAGAATTTGGACACCTACTTACTAACAGTCTTGCAGTGGAGGAACACTCTCTGATACAACTTTTTTGTTTTCAATTCACACGAATTAAATGCTAAGACCATATTATATATATATTAGCATTACGCTAAATGATTTTCGCTCTTAAATAACTTCGTAATTATTAACTATTAAAAGTATTGACATCAGTTTATAGCACAAATAATCCTTCGTTTAACAAATGACACCGTACTTTTTACATATTTCTTAAACGCGAATTCTGAAAAATGCAGTTATTTATTTGTATATATTTCGTTAACTTGTAAAGTTTGGTAAATGTTAGTAACGATTATTAGTAAACATATACCCTAGTGAGATTAGCAGTGATTCAGATACATCAGTAGACAATTTCGCTATCGGTTAACCTCAGACCGACTAAGAACTAGTTCTCGTTCAGTCTGAATGGTAGACCATGTCCAGGGCGGGTCTAAGCGGACGGCACGCGACGCTACACCAAACAAATAAAATTTCACCATATTGAAGGGTGCATTGATCGTTCTAAATGTATCTTGAAATTGCACTTCGTTCTGTAGTGGTATGAAGTTTTTTAATTTTAATTATATAGCTAGTCGTCTGCTAATGAGGGTCTTTAGTCTTCAGGTAAGTATACAACAACACTGTAACTATACATAGCAAATAAATTTGTTTACCACCGACAACGATATTTAAATATTCTTTTATTTATCTTTTTTAACTATTACACAATATTAAGACAGTTACCAAAGTTTAAAAATTTGCTGATTTATCAGTCTGTAAAAGTGATGGCATCACTGCTTAGCCGTTGTCTATTATAAATTTTCAGGAAAATTCAGCACAAAATTTTGGAGATACACAGTGAAAGCTATGGAAGCAGCTATAGAAGACGTTGAACGCGGGTTGACTTATAGAGCGTCAGCAAAAAAACACAAAGTACCGAGAGCCACACTCCGAGATAAAGTTACAGGGAAGTCGCCTCGAATTAGAAAAATGGGTCCATGCTCTTACTTATCAAAGGAGCAGGAAAATCTTCTTGTTAAATGGATGAAACATGTAACAAAAGCGGGATACCCAGTTTCAAAAAGGTTATTACTCAATAATGTTCAAGAAATGGTTCAGGAGTTACGAATCCAAACGCCTTTTAAGAATGGGAAGCCGGGGCAAAAGTGGCTGCAATGTTTTTTGCGGCGCCATCCTGAAATAACATTATGTCGGGATTCAAACAAATTCTCACCGACAACTTTCCATTTAGAAACATGGCCAAGGGACGTCATGTCTCATCTACGATAAACTGACGATTTCTGAACTATTTTGACGTTCGATGAATATCTACTTGTTGACCTTAACCAAATAACAAAAAAAAATATATCAGTGCATATATTCCCCGAAGAGGTAGATAAAGGTGTCTAAATCCATCTAGCTACCCACATTTCACGTGAGATGTTTTGATCCTATATAGCCTTATAGGCAGAGGCGGACTATACACTTTAATTCAATCACATGAAAATCCGCTAGTCATTATTAACGCCTAATCACAAAAAAAAATGTGATCAATTCGAACTGGTCGCGGCCTTTACATATGCAAGGTAAATTCATCCAAAAATCGCAAATCTTATCAGCTTTTTGCTTATGTTCTGTACTTTTTTTGTGATTGTGACGGTACAAGCACGACGACCACTTGATGTTATGCGGATTAACCTCTGCCTATAACAGATGCATTTCGTAATGTGACGAATTGCACTGTGTTCTTCACATTGAGACAAACAGTTGTTGACAAGTCTCATGGGCCTGTCTGCTGCCGGAACACACTGTTAAGTCCTTGGCGACTGATTTTCTACTTGAGGGTGGTAGCTAGTCAGGTGGGCATTCGCAAAATGTCGTTCCACCATGCGGTGAAGCTCAAGCCGTGGGTGGGGACCGAAACAGGGCCCTGCAGCACGGCAGTCTAATAGCTAGAACCGCTCGGCCATCATTACTTCATAAACTTAACAAATTCTAATGAAAACGTGGAGCAATAGCTTACTTTTGTTCCACGTTAGTTATTTGAATTATAGTCAGACTCCATTACTCTAATTAGATATAGTTATCTACAAATGCTCTTAGAATAGTGATCGGAAACCACAAACATATAGTTTTCAATACTTGGAAATCGACACCCTTGTCGAGAAATTGGCAAACTATGCTTGAATTAGTTTCCAGTATTCGTCACTTACAAAGAAAACAAGCTTATGTTGCATTTGTACATTGTTCAGTTCAACAATATAACGCATTAAACTCGATAATAAGTAGATAGGTACATATTCTCGAACAATTAAAGAGGACGTAGAACAGTTGTCGAGTACAATTTTGTGTTTTCATTACCTAATGAACCAAATATCAACTTTTCAATAAAATTTAAAAGTGGTATATTTTGCATGGTGATAGGGGCTTTTGTGAATGCCCGCTATTTGCTATCTATCTTCTGACATCAAGCACCTAAAGGTGAAATCTGCCGCTAAGCACCTGACGGTGTGTTCCGGTGTAACGGTTCGTTACAAAACCATCCTATTGTTAACTAAAATATAATAATGTAAATGAAAATCTAATATTGAATATCAGCTACCTAATTATTTCAATACGATTCTTTACCCAATACATTTCTATCAAACTATTATCTACTAACTATTTCTTTGCCATATACTACTTATATAGATAGATAAAACTCAGTATTGAAACACCACAGCACAGATATATGCTAAATTTACAAATAAAAATACATTAATTGGCGGCGTGAATGCAAACTACGATGAATGCGGAGTGCGGGGAATGACGTTTTGCGCAAACCGTCAGCTGCTATTGTCGTAACGGTCGCGACGCGAGCCAGGTAGGGTCTGTGCTTCACTGCGTGTACTTGTACCGCTCCTTTTAATTTTTATCGTCTTGTGATTTTATACCGTATCCTCCGAGTGAGTGCTGTAGACGTCTTAGTTATGTGATTCTATTTGTTGAATCTTGTTATTGTTATCTACATTTCACATTGTAAGGACTGTAGGTATGGGTTCGTATTTTATATCTCCGTTTTATTTGTAATTGATCTCCAACAATAAGGTTGCTGCTTCTCTACTCGATGCAACATTGTGTTTTATTTTTATCCCTTTGTGGTTTTCTATCATATATCAACTTCCCAATCATTTTAAATAAATGTCAATTTATATTTTAATATCTTCACTCGTCTATATATTTTAATGTATTCTTAAACATTGCCTACTGCGACTAATCAATTGTGATTTATAGTATTTTTTTATTTAACAACACAAACTATGTACAATACTACAGCTACTACAACGAAAGCATTTAGCAACCTATAAGTCATTGCAGACTCCCAGGCAGTCCAAATCCTCTACCCCACTACCTGTTGGCAGCGTGTCCAGCATATTAGAAATTATATATTAGTTATTATTGGAAACGGGATATATCGGTACGGTGTATTTGACTAGTTTGGAGATTTCAATATATCCGAAAAAACGTAAAAGAAAGAGGGTAGACCAGTTTGTCTGCCCTTAGTGCCGACCATGCACCCGTATAACTTCAGTTTACTTCCTCATGATCAAGGCGCTGTCAACAGTGTCGTAATATCGATAGCTCAAATGCAATCAAATGCACGGTAAGTAGCCCGTTTCTAATAATAACTATAGTGTAAATGACTGTGACAGTTTAAAAACTTATACTGTCATTTTATGTCAGCGCATATACACGATATTATGAGACGCCGTTACTGTAAAACTTGTACTTATATCTTATTTACTTACTGCGACCATAATTAGCTTGAGAGCCACTAATTATATCTTAGCCTGAACAACATCTTTGGCCACATCATCAATTACCATTAGGTGTGGTCATAGGCTAACCTAAGTGACATAAAAAAAGAAATCAGTGATGAACTTAATAGTTTGACTGCAACAACACTGATCTCATTTTTTTGTGTGTAACCATCTCCCTCCACTTCACGCTTCACGTCAGGGACGTTGCAGTCCATGACTGCTCAGCGCACTGTCCACGTGCTGCCACAGCCAGGGAAGCGGTTACGATTAAGCGTGCAGTATATACTTTTTTTATCTAATACTTTATTGCACAAAAATAAACGAAGGAAATAATCCAATGAAATAAATAAAAGCATTATGTACCTGTCGTCTAGTGTAGGAGAAATAAAATGAATAAAATCAGAAATAATGAGTGAATTAAAACTTTAATGGAACCTACTTAGAATAAAAGTATGTATATCATATAATAAATAAACCGCATCATCAATATCGCACAAGTGAGATATGGGTCAAAACCTAGTCCATAAAATACACTGTGAAGAAACGCATCCTGCTTACCACAAAGGGTTACCACTTACCATAGTGGGTGTACAGTAATCAAGAAGTAGTCTAGGAAGTGCTAATCGAAGTATAATGAGGAAATGCGATCAAATGACGGCATTTATATAATGAACGTGAAGCTTTAACAAATAAATACTGTTATTAATTTGCCACCGTGCCATTACAATTATGATGCAATGGAACAGTTTTTTTTAATAATAAATATTAACAAAATATAAATAAAAAAATGTTTGGCGACAATTCCGCCGCATTTACGATATTTTTTGTTTGTGAAATATTAAGTTTGTATATTATATAACAAGAATAGCATAATATCTTCATTGTAAAGTTTTTATTATTTGCAGATTTATCACAACCAGCGTTTGAGGAAGTCTCAGAAACTACCTGGAAAACATGGGACTCATCAATATCAAAGTCAACTCAACAAACATTAAACGCAGATTTAGATTCTTCTGCAACCAACTCCCGTGGGAGAATTTTATGGAATATTTCCAAAACGGATATCATGAAAGAAGCTCGTCCATTTGAAAAAATATCTTCAAAACAGCTGAGGCCAATTTGTTCTACAACATGTAAATTAAAATGTTACGAAAAGTTTAACGTTGCTCTCCGGCAAAATATACTAAACGACTTCAGCACATTGTGTGATCCTGCTAAACAATGGAAATACATTAACATGTTTACTGTTATACAAAAGAAGAAACGTACAACCGTCAATAGTTCACGACGACGACACACTGTTCTCTACTTCCTCCCTCTGCTTGGTGACGATCGGAGTTCTTGCAACCGTGTTCAAGTATGTCTCAAAAGTTTTTAAATACTTTGTCTATCAAACCTGGCGTTGTAAGGACTGCCCTTAACAAAGTAACTCAAGGCGAACCTTTGACGGATAGGAGAGGAAAATATATATGGACTACCCTTAACAAATCCACTCGGAAATAACCTTTGAGGGATGAAAATGTAAAACATAATCTTTTAAATCATAATAGCAATACGATAATATAAGATATGTCAAATCAAATCAATCAAATCCTTTATTTACTAGAATGTTGTATAAAGCACAGCTGGTGGTAAATTTAAAATATAGGTTCAAACATTCTACCATAACAATGGTGTGTAAATATTACATAAAATTTACAAATTAAGTTTAATTATAATTAATGTATTCGAATGTTATAATAAATAAAACCAATAAATAGAGATTTCATGTCAGTATGTTGTGTTTAAAATGTAAATTCAATTAAAGAGAAAAAAAATAAAGAAAATTAAATGTCACAATAAATACTTATTGATACAAATGTTGTTATTTAGTCAATAAATTCATAAATTATTTTCCATTATTTAGTTTTATATGTCATAAATTCGTTTAAGTTATAAAACAATTTTCAAGTTACCACAATGTCAGTTTCCATTTAAACACGGGTAAAGATAATTCTTTTAAATTATCAGGTATCTTATTATAAACATTAATAGCATTTATATATGAGTTTCTTTTATATAAGGTCAGATTACTATAAGGGCAAAAGAGTTTATATTTATATCTTGTAGGTCTGATGACCACCTCTGAGTTGAGTATAAAGAATTTATGATGCTGCTTAACAAAAACACAAAGTTCTCTTATGTACATACACACAAGTGGTAATATACGGAAACTCTTGAAGAGAGGTTTGCAGGAGTCCATACACCAGGCCCCACAAATTGCTCTTACACATTTCTTTTGTACCCTTTGCGATCATAGTTCCCGCGAGCCTATAAGCCTATACGGACTATTATGGCCCAAGCGACTGTGGCGACGAAAACGTGAGCGGGGAGTTGTTCCACAAATGTTGTAATATTTGACGCGTCCCTGGACCCTTATCAGTGAAAGTCACATTTTTAGAAAGCCAATGAACTAGGCTATTGTAATATCTATAAATAACATGTTTTCTTATGTTTGTTTCATATTCTACGGGCGTTTGAAAAAAAATTCGTTTGTAAAATAGGCTGCCGGTGACAGGACCGCTCCAAAATAAATTTACGATTATGAGCACAAAACACAATAAATACATAATTCCTGTTATGTATATCGATGATATAAACACTCAATAATAAGAATTACATAACAACTTACCAATTTAACAATATTTCACTACTTTTTATCTCTATCAAACTTTGACAGCGATTTCTCGGCACTGACAATTTCGTAGTAAACATTCCCACTGTGAACACTACACATTTTGTTCCGGCACAGATCTGATTAAGCACCCCAATGCATTCTTTGTTTTATTATCTTCATTCCATAGAAAGTTTCGTTCAAAAATACGGCTTAGTTTTCGAGATATAAGGCTGAACGTTGCGAACGGTTCTACTAGACACCGGTGTCTAATTTGACTCTAACGCACGGAAAATTTTTAGACCCCGGGGTCTAATTTGATGTTAAAGGGAAAAGCCTTTTCAATCTCGACCGAGTTACCCCACAAAAGAAGACCGTACGAAAGCACAGACGACACATAGCCGTGGTACGCACTAAGTGCAGCTTCGGTGGAAACTGTTACGCGTAACCGTTTCATAGCATATACAAACCAGTCAAGTTTATTACAGACATATCCTACATGTGTCTTCCAATCGCAATGCTTGTCGATCATTATTCCTAAAACTTTGTAGTTATTACTTCTTCTATTCGATTTCCATCATAAAGTACTTTTAAATCAATTTCAGCTTTTCTGTAATTACCAAATTGGATCATTTTAGTCTTTGAAAGATTGATTTTTAAATTATTGTTATGTAACCAATTAACAACTATATGTAGCGCGAGATTTACGTCAGTTTCATACTTAGCTTTATCTTCACATTTTATTATTATTGTTGTGTCATCTGCGAACAGAATAGTTTTGTGTTTAGTGACGTTTGGGAGATCATTTATATAAATGAGAAATAAAAACGGCCCCAGAACACTTCCCTGCGGGACACCAAAAAAATTGGTTTTATATCTAGATCTACTTGCATTTTTTAAATCTTTTGATACTTTTGAAACCTCAACACATTGATTTCATTCTGATAGATAGCTTTTTATCCAATCATTTGCTTTTCCTCTTAGGACCGTACTACAGTATTTTGAAACACCATACACAAACATTGTTTTTTTTTTACTATTTCTTACAAATACACTTTCTTTTGATGCCGAGTTTTGGAATATGTCTGTATGTCTTGGTACCATGAAGCCAAAACAAAATATTCTGAGGTTTGTGTCCCTATAATACCAAAATATAAACATAAATTAGTCATAAGTCTAATCTGTAGTTACATTTAAACTATGAAAAATCTTGAGTTCTAACCACACCTGTATTATATTTTAAGTGCAATTGTATCCTAAGTCCTAAGAACCCTTCCTGTCGGAATGTAGGTAAATATAATTTATATAGTTTACTTTATTTATTTCTTACAAAATTCATGTACCAGTATAACGTAAGGATATCGCTTATTTAAGAAATATTAATTTATTTTATTTATTTATTTTTTTTTTTTTTTTTTCCAGCCTTTTAGAATTTTTAAGTGTAATATTTTTAGGTCATAAGTAGATATAGTTAAATTATTTATTTATTTTTGTATTCATATATGTACTGTTCATTTTTTCATTTACTGTATCTTCAAATAAACAATAAAGTAATTTAACTATAAAAAAAAAAAAAAAAAAAAAAAAAAATATATTCATATCCTAAAGATGCGCTACGAATTCCTAGTTCAAAAATATCAGTTACACAGTGGCAGTTAGTACAAAAAATTGTATCAACTTGTAGAATGTCTAAGAATCAATGATTGAAATGTAGTTCATACTACATTTCGATCATTAATCGAAGAAGGCATCCGCCTATCCTTACGAAGTAGTATAATATGTTAAATGTTCATAGCATATTATTTTCCAATATTTATGTTCTTATAACTAATGAAGATCAGTGACGCATCGTATTACTCAGAAGTTATTATGTACCAGTATCAGATGCTACACGACCTTATTATTAAACTAAGCTATGAATCACACGTCTAACTTTATAGGACTATTCCATACTTACCCACACATCTCCTTCTGATTATAAAAAAATCAAAAGATAAAAATTATAACATACTTAAACATCAATTAAATTAAATACTAATTTCGCTTATGTACTACTTTATTTACAGAAAAATATTTGCTCAATGCTCGTGGTAATAGAGTGTTGTCTATTGGGAGCTATCTATACACGGTAGATGTTGCACCGCACATTTTCGTATTAACGAAAATGTGCGGTGGCGGTGCGTCAAGAAAAATATTAAAAAGCTTCAGTAATGACCGTGAATGATATCATTGCAAGGATAGCTGGTTCTCATAACCACACGTAGTTATTGTACCTTCTTAAATGCAATACTGTGTTTAAATCATTATTTAAAATTATTAAAAAAATACTCTTTGAGTTGGACATGAACCGAGTCAGAAGGGAAAATCTTGTTTAGGTTAAATTCAATTAGCTGAAAAATAATTTGCATACCTGGATGCTGTAATGGTAATTGCAACTTTTATTGATTGTGAACAGTATTTGAGGCGAGTGACAATAATCTTGTAAGCAGTATGAAAAGTGAAAAAAATAGTAATTGTAACTGGCTTCCAACACTTGAAAGTGTAAAATAGCTTGTGGAAGTCGGGCCATTATAATATGATGTCCAATGTTTTTGAACCAACATGGTACAGATGTCAACAAGTACTTAACATTTATTTGGGTAGTGGAAGTTTTTTTTATGCCTGATAGGTTAGCCTTTAACCGCTATCTCACCTAATGGTAAGTGATGATGTGGTCGAGGATGTTGTTCAGGCTAACCCAGAGTTACTGGCTCTCAAGGACAGCTGCCGGAACACACCGTTAGGTGCTTGGCGACTGATTTTCAACTTGGGGGTGGTAGCTAGCCAGGCGGGCATTCGCAAAGTGCCCTACCACCATGCGTAGTTTCTCAAGTAGATTCTATTTAAAAAATATATGTTTAATATATTTTATTAACCTTAATGAGTTTTGTGTTTTTTTAATTTCGCACTATGAAATTATTTTTTAGAAGCGGAGCACGCGTGCTCTAATGAATTATAGCGTTCAGAAACATCTGCAAAGCCATCACAAAATCTTTTGTGATGGCTTTGCAAATGATTTGATCAAACGATCAAAGATTTTCTTAGATATCTTCACTTAAATTCAAAGTTTTAATTTTCATATGTTCTGTCAAATTAATTCTAGGTTAGCCTGAACTATCTCTACGGCGGCATCATCATTTACAATCAGGTGAAATAGTTGTCATAGATTAGTCTTTCAGATCAAAAATAAGAACACGTAGACAACCGGAGATGAAGCGGAGTATTTGCAAGTTGAAGTGACAATGGGTAGAACACGTCGCTTCACATTATCGTGTTCCACTTTAGGTAACGTAGAGTAGGCTCACATATGATTGGTCCGTCGATCGTGAGACACTTGGACAAATGAATCATATTATGTCCTCTCTAATTCGTCTCTTTTATTTTATTCCAAATCATCCTAAAATAAATACTTTTTAAAATATGGGTAACACATGATACATATATAATTAATAACTGCAATTGTTGTTGAATAACGCGAAAATATAATTTTATCTAAGCACAAGAGCACTTCAAATAAATTTATATATTCAAAATTAACCTGCAAAAGCACTCATATTAGCGATTGAATACGTCGAGTCATGTTTCGAGCATATCATATGCTCATCATCAGGGCAAGTGACATGGTGGTGTTTTTTTCCTTATATTCGGGTCACATCGGTGTAGAGATTGCAGCACCTTAACCTAGGTTTCGATCGAAGGTTTGTGCACAGTCGACAAGCAATAGACATAATGGCAAGTTATACTCCTCAGTCTTCTATATATAATCTGTTGACCACATACTATTGATTTGGTCTAGGGTGTAAGTCTTTTTGGAAACCGGTTTATTTGGGAGGCTAGAAGTCATCAATCAGTTAAACCTACGAGCAAGATGATTTGCAATGACTCTCGAAAACATATCTCAGAAGCGAAACAGGCCTGTAGTTCTTTAATAAGGTCTTTATATCCATTTTGATGGACAGTACTTGAACAGCTCAATTTGCATGGACAACTGTTTTACTAGTATAGTTGTCCATACAATAATAAAGCTATAATAAGATGATTCTGCCAATTTCGATCTTCAGCTTCGTTGTTTGACTGCTCTACAGACGATTTTCTCGCAAAAACGTTGGATTGCAGTCCTTTATACGGTTTGTATCGAAGACATGCAAGTTGTGTCGCAGTGACTTCGAAATTGTCTATTGAGCTTACCGTATTCCAACATTGAACTATTTTAAGTGTTAGAAGTAAGTTTCCAAATACGATTTTACCTATCTATAACCACTGATTTTAATCTGATTATATACAAATACCAACTTTTAATTATGTGCCTAATAATGAATGCTTATATATAATATTATGTTTCTAGAAGTTTAGCTATATATTTTTACCAGAAGGCGGATAAAACTGCTGTTGTAAAACCAAGAAACACGCTTATTTTATTACAGATATAGCAGTTGTGTATGTACCTAACGCAAAAGGAAAAACGATAGCTATAATAGACGGCTACACCTACTACTCAGATCGTCAATACATAACTACTACATCGTGGCGATGCACAAATTCGAAGATATGCAAAGCTCAATTTAGAACATTTATCGGAGATGACTATACGATAACAAAAACATACCTTCAGCACAATCATAGCCGACCGTATTTTCGAATCATAGATAATGTCTATCATAAGATTTGATTTTATTGTCATTTGATTAATTATTTTGTCATGCAACCCCTTTTATATGACTGCTGTGTAGGAATATTTTATTGTTGTCATCGTATAAAAAAAAATATTTTGTCCCATACATTGTTATTTCATTGGTTACGAGCGCAAGATTATTTTGTGCATTAAAAGAAAAATTTAGTTGACTATTTTTATATTTTACTCCCAATTGAAATAATTTGGATATGTTTTTTAATATTTGTTATTTATTCAAATAGGACTTAGACATTGTTGACTACAATTATTCAATCAAACTACACCGGGCCTGCATCGAGTCCCCTAACTTCAATTACCGCTAAGGGGGTAAGTGCTGAAAGCACTTTTCCAGAGATGGGAGCAAAAAGCTTGATGTGCCTTTTATCTCCGCCATATGTAGGCGCCAAAAACACACCGCTAGAAATAGAGGAGTCCACAACGATCACATCGGCATCACTGAACTACTCGACCAGCACTTAGTTTTCCGGCGAGATCGATGTTTGTTTGTGTAACCTCTGATTACATCAAATATTAGAAACCTTACCTTATAGGGTCTCTTTGGGATGTAGATAAATATGCAATCAATATACCTACCTATATGGAACAACCCTAATAGCGTCTTAATAGAACTCATAGAAACTAATCATTAAATTAACAATTAGTTACAACTCCAACAATAATAATCTAAAAATGTAGGTATTTGGTAATATTTAATAATTATTATTTTTAACATTTCATTATAATCTGATTAAATTTGAATGTACCACAGAAAACACCAAAAATATCCCATTAAGAAAACGAGATTTCCGTAGCCACTCCAAGGAAGTTGCATTCAATAACCTAAGAATACGTATATAGTATCTTATATATAAAGAACACGATTCTTCATATATAAGATATACATATGAGCGTAAGTTTTCATAATACGTATATAGTAATAATGAGCATCCAACTATCTTATCAGTGAAGAATGTAAATATAAAAGCTACAAATGAAACTATAAAAATTAAAAATTTCATAGTGTTACTCCATTTTCAAAAAATTAACATTGTCAGGTTTGCGCCTGTCACTATGTACCTCAGCGCCGTGATTAATAAAAGATATTATTCGAATTCATGTCACAGCCCGCCATTTTTGTTCGATATAAGTATTGCAAAAAATTTATGTTCAACTAGCTTTCCGGGCGCGGCCCCGCCCGCGCTTATGTCGGTTATCGCGCAAAAACATTAACCTCTTTTTTCGCAGTTGGATAAAAACTATCCTATGTTTTTTCCCGGGTCTCATACTATTTCCATACCAAATTTCATTCAAATCGGTCCAGTAGTTTTGGCGTGAAAGCGTAACAGACAGACAGACAGAGTTACTTTCGCATTTATAATATTAAGTACTGAAGTACGGATTAGTACTGATTGTTTCCGGTTAGTATTAGACAAGCTCAGTCTATTGCTGTATTCATATCTAAGTCAAATTAAAGACTATTATTTATCCACTTTACCATCTCATTGAAATTTTAGTCTGTATCTGTAATGTTTAGATTTATATAGTATTTAGATATTTAGTTTGTAGTATTTAGACTTAAATTGTATATATTGTTGTGGATGTTTATGTATAATATAAGCTACAGTTTAGTAAATAATATCGGTTAAAGTACCTAATTATTAAGTATTTGATTTATGTAAGTATATATATCTAATTATTTATAATTATTTTTTGTGTTCGCCAACCTCTCTGACTTCTTAAACGATCTCCATCCAAAGGTTGACTGGAAGAGATCGCTTTAAGTGATAAGGCTTTGTACTTTCTTTTAAGTTTTTCTGCTTATTTGTATTTTTCTATTGGTGTACAATAAAGTGTATTGTATTGTAATTGTACGATCCAAAATGTTCCAATTAACGAAGGCAAAAAAAAAAACAGTCAAAGCTGGCATAGCTGCTCTAGAGCCGTTTTGTTGGTGATTACGTTGCTGCAAGGGAGAATAGCTTATCATTTAATTTACATAATTTTTTAAAAGGGTTATCGGATAGTGATACAAATGCTGCGCCACTTTTGTAAATATAATTATATCGTATGCATAACCTATCTAATTACATTATATAAAAGATTAAAATTGTTGTTACAGCCAAATATGTAACGTCGCAGCGAGGAAAAAAATTGCTCAGCATTAAAGGGTTTACTTACTATGACAAAACCACTAGTAGAGGGAAGACGCAGTGGGCTTGCTCCACTCACCATAGGAAGAAATGTAGGGCATATGTCTATACATTTTATGATCGAATAATAAGATTAAAAAGTCAACATAATCATGACAAAGTTTTCAGAAATCTGTGATAATGATTATATTTTTGCAATAAACCTATATAATTCTTAGGAGTACACAATAAAGCAGTAAAAATCTGTTACATTAATGAAGCCAAAAAAGCATCCGTAGCATCTGGACATATTCTCAACTGGACCACATTCTTAACTAGATGAATTCGTAACTGGACAGAGTATAAAATGTGCTATTTTGTTACGATTTTTAACAGCAAAGACTTCATAACATGAGTAAGTGACGCATAACGTTTTGTGCGAATCACAAATCAAGAGGAAAAATCCTTCACGCTAGGGTATTTCTGAATAAATAACTCGGTGTATTTAATCAAAAACTGTTATCCTATGTGTTCTATATTAAGTTTCAAGTGAGCTATATTTTATTTTTATATCGTAATTTATTTATATCCATAACCAGGTTAAAATTCATTCTAAAACATGAACAATCGCGAGACAGTATTACACTGGCGGTTATTTGATAAAGATCACCAAATAACCGCTGATAAGTTAGTTACATTACAAAGCTAGACAATGAGGCGCTAATCGATGTAATGTTTATTACGCCACATTATGAAGGTATTTATTTATAATTAAGAAGGCCTTTTGTGTTACAAGTGACTGGGTAATTCAACCTTTCTGACAAAGCCTTCCATCACATTAATACTCACATTGCCACTGTCCACATACATTCTTCATCCTTCCACACGTAAATCAAATTTAAAATAATCTAGTTTCTTCTTGCTCTTACGGTTTTTGATGTTTTCCACACCGGACATTAGAGCAGAAAGGTACTTATTACCTTATTTCCTAGAAAGAACCTTTTGTTACTTATCTGCCTAGTATGAATTAAATTATACCCACTACTTACTAAATAACAATCACAGTAATTATTTATAAATTGTTAATTTATCTACTAAGTTATTAAAAAGTTTTTCAATCAATGTTCTTCTATACCTTTATATTCTTGTTTTTCCTGCATCATCCGTCATCTCCACAACAATATTTATAAAAATCTGTGACATCGAGTAACTCCCCTGAGCCACCCCGATCGCCTCTCGGGGAACATTTGGAACTAAGGGTTTACTGATTTTTATTTTCTGTCATTCTTTATTTTGTTTTGAACTGGTCAGCGCAAGTGTTCTGGTGTGTATGGAGGGTTATATTATACTGGTATGTTTTCTAACTGCAGGTATTTTGATATAATATGCAAGTTTTTTTTTTATGCCTGATAGGTTAGACTTTGACCACTATCTCACCTGATGGTAAGTGATGATGTGGTCGAAGATGTTGTTTAGGCTAACCTAGAATTACTGGCTCTCAAGGACAGCTGTCGGAACACACCGTTAGGTGCTTGGCGACAGATTTGGGTGGTAGCTAGCCAGGCGGGCATT
Organism: Plagodis dolabraria; assembly: GCA_963854805.1. NCBI lineage: Eukaryota > Metazoa > Arthropoda > Insecta > Lepidoptera > Geometridae > Plagodis > Plagodis dolabraria. The sequence goes on along the minus strand of OY978445.1, from coordinate 8,673,356 downwards.
CGCAAAATGCCCTACCACCATGCTATAATGACTGCCATCCTAAGACAACAACCGGGACCCACGGATAACGTGCCCTCCGAAGCACGGAAGCACTCAGTAGTAATGTCACCAGCGGTCACCCATCCAACTCCTGACCGAGGCGGACGTTGCTTAACTTTGCTGATCGTTTCAGAATGGCTAAGCAAACTTCGCTACGAGCGCTTCAATAAAATTCAATGTTTTAATGCTTTCTTTTTCAATTTCAAGACCAAAAGGCTTTCTTTTCTACAACAAAGTTTGGTGGCCACTAGATTATTCGAGATGGATACAAGTTTACAAAATATCAGCCCGCAGGAAGGAAGACCAGATGGAGACGTCGCAATTATCAGATTACCCGATGCAAAGTACACTTATACACTATGAATATATACATTGTTAACTATAAAGATAATCACAACCATTCTAAACCACATTGTTTCCACTAAAATGTTTCATTTTAATGAACCACTCTGGAATAAACCGTACTTTGCAGTGTATTATATGTGAATAATTTTTTAAAGTAAAAAGAGAGACAGCTTTTTAACGGCCTAAAGAAAAATTGCTTTTATAGTACTAATAATAGTTTATGACAGTTGGCTTATAAAACTCTGCCACGCTTGAAGTTGCATGACCCTACACTTATTACAAATATTCTGAAAGCCTGAAATATCATACGTTTAACAATATAATGTAAAAGAAGAGGTGATTAGATGTCGCATGGCCTACGTAGTTACGGGTGTATTTTTATTATTATAAACCATCGTATTGTTTCAAAATACATGGCTAAATAAGAATATGCCGTATAAATCGACTTTTGTACAATATTAATTAAGTTAAGTGTAGGTTTTTGTTAATTTATAACTTAAGTTGCCTTCTAATCTTTCTAATTATTTTTTAAATCAAAATAATCCTTGCAATTACAAATCACATTGTTGCCACTAAGGTGTTTCATTTTAATAACCTACTATTGATTGGGTCGTACTAATTTATTTTATATTTTGTGTCTTATTTTTTTAAGTGTTCAGAAATCTTTATATATTGTTCATATTCTATATTATTAAAAAAAAAAAGGGTTGACAGTGCCTTAAACAGAAATTGACTGAACATTTTCTTATAAAGTGCTGCCTCGCTATTATGTTGCCTTAACTTTATTCTTATAACAACACTCTAAAAGCATGAAATATTATGATTGTTAAGCTAGGAAAGAAATTGATATCTAGTATCCAAATTAAACAAAGCTACAGTAGCTTATGTTGGTTCATAATAAATTGCTTAATAAAATGATGAATTAAGCTTATCAGAAATTGACTAAAATTTATAAATATTTTCTTATAAAGTGTCTGCTACGCTGTTAAGTTGCCCGACCGTAGAAATACCGTAATATTTCAGTTTTTCGTCCAAAAATCGAAATACTGAAATATTGTATGTTTAAGGTACAGCTACGCATATATTTTCATATATATATCCAGATTTAACCAACTGTGTTTTTTCATAATAAATTAATAAATTGCAATACAAAAAGCAGACCTATCACGTGATTTATATACAATAGTCAGTGCAACGTAGATATTTGCTAGAATATATTCAACATTTGTGTTCGTTCTAATTTTCTGCAGTAACCTGTGCAAATTGATTTGGTTTGTAAGAAGGGTTACGCACTTGTATGGTTTCTAACTGCAGGTCTTGAACTAACACGGGACATCTAGGGACAGGCATGCGCGCAAATGTATGTTTATTTTTCATTCAATGTGGCCAATACACAAAATAAGCAATTTTATACTCTCACCCACACTGTTTCTATATATGTTTTTTATTTAACAAAAGACTAAAGAGTAGAGTGTTAAAGAATGAAGATGAATTGACTATAATTAAATAGTTTAATAGTTTCACTCCTACTCTTAATAAAAAACTATAAAAGGCTATATTGAATAGTATTCCGAGGAAGGTAATTGATGTGCTATGACCTAACAGCGAGTGTTGAAACCTATGTGAAGTTTCATTATAAATTGCAGATACCGTACGTGACATTTGTACTTACAGTTATTAAGTTAAGTGTAGATTATTAGGTTTTAAATAAATAACACTAGAATGTACAACTTTTAGTTTTGATTTTTAAAAATATTTTGAAATTGAATGACTCTACTTCTTCCTTCACTATTACTATACATTCTAAGGTTGTCTCGAGGAAATCGCTTCAAGTGATAAGGCCACCCATGTATATAATAATAATAATAATAATAATAATTTATTACCTTAACAAGATTAAACAAACTTATTTGTAGTACAGTAGATAATAATATAATTAACAAGTTAATATTAGAAAATCTAGAATTATGAACAGCGGTGCCACACTAGGCTCTTGGCCCGTATCGTGGAAACCAGATAAGTGAACGAATTAATATTACACAAAATGAGGAGTTTTCAATACTACAGTTGGAGTAAGTTTAGTAATCTTTAATATAGCTGTGCGTGTTCGTTAAGAAACTAATAAATAAAAGGCATGCATGAGTTTGTGTGTGAAGAGCGATGTTGGGGAAGATGTGTGATGTGGTCTGTTTGTGTGTTAATTTTAACATTGAAATTTGCTCACAAATAAATAACATTTTCAGAATCATCATATGACTGAGTGAGTAACCACTCCTTAACTAACTGTTTCGTAACTAAAGTAGATTTATTTTTTAAGTCAATTTTGCCCAAGACATAGTTGAATACACGTGGAAGTAAGAAATTTGGATGACGTTTGGCGAAACATGAAATAACAAATGGAACAGGTAACCTAAATACACGTTTTCTCGAAAGTTCTGCAAAATCATATTGGTTGCGAAGATTTTTTTGCACATTAACTACCGCTTTCAATATAAAAAGCTGTCTGACACTCAAAACTTCCGCTTCCTTGTATAAGGCGTTGGTTGAGAATCTGTAAGGTTTACTTAACATTGTCTTTAAAACTGCACGCTGAGCCCGTTCAAGTCCTATTAAGTCAGTTTTAAATGCGCCTCCCCATGCCAGGTTACAGTAAGATAATATCGATTGACATAATGATGTATAAACCATTTTCAATATTTGCTTATCACATGATTGTCGTAGAGCTTTCATAATATATATTATTTTCCGAACACGTCCTGATAACACTTTTATATGTTGCTTGAAATTGAGGCATTCATCCACTTCTACACCTAGGTACTTTATATGCTTAACCTGTTCAATGCTTTCACATTTACAACCCTGAAAAGTGAGACCACATGTATGTATTGTAATATTTTGTTTGTCAACCGGCTTGGATCGGAAAGATTTGTAAAAAGTTAAGAATTTTGTCTTTTTTGTGTTTAATGTTAATACATTTTTACTCAGCCAACCTGCAACTTGTCTAATACCGAATTCTGCTGCACAGAAAACTTTATTCCATGTCGAGTCTCGGAAAATAAGCACAGTGTCGTCCGCGTAGCATATAATATCAGCATTTGGGATAGGAATATTGAGTAGGTCATTTATGTAGATCGCAAAAAGGGTTGGTCCGAGGATACTTCCTTGAGGAACGCCGAAAATTACCGTTAATTCATCACTAATGCTTGATCCAACCTTCACTCTTTGCTTACGATTACAAAGGTAACTCTGGAACCACTCTAGCGCAATTCCCCGAATTCCTATGGCTTCTAGCTTCATTTTTAAGATCGGAATAGACACTGTATCAAAGGCCCTGGCCAGGTCAAGAAAAACCCCTACGCAGGGCAGACCCTTATCAACTGAGGAAGATATTTTACTTGTGAGTAATACCACAGCATCTTCCGTGGACTTACCACGCCTAAAGCCAAACTGTCTCTCAGACAGATACAATTTATTTTCAAGATAGTCAACCAATCTGATATTGGCAACCTTTTCCAGCAGTTTAGCAAAAACACTTAAAAGTGATATGGGGCGATAATTGCTAGGGCTATTCTTTGTGCCATCTTTATGTACAGGAACTATAACCGCTATTTTCCAGCTATTGGGAAAACTATATTTGCTATTATTGTTTGGTTATCATTTTCGGGTAATAGTATTGAACAATAAAATATATATTTATTTTATTATATTAAACTGCTAATTGGGCCGATAATCACTAAGGGTTAAGTACTCGTATAGTTTATAACTGCAGGTCTTGAACTAAAGAATTTACGCAGGTTTAATTTTAATTCAATGTAACTAATATTAAGTTCATTGTCATCAGAAAATACCATGCTCTCATCCATATAATTTTTTTCTATTTCTAGACCAAAAGGCTTTCTTTTCTACGACAAAGTTTGGAGGCCACTACATCATTCTAGATGGATACAAGTTTACGAAGCATAAGCCCTCAGGGCAGAAGACCAGATGGAGATGTCGCAATTATCAGATTACCCGATGCAAAGCACACTTATACACGCTGAATAATAGCATCGTTATCTATAAAAATAATCATAACCATTCCAAATCACATTGTTTCCACGAAGCTGTTGCACTTATATGAACCACTATTTATTTAACCGTATCTCATTTATTAATTCTGTTTATTGTGTGGCTTAGTTTTTTAAGTATTCAAAAGTCTAGTTGTTTAACAGTAGATTGTTGAAAAAATGTGGAAATCGATGGCCCATGATCTAACAACTAATAATGTTTTTCATTATTGTATCGAGATAAAGTTTCATCGTGAAACCAACTGTATTGTTTTGCCTAAAATGACTGAAATTGCTGAATAAAAAGATATCGTTTCAAGTGACATTTTTACAGAATGAAAGTTAATCGTAAAGTTTTGTGTGTGTGTGTGTGTGTAAAAATATTAGGTTTTCATTAATATTTTTTGTTCTTAAAACTTTTTTAATAGATATTTGTGGTTTTAAGCACATTATGCCTTCTTGTCTACGTTATGACGGTATATAGCGGTTTATACGTCCTCATAGTACCTAGATTAAAATTTTACTAAATTATTTTTATTATAAACTAGCGGCCCTCCCCGGCTTCGCACGGGTAATTGCGACTATACATTAATATGTAAGCTATCCTATCTTTCAATTTGGATCAAATTGCACACGGTGTGCAAATCAAATTTAAAATCGGTTTAGTTGTTTAGGATTCCATCGCGGATAAACAACGTGACACGTGATTTTTATATATTTAAGTATATTATTATGCTTTACTGTATTTGTATAAAGACAAATAGTATTTGCCCGCAGTTGTGTTCGCGCTTTTTTAAACTTCTGTGTTTTTTTTTACTTTGATGTAGGTATACAATTTTAGTTTGTCACAATAAATATTTTTTGTATTAACAAATTCATATTTTAATTTGCATCGTCCAACATTGACCTTAATCGAGATCTAAGTCTACCTTGCCCTCCACGTTGACTCTGTTTTACCGTTATAACTGACCACACTCTTAGTTTCAATGACCCTCTATCTAGTTACCATCACCCGTTAACCAACTTCCATACCCCCTTAATCCTGCCCTTCTAAAAGTATTTTTTTGTGCGATGTCCACAAACTTTATTAAAGAAATGTACATATCCAGTTTTTGCTAAACTTTTATATAAAATTGTAACCACTTTTTATGTCTTAATTCACTTTTGTGGCACCTAATTCATCAAATTCTTAAAAAATTTAAAACAGTATTTTAATTGATTTTTGCAATGACGCATGGTCCGCGATACATCAAAAGGAAAAGTTATCGTCATATGTTCCATATCATGTTGGCTGAGCGGATAGAACATACCCCGGCTATAGGGGTGAATGGCGCGGGTTCGAATCCCACGCATGCCTGTTGCCTGTAATTTTTCCTCTCGTTGTAATTTTGTAATGGTAAGACAGTAGTTTGTTATTGTATGTCACAAACATACGAATAAATTTCATTCGTTAATTTTCGAAGCACTCGAAGCGAAGTTTTCTTAACCATTCTGAACCGATCAGAAAAGCTAAGCAACGTCCGCCTCGGTCATGAGTTGGATGGGTGACCGCTGGTGACATTACTACTGAGCGCTTCCGTGCTTCGGAGGGCACGTTAAGCCGTCGGTCCCGGTGGTTGTCTTAGGATGGCAGTCGTTATAGCATGGTGGTAGGGCATTTTGCGAGCGCCTGGCTAGCTACCTCAAGTAGAAAATCTGTCGCCAAGCACCTAACGGTGTGTTCCGACAGCTGTCCTTGAGAGCCAGTAATTCTAGGTTAGCCTGAACAACATCTTCGACCACATCATCACTTACCATCAGGTGAGATAGTGGTCAAAGGCTAACCTATCAGGCATAAAAAAAAACCCATGTTGGAAAACAACGTGGACTAGATATTGCTGAAATGAAAAAAATAGTTTACTTAATTTCTCCTTTGGTGTCACAAAAAATGAAGTAGTATTTAAAATAAGATGCTTGGCGGAGGCAGAGTGAATAAGTACATAGAATATACTTCAACGTTTCTTTTATTTTCAGTCCTGCGGGTCACATAGAAAACCAACAATTCAGAATGGTATACACCGATACTACAAGAACAAACGAACAAAAGAGCCTAAAGCTCTATGGAATTGCTGCAGAGTTGGAATTGGATGTAAAACTTCTAAAACTACGCTTAACAATGTAATTATCGCGGAGAAAATTAAACACAACCATTATAATCAATAATTTCATTTCAACAACTACAAATTCACATACTATATGAATTAATAAATCATCATGATAATCATAAATTCCAATCAATGTAAATTTCCAAATGTGATAATTTAAGAAGTGTATGTGGCCTACGCTAGTCTGTGTCCACCTCACAGTTACGTGCTGCGGCTCGCGCTCGACGCAACGCACAATCGTGAATCCCAGACAAAGAACTTCAAATCAGTTCGAATCTGGTCGGAGAAATATCCGCTCTAGGAGGTCGCCCTAGCGTTTGCTGAGTTAGAACACTTTCCTGACATGACAAAACATATTTAATTGTACTTTAAATAAATTTACTGGTTTGATTTGATTGTTGTTGTTATGTGATGTCATGAGTAAATGTATTTTCTTCCTTTTTATCTTTCAGTCTGATTTTGCAATGCAATCCTTTGAATATCAGACAAGCGAAATATGGTTAATATCCACAAGTTATCTGACATCTAATACACTGCTTTTTTTTTGTTTATTTATTGTTATCATTAATGCTATCCATTATCTATGTAAAAAATATATAATTAGTGTATTTTATCTAGATTGTATATCATTTATGTACACGTAGTTATTGTATATACCATCGTCTACTACTCCCTTTACTATTATTATATATCCTAAAGTTATCTAAAAGAGGTCCCTTCATGTGATAAAATCGCCTATTGTATATTTACATTAAATGTTTTGTTATCATTATCTGTAAAAAGTATAAAATAAAGCCTATTTGTATTGTATACAATAAAGTATTACATTGTGTATAAGTATTAAACTGTGCAAATTTGTCTGGTCATTGTGTTACGTACTCATATGGTTTCTAGTTGCAGGTCTTGAACTAACGAATCTTGGGACATGTAGTCTTAATTTTCATTTCATGTGTCCAATATTTAGTATACCGGCGACATGAATTTCATACTCTTAACCATAATTGTTGTATTTCTAGACCAAAAGGCTTTCTTCTCTACGACATAGTTTGGAGGCCACTACGTCATTCTAGATGGATACAAGTTTACGAAGCATAAGCCCTCAGGGCAAAAGACCAGATGGAGATGTCGTAATTATCAGAGTACCCGATGCAAAGCACACTTATACACTATGGAAAATAACATCGTTAGCTATACAAATAATCATAACCATTCCAAATCGTATTGTTGCCACCAAACTGTTTCATTGTGATAAATTCACATTGATAAAACTGTATCTAATTGGAAATTATGTAACTTTATTCTTAAGTATTTAGCAAAAGCGAATAGGTTTGTAAGTAGCTTAAACAGGAATTGCATGTCATTCATAAAAAAATATATGTATGGTACAACGCTGTCAAAATGCGCGACAATACTCTTATTACAATAACTCTTCAACTAAATTGCTAGCTAGCAAAGCTATAAAACTAATCATAACAATTAAAAATCGCATTGTTGCCACTAGACTGTTTCATTTTCTTAAACCACTGTTAATATAACCGTATCTAATTTATTAATTATATTTACTGTGTGGCTTCGTTTTTAAGTGTTTCAAGAAAAGGTTTCTAACGGCCTAAACATAGATTGACTATCACGTATGAAATTTTTCTTGGTTTTAAAGTGCCACGACGCTGTTTAGCGCAACTTTATGATTATAATACGAGTATTATGATGAATAAATGTTTTGTGTGCATTTTAGTATCTTCAGTCTTTATTTTTATTATTTTCATTCTCAGTTTTGGCCAAGATATTTTTAGTTTCTGACTCGATTTCGACAAATAAAAAACTATTAGCGGTGGAACCTTATATCTGCCTTTAACTACTATCACCCCTTATCCAATGTTGCTACTCATAATACAAGTCATTGTGTTGAGCTGTGCTGCACAACTCTAAAATTAAGCCCTATGTGCATTATACCCGTATTTTTCATTTATCGTGTGTTTTCACTAATTGAGTGCTAGTGACGACACATTAAAAAATAAGCCTATGTTATTTATTGAGTATTTTCTTATGCAGTGTGGGTTTAGACGCCAACTGCTGTCGTTGGTACACTCGGTTAATGTGGCCGATAGGATAGTAAAAAGCTCTCTAAAACGACTAATGTATTTGCTACATGTTATACCGCGCAGCTCATAGAGAACATTTAACTCTTAGCGTTAATGAAATTATACATAAAGCACGAGATACTTTTACTTATTGAATTAAGACGTGTGGTCTCATGCATTATCTCACGAGCTCATTAGCCTTTTTCTGCACGAGAAAGGATGAAATGGGACTGTTATCCTTAACGTTGTGGCAAAAAAAAATAAGAATCAAGGCTTCATATTTTAAATAAAGAAAATGATTATTTGCGTAGGCAGAGTACATAAGTACTTCAACGTACCTTTATTTTCATTTCCGCGCTTCACACTGTCTAGGTTCGGAAAACCAGCGATCCAGAAAGGCGTACACCGATACCACAAGAACAACCGAACAAAAGAGCCTAAAACTTTATGGACTTGCTGCAGAGTTGGAACCGGATGCAAAGCTATAATAACTACGTTTCACGATGTAATTATCCGGGAGAGAATGGAACGTAACCATTGATTAACACATAACCAATCAATGATTTCATTTCACAGCAACAACACCAACTACGAATTCATTGCATACTATAAAAATGTTAATTGGTAGTATATGTCATTTTGATAATCATACACTCAAATCAATGTAAATTGCCAATAATGTTAATTTAAGAAGTGTATTGATGTTTAAACATATTTTGTACTAAGCTTTATCCAATGGTATTCTTGTATTTGTTTATATCATACTTACATATTATACTTTTTACACACAGTTCTTATGTTGTCTGATCTAATAATACGAGCCCCGTAAGGGTTCTACAAGAACTTCTATTCAAACATAATCAAATTTCAGTATTATTAATAATATTACTTGTACATTAATTAACTGGTAATAGTTTATTTTTTTCATTCATGAAAATTTTTTGTCGTCGTTATGTTATTTTATATAGGCATAGTATAAATATATTCATTTCAATCATAAATGACCGAATATGGGTGCACCTGATGCAAACAGGTTAAAGTCCGTAAATAGAATAAGTTTAACAGTTCGTGTTTGTATTTTCGTTTTGGGTTTTATATGGAGAAAAAATACTAAAAATACTTTAGGCTAAGTCCGACAACCTCTGCTATCGCGGATGTTCGTGGGCTACGGTGATCACTTTCCAGCAGTTGAGCTACATGCTCGTTTGTATCACATAAAAGAGACATCTTAATGAAAAACATACACAATATTATGTAATCAGAATATTTTTTTTTAACTTTGGTAATTATGTTGATATAACGAACTGTCAAAAGAATAGTCTCATGGCTTGCACTGTAAATAAAATTAAGCATAAGTCATATATATAATGTGTTATTTATATCAATTAACTTAATTTAGTTCAAATAAATTTAAAAACTTTGATAAACATATATGTAAGTGCAAATTCAAGAGCATCATATGCCTATAATATTTATTTAAAAGTTGTAGGAAGTGAAATTTTACAAATTATGAATGAGTCACACAAAATTTTAGTAATATTGACTTTGGACGTTAGTATTGTAAACAAATGCATTGTTTAAAAATTCAGGATGTTTATTATGTTTTCAGTACTCTTTGAAGAAAAAGGTAAAAGTCGGCATCTCTGGTACGGGGGATACAAATACACCAAGAACACAATTCATGGTGATAAAATATGGTGGGCTTGTAGCAAACGGAAATCTCGAGGTTGCAAAACATCTTTGGTTACTTGTATGGATCAAATACAAAAGATCTTTAACGTTGAACATAACCACTAAAAGTTGTATCAAACTTGTACATACAATAATTATAATGAGCTAATTTTATTTTGTCATACAATGTAACATAACCTACACGTCACATCTTAATTTATTATTTGTTTAATAAACGGCTGCACTGCGTATTGGCGGACAGGCATATACGACTTTTCAATAAAATTTTGGTGATATTCTCTGTTTTGTTATTTTTATAATATCTTAATGAATGCGCTTGTGGTTCATAAGACGTTATGACGGGTTCATATTGCATTGACGGTGCTATGTACGGTGCTATGGTCTCTTTTGCTAACGATTAACAGGCGGGCAGGTATATTACTATTATATTCGATGCATTTCCTTATTTAGCAATCATCATCATCAAACATTACCTGATGGTAAGTCGTGGTAAAAGAAAGAAAGTGGTAACCAGGCTTTAACGTAATGGGAACTGAATACACCGTTACAATCTGTTCCCACATTTCGAGTGTCGGGTCCGGCAACACGTCGAGTGCTGTAGTGGCAAACCATTGAAGGTGAAGCTGCTCACATTAACACGACACCGTTTTTTGTAGGGTCCGACACGTAATGACAGGTTTGCCGTCGCTACCGCACACTTGACAAAAAATCTTGTCGGAACTCACTCGAATATGGGCTTGCACAGCGTTGTTAATTTTTTTTTAATTTTTTTTTGTGACTAGTTATATAATTATATTGACTATGATTAATTATTTTAATAGTATGTCCTTTATAATTGATTAATTATATAAATAATAAATTATCGGATGTCAGAGCCACAACAAAGAATGCTGTGACTAAATCTTTGATGTGTATGTTATATGCTTCCTGAAACTCGTGCCTGTAGAACGATACGTGTAGTTTTAGACATTCTAAAATAATTTTAAAACTTCCATTCGTTACTTCTCAATTTAGTGAGCAACGTTTGAAGAATTACCAACATAAATCTGTCATTCAGGTTTGATGATACCAAGATTATCTTTACCTAACTCGTTATTGTTTTGGTTCTGAGATAATATACAGCATACTTGGTTGGCATCCATTGTATACAATAACTTCCCGTAATATCAAAAAATTGTCTTAGCTTCGATAGGTCTGAAATTCAAATAGTGTGAACAACATCCAGCAACATCCAATTAAAATCAGAAACTCGAGCGTAGTTTTTATGGCTATAAAGAGTTTTAAAAATAATAGTGTCAGTTTTTAAAATACTCAGAAGGAATTTGAAACATTTTGAAATATTTCCTTCGTTCTTAAATTTTACGAATTAACAATATTCAGTATTTATTAACAGGTTTATATGTACAAAATCAATCAAAGTTACAAAACATTTTTAGAAAAGATCAAAGAAGAAAACGCTGTGGCGGATGTTACGCTAAGTTACGACTTTCATTAAACTCTACACTTGCTGCAAAGAGAACAAAAAAAATGTTTCAAGTTGTTCTAAATGCAACCAAGCTTTATGCTTAGCGTGTTTTAATCAAAGGCATTTTGATTTGTGATAAAGTCATGAAATGGTTACAAGCAAATAAACGTAGATGTACCTATTTTGTAAAAACATATTTGATTAGTTTTTGGCTACGAATAAATATAGTGTTTTTGAGAACTTATTATTTATTAAAATAATGGTTTATTAATTTCCGTACATTGATAATACGGTCATTTGTGTATTTTGTTTACAAAAAGATATTTAACACTACGTTATTAAAAACTCCTTATTAATATCTCATTCAAGGACATTAAGTCATTAGTAGGGTGCTTCATAAACCAGTGTAAATATTTTCTGAAATTTCGACTGCGCATGGATGCTGCGTTCATGTGCGGTTTGTTCCCCATTGAAAGAGGATGATGGAGGTGTAAGATTGTATCTATGAAATTAAGTTCACTGATAGCTGGCAGTTTTGCAATAGCATTGAGATATATTTATCTTTGCATAATTTGCTTTCTTTAACTCAACGCCATTTACGGTTCAATATGTTCAAACACAATTTTCATTTTGACAGTTGTTGCTTAGATCAATCATAACGACGGCAAATTTAAAACTAAATTATGTGACAATTACCGCAAAAAAAGGTTACTGCAATTTACCGCCCATCAAATTAGATGCACCCGGAAATTCAGTTTACGGTTGAAGAGGAGCGTGATGGTTGTTCGCCGTTCTTAGGTGTCGCGTATATCGTGAAAATGAACGGTTCCGTAACCCACTCGATTAACCGGAAACCCACACACACAGATCGCTATCTGAGGACTCTCATCACCATCTATCTCAACTGATGTCCGTGCCGAAAACTCTGATTAACTGAGCGCTTAGCTTATGTGACTCTCAGTACGTAAACGCTGAGATGTATCACGTGAGACAAGTTCTTGAGCAGAACGGATACAAATGGCGACAGTGCACGCGTTGGGCACCGAGGCCGCCACCGCGCGCCGGCGCCACCACCATTGTATGCGTTGGTGCGGTCGTGAGCGCACGCACTCCGTGATGAAGCGACTCTGAAGGTCGCGAAACCGGTCGAGACGCCTTATCGACGTAAACAACCGTAAGTGTAATCAGCTTAAAATATTCATTGAAATAACTAAGAGTTAAATTACGAGAAGTACCTATTTGTGATAAGAGGCATGTTTGATGCGAAATCTCAAAATTAATTTCACAATTAATATCTCATCAACCTCCCGACTGATATGCATCATGCAAGAACTTTACAGTTATGGCTACACAAGCTTCTGTTCTTAAGCTATTATCAAAATTAAAACAAGCGTTCAAAGTTAAAATTGATATACACAAACATATATTCTGAGGCCTGCAACTTGCCGCAGAGACTTCACTGCGCTTGGTTAAATAACGTATTCACCTGCATTTGTAATGGCCAAGAATATACAATTATTTACCTACATCTTTGCTGAATCTATTACCTATAATTATGAAATAATTTGATTTTTTGCTGAATAAATGCCATTACTCCATAACAGAGTATTTAAACGACCGACATATTTAAGTTCGTATTTTGTGTAGTATATTTATTGCAGATAAAAAGTTGGCAACACTGCAATGTTTCATAATTTCACGCTAGAAATTAGACATTTGATTAATATTACATTTAAGTGAACTGAATGAATGATTATTGATCTTTGAGTTACGACTTTTGATTTTGTAAATGTTATATGAATTACGAGTATCTAGTTAATTATTTTAATATTAAGAACAAGAAAAACATGTCATATATGTAGATACCTTGTATGAGCGCTGGTAGTATACATAAGAAAGTACATAATCTAGTTTATAAGCAAGGGTTGGACAAATAGTTTTGTATGCCAAACATGGTGGAATGTGAAGATTTGTTGCAGTTAACTAATAACTTTACTGTATAGTACTAATTAAGTATTGTAATGATTGTATACTTAAAGCGTATTCATATTCTTGCAAATAAATTTAACTTAAATTTTTAATTCGAAGATTCTACTGCTGCAAAAAGAGTATCTCTCTGTTAAGAACCACTGCAAGAAGACTATCGACGACACAGCACCCACACATACGTTGCGTAGGCGTCTGCCGGCTGCTCTGCGCGATGAGATAGGACGAGAGCTGTGAAATTCCAACCGCCGCGCCGCCCGTCGCACCGAGCAAGCCCAACCCATTCGTCCAGTCTAGAGGGAGCGTGCACTTAATAACATAATTTATTTGAGCTAAAAATTATCGCAAGCATTGTAAATAATTAATAAAATAATAATAATAATAAAGACGTAAAAATGGTGGCATGCTGCTTATTAGGCTCTTTCATTCCTTCAGTCACCTTTATTACACCCAATAAGAGGACTGAATAGAAGGATACATAATTCATTGATTATAACCCCAAGTTACCTTGATATTCTTCGGTTAAAATGATATGATATGAATTATGTAAAAAAATATATATTTTTAGAGTTTTACTTACAGGTACAAATTATACAATCATAGCATGGGTATCATTGATACATGAATTCTCTGGTTTCTTCTTTCTCTGTATTGCCCATCTTTCACATCTATAACGACAGTTTTTATGATGGTGTTGCAAATTATCATCTTTAGCCTCTTGGGCATTCTTGGAGGATTATTTAAAATCTAAATGGAAAGATAAGAATAGAACAATCAGTTGAGTGGAATTGAATGTATTGTTTCAGTTCCTTGTTTCACCACGTCTCGGCGTGGAAAACCTGTGGTTTCCTTAGGTGGCTACAGATACCACAAGCAACATCGGTGTAAGGGACCTAGAGTGAGTTGGCGTTGTTCAGAAAAGAATAATGGTTGCAAAGCTTACCTTTTAACTGTACAAAATAAAATTATCACCGTGAAAAATCAGCACTTTCACTGACAACAAGAAGATCATTTTTAGCTTAATTGTTTTTATTTGCAGTCCATACATGAGAGATTTTTTTTTATTATATAAGTACTTATTTTCTATACTGACGAACTATACTGGTGCTATTTGCTGAATGTTCTTAAATTAAACCGCTACTAAAGTAATAGCTTCGTATTGTTTTACGTACTGAATTGATTCATCTGTATTTTAATTCTTTAAGACTGTGCGATATAACCGCTTAATTGATATCGAATTCGTCGCCACCTTACTACCACTTGCCACTGGTGTTTATAGTATGACGAACCTATGTTTGTATGATAAGCGCTATGAATACACTAACTTTAACGGTTATTAAGGCGCATGGCGTATATCATATTATAACGGATACTAAAGCTTGAAATAGTTCCCTAATTATAGTTTAAAGTCAAGTTTCAAAACTTTAAACAACAAAAATGTTTACTGAACTGAATAAGTTTGAAACCTAAAATTTGGATATTGAGTGTAGAACGTTGCTCAAAGATGAATGTTGGGCTTGAAATTTTTTACTATTACAAAGAACAAAAAAAACTAGAATGATATTTTTCACATTTTCATAAGAGGTTAGCCGATAAAAGCAACTTATTTGCAACACCTTTCGTCATCCTCTCAAGCTTATTGAGTACAATACAAATATACCTATATAAAAAAAAACAAACAGAAAACGGGCCGTCAAAGTTGTTATTAATTCTTTTTTTTTGCTATATGGTCTACCTCAAAAACTCAACAAGATAGGAATATGAGATTAGGGTATATTATGTAGGTACTATATTTTTTATTTACTGAATAAAAACTGAAAACCCCGAATGTAGTTTTTTTATTATTATTTAGGTATAGCTGATAGGGTAGCCTTTGACCATTACATAACCTAATGCTAAGTAAACCAACAATTTTTTTTCTTCTACACACTGTTGCAATTACGGAACCCTAAAAGAGCGAGGTGGGACTTGCACTGAGATAGTTTTTCAATTGTAGGATCATCCATTATATATAAGATGTTGCTACAAAGTTAAGATAATCTATCAACGATACAATAATGTATCAGAACGATCCTTCACTGCTGATCTCAACCGGGAATTTCCCCTCTTAATGGGGGCATTAAAAGGGAAAATTCCATTATCCCCCGCTTGGCAGGCATCTTCGAGATAGCAGTTCCTCAGAAGGCACTGCTGCCCACCTTCCAGTATTTTTCCCTTAGTTGCCTCATATGACAGCCACGGGAAGAGATGAGGGGTTTTACATTCTATCTCGGTACCCCACGGAGGTTTTTGTGGTAATAAATAAAAATTTTATATTTCAGAAATCGCTTTCATAAAGTCTAGCCGAGGCAACCCTATGATAAGGTGTGGTGGCTACACCTTCTCCAATCGTAATACTAGGGGTTTAAAGAGCAGATGGACATGTTCCAGTAACCCCCACAAAGGTTGTAAAGCTTTTGTTCGCACTTGTGGTGCACGAGTAGTCAAAGTTTACAATGTGCACAATCACGCTCCCACTTTGAGAAAATAATATGAAAGTATAAATAAAATAAAGTGATTTTACAATGACTATGTTTGTTGTTTATACGTCAATAATTTTTCGATACTTTCCATTGTTTTTTGTTTTACTGAGAACTGCTGTTTGGGCGATAAAATGTACGAAAATAATTTTCTTTTAATAATCTTACATGAACTTTATATTTTTGGTTGACGTGTTTTTGTATTTCGTGCTTATAAGTAGTCAGAGTATTAAAAACTGTGGTATCTTATATAGATAGTAGTAAAAAAAAACGATATCTGTATAATATGAATTATAAACGCCCTGGTAATGTAATTTTGAAAACGCACTATCCCCTATGACGGTAAGTAATACAATTGGACCGCAAAATTTCGGTTCGATTGAGTACTCGTATGTTCCGGTGCCGACTGGAGTAGGCATTCGGTGCGCAATCGGAATACGCGTTTGTCGATTCCCGCTCGGGTCATAAATTTTGTACTCCAATAATTTCGAGGTAAAAAACTGTCGCGAGTTTTGTCCATAATTATTATTTAGTAACCGGCTAGAACTCGCGTAATATTAACCGAATATTGCTCCGACCAGTTTCGAACTTATTTGAAGTTCTTCGTCTGGGAGTCACGATTGTGCACAGCGTCGAGCGCGGGCCTCAGCACGAGACGGTTGCGCCGTAGCTGTCAAAGTCAGAATTCCTCCGTCCGAACTGTCACTCCTGTCACTATCACTGTAATTGTCATTGTCGTTTTGATAGGTATAGGACTGTTGACACACTACACTAGTACATCGAAATTAGACGCCATCCCTAAGATTTTTTTACCTGTAGATATGTTGTATGCCCTCCATATTTACTAGACGAATTCAGGGTAATTACCTGAGTCACTACCAGTCTTACATTTCCGAGCGTTCGGTGAATACATCGCCGCTAATCGTGTTTTTTAGAAATAATCTGTGGACAATATGCCTTCTTTGTGTCTTTAGACTCTGCACCAATTATACAGGCACTGTGAGAGATAAGAAAACTGTTTCATTTCACGCGTAATTATTGCTTAACGACGAAATAGAAAATATCGTCATTTTGTTTTATCTTAGGAACTAATTCAATGAAGTGGATGAGCGAGATATGTGTATCGTTTAGTGTGAGAGAGTGAAAGAGATCGCAGCATAGTGGGGATCGGAACGTCTCGTGGCGGTTCGGTGGTAACACGAATTGCTTATTTATCTCTTTCTAACAACAGATATGACGCATAATATTTGAACGTTCTTTCCTTGTCATTACAAACTGCATATACATGTGCGTAGGTATGTACATAGGTAAATTCTAGTAAGCTTTTAGAGCAGTGGTGTTCGGATATAACTACTCTAAGTATTTCAACTCTCTGCGCCATCCTAATTTTAATTTCAATCGCACACGTAGTGAAAATTTTGGTTTGCGTTGTTAGCATTGTTAATTCAGTTGTTCGAAGTACCTACATATAAGTAATGTGGAGCTTTTAAAATCTTATTTAATTCAAAAGGTTGATCATAAATACACAATGTTCCAAATTCCACAAAAATAGCCTCGCCTTCAGCGCATTATTCTCCCCTTAATTAAAGCATTAAGAGCTCATTTATATAGTTAACTACTCTTATCCTACTATTAAAACCAGCTCTATTATTATACAGTCCACTTTCTTTATCAACCTAATCTCATTTATAGCTTTCTGAAAACTGTAAGTATGTGTTTGTTCACAACTACAGGTTTTTATCCACTGCTCTTATGCTCCACTGCACATTAGGCAATACCACGTATCCTATAAACGTATGCCTTTTGTTTCACTAAACACTTCCTAAAAGCAAATCAAGCTATGAATCTAATTCACTCTATATCTTTTAGAATTCTGTATTATAATTTGAGATAACATATATAATTGTGCCAATGTATGTCGATTAAATAGTTGTAGTATAGAACTATAAACATTTTATTGTATTTCTTGTTAGAACCATGAAATATTAATGTATCTCATTGTATATACGACATCGTAGCCATAGGATCCCAGGTTCATCACGGATAAATTAGTTTGACGATCAAAATAATGTTATGATGTCTTTGATTTTTGTGGTGTTAGCTCACGCGGCACAATGATGTCATTCAGTTGTTGACATGCAGGAGATTCATCATCGCGCAAGGAAGTGTGTGTGTGTTTGTATGAAAATGTTATTATATTTGGGATTGGTATTAATTAATTTTAAAAATTGCTATTTATGAAATTGTACTGTTAAGTAGATTTCTTAAATATATGAGGGACAATTTTGCACTTCTGGTGGATGCGAAGTTAATTTGCGTTAGTTAAGGTTATTTTGTACAAGTATAGTATAATATATATATTATTCAGTGTAATAAGATCAACCTCATATTTATATTTAATGTTTTGAAAGCACGGGTGTTTGAGCATGAAACAACTTACTATGAGTTGATATCACTATTGACAATGTTTCGGCTTCTGCCGGAAGCCTTCTTCAGGATGTTGAGTGTGGTACGTCCACCTCGTTCGCGTCACACGTGACGCGCCCCTGACAAACACCCGCGTTTTCAAACATAACAAGATCAATAACGTGGTTTTTCTGTATTTTTCTCAGTCAAATTATCAAGAAACAAAGATAAAATTTAATGCAGAATAAGCATGATCCTTGTAGCTTAAAAAGATATTAACGGTGTATATTATATAATTTGTACAGTTAAAAGTTTTGGTACAATTTAAGGACTATTCCATTTATTGTTCTTGTATGTCGTAAAAGGCGCCTAAGATAACAAGAATGAATTAAAAAGTAGCATAATATCACGATTCACGTAGCTATGAGTATGGCTTTGTTGCTTGTTAGGCACAGAGCAGAGCTTTTTACCATCATAACGTTTACATTAACCGAAAGGTAGCGGTTACCAAACTGAAGCCACAATGTACATTAGAATTAGCGAAAACATGTTCTCTAAGATTATTTTTGTTTTGTCAATTCTGTAGTTACATAAGAAATATTGTACCTAGATTCACTCACCACAAAAATGATGTAATTATTTTATTAGTATCTGGAGTTATATATCATAATATATCTGAAATATCAGATATAATGATAATTAAAATAATACTATTAGTCTTTTTTCTTTAAGGTAGAACATTTTATGTCAAATACACAACATGAATAGTGCTTGTTACCGGAAAAAAATATTAATCTCACGTCAGTTCAACCTACAGTCTACAGCTACTTTTCTGTAATGTCATTATAGAATTTTTACAACCTGACAAAATATTTCAGTTCCTAGTGTTAAAACACACCTTGAAAATGTTTTCAGCTTAAAATACTTAAAAAAATTTATACTATTAGTACTGAAGTACTGATATATATATATAAACTTTAAATTACCATTATGAAATTAGAAAATAATGAAAACAATTCATAAACATACCTTGTATGTTGTTGTAGTATGTAGTGGTATGTAGGTGTTGAAACAAAAGGAAATTCAAAGGAATGATTCATTCGGGCTCCGTTTTCCCCTTTGAGTAAGTATGAAAATCTAAAACATTGCAGCAAATGTTATATATTCTGTGTATGAACGCAACTAAAACTGTGTGTTTTGGCCCCGATCTACAACTTCAGTTTAGCTAAATTCGTACTGACATAAATTAAAACATAATGTATACAATGGAAATACGAAACTTTTTGCCTGATTGAACACTTTTCCAAGGGACGTTATAATGAAGTAGCAGTTGTAGTTAATCACTGCCTCAGAAGTTTGATGGCCAGAATATCTAATCTCTATATTTAATTGTACGTGGTTTCAGCAAATATTCCCGATAGACTATTTTGCCGCAAGTTGACAATTTCACCCGATGGTAAGTTATAATGTGAAGATATTAACAGACTTTAGTCTTTACCTTGGCTCTCAAAGACAGCTGTCGAAACAAGAACATATTATTTTGCAAATTATACCAGAACCTTTCATTTTATATACTACCTTTTTATGGCTGGCCATGTCTGCTTGATGCTCTTCAAAATGCGCAAGCGTTTTAAAGTTAAGAATTTATGTGTAAGGGACCTAATTTTTTTTTTATACTGTTAATTATTGCAATGGTAAATATTATTAGAAATAAAACACGATAACATTATTGTTTTTTTTTTTATTTATATTGATTGTATGTTTGCTATATGATAGTCTAAAATTGAATAGTTTGCTGACTCATCCAAGCTTTATATGGAGCGGAAAACGTGCGAAATTATTGATTTATTTGATCAATAAAATAAAATAAAAATAACTGAAGAAATAACCGCAATTTCTATCTGTAGTTGTCTTTCATTCTTTTGTGTAAATAGGGAGTGTTTTTAGTCGCGATATAATTGGGTGACACACAAGTAAACTTATTAATGCGTTTTCTTATATTTCCAGGTGCTTTGTTTATCAAAACAGGAATATACACTAGAATGTTGAAGTATAAAGGATACAATTATTCGAGAAATTACCAAAATAATAACAAGATATCGTGGAAGTGCAACAAATATGGATGCTTCGCTCGGATCATCACAATTGATGATGTTATTGTTAAAACAAAAAACTATCACTTACATGATTAATCCGTGTAGTGTAGAAATACTATTTGCCTATTACGTATCCACTTGGGTTGTGCCTGTGTTGATTTAACTGTGTAAGAAAGAAAGCTACTAATAGGTGAAGGTAAGGTTCTATTAGAAGATGTCTTACATTTATATATGTATATGCGCGATGGATGCATCAGTTAATTGGTATTGCATAAAAAATATATAATTTATGTCGCACATTTAAAACTGCACTATTAAGATTTATAATAAGTGCGAATAAAATGTTTAAGAAACATGTAGAAATATAATTAAAATTGTTATTATACATTGATAAAATTGAGAATAACATGAAATGTAGAAAATTCATCGCTGCTAGAGAACTTCATGATGCACTGTTGGCACATAAATGAGGTGATTGTAGATAAATGATTCACCCCTCCCTCTAGGAATCTATTTATGTAACTTAAAGGGTAAGTAATTGAGATGTATGTTTTAAGATAACTATTTAAACTGCCCTGTATTTTTAGTGCGTTGGTTAACGGATTCAGATTCAAGAAGCAGGTGGGGTACAAGGAGAAGACTTACAGGTACTGCGTGAAAAAGAATAAAGGATGTAAAGCGAGGCTTACACTTAGAATAATAAACATATTGGAACGCTCGATTTTATTGCACAACCATTTTGAGTAGACAATCAACAATTTTAGTGGCATAATACCACGAGAAAGCACAAACACTTTGGTTCCAAACGTATGACAAGCTCTTTGGAGATAAGTCTCAGTAGCAAGGTGTATGTGCCGGATGTTCCAGCCGGTACAATAGTTTTTTCACATCAACTGTGATTTGGTTTGCGTGTTTGAGCCCTATCTTCATCATCAACCCAAAATGTGTCTGTATGTGACGTAAGATGTTAGAAAATAAGAATATTTAACATGTAGTTATTAAGTGAAATATTATCAATATTTGTTTAGAATGAAAATATGAGCGGATTTAATATAAAATAATTGAATAATTTCATTTTGAATACTTTTAATTACGACTTGATTTTTGTTATTGAATAAATAACGTTTTGTTCTTTCTATTACTATAATATAATTTATCTATTATCTGTATTGTAACAGTTATGATACGGAAAATAGTGAAAATATATATATACTTAGGCAGATATATATATGCAAATAGTGCAGATATATATATACTTAGGTATGCACAAAAATTAAATATTTGGAATTATCTTGCCGCCATTCCGAAGCAAACGCGCAGAATTATTTTCAAGTACTTGTTTTAATACTCAATTGCGTATAGCAATATATTTATAGTTTTTTTTAGGATTACTTATGACCGATTACAGGTATAGCAATATAACTAGAGTGTATAATTTGAGATTTAAAAATGAATATATTCATTTTTTGAAATAAATAAACATTAATACATACTCATAAATGAATATATTATTATATAAAAACGGAAAATATTGAAAATAGGTAAAATAATTAGTATCCAATACTGTAATTTAAATACAAATATTTCTTTTGTTACCTTAAATTACTTGTAGCAAAATAATTCAGACAGAAAATGATCTAATGGTCAACAATTGTTTACGAGAAAAACTTTTGAAATCCGTTTATTGAGCTGGGTAATATGTAAAAGTGGTGTTTGAGAGTCATTGTGAACCGACTTACTCATAGGTGTTGAATAAGCTGTTTTCGGGAAAAACGTTAGCACTATAGACCACATTTATACGCTTCGCCAGATTATAAAAGAGACTGAGGCGATTAATAGACCACCGTGTTCAGCGTTTGTGAATTACGAGAAAGCTTCTGATTCAATCGAAACCAGGGGGTGTCGCAGTCTCTTTGTTGATATAATATCTACTATAAGTATATCGAAGTGTTTGTACAGAAACGCATAATGTCAAATGAAATACAATCAAAATAAATCTTGTCATATTTGATGTAATGCTAGACTCTATATTTAAGTAAAAATCACTTAGTAACATATATTTGAATTCTACTTAATATGCTTAATCAAAAACATCACAAATCCGAAATACAGCACCAAGGGTACAAAAATGGACGAACTACCTTTTTTTTATACACCTGAAATTAAATAACTATTAATAACATCTCGTTGATGATAAATTTAAAGAGACTTTTACATGCAATTTTGAGTCAATATTTTAAACACAATACAGTTTTTCAGGTTTGTTACTCATTCAGTTTACGGACTGGAGTTAGAAGTGCAAACGGACAGTCACCGAGATGTTATAATTAGGACTGCGGTTTGCCCTCTGAATTCCTGAATACATTAAAATATCATACTCAGACTTCATTGAAATGATTATTTTACTTTCAGCAATATTTATCAAAACAGCGAGAGGTCACGATCAAATAATATTTAATGGATACAAATTTTACAAGGAATATGGTGCGATAGATTCCAATAAGAACACTAGATGGCGCTGCACCAAACGGAAATGTAAAGCATACATAATTACCAACAACAATGTCATAATACAGGGCTATGCGGAACACTATCATGATAATAATATTTAAGGTGTTATCAGCAAAATTAATAAGTCCACAATAGTATTATTATTCTGAAAATACATGGAGGCCAACACCTCTTGTTGATATTAAAGAGAATGTAACGCTTTATATTACTACCTAGAAAATTGCGACTGGATGCAATAAATAAAGCGTATCAGCAAAACTTTTACCGTGAAATGCAGCTGTAGTGTATGCGATGATTATATACTTATATTTTGTCGTCTCCTGTGAAAGTACGGCTGGTGTGAGAGCAGAGGTGAGGGAGGGCACTTGCTCGGCGACCGCGTGTACAAACGTACGGTGGAATGGAAGTCATTACGGTGCGTGATATAATAGAACAGTGGCAAAGGACAAGGAGAGTGCTACAGCAGCAAGGTGACTTTTTGAATAAATAATACATGTCTCTAAATGAATTGATGCGAACTTTTTTTTTACTCTAAAGGGTGTAATACAAAAAAAATTACGTCAACCTAGTAAAAATTAATTAAAAAGGTAAAAAACCCGACTGCAAATTATTTATTTTCGTTAACCGTTTTATCGTTCCATTGAAATTAAATAAATGTATTTACGGAATTGTTCTTTAAATCCCTTCATTTTGATACCCCACTCGATTGGTTTGGAAGAAAATATTTTATTAATCTCATAACCTGATATACAATATACAAACAAGCTAGTAATGTACCTAGTATCACTTGCGCTATGAACTCGAATCTATCAATATCTCACACATTAAAATCGTTTTAGCCGTTTAGAAGTTATGGTGAAATAAAGAAACTCACAAACATACATGAACCCTGAAATAACACTTCTTTTTTGGGCAGTCGTGTAAAAAGACAGACAACATTTTTAAATTCACCTCAATGAAATGGCAGATTGGCAACAACATATATTTTAATCTGTTAGTAACTGCCAAGCTAGTGTCACTAACCGCGGATAAAAAAGGAACATACCTATCTATTTTTACATGTAGAGTGTAGAGTGTCAGGTTGTTTTCATAACTTTTATCATGCTTTAATTACCGCTGCAGACGTTGATTCCGAATTGCAAGCCTTTTGTGGCGGAAGACGCTCGACGCCCACCTGATGTTAAGCGAACTAACCTCTTTATACCTATATCAGATGCATTTCGTCATAAGTCACGAATTGCACTGCGCCCGTCACCTTGAGATATAGTTGTTGACTCATTTGCCTGTAATTTCACTGGCTCTCAAGGACTGCTGCCGGAACACACCGTTACATGCACGGCCACAGATTTTCTACTTGCTTATATTTAGAGCGCACTGTAATAAGTTTATTGTCATGTGTTGAGTGACATGTCGTATTTTGACACCTGCATGTTTGATATCTCGGATTCATTTCGCAAAATGTGATTGCGTGATCACATTCCATTACAATGGCCTATTTTGGTTTTTACCAAAGCACCCACTAAATACTATTATTGTTTCAGTAAAATTTGTAACCTCGCAACGCGGGAAAAGATTGCTCAGTGTTCAAGAATACACATTTTGCGTCAAATCAATGAGTAACAAAGGAAAAATCCGGTGGATTTGCTCCACTCATAAAAGATGTCGAGCAATCGTGCATACACAAAAAGACAAAATAATATTCTTGAAGAATAAGCACAACCATGAAAGGAACTCTTCTCGGAAACGTAAATCTCATACTTAGATTAATAATTTGATAGTAATAATTAAAGGTTGCATATAATAATTTGTTGGCTATGAGGTGCACAGCTCAAAATTAAGAAAGGTGGTCACCATTATTCGGCACACACGTCTTCTGTTTGTCGATATCACTTCATGATCATAAAGCTCGAAATGAAACCTACTGGTTTCATTAGATTTCTGCTGATAAAACTTATCAACGACAAAATTTTCTTTTTTACCTATTAATAACAATCGTACTTGTAGGTACATATTAGGAAAGGCTGTGCACGTGAATGTCCAAAGATAAATTAACTTTTGATAGTGATGTTGCTTTCGTGTTGTTTATGCTGCAATGTTTGTAGTACGCATAGACAACTAAGCACATGGAACCTTTTGGTTATGTAACGTCGGTACAGATCTGTTCACTGACGAAGGCGGGCCCCTACACTGTAAATAATTGTTGCACATTTGTACGGGTACGCCTTGTATGTACTACGCCTAATTCTTAGTGTGGATGTAAATGCTAATGATACATAAGTTAAGCAATAAAATATTATCGCTTGATTAAAAGCAACAAGTATTTACAACTACACTTGAAAAATATGGTGACTGGAAAGATCTGTACCAGTAGTATGAGTAAGTATAAGTACATATTAGTTCTTTTTAATATGGTATATTTGTTGTCATTATGGCAGTGACAGAGCGCTTGAACGTATTGATTCGCACAGCGTTAATTGCTTCATTATGTCATTATAAGCGCTTTGTCTCGGCCGCCCACGTCGAGCCCACTTGAGATCGCACTCCAAGTGTTTTTAAGATTATGTCGAAATGAATGCCGTGAAATAGATGTTTATATAACTTTGTAACGTTTGTTTGGATTTAATGTTGACAAAACTTCAACTTAATTTAATTTTATGACAGGTACAAAATAGCCACTGAATATTTGCGAGATTATTATTTTTTTAAGGAATCTTAACTTAAAGGGTTTTTTTTATGCCTGATAGGTTAGCCTTTGACCACTATCTCACCTGATGGTAAGTGATGATGTGGTCGAGGATGTTGTTCAGGCTAACCTAGAGTTACTTACTGGCTCTCAAGGACAGCTGCCGGAACACACCGTTAGGTGCTTGGCGACAGATTTTCAACTTGAGGGTGGTAGCTAGCCAGGCGGGCATTGGCAAAGTGCTCTACCACCATGCGAAATATAATGACGTATAGTTTGATTTTATATCAGTTTTACTCTTTGAAAATAGTTTTTCAGATTAAAATATTTGTTTCGAGCCATAATATTTCTACCTGATTGAAGTTTACCGCGATATTTTCTTTGAATAGCGGGAATGAAAGCAAGGATTTTTCTAGTAATATATTGATATATTTTGATAATTGACATACAACTATTTGTTATACTTCTTCAATAATAAAGGTTGATTAAATGATTTACATTACTACACTACACTTTTTTCATTACTACAATATTTCATACAACAACTCACCACGAAATTATTCACAGATCGGAAACATACACCAAGTTCTAATAGAATATCACTGTTTTAATAGGAAATCAATTATAAATGCCTAAATAGCTGAAGTTGAATCTATGCGCAAATAGGAAAAGACAATAAAATATTATACACATATATAAACTGGAATTATTATACCTACAAATATATTACCTACAAATATTCTGGAAATGGACTGGATGACTTACGATTTATTTTTCTATTCCCAACATGAATGAATGATTTGTATTATATTGATGTACATTATAATACATCTAAGTACAGCGGAAAAAAGTCAATGGGATAAGTTACTAGTGAAAAGAAGTATAGATTTTGAAGGCTGAATATTTTGCTTGAGAACTTAGTACCCAAGGTATTATTATATATTCAATGCCCAAGGGGCACTCTGCGCTCAATAATTGATTATATCCCAAATAGCATATTAGGCTATGATGTTGGGATCGATGACCATAGATGGAAATCCAACCAACGGCTACAATTGAATAGAAACTATGAGGATGTTCCTTTTCATAGACAAATAAGTGTGTTTTATCTGATTTTATTTATTTTATAAACACACGTACGACTTAATGTGTAATTGTATTGGTTGTTGTTAAGCAGTATTTTTATTAAGTACTAATAATCATTATTGTTTCAGTGACATATACGACATCAAAGCGAGGCAAAATACCGGATACACATTTTATACCCAAAGAACACGAAATTCAAGGACAAGATGGCTATGTTCTACTCATTATAGCTCTAGAAAGTGTAGAGCTTCTGTTATAACCGTGGGTGATACGATTTGTAAGATCAATAACATTCATAATCACAGTGTTATTTACTTATAAAAAATAGTTTAAGTAGTATAGCTGACACGTTTGATATTTTGATTTCGACAAATTTGATTAGAGGCCTTTTCTAGTTTAGATTATATTTTATTTACAAAAGGAATAAATATTGTATTTACTATAGGTATTGAGAGAACTATTTCAATATGTTATTGAAATAGTTCTCGCGATTCTAATTGTTGCCAATCGCATCTGGTAAATGATTATGTGTACTTTCAAATATTATGCTTGTGAAATAGATCTCACGAAAATTATACAATTTCAATATAGGTCTAATAACTTTTAACACTCATATATTTTAGTTAAATTATTTGTATCTTATATGCCCTGTTAGGGTATATGTGGTATAAAGCACTGCATCATCCTGAAGAAAATGCAATACTTACCTACTTGTGTTCATGTATC
Organism: Plagodis dolabraria; assembly: GCA_963854805.1. Classification (NCBI taxonomy): domain Eukaryota; kingdom Metazoa; phylum Arthropoda; class Insecta; order Lepidoptera; family Geometridae; genus Plagodis; species Plagodis dolabraria. The sequence goes on along the minus strand of OY978445.1, from coordinate 8,645,531 downwards.
TACAGACCACTGTTTTACTAACATTCCATTTTTTGCGTTTAGGGAAAATCTCCTACTCAAAGTCGGGGCGACCAATCATGTCGGCGGTAGTAGGTACTACAAGAACCACCGCACACGTGGGCGCAAGGCCACTTGGTACTGCAATAGGAACCAGTACGGGTGTCGCGCTTCACTTCTTGCTTACGACAATAGCATCATAAGCTTTAAGAAGACGCACAATCATAAAATCAAGAAGAAGTAAAATTTATATTATTTTATTTTGATATAACAGTGTAATAAGAAATATTTTTGCATGTACGAGTGAGTATTTTTATGTAGTTACTTATCTATTAACTTACCGTTGTGTTCGTAATTATATTTACTATGTAATGTTTGTAGTTCTACGTGGGTTAAACTAAACGTGTCACTCCATCCCCAAACGATGGTTAAAGAGCTAGAGGAATTAGAGTTATGAGTCATTGTCATGTTAGCTCAGTCGGTCAGAGCATACCCTGGCTATAGGGGTGGATGACGCGGGATCGAATCCCACACATGACTACCTATAATATTTCTTCTCGTAAATTTGTAATTTCGTACAGCAAAATAACTTTCTAAACTGTGCAGACTGTGTATCTATGAAAACGATATTTCATTTGGAAGTGCAGAGCATCAAAAGAATAGTCGTACTTATATCAAAACATATGACTTCACGTGGACGCCGAATCAAAAACAAATTTGTTAAATCGCTATTAGTGGACTATCGAATATTGTTAGACATATGTGCTTTATTGACTTGAAAAAAATAATTAGACTCTCACACTGAAGGTTCCGTACCACAACAATCTATACCATAATTTTTATTTATAGCTAATAGTAGCCTTTGACCACTATCTCACCTCATGGTAATTGATGATATTGTGTTAGGAGATGTTGTTCAGGCTAACCTAGAATTACTGGCTTTCAAGGACAACTGCTGGAGCACACTGTGTGATGCTTGCCGACAGATTTTCTACTTGAGAGTGGTAGCTAGCCAGGCAGGAATTCGCAAAATGCCCTGCCACCATGTTATAACGCCATCCTAAGTCTGCAACTGAGACCAACGGTGTTACGCCCAAAGCTCGGCAGCGCTCAGTACTAATAACAATAGCGGTCACCCATCCAAGTCCTGACCGAAGTTTTAAAGACAGTCTGTTTTAAACATTATTATCAAGAGTCCGACTCGCAGCTGGTCCGATTTCACTATTTGTTGTGATACATTAGATATTAATCTATAATCTTACTACGTTTAACGTAACACTTTTTATTTTTGTATAAAATTTACAATATTGATATAACAAAAATCGTTAAATTAAACACGATATTTGTATGGGAACTTGTTATTATCATTTTGTTAGCTCCACTATACTAACACTTAATCTGTGAAACCTTCAACCAGATCTATTATGGCTCCAAAGATGCAGCCTAAAGCCATAAACGTCGGACTGAAGACAAAAATGGGCCCCTATTTCAGCCAAAGCTTAGTAACAGTGGCCCATTTTTGAGTAGGGAACTCAAAAAATGGAACAGAAAGCAAAATCATAAAAAGTCAATACCTACTGTGTAATTTGTCCCTCATTCCCTGATCAGATAATTTTATTGATCATGTGAACAATTAAATTATTAAAATACTGCCATATCTATTTTAAGTGATAAGAATGGATATGGCAGTATTTTTTTTCTTCCGCGATAATATTTAGCTGATGCAAGTATTTAACATTAGTTGTGATCGAAAAACACTAAAAACTATTTACAAATAGTTATTCGCCGCGGTTTCATGCGCATGGTGATGGATGATTATGATAAAAGTATCTTATGTGTTAATTCAATGCCTAATCTACTGCCTTATTCATCAAAATTGGTTCAGCAGTTTGAGCGTGAAGAAGTAACATACAAACACACTCACAAAGTTTCGCCTTTTTTACGTGTGTGACGTTATACTACAGCTAAATTTCTTTAGCTAAACGCCATCGCAGGCCCACAAGCAGTACATTTAGACTGCTTTCCCAATTTGTCTTGAACCCTAATTTTAAAAAATCTAATGACTATGATGAATATGTAGTGTTCGATTAATATAAATTCTGAAATTCTACGTACAGATTGTTTTATGTATAGATTTGGCACAGGCTGAGATGACAACTAAATTCATAAACTCTCTTCGCGGGTTCCCGACGGTAGAGCTCGGAGGGTACAGATACAACAAGAGGGTTGAGCGTTCTGGGCCAAGGGAGTACTGGCGCTGCTCCAAGAGACGTGACAAGAAATGCAACGCTTCCGTCGTCACCTTCGGCCATGAAGTTCTTGAGATAAAGCGCTGTCACAATCACTGATGCTTATAATAAAGATGAGGAATGGGAGTAATTCTGTTATGCACTACAATATTAACTAAAATATAAAAGTCCTTATTTTGTTATGAACATTTAAAAATAATAATTACTTATAAAATAATTTCTTCTCAATTGAAGGGATAATCAAGCAAATTTTATCGTCATTTAAATTGGTACTAACTTGATTTAAAATTAATTCGTTTTCTTATATATTTTATAAATAATAAACTCTTAATATGAAAATAAGTTTTCCCTAATAATTTTCTAAATAAATATTTTTACGGGAAACTGACAAACTAAAGCATAGATTTTAGACTCTAGAACATGCATGCAAAATTTCAACGATATTGAACACTTGGTATTTAAAATATGACGTAACTTGGTTTATTTGGTAAGCGCTTTGAAGAATTGATACATATTATAATTTAATATGTATCAAGTATTATTATATGTATATTATACATATACAGTTTTATTTTTTGCATGTCAGAAGTGGTATTGCCCGAATAAAACTCCTACCAATTAATTATTTTATTTTTTATCTACTGTATGTATCTATTTGCAGCCACCGCATATATTATTTCGCAGCACCTATGATCACGCGCTTGGGTTGCTGGCACGCACTACACTTCGGAGAACTCGATACCGCTGCTCTTTGTACTATACAAGAACCTGTGAGGCTTCTATCAATACTTGTTAAAGTTATCAGAAAAGGCAGTTCTCATAATCATTTTATAGTTATACCTGACACATGAAATACCTGAAATTCTCTTTTGCCTTAACGTCGCATACGCTGGAAGTGTTGTTATTATTGTATTCAAATAAGACATTAAATCAATAAAGTAATAAATTAAAAAAATCTTCTAAGTGCATTATTGAATCAGTTGATGATTACTGAAAATATGTCTCTAACTTCAATGATCATCACTCATCAATCAATCTGTTTAAAAGTACCCACAATTGCACAGAATAAATAATAGCAATGAAAATGTTAGGTTATATTTTTTTCGTATTACACAAATGATGATTTTTGTATTTTACTTCATTTGAATTATACAAGAGTGCACATTGCAACCATTATTCTCAAAAATTATGAAGAATACTATCTAGATTTTTTATGTAATAGCACCATTCAAAATTATTTGTTTTTATGAAATTAGATTTAAGTAAAATAACATGATATTTTCTTCTGTTTCAGATTACATCTGATTAGGTAAGGCCACGGAACCATTAAGGTTTCAATTATAATGTAAGTCAATTTTATATCTTTATTCGATCATCCACCACATTCATACATATTGAACTACTTAATTCTGCATATGCCAAATTTTTAGAGCATATTGAGTGTAATTATAAATACAAACTCAAGTAGATTAGGTGCCAATACACTTCGTCGCTACGCAATACGACACCTACTGACGATGTGGTTATTTAATATAGCCAGGCATTCAGACCATAATTTCAGGTAGTGGCACAAAAAAATCTGTTAGTTATTAGCCGATTACGACGTATTTGATGGAGACCAAGTCTCTTCAGCTACTCATTTGTATCTTCTGAACGAATGGACCTGCAACTTTGTTTAATATGTCAAAATTTTGAGCAGATTTTGTAGCATAGACACTAAACATTTCAAATCCCTAGCTATGCTGAAATGAAAGGGTACGCTGATAGCCGCACCGTCCCCTACGACGGTCATGTTATAAAATGATATGACCGTCTAAAATAGCCATCGTCGATAGCCTAGTCGTTACGGTACCCGGTGCGTAAAACCTCACGACGCGGTTTCGCCTCTCGCTCGTGGTGAGAAAATGTGGGTTTATTAAAACAATTAGTAAAATATTAAATAATGACTTACGCCTGTAATAGAATAAACTTTTAGACAATAAAGGATGGAAAAAAGTTGTCGCTACATTTCAATATTTTTAATAACGATTACAAATACTAGTGCGTGGTAAGCCAAAATCATGAATTTACCAACCAAAAAATCAATATCCACGTTTATTTGTTTTTAGGTAATTATTTATAAACTCTGTATTATAATAAATATTAATAATGAATTATTGTGAACGAGTATTTTATAAGTTCCTTAAGTACTTACAGTAAAATAATTCATCATTACACCTGCTTATTATGTATTTTCTTTGTATCTATCTTATAATTTGTCTTCAGTGATTAATGTGTGCAGTAATCAATTTGTTCATCATGTATATTAAGCTATAACCTAGCTGTTCGTGACCCTTATGTTCTCACTAGTCGATATTTTCATATATATTTATATATGTACATTCATATATATGAAAATAACTGATTATTGTACGGTAAGTAGTTAAGGAACTTGTAAAAGCAGATTTTTCCAAGTTGTTTTTCGATCTAATATCTGGTGGAGTGCAATCAATATCCATTTCACTTATGGATCGTTGCGACTAAGTTTAATTTATGTTTATTATCAAAATAACAAATTCGGTATTAACTCTATGCTGTGTCAAGAGATAAATGCATATTTGGTTATTTGTACCAAGATCGATCAGAGATCTAAAGTCAAATGACACCCCAGCGTGCTTGCAATGAATTTCCATACAACATCGTAAGCATTTTTTTTGTTCCCAATTCAAAAACGCACCGGCAATCAGTTAGATTTTTCGGTATACATTAAAGCGATATTTCGCATGCTCATCAAAATTAATGACATAACGAATGAGTTTGAGAAACAATATTTTACTATTATAAGGGCAAATTGCATTAAAGAAAAGATTTATTTCAAACCGAGAGTTGTTTTATATGTTCATATTTAACCTTTCAGAGCCAAAGTTCAACTTGTCACAACGTGGCAACTTGGTCATCCAGATTGGAGAGTGGCGCTTCAACAAGCACGCAAGTTGGGGCTCTAGAGTACGGTGGGTCTGCATCAAAAAGAAAAGCGGCTGCAACGCTGCAATTACAACAGAAGACAACATCATTGTCAGAACTTTGGGCAAACACAACCACTAAAATAAAAAATCTGATAAGAGAGCAGACTCATCTTATATAATATTGGCAAAAAATACTACGTTATCACTGATCTTAATATTAAAACTTTTGCTTGTATTAGTCCCCACCTTGGCGTAGGTCTCTCCTAAACCTTTTAACCATAGGGAGACCCCTATCGTCTCTGGTTAAATATGTCATTCTACCTGCAGATTATACAGATGTGTGCTGCCTAATGCCACTTGAGTATTGTTGTTCTTTTCCTTACGTCTATTTTTTTAGTTATCTTGGTTGGCTTGTTAGTATGTAGTCAATCTCTTTCAACTGTTGACTATTTAGTGATCGCCATGTCCATTTTTGTGCGAATAGCAATTCAGAATTCAGTAAGTGTTTTATATCAAATCACAAAACAATGATCTCATTTACTGTCATTTGCAATTAAAGTGATATTTCACTTAACAGTTGAACTGACACACCACTACTATTTTAGTTCATTTATTTCGGAATTAGATGATTGGAAAGTTCAATTCTCAATTATACTGTATTTTTATGAGTATTTTTACAGGATGTACAGACTTTGATGATTTTTTTATAATCTCTAAGCTGGTGCTTGGACAGATGACAACATCTATCCCATTTAAATTTGAGTGAGATCTGAGTACTCTAGTATTTGAGTTAACCCTAATAATGTTTATTTAATTGGCTTCGACTACATTGATGATGTTCTCATTTTCCCGATTGTCGATATAAAATGAACAAAAGAACTGTTTAAGATGGCTTATTTACTTTTTAGTGCAATTTTTGTTGAAGAATATTTTCTATTTGAATTTTTTTTGTTTACGCATCAAAATATTTCTTTTAGTTTTAGATCTGAGTTACTTCATGTCCCGTCGCGGTAAAGTGATGATAAATTGTAAAGGTTACCATTTCACCAAGTGCTACGACAAAGGTCCCAAGACTAGATGGCAGTGTTCAACGAGGAGCAATAGATTATGCAACGCCTCTATAATGACATGCGAAGGAATTATTCTAAGACTTAATAATAAACACACACATCCACCGCATGAAATGAATAAGGAAGAACTGCACAATGCATAGTTATTGTAGTTATGATTTTGTTTGTACTGCCTGCGAATTTGAAAATATTTTTCTATACACATAATGTTTACACATAATTAGGTTTCATGTTCTAACTACATATATGCAAGCTTATTGTTATTGACAGGACAAAGTGTTACAGTATTAATTATGGTTTTTAATACTAGAGTTATACCTAAACATTAGTTTAAACAAAGTATTTCGATTAGCACTCATAGAACAAGCTATGAGTGCTAGTCGAAATATTCGTCGTAATATACTTGACAATAAACATCTATATTTTCTTTATTTTATTTGGTGCAAACTTCATTTGAATGAGAAAATAGTAGACACTAGCTAGAATAGCCATTAAGTGTCACAAGCATTTTTTTTTTTATATGAACGCTACGAATAAATAATTCGTAGTATTAAGTATAAGAAAACCCATGTATTTTGTTATATTAGAAAATATTATTGACTGTATGATTTTATGAATTATATTTTTAATAGTCTTCAATAAATATATTTTTGCACGTGGGGCATAAATGTGGTGAACTTACAATGTAACCTTTTTTGTGTACAAAATAAAAGTAAAATTTATATCAATTATGATATTTATATATTTATTGATATGATTCGAAACATGTGTAGTTTGTATATGTAAGCATAAACCTTTTTAAAATTAGAATCTAATATAAAATAAGTGTCACAATAATTAAAACATTTTACGGATCAAAGAAAAATGTTTAATTTTCGCATCGATCTAATTCGATAGATTCCACCCTAGAACAACGATTTCAATAATATTCTTAATTGAACAAAAGTGTCAGCATTCTACTAGATTAGATTTAATCAGTAATAAATTTTGCTTTCAGGATCACTTATTGAATCTGAAATTTTGGAAGTAGGCATGGAAAAGTCAAATCCACGAAGTTATATACGGAAGAAAATATGTTTGGGACCTTTAAAATACCATATTACATTATAACTTAGACTTTGGGCATAAAATTATACAGAGACGTTATGAATTCTGCCCAAGAAATAAAGATCGAATGAGCAAGTCCAAAGCATCAAGTGTGTAATTCCAATTTGCTCTGATCACCAAATTAAAATATGCAAGAGAAGCAGTTTATTATAAATTATTAATTAATTTCCTATTTTTAAATAAAATTCGTATATAAATTAAATATACAATTCATAAATAATATATTTTAAGCTTCTTGAATAGATAACTCACTATTATATAAAATTTATTATTTATTTAAAAAAATGTGTGTGCATATATCATATTCCCACTCTGAAGGCTATGGTAACTCTTTGCTTAACCTTTTTAAGTATAACAGCAAAACTGCTTTATTAAAAGAGATCAACTTGGACATATAATATGCTCAACAAAAAATATCATTTAAATCGAATGATCCAGTAATAAGTAATGTATATTCACAAATAAGCGGCAGCTTTCAGAACTTATAAAAATGTAAATACTTTTATATAAGTTCTGAAAGCTGCCCCTTTCAGAATAAGAACTAGATAAGATTTAGAGTTATGATATTATTTTGTTACTAATAAATAGTAATAACCAAGTAATTAAATTGAAAATTATAAAATATGTACTTATAATTATAATGTGTGTGTAATATACCACGAAATAATGTCTTTACTTAACAAACATTACGGTACAAATCAGAATCAGCAAGCTTTGATATAGGATGAGGTCCGGTGCTAGACGGTGCACGGGCTTGTGCTAAGAACTTAAATTTCTGAAATCACGCAGACAAACCGAGGCACTTTTACCACCATACCCTTGAAAAATAAATGTTCCGAAACCACTTACATATTAACAAAAAATACAAAACATAGGAGTCCTTGGGTACCACATAATTATGATGTTGGCTGTATATACCCCTGAGGTGGGCGACTAAAGGTAAAATACCGGAAGGTGGGCAGCAGTGCTTTCTGAGGAACTGATATATGAAAACTGCTATGGCAAATCTCCCTTAATATATGGGATATGATATATGGGAGGCTGTGTTCAGCAGTGGACAATCCCGCTGATACAGAATGAACATCAGCATCTTTCTACCCATGTTCCACTAATGTGGAATTGGTATAATATGTCTTCTCTTACAACACCAAACGGCAAATTTACATACATGTGCATGTTAAAAATATGTTTTCGCTTACAACACATAGAACAACTTACGAAGATAATTATTAAAAAAAGTTTATCTTCAGTTTTATGCTTAGCATTCGCCAGTCAGACTAACTCCTTGATAAACCTCATGTCAGTAGTAAACCTGCTTCTTTTCGAATAATCAGGGTCTTTTATGTTCATTCTTTTTAACAATTTTCAAAAACAGCAGAACTATTTTTGTAATTTATTTTTGTTTTCTACAAAACTAAACTCCTGTCATTAGTTGTTTGAATTCAGAAACAGAAAGAAAGTAAGCCTGAGATAAATCTCAGGCCTAATACATGATTAGTCACGAGCTTCGCCATTTCAGATGTCAAAATTGTCTTAATGGAAAAGATAACTGTCTCAAGGTCTTGAGCTTGGCAAAAAATGGCGGGCCACTCAGAACTTACATTATGGTTTCTACTAATTACCTCTCCTGGAATCTTGGGTATGAAAATACCTAAAGTGCACCAGGAAGAAAATCGAAGTTTACTTTAATTTATATTTGACTATTATCCTACTATTCGACATTATTAATTTGTTTGTGAAAACATTTGAAACTATAAAATTATGTGACTCATACATATTTCAAAATGTACCTAGAAGTAGGTATATTTATTCAAACTTTTATTAATGTTATTTGCAGATCCTGTCTACGTGCAATCTAGTCGTGGAAATATAATGATAAAATGCGGTAGACACAGCTTTACCAGGAAGTGTCGTAGAGGTCCGCGGATCAGATGGGCATGTTCGACACATCAACACAAAGGTTGTAAGGCTTACGTACGAACTTATGACAATTCAGTTATTAAAATACATAATATTCACAACCATATAACATTGACGTGAAAAATATAAAAAGAAAAAAATAAAATGTGCCTATAAAATATATCTCGTTAAAATCACAGCATAAGAAGGGCCAGATGGATCCCTCCGCAAAGCCATTCCAGTAAATAAGCCACCACCGGCGTTGCTGCCTGTTTGTCAAGAACATGCTCCAGGGAATTTTCCTCTCTACCGCCTCGTGGAATACCCCGGAAATCGTAGATCCACAACTCGTGAGGATCTGACCCTGCTGGAGGGCACCGGCTGCAAATCACCTATACCCCTGTTTAACCAAAATTTTGCCTAGTTTTTTTTTGCCTAGTATACTTCTCATTAATAATTATTTTACTGTAATTTTATTGAAAAAGAAGAATGGTGGAATAAGGCTGTATACTCATACCCTCGTACTCCTTTATTTCATCCGACAACTAGGCGCACATGAACGTGATATGGTCATTATAATTTATAATGCATATGGCAGCTATATGGAACTCACTTACAGGGGTCTCTGTTTTCCGATAGATATTATCTTGGAGTCTTAATGAAGGTTGCTATTATAAAATTAAAAATGTTAAATTGGTATACACTTACAATAACATTATAGGTATGGTATAGGGAAAAGATATAACACTGGAACATAAATTGTAGTGAAGTAAAATCTTTTTAGTTAAACAAGTGGCACGAGGAGGGTCAACCGAATAACTTATTTGCAATATCGATTCCATAAACGCAAGTTCATTAAAGGTCATTCCATACTCGTAAAAAAACTAATTCATTTTAAATCCATTTTAACCAAAGGAAGTTTAACTAACAGAAAGTGAAGCAATGAATTCTTCGAATATTTTTCTGAGCATTCAATTAACCGTATGTTTGAAACTACATTTGCAATATTTTATATTTAATAGATACTCTTAAATCTTTTCAATACAAATACGTAAGTCTTGAAGAGGCAAACCATTGCGTAAGTTTCGTTAACGCGTAATAAGTTCATCAAGATCACTATTAACTTGATGACGTTATTACGTTTTGCACGGTGGTAAGGCATTAAGCGAATGCCCGCCTAGGTAGCTAACACGTTTATGTAGAAAATCTATCGCCAAGCACCTCACAGTGTGTATCGGCAGCTGTCTTTGAGAGCTATGAATTCTAGGTTAACCTGAACAACATCTTCGACCACATCATCATTTACCATCAGGCAAGAAGTTTCACATAGAGGTGAATAAGTGACTTAAAATAACGTTTAATATAGATTTTTAAAATCTGGTTTATTTTTCAGATCTAGTTTTTACCACATCTCGTTTCGGCAATCCGATGATTGAGATCCTGGGCTACAAGTTTATCAAACATCGATCTTTAAGAGGAAAAACTCGATGGAAATGTTCATGTTTTCATCAGCACTGCAAAGCATTTATTTATACTTTAGTCGACAATAATATGATTGTTAAAGTGCATAATATACATAATCATCAACGTTTGTTTCAGTCATTTTAACCAGTTTAAAGTGTTTATTCGTTTTCGTAGTATTTTGTGTAACGTTGTTATTATTGTTATAGTTTTCTGAAATATTGTGTGTGTATTGTAAAGTGAACATTTCTCTTTATTGATCAAAAATGAATATTTTATATTAAGAATAAATATAGTACCTAATTGTATTAATACGCTTAAACTTGCTACTCCTACAAACTCAGTCATAACATTCCTTGTCGTAACTCTTCAGAGAAAACACAAAAGGTTACTGTTCGCTTTGTAATTTTGTAATGTAATCCGCAGAGCATGCAATATTGCAAAAATTAAAATATTAAAACACAAAGGTTTTTTAATATATACGAACTGAATAATCCATGCGCATCACAAATAAAAAGAACAATAGAATTCCATTTATTAATGGATATTGTCCACGCGGATGCCAAGGAGTTGAAGGGTATTTATTACCTACCACCCAACATCAAACATCCAATGAGCGATGGTGGCTTCAAAAAAGTCGGCTGTTTAAGCTATAATTCAAAACTTTTACTTAATTTGTGCAAGTAGGTCACAATATTCAGCTACCAAACACTACTGTGCAAACATAACTCTATGTTAAAGATTGATGAAAAATATAGCTAATAAAATTACTAGGTAATCAAGAAATCATTAACAACAGCCATAACATATACCGTTGAACAAAAGCAACTTTACCGAAATCCCCGGATCGTAGTCAGTGATGGCATTTCTTCAGAATACGCTACTTCTAGTATTTTTCCCCTTATGAATTTCACAAAAAGGTATGTAGTGTACAATTCTAGTCCGACACCCCACGGGTAATAATAACATACGACATAATACTTGAATATTTTGAAATTACGTGCACAGTGCAATATCATTGTTGTCGGAACGGAACAGACGTTCCGTCCCAGAATGTGATATTTTAAAAGTATCAAGTGGTAACCGTCCTTTATAAGGAAATCTACAATACCAAACAATGACAGATATTCCGTCGGATTTATATAGAAATATTAAACGTTTCTGAAAAAAAAAAACTCATCACCATTTTAACAGAAAGTTGTTGATGGAGACAAATAAGTGACTTTATTAATCTCTCATTATCATTATTTCATATGAATCAAGATATATCATCTCGTTATTCTCATTTTACGATATAAAATAACAGGTGTCATAGTATTAAGCTTTATGCACATTAAAAGTCATTATAAGTTAGCCTGAACAACATGTTCGACCACATCATTACTTACCATCAGGTGAGATAGTTGTCAAATGCTAACTTATCAGGCATAAAAAAAGAAAAAAAAGCAGTTAGGTATGTGAATTATTTCATAAATTCTTTGTTTTTGGTTATTTTTCAGTTTTATTATTAAGTTACTCAGCAAGAGGATACCCCGTTATGACTATAGGAGGATATAAATTTGGAAGAAAAAGGAAATCGGGAATAAAAATACACTGGCAATGTGCAACTAGCCGTCGATGTCGCGCCATACTACACACGATTCAATATCATACTGTATTGAAATGTCATAATGACCACAATCATTGAGTTTATAGTGTTTTATTTAACGTTGTCCGTATTACATGTGGCGATATGTGGAAATATCGTATTGCATTTTAGTAATAAAAAGAAGTAAGTAGAAGGATAATCGAAATTTACGACTACATCAAATATTATTTAGACAAGAAAAGTAAAGGTTACGTATAAAGCATTTCTGAAGAGAACCAGAACATTTAAAACCGGCTACTGCTGTAATGACGACACTCACTGAGTATAACGTATTGTGTTTCATTTAACTTGCTTTCGCTTACATCGGATGGTATTTGACAATATTGTATTGAAATTTAATTATAACTCTAGGTAAGTAGGTGTTAGCAACATAAAAAGTTACGACTGCATCTTGAGATAAGAAAAATAAAGGTTCCGTACAAAGCATTTTTAAAGACTGACCTAATATTGAAACTTATACTCGTATTATATAACTTAATTTATTATAAAAAATCGCACTGCGAATTGAATAATGTTGTTTCTTATCTGTATTGAGTCGTATTGCTATTATATACATATTTCTATTGTCCGTTCAGGGCATTGTCGTAATATCTGGCTCCAGATTCAGTAATCACGTAGTATCAGGACTGAAGACCAGGTGGCAGCGCGCCATAAGTAACTGTCGTGCCGCGCTATTAACTGTAGAAAACGAAATTGTGAAATGTAAAAACCAGCATAATCATTATTTACATGTCTAAATATATGCTGTATATAGATGGCATCCGCATCAGCAATAAAAGATAAATTAAGATATTGAAGATTCATTATAGATTTGTGAAGCAGTAAATTACTTAAAACTAATAGCAGTTAATTATATTGTCGTTCAGCATAAATAAATTTTGTTAAATGCATTTAGAAACCGTAAATTGAGAATTATAAATATTATTGCGTTTCAGTACAATCAGTAACCAATAAGGGCGGTAAGACTCTGGCCATGCTACACTTTCTATTGCAACAGAAGCGCGAGGAACACCCGTCGGTGGCGGTGCACTGTGACCCCGAAATATCCCGCGGAGTTCACGCTGGCTCTGGACGGCACTACTCTCAGAGCGCATATATTGCACACTCACACTCCACCCATTTACAGAATAATCAATGGAATTAACTACAAATTCTAAATAGTTCCAACTGTCGTTACACCGATACATAATTTCAGACAGAATTAGGCATAATGATGAAATTTTTTAGGATTATATAGTAAACCTGCGCAGAGCGTTGTTTTTCAGTAATATATGTTACTAATACTAAGAGAAAAGAAATGGCAATTTTCAATGAACTTCCATTTATATTGAAATCCGAAACTCAAACTACTCGCATGTGGTACTGTATAAAGTCCAGAACTTGTAGAGCGCGTTTTATTCAAACTCTTGATGGACGAATGAAGAAAATGGAGCTATGGCACAACCACGACGTACCTAAATACAAAATTATCGACGGAATTTATTTCAAAGCAAGAAAATAATAAAATACTTTTGAATATGTATCACAGTATAATACTATTACCTATACTTGTTTAGTTTTAACCCCTCACTAATTAAGGGTACGTTTTTAAACAAACGGATAAAAATATCTGACTGTTTAAATAATAACCATACAAACATAACAAATGAACTTTTCTTATGTAATGAGTTAGAATATTGAAATGTAGCTAGGGTCTATATATTTGGTGAAATATTTAATTAATTTGCTTAACAGTTTATTTTATGAGCATTTGGAATGCTGTTGAATTAAATTATCTTAAGGTTTTTTGATGCTTTCGTTAAGGTAACCTAGATGTTAAGAGGTTAGTAGCTAGACCTAATATAGTTATTTATTCTTAATCAGTAACTATGTTACGTAAAATAGTCAATATACTTAATTTTTCAATACGAATATATATACAATTACCATGTGCAAAAAGGTATGATTCCGTTCAAATTCACATTTACATGTTTGATGTGTCTTTTCACGGTATATTATGGTCATAATAGAAATAAACTATGTGAATAATGCCTGTCGTAGATATACACGATATAATTTTCAAATTATTATCTTGTTATTTATTTACTTACTGAATTGGAAGTTAACAACGAACGCAGAGAGTCGTGTCTGATATAGAAAAACTCAAGAGAAATGTTTTAAAAAAAAGGGAAATATTACGAGTAAGTAACATATTGCTAGACAGCCGGCTAGCATGGACTTTAAGTTAATCGTCTGTCGATCGCTTGATAATAGTTTAAAAAGATGAAGAAACTGCACATTATTGTACTGCTTTGATTGTTGTACTCACTGCTCAGAGATACAATTCAAAGGGCTTATTTATCATTCACGCACCCCGATTTGACCGTATTGTACCTTTAAGAGACAGACGTGTACGGTAACCTGTGTGTACGAAGAATATGACAAGATTACAGTTACATTGGTCGTGTCAAGTAGAATACTGTGGTTTTTGCCTGCAATTTTATAACATATTAATAAATCAAATTGTTCCTGACTCTGGTAAACAAGGCCTCTGAGAAATGTTTTTTAAACATTATTGGTTTACCATTCATCAAAATCTAAGTCTACAATAAATAACCCAACTATATTATTAAGTTTTCGTTTTCTAAAATTTTGTATTCTAGTATACAAAGAAATATGAAAAGCATTCGAATAAATTATAATTGTTTTTTATCATCTAAATCAAAAGATATTAAATATTTTCAGGTCCAACGTTCAAGATGTCTAGAAAAGGCAAACCTGTGATTGAATGGAACGGGCACCGCTACAACAAATACATCAGGTGCAAAGGTCCCAAGGCACACTGGCGTTGTACGAAGATTGGAATGGGCTGCAAGGCCATCATCAAATCCTATAACAATGAAATAATAGAGTATAGAAATGAACATAACCATTGATTGAGAAGTATGTTTATATGAATAGAAAAAATGTATGTTCAGATGGACATGAACAAGGAAAGGATCATGTAACGAACATCTCATCACAGTCAATGATGAAATCGTGTCAATGGTTGTAAATTGCTCCCACTCTATTATTATAAAGTGATACCGTACACCATAAAATACCTATACTATGCATATGCATGTAATTTTATGGTTGGACATGTCCAACTTAAAAGTATTTTAAAAAAACATAACCATCTATGCGCAGTCGGCTAATATGAGGGCTCGCGGGCGTCTTAGCGCGATTGTAGGGTACGTACTGTATTGTGGAGTTATTTATTATAAGCAATTTACAGAAAATTACCATGCAAGAGTCTTGTCGAAAATAGCATTCAATTTCCTCATTTAATCAAAGAACGCCGCGAGAGCCTCATCTTTTTAAAATGACTTCGGAAGTACTCCGCTTTGCCTCATTCTTCCAATATGATTGAGATGAAGCTAGATTATTTTAGATTATATATTTAAATTTTTGGTCAGTCGTACAAACCTGTGTAGGTACTGTAATCTTAAGTTAGTAAAAACTCTAAAGTTAATTATTTATTAAATAAAACCGTTGATGGGTGAGACACATATTTTTTTTATTAACAATATATACAAATTGCAACCAGCGGTTGCACCAGCAGGTGACAAGAAACATTGTCAATCCAGGACTAATAGATTTTTGGATGAGCCTAATTTATTTATTCTTGTAGTCTGTAAGTTTTTGGTAAAAATATGTATTTTCAAATCAATTTGGAAAACAGTTTTGTATTCGAATTCTTATTTTCATATTTAGAGAAGGAATAAATAATTCATCGAAAAAATGCTTAGTCAGAAGGCTCATGGCTCATACATGTATGCAAAATTTTACCGAATTTTAACACTTGTTATTTAAATTATGACGCAACTACGTTTGGATGGAAAGAGTTACGAAGATACTAGTCTTAAGTGTCTCTTGTGTGTTTTTAATTAATAAATAAGTCAGTGACTAAAATTTTGATTTGACTGGATTTTTATTTCGACGAGAACGAGAGAGCTTCAACGAAATTACAGAATCACATCGAAAGGCATGACGAGAGTCAGTTATGGGATCAATTATGGGCTACCTTACTTACATAAATATGGATGATTTAATTAAAAGAAAAATACTTTGGGATGGGGATTAACGTGTAGTTTGCCAGAAAAAAAACCCGTCAATCCCACTTCTGGCTTAAAAAGAAGGTGCTTAATTATTATGTATACTCCAAGATAAGTTTTTTATGGGAATGTGAAGGAACACTCAGGAAGCCCACACAAAGTTAAGTTAATATCTGATGTTGAGCGTACAGCAGATGCATTTCTTCACAAGTAACGAACTGCACTTCGCTCATATCCTGAGACTTTTTTTTATGCATGATAGGTTAGCCTTTGACCACTATCTCACCTTATGGTAAGTGATGATGTGGTCGAAGATGTTCAGGCTAACCTAGAATTACTGGCTCTCAAGGACAGCTGCCACCGGAACACACCGTTAGGTGCTTGGCGACAGATTTTCTACTTGAGGGTGGTAGCTAGCCAGGTGGGCGTTCGCCAAATGCCCTACCACCATGCTATGACGACTGCCATCCTAAGACAACAACTGGGACCGACGGCTTAACGTGCCCTCCGAAGCACGGACGCGCTCAGTAGTAATGTCACCAGCGGTCACCCATCCAACTCATGACCGCGGCGGACGTTGCTTAGCTTTGCTGATCGGTTCAGAATGGCTAAAAAAACTTTGCTACGACCGCTTCAGACATACAGTTGTTAAGCCTCTAGTGCCTGTAATTTCGAAAATACTAACTGAATCTCGAGGACTCAGCAGTCCTTTCGGTGTTTGGTGACAGATTTCTACTTGAGGGTAGTATAGCTACTACAGGAGGCATCGCAAAATGCTATTCCACCATGAGGTGTAGCCGGTGGTAGAGATTGAACCATGGACCAGCGGCACGGCAGTCCATAACAGTTACCGCTTGGCTATCATTGCTGTTCTCACGTATATATTTTAGTCTTACGCGTGATACTTTAATAATTGAATAATCTACGTAAATTTATATAGAGCCACTGCGTAAAGAACCGGGCTATAATCTTGGGGCTATTCTTTTAACCGTATTTTAACAATCTGTTACAAAAATATATTTTTCCCAAACATGCTTAGAAATGTGAGCATTATTTTGACAACCTTCTTCGAGATAGAACGAAATTCCTGTACTGGCCAAATATATGCGCGCAGCGGCCGGCAAAAAATTTATGAAAATCTATATCTGTCGTGTCTAGCGGACAAATAAATTGCATAGTAAACTCATATCTGTCGTGTAATTTAAAAATGGAACGATCTTTTACTTCGAAGCATGGCAACCAAGGAGGTAACTTATCAAAGGTTTTATTTAAATTTCGATCTGGCTTGCAAATAGAACACTGTTTATTGAAAAAAAAAATGAACACTAACGCGGGTAATTTTATTGATGTTTGTTGATAGTCATTGATTTTGAAAAGTAATTGTTTCGACAAATTGAGTTCAAGTGAACACAATGAGTGTGATGAACTTAATTCAACGCCACCTGAAATTCCTCACCTCTTTAGAATTATCCCAAACCAACATAATCCCCGGAAAGTCCACTTTAAAATTCAAAAATTGTACATTTAACAACTGTATCTTCAAGTGAAAAATTCTGCCTAGGTACTGCTTTGTTTTAATTTCCGCGCATTATTTGAGAACAGCCCTATACAAGCCTTGGCCACAACTACGCATTGATGGACTTACGTATGTGTGCCTCGGCTTCGCCTCGGCCCACATTTACACGTTCGTCCATCAATGCCTCCTTTGCTGGCCGTTGCAGTAATGTACTAATAATTATGTAAAAACTCCGAAATATGATTACAAACACTATGGCGTGCTGAGCGAACATCACATTTATCCCGCATCCTCCTATTTCGCACCGTATGCCTATTCTACTCGCCCAATGGAATCCTACTCTTCCGAAATTTTGTGCTCCAATTCTAACATTTAAAAAAAATTGTGCTCCAATAATTTCTAAATGTGATTCTGTGAGACCTTATATATTTTAAAACATGACGTTTTTGGTGGAGTCAGCCATAGTCTAAAATATTTAATACTTCCTTACAATTCCTAAACAATTGTGTAGATCATAAAGTATAAAATCACATAATTATGCAGATTACAACTCAAAACTTTTTTGTCTCCGTACTGAAACACTCTTTATAGATACCAATAGAAGGTGCCCTATATATATGGGTGTTAGCTAACAAGTCCGGGATAAGAGGTCGTAAGAGGCGACTAAGAGTATAATTCAGGAACTTAGACAGCAGCGCCTTCTGAAAAACTGCTATCTTACACTGCGATCCCCAAGACCCCTGCCAAGCGTGGGGATTGTGGCAAAACCCGTCTCCCCTAATGTTCATACATATAAGACAACGTGGGCGTTCCAAGCTCTGCCTGAAAAATACCACTGAATGTGTTTGAAACTATAGTTAGGTATATCTGCCTTGTTCACGTTTGTTATCTCGTTCTATTTACTATAATGATCAATTTATTTTTAATAAAAAATTTCAGATCTCTGGTATTTTTTTTTACAAGCTGCTTCAAAACTTTGATTAATTTATTGATGATTGATTTTATAATGTTAAAATGCAGATCTGTAGATGGTTATCAATAAAATTAAAGGTTATAGTCAAAATCAATGAAAAAAAAATGTTATTTTATTTCAGCTAGTATACTTCAGCACATCTCGCAACGGCAAGCTTGTGATAGAATGGAACGGTTATCGCTACAACAAAGTCCTTTCTTGTAAGGGGCCTTCTGGTCGGTGGCGCTGCACAAAGATTGCAGCGGGCTGTAAGGCCATTATAAAAACCTATAATAATCAAATAATGGAACACAACACTGAACATAACCACCAGAGAAGGGCTTTAGTGTTTGTAACTACCCCCTATAACAATAAAATACAAAAAATTAAGTAAGCAAAATGTAATATTGCGTACAAACTCTGTTACATACACTTAGGTAATAGGTATAATACCACGACACAAAATAACACAAAGATTTGCTTCAAATTAATACTGTTGATTGCTGTTGAGGGCTAAAAACGATTTATTCGAAATAACATCTCGGTTAAAAAGAGGGCGGATAATTGATATAATGTGGCTTATCAAATTGTATACTCAGCTGCTAATTTTACTGTCTCTCTTATATCCTTCGATTATTTCTGCATTAATAAGTTTCGGTTTCTAACTATTTTTTATAATACCAAAATAGGCTGGTATTGTTTATTAATATTAAGACAGAGTTTTTTTATTAATTTTGCTTACTATGTTTGCATATCTATAAGATTTTGAGTAATGAAATTTTTTCATCGGCATTGATTTGAATAGGTATAAGTAAAGGTGATAAACAGATCTTTGAGTTAACTATTAAGTTCAGTGAGTATATGCTTAAAAACTGAATTCTCTATTTTTTACAAATTATTGGAATACAAAATGTTTTGCCCCGGGCGGGAATTGAACCCGCGTCCTTCCGATTTCGCGCCGGATGCTTTATCTATTAAGCTACCGGGGGTACGGCTGTGTCGCCGAAATTTCGT
The DNA here is from genome assembly GCA_963854805.1 of Plagodis dolabraria. Taxonomy (NCBI): domain Eukaryota; kingdom Metazoa; phylum Arthropoda; class Insecta; order Lepidoptera; family Geometridae; genus Plagodis; species Plagodis dolabraria. The sequence continues at coordinate 8,625,597 of OY978445.1, read as the reverse complement.
ACTCCAATCGTATTTCTTAAACCGTCATAGGGGACGGTGCGCGGCTATCAACCAGACTACTAGACTTCATCTGACCGAAAGAAGTGTTTTTTCAAACACTTAACTCTCGGAATGATGTCGCTACCCTTCTATATTTCTATATATTACGATTACAAGCACTACCGCGTACTAAGCGAAAATCATAAATTTACAAATTATTGGAATACAAAATGTTTTGCCCCGGGCGGGAATTGAACCCGCGTCCTTCCGATTTCGCGCCGGATGCTTTATCTATTAAGCTACCGGGGGTACGGCTGTGTCGCCGAAATTTCGTACTCCAATCGTATTTCTGGGCGGGAATTGATCGGAAGGACGCGGGTTCAATTCCCGCCCGGGGCAAAACATTTTGTATTCCAATAATTTGTAAATTTATGATTTTCGCTTAGTACGCGGTAGTGCTTGTAATCATAATATATAGAAATATGAATTCTCTATTATTTATCTCTCTATAGGGGATTGTTTAGATTCTGGACCCATACCCATGAGGTAGTAGGCAATCATCACCACCTTTAAAATCATCAAGATATAGTGAACATAATTGATTACAACCACTAGCCCGAAGGTATCAGATCAATCATATTGGCTACGTACGAGTAAGTGACATTTGCAGGTCATACACAAAAATCTTTAGCGATCGCCTTAACAATGTATATCTTGTATAAATAGACATCATATCTAGTTAGAATCTATAAGTAACAATCAATTGCTCCGGTTCTGACTCACTCTTCTTATATACCAATAAAAGCTTGTCAGTTTCAAAACTATCGTATTTTTCATGTGGTTTGCTTTAAGACATGAATACATAGTAATATCTTGTTACGGCAGCATATTACAAATAAGATGAGTATCGGAGGATAATGACGTTATATTTTATTTTTAGGTGCAGAATTTATAGTTAATCCGAGTGGAAAACTTGCGATAATATACCAAGGTTTCCGGTTCAACCAACACAGCTCCAGTAGAGATCACAAGGGACGCTTCGTGTGCTACCGCGCCCGTTATGGTTGCAAAGCACGCATCATGACTTTCTACAGAAAAGTTACATTCATGAAAATAGAGCATAACCATGAGTGACTTCAAAATATTTCAATAAAACATCTGCATCCACGTCTATTAGACACTTTCACCTTTTCTTCATTGCATGGCGTTATTGTGGTCATGCTGTTTGTGATATATTTTTCTTAAAAAGTAAGCAGGTATAATTATATGTTATTATGTGATTTGTTATAAATCTCGTACGAGTTTCTTCTGATTATTATAATATTGAAAGTGTGTTTTTACTGCCAAGAAAACGTGATGTTGCTGATAATGGAGGTGTGGGTATTGCTAGATCATCATCATCAGCCGGAAGACGTCCACTGTTGAACAAAAGCCTCCCCCATAAAACGCCACAAAGTACAGCTATTAGCCGCTTGTAACCATTTGCTACACGCGACTTTTATGATGTCAGTCCATCTAGTGGGGGGCCTACCAACTCTACGTCTTTCGGTGTACCGTGGTACCCATTCGAGAACCTTTCTTCCCCATCGGTTATCGGTTCGTCGAGCAATGTGGCCCGTCCATTGCTAGATAATTATTGCTAGATAGTCACTGTAAATAATAATTGTAAATATATTTTAAATACTTATTACAAATACGCATAATAAATGAAATAGAAATCCAGTGAAAATCTAAAGACGTCATTTCTTAAAACTGTATTCATAATATCTTATTATTTTCTACAATTACGAAAAATACCGCAGGGGATTGTTATATATACTCTACCTTTATGTTAAAACGCATATGTAACGTTATGCGTTTTTATTTTATATTACATAAATATTCTACATTCCAATTTATTGGTTTTAGAGAATATAATCTACTCTAAATCAGGACGACCAATCATGGTGGTATGCGGCTTCAGGTACTACAAGAACAACCGCTCGCAGGGGCTGAAAGCCACTTGGTACTGTCACCGGAACAATCAAGGATGTACCGCTTCACTCATCACCTACAATAATAGTATAATGTGCTTCAAAAACGAGCATACACATTAGCTAGATACAATTTATAAAATAATAATGTATTTGCTGAAAATTGAGATGTATATTCTTAAATCACTATATGTCTTTTTGTCACATGTTTAATATGATTCCAAGTATGAAAAACGTTTGGATAAGTAACACTGCCATGTCCTTAACCCGGCAAGACTCACTAGGAACTCAGATGCTAACATTTTGTATCGTATATACTATAATTATAATCTTCGATCTGACAATACACCATCACAGATTTTCGTGTTGATGTTACGTTTTTATATTTTTTTAGCTGCAGATCGTAAAACACATTATATTGTTAGGTGGTTGGAATGTTCAATTTAGTACTGATATACGTAAATATTAAATTTATTTAATTATAGTTAGGATTGTGCTTAACATCAAATGGGTCAACTAATCGCTTTGACAATATTTAATTTAAAACGAAATGATGAGGACATATTAGGTATCAAAGCAGGTACCGATGCTTATGAACTGATGAGAATACCTACAAAAAGTGAGCTATAACTCAACGGCAAGTACTAATCGCAGTACACAAACATCCTATTTAAAAGACTCCCGACAATTTATTAAAACCCTGCAGTCGATCACAATTTCAACAACAACCTACATACGATATTATTCATAGTGATATTACTTAAGTTTGTCATAATTATTCAGTTCTAAAGAATCACTTTTATTATATGATTAATCGCTTTTCTTTCTTTACCGTCTTCCGTCAGGGAATCCTTCTGCGATGGCTACTATGGCTAGATATTAATGGCTAGTTAAGATGGCTAGTTATTAATTTATGAGTACTTTTTATCTTATAATAATTAATATGTTATTTTGATTTTGATACCAAATGATTGACATGTGTAATATTTCGTAATTTTTGAAAATAAACAAAAATAATCGTAATATCTTTTATTTTCTGATGAAGGCCGAAGAAGTTATGGACGGAGTCCGTTCAATATTTTAAGTAAACATCGAATTAAATTAATACTTTAATAAAACACTTTAAAAAGTATAAAAATTTATATATATCTAGTGATAATTCCGCCTAGTTTTCATGTTAAGCCTACGTGACGTCACAAACGCCACGCAACCAAACCGGAAGAATATTCGACTTGTTTCGCTTCTAAAAGAAATATCTTCAGGAGGTCTTGACTCTACGAGCCCACGATCGAGACTGTCTGTCTCGAAGTGTTTAATTAAAGTATTAATTTAATGTGATGTATTCTTAAAATACTTTTAAAAATATTTGTTATTATTAAATATGGATTTCCGTAAATCTATTAGTAATCTATTCAAAAAATAAATAAAATTATATTACATGAGCTTTACTTGGTGTACATTTAAATCCCTTTATTCCTCAGACTTTATCTGAAATACTTGTGTATGAGCATACGTATACTAGCATGCATTTGATTCGCCTAGCAATAAATATATTATGTAACATTACATATATAAAATTCTAATTAATAATAACTTGCCTTTAAGTTTCTGTGAAAGATTGACATTTTAATAAAGTTGATTTATTAATAGAAATTCTTGGACGATTGATAACATTTTCTTTAAACTAATGTGATAAAAGTAGAATTTCTGCCAATATACACACATCAAAAGTGCATAGGGATCATATATATTTTGAACTATAACTGACTTGTTTGGCAGAAAAACGAAAAAGAATAGGTTTGTTGCCATGTTTGTTGTAAAATTATATTAATTACTAATCTGTGTTTCTACCATTAACACTAATCACACAAGCACAGAGATTTGGCATGCTTAAAATCAGTTCAACAAAATCACTTTGAGGAATGGCCACCCACGTTCTTTGTAACAGGTCAAAAAGTTGTTGTGGGGTATGCACGGCATCCATACTTGGCAGAGCTCTTCTTCGTAGCATATCCCATGCATGTTCAATGGAGTTGAGGTCTGGCTACTGAGCAGGCCACGGCAGAACGTTGATGCGAGGCAAGAGTACGAGTTAAGACTATAGCCGTATGTGGACGTGCATTATCGTGCATTAGATGAAACGAATTACCCAAACGGCTTCGCAAAGGGATGATCACTTATGAAACAATACTCTCCGCATAAATCTGAGCATTGTGGTTGCCCCTGATCCAAATGAGATCGGTTTAAAACTTACTTGATTTACACGAAAACGTACTTGATCCCTAGGCACTTTTGATGTGTGTATTTCAAATGGCATATTGCTTACAGTTCCGGTGTACACGACGACGCGGTTTGGTAAGCCAGCGATAATATTCGAAGATTACAGGTTCAATTTGTGTCGGGAGCAAGGAGTCAGGAGGATTTGGAGGTGCTGGCGATGGCGTGATGGCTACTGCAGGTCGTCACTCACCACAATCAATAACATCATTGTCGCAATGCGCAAGGATCACAATCATTCTTCTCTTCCACCCAGATGACTCCAAGTTTACAAGTTGTAAAGGAACAATTAAGATATAGTTATGGATCTTTTGTAGTTGTTTTGTGTTTTTTTGTGTACATTCCTCAACTATATCAATTTGCGTTTGATTCATCATCATTGAATGTTAATGTACCTGTTAAGATATAGGTAGTCAATACGTCAAATACTCATTAAAAAGTTCAAAGATAATAACATAATAATTGAGATAAGACAGGAAGACAAGACACATAATTCCATTCGTCGCATATTGAAAATGTAATTCCAAATAATTGCTTTTCCTTATATATTGTATGGTTTGCTGTAGTGAACCAGCAGGTAATCATTTATAACATACAAAATAAACATTCCTTATTTTTTAATAAGTGATTATTTTAGATACCATTCTATTACTAATATAATATTGTGTAATGATTTACTTGACATATAACATACAAATCTTCATAATATAAGAATTAATAACTTTAATAATTTAAAGAAAATTAATTATATAATAACATAAATTAATTAATAAGATAAATTTAAGGTTCAAATTTTGTCACATTTTATATTTATACCAGTTTAAACATAGCATCGACGTTAAGTCTTTGTCCAATATATATGAAGATTAATTAAATAGAAATTCAAAAGGTTTCTTAACTGAATGGTCAATATTTTTTTTTAAATACTTAATCATGTTATATATTATTTATTTCTTGGCGAAAACGTCCTTTTTTCTGGTAATTGTACTTTTATTTCAACAATTAATTTATTCTCAATAAAACATTTATTACTAACTCATGTAATGTGTAAATGCTACGAGTAGTTATAAAATATGCACTGAAAATAGTTTTTAAAGTACCGAGACGTTATCTTGGTTAAAATTAATTTCTTTAAGAATTAATTTAAAATTTATTTTTTGCATTAAAGTTTAACTAGTCATCTTCATAAAAATAGTAACCTTGTAATAAAAATATATATTTTTATCGTATAAAATTTTGTTTTAAACTTGTATACTATGATTTTGATTTACCAGTAACCAAAAGTAATCAATTATAGCAAACCTAAAACTAAAAAAGAAACTACAAGGATTACCGTAGTTTTTCGTTGTACCATATGAATTTATCTTTGGTTGTCTGGTAGACATTACTTTGAGCGATAACACTGCCCATTATTTCAATTAGTAAAGTCATATGTTAAGTTGTATGTTTATTTTAAGGTTGTTATTGCACTAGGTATAAAGTTTATATACAGATGTGATCTTACAAGTCCTGTGGAACTTTACAGGAACACTTGTTCTTATCCTGTAGGAAACTCAAATCCAGTGTTATAGGTAATATCACAAATAGTACTTACTGCAAGAACAGTGAGTTTTTAATATATAATTGTTAGTTTGAATCAGTGTTTTACTATTTTACAGGTCCATATTTCTGCCGATCCCGTCAAGGTGGACTTATGGTGAAATACAATGGTTTCCATTTTAGTAAGAACTCCTCTTCCGGAGATAAGATGAGATGGCGATGTACACGAAGTTACCTAGGATGCAAAGCTCATGTGTATTCCGTCGGTGACTACTTTGTGAAAATTATAAATAATCATAATCACGATCAACAATGAAAAGTCAACATACTTCAATAAATAAATAAATAAGTATCTCATTACTGTTAAAAATTGCGTCTGTTAAGTGGCTGGCCATTAAAACATTTGATGTATTTATTTACATGTGTGGATTGCTGGATAGAGTTTGCATTCCTACTTCTCTTCGTCGAGAACCGATGGCGCCTGTCTGAATAAAGAGTGCTACAGTATCGATGTGTAATTTTTTTGTATAAATTTCAGAGTGTTTTTTAACAGTTAGTTAAATTTTAAAAAAATACTTTAAATTAATTTGCACAAAGCTTTGTTTCTGCGTTCTATATTTTTTTTTTGAAGTGTCGTCACCATCAAAATTTTTTTTCACCTAAATACGTGGAATATCTACTGTAGCGTATAGAATAGAATATACAAATAAAATAGTATCAGTTTTAAAGCTAAAATATTAAAACATGAGTGACTGTCAAATTTTAATTATTTTTTTAGATTTGATCCATTATAACTTCAAAAGTTTTTAAGCTAATCAAAAAGGTTAATTGCTTGCATGGGATGCATATGACACGGGATATAAAAATTTTAAAAATATATACATACGTAACGTCCAGCCGGTTTCCGGAGGGAAGTAATAATTATGTTCTTACGTTGCAGATCCTGTTTTCATAACATCATGTAGAGGAAATACCATGGTGAGATGTGGCGGTTTCAGCTTCAGTAAACAGAATTCTAACGGCTCAAGAATCAGATGGATATGCTCCACCAACCATCACAAGGGCTGTCGAGCTTTTATACGTACATTTGATAAAGTCATTATAAAAATGTCTAATGAACACAATCATCCTTGCAGGAAAGATTTTTTGTTAAAACACTAACAGGCTGCGCAATAAATCACGTTACTTCGCCAGCGTTGAGTTTGTTTACAAAGGACAGTAACTTTACACGAAACAACCGTATTTTTTTCAGAACCTAAAATTCTAAGTAAACCAAAGATGATCCCAATACACTGTTGATAAATACTTCTCTAATGATTAAAACACATATAAGGTATTATATTATTAATCAACCGACTTTCTAATAATTTTAAAAACAATATGATTAATGCTGGATTTTTGAAGTTTATTTATTTGTGGTTTCTCTATTCGTCTTATAACCTGTGAAAACGTCTTCTCGCACACTTATCTGAAAGTTGAACTTAGTTTAAACTCGGATTAACTGGAGAATGAGGGCCATCCATTAAGTACTAATTTGACGTTTTATCTCGATTGTTTTATCAATATCATCAGCGACTGTTCAGATTTAAAGTTTATATCTGTGGTGTTTATTATCTTACACCAAAATGTTGATTGAATTTCACGTATACACATTGCTTGAGCTTGTTTTTTTGCGTCCACTGTACCTACTTCATACTAACCTTTTTTTGGTGTCAGTTACGTGAACAATAATATGGTTAATTATCAAGAGCATGATCAATGTTGCACTTACTGGACCAATAAATATATTTGTTCAAAGTTTGATAGATAAACAAAAAAATACTTTGTACACACTGTGCCACACGATCAATATAGGCAAACGCTATTAGTATTGTAGATATATTGAAAGTAGATTATTTACAGGCAGTAGTCCTTGAATTCAATGAAAAATGATGGTCATTACTCTACAGTCACTACCACGGAACTGGCAGGGAAGAAAATATTTTTTTTTCATGTTGATAAGTAAGCCTTTAACTGCAGGCTATTTTAACTCCCTCATTCAGGTCTATTTCCGCTCAAAATTTTGGCCGCCATTTTTACCCCTTAATTTTTTGAATAATTATTGTTCACCACCGTCTATCTCTTCCCTTATTTTTGTCAATCCAAAGGTTGTCGATTAGAAATCGCAACATAGCGATAAGACCGGCCGTTGTACTACCATAGAAAACTATTCCTAATAAGTGTAATTTACTTTTACTTGGTAAACAATAAAGAATTTTTGTATTGTATCGTAATATCTATGGACTGTCGTGCCGCAAGTCCATGGTTCGATCCACACCGCCGCGCCGCTTTACCACATAGTGCTAGAGCATTTTACGAATGTCCGCTTGGCTAGCTACTACCCTCAAGTAGAAAATCTGCCGTCAAGCACCCAACGGTGTTCCGGCAGCGATCCTCGAGAGCCTGTAAAATTACACGCACATGAGACTTTACAACTCGTATGTGCTCAGAGTGCCGGGCGTCACTTGTGACCAAATGCATCTGTTATAGGTAGCGGTTGGTATGCTTAACAACAGGTGGGCCTCGTGCTTGTTCTATGAAAACAAAACATTTTTGTACGTTGCAATGTTTCAAAGTTTTCTATAAAACCTACGCCAGTACTATTCCCTGTGGGGTTGGTGATATGGGAATAGTCAAATTTGAAATTGTTGTTTAACTATTATAGATAACATTGATATAGTTCAAGTAATGTCTTATTAATATATTGCAGGAATAGTCTTCGTCAAGTCTCGCCACGGTAAATATATGTTGAAATGCGGGGGCTACACCTTCACAAAGCAGTATGCAATAGGTCCTAAGGCGAGGTGGATATGTTCAAGAAACAGCGGCCGGGGATGCAAAGCTCTAATACGCACGTACGAACAAGACATCGTATATATTCGTAACGAACACAATCATGCTCCATTATTGTCTTAAATATAGGAAGAAACCTTGTCATAATTTATTTTATATTGCCGTAAACCCGTGAAACTATTTATTTATTAATACATCATTATTAGTTTTTAGTTTATTGAGCCGTCGGTGTTGAATAAAACGTAAAAAAAATTACTTACCGCAGCAAAAATAAAAAAACAATCCTGACTTCAATAATAAGCGTTTAATTTTAGGTATAGTATGCTGATGATGATTTTGTTTATTATACTTCCTGACATACATGAGTATAAAAATTTCTTCATCAGCTTTTAGCTTTGTCAATTCAAGAGTTATACTGTCTGTCTAGTTTTCAGCACTGATGTGCTAGCTGAACGAAGTATCTAAATGGTGTAATTAAGAGATGTAAATACCCAAGTGATGTAAATAATTTTTTCATGCTGAGAGATGAAAAAGGCAGCATAATTATTACTTCGTAATGGATACCATTTGCGCACGAAAAGACCTCTCCTCTCGAAAAAAGGCGGATGATACCTCTCTGATTTTTAAAGTAGATAGGAAAGATAGTGAACTCATTCATGTAAATAATGTGTTATCTATGATCTCTGGATGGTTCGCCGCTAATAATCTTCTGTTAAATTCAAAAAAGACCAAATGTTTAAAGTTTTCATTACCAAATGTTCCTTATGTTGAACCAAACATTAAGCTTGGCCTAGATAAACTCTCTATTGACAAAGCGACAGTCTTTCTGGGAATCAAAATGGATTCAACTTTACAGTGGGATCCACATATACATGATCTAGCCGGAAGACTTAGTTCTGCTGCATATGCAGTTTGTAAGATAAGACAGTTAACAGATGTAGCTACTGCACGGCTAGTTTATTTCGCATACTTCCACAGTATTATGTCGTATGGTGTATTGCTGCGGGGAGCTGCTGCTGAGATAGAGACAATCTTTATCTTACAAAAGCGTGCAATTCGAGCCATATATGAAATGGATCCTAGGGAATCTCTAAGGGATCTTTTTAAAGAAATTGATATATTAACTTTACCGAGTCTGTATATATTTGAAAATATTATGTATGTTCGGAAAAATTTGAGTAAATTTAAATTAAACAGTGACAACCATCATTACAACACTAGGAACAAATATAAATTAACGGTACCATGTTTTAGATTAGCAAAGACAAATAAAAGGTCCTTTTTAGGTAATTGTGTGCGGTTTTATAATAAAATTCCCGAACATATTACAATGCTCACAGAAGGAAAATTCAAATTGCACGTGAAAAATATTTTGATGAAGAAATCCTACTACACAGTTTGTGATTACTTAAACGACAAAAATGCTTGGAAAATTCCACCTCTGCCAAGCCATCACATGTCTCCTACGTAATTTAAACAAATATTGTAATAATTGTATAATATTGTTTATAACACATTGTAAAAAGACGTTTAAAAGAATGGCCCCGAGTTTCTTGCCCGTTCTTCTCGCAGTGGCTCTATAAACTTTTTTTGCTGAACGTGGCAGTACAATGTAGAATATTTCAATATTAAAATTTGTAATTGACCTTCATAAGAGCGTCGTAGACGCCTAAATTGAATAAATGATTTTGAATTTGAATTTGAATTTGAATTGAGACTGACTATAAATGAATCTTTAGTTTGGCGCTGTGCTCATTGAAAACATATGCGTTGTCAAGGATGTTATTATTATTAGACAGAATAAATAAATTACAAATGAAAAAAATACATTATTGCAACTTATTTCTTACTAAAATAGAAATGATAAAAACTAAAAATTTTATATAAAAACTATATTATTTTATAGATGCAGATATATAGGCAGATACTGCTACAGGTATATCAAGCATTAAATCAATATTGAACATTATTATAAATATAACTTGAAGATTTCCATAATTAACAAAAATACTTACTCTACATTAAATTTTTCATGTTTATGAAGAAATCTCACATTAATATAAAGTAAGTTGGAAAGTAGATGAAGTACTGCAAGTTATAATGTAAAACTTTAAAATTGTATGAACCCTATTGCGTTCCATTAATTATTTCTCTAATCAATATGTATTTTGGCCGAACCCTACTGCAAAGTAACAGTTAGTCCTTTACATTTATAGTTCAGGAAGGTGTGGTAGTAACTACAAGTAGATAACATAATCTGTGCCGCAGGTACCAAGACTGAGTAATCTGGGTTAGATATACATAATAATATCTTCAAACAGACAATAATGTGTATTGTTGTGATTGCAGCGCGTTATATAAAGTCGGAACGTGGAACAGCACTTCTTAGCTTCGAGGGACATAGATTCTACGTCCAATCATCATCCGGGCCGAGGAAGCGATGGATTTGTACAAAACACACCAGTAAGAAATGTCGAGCGGTCGTCCATACAGACCAAGACCAGATAACAAAGATGAATAATGTGCATAATCACTAGCAAGTTATTTACATTGCACAATTACAAGAACAATTCAAAAATACTTTGACAATAACACGTTCCGTGTGCATATGTGTAATATCACAATTTGGACAATAATAATAAATATGTATTATAATTCCGGTTTTAATTATCTACTTATAACTTATCATTTATCATTCTATATATGCACTAATAAACTTAATATAGGTAGTTAAGTTTTTTGTTTAGCGTTATTTAAGAATTTCAACCGTTGATAAATTTGTGGATACCGAGTTTGTTAAGCACTAATAAATTATTTAAATGGGATGAGTTACGTTTCATTGATGCAAATCAATAAAGAGTACTTAAAATAATGGGTTTGTGTATTACATCGGAATATAGTTTAGTTTGTATTATCAGCCAAAATACGCCCACTATTAAACATTGACCTTGCTCATCAATTACTACAATGGTGGGTATTTGTCATTTATATTCCACAACTCAACTTTGATACTTTAAACCGCTAACGTATTTGTTCTCCTATGGCATTAAAAATTTTTTAAAAAAAACTATACAATTTTTATGTCTTTATGGTATATAAAATATAAACGGCTATGTCTTGATAACAATCACACTCACTTACATTAAACCTCATAGTAAATATATGAATGCAATTATACTCTCGGCTTTAAGAAGATTTAAGTTATTAAACTTTCTATCTAAGTACGCGTTTTATTCGAGTTTATAAATTAGTAAAAATGGACTAATCTTAATTGTAGTTAAGTAACGGGAACATACAAATTTGTATCCACGGTGTACTTATACTTTTCTATGACGTTCAAACGTATCGTTTTGGAATAAATACATTGGGCCTTCGGTGTTGAATAAAACGTAAGAAAAATTACTTATCGCAGCAAAAAAACAATCCTGACTTCAATTATAAGCGTTTAATTGTAGGTATAGTATACTGATGATGATTTTGTTTATTATACTACTTAACATACATGAGCATACAAATTTCTTCTTCAGCTTTTAGCTTTGTCAATTCAAGAGTTTTACTGTCTGTTTAGTTTTCAGCACTTATATGCCAGCTAAACGAGGTACCTACAAGTGATGTGAATAAATTTTTCATCCTGAGAGATGAAAAAGACAGCATAAATATAACTCCGTAATGGATACCAGTTACACAAGAAAATACTTACTAAAAATGAATCTTTAGTTTGGCGCTGTGCTCATTGAAAACATATGCGAAAAAAAAAAAAAAAACATACAAAAGCTACTACGGGTATATCAAGCATTAAATCGACATTGAACATTATTACATATATAACTTGTAGATTTTAAAGTTTTATAAAACCCTATTGCGTTGCTTTAATCATTTCTCTAATTAATTTGTAATTTGGCGAACCCTACTGCAAAGCAACAGTTAGTCCTCTACATTTATAGGCGTCGATGCGCGATGGTGTGGTAGTAGATTCTTGGTTGTGAAACAAAAAATAATGTATATTTTGTGATTGCAGCGAATTATATAAGGTCACAACGTGGAACAGCACTGCTTTGCTTGGAAGGGTATACATTCTGTGTCCAATCATCATCCGGGCCAAGAAAGCGATGGATTTGTACAAAACAGAACAGTAAGAAATGTCGAGCGGTCGTCCATACATACCAAGACCAGATAATAAAGATGAATAATGTGCATAATCACTAGCAAATTATTCACATTGCACAATTACATTAACAATTCAAAAATACTTTGTGAATAACACGTTCCGTGTCCACATGTGTAATATCTTAGTTTGGGCAATAAAAATAAATATCATAATTCGTGTTTTATATACCTACTTATAATTTATATTTTATCATTATATAAATTAATAAAATTATAAACAAAGGTAGTTATTTTTTTCTCGTTAGCTTTAGTCAACTTTTCAAACGTTCATAAATTTGTTAGCACTTAGTTTGTTAAGCACTAATAAGTTAATTAAAAGATATACCTAAGTTATGTTTCATTAATGCAAAACAATATAGAGTTGTAAAAGAGAATGGGTTTGCGTACATATTACTTCTGAATAAATACAATGTTCCCAAGAATAAGCTGAATAAAATGGATGGATCGTGTCAATATCTTTTATACCTTTAAGATAAATATTGAATATAAACAGTACGTCTTGATAAATATTTATACACTTATATTAAACCTCAAAGTAAATATCTTAATGCAATTATACTCATTGTTTTAAGAAGATTATAAATAAAGAAACTTACGCGTTTCATTTGAGTATATAAACTAGTAAAAATGATAAACAATTTTCAATTTAGTTAAGTAAAGTAAGTAAAGGGAACATAAAAATTTGCATTCACGATGCCCATACTTTTCTATGACGTAACGTTTTAGAATAAATACATAAATTCCTACAAATAACCGCTGATAACAATGTACCCTAGTATTTCATTAATAAATGTATTTAGTTGATACAGTTCTTATTCATTAGATAAACTATTACTATTCTTCACAAGCTTTCGGCTTTGCGTTCTAGTTGTGAGCCGCCTAATCAGCTTTTTCTATTATTTTCAGCACAGATAAGTCGGTTAAATGAAGTCACTTTCAGTGATGCTAATCAATTCAGCATTCTAAGGAATCCACAGGGTTGCATATTAATTCGCAATGGATACCAGTTTCACAGGAAAAGCAAAATAAAAATGGCTCTATTAATTGGCTACTTACTGTTATTACCTACAGTGGGTTGATAACCAAAGAAAGATTGCATTCATGTAACTCTGACTTTATTAAAGTAAGAATAAAAAGAGAACTGACAATTTTTAAGGAACGAGCGGCTACAGAGCTCACACCGATACAAACGTTATACGCTGAGTTTATAAATACCTTGACATCAAAGGAAATACATTCGCAAGCAATTCCAAGTTTTTCAAGCGTAAAATCAACATTGTACAATATAAGAAAAAAAAGCTCGTGGGTTGCAATCAAATTAATAATAAAATACACTTTACATTGTATATATTTGGATTACCTATCATCAAAGATTTCCCAAAATTGTCAAATGATTTCCCAAAGTTGTATTGTAGTATATGATGACATTTGAGGTATAATGAATTAGTAATATTCCTAGTGCATATTGAAATTTAATTGAATCCGTAATCCGTGGCTGTTATTTTTGCTTCTCCCAGATCGATACAAATTCGAAAAGTTCTATGACAATATAAAAATATAAAACACTTTATTTCATAATAAAAAATTACAAAATGTGTTAATTGGTGAAACACTGCCTTTTGCTTTAGTTACTACAAGATACTACAAGATTAATATTATAAGTTGGTTATAAGCGACACGCTCTTTAGCTTTGGTGACGACTTATGATGACATAATGATTAAAGGGAGTTAATAACTAGCACAGGAGTATTATGTGTTCTTACTATAATTTTAAGTGATAAAATATATTTTATGTAAGTACTTAAATTTATTTACTACACCACCCCGTGGGTTCGTTGGTTGTCGGAATGGCTTCCCTCATATCTACCTATACTATGTGACTTAGAGGAAGAAGATGATGGACATAGTAGTTTTTGTTTGGTATCCGAAGAAAGCAGCAGCAATGAAGATGTACCTCACAGCCAGAATCGAAGTCGCAGCGTTCGTCACAACACTCCCCGCCATCCACGAAGTCGCGTTGGCTTCGGCTCGAGCACAAAAACGTGACGCGACCGAGCGGGAAGTACTACACTCAAGATCCTGAAGAAGGGTTCCGAAACAATAACAGTCAATAATAATCCGAAGTCCGAACAATAATAGTCGAATGTGATATCGATTCTAAATAAGCTGTTGATGCTTTAATAGCCGTGTTTTTACAATCATCAAAAATATCATCTTCCTGGCTAGTTCAACGTGTAGGGGGTTGATGAGATATATTTTCACTAAATTTAACAACACAACGGGTGGCTCAAGACTATATTGTAGAAAGGTTTGGCGTCACTTTTGTGTCTGCCCGCTTACAAGAGGCCAAATCTTCTTCATAGTGCTCACGTTAAAGAATATTCGCTTCATTTTGTTATATTTTTTACAGTAGGTATCCAATTTGTCGTTTTCTAAAACACGTAGTGGGAAGCGTGTGCTGATTTTCAATGGGAACAAATATCGTTTAATACATGATGGTTCATGAACATACTGGTATTGTAATAATTCAAATAAAGGATGCATAGTTACTGTCACTACTTATGATGATACTATAATCAAAGTAAAAGGAATTCATAATCATTAATATAAACGTAAAAACCCGTTTTCAATGTCTAAAAGGAAGTAATTTTAGCAAATATTTCCTTAATAAAATTTAATTTTCCTAGCAAATGTGGCAGTTTGTATGTTGCTTTACCTCTTAAATTAATTTCAACAAAAATAAAAAGAACAAAAAGCATTAATTTTAATATTGTTGTTTCAGTCAAATACGTAAAGTCAAAGCGAGGGAACAAATTGCTCAGCATTGACGGCTTCACATTCTACGTTAAAAAAGTTTGTGGAAGTAAGACGCGTTGGATTTGCTCAACTCACAACAACAGGAGGTGTAAAGCAGTAGCACATACTATTGATAGCAATATTGTAAAATTGAATAATGAACATAATCATGTGCGGAGTTTACAACACCTTTATGATGCCTAATTTTAATTTAAAAAATAAATACCTTGCTAAATTATTTGCTTTATTAACTGTGAGTAGCAAAACGATCATGAGTTGATACTGCGGGATTTAAACGCTGTCAACTCAAATACCTAGAAATAATACTTAATTACTAGGTACCTATAATCATGCCATTCAATCTGTTTTTATACAGTTAATGATGAAAAACGCTTCTTAAATAACTTTTTTGACAATGACTTCAGATATCTGCGTTTTCCTATTATATACACATAGTAGTTAATAGATAAAGTCATAAAGATCTTTCTGTCTTATATCCCTTGTCTCACCTTATGTCGGGTCGCACGGAACAATATGCTTTCTCTAATAACCCAAAATACCCCAACTCAAATTTCTTGAGTGTTCCTAAACAAAACTAATAAAATAAAATAAATACATTGATTAAAATAGCTAATTTAAAAATTGTATTTTTAATATGTTCTTGAGTTGCGTATTGTGTGTTGTTAAACAAAGTATATACATTGCCATCAAACAATAAAGTCATGTTTGTTAGTTTCTTGTGTGATGGCAATGTATTAACAGGATCTTCAATATACTGGTCTATGTGGGATGAAACCATATATTTCAGAACAGGAAATGTTGTACTTAAGAAGAAAAAATATTGTTCTGAAATCTGTGGATGAACGTTCGGCTGATAGGGCGTTTCAAATTGGTCTACTTGGCAAAAAAGTCAATTTGTTCGTGGTTTAACTGGCAAAAATATTGCAGAAATGAAAGCTGGCTGAAATGTGAAGGGATTATGTTTTTCTTGCCCACGGAAGTAAAAGTGTTTGTGGTCGACCTCCGCAACTTATAAAACGATGTGAAAACTGTTAAAATCTGGATTTCCGCTACGATCGGACTTGTTTCGGATCGAGTGGCGACTCGAAAGGAATAATCCAAAAATATTTAAAAAAACACATTTCGTGCCCTCTAAAGAAGCTAAAGAACCTCTCGAAGCTATCATAAGATCTACACAGAGGGAGACGCACCGTTGGAAGTGCCCTATCTGCGTGCGTTGCCGTCCGTGGTCGTCGGCTGTGCGTGTTGATCTTTAGAATTGCGGACCGTGGGAAGCTAGCTTAATTATTACTGCCCTGTTCATTGAAATTTGAGATAGCATTCATAAAAGATAACATTCATATCCCTTCCGTTGCCAAGGTTTCCGCCACGGGCACGAAAAACAAGTATCGATTGCCACGCGCCCGTGACGAGCACAACCACTTCAAAACACTTGAAAGCGGACCGGTATCGTATTTCGTTTTTAATAAATACCTGGTTTGTATACTCTGCTTGTATTCTCTATGCCAACGTCTAAGGATGAAAAAAGCTAGCGATATTCATTCATTCCAACAGTTGCACTAAACGTGGTCTATTAGTTCAAACGTCGTAAACATCGGCGATGCTTCCTTGAGTGTTTCGCGCGCTTACATGGCGCACTTTGAAGTGAGTAAAAATACACGTACATTTTGTACAATAAATTTAAGCAAATCTTATCGAAGTAAAAATATAATTTTACTTTTAAAAAATTAAGCTGTACCTAATACTTAAAAAATAATTTAACGACAAAGAAAAAAAGTTGCGTTATTTTAATATCTGTATTATTGTTGTTACAGTCCAATACGTTATGTCAAAGAAAGGGAAAAAATGCTCATCATGGAGGGATTTACATTCAGCGTTAAAAGTTTGTGTGGAACCAAGACGCGATGGATTTGTTCAACTCACAGCAACAGGAAATGTAAAACTATAATCCATACTGTTGATGGCAAATATATTACAAAATTAAATAATCATTAGTGAATTAACTGTAGTAGCAAAACGACCATGAGTCGATCTGCGGAATTTATTGGCCATTTAAGCCAATTTCGCCTTAAATTAATCTTGATAAAAATTTGTCAACATTTTGGCACCGTTTGAAATTTTCATGTCGTGGAAAAATATTTTAATTTCAATATTGAATCTTGCCAGGGCACTCCGACGCTCGACTGGTGCGATGATTGTCATTTTATCAAGAATTATATTGGTTTTATGGGAAATTATAAAGGTTATATGTCAGTATTCAAGAAACAGTAATAAGTACAAACCATTGGCCGAAATAATACGAAATTGCTAGGTACCTGTAATAATGCCATAACTTTGAACTAACTTATTTTACTATTATTTACCAATTGGGTGACCTTGCAGACCTGCCAGCGGCAGGAGTCGCTGGTAGGTCAATACATTACTTTTTGAAAACAGGAATATTTAATCATTATATACGTTATTATACAGGGACATACCTGTTATTATGGTGGTATTAACAAACTACTGTGTTATTTAAACATATCTGGTTTTTTATAGTTCAAGATTTAAAACGCTTCAAAATTATGTTTTAATGCAATGCATCCAGACATCTTCGTTTTTCTATGTTTATAATTAGTTCTTACATGAATTAATAACGTCATCAAGATCTTTCTGTATATATATATATATCCATAGTCTCACCTTATGAAGAGTTGGAACAATATGCATTCTCTAACGACACAAAATACCCTACTCAAAACCATATCTTCAGAGAATAAAAATTATTATTTTTAAATTGTTCTTGAGTTAGGGAAAACATAATGTTCCGACCCTATAAATGCTATAAAGCCATACAACCGAAGCTTATACATCACTCAACAAACTTATCTTTGTTGGTTTCTTGTATGTATTGGCTTCGTTATTTTTTATTCCTTAATAGTAGACAGACAGGCAGACGGCCCACTTGATGAAAAGTGGTTACCGTTGCCTATCGGCGTTTGTTAGGAGGGGTTAAATAAAGGAATATTTGTTAGCAAGTACTTATTTATTTCAATATACAAAGTTGCATTTTTAGTCTGTAGATAATTATTTGACATGCTTCGTGGTGGTTTTCAGTGTACCTTCAATTAATCAGAAGTAACCGAAAAAATGCTTGCACCCTAGCAATCCCAGCATGTGAAGTGTCAATATCTAGAGTTTATTGATGAGAGTATAATATATATGTATATAATTATTATATAAATATACGTAGACAAGTTAGGGGCCGTCAAAGTTATAAATATTACATCATTTTGGTACAGACTCTATCTTGAAACTAAACTAGGTAAGACAGTAGTGTGTCAACAGTCCCATGCCTATCAAAACGACAATAACAATCACAGTGATAGTGACAGAAGTGACAGTTCGGACGGAGAAATCCTGACTATGACAGGTGCGGCGCAACCGTCTCAACGCCAGTTACGTGCTGAGGCCCGCGCTCGACGCTGTGCACAATCGTGACTCACAGACGAAGATCTTCAAATAAGTGCGAAACTGTTCGGAGCTATATCCGGTAAATATTACGTGAGTCCTAGCCGGTTACTTAATAATAATTAGCTAAGAACATCTGATTTTAGAGAAATTATATACGATATCCAATTTATCGACCAATTCTGATAACGCTGATTAAATATCAAATTTTTTCAGTAATCAAACCCAAGAATATTTTTTTCCTTTTACGGACTGAAACACTTGCTTGTTATTGTTTGTCTATAAATATCGGCATAACCAGTCTAGGAAGACAATGAGCCCCCTGAGGCTTTACCTTAAGTTGGTTGCAGAATCTGAAATTATATTTTCTTATTGCAGGTCTAACCTGTTACAAATTTGATGTAAAACGCGGTGGCACACGTCTAATTTATCAGGGTTATACATTCCACCAGTCTAACAAAACAAGCAGGACCTGGACATGCTCTAGGAGGCAAACCAAGGGATGCGCTGCTAAAGTGAAACTTTGTGATACTTATTTGCTAGTAATGGAATCGGAACATTCTCATCCTCCGCCAGTATTATAAAATTAAAGTTTATGTCAGACTTATGTAAAAAAGTAGAAAAAAAAATGTACAAACCACGTTTTTATTTAACTTAAAATAAATCAAACTAATCGACAAGTGCTCGAAATTAGTGTTGCAGGATTTAATCCAGTAATACAAGACATTCTTACAAGAGAGTAACTTAATCTACAGTCATCGAACTGTAAGCTACCCTGTATGATACAGCCACATACCTAATTAAGATGTGCTCGAAATTCGAGTTGCATGTTTCAATCAGGCACGACAGACAGACAAACAAGACTTAAAAAAATAGCAAAATTATTCATACTAACCATATGCCAAATATTTGAATTCAGCTTGATCGCAATTATCATATAAATTATTTTTCCTCACACTTGCACGTAAACAGTATCTAAACATGCA
This sequence comes from Plagodis dolabraria, assembly GCA_963854805.1. Lineage (NCBI taxonomy): Eukaryota > Metazoa > Arthropoda > Insecta > Lepidoptera > Geometridae > Plagodis > Plagodis dolabraria. Next base: position 8,605,577 of record OY978445.1, on the reverse strand, counting down.
GGTTAACTTGACCGTAATGCCATGGGGCCTATAAAACCCTCGTAGGTATTTCATTTTTAATATATATAGGTAACTTGCACTCAGGTCATGCAAGTTCAAGCAAGGAGTTTACACATAATATGTGAAAAATTGTCTTAAAATGTTATCTAAACAGAATTTCATTGCAATCTCCCTTAATGTTACTTTAATACCTAATCTTAATAATCGTTTTTAATAGTTTTTGTATCTAAGGTGGTGTCTAAGCAATTTAGAACGCGTTTTGATGAAGAGAAAAATTGCACTAAACTGACATAAACATTTTAACAGTAATAAATGTGTTATTTTTTCAGTGACTACATAATATAAATGATCCATCTACGAGTAATATACTCGTAGAGATCTTATAGATATTATATATTTTCGGAACTTTACTAAAGAAAAAGATTACCTAAAATAGTGCCCGCTAGTTGCCCGGCACCATTTTCTTTCTGTGTTATAGCGCCGTGATTATGCTATCATAATATTTCTCAAAAATATTGTTACCTCCACCATTGACTCCCCTGAGCTACTTTGCAAAATCCATTCATACGCACCTGCCAGATCATTTCGTAATAGTCCTCTATTTTATATTCCCTTCGTAACTACTAACTACCGTAAGAACAGTTATTTATACCGAGCGTGCAGAACCTACAATGAATATAACAAAGTCCTTGATATTGACATTTTTACAGTTAGTCTGCCTTCATTGAAACGGCAACTTAGCAAGGCTTTCTTTGATTCACTCAAGTGATCAAATTACTTAGTTACATCCTTAGAAATGAGATTTTCTATTCTGAGGTTACATTGTAAGAGTTTACTCACTTAGTGAATGCTATATTACATTCTGATGCATAAAAGTACTTACCAACGTATATTCTTCCAATTAGCAAGTACCTAATTTTGAATTGACTGTTCATCTTAACCTTTTAAGATTGAAAGTGCCTTTTGCAAATTTGCTCGTAGCTGATTTGCAAGCTCAATTCAGGTGAATGAGAAAAGAATATATGTGAAGTGCTAGTAGTGTGAAATACGCTCCTACTGCAAGTCAAAATGAATAAAATTTTGATATTAATGAAAAGCTTTTTCTGATGCTCAATTTAGTTTTAAAGCTCAATGCGTTAGACAATGTGTTTCCTCCTTACTTAGATATAATCTTCGAATCACAACAGTGTCCTTGTAACGAATTTAAAGGTGTATATATTTTATTGTCACAGTTACATTCGTTGTATCCCGCGGAAAGAGATTGCTTAACGTTGAAGGATACACATTCTGCGTTAAGAACAACTGTGGGATTAAGACGCGATGGAGATGTTCTACACACAACAATAAGAAGTGTCGAGCAATCGTCCACACATATGGAGACCAAATCATAAAGATAAATAATATTCATAATCATAAACGAAGAGAATATTTACCAATAGGATAGGCTGATGGACATATATATATATATAAAGCTCATGGTATAGTAAATTGACTTCTTATTAATTTGATCCTGTTCTTTGATTCTGATATGTTAGCCTTTCACCACCATCTCACCAGATGGTAAGTGATGATGTGGTCATGGGTGTTATGAATTACTGGCTCTAAAAGGTAGCTGCTGAGAAACATCGATCGATTCTGATTCTTATAACTCAAGTGATTTTCTAATGAACTCATGATGTAGCTACCCGGTGGTAAAATAATTATTATTCCTCTGTGACAAAATTCATTATTGTCTGAAAACGCGTAATAATATTGAACATTCCTACTTCTTAACTTAGTAAACTAAGAAGCTAAATATTGTTTATGTATGGATATGTAAACTGTTCTGTATCAGCCGGCTAGTCCACTGTTGAACACAGCCTCACCATTTTATTAACCTCCCATTACTTATACTTTAAACTGAATCATTAGTTATTAAACATTACAGATTACATTGATGTGTGGCTGTCTTTCATTCAGATTGCTTCCATTTATTACTTAACATACTGTTGTTTCAGAATGGTACATTGTTAACTGCATGACTTATCTACTATAAACTACTGTAAATATAAATTGTGTATCGGTCGTGAAAATATAAATTTGCCGGTATCAGAATTTTTACATTATATTGCCCATTTTGTACAAACATTTATCGATTAACTGAACTACCCAAACATTGAAGTAAGAAACAATGGTGTCAAATCTATTTCGATGGTTCTTTATCCTGCGTTCATTTTTCAGAGTTCTCAACATTTCAAAGTATTTCCACAAGCACTACACAAGACATTCAAATCTTTAAATCTCAAAAAGGAAGAGATAAGATGGCACGTCATGGCTACCAATATACACAACGATATACAAACAAAAATGGTTCTAGTGGTTGGCGATGCTCAAACAGGACTTGCCATGGAAGCTTGACTTATCACAATGGTATAGTAACAAAAGAAAAAGCACACTCTTGCTCACCTCATAATATTATTAGATAGTCGAGCTAATAAGACAGTAATTTGCTAGGGAAATGTGATCAGCGAGGTCTTACCTCCAAATACTTTTAAAATGAGTTTCATGATTGTTTTCAATCATGAAAACAACAAAGAGTAATTTTTTATATTAATGCGGTGTCAAGTCTTTAGGTCATCTGATGTTTGTGGTGTAAGCACAGGAATAATTTGAATAATTTGTTTTTTTTTTGTAGTTGCAGTTGTAGTAACTATTGTCTGTTGTGTCTTTAAATTTTAAATTAAACCACGATGACATAATGTTTCAACCGACTAATAATATAGTATAGTAAATGAAAAATTACCTATGCGTGCATGTGTGTATGTGTTAATTTGATATATATTTACCTAAAAATACTTTAAAGGATTTTCATTAAATTTGGTGCTTAAGAGATTTACGAGATCGTGAAAGAAAATAAAGGTCATTTTTAATACTTATATATAAATATATCACTGTTTCCATTATTGCGCGATGCAACCTAATTTCAAGTGGGTATAACCAAGGTTGGATGTTTGTTATTACATTTGAACTCCACAGTTTTTTCAGATGCAGGAGCTAAATCGAGTTGCAGACAAATTAGAGCTATTTGCACGTTCCATAGCAGTATTGAAAACGGTGCTATAGTTCGATTTGTGTTATGCGAAGATCAAAGACAACATTTACAATTAAATGTTTAATATTTATATTATATTTCATATAGGGTCCGTTTCAGAACGTCCTAATAAAGTTTAGGGTTGCTAACCAACACAATAAATCTGAATGATAAAAATGACTAGTTAACACGCAGCGCGTTTCAAGCTTTAACCGAGGATAGGCTAAATCGATGACTGTCATCGCAAAGATATTGTTTATTTTATATATATGTTCTGGGTAGTATAACCGGCACTTCCTCAAACATTCTGGAACAGGCCCTTAATATAATAATAATAATGTTATTGGACACAATTTAATTTTATAAAATAATTGACAATTAATTAACCTTATTTATTAAGAATGACGAACTCTAAGTTATTTATATAAAATTTATTAAAATTTAATTTCATGATGTAATATGAAAATATTTATTTAATAATAAAATTACAAAGTTCCATAGATAGTTATCTTAGTTATTGAATCATTTCTTTGACTACACTATTGTTATAGGGTTAACCCTATAAGAAGGGTTGTAATGAATTGATTAATAAATAAATTAACATAAAAGAATGGTACATTATATGTATTCTAGCTAAATAACTGAAACTTACGTTGGTACGCCAGAGATGTTTGAATACAATACGATACCAAACTGCATTTATTTATTATTAAGCTAGTATAAAGGTAAAACAGTTATGGCAAGTGAAGTGACGTTTTATCGAGTCAAGCGATACTATGAGTAAATTAAATTATCTAACGCACAGTAGTTCATCTCGACGTCAAAAATATTATTCCGAGTCTACATATCAACGAATCTAAAATAGATTGAAAGTTGGTACCTGGCCAAGTCTAAGCCTAACAGCCTAGCTTATGATGCGGAAACAGCGGGTCATCATAGCTTCCTTATAGTGGGGTATGGATAATTTTTCAGGACATGATTATGGGTGTTTTTAATATATTTCAATCGGTCAAACTCTAATATCCTCATATCCTCATAACAATTCAAAGAGGAGAAAAATATTCAAATATATCTATACGTGTTTATCTCGTAACTATAAGATTTGAACTATAAAATGTACCCCGTAGGGGGCACTTCAACTTACGAGAGGGTACATTTAAACTATAATCTTAATCATTTAAAACTGTAGCTACAATATACAACTTTAAATCAATGTTTTTATATTGTTATTTATATAATATAATATTATTTATATATTACCCAAGTGTTTATGTTATGATGTAGGTTAGTTGTATATCATGTTATCAGGTATTTATAGAAACATTGAGTGTTTATTGTACTACAATTTATTATTCATATATCCATTAACTGTATAGTAAACATTTTATATGTAATAAATGTTTGAATTGTTTAATAAGTTCTTTCTTTGTTTTATATTATACTTTTTTATAGACATCTCACATAGGTTAAATAGTAATTGAAATGAATTATTTTATAACACTTGAAATTCTAAGACAAGAATATCTCATAATAATGTGTATATATAAATTCACAGATCAATGGAGTTATCAACCAATGTACCGCGAACACGTTCGGCACAGGATAGCAAAACGAGATGGTCTCGTTAAATCAGCACGGCGCACGTGCAGGGAATGTTACAGAGAAAATAAACTGTACAGGGGAATCCCTTACGCTAAGAACAAAACAGTAAAGGTCACAACTTATTGCCAAGACTGCCCAGGAAAGCCACACCTTTGTCTGAATTGTTTTAATAAATTACATTGTTGAATATTTTTGACGTGTGCACTAAACACTGTTATTAAATCCAGCAACATAGCTCACTCGTACAAATCATATTGATAAACTTTCCAAGCTCCCGTGACGACAGTAATAACATTTGGAGGGGCTGTTAATCTATTCAATATATGATAATCATTCGCGCTTGGAAACAACTGTAATTGCTACCTAGAAAATACACAGCTTTTTCTGAAATCAGTACTAATATTATAAATGCGAAAGTAACTCTGTCTGTCTATCTGTTATGATTTCACGCCAAAACTACTAGACCGATTTGAATGAAATTTGGTATGGAAATAGTTTGAGACCCGGGGAAAAAAATAGGATAGTTTTTATTCAACTGCGCAAAAAGAGGTTAATTTTTTTGCGTGATAAGCGATATAAGCACGGGCGGAGCCGCGTCCGGAAAGCTAGTAGTTTTATAAATATGCTGTTATCGCTTGCTCAGTTGGTAACTCCAAGACAATCAAGAAAAATCTCCAAAGCGCCAAAAAAATGTATAAGGTCGATGTGTGTGTGACTAGCAGAAGTCAACCCTGAGAGGTTATTAGCATTTTACTAATAACCCTGTATAACACCGAAAGGACCCTGCCTTTTGTGACGTTAGTAACTAAGTTAATGAGTCTTGTCGTTATATCGAAAGAAGAAGAAAGTTTGTGAGCAATTAAGAACATGATAACGTATAGATAATTCATGAATCCTTCTTATAAGTCATGGCCAGCAACGGTCTACACTTGCAAACAATCACAATTTGTAAGCAAAAGAACGAATTTCTTAGAAAATTCGGTATGCATGATTCCGACTGTCGAGTTTATTACGGGGTATGAGTTTAGTGTTAAAGTGACGTAAGAACTTATACACAGCTGCGCAGTTTTAACTAAGTTTGGCACCATAAATTGTACTTTTTATTTTTATAACTTAATTGTTGTCGTTATTGTGAGTGGGTTTGTAAAGTGGTTCTATTACAAAGTCCATCGCTGTATGGAAGACAAACTAAACCAAAGCCAATTGAAGTTGACGCTTTGGGGAGTTTGTCGTTCAAGTGACGTTACATGGAGTTTACTCCGAAATGATATCCAAACGTATCTACGATTAAAACTATAATTTATAATTAACGCGCAAAAATAGATTCCTTATCACATACTGTTTTTTTTTATTAATTCATACTAGGTTATTTTTATTCGATATTATTGTATTGCTCATAATCGATAAGTAATTACTCGTACATTAATTATTATTTCAGTTTAAGTAGGTTGTTAAGTAAATATATGTCGCTATAACCGTTTCATATATTAAAATGTGAGTGGAGAATACGCTCCTTTATGTAAGTTATATTTTAATTAGATATAAATACAATAAAGAATTTAAGAATCTATTTATATTGTTTTACACACGCTAGTTTATCCTTTGACCACTATCTTACAAGATGGTAAGTGATGATGTGGTTGAAGATGTTGTTCAGGCTTCCCTACATTTTCTGGCTCTCAAGGCCAGCTGCCAGAACATACCGTTAGGCGCTTGGCGACAGATCTTCTACTTGAGGGTGTTATCAAGCCATTTTCAAAATGACCTACCACCATGCTATGACGACTGCCATCCTAAGACAACAACTGGGACCGACGCGCGACGGCTTAATGTGCCCTGCGAAGCACTGAAGCGTTCAATAGTAATGTTATACGAGAGGTAACCCATCTAATCACGAACGCAGCGAATGTTTACGTTGACTTAGCTAATCTCTTAGCAAACTTCCCTACGAGCGCATCAATATATGTATTTTGGATAAGCTCTATCGATTGTTTACAAATACAATAGATAATACTCGGAAATTATATAATACGAGTATATTTATATTATTTCCGTGTAAGACTTCTTAAACATAAAACCACATTCCATCTAGCCAAGTATGTAACTACAACTGGGTTAATTTTATTTTCAGTAAGTAATGTGAGTTTCCTAATTTTACTAAATATTGTTTGTTTAAGGAGAACGTGTAAGCTTCATGCAACTACCGACAGGCAAACATCTACTGGTGATCGGAGAGCACACATACAACGCCAATTCCTGCCATGAGGGCAGGCGGTTAACTTGGTACTGCTCCAAGAGGAAAAGTAAGAAATGTAACGCTAGAGTAACTACATATAAAGGAGAGATCATACAAAAGTCGGACGAACAATCTCACTGATAATTTTAAAAAATGGTGTTTCATATTGATATCTGGTTAAAATTTTGTGATTATATTACCATTATTTAAGTTGTTTTATATATGACTGTGTGGTCATATATAAAAATATATACAAATACTTTCATTTATGTGTATCAGATACACGACAATACTTGGACAACCGTATTTGTGTGATGAGAATGAGATCTGTGGTTTTACGTGCTTATAAGTTATGCATTAACCTCATAATAATAATAGAAATTTTATTGAAAGTCTATGGAACAGATCCTATCTATTACTGTTGTAAAACACCTCACAAAATATTTCACTTCGGGATCTTGGCTTAGCATTATAATCTAGCAGTTTTTTTCCTGGCTCTACAGGATTTCTATATCATCTTCCCATTGGGAATTTGTAAGATACGACACGAGAAAATACGCTGTCGCAGCAGCACTGTTCAGCTGCACATTAGCCTACCCAATCAATGCGATCGGGAGTAGCAGCGTAGCAGGTATTAAGCATTTAATATCATTATAATTAAATATTCAACATGCTATATCATAAGTAATAGGTTGTAATATATATTATGTGAGTTAACTTTTGCCTAATTTCAGTAGGTAGTTGCTTGTAGGAATTCTGCACCATGACAAGGTATTGCCTCACTATTAGTATTTAATACACACATGCTTCGGTCAAGCAGTTTCTTGGATATACAAAATTATCAAAAAATAAACTAAACTATTCTGTAGTAAATGTTTACCAATAGTTAATTAGTACAAATATTGCTAATGTCAATCATTATTGTTAAAAAAATATTTTATAAATTTTTGGTGTTTCATTACTTTATATAATTGTTCCCATTAAAAAAAAATTGCATGAATTTGTTGAAAATTTCATCTTTTTTATCTATACTCAAATAAATGCAATAAGTATCTGACATAATCCATACACCACTCTCCTATACATCTCGACGACTAAATGATTGTGACTATTACTGAATCTTATACATAAATAAAAAAGTTTTCAGTTAAAATATTTTTCAATGTTGGCGTCTGAGACTCTGTAAGGTCAATTACAAAATTCCATTCACTTATTAAGTTCACCAAATAGGTAATAATAGTGTATTTGTTGAATACATCAAATTAATCGCAACAAACGTTATTGGGCTTTTCTGATAAAAAAAAACATTAGTTACAGTATAATAGTTTTCGCCAAAAGTTTTTATATTGCCATTTAGTAGACAGACAGGCAGGTGGCCCACCTGATGGAAAGTGGTCACCTATGGGCTGCTTATGGACGTTTGTAGCACAAGAGGGTTTACCAACAAGCTGCTGACCTCCAAAGAATCTTATGACGCTCTTTTTAAACAACCCCATATTGTATCGTAGAGGAAAGTACTCGGCTGGAAGTTCTATCTGAATCTTCACAGTACGCGGTATTTTTTTTTTTTTTATGCCTGATAGGTTAGCCTTTGACCACTATCTCACCTGATGGTAAGTGATGATGTGGTCGAGGATGTTGTTCAGGTTAACCTAGAGTTACTGGCTCTCAAGGACAGCTGCCGGAACACACCGTTAGGTGCTTGGCGACAGATTTTCAACTTGAGGGTGGTAGCTAGCCAGGCGGACATTCTCAAAGTGTCCTACCACCATGCTGTAACGACTGCTATCCTAAGACAACAACCGGGACCGACGGCTTAACGTGCCCTCCGAAGCACGGAAGCGCTCAGTAGTAATGTCACCAGCGGTCACCCATCCAAGTCATGACCGCGGCGGACGTTGCTTAACTTTGCTGATCGATTCAGAATGGCTAAACAAACTTGGCTACGAGCGCTTCAAAAAATTAATATTTTACAGAACCGTTGCGTAGTCGAGCGCACACGCTCAATGTAGTGGGGGTGCATACTTACTATACACACACGTGACCATGTTTTCAAACCCAAGAGTAATTCTTCGAGGATTTAAACTCATGATGCTATGTATGATCATCATTGATCGCATACGCGGCATAGTCTTATTAGTAGTCTTGGTAAGACACAAAACACTTTCTTCGGTTATAAAAATATTTATTATTATTTCCAGATAACATGGTAACTGAAATCATTTATGCACCTAACATGAATGGACAACATGTAGCAGTCGTAAATGGTTACTCCTTTACACATAGTTTTACGCAATACAAAAGCACGACTCTTTGGCGATGCACGTCTTACTGGAAATGTAGCGCGCGATTCACAACACTATCTAGGGATCGTCGAATCCTTACCAAGGCTTTTTTAGTACATAATCATAAACCTACTCCTTACAAAATTGTCAATGGTATTTATCGTACTAGTAAACTAATATGGTATAAGAAATAAACTAAAAGTACAAGTTTTACTATCATTTAGAACCTTTGTTTTTTAAAAGCAATTTAGTTTACAGCTTTAGGGAGGTATAAGGAGAATTATATTTTTACATGTGATAGATAGACCAGCCTTTGACTGCTATCTCACCTGTTGTCAAGGTTAATTATTGAATGGGGATTAGATTACAAGGACAGCTGCCGGAACAACCTGTTATACCTATATATGACCGTTAGGTTAATGACATTTGTTATATTTTGGCGTCTACGACGCGCTTTTGAAATATAGTTACAAAATTTTACTTTAAACATTCTAAGGTTATAATAAAGTATCCCTTATTTTGAGATATAAAATATTAAGTATAACGTTCCTAAATCTATTTTTTTTTCTTATATCTTTTCATGCACTGGTACAACTTCTATTGCGAGAACACGGAAAAAAAAAATTGTTTCAAATCAAGAATATATCTATTGGTCAAGACATTCCGTGTTTCATATATGGGGAAAACAATATATTCTTGAGATTAGTAAATATTTGTCTTGATAATCATTTTTCATGTAAGTATTTATTTACTCTTACTAAGATTATTATGTTCTTATTAAGAGAAAGTAGCCATGTCTCTCTCTAAGTAAATCATTGTTCTTATTTAGAGAATCAGAAATTCTCAAATTTAAAACAATCCTTACTTGAATAAATGAACTCATTCGTTCACTCATTCATTAGATTCTAACAAGAAAAAAAAATATTCTACTGTCAAGTACATAAATAGTTCAGTTAAGATATTATTCTTACTTCAAGTAAAATATATACTTCTGAATAAATATTATTATTAGACCAACAACAGAGTTTTCTACGTACAAGAAAATTTATTTTAGGTAGAACTAAAAATCTTCTTATATGAATACTGTGACTTATTTATGTTAAGAAACCAAAGTTCAATGAACAATTTTCAGTTCTCATTCCAATATTAAGTATATTTAATGTAAGTAATTTTAGATCTTAGTATTCTAATGGATGTTTTACCCGAAGAAGTTGTATTGATTCGTTCAAAAGAATATGTATGTTGCACGAAGACAGAATTTTGTACAGGGTAGAATATCAGATTTCTTGACTCGACAATGGAATTTCACTGTAAGAAACCTCAGTTCTTGTTCAAAATAATTACATATTTTACATTTAGATCTTAATTATCTTAGTAAAATAATGGTGCGTTTTATTGTAAGAAGTTTAATTACTTGGTTCAAGTCATTCCATGTTTCACTCGGAAATCACATAATATGTTGTAAAGAATATCCATTATCTTGGTTCAATAATAGGTTATTTTTGTAGAAGGAGTCTTAGTTCTTGGTTCAAATCTCTAAATGTTTCATACGGAGATCAGATAATATATTAGGAAAAATATCTATTGTCTTGGTTCAATAATAGTGCGTTTTACTGGAAGGAGTCTTAGTTCTTGGTTCAACTCATAAAAGTGTTTCATATGAAGATCAGATAGTATTTTGTTAAAAATATCAATCATCTTGGTTCGAAATCAAAGAACTGAGACTTCCTATAGTAAAAAAGCACCATGCATTTTACTATAAGAAGTTTCAGTTCTTGGTTTAACATAATATAATGATATTTTGATAATTGATATTTTCCATTAATACAATAAGATATTCATATAAAACGTCCAGTTAGTAAACAAGAACAAAAACTCACTTACAGAATACAGAGCCTGGTACACTGTACAGATCTACCAATCTGATCTCCGCCTTTCAAATCTGCAAGTAAAGTAGGATAATAGTTAAAAGTAGTTCTAAAAGTGATAGACTAAAAACATCTATTATCGTAAAAATAAATAAAATACAATAAATATTTTCTGTTGATAATTATTTATTTATAAAATAAATTAAGAAGCATACAATATAATAATTATTATATATTATATAATAATTATCATATTGACTATACATAATTTTATTTAATATATAAGTATTTTAACGACTCGGAGTGGTTATTAATAATTTCAAGATATGTACTAAAAAATTATACTTCAAAATTGTTCACATTTTGTAATTGCTTACATTATTTTAACTACATGGTTTGGCGTTATTCGTTTTTTTTAGGAATTACACTTACAGATAAACACTCAAACATAAAATCAATGAAACTAATTATAAACTCTAAGCTAGATTTCAAGAATATCTTACTATCACAGAACCATTTACCATAATCCACATGTCATAAATGTAACAGATTATATATATATATAATTTCGGAATTCACTCACCAGCGTCCTCATTACATTGAAAACCTTTAATACAAATGATACAAAATGCCTATTATGTAGTTGAGAATTAAACCACTCTGGTACTCTGGTAGAAATGCGTGAAATGTAGGTGACTTAAAATTCAATCTGACCTAATCTACCACCAGATAATATTTTTTCTCATTATTATCAGCACCACATTATATGTTATGAGGTATGATTGAACACTGCTTGTTGAGTCGAGCATTTTTATTCACCTCCTCCCTTTTATTTTGGACATCTCCAGGATTCTAAAAAAAAGAGAATAAATGAAAATATTGCAAAATACATAAAGCTTTTATAGACGATAGGTATCTTTTGACCATAATCTCACATAATGTTGAGTGGTCAAAGATGGCAAACAGGTTAAACCTAAAATTAGAATTGTCTTCAAAATCAGCTTCCAGAAGACGCCGTCCCGTTAGATTATTATCACTTATATCATCTAAACTGCAAGTTAGCGGTTAATCAGACTGCATTTTATTATATACTGTACATAATCATGAAATATGATTCGACACACTTTGAAAAGTTTTGTGTAGAAAATACTGACATATATATTATATTTTAGTATGGAATAGAATGAATATTTGATTGAGACTTCCTAACATAATAATAAAAATATATTATATGTGTAATAGATATGTGTTTTCATACATAATTACATTACATAATTACAATTGATTTAATTACCTGAAAATCAATAACAAAGTTCTGAATTTGCTCCAAAACGTGGTAGCCTTCCTCTTGGGGGTATTGAGTTGAGCAGCATAACACTTATGTTTCATTGGTAAATTTTTGATCTGAAATGTAAAAAAACACATTGTATATTCTTGAATGCCGGTTTATCTAACAAGAAAATCTATGTATACCTATGTAAAACATTATAGAGAGAATAGGTAGATATATATACATCGAAATCCATTCTGAATAATTAACGAGGAATAGACACACATACAAATACAAACATACATTCGCATTTATAATATAATATTTAAGGATTATTTACCAACAAGGCTGATGTTGAACTTTATCATAAAGAGTTGTCATTATATCAGTAGGTATGTAATACAATTATGTATTACCTGCTTACCGTCCGTTAACTTGGCTGTACTTAATGTATCCAAACAGCACGTTCCAGGCAAAGAAAATCTAGCAGCCCCTATGATGGATATTTTTTTTCTATCTACAGCTACTTATAAAGTAAGGAACAAACTTACCTAACTGAGCACAAATTAGGTTGCTATCTCAAGCATAACTTGAAAAATATTCACTTTATAACACTTTATTAAACAAAATTTACGAAAATGCTATTAAACGACGCGTGCGCCTTTCGCTCGCAGCGCAGTGTATTGTGTGTAGCCAACATCATCCATATAAAGTCCCGAAACTTAATCATATTATCATTATTATTTAACATAAGTACATATAAATATTATTTTACATTGGAATAACTTTTCATGTAGGTTGACGATCAGTGTTAAATACTGCCAGTATAGATGATTACCTATTGTTGTATTATTACCGAGTCTGTATATATTTGAAAATATTGTGTAAATCGTAAAAAATTGAGAAAACTTAAATTAAACAATATCAATCACGATCAACACACTAGGAATAAAGATAAATTGCGGTGCCAGGTTTTAGGTTAGCAAAGACAAAAAAAAGGTCATTCTTAGGTAATTGTGTGCAGTTTAATAATAAAATTTCCGAACATATTACAACGCTCACAGAAGGAACATTCAAGTTGCACGTGAAACAACATTTTGATTAAGAAATCCTACTACACAGTTTATGATTACTTAAACAACCAAAATACTTGGACAATTTTGTCACCTACGTATTTTAAAGAAATATTATAATAATTTTATTATATAGTAGGTACCTACGTAAAAAGATATTTAAATCAATGGTCCCGAGTTTCTTGTCCATTCTTCTCGCAGTGGCTCTGTACATTTGTTTGCTGAACATGGCAGTACAGAGTACAATATTTCAATATTAAAATTTCTAATTGACTTTCACAAGAGCGTCGTAGATGTCTAAATTGAATGAATGATTTTGACTTTGACCTGACTTTGATTTAATGTCATAACTAACGAAATCCATGGGTTCCTGCAGCGGGTTTGAGATTCAGTACATGGTGATAGGGTACTTTACTAATGCTCACCTAGCTAGCTTTCAACCACTTTGAATTAGGAAATGTGAAGCCGAGCACTTAAAAGCACATGAATAAATAACCGTATTCATGTGCTTAAAGGTGATAATCGGACAGTTTTAAAACACTAGCACCAATATATTTGGGCACTAGCGGGGTTCAAACCCTACCATTTTGCCGTTATACTACGAGTATATTAGTCTACCAGTCCGAACTAGCCGAGTAAGCTTATACTTTTGAAATGATAATTTAAATATCCTATTCATAATATGAATTTCATGATGTTCATTCGGCATGCATAATTTATTATAATTAATAGTATTTTTACGTTCCGTAGTTTACCCACAACAAGGGAGAACTAGACAAAACTAAAAAATTGCAACACTGAATAAAATCGGAAATAGAGAAACCCCTTCTCAAACTAAAAACTGACTATTTGATCTGAAAACACACATTTTGAATGAAGAAACCGTTATTCTTGACTGGAAATTTGTCTTTTTACTTTAAAATTCATGGTTTTGATTCAAAAGCTAGTGATGAAAACTTTATTTTTTTTATGCCTGATATTATGATATTAGCTTTGACTACTATGAACTATATATCACCTGATGGCGAGTGATGATGTAATCGAAGCTATTGTTCAGGCTAACCTAGAATTCGATTTTCTTGTTATAACCATAATTATGTTTAAATATGTACATACGTATCTAACGTAGGTATGATTTCGATCCCCAAGCCGCCTGCCAAGCGTGGCGATTATTGCAAACATCCCTTTAATGACTCTTCAGCAGTGCACAATTCGGCTGATACAACATGATGGATATCATCTACAAGTTTGTAGATATAATATATTTGTTTGACTTCTAACACTGAAAAATATTAAATACGTACCCTATATCTACTTGTGGAAGTCAATTAAAGTGTGAGCGTCAGAGTGTTTCAATTAGCATGTTCCCGACTTTAACGAGTTTGGTATTTCATATTTTTCAATATTAAATGTCAAGTCAGTTTTGTTCTGAAACTACGATACTTAGTGAATTACTCACTGAGTTCACAGTATATATAGGTTCATCGTATCAAAATGGAATGTGGACTTTACAATACAATTGGTAGCAGAAAGGATGAATAAATTTAAAAAATCTAACTACTTTATAGAAGTCATCATTATCATCAACAGCCATAACATCCACTCGTTATTTATTTATTTTTATATTACAAAAAGTAAACTTACAGCTAAGGAGCCAAAACGTTAACAATTTTAGACAAAACATAATATTCTTATAAATAGTTCTAAAGGGATCGACATGGATGTCGACATTTTGGACAGTTAGGAGGAAACAGTTTATAAGATTTACTGCCCTTGCCGTGGGTGCATTATTGGCATATCGGGTGCGTAACTTGCTAGAAAATGCCAACAGACGGTGCCGACGACGCTCACCTACGCTAGTGTAGTTTTGTGGAACATAACTGCTTACTCGAGATGGTGCTGAGGGATTATCTACTGAATTGCGCAACAGCATACAGTAATGCATAATCAGTAGAAGCTTGCGCCTGCGCTCTAGAGTAACAAGCCCTACCATACCAAATACAAACAAGGATGGGAAAAGGAAGGGGTAGTAACCGTATATCTTCTTATAGAGGGACCTGGCAAACTTACGCTGAACTCTTTCCAAAAAAGGAATGCTTGGAATGTTAAAGGAATGCCTCCCCTTATAAGAGCTGTAACACATGCTTGACAGACCACAGCAGTGTAAGATGGGAATTCTTCAGAAAGCTGCTGCCCACTAGTTGGATCTATGTATATTAGCTAGTGACTTCTAAATTACCCAGGTTAAATTGTCGGGCTCAGCTGGTTGTCTTCAAGAACTGCAGCAGATTTACTGTTTCTTAACCAAAGAATATTGCATCAAGTAAATATTCTTAGATCAAAACCAAAAAAGTTCGGCCAAGATTGGTTTTCTTTATTAAAGATACGTTATAACTAATTTTACAATCTAACACTTTGCTTTGAAAACTTTAATATTCTTCACATAAGATAAGTCACTCTCTGCAGTAGAGATGTACTTTATCGGTTCAAAGTGGTATATAGTTTGGCTGTTAATCCAATATCTCTTAACCTAATAATATCGTATCAAAAATCAATCACGAACATAGGTACATTTAAGTTAAGTATTCCTTTTCTGAAGTGAAGATGAATAACTTCAACAATTAACAATATATCATTATTGCCTCGAAAACTTAAAAATTCTTCATTTAATAGAAGCCACCATCTGCAATCAAAATTTAGTTTTTTAGTTATAAAATAAGATTGTTTTGTTTGAAAAATAATGTCTCTTTACCTAATAATACCGTATCAAATATCAATCAAGAATTCAAATTTAAGATCAAGATTTGTTTTTCTTTACTGAAGATGAATTACTATAATAATTAACAATCTATCACTATTGGCTTGAAAACTTTAAAATTCGTCAGATTAAATAAGTTTATGTCTATAATGGACATGTGTTTTCTCGGTTCAATAAATGATATTGTTTTCATGTTAATCTAAGATTCTTAACCGAAGAATACAATATCAAATAAGTATCAAGAACAATGAAACAAAGATCAAGAATTTGATTTTTTCACTTAAGATAAATACATTCCACAATCAACAATCAATTACTTTTGCTTTGACAACTTTAACATTCTCTATCTAATATAGGTCACTTCTGCAGTTGAGATATTTGTCTTGGTTATACCAAGTATATTGTTTTGTTGTAAATCCAATGTATCTCAGCATGACAATACCAATTCACGGTTCAATAAAGAATATATGGCTCAGATATAGAAAACAAAGATTTTTAAGAGGATAATTATTTTCTTGCTCGGAAATATGTTTATCCTTGTTATTTACTTCTCATAATTATTTTAAATGAATAAAAGAAATATCTTGTATTAAGACCATCGTTGTTGAAGGAATGGAAATATTATCTTAATCCAATAAAACTTTTATTATTCTTGGATAAAATTTCAGAATTCTTATGCTAACTCTGTACATATTCAGAATGAGAATTCATAAAATATTTCATTCAAAATATAATATTTTCTATAGTCAAGAGCAAAAACATCTCTGACGAATAGTTATAATCTTGATGTAAAAATATAAAGTGAGAATAATATTATTTATCTTGGAGAAAACGACGTAACTTCACTCAAGATATTATTTTTATTTTAAGTAAATATTTACTTGAGATTAAACAATACTCCCGAGAATAATATTATTCTTGGATTGACACTTCGTCAGGACCCATTTTTTTCCGTGAACGAAGAACGAACACACACATATACAAGAAAGGTTTTTGCAGTCGTTAAATGTCAATCATAGGAGTGCTACAAAAGTTATTGACAAAGTCACGTTGTCTGTAGAAGCCGTCAGAGTGAAAAGTCACTAAGGAAACAGAACGCGTTTTTACTTTTACACGTTAAGTTTATCCATCATAATATGATATTATGTGTACTGGGGGTATGTTTGGGGGGCGAAGCGCAGCAAGTTTGTGTATTCTATATATAAATATATTTACATCTAAATATTTAGTATCGGTACATAGTTGGTTGACATTAATGTCTGTGAGATTTCAAATGTTAAATTTTTAGACATTGCAGTTTATCGTTAGTATTTAAGATGCTTTATTGCTTACGTTCTATTTAAAATATGCTTTAACTTGAATTATTTCACAGGATGAAATATGTCTTAATTCTAAAATATTACTTCAGAACGTCTGTCATCTTAAATATTTGTTTTAACTAGACCTTATGAAAACAAAGTGTCAAAACAATTATAAAATTTTCTGAATCAAGGAAAGATGTTTCATTATCTCATCGCTCTAACTAGTTAAAAATATTCCCAAAATAATCAGTTCAAGAACATTGATTTATCACCTCTTGATTATATAAAATTAACAGCAATTTAACTCTAATATAATCAGTAATAATTATTGCTTTTAGAATCATTTATTGGGTCCGATATTTTGGAAGTAAGCTTGGAAAACCCATATCTGAGAAGTTATACAGAAGAAAATATGTTTGGAAACTTTAAAAATACCAGACCAGATTATAGCTCAGACTTTGGGCTGTTCTGTTGACAAGTACTGTTCTAATTACGTAATAATTAGAACAAAGAAGACATATTATAATGATAGATTAAGTTCAATAGACCTGTTCAAAACAAAATTTCAAACATGAAGTATATAAAACTCTTGTGATGTAATAAAGTGAGTGTATTTCTTCCTATTTTTTTTTATTTTCACGACCCCCCCTTCTCCCCTAACCCCTCTACCCCTCATTTTTAAGTTGCTGCTCTGTTTAGAATTAACACTAGAAAATGTAAATCCGTAATTGGATGTAAGATTTTAATATTATGTTATTGTATATAATAATTAGTTAAAATCTGTCGAAATTTGTGAAATGAAAGAAATTAATAAATAAATTAAACAGCTGCTCTTTAATGGTTACTTTAATAATCTTAAAATGTTTCAGTCCAATTTATAAGATCTAAGAGAGGCAAGCCGTTATTAATACAAGACGGGTACACTTACAATGCAACTTCTGAACGCAAGTTAAATTGCAAAGTACGGTGGAGATGTTCTACTCACAACCCTTTTGGCTGCAGAGCTACTGTGCACACATTCAATGACGATGTGATTGCTGGCAAATTTCAGCACATTCATCCACCTAAGAGTTTTTACACTGAATAAACTATAGCCATACGTTTTCCTTATTTATGTTTTAAGGGTCAATTCATACCGAAGGGGTACCGGTTACTACAATGCGTGATATGTCGGTTGAAAGACTTGCATAAGCGGCCAAAAATAGCACATCACCTTAAAGTCTTTCATCGTATACTAAACATAAAAAAATATAAATTCACAGTACTGCTGGCACTTCGCGCTTTCGTCTAAATGGACCCTAATAAAACTATAAATTAATTAAATACAAGCATGATTCTTTGCTTAAGATTATTTTAATGGGATGTATGTACTACGTATCATTTGTATTTAAATAAAACCATGGATGAGGGTCACTATTTTCTTCATGCTTTGTATTATTAGATAAACCTTGACGCTTTTATACATATTGCTGTGTCGTTTTGAATGTACATAATATTACACATACAACTTTTTATTATTCAATAAAGACTATGTAATTAACCCATGCGCATCGTAGAAAATTATAACAACAGAAATGGACCATATCGTGCGGATCCCAAAATGAACAGTTAGTATTTATTTAGTATTCTTTTAATCCTAATGTTTCAAACCATTTTCAATAGTTATAGATATATCATGACATTCGGCCATCCGACAACGAGTTGCCTCCCGGTAAACACTACAAACTAGATACACATATGAACTGAAATACCACGAACGACTCGGAATCAGTTACTGCAACCCAAATATTAAAAACCGCGTTGTAATCTCACCTGGAGTGGCCGCACTGCTAAATGGGAGCACTACAAAAACAACCATCAAACGCAAGAAGTACAATGAGTTAGCGGAGATGACCTTAGCCGGTTGCCAGTGTCGATTAGTGCGATCACGAAACAAAACAATTGTACTTATCGATTGGGGCAAGAGAACTCCTTTTGCTATGGCGAATATAGTGCTCTCGAAATTTGAATTGGCTGATGAAGGCGCTAGCACAACACCACGAAAAATCAGCATAGACGCAATGGTAATCGGATACGAAAGAGGAGAGGTCGCAGATCACATAGGGTGCATAAAAGCCTCGAAATATCACGAAGCAATAGCATACGAGGATAGAGGGCAAGACCTTAGTTTCCTCAAAGCACCCGCTGTAACTTCACCCATAAACACCACGGGCATCCTCCAGCCGCATTTGATTACCCAAACTGGGTCTGAGCGCCTTCAGCAAAAAATGGAAGCCCTTAAATCCAGCGCAAAGCAGAAAGCAAATCCGACTGAGAAATCTGAACGAGCAAGACGCACAAAGACCTTTATGGATGTCGTCAGTGCTGCTGTACACGGAATAAAGGACAAAATATCAAGGAGGGCAGATAAACAAGCAGCAGCCCTTGAAGATTTCAATAGACCTCGCCAAAAACCCGTTCAGCCTCAGAAAAACGCACAAGAGCCGATAGGGGGCAGGTCAGTCCGCCTAGCTACATTCCGACGACAAACCCCATAGACTACGCTATCAATGCATTCCTTGAATTCTTGGTGATTAAAAAGGCCACACGTGATGTAAATCTGGCCACTTGCAAAGACATCATGCAAGCATATCGCTGGGAAAACGAGGGATTGTTGAACGTTAGACTTGCAGAGGCGGAGGCGGCCATATATGACAACGACACTTCTCAAATTATAAAGGGAACAATGTCAGGTCGATATATGGCTGAGTTCAGCTGCACAGGCGGCTTTGTTAAATTAAATGAAAGCGAAACACAAAGGACTGGCCGAAACATCTTCAACACTCCACTCAACGATCCTCTTGTCGTAACTGCCTGGTGCACGAAGATAATGCTGCAGGAGAAAATCCTCGAAATGGCCAAAACCATTTCGGGGTCTCTTGATCCATCAGCAGCACGCGAACTTTGGACTATGCCAAACATAACATGGATTAATGGAGTTCCAGGATGCGGCAAAACAACTTGGATAGTTGACTATTTCGATGCTGATAAGGACATAATAGTCACCACGACAACCGAAGCAGCCAAAGATCTACTAGACAGGGTAGCGCAACGCATAGGCAGTGGAGTCAAATCCAAAGTGCGGCCTGGCCTCCGTATTAGCCAATGGGTTCATGGGACGCAGTGAACAACGTCTTCTCATAGACGAGGCTCACATGAACCACTTCGGGGCCATCATAATGGCAGCGCGGTTGCTGGAGGCTGAGGATGTCGTCATCATCGGAGATGTTAAGGAACTACCCTATATCGATAGAGAAAACCTCTTTGATATAGGATACGGTAATCCAAATATGTTGGCTTCCATCAACCAACAGTTGTTCTGCACGCACAGAAATCCCATGGATGTGGCATACGCTCTTAGCGAAGTGTACCCGGGCATATACTCATCGCGATCCCAAATTCATTCCTTGACGCTAGAACGTTACACAGGTGCAAACATTCCAACATACCTCCAGAATACCCTATTTCTTGTGCTGACACAGGAGGAAAAAGCTTCACTTGTCGGCAGGGGATATGGGTCTGGTACAGGGTCCTGCACCTTGACAGTACACGAAGCGCAGGGTTTGACTTACGAGACGGTGATCATAGTACAGATGAGAGAAACAGTCACCAAGCTCCGAGACAGTGTATCACACGCAGTAGTAGCAGTGTCACGACACTCAAAGCACTGCACTTATTACACGGACGACAGCTCGGACGCCATTGGCAGATTCATGAGGCGGGCAACGGAGGCAAATGGAAAAGCAATAAGCGAGTACAACCTAAAAATGGCCATAAAAAACCGGGATGAAGGGGTTGTAGAGGCTCATATACAAACATCAAGGGCAACGCCGGTACCAGTGGCCGGCCCTTCAACCTAGGATGTAGACTGTAGATGTACTGTAAATATAAATTTAATGTAAATGTCGGCTGCTAACAAACTAGATATAAGAAAAATACATATAACAAAACATGTACAATCTAAAAAAAAAAAAGGACTCACCCTAGTGTTAAGATTGTTACATACTAACACCCTTCCCTTCAGGAAGACGATGTATTGGAGACGACAAATAACTTATAAATTGTAATAAATTGATACCAAAAATGAAAATCTAAAAAGAGTACGGACCCAGAGTCTGTTGTGCAAAAGATTGAATAAATAAAAAAAAAATACTTATGGTAGGGTATATTTTCTAATAAATCTCAATAGAATGGAAAATAGCGATGGTTTTGTGCTACATATTATATTTTATTTAATTTTATTATCAAAAATATAAAATGATGAAGAAATATTAGCAGACAATATTTTACGACACTGGTTACAACAATTCCATTTTTTTTCATTACATGCCATTTTATTTCGTGTTTACAATGAAATAATTTTATTCGTGTCTCTCTCTTCGAAGTCGAATGTGTTCCTTTTTCGCTGCTCGTGTGCAATTGTGCGTTGTTGAGTTTTTGTTTGGTTTTCGTTTTTAAAATATCGTTGTCTGTTATTGTTATCAGTTTGTGTTAAGTTTTGAACCTTGTTGTTGTTGTTCTGTTTGTATTTTGTCAAACCGCGCCGCCCACGGCACTGAGTATGCCGGGTCCATCAACATCGTCAACAAGTGACTATCTGTCGCCACGAAAAAAGCGTCCAAAGAAAGTTATGAGTTCCACTAAAAACTCATGGTGATGAACGTGTATAAAAATACATACAAAATGTGGCCACAGGGTTAAGTTTGGTCACTTGGAGATTGTGCAAAAAACCTACGTTTCAGTGTTTTGAAGTTTGGTTAGGAAATATTTAGGCAGTCATTTATCGCGCAATCAAAACCGCGTGCCATTACTAACAATTAATGTTCCATGGTAAAAAAAATCGCCCACTTATCATTATGATAGTGACATATCATGCCATTTTTATAAAAATTATCCAGGTTTCTGAATTAGAGTATAGTAGTATATTATATTAATAAAATAAGATAGAAAATAATATATGAATCATTTGTCATTTAATAATGTAACTACTGAAATATATAAAAATATGATTAAAAGCACTATCGCATTCATTAAATTATTTATGATGTAAAGTAAAATTTGTGCTACTTTTAGTAAAACTTAGTTCACGGTATCCAAGTTGAGGCGGCTATATTCGGAGTAGCCGAAATTATTCAGTTATATTTATTTCAGTGATTGTGTCATGCAGACTTTAATGATCACATATAAGGAATTACTCTGTTACTATTTATTGTTAAATTATTTTCTGTTACAGAACCACTTTTTGTAAAAACCGGGAGACGTGGACTGGTCACTGGAATCATAATAGGGGGATACAGATTCAACCGACAATGTGCCATTTCTGATTCCAAGATACGTTGGCAGTGCACCAGCCACAACTCGCATGGATGCAAGGCTTATCTACACACATTGATAGAAAATAATACAATTATAAAAATACATAATTATAAAAATAATCACACTCATTAACTGATGCTGGTATAAACACACCATAACATTTAAACAAGTAGTCAATAACACGAACCTAGGTTAAAGTTCTTATATTTTTTTACCATGAATACCTAAAATTTTTACAGATACAACCTTTGTTTGTATATAAATCCGAAAGAATATGTTCCAACATGAATCAAGAAATAGTATTGTCGCATGCAATGCATTACAACATGTGCATTTTAGAAAATACCAATAAAACACAATCGCAGATAAAATATAAAAGTAAAAGAAAATATCCGACCCGAGTCCAACTTGCATTTGGATAATTTTAATTGTCTACGGAAGACGTACTATAGGGTCACTCGCTTCTTCCCCACTGCTCAACTATCCTAAGCTGCATCAAGTTGAGTAGTAGGTAATACCAATGGCTCAAGTGTTAAGGACATATACCCGCCAGCCAAAGTGTGAACTTTCATATAAATTCAACTTGTTATTAAAAAAAAACTCGCATGTAAATATAGTGTATTATTAGACCTATCTTTTCTGGCTTAAATCCTTTTTCTTTTGGACTATAATTAATTTTTTTATTATATATCGTTTAGTATATAGCACTCGTTTTTAGGAGTTTGAGCCAGTTATTCGTAGCTCCAGATTTATTTAAAAAGTATGGTACACATGTATAAATAACTTCCCATTATTGAAAGTTCATTATATTCCCCATGTTTGTGGTGCAATAGAAATATTAAAAACATGCTTATTTTTCTTGAAAGAGATGCTTAAAGTTGGGTCTTTCTTTTATCTAAAATTACGAGTTTTTGAGCTAGTGTAATTTCAAAACTGTGTAATTTAATGAAAATCTGATGCACCACAAACCTTGATATTAGGGTAGTGATTACGTATGTAAAAAATCACTGAGTTTTATTCGCTATTATTAAAGTGAGATTGGAGCTGCGTTTTGTATGGGGGCGTTCGTCTAAAATATACCCTTAATTGCTCAGCTGGTAATATCCTGTGATATACCCACTGCTCAACTAAAAACTAGTCAAATATGAACATGAATAGTCATAGGATAACTTTTGATCCTGAACCTGGTAGAGAGACACGCTAAAAGAGGGATGAATGGACTTTGGGAAGAGTGATACGAGTATGTATGTTGTAAGAGATGTCAATACTGAGATAGCATGTAATTTTAAACAAATTGATTGAAGAAGATTACATACTGTGATGACTCCATGTAGGTATGGACGAAAACAGGTAAAATAGGACTTATTAAATAGACTAGAAAAAAATCTTACTGATTTCTATATATTATCATATTACATAATCATATAATGCCTGTGTTTCTGTGAAGTTCTTATCACTCATTTCAATGGTTTTATTAATACTAAGCATTGTTATAACCGATTTCCATTCTGCAATAGTTCCTGGCAGAAGGTAGTTAGTATATATTTGAATATTGTTGGTGATTTGTTGTTACTTTTAATAAATACTAATGGGCATTACATGAATTGAAAAATTACTACTTATACCATATTATCAATTAGTAGTAGTATAGTACCTCAAATACTACTCTTTTATTTAAAGCTGGTAGGTTAGTCTTTGTCTCAACTGATGGTAAATGATGATTTGGTGGAAGAATGTGTTCAGGCTAACCTAGAATTACTGCCTCTCAAGGGTAGCTGTCAGAATTGACCATTAAGTGCTTGGCGACAGATTTTCTACTTGAGGGTGGCTATCAGCCAGGCAGGCATTAGCCATATGGCCAACCACCAAGCTGTAACGACTGCTATCTTAAGACAATAACTAGGCGGCGCCCTCTGAAGCGCTCAATAGTAATGCCACTAGCGGTCATTCATACAAGTCCTAACCGCGGCGAACGTTGCTCAACTTAGCTGATCGATTAAGAGGCCGCTGAAGAGAAGCTCCCACAGAAAAATAGGTGTTTTAACAAAATGATGCTGTCTCGCCGCTAAACGCCGGCCTCGCACTCCGCGCCCCGCACCGTCGTCAAATCCCATAAACATATAATATGTATAGGTACTACAGTACAGAGTCGACCAGTCGAGTCATTATTGAATTCTCTTTGCACCCGCGCCGCGCCGCGCCGCCGCTCCACGCCGCTGCACCGCCGCG
Organism: Plagodis dolabraria; assembly: GCA_963854805.1. NCBI lineage: Eukaryota > Metazoa > Arthropoda > Insecta > Lepidoptera > Geometridae > Plagodis > Plagodis dolabraria. The sequence goes on along the minus strand of OY978445.1, from coordinate 8,580,530 downwards.
CCGCCGCGCCGCCGCTCCACGCCGCTGCACCGCCGCCCGCGCGCTGCTGGTTACTTTTACTTCTCGTCGACTTCAGTTAAATTTTTTTAACCAAAAACTGGACCCCACTTCACCAGAAGTGTGAAATATTTTGTTGAAGTCGGTACCAAGATAGTTGAAAAGTACCAGTTCAATAATCAATAGCAATATTGTGCGCATGGTACCGACTTCAACAAGTTATTTCACACATTTGGGTGTTGAATTCAGTTCCATTATTGGATTTAAAATATATCTAAGTCTTTTTATAGTGACCCTTGCTACTTACGGGATCGATTGGCATTCATTGTCAACGACTACATCATCAAGATAGGTAAATATTTTTCAGTTACTGGAATGTAACTCAAAAATGGCTTAACCGATTTTAATGAAATTTTAATGGGACCAAACGACAAGCATCAGATTTAAAACAAAAAATATTTTTTAAAATCGGTTAACCCAGTCAAAATTTCTGAGGTAACAAACATAAAATAAATACAGACGAATTGAGAACCTCTTTCCATTTTGGAAGTCGGTTATTGTATTTCGGTGTGACTTTGTTATTATATTTTTTAGTGTACTATTATTTCATTGTTTTATTTGCCTTCCTTTTGATATGAAACCTTAACAATTCATAAAAAACACATAATGTTTTCATGTTTTAATTGATTACAAATATAATTGAATTATGGTCCCAGAGTATAATATATTAAAAAAATACATAGACAAATGTCATTTGCACGTCATTTAATGTACTTACCTGAGTACTTGATAGGGCAAGAGTTACTATCCATCCACCTTCCAGATTTCCTTAACATTATTATAGTTCAGCGGTTTTCTTAGTTACTCCCAAGCGAGCAGTGTAACGAATACCTATCTTGATAATTTCACTGTTGAAGGTGCCACACCCCAATCGGTGTCTTCCGGTCCGATCCCATGAAAATATACCACATGTTATCAGTTATATTTTCTATTATTCATATTTTCCGTTCTGATCCCACTTATTATTTAAAGTGGGATTTAACTAATTTACAAAGTACCAGAAGGGCAGAAGTTTAAATAAATCATATCTACTACGCTGTATACATATGATTTCTTTTGTTTTTTCTTCTTTGTAAATATACTAGAAAATAAACTTATGGTTCTCGTCTTTTTAGTTTATCAACTGAATAATCCAAACTGAACAAACGATGTTGGTCTCACGATTATTATTATAAATAATAATACTTTTAGATTAAGAAAATACTGTAAAACTGTTTGTTGGTCCTTAGAAAAAAATAAAGACGAAGGTGATCATTTGCTTTTTACAATCGTCCTGTAATTATTACGCTTACAAGCTACTAACGTATATAAAGTACTTGTCAACAATACTAAATTGAAAGCATAAAAAACCTGCACCTTGAAAAAGGTCACATCGGAGAAGACTGCTGTTATAATATCGAGGACTTACCAGAAACTCGCAGAATTACAAGACCTTAATGGCTACATGGTGACTCAATGGCTAGAAGACTAAAGTTTCGTAAACATATTGTGTACTATATAAGGAACATCATCGAACATTTTATGGAATGCTGGCATTTTAAATAATATAGTAACATTATTAAAATGCACCATAATAAATACCAGCTTTGTTAAATTATTTAGAAAAAGATGCCAACTTAAATATATTACTTAACAATCAATATAAAACAAGGCAATAATCACTGAAGCGTAGTTTCACAAAATAATTTGAAGAAATAAATTAATTTACCATGTTACAGATCAACTGCAAAAAGCTGAAATCACAGTTGGTTTTTTTGGAAAAGTTTTGCATATTTTAATGTTGTTGATTACTTATTGTCTTACTTTGTAGTCTGAATTGTTACTCTTAGGCAAGCTCGTTTTATTGTTTATTTTGGAAGCTATTGACATCTTTAAATAATATTTCGTAGATATAATCTACTATATGTCATGCTCTATAATATCTATATTGTTTATATATTTTATTACAAATTTTACATAAAATTGCTTGTTTGTTAATTATATGCTTTCTTCTAAGGTAAATTGGCTGAAGGTTTAAAAAATTATATAGGTATGACCTGCGGATATACAGCCAACTGTATGAACAATTTTAATATAATATTGTTTTTATACTGTTAGATGGAAAAAGCATTAGCTACTGGCAAGATTTGAGCCTGCAACTACAGGTACCTGTGATCGTGAGATCCGATCCCAGTCCTAATTATATATTTTTTCCATCAAACATTATTTTTATATTCTCGCTAAGCATGCGTAAATGGTTATAAAAATATACCTATATTGTTTGTATATAGTTATTTTCCTAATGTTGATGGTTAGTTTCGATATCTTAGTTGAACATTTTTCAATAAAGAGTGATATCGTTTTAAAGCAGCTTGTTTTATTCTTATGTAAGTACATTTAAAAATAAAAGAAAGAAGTAACTCAAAGTATTTTTTTAAGGAAAAATAGCAGATAATGATTTTTATGTTTTAGTTATCGATTCAGCCACATTTATGTATGTACATATACTGATTATTTACTGATGAACTTAAGTTAATATAATTTAAGTGAGTTCTCTGCGTGAGTTTCATAACTTATAATCACAACTAATCTAATAGCTAATAATATATTTTATAAATATGTTTTTCTGTAACAAGATTTACAGTATGAAACTCCTATGAACTTCTGCTGTCCTGGTAACTTGCGTATTCTTATATTGGTATGTGTACCAATGTGTGTTGTTGTGTTAAGCATAGTTTCATAAATTTCTTCCTTTATTGATAACGTACCCAAGCTATAACTATTATCAGTCTGGACCATGAAACAATGAGTGGGATCAGACCGGAACGAAAAATTTATATTGTATTTGTATTGTATTTATATTTGTATTGTCTTGCAATTTTATATTGTAAATGAACGGTGTGGGATCCGATTGTGGTATCAGACCGGAATACACAAATCATTCCCGTAAGTGGCAGGGCTAACTTTTTTTTTAACATAATACCTATTCTGAAACCTAAAAAATGAAAAATAATTTGTCGAAGTCACCATGACCACAATATGGAGATCATACTTTCAAACTGTCATGGTACCGACTTTGACTAGTTATTTCAGACTTTTTGGTATTAGAAGTCGGTTTAATTTTTGTTCGTTTTTTATTGTGTGATGAATCCATTTTATAAAAATAACATATTTTATGTGTATCGAAGAACAAATATCCTATACTTACTTACTTTAGAGACTTTACTAGATTTGCTACAAAATGTGCTGTGACATTTAATTTACATTATATAATATCTACAACGTCGGCTCAATCAATGTTCGCATAATGTAAGCTAAGATTTCACGACAAAGATATACTTAGAAGGATAGGTAAAAATATGAAATTTATTAATAGGTAAAAACTGATGTGTGAACATGTTTTTATATTTATATATTGGGTTATGTACGTCTATAATATATTTTTTAGTTTCGATAATTCAAATGTAATATTCAGAAAACAATAATATTCGTAGAATCGAAATATCTACACCATCGATTTTTTCCCATCACTCACCATCCAACATATCGAAAATGCATATTGACATCACTAATGCAAGTATCTCTACCTAACTACTATGATTTATTCTGTGCAGCTACCCTGCCCCCCGAACAGAATTGTGCGATAAGGACAATTGCAGCTTCTTCAAGTTTTGACTTAGAATTTCCGCATAATTTGAGTTCTGGGAGAAAACTTTTCTCCTATAGTAAACATTAATCAAATCCAAAAAATTTGGTCTTATTTTATAACTGACAGAACAAACGATGTTTATAGGTTTTCCTTTTTCTTTATTTATCATTATTTTTCATATAAACAATTCACAAACTAGAGATACATTTTTTGAGAAAAAATCGGTATTTAAAAACCCATTAATTCAAATTCCTATAATATAATGATAAAAAGCAAAACTTACAAACCTCAATATTGATAATATCTGTAACCTTTCCAAAAATCATCAAAATCGGTGATTGTTTAGGGGGGTAGAAACATTTTCTCTTTTTGTATGAAAATTCGACACTTCCTTCTCGTCTTAAGAGCGGCTAAGCATACTTCGCTAAGAGCGCTTCAAAAGTTAGTATGTTTACTTAGTTATATTTTAAATAACACTTATTATTTTATTTTTGTAGTTCCAGTGTTTACCACGTCACGGTGTGGCAAGCCTGCAGTGGAGATTGGACCCTATCGATTCAATAAGAAATACGAGTACAGGGGCCCAAGAGCGCGGTGGAGATGCACTCGGACTGCTACAGGATGTAAAGCTCACATTATCACTGTAAATGACGAAATCATTACTATTATGAATGTACGTAACCATTGAAATGTGATGTGCTTCTGTAAATTAATATAATTTAGAAAAAGACTATATTATTTTGATTTATAAACATCACTTATAATAGCTTAAATATATTTATACGTATTTGAAAATTTAAGGATTAGTATTTCGCGCTAGTTGATAGCTTACACGGCCTCTTCCGGCACTATCACTACTAAATTGAGATTACCGATTTATAAAATACAGAACATTATTTTTTAAAAATATGATTTCGCGTGTTTCACTAATAAATAATAGCTCAAGTTGGAGATAGCCCGAGTTTCTAGCATATCAGATCTTCATCACCCGGGCGAGTGTACTACGTAGCTTGAATTATTTTACTAAACTAAAACTTAAAAACAACATCCAGTGAGTTAACGGAGTAAGCGGTAAGCTATGGGCGCTGTTGCCGTTTTTCACCAAGTATCATTAGTCATAAATTTTTAAGTCCTTAAAATTTTTAATTGTTTTCACATTTCTTTTTTTAAATCTGCTGGTTGTATGTAATACTTTAATAAATTATATTTTTTATACTACATTCATTTGTTCTGAATAGAATTTATTCAACAAAATGTATATGAATAGCTGTAGTCAATTTGGCGTATGCGAAGCAGGGTAATTATTAAACCATAGAAAAACAAAAACCTGGCGTGACCAATCAAGATGATTTGCTATCGAAGCTTTGGTTTTTTCCATATTAAACAAATTCCAATACATGTTTTTAAACCAGCATACCGGCTTTTATTATAAAATTATTACGAAATATATACAACATACACATTACAAGTAATTGCAGACTCACAGGCAGTCCAAATGCTCCAAACCACTATCATTTGGCGGCGTGCCGAGCATGCTGGCAGCATTGTCCCGTTGAATTTAATGCCAATGATATATTTTCCACGGTTAACTGGGCCAAGAACCTTGCTGGTAAAAAGATTGGAATTGTCAACGGGTTCACATTCTATCGAAATGGGGGAACGCGGCATAAAGAGTACCACCGGTGCACGGTCGGAAACAAGTGTAATGCGCGATTCACATGCTTAAATTTAGGAAAAATCATCAAGTCGAATTAGAAGTACCAACATGAACGACAGAGATTCGTCATCCGGGATGGGATTTTCTTAAGATTTCAGTTATCACATTATTAATCAAATTTGTCCATATCACGTTAATCACTTAATTGTTTTAAGTTAGTATATTTTTTACAAATATAGATAAATTTATAACTAATGTAGTTCATAATTATTTCAAGCTTAGAGAATAAAATACAAATTTTTAACAACAGTGGGCATTTTTTTTGTTGTCATGAGGAAAATGCATTTATGCATACACACCCGCCGGGAAGCAGGTGGTTATGTCGGGCTCAGGGTCAATAGGGACCCCACTACCAACTAAAAACCTCATGGTGTTCCGCCGTCATCGACTAGAGGCAGGGGACTGCGGGGTCACTCGCGCTCTCATCTGCAGCCCCCACCGACGTCGCTGCCCGCTTAAGCGGGCCAAGCCTCCGGGAATATCTCCCCAATACCACCTAGTGGGATGCCCCGGAACACGAGGGCATCCACACTTCATGAGGACCTAGCCCTGATGGGGGGTGCCGGCTGTCCCTACAGCTGACACCCCAGGCCCTCTGAGCGGAGACGGAGTGCGAGCATGATCGGCTCGCCTCCGTGTCCGCGCTCTGCGGAGCGGAAGAGAGAGAGGATCCCTCTCCCTTTCCCGCTCCTCCGCCTCCCTCTGCGAGACAATAGTCTCGCAAAAGGAGGCCACCGCCTCCCATGACCTCTCGTCGCCGACCATCTTCACGATAATGGCCGGCAACGAGAGGTCGGAACCCACAACCGCGATCCGGGATCGCCGCGGTCCCGCTCCTCCTGGGCATGCCTCCAGTGCGTGCTGGGCGGTGTCTTCCACGCAGCCGCACTGGTGGCAGACCGGGGAGGGCTCCCTTCGTGCGACGTAACACAGGTATCTCCCAAAACAGCCATGTCCTGTGAGAACCTGCGTAAGCCTGAAGGTGAGCCTCCCGTGTCTTCTTCGGACCCACTCTCCGAGTATGAACAACAGTGAGCCTAGTATCAGTATTAATTGTGGTACGCTACGTGACTCTATACTTGAACTACATGACCTATATTTTAAGTTTTCCATTTTGTTAACAGAATGATGTCAAAGATAAATAAAATGGCGCGAAAACAAATTAATCGCTCATTTGGAAATATAAATACACAAGCCTAAATTTGAATTTAGAAATCCTCAATTCCTCACCGAACGCTATATATATAATATACGCTAATAGCAGATTGCTATTAAATATAATAACCAGTCAGTACCTAAATATTTGTTAGTTGGTTAACGAAAAATTATGATAAATGTATAGGTGTTTTATGATAATAGAAATTTAGTTACTGATATCCTTCAACATGAGTGCATATCATTAACTTAAATGTTGATTTGTTACAGGACCAATATATTTGCACAATTCTCGTGGCTACAGGGAATTATCCATCGAGAACTATCTATACACAATGAATTACAAAACGGATGAAGAAGTACGGAGGCGGTGCGTCAAGAAAAATATGAAATGTAAAGCCTCGGTAATGACTTTTGAGGATGTCATCATCAGAAGAGCCGGATCTCATAATCATTCGTAATACACTTTCTTTTTGATGCATATGCTGATGCGCTTGTAGTGAAGTTGCCGTCGTTCTGAACACACTCAACTTTTATACGATTTATATGTACCTTTATACATTTTTCCACTATCATGAAAGGTTGAATAAACTACATACCACAAAGAAGATACTATCTCACTACTATATATACCTATAGATATTCTATCCACCCTTTAGATACCCCGATCTTCTTTATGCCTCATACGTATTAAACTTTCAGTGCGTTGATAGGTAATTTTAGCCTCGAAAATGTGAAATTATCGGATAAGATATGAGACACTACACTGCAATTTTTAAACCGTACAATTTATGAAATATTGCTCTATGGGCGACGGAGATCACTTACCGTCACTTACTTTTATCCCATAAAATATATCACATTACAACATAACATTAAACACTTATAGTATTGTTATTATAGTTATATAATTATTATGTTAGAAAACAAATATAGCCATTTATATTTGTTTTCTTTGTAATAAACTTAGCATTGTGTTATATCATGACAATTATAAATTTTTTTTATTTAGTTTACAATTAGCTTTTCACTTGTACGAATAAATACCTTTGGATATAAAAATTTGTAGCTCGTATAATATTGTCAAAAAAATTATTGATTTGATGAGAAGACATTTTTAAATAACTGCAAATCTATGTATTATGTGGGTAGACCTATCTAACATCGCACCATCTTGACAAGATTTTATTACAAGAACAGTGAAACCATAACGTTTAGACAGGCATGACGTTTACCATCATTGCAGGTTGCCCAGGGTTTATTATCTAAAAATATACTTACCATAAACACACACTGGTCATTATATTCAATTAAAAATAAAAATAACAGTTATGGCTGTTGTATTTGTATTGAATGTTGTAATGTGCGTTCAAAATTATAATACAAACGTCGAGTTAATTAAGTTAGATAAATCAGTTAAACACTAGCCTTTTAGAATTGTTCATAATGTATTAAAATCTTTTCAGTTGAAATAATAATGTCTCGTAAGGGCAAACCGCTGCTAAAACTAGGTGGATATTATTACTATGCGGAGCGTAGCTACAATTCAAGACTAAAAGTAAGATGGAGGTGTTCTAGTCATAGAACTTTTGGATGCAAGGCGTCTGCGTCGACCGTCGATGATACCGTGGTTGCAGTGAACTCTGAGCACAATCATCCGCCTAGAAACTATCTACTCGACTGAAGTAGATTAGTACAACAATACCATAGTAGGTTTATACAACAATTAATTGTACTCTATACATATATTCAACTATTTTTGCGTATTTTGAACTATTTATAATATATAAAACTTTTTTGTTTTCATGTGAACGATGGTTAAACATTAAATTTAGAGTTTTGGGCGACAAATTTTATTATTTATTTTCCTTCACCAACGTTTCCGATTTGCTTAAATAATAGAAGTACATAAACAGTGCATTATCTTAAAAACAAAAATGGAAAAAAAACAAGATTCAAAAGTAGGTAATTTTTATTTATACCTGATAGTTGAGCCTTTGACCACTATCTCACCTGATGGTATGTCATGATGTGGTCGAAGGTGTCGCATAGGCTAACCTATTATTACTGGCTCTTAAGGACAGCTGTCGGAACACACCGTTAGGTGCTTGGCGAAATATTTTCTACTTGAGGGTGGTAGCTAAATGATTGGCATTCGCAAAATGCCCTACTACCATGCTATAACGACTGCTATCCTAAGACAACAACCGGGACCGACGGCTTAAGTCGAGGCAGTCAAAAATAATTCCCACGCTAGCTCCGCCCATGCGGCGCAACGATCCCCGCTGCACCGAACGACGCGATGTGCAGCGGCGCACGCGTCTCGCTTATAAACATATTTGTGTACTTGATATTAGATTCGCGAACACAGATACCATTGAGACGATTTTAACTTTTTTTATAATCTTATTCACGTGACGAATTTCGATACATAAAGTAACTTTGTAGGTATATACTGCAATTGATGTCACGTTTTTATTTTTATCAACATTACTAATATTTATAAGTAAGAAATTGATTATTTGATTTCTATTTTAGATTTACTTTCCAAAATTATTTTTACTGTCGACAGTAGCTCATAAAACTAAAGCCAAATTTTAAATTTTTACAATATGATCGTGTCTGCTAGACTTCATTGGTATATGATATATATTATTATGTATGTATGTATTGGTATATATGTTATACATATTTAACTGATTTCCCAAAAGAAAGAGGGTTCTTAAATTGACTTGTCTATTATTTATTTTATGTTTGACCACACATAACTTTTTTACTGAACCTTACAATCTTGAAGATGATTTATTTGCTAGTACAGTTTAACTCTTAATTGGTTTCATTTTAATTTCATCAACATCGGTCGAACGGTTTGCCAGTTACAGTCAACTTACTAAAAGTAATTTGCCAAAATGCCTCTACGATCGCAGTGCTTCTAGCAACTAATGTAAGTGACAAGTATGAATATAGATGAAAGTTATTGTTAAATAGTGATAAAATCTATAAATAATATATGAATAATAATATCTCTAGTAAAGTCTGTAGTCATCAGTATATCAAATAACCTGTCAAAGTCAGTTACATGAGCACAAAATTGAGAACATATTGCACCGGTATCAACCAGTTATTTCAGACTTTTTAATTTAAAAAATTGTTTTCAAGTCTTTTTTTTCTTTGCTATGTTGTGTCGCAGTCTCTGTGTTTATAGAGAAAACATATTGCACCAAACCAACATAAAGTGAGACAAGGGTCGAAATATGATGATGGTACATAACAGCCCAAACGGCACGATATATATTGATAAATAGGGTGTTTTTAAATTCTCCGTAGTAACGAATGTGAGTTCTACTGATTAAACTTACTACCAAAATGTCATTACTCCTTGGCATCCGCATGGACAATAATTTATGAATGAATCAACATTGTTCTCAGTATCTTGGAATGCGATTAATCAGATTAAACATCATTAGAATAAAGTAAAATACCATCAAATTGAATGAGCATAATATTATATTCGGTGAATATGGGTACAAATTACAATTGACCTGAAATATGAATGGATTTGATTTTATTGAATGTTAGTTGTAGGCAATATATTTTACCATGACTCGTCATACAAATATGAATTATAGTTTTTCATAACTGTGCTACAGTATTAATTACTAATGTCGAAAATATGTTCGTATACATCCTATTACGTTTTATTTTTCAGTTACAGTGGTAAATAGAAAGGTGTTATTTTACTACCACTCTGCTTTTAGATACCAACTATTGTAAAAATTAGACCAACCAGAAATAGATCTAGCCACTTCTAAACAGCAGGATAATATTTTTTTACCAAACTTGCAGAAGAGTCTATATACGCAATTGTAATGGCCTGAAACTTTGGGATATTTAAAAAAAACACACAACTGCAGAAACATTGTAAAGAACATGTTATACAGGCTTCTTTTAATGCAACATGGCAGACAAGTGAGAGAGTGAGTGGCACTGGAAAAGGTGACTAAATTAGACATTAAAATAAAAACAGTGGATTCTTAGATTGTTAGCAAGTGGTATAGTCTACAGAGGTTATAGACAAATTAAGTTAAGATGTATATAAATTAACAAAAAATCATTTATGAAATAAAAAATATATTGTTTTCAATTTATACAGTTTTAATGATAAACAAAAGTGTACGTGAGAAATAACGAGTATCGGAACGGAAATTCAAGTTTTTTTTCAAGTTTGCAGTCCCCCCCGATTGTCACCCCGTGACCACAATCACTGCAAAGTGTTTGAAAAGTCAGGACAAAAATAATGAAAAATATACGCGATTTAAACCGTTAAATGTTGTTTAATTACGATGTGTAACAATCGCGAAAACCTAAGACAACATTAAGTCACGTCTTCTTTTTATGGCGGGAGGAGGTACTGAAACATTTGCACTTTGATGTTGCAAGTCACCCTCGACAGCCTCCTCTTGATTTTTTCTTTTTCTAGAAGTATCCACATATTCTTGATCCCGGATCATTATTTTCTTTGGGTTTCGGGGATCGACCAGCTCGGGCAGAAGGCAGTCCATATAGAATGTGACTAGTTTTGTCTCCATTTTTTTCCTCCAAAATTCTTCATCTTTTTGTAGAATTTCTATTTTTAATTTGTTGTCTCCATAATACACGGCAAATAAGATTTAAGTTATAGTACAAATGTGCATTTAGTCTTCAGTTTAATAATATCAATCAGATTTTTGAGCTACCTGCAAAATACATTTTACAGACAATCAGTTACCTGAAGCCTACAGAAAAGCAACTGTACATTTCTGTTTGTCCGACAATCAATTTCGCACAATTTGTTAGAATGTGTAGATAGAATTCGTTAAAAGGTAGAAGTAAGGATAAATGTCGGGAGAGCAGTCGAATCGCACCTGTCAAAAATCCAAAGGGTGATTTCAAGATGGCCACCATACAAACTGCCAAAGTCAAAGACAAAGTCAAAATCATTTACTCAGTTTAGGCGTCTACGACGCTCTTATGAAGGTCAATTAAAAATTTTAATATTGAAATATACTACATTGTACTGCCACATTCAGCCAACAAAATTTATAGAGCCACTGCGAGAAGAAAGGGCAAGAAACTCGGGGCCATCCTTTTAAACGTCTTTTTACAATGTGTTATATACAATATAATACAATTACAACAATATTTAATAACATTACGTAGGTGACAGGCGCTAGCTTGGCAGAGGCGAACCAGTTTAAGTAATCACAAACTGTGTAGTAAGATTTCTTTATCAAAATGTTCTTTACGTGCAACTTGAATTTTTTTTTCTGTGAGCGTTGTAATATGTTTGGGCAATTTATTATAAAACCGCACACAATTGCCTAAGAAGGACCGTTTATTTGTCTTTGCTAATCTAAAACCTGGCACCGCTATTATATCTTTATTCCTTGTGTTATAATCGTGATTGTCACTGTTTGATTTAAATTTGCTGAAATTTTTACGATCATACATAATATTTTTAAATATATACTTGGTAAAGTTAAAATATCAATTTCTTTAAAAAGATCTCTCAGAGATTCCCTAGCATCCATTTTATATATGGCTCGAATTGCACGCTTTTGTAAGATAAAGATTGTCTCTATCTCAGCAGCAGCTCCCCACAGCAATATACCATAAGACATAATACTGTGGAAGTACGCGAAATAAACGAGCCTAGCAGTAGCTACGTCTGTTAGCTGTCTTATCTTACGGACTGCATATGCAGCAGAACTAAGTCTTCCGGATAGATCATGTATATGTGGATTCCACTGTAAATTTGAATCCATTTTGATTCCCAGGAAGACTGTCGCATTGTCAAAAGAGAGTTTATCTAGGCCAAGCTTAATGTTTGGTTCAACATAACATTTGGTAAAGAAAACTTTAAACATTTGGTCTTTTTTGAATTCAAGAGAAGATTATTAGCTGCGAACCACTTAGAGATCATAGATGACACATTATTTACATGAATAAGTTCGCTATCTTTCCTATCTACTTTAAAAATCAGTCCGTCCCTGCTGAAGCTCGGCCTTCAGAAAGGGGAGTTGGGAATATGAATAAATGAATTTAGATACATAAATTCAGATAATTTGCACGTCAAGAGTACAACAACGCTCTTTACCATCTATCTAATACCCTAATAACCGAAAAGGGGGCGAAGGTGAGTATAATACATATCAACGATGGCATTCGCTAAGGGGAATTGAAAATTAAAAATATAAGTATATCAAATATAAGTTGTAGGGACACATGCAACGTGAGCGCAATTTGATGATATTGCGAAAGTAGCCTCATGCGCTCAGTTGCCCCCTCACGTTTGTACCGAGCGTCCGTACTTCAGCCCACTTCAATAGTAACCTTTTATTTACCTAAATTTATGTAATTGTAACGGACAATAATTAATGGTGATCACCGAAATGTAGTGCTTTCATTTACCCATCCCAGTAGACAGAAGAACACGAATATGGAAGAAATTAGGGCGCACATATACACCTTGATAGGTGACGTGCGCCACGACAGCAGATAACCATTTCTTATACCTTACATAAGTCTTACATAAAATTTAAGTCTTACCCCGCACAATTATGTCAATGCGTTGTCTTTTTTGTAGGTACTCAGAAAAAAAATATATTGTTTATACCGACCCTACAGAGGTGTGACAAGTGCAGTGCGATAATAATGAAATGTTTTTTTTTCAGTGTAAAAAAGAAAATTTAAATATATTTATACATTTTTTTATTTAATTTTACCTGCTGCTCTGCTATGGATGAGTCAAAATAATTTTTAGCCTAATATAGGTAGTATATAAAATATTTCCTTTACGGAATTTCCTGTGAATAAAATGTGCAAATTTAGCAATACTTTATTCACAGAATTACTCACTTGTTTTCATGTAGTGGAAGAACACAGTCTAAACTTATTATATGAGATGGCGACTCCGACAGTTCTCCCTGTTCCGAGTGATCTCAGACTTCGACTGATTTATTATTTTTTTTCCTGAGAAAGAATAATAAATCAGTGCAGTGCATTTTATGAGCACAGTCTATTTATAATAATATATATACACAATCTATTTATTCAACTCTATTATTTTTGTATAAATCGATACTTATATGTACATGTCTAAGTGATAAAATGTATATTTAAAAGTACCTATGCAGGTGACTTTGTAGATAATCTCTTGAATATATACACATGTATTACACCTGTTTGGCACCTTCAACCACATCACTTACTATCAGATGAGACCATAATTATACATATACCAGATATTATTATAGTACCCTACTAATCATACTTAGATTAGTACGACATATATCTAGTTATTTTATAGCTCCATTACAGTACTATAGGAACCTAGTTGGTATAGAATCTCGTAGTTCGGTAGAGATAGTATGTTTCATGAATAAAATAAACACCAGAACACAAACGAATATTAAATTTGCATAGGTGCAATAGGTAAAAAATACTGAAATATTATACGATTTTGCCTCTCTCATAATTCTTGCAAAGTCTTTGTATCGACTCTTCTGATTCCATTTTTTATTTTTTTGGTTATCTTTATTTCCCATATTGATTGATATACCTACCAATATACGTATTTATACTGCACAGGTGATAGCGCGCGAGCGATAGGTCCACGTCCAACGGCGCACAGCGCGGCACTGAAGGACAGCTCTTACGCATTGAATTTATTTCGTAATCGTAAGCCAATAAGGTTGAATATCGAATCTTCCGATTGACCGTAATCCTGCATAGAACTAAAGGTCGTAAGTCTAAAACACAATTTAATTTATAATGAGAATACTAATAACTCAAGGTAAATTTTACTTTCACAGTGGATAATAAACTACACTTCCTTTCTATGTGTCTTTATTATTGATACATAACTGACGTAGTTTCCAAGAAAAATCAAATAATTTAAAGAAAAGGCTTCATTTAAAAAAATTCAAACTATCGAGTAAATTTCTTTCAAATGTGTTTCTGTCACACCAACGGATAGAAAAACGTTTGAAAAATCAAATATTTAAGTTATCGTGTCGATTGCATATTTAAGTTGCTTAAAAAAACTCGTCGAATGAGAGTATTTTTTCCGCAGCCTCCTTTTAACGTGCCCTCCGAAGCATGGAGGCGCTCAGTAGTAATGTCACTAGCGGTAACCGATCCAACTCATGACTGCGACGGACGTCGAATAACTTTGCTGATCGGTGAAGAACATATAATGCTTACAATGTGTACAGTGAATTAATCTGTATTTATTCTGAAATCATTGCAGTTCACATGATAATTTCTCAAAAAGGCAAACCGCAGCTAAAACTAGATGGATATACTTATTACGCGGTGACTGGAAGCACTTCAAGTCTGAAGACTAGGTGGAGATGTTCTACTCATATCCGCTACGGATGCAAGGCTACTGTTCACACTGTTGACAGCAAAGTGATTTCAACGAACTATGAGCACATCCACCAAGGAACTATTCAATATTTTGAACTAATTCTTGAAGTGACGATTCTGCAAGATGCGAGCCTCCATCGCAACCTCGCGTCGGCGTCGTCGTTCAGTTACACGCTGTTAACGGCCTTACGCAATGCCAGCTCTCTGACAAAGGACTTCGGAGTTGTTTGAAACTGGTCAGAGTAATCTTTCGAGAAATATCACGCGTGGCTCAGCTGGTTCCTCAGAACAATTCCAAACTACATTAACAATGATGTTCACAGTTTGCCATTCCATAGTTCAGAATTCAAATGTTAAACAACTAAGTTTATATTAGTGTTATTATAAGTTCTGTTGTCAGTCAGTATTTAATGAAAAAAAGACCCCTTCAAAGGGTAAAGGTCTCTTCCAACTTCTTCCAGACTTTCTGGCTTTACCTAAGTTAATCCGTATGTTTCCCGTCGCGTTTATTATCAGCGACAGTTCACCGTCTTATTATTGGTCTACGAACATGTATGGTCCATATTCTTGTGTTTTCAGCATCTCGTGCTTGTGTATATACTATTTGTATAAATATATTTTAAGACATTAATATATTATTAATCAATGTTTAACGTTGCAGCACATACAATAAAAGTTCGTGGGATAATTGTGCTCTGTGGTTTATTATTATTAACAAAAATTTTACGCAAATAATCACACTGTCTGTCACGAGTAACAAGTTTGAAAAGAGAAGAGGCAGAAATTCCATTATAACAAAATTATAAATTTACAAAATTAAAAATTATAAATTTACGAGAGAAAATTATGGACATGTGTGGGATTCGAACCCGCGTCATCCACCCCTTTAGCCGGGGTATGCTCTGACTGACTGAGCTTACATGACAATGAGTCATAACTCTAATTTTTCATATCGTTCTTTAACCATCGTATGGCGATGGGTTGGTTCGAATCCCGCACAAGACTATAATAATGTAATTTATCAGTCGAGTTGTCCACTGCTGAACACAGTCTCCCCAATTGAACGGGAGTTTGCCATATTCCTCACGCTTAGGAGTTTTATTTTTTTTCTACAATAAGTGACAAACAAGCAGATAGTCCACCTGATGGTAAGTGGTTACCGCCGCTTATGAACACCTGTAATATCCGCAGCATTACGGGTGCGTGATGTTGTTTTGACAATCACTTTACTGCCCTCTTTTCATTCATATTTTAAAAAAATACTCAAATAATTCCGTCTAATTTCCTGCTAAGCCGATGCGATGTCATGAACGCAAATACGCTTCTACACGGAGGTTTTGATTCTTTAAGTGATAGATTGAGATATTTTCTTTTATAATTTACAAGTGCTTTTCTATAATATCCATTACACATTTTCATAACTTATATTTTGTGTAGATTTCCGCAAAGTAACGCCTGAAACTACAAATTACCTACATGAGAAGGTACCTAAACGAAGGATTTTTTTTACACTATAGTTTGTGGGGTATCGTCGTCAAGAACTTAATAAAGATTTCATATATAGTATGTCCATTATTTTAATTTTCTAGTCGCAGTATTCAAAACATCTCGGTTTGGCAAACCAGTAATGGAGCTCGGTGGCTACAGGTACAACAAGCATGTCACATCTAAACGTCCCCGGGGTAGATGGATATGCTCTCGGGGACCCTCGTGCAAAGCTGGTCTGATCACTATCGACAATGAGATTGTAAGAGTGATTCATAACCATAATCACTAAACGTTTCTCTACCCACAAGTTCATAAAAACTATAGATTTGTAAACCATTTTTTAACTATGACCCGATCTCGATCACCCCGACTTTGAAAACATTTGAGGGGATTATAACATTTGGTGATATTTTAGTTGTAAGACTATAACGGACGATTACGCTTAGTTTCATCTGTAAAACCATATTCAACATTATTTTAGTTTACGGAGTCCATCACTGATATTGTGACGTAATTAGTGTATAATTAAAAATAATACATTTATATTTGCCACTGTTTTCTTGTATCCCTTTTTTTGCTGATTAGGTTCCTTATCCATGTCGTTATAATCGTTGCTTTTTCAACATCGTCGGCAGTCTCAATGGGTCGTGATGTTGCCGTGTACTTCTCTTTCAAATACCTCCTAACAGATTTTCCGCCTCCTCGCAAGGGCAAGTACTTTACTTGGGAGAGGTTGATTAGCAATCAGTACTCCGATGGCAGGTAGGTAATCACTTCTGTTGTATCCTTTAAGGATGGCAAGGTCTAGGACGTCCGTTAGCCTGTGGCCCTCATAGCCAGTTGTTTGCGGCTTATGACCTCATAGTCGTGGTCCACCGAGTCTTGATACAGGAGTAATAGAGGTACCAGTGGTTGTAATAGTTTTATCGCTGCGCTATAAGTGTGTGAGCAGTGCGATGGGTGATTACTAGCCCTTTCGCTTGGGGTGGCTGAGTCCACTAGTAAGTGTGCGTATCTCACAGAAACCTTAACAGTGGATTGTATCCTAAAAATTCCCTTGGGTCAATTTTGTGGGTGATAGCCCCCACAGGATCTTGGAGCTGTAGTGTGAAATTGATAACATAACTAATATAGTAAAATTTTCAGATTCAACACCGTACCCGGAGGATATGTCAAAGACCAAGCTTGCTGTCCAACCGAACGAATCAAAACTACGCCAAGTACACGCACTCAGTCAGTTAGGGTTTTCTGTGACCCAAATTGCGAAATATTTAAGCATTACTGTGAGTAAGTATGTGGCAGTCACAAACTTAATTTAATTTTCAAATAAATAAATCAAGTCTAATTTGATAAAAATATTTTTCAGCCAGATACGGCGTGCATTTGGAGTAATCAAAGTACTTATAAACAATATTGAATATATGTAACGGCTAATGGCCAAAGTGTGGTTACACCAAGTTTTAGCCAGAAACAATTAGGGCCAGTAAAAGGTATACTTAGGTGTATAGGTGTCTTATAGATGACGAACGAAGCGAGGAGGAGCGTTATTATTAGTGCAACTATTGAAACCTATGAAAAACTTGAAAAATCCTTGACGTCTCTCAAGCTCCTTTGGCATGAAAAATATATCAGTGGTTCTCGTTGCTATACCCTTGTTATAGGTTACTAAATAATAATGGCTTTTGTTGTCAGTCAGTGTTGGACGTCACAAGCATCTGAAATAAATACTGTCGACAACAATTTTATGTTTTTGTGTAGGTATGCATTTTACGTCTAATTTTACAGTGTCAAATAAATGACTTATCCGTCTTTTAGAGTTTGTCTATTAAAATAAAGCAAGATGTGTTAAAGAATATCAAACTAACACACTACGAACAAGCATGCAATCTAACGAGGCAATGCTGGGCGCACTGACGACTGGTAGAGGCTGAAGAATTTGGACTGCCTGTGGCCCTCCAATGGCTTTTAGGTTACTTCAATGTTTACGTTATAGTTGTTGAAGTGTTGTGTACAGGTTTAAGTGTTTTGTTAATACACAAAACTAACATACGACACCCTTCACTTTAATATAAGCTATCTGTGTTGTGCAGAAGTTTGTGTGTACATTTGATCTTGACCCTCGCTTTACATGAACGGCGTACCGCAGGATGGTCAAGATCCAAGATGCTTAGGATTAGCTTGAAAATGGCTAGGGTAGGATTAACGGATTAAATTTTTCGTATAAGCTGTGCCTACATTCCAGCATTCACACATTCAAGCTCATTCGCCCGTAAAACTATATTTACCACTCCTAAACACTCGAACAAGACATTCCTTATATTCTTTTAAGCCGGAAACTGTATATATGGACTACAAAGCTATCACTTTATAAACATAGTTCCAGTTCTTTTTTTTTTTTACCGGCGGTATGCCTTTATTAAACAAAATACTATGAACTATATACAACACTACAGCTACTACAATAAAAGCATTTAGACACCTATAAGTCATAGCAGACTCATAGGCAGTCCAAATGCTCCAGCCCACTCCCAGTTGGCAGCGTGCCCAGCATGCTGGCAGCATTGCCCCGTTGAATTGCAATGCTTATTCGTTGAGCTAAATATGTGCCAGCATTTTGATCACGCGTCGCATCGACCAAGCGCTCAGATAGGTTTTGGAAAATACGATGAGCTCCCGGTCCCCACGGACCCAACGTCTCTACACCAAACGGCTCAAATATGTAACCCATACCGAGGTTAGCATATTTGCGCCGCTTGAGTTGCTCCGCCGAAGTAGCCGCAGCGCCAGCCCTCACGTTGGTTTCAGAAAGATGTGACGGCGCTAAAGTGTCCACGCACGTAGCGTCCCACACTAAGGGCCGTCCTAACTTCCACGGAACCAGAGTCATGCCGTCAGGTCTTTTACCATCGTCACGCATCAGACCATTCGGTTCGAGAATAGCTGGAACATTGGCGCTGGTAAAAGCCCGGCGAATGATATCGTTAAGGCTGGCGTGGCGGGAAATTCGACCAGCACTTCGAGAGCAGGAGAGGCCATGGTGACCGAGTTGATCAACTGCAGTACCACACTGGCAGTGATGTGCAACACAACACCTTACACCCAAGCGTAAGCTAATAGCTAGACGAAAAGCGGATGGATCTATAAGGCTACCAGTTTTGTAAGAAGGAATGGCCTGTAACCAAAGACCGGATTCCCACACAGAAACAGCGAGAATACGAGCACGATCTGCGATGCTAGAACACGTATTTAAAAGATCTTTCCGTGTTAGCTCGCATAGGGGCCGATCCCACTGTTTCTGAGATGACAACATTTTTGGGAATTCAGTATTTGGACAAGCCAGTCTCCATGTGTTTTTGGCCTCAGCCAGATATGCTACATCGAAAGAGCCTAAAGATCGTGCAAGAATTTTTTCTACTAATTTGAGTGTACTGTGTACAGAAGACAAAAAAGCTGGTAATGCCACACTAGAAATTTTGCGTATCCCTATGCCCCCCAACCTCACAGGGAGGGAAGCTTGCACCCAAGCCCTATCATCCATCTCAACATTCAAAACCGACACTAACGTATCTTTTACTAAGTTGTCTAAGCTTAACAAAAGCTCACTGTGCTGACACAGCTGACAACATCTTAAATAGTATGTAAATTTAGGAACGAAAAGGCAAAATCTTATAATTGTAAAAGCCATATGGGCGTTAATTTTGGATAATCTGCTAGAAGCATTTCTAAACTTTTGAATTTGTTCTTCGACAAATGGTGATAAAGATTCGTTAAGAATCGGTGAACCCAAAAGACGAAGCGAACTTTTTTCTACTAATTTTATATTAGGCGCAAGTAAGTTGAATTTTTCAATAATCGAAACTTTATCCGGACAAGTATCACAAACAAAAAGTTCACATTTAGAAAAATTTAGTTCAAGGCCAATAACACGAAAATCGTCTATAAGTACTCGCAACTCATCCAAAACCGTGTTCGCATCGCCTCCTAAGGTTCCGTCATCCAAATACCAAACGTTAAGTTTTGATTGGAGACGTTGAATTATTGAGTGGATCGCAAGGCTAAAAATGGCTGGTCCCAGAGGATCACCCTGTTGACATCCTACGGAAGATAAAATAACGTTATTTTGGTATGTTAATTTTGACGGTTTGCCGTAGCATTGCCAAAGAAAAGGGTATAATTCCGGAATTTTATCTTTCACTTCAGTCAAAAGAGTGCCTCTATCTAAAGAGTTGAATGCATTTTTAACATCCACCTTCAAAAGCACATCTCCACAATTTTGATCAAGAAATGTGCGAAGTGAATGTACAGCAGCCTCACAGCCACCCTGTGAACCAAAACCGAGTTGCAGTGGTTGAAAAAGATTACTTAAAAAAGCAACCTTTTTCCTACAACCGCATTTGGCTGTGAGGCGACGATAAGTGGTGCCTACTGCTATAGGCCTAATACCACCATCTTTTTTATTTAGGGCACATAAATTCGCACCGTACAGAATTTCGGTAATTTCATTGTTGACCTGACCCGACAACATCAAATTAACCAAAGCCGTCACATCCCTTAAAAGTGTCTCGCCTACCTCACCAGAACTAAAAGATAAAATATCTTTTAAGTGCTGAGGCGTGAGGCCATCAAGACCACCGGCTGAGCCACTTAAAAAAGATGCCACGGCTGCAGAAACATCCTGTGGGGTCACCTCAACAATGTCTTGTATAGGAGATTCGGGAAGGTGGAGACCTGCAGTTGCAGGCGGATGCTTTTCAATTAGGGAATTCAACGTATCAGATGTAAAAGGAGCGATTGTATCACTCGAAAACAAGATGCGTGCCGCGTTTTTAATATCACCATCAGTAATTTTGTTTTCTACTATTTTAATAGTAGCTGAATCGAAATTATTTGTTTTTGTATTCCGCCGCAAAGGCGGGATGATTATAGTTGTGCCAAAAGATTGCTCTTCCCGTGCCCTGTATTTCACGCAGTTTTCCTTTACTCTAGTAGTAAGTGATTTTTTGTTAGACGGATCAAAATTCACGTGAAATACGTGGTACGGGAATGCATCTTCTAGCATTCCCGTACCACGTATTTCACGTGAATCCACGCTCCCAGGCTTGCGTAGTATTAGTAGTCAAGACGTTTTTAATGGAACAAGATAAAGATTGGGCAACAGAAATTCTTGCACCCCGAGGTATGCGTTTTAATAAAGGAATGTTATTTTTGTACGAGCTTAAAACCTCCCAAAACGGTTTGGAAGGCGTAGCAGGGCTCGCAACACTGCTACTACTTACGTTTTGATTATTAATTGGTGCCGAAAGGGGAATTTCTATTTGTTTATGACACCTTGTTTGGTGAATTTTGAGGCCTTTATGACCTTTGAAATAACGAGCCTGGGGGCACTGCGGACACAACATCTGGCTATCTTGCGATACAAAGATCCCCGTTACAGCATTCATAGTTGGGGCACAAAGCATTGTTTACAAAATAAAGCAAAGCTTATCTTAGAATCTCTAGTGTGACGTCTCAACCCGGATGAAGGCTCGCGTCAACACCGTCGTCGTAGTGCGCGCGCCGGTGTCGCAGGCAGCGTTGCCATGGAAACAAAAATAACTGATTAGAAATTAGCTCGACAAGAAATGTCAATAAGCTATTGAATAAATAAGCTAATGAAACTAACTACAGAGGCCCAAACGAGCCCCACAAACAATACCTCGCAAAATTCCACTAGGAAGAATGCGGGTGATGGGCAGAAAATGCCTATCTACTATCTGAAAATAAAATTAATTATTTTTTGAAAATAAATCTGAAATTTACTGACCTGTCACGTTGATTGTCAAGTTTTTTTTTTTAAATTAACTGTAAAGCTTAAAGTTAGGTATTTTGCTATTATTTTGTTATATTTAAAAAAGTATAGCTCCGATCGCGCTCAATCCAACGGGACACGATCGGGGACCGCGCCCCGCGTGTTTTGATGCGTGGAGCTATTTAAAAAGGTTGAAGTCTGATTTTTAATTTTGAAAATACACTAAATTTTGAATTTTATGACTGTAAAAAGTTAATAACTTTTTCACTATTGATGCTAATTACCCAAAAACAACGCAGGACGGTCCGCCACCAGCGGCTGCAAATTACCACACACAAAAACACCACACAAATAGGAAACGAACAAAGACAACACGTATATATGAAATTTCTTACAAAAATATTTGCAATAACAGGTTTTACCTGTTATTCCAGTTCCTTGTTTAACTGCGTCTAAATCCAAATGTGTGTTTATGTTTGGTGGTCAAAATGTTCTACATGGATACTATATTGGCTTGGCATTGCACATAGAAGAGTCAGATTTGCCAAATTTCTTTGTAATGTAATGGAAAGCTAAATTGTTATTCTAAAATAATCAGTTTATATCTACCAGTTAGCGATTAACCAACATGTAACCTGTTGGTACCTAAGATATGAATGTGATCGAGAATGTTAAACAAGCTTAACGAATCAAGCTTTGAGAGTCAGAATCGTTTACATCCCTTAGGACATAACAGTATAACTAATTCTGTCACGAAATTAACACCTTGAAAACTGAACGTCACGATGATATTATTTTCACATTTTTCTATCTATTTCACTATTGTAAGCAATTGTAGAGAAATAACTTTTGAAAAAACGATTGAAAGAACTGGTTTTTATTTTATTTGTATAGTGTTTTATTTCTTACAGCATCATTTTATTATTTTATGAGTTTTACCTGTGGGTCCTATTAATCCCTTTATATCCATTAATGTAGTTAAAAGTGAACTATTTGCAATGGTAACGCTTTTTATATTTTCATAAAATGAAAAAAATATGAACGTGAACAAATTTAATTTAATTTTGTAGGACCTAGACAACCCACGCATTTTTTATTTTTAAGTTAATAGTAATGGTCGTACTGGAATACCTATATTTTCTTTCTAATCTGTAGTATAACTTTAGCCTCTGTGACTCTTACATCATCATAATATTTATTTTACATGGGTCATACACGAGTATAATTCCAAAACTCATAATTCCAAAATGTATATCGAGTACAGGTGTTATAATAATTATATCATTAATTTTAATACATTATACCCAGTCCGGTTGTTGTATATATTTTTATATAGGTTCGTACTTAGTTATATATACAATCAATCTTGGCACTCATAAAACATTGATTTGATAATATGTTTCTGAAGCAATAGTGATTTGGGACATTGTTATTTCAAAAATATTCAATTATTATTATTTAGGAACATAATACAATTACCTTGTAAGAGTTGTAAATTAATTAAAGTAATAAACTAGGGACTCTGGTCCCTAGGATTGTATCCTATTACTGTTCTTTTACTGTTTACGTAACAACACGATACTGTGTGGGGGACATTTTGTATTATTTTCAGTTCCACGTTTTACCACGTCTCGTTTTGGTAATTGAGCTGGGCGGCTACAGATACAACAGATATCATGAGTGTAAGGGAGTTAAGGGCAAGACCGTAGTCAAAATAATTTCTAATTCGGGCGGAGCTAATAGAAATGGGTGTTTACTTTTAACTCATAAAAATATTCAGTCGCACGGCGGCACTAGACGCCGTACCACGGATAGCGTCGCTAAAATTGTAGAGTTTCGTGCGCTATTAGAAGCGGCAGAACAGAAGTGTAGATAACAACATTTTTAATCTGCAGTTACTGTGAACCTCTAAGGTAAAAAAATATTATCACTTGTAGGTATTGATATTTTTTTAATAGACTAAGCGAAGCGAGGTCTCGGTGGAGGTCTGAGCAGTGTATATATCCCCGTCAATAAATCTCGATTGCCTGAATCGATCTTCATGAAATTCGGTAGAAAGGTGTCTATCTTGCATATCAACATAATTTGCAAGTAAGAACCTGTCAGAGCTTAATTGGTTTGTGGTTTGCTGAGATTATAGGGTCCATAAAACGAAGTTGTAATTTAAAATTCAAAAGTATTATCTCAATATTGTGCTCAAAAAAGTATTTTGACTTCATGAAGCGGTACGAAACCACGGTAATATTATCTATACAGTATTTTAACTCGGCCCTGCCCTCAAAATAACTACCTACAGCCGCGCGGTACGTAAACATGCGATAGGGCTGCCCGCCTTTAGCATTTGAATTACATTTGCCTACTTTGTGTTTCCATTTTGTTTTGTGATTGTAAATATACTTTTTTTTATATAAGCAAACTAGTGATTCGCCCCGGTTTCACACGGCTATTTAACAAAAAAATCATAACTTATAAATTAAACATATAAAAAAACAGTTATTGTGACATAGCTGTAATAGTTAGACTTATAGTATTGCGGACTTTTTATTGATGTCTTCTATAAAATTGTAGTATATCACTTGGCTCTATTTTCAATAATTTACGCAGCGTATGCGATATACCTAACGATTTATTTTGGTATTTTTTTCGCACTTTATGTTACGTTATCGAAGTTTACATACGACCTAACTTTTTTGAAAATCTTCTATAGCCTATGTTCATCAAGGATAATGTTGGATCCTCATGGTGAAAGAATTTTTCAAATCGGTCCATTAGTTTCAGCCTATTCAATGCAAACAAACAAATGCACAATCAAATCTTTCCGCTTTATTACCTATATTAGTTTAGATAAAATACTTTGTAAATTGAATAAAACGTGTGTAAAAATGCGTGTTGTTTTGGATTGGTAGTAAAAAATATTTGCACCTCGACTGAAACGTACGAAATGCTTTATTATTGAATTTTAAAGTATAAAGCTTAATCAAAAATAGTTTTTGCAAACATGGACAAGGTGGAGGACAGGGAATATGTTTTACTTAGTTATAGATACCTGCAGCTATTTTACAATTAATATGTTTGGTTTGGACGAATTCATGCAACCAAAAACAGCACAATATACCTACTCGTCATATTAAATATGTACTT
The DNA here is from genome assembly GCA_963854805.1 of Plagodis dolabraria. Classification (NCBI taxonomy): domain Eukaryota; kingdom Metazoa; phylum Arthropoda; class Insecta; order Lepidoptera; family Geometridae; genus Plagodis; species Plagodis dolabraria. The sequence continues at coordinate 8,555,147 of OY978445.1, read as the reverse complement.
GAACTTTTAGGACGTTATTCGCACCAACCACTGGGTTACTGTCAAATACTTACCAACTCTAAAACAGAAACTTGCAATTTTACTCTTGATCATATTTCTATATATCTATAGATAAATAAATATTATGCATAGGTATAATTTCAGTTATAGAAAGTCATTTTGCAATTTTAGAGTTTATTTATGAGATAACATAATAAAAACAAATAATAATAAAATAAAAGTTAAAAATTTTAATAGAAGTATAATCCCAATACAAAAGATAACTGTAATGAAACCGCCATATAAAATTCACCCTACCGCTACTAAAAGTGGAACAGGCAGAATCGTACCAAGTTTCTGAGTCACAATGGTTAAAGAACCCCACTCATAGGTGCTTCGGTTATCGCGGCCATTCATCATGGAGACCAGTTGAAAATATGGAAAATAACTCCCAAGTCAGACCTCAGCCTTCAGCCTCGCAAGTCACTCACACGAATCGGACTGCAGCCTCGCCTTGCACTCGCCCTTTGAACTCACGCACTATCCGTGCTCTAAATGTAGTATGATGAATAAGAAGAGCTCGTAGGGCAAATCCAGAATGTTGGAATTCAAGATAGCCCCCATACAAAGTACTCCGATCACACTGAACTCAGCTTTACTTCAGATTTCCCATTATTATCATATCACGAAAAGCACTTTGTTATTTTCAATTTAGATTACTTTCTTTCCCCATGACTCCTTCCCATAGAACAATTTAAGTCAATGGTTTCAAAACATCTATGTATGGCGGCCATCTTAAAAAATGATATCATGGAAAAATAAATTCTAAATTCGGAATAACGACGCCTAAAACCACCCAGATAATGATTTTCAGACGGATCGGAGCAACTTGAATTTTACCTGCCATCTTGAATATGTCATTTTGGTTTTTGTCAAGTCTCATTCGACTGCTGCCATTAAAAGTTGTATGAGAAGAATTGTACCGGGTCACTTGCCTAAGGAACCCCACTTATTAAAATATATAAAATAAAATTATAATAATAGTACACATTATCACTTTTGCTATGAAAATGAAACTATCTACAGAAGTAACGGTACAAACGTTACAGGTATCTACATGCTTTTAGAGGTAGTACGAAAGAACAGCGGAGTCATACAGATGTAACACACATTTAAATCCGACTAACTACATTTTAAGTATTAAAGTCAAAGGGATAAAAGAGATATAGGTAAGTTCCCTTTATTTGAATGATTGGATATATAAATACCTAGAAAGTAGTTGGTCGTCGCGGAAAGTGTGTTAAGGGCATTGGGAATAGGTTCTCATTTAATTGTACAGTAACCTAATAATAACAAAATAAAATATTTTACCAAGGGTTAAAAATCTAGATACCTACTAAAATAGGAATTAACAATGCCGTGTCTGAACTTTAATCAACTCGCTCAAAAAAGTTATTATAAAGATTTTATAAATCAATATAAACAACAGTACTTCCCCAATAAATGTTTTACTTGCGTTTCAATAATTTATGAGTTCCAAATTAACGTATGGTAAAAAAATATTGTAATATTTCGTAAAATAAATGCACAAAAATGATGGCGTAACGAACGGCACAGATCCCACGTCCAAACGGCCCGAGCGCTGCGGGCAGACTGATTTTCGTTGCGATTTCTTCTCGCGATCAAAGAATTTGGTGGCAAAAATTCATAAAAATGTTTTCAACACAAGTTAATAAGTAGTTCATTAGAGTATATTATTAGCTATTTTTTTTAAAAAGAATCATTGCATTTAATTCAACTATGCCTCTTAAATTAATAAAAAACAATCTAAAAAGGGTCGTCGATTACAATTTATTACAGAAGAACTAATTAGTTTCAATAAAAACTTATCAACTAATTCACTCAATAAAGAATTAAAGAATATGATATATTTTTTTCGCACATTTTGAACTCATAGTTTCTGTACAAGAAGATTCCAAAAGTGCGCATTTCACTACGGTGATCCCCTTAAAGCTACGTGGCATTGTACAAAAGCTCGCTGTGGATGCAAAGCTTACCTCATCACTGTTGGAAATAAAATACTTGCTATAAAATATGAACATTATCACTAATCACCCGTGTTAGAGTTGTTATTTTTGCTTTTTACTTTATTTTATTAATGTTATTTACTTATATATTAAAACTAACAATTATATAATATGTACGTCTTTTATTTATTTTATTACATATTTATTCATAAATGCTTACACACATACAGCTACGCCACGTCGTGTGACAAGCTAGTTTTATAATGTAAGTAATAATGTTAGTACTATAATTACGTAACATATTTAGTTGTAGATAGGTACATATAGTCAACAAACTTGGAAAACATTTTCAATTTTAATATGCTGATTATTTTAGACTTCAAATAGATTAAATATTTTAAATATAATCAGATCTTTCTCTAGAACTGATGAGCCTATCAAGCCTCTCACTTAGCACTTGTGCGGAGTACGTGTAATAGGATACAAATGTAAACTTTTTTCATCATAGTCCGAAACGGCGGACGAGGTGGTAATTCCGTTTGTGCTTCCCATATTTCTTAAAATTTTTAACTAACACTTTTTTGCTGATCGGCTAGCCTTTCACAGCTATCTCAAGACTGACGGTGCGGTTGAATAAGTTAGGCTAACCTAAAATGACTGAATCTTAAGATGCTGTCGGCGTAAGTGCTTTGCTATAGATATTCAAGTTGAGGGTTATAGCCAGCAAGTCGGGCATTCGCAATGTAATAACACCATGAAAATACTTTTACAAACTAATTGCTGACGATAAAAAGAGAAAAATGCTGTATAATTTACCTTGTCCACCTTAATCATAATAAGGCCACGATTTTTTTAATGAATTAAGGTGGACAAGGTTGCTGAAGGCGGGGACTGTGGTGTTGACCTTGTTAGCTACAGCTTTCAATATCTCAACCGATGCGATAGACATCTTTCAAATACTTGTCCTAATTTTATAAATGTTTCAATGCTGCTGTTTGCTGTTTCAATTTCATCTATAATATATACATAGTATTTTATTCGCTTAGACAACAATGAAAAGTGATGATAAAACTTTGCTATGTGTTTATTCAGCTATTCATATTCCAAGTTTCATGCAAAATAGTTCAGCCGTTTGCGATTCCAATTTTTATGCTACCATTAGAGACCAGATGATTTCTAATAGAGTTCATATCCAAGCTCTTAATTTTTTACATGTGGCTCTTAAGCCGCTATATATATATACACAATAATGCAATTCGTCAAAAAAATATTAAATTTATGTACATACTTTACACTTCTCGTCAAAATATGTAAAAATGTTGTATTTTTACATTTGCACGAGCATCGCGACGTTCACTAAGTTATATTTAAAACTGTAATATACATTTAAATGAAGTTATACGTACATATTAACATTTAATAAAATGTCTAATAAGCTGGCATTTTTTTACATAAAAACTCGATCTTGACATATTATTTTGATTACAGGTTTTCGTAATCCAAATGAATATTATATTATAAAATCCAAAATGAATCGAAATATATTAGTGAATAATGGACGTCGGTACAATGAACGCAGGAGAAACAGGAATGGAACTATTGCGTGGCGTTGTGTTGTCAGAAGCTGCACTGGATCTGTCATTACTCGAAAAAATGTAATGATATATGAAAAAAGGCATTCATGTACACCCTTAGACCCTGTACAGGAAGTCATCATGAGAGAACTAATAATATTCAAAAAACGAGCGGAAAATGAAAAAATATCCATTCCTGCACTGTACGCTGAATTTCTTCAGGTTTTGAAAGATAAAGGGATACCTCAAGAAGCAATACGGAATGTAAAAAAATTAAAAGCATCGCTATATACTTGTCGTTATAAAGTTAAGTCTAATCTCTAGAATCCAAAGAAAAGAAAATTATAAATCTGAATTCAGAAGTAGCTAGACTAAACATCGTTTGCTCTGCCATTAATTGGCAATAGTAACTGAATTAACAAAATAAGTTTTTTATTGCTTCCGAGGGTAGGAAACTTTTTTAGCTCCCGATTGGTCAGTGTTGAAAATTTCGGCTCGTCTTTAGAATCGGTATACACCACAATGTCCCTTCATTCTTTTTTTACAGATAGATAAAGTTATTTTAAATAATCACATGAAATTTTATTTCCCGGAAATCAATAATTTTTGAGAAATAAATTATTGTAGTTTTAATTTTAAACTTGATTATTTGTGTATTTTGCACTTCTACTAAGTACATGGCATAGCCTATTGGATTCGAAATACCGCGAATTATTCAGGTGGGTTAGATTAGGTCGTATGGTGTGACAGAACCGAATCGAAGCACCCACCTTCCAAGCAGTCTTGTCTGCCCTACCCCTAGAGTGTTTTTTATAAACCTAGGCGTAGCGAGTACGCTGTGACGAGGTAGCGAGAAGCCTAGCGCCTCTCCCCCTTCGCGCCTCCGGCTTATAAAAAACACTCTAGGGGTAGGGCAGACAAGACTGCTTAATGTTAAACGTTATGAAATTTCCTAATTTTGTGAATGAATTTTAAATCAAACTGTAGAGATCTGTTATATTAGTGTGTGTAATGTCAATTGTTAATGCCTAATTAATTCTAATCTATAAATTAAGGTCTATACAGGATTGTCTTCCTTCTTAGTACATTTAGCTATTTCATTATGTATTAACTAAGACTAGTTTAATTACGTCAAAAATAAATATTGATAATTTTTTAAGGTGTTCTTGCAACGATGTGCTTGCTGTTTTAGTCAAATAATTGTCCACTGCTGAATACAGCCTCTGCCATCTAACGGTTTGCTATAATTCACCTATTTGCACCGTTATTTTACCCCACGGGAAGAGATGGTGGTAACTTTCAGCCCAGCACCCAACAGGTATGGTTACCGTTCCGCACATCAGTACCAAATACCAAAATTTTTTTTTATTTCACCTAATTAAATTTTGATAAAAATTCAACTAAAATTTAAAAATGGTTTTAAATCGTTTATTTAACTTTCAGTGAAATTTTCAATGCAGGATTCTGGGCAGCAGGTGGCTGTAATCGATGGTAATACATTCTACTGTCAAAATACAACTCGGACCACAGCGAGGTGGTGGTGCAGTAAAGGGGGGACGTGTCACGCCAGGTTTACCTTATATTTAAATGGTCAAATGAAGAAAGCCAACATCAAATCGGTACTACTGGAACACAATCATTACCCATCGAAGTACATAATACAGAACGGGGTGTCATAAAATATTGAAACGCATTCGCGTTGATCAATTATCTTTATTAAATATATGAATCCTTCAACTACAACTATACGAAAATAAGAATATTATTATTTAACAAGTATATAATTAAACAGTACAGATAATTCTTTATTGTGACTTATTTTTGCGATATTTAAAATATTAATATTATTAGTTATGATTTTATTTTTATATGTTTGATAATTTTTAGATGACTGACAAAAAACATGCATAAAATGATTGCCTGACTATTTATTAAAATCTATCTCTAGTTTTCATTTTCTAAGTATGCGTTATTTTTCAGGGCATGTACTTCAGGGGTATATTGACATAGAGATACCAAATTTGGAAGAACCCTCCACAAGCAGTCAAAGTGATTTTCACATATATACATCTCAAAGAGGTGGCAAAGTTTTAAATTATCAAGGCCATCAGTACCACCTACAAAGGAAGAATAAAGATGATACTAGTTCTTGGCTTTGTACAAACAGATTACGTACTTCTTGTCCTGGTTCTATAAGACTGAGCAAAGGACTAGCTGAGCCAGTTAAACCGCAATCTTGTTCTTCGAATTTGATCACAGCAGTAGTAAAAGCAGAATTGTCAAAGTGTAAGGAACGTGTAGCTAAGGAACTATCGACGCCTATACATACTCTGTACAAGGAATTTCTTCATTCATTGGAAATAAAAGGAATATCTTACTTCAAGGCAGCACCAAGTTATGAAAAAGTAAGAATGTCTTTGTACCGAAGTAGGAAAGGAGAAACGCGGTGCTCTAGATATCTTGATAAGAATTATTTATTATTATTTATAGTCAAAATTGAATAACTTATTTCACTGTCGTGGCAGATTTGGATAGTTTAGAATATTTTGCCCTATACTATACTTAAATCATTATTACCTACGTTGTCTATTTCGCATTTACTGTTGAGTAATGAACAATTGAGATATAATTCTCTTTTTTTTTAATAAAAATGTACCAATGCATTAATCAGCCCAGTAGACTTGAATCAATTGGCTTATATAAGGTTAAAATATCAACATATTTTGATTTAAATGTGAAAAATCCGACCAAACGCCATCAATATACGTACCTTTTAACCAGCTTAAAAAAAGAAGGACATTATCAATCCGACTTTAATTTTTGGGGTGTGGTAATTTACAGTGTTTACCTATTTTCATGATTTATTTTATATTAAAAGAGTTGCTTCTCATGTGATCACATTTGAATTTCAATGAGATCTGACGGGTAGTATTTGAGTTATAATTATGTATTAATACGGATTATGATGTTTGAACTCGATATTTTTTTGTTAAAATTTTAATTCATCATCATCAGCCGGAATACGACCGCTGTTGAACTAAACCCCCCCATTCCCAAAATTTTAATTAATAATTTTGTTTCGACTCGTCGGCAGTACCGTTACAATAGCGCTTGAGTGAATCCGGAACCAAGCCTTAGAATATGTATTGTTCATAATTCAATGAAAATATTTGAACGGGAGGCTCAACATTGTTTACAACTTTTGCAAATAAATGGAATTTGGAGTAAATAGAAGCGCTCGTAGCGAAGTGTGCTTAGCTATTCTGAACCGATCAGCAAAGCTAAGCAACGTCCGCCTCGGTCATGAGTTGGATGGGTGACCGCTGGTGACATTACTACTGAGCGCTTCCGTGCTTCGGAAGGCACGTTAAGCCGTCGGTCACGGTTGTTGTCTTAGGATGGCAGTCGTTATAGCATGGTGGTAGGGCATTTTGCGAATGCCTGCCTGGCTAGCTACCACCCTCAAGTAGAAAATCTGTCGCCAAGCACCTAACGGTATGTTCCGGCAGCTGTCCTTGAGAGCCAGTAATTCTAGGTTAGTCTGAACAACATCATTTACCATCAGGTGAGATAGTGGTCAAAGGCTAACCTATCAGGAATAAAAAAACCTAAAGACTACATAGTAGCAACAAACAAATACTACGAATTAATAAACGTAATAGTCTGTATTATAATAATTCGAAGTAGTAATATATGTACCTACAGTATAACGAATAATGATATTTATTCAAAGCTACAGCTGGGTAGTATTTAAATAAGTAGTGGCCAGAACTTCAACTTAAGTTCCAAATAGTGTTTGTAGATTTACAAGTGCTTAAAACGTATTATATTATTATGATCAAGATGGGGAAATTTGAAGTTTTTTTCTTACAATAATGTAATATCAACTATACTAAATAATATACTAAATACTAACTAATATACTAAATAATACTTTTAAATCTTTGTGTTATTTTCTCATTTCATCAAAAGTGCTTCGGTATACATAGATAATATTTTTATCTTTGATTAATTTTCTTTTAATATAATTGATTGTAAGCCAAGTTATATTCAAGAACTGTTTTATTCTGTTGTTTTGATCTGACTGCCTATTATTGTTTGATTTTTTACTATAACTCTTTGTGTTTTTAGTTTAAACATGGTATATAAACGGATGGATGTTTATAATATAATATGTTTTGTAACGGTAGTTCAGTTTACTTACTATTTATCTTGCCCAGTTCCTTAACACTGCTTTGACAGAATTCACACATGCAAAATGAATAACGCAGCTAAAATACAACAGTAGTAAATCATATCATTATTGCTATTATTTAGAGAGAAAGCGAGACAGCGAAGTTACATCTTACTTCTTACTAATTTTTAAGTTATTTCTGATATCTAATACAACTTGTAACTTATTTTTGCTTTTATTTTTAATAATTATGTATCAATAGAAACTGTAGGTACCTACAAAAAAAAATCCCATTAAGTATATAAAGTGGTACTTCTCACGTTCTCTAATGAATAATATCAGAGAATAAGTTCAGCATGACAATTGCAATGAAGCCGAAATGTACGAACCTGTGAGCTTTGAAGCGGACTCGTAGAGTAGTTTGCTGAGTCGTTCTTGACCGATTAACTGTTAGGGCACCGTCCGCTGTTTTTAGTAATGTGTATTGATTCTGAAGAGATATTGGCATAGCCTAAAAGTGTAAGAAATATATCTAGTAGGCTGTTGTTTTAGTTAGTAGGTATTTATAATATGTATTATTTTAATAGTAAGTCACAGCATGGACTACAATCATTCATGAGCCGTAAATCACATAAAGAAGAGTTACAAAATTAGCAAACAGGATGACAAGGAATGTCATTTTAAGAACCTAAAAATCATAGAATTGTGTACTTATGTAGATCCTTAAATTATAAATGAATAAAAAAAATATAATGTAAAAACATTATATTATATATCAATTATCAAGTTGTTGTGTTTTTTCTCAATAGCGTAACTTGTCAGCATTATACTAGCACGGAATGCATTGCTTTAATCTAGAGTATAAATGTGTTTTTTTTTGTTTCGCAGCACTTTTATGCCAGTGGAACGAAGTAGCATTAAATGTTGCGAATCAATTTAGCATCCTACAAAATCCAAAGGGTTGTGTATTAATTCGCAATGGATACCAGTTCCACAAACAAAAGATGAACAAAAATGGATCTATTATTTGGCGTTGTGTTAATTGGAAACGGATTGCTTGTGGAGGCAAAGTTATAAGCAACAACGGATTGATCACAAAAGAAAAATCGCATTCTTGCAACTCAGACGTCACTAAAGAGAAAATAATGAGAGAATTGTCAATTTTCAAGAAACGAGCGGCCATGGAGGGCACTCCTATACAAGCGTTATATGCCGAGTTTGTCAATAATATGACATTAAAAGGGCTCAACCCGGAAGTAGTGATGGCTCAGTGGCTTTGGCTATGGACTGCCGTGCAGCAGGTCCATGGTTCGAATCCCGCCGCGGGCTTGAGCTTCACCGCATGGTGGAAGGGCATTTTTGCGAATGCCCGCCTGGCTAGCGACCACCCTCAAGTTGAAAATCTGTCGCCAAGCACCTAACGGTGTGTTCCGGCAGCTGTTCTTGAGAGCCAGTCATTCTAGGTTAAGCCTGTTAACACCTTCGACCACATCATCACTTACCATCACGTGAGATTGTGGTCAAAGGCTAACCTATCGGCAATAAAAAAAAAAAAAAAAAAAAAAAAGTAGTTCCAGATTTTTCAAGCGTGAAAACTACGTTGTATAAAATTAGACAAAAATGTCGAAGATTACAATAAAAAAATGAATTAAATAATAACTTTCATGTTACAAGTAGTCATTGATGAACAATTAATTTTATTCGATACCATTAAACCATTACGAAAAACCTCGTTGTGGCTATATGTTTTTGCTTCTTCCAAAAGATGATTTAAAAAAAACAGAAGTGACTTTCAATAATGAAAAGTTCGAAAAGCTTGTTTAAGTCAGTACCATTATGATTCAAAACACTGATCAAATAATAATAATACATAATTTATTACCTTAACAAGATTATACAAACAAATAAAAAAAAAAAAAAAAAAATTAAATTAAAAAATTAATATATATTCTCATGGTTCGACTTCCACAATTTATTTCACACTGTTCAGTGGTTGGTGGGTTCCGTATATTTTTTACTTATTTTTCACTCATTTTAGTTAAACTTTTGGCCATCAAAAAGAGTTGCAATTGTTTAACTTAGAATAGGAACTCGCTCTTAAGAACAACAGTCACAATATATGGTAATTTTGTAACAGAGGATGTCTTAATGAACACGATTAACTAGCTCTCTTCTGTAAGCTGAGAAAATTATTTCATAGAAAAGCATGTTTTGGTATTTCTTAAACATTCACGAAAAAATTTCATGTTTTAATTACTGTAAATAAAAAAAATGCGGTCATGACGTTCATATCGCAAGGGGAAAGATCAATTTGAAGTCAGCAGACAACCGACGTTTTTGCCATACAATAAAATAATAACAGACATAGTCGACGCTTAAATGCAATAATACTCCCTAAATAATAAATATATATATACATATATAAAGTAAAGGAAATATATATACTTGTACATTATGTAGTCAAACAGCACGCCACGTTAGGACAGCGAAGGATGATTTCTTTACTACACCAACCTACGATTTTTTCTGCAGCTGTGGTAGTTCTTATATATCGGACAAACCAAGCAAACGGAATGTGTGTTAGTATTACGATTTCCTAACAAATTATAATAATAACAAAAAGTTTGAAATAAAAGAGGGCCACCATTCAGGAAACGTGTTTCTAATTACTGTATCAGCCGGATCGTCCACTGCTGAACACAGCCTCCCCTATGTAGGGGGTATTTGCCATAATCCTCACGGCAGGCGGCTTGGGGATCGCAGTGTAAGATGGCATAGTTCTTAAGAAGGTGCTGCTGCCCACCTTGCAGTATGTTTCCCTTAGTCGACTTTTACGATACCCCCATGGGAAGAAATGGGGAGGTGCAATTATAACCCGGCATCCCACGGGGTTTCTAATTAATTCTTTGTTTTTTCTTTATCATAAAAACAGTAATACATACAAGTATCTGACTTGGTATGATATTTTGGTGCATTCTGTGTAACAACACACGGTGTCCGAGTCCTATTAGCACTTAGCCGGTTTCATTTTCATAAAATAAACTTTGCCGTTAAAAACATTAATTTGTTAGTTAACGTTTGCTTATAATTACTACATTTTAATCTAATATACAATCTTAATAGTATTAAATATAATTGTAATAAGACCTGTACCGTGCTTAATTCATTTTTGCCGGTCTATCTCATTTTGTATTATGCAGCTCTAGATCATGCAAGTTACATGGCACTAAAGCATCCCACCAACCATCAGAAGGGTCAAAATTAGGCGCAAGATTTAAAGATCTGGCGCTGGCGCAGACATGGCGTGGAAATGACTTGGACATGGCGAGAACAGGGCACTGAAATGTTAAGACGCATTTTCCAATTTCCTGCCACATTTTGTCTCAAACATTTCTACTGCAACGATTAGAACAAGTGTATATAAATGGGACTTTTCTTTTAATTCACAAACGCTATTTTGAAATTGATGCTACAATTATTTTTTATATAACTTAATATTATATGAACACAAATTAAATACACGGAATAGAATTAGTATTTAGATATCTTCATATTTTATTATACAATAAAAATGTAAGTATCATGTGCCTGTTCTTTCGGCACCTTACACCCTAAATACCCTTCGAAACGGAACACAGTAATGTGAACATTACTGCTTGTCGGTAGAAATAGGTACGGTAAGAGTACGTCTCCAGACAAACTGACACAAAGAATTCCACTGCTATTAGATATTGAAAGACTCAAAAGTTATCCCTCTTTCTTACTTCTAGCTGCAGTTTGCATAACACATTCTGTCATACACGATTTAATTTTAATTGAATGATGGTATACATAATAAGCCAATTTCATAATAAAAGCCCTGTGAAGTATTTTAATACAAATTTTAATATTTTTTTATTAATATTTTTTATATTTATTTCCAGATCAAAAGGCTTTCTTCACTACGACAAAGTTTGGAGGCCACTACATCATTCTAGATGGATACAAGTTTACGAAGCATAAGCCCTCAGGGCAGAAGACCAGATGGAGATGTCGCAATTATCAGATTACCCGATGCAAAGCACACTTATACACTATGGAAAATAACATCGTTAGCTATACAAATAATCATAACCATTCCAAATCGTATTGTTGCCACCAAACTGTTTAATCTATTGAATTATTTGTATATAGTTAGTATTGCGTGTCTATTGAATTACTTAGTTTTTTTAATTATTTTTCCAATACTCAATACGGGGATTGATGTGTCTTTCATAAAGGAAACACTTTCACAAAAATTGTTTTGTTACATTAATGACTCTCTATCATACAATGACAAAAGATAAAAATATGTAATCAATAGTGGCATAATATACCTATGTGTCACCTCACAATAAACTTAAATGTATGTGAAAATCTTGTCTCTTTGATCATAATAACAGCCGGAACGTCATGTGTCTATACCCAGCGCTTGACCATGAATTAAAATAAGCTTGCTTATTCTTTAGTTCCAAATTTGTTCTACATACTGTATCAGCCTGATCGTCCACTGCTGAACACAGCTTCCCCTATTAAGGCAGTGTTTGTCATAATCCCCACGCAGGAAGGAGGATTGGGTAACCTATTTTTCTATTTACTTATATGCCATTTGTAATTTGTTCCATATTTATTTCACAAATATTTAAGTTATAGTGCGACCTCTAGCCAGCGATGCACATTTAAATTTTATTGTTTACAAAGAAAACGGTTGAGCAATATTTAAGTTTTATGATAGTGCTATAATTTTCATGAATAATTTTTCTAACTTATCTATAACTTTTCGAAATATAATATGATTAGCTTTACGGGCGCGGCTCCGCCCGCGCGTATGTCGGTGTGTTGTATGTTTTTTCCTGGGTCTCAAACTATTTCCATACCAAATTTCATTCAAATCGGTCCAGTAGTTTTGGCGTGAAAGCGTAACAGACAGACATACAGGCAGAGTTACTTTCGCATTTATAATATTAGTACTGATGATTATTAGTCTCTGCTCAGCGGTGTAAATAATATATAACCATATAAATAAGTATTTGAATAAGGATAGTTTCATAAAAAAATATTTTGTATCTATGTCTGTAGTATGTAGCCTTTTAGTTCAGTTTTATTGAAATAGAGCCTTTTCATAATAACGCGATTATAATACTTTAATAATGAAATGAACAAATGTTAAATATAAAAGCATTGCATATTGTTGTAGTGTATTTATACATAAATCTTTATGTAATAGCACCATAACTATACTACGTTTTCACCCTGTTATTTAATTTTGAGTAACGATTTATGGTAATGTAGGTCATATATTTTTTCCGTGTTTCAGATTTGGGTGATTCTCTCATCAAATCTATGAACATCTCGATATCATCATTTAAGGTATGTATGTAGGAAGTATATCCCCTTGGGGTGAGGCTGGGATTGCCCCTCACGCCCATATCTTTCTGTAGGAGTCGTGGAATAATAATAGAAATTGGGGAGCAGCGCCTTCTAAAGAAGTGATACAGGAAGGAAGCAGGTGTAAAAACTGAATATTTTTACGAGATTCTATTAGAAAGACGATTAGAAGTGATTGGGTGAGATTATCATAGTTTCTATTTAAAAGTCGAAGGGAATACGAGGCAAACCCGCCTGTCTGTCACAATATAGAAGTATCATGTCATACAAAAAATGTCGATCTTGAACTCATTGACTTTGTGCTAATAGTACCTACCCGTATTTTATTATAATAAAAATAAGAGTTGTTTCTGTAATACGCTGGGCCTACGTAGTAATATAATAGCCCATACTAAAGGACAGATTTAGAAAGTAGACTGTCTTGACTATTCTTACTATGTGTTTATTACCTACTTACTTCCTAGAATTTTAACGGAAGAGAATTTTCGGGATAAAAGGTTCAATTAATAATACATCGCATCAATACTAGTCAAGAAGTGAAAAAGCATTTATCACATCATCTCATCAATCGGAATTACGACCATTTAACAAGATCTTCCTTATCGTAGGGCAGACGTCTTGGGGATCGCAGTAGATGTTAATCATTTTTAACAAAACGCTGCTTCCGACCTCCCGGTATTTTTCACTTAGTCGCCCTCTACGACAACCATGGGAAGAAATGAGGGGTGACATTCTTAACCGGCACCCCACGAGTAGTAACTATGAATTAGTAAAATGCTGAACTGAAAATGTACAATTTATGTATGTATCCTTATAATAAACTTAGTTACGAATGATGTAAACTTATTTAGGGTTGTAATTCCAAGATTCACATTGACTTACATTTAAGAAAAATAAATCTAAAGGGGCTCTCTTAATGTACACGCGCAATATTTGTTTCAGTAACTGAAAATATATGACCAATATCTTTCCAGTTACTAAATACTGAAACGATCGAAAATGATTCCACGAGATCTCGAATGAAAAGTGATTTTCATGGACGGCTGACAAAAAATAAAGCTTAAATATATATATTACATACTTGAAGGCACTTTTGATGATAGGTTGGAACTACCTACTGTATTTTTCAAAACAGCATTTCAATTTGTAACAACGATTAAAGAAAAATAGCATCCAATCGGCATACGGTCTTCCCAGGTACCCCCATCCTAGCATAGTATGATTTAATAAGATTTTTTAAATAAATTGAATAATTCTATTTTATTTTATCATAACTTTTATTACAACTTTTATAACTTTTACTGTTCTAAATGTTCCAGAAAAGTGTTACCTGTCCTAACGTGGCACTTTGCCGGACCATAATTATCAAAGAATGGCGGTCCTAAGCTGTCTTTATAACTAAGTGCCAAACTAAGATCACTATACTAAAAAATGCTACAAGGACTAACATTTTCATAATAAAACGAAATATAAAAAAAAATTTAATGATAAATTTTATATCTAGTGTAATATTTTTTTTCTAGTCAGCGCAAAATAATGTTTACTTGAAATATGTAGTCTAATTTTCGTAAATAAATAACTGTCTGTTAGTGGAGAGGTGAAAGCGTTCATTTTGAGGTCATTAGGCCCAAAGCTTATAAATTTCTAAAGCAGAAAATAAATAAAAAATAATACGTGGGTACCTCAATACTCCATTATACGTCTGACTATAAACACTACGTTTCCAGAGCTCCTGATAACTTCTTTGAAACCAAGGTTCCTTAACACTGAGCGTGGATTCCCGGCGATGGTGCTTAACGGGCACAAATACACTAAGAGGATTGACCGCTCTGGGATCAAGGAGTACTGGCGCTGCTCCAAGAAACGGTCGAGATGCAAAGTTTCCGTCATTACCATCGGTGATGACATAATTGATATAAGGAACTCCCACAATCACTGACACGAATAAATTGGAGTTTTATTTATTGAACATAGGCATACATTTTGCTACGCTACCTGTAAATTTGCCAGCTTCTCATGCTTTCATGTTATTTTTTGTACTCATATTATGGTCAATCATTTGAATATGTTTCAAAACTGTTCGAAATTTGAATTCTTTAATGCACTATTCAAATATTGTCATAATTATACGTACAGTTATATATAAGAGGCTGAGTTGTAACGATGAACATTCCTATAGAGGTATAATTTTTAATATATTTATTCTGCAAGAACGCGAGCCCCATATATAACAATACAAATTGTAATTTTGTAAGGTACACTTTTTTGTTTATGGTTGTACTCTCTATATGCTGGTACTCTCCATGATATACTCGTAATTATAATAGTATTGACCGTGGTATAAATATGGTAATATTTATACCACGGTCAATATTATTATAATTACTAATTTTGTACATAGCTGAGCTCCAATCCATTCTGCATGTACAACTTGTTAAATATTAACTTAAAGTGTATGCTTTCTTACAGGACCACAATTCTCTATTAATAAGAACGGCAAACCAACAATACTTTATGGGGGGTACCTGTTTCACCAGCATAGCTCCAGCCTCAGGCCCCATGGCAAAGGATACTTTGTGTGTGCGCGATCTCGTAAGGGGTGCAAAGCCGGCATACGAACTTACGGAAACGTTATCATTAGTATGAAAACTATACATAATCATTAAACTAATAATATGTTTGGCCTCGCGCTGTTGGCAAGGTAAAAAATAGATATTGAGTTACTATATATTTTGCATGTAATAGTGCGGTAATAATGCATGATGATTAGTCATAAAGCAACACGAGAGAGAAGTATACATTTACTGCGTTCCTCTCTGTTAAAATCCCAAGGCCAAGTGGGCATACGCATTCAATAAACTAATTGCGCTTGGATTTCTAACTAGACAGAGTCCAGTTGCGCGAGTTAACGCCACAGTTATGAAAATGTTGAATTGCTCAGCTTTCTGCTGTAAAAAGAGGTCTGGTACATCAAGCATACGAGGTAATAGATGGTATTGCGTTGCATATGTAAGTTAACTTCGTATTTTTGCTATTTAACAACATTGAGCCCGATTGCTTGTTAAATTTCGGCTCAGGTGATCGATAAATCTCTCTCTGCCTCTGTCAAATAAAACACTTATATTGATTAATAATCAACTACCTACCTATACTAAAATTATCCATTGGCCAAACAAACCAGCATGTTTGAGTATGTTCAAATAACCCGAAAACCATATTTGTTCTCTTTCAGAACTTATAGTTACATGACGAAAGGATAAGTATTTTAATAACAATAATAAGATAACCTAAATCTTCCGGGTTAAAAAATAATGTACATTTTCTATTGTATAGAAATACTATAATATCTTTGCAAAGTAAGAAAAAACACCGTTAGGTAAATCACTATTTCTATATGCGTAGAGTAATCTACTTTTTTTTATTTTACACATAATATGTCTTAATAAAAACCTTTAAAACTAACTCTAACTTTTACTCTTACCTTGATATATACTTGAACCAGATTGTACTTTATTCTACTTTTCAGCAAACCTAGAATGTCTTATATTAAGGAATATTTGCACTTTATCTATAATTAAATATTCAAAGCCTACCTACTTGCGTTATACCTACTTGTCGTTACGAAGGCTAGAGAAATAGTCAGTTCCGCAACCGTAGCTAAGGGATTTGTCATCAAAAACCCGAGAGTGACAACAAAAATGTGTAATAAATTATATTTTGTACATTTAAATTCAAATTCAAGTCATTTAATACCCAAAACATGGGTAAAATAACAAAGGGTTGAAAATATATAACATGGAAAGTACGCCATGTTTTAACCAATTGGTATGCAAAATTATTTAATATTAATTGAAACATAAAAATAGAAAACTAGGTACACTGAATAATATAAGTTATGATGATACAAAATATAATGTCACAAATTGTTTCTGTGTCATTGCTTCAACGCATTAGGCATTTTATGGAATCCCAGACATTTTTTTATCTGACCTTTAAAAGGTGTCTTATCCATTTTACTATTGATACATTGTCCATGATTAGTGAGAAAACGAGATGGTGCTATGTAAATCGGCACGGCAAAAGACTTCAACACGCTCCATTTTGTTTTATGTTTTCTTATAATCAGTAAAAGAACCCTCTGAAAAATATTTTTAATAAAACCTCGGTTACATAACCTTGATAGATAATATTGCAGAAAACATGTCTGAGCGGTATTCAAAAAAGTGTCTACATATCGTTTGTATGTAATAAAGAAAATAGTACTGAAAAGCATAAATCTGAGTCTATAATAAATCATTCAGATCATTTAAACTTATACTCATATTAATATAACAATTAAAATATTTTTTATATTGCAGATGAGGCGATTTGCCCAATATTTATTGTTTCCAGCCACGGAAACCCAATGGTACGATATCAAGGACTCAACTACAGCAAACACAAGTTGCTTAAAAATTCAGACTTGAGGCGATGGAGATGCACTGGTAGCAGTAATTATGCGTGTACAGCAGCCATCATGTCAAAAGATAACAAGTTTGTGAAAATAATTGGACATCACGCCCACCAACGTCGCAAAGCCGTTACATTAAAAAAAACATGAATTTATGTGATAACTGTTTATCGAGGATGTTAGCATCTTTATCATTGGTGCTTCAACCAATATATATGATAAAGATGCTAACATTCATATAAGTCAATAAATGCAAACTTATTATTTATTGATTAAACACATAAAATTGTATAGTGTTTCTGTTTATATACCAGATTTCTAGACGTACGAGGGTACGGTTAATCTATTCTAATCTATTACTAGTTTTGTTTTTCCTTATACAAGTATAATTTAAGAATGCTACTTAATGAATTGGAGAAATAATATGTGGTAAGTCATTGAAGTTAAAAGTGAGCGAAGATCGAAAAGAGCAATTCTCATTTAAAGTTGGATACGATAAAGAAGTATATCCCACGACGAAATACCTGCCTATATAAAAATGGCAACAATGTGCACAAATAAAAGAATGAGCTTTCATTAAATATTTAGATATATTTTATAAAAAAATTACCTTACTACATGGTAATGGTACGAGTAAATGAACAAATGTTGCTTGTCGGTACCGGGTATGCCAACTACCGTCTCTTAATTCAGTATTATTTAAACATAACATTTACAATTTTATTTCGCACTACCAAATATATATTTTTTTTTAATGCCTGATAGGTTAACCTTTGACCACAATCTCACCTGATAGTAAGTGATAATGTGGTCGAAGATGTTGTTCAGGCTAACCTAGAATTACTGGCTCACAAGGACAGCTGCCGGAACACACCGTTAGGTGCTTGACGACAGATTTTCTACTTAAGGGTGGTAGCTAGCCAGGCGGGCATTCGCAAAATGCCCTACCACCATGCTATAACGCTATCCTGCTATCCTAAGACAACAACCGGGACCGACGGCTTAACGTGCCCTCCGAAGCACGGAAGCGCTCAGTAGTAATGTAACCAGCGATCCAACTCCTGACCGTGGCGGACGTTGCTTAACTTTGCTGATCGTTTCAGAAAGGAAGCAAACTTCGTTTAAGCAAACTTCGCTACGAGCGCTTCAATATCGTTAGAGTAAACATAATATATTACAACAGCAACGTGCGAGCGGGCTGCACGTATTGGATGAAGTCATCTGTGCGATAGAGACAGCGCTATATGACCATTAGGTATTGTTTGAAGAGAATATTACTGCTTGACGGTTTATATAGGTATGTCGGTAGTACTTCCCGGTACAAACTCGTTCGCAATCTTTTCTACTGCTCCTAAAACAAGATATAGAACACTTTGCTTAAGGGTTTCGTTCAATCACTGATATGCCGCTATGCCTTAACAAAAAAAACAAGGGGTGCGTTAATAAGCTGTATTTAGTAATTTTTTGTCATTGTAGTAGGGCATTTTTCAAATGCCCGCATAATATCTAGTTACCATACCAAAATGGAAATTCTGACGGCAACCACCTAACGGTATGTTCCAGCAGCTGCTTACCTAAAGTAATTCGTTCGGCTATATTTTTCTTTTATTCAACAGTACTTATTCTAATGCCCGAAATTGTAAAGCGTAAGAGAGATCAGTTTTTGATGATTTATGTTTGTTTGTATACAAAATTTATTTTTAATTCCAAAAATTGCTTGCTTTAATTCGCGTCTGCAGACGCGAATTTTAGTTAGTTACAACGACCATGGTCGTTGTAACCTTAAGGTAAGGCACGGTAACTACACTTTCCTCAATTGTTATAATAAGAGCTAAAAAAGCAGATGAATATGTTCAAGTGGGGGCTACTAGGACATGTCCATCTGTTCGTGGTTGTAAAGTTTTCCTTTAGCTGCAAATCTTTGAGGCAAAGGTGGTAAAATTGTACAATGTGCACAATCACCCTCCCGCTCGTTCTTGTTTGCTTATCTATCCTTAATTTACATCAATAAAGTAGTGCACAACGCAAGTCTTATACACAGTACTAAATGACGTTTGGTTTAGTTATATTAACATCTTATCAATTTTATCGATCGGGCGCTCGTAGAATCAAGATTCGTGTAGATCAAAACGCGTCGAAAATTCTTCCGGTTTGGCTGCGTGACGTTTGTGAGGTCACGTCGGCTTAACATGAAAATTAACCTAAATTGTCACTAGATATATTTTTATATTTTTTAAGTGTTTTATTAAAATATTAATTCAATGTTTACTTTAAATATTTTTTAAATAACTGTTATTATTTTAGGGTGAAGCCTTTATATTCATTAATTCAAACACTTTGCAGGCATCGTAATTAAATTGGCCGAGTCACAGATGACAGATGATATACATTTTAATCACGATTTTTAAAAATTGATTATATTTGTGTTTTTAATCCTATTTATTTTTGATTTCAGTAACCTACGTGCAGCAGCTTTGTGGCAAAAAAGAACTGGCCATTGTCGAAGGGTACACCTTTTACTGCGAAAAAGTAACTAAAAGCACTCACATCTGGAGGTGCACTACAACAAGAGGATGCTACGCGAGATTCACCTTAATTAACGATAGACAAACGATGAAAAAACTGAATATAGTACACACTCATGATCCTCCTACGTATAAAATTGTAAACGGTATGTACGTCCGGATATAGAATCCAGTCATTGAAAAGATTCCGGATAAGAATTGTACGACCGAAAGGTAAAAGCGTTACCAAACCTAAGCACAAAAGTATGTTTGGCTTGAAAATATTTTCGAAAACAGGTATACTTATTATGTCATTACATTTATGTATTTCTGTAGTTATGTAATATGGTACCAATATTTACTTAATATGATGTCATTATTTCTCTAGTATCTGCAGTTTAATATTAATAAATACCTGATATATTAGATATAATCATATAAAGATATAACCGTGTACGTCTCTGTACTCGGTGAGTCTGTGGTTTAATTATACTTAAAAAAATCGGCGAAGTGCGAGATGGACTCGCGCACGAAGGGTTCCGTACCATTAGCTATACACCATTAGACTTCATATTTTAACCTTTTTTGTTTTAACTTGCGCGAGTCTGACTCGCACTTGGCCAACTTTTTTGTATTTGTTGTTATAGCGACAACAGAAATGCATCATCTGTGAAAATTTCAATTGTCTAGCTATCACCGTTCTTGAGATACAGTCTGGTGACGACGGACGGACAACGAAGTCTCAGTAATAGGGTCCCGTTTTTACCCTTTGGGTACGGAACCCTAAAAAGGCTTACAACGCTCTGCTTATCTAATTTAATAATGCATTTAGGGCGTCGTTAAATAAACGATATTTTGAATTTATTAGTGGGTGTTGTTATTCACGTCTAAAGGTTTCATTTAAAGTTGCACAATAAGAACGAAGCGCGAACACGTGCATATTCAAGGACGCCATATTTAAATTATTATTACCTCACATAACCCATAACCAGCGGACACTTAAGATAATAACAACAATACCTTATTTGTCAGAGTATGATGATTAATTAGTTCAGAAGTTCTAACGGAACAGATTACATAACATACATGCAAAAGTTATTTCAATCAATAGTCAGTTCGCAACATCTGCTCCTAGAAAAGTGTAAGGAAATGTACTAAAAAGCCTTGGCGGTTTCTGACATTGGAAAACTACTAAAAACTTCAAATCTGTGCCTCAATATAATTATGTTTCCAGCATCTAAATCATCAAAAATCAAGCAACCTTTGTTTGATTTATAAAGTTTTCAAGACATCAACCGCTTGATTCACCGACCTTGAATTATTATTTTACGTCGATGCACGCACTTATCTACGATGGGGTCTCAAGTGGCCGCGCGCTAAGTGTTTTTATAAACAAACGATATTTATGGCTTGGGTTCTCAAATGAACAACAGGTTGAGTGTTGAATGTTATTGTTATTGACTTAAGCTTTCAAACAGTGTTAGTTTTATTTAGATTAAGTGGTCGTAAAATTATACAAACCGGTTCGATTATAGACATTGAGAAAATATACGCTAATTTTTATTTCAGGAATTTTTAGTTTTTAAACAAAATCGATGACCCATATATTTTATGTTTTAAATGGGTTAAGGTATTCAATTTGCACTTAAAAAAAAAACCAGACACATTTCCCGTTTCAAAACATTTATTAACAAGATTTTGAAAATCTCTTCAGAATACCCGGCAGGACGAAGTTTTTATGTGGATTTTGTAGAATTAATTTCTATAATCCTAATAATATCTCATAGTTAGTATTATTTTATATGATTTGGGCATAAACTGTTATTTAAGTGATTGATTTTTAGTAGCTCTATATCAATAATTCATTTAACAATTAATTACTCCAACATTTGATCGCAACTTTTCGCGCCATTTTTGCAAAACATTATGTTGATGAAAAACTTACCGAATTCTGGTGAAATAAACAATTTTCTACACAATCACTATTGTAGCGTCTAAAATAGATCATACACATACATAAATCAGTAACCTCTACTTAAAATCACCAAAATTATCACAAAATAAGAATTTTTAATCTGCTTGCATCGAAGGAATAGGCAGAATGAATCACAGATGATTGATGAATGACGAAATTATTTTTTTAAATATTTTATGTCAAGTGTGAATGGTACATATGGTTGCCAGACATAAAAATAAAGCTACGTTCAGTGGGAACAAGACAACACATACATTGATATGAGATTTTGAACGAGTAAGAAGAAAACAGGTAGTTTTTATCAGCACGGCGCCGAACAATTTGCGTGGTTACATTTGTAACCAAAGTGCATCTACGGGTTTTTTATGGTTGGTTAAATAAGTAACCAAAGTGCATCAAGCGGTGAATAAAATTAATGGTAACGAATGCAACATAACTAAATCGTGACAGCTGTCAGTTTCATTATGACACAGAAGTTTAGGTTCCTAGCAATCTACACAAAAGAGGTTTCTATCGAAGTTAGATAATTTAATATCGGTATTAGTATTTGTGTTTTTTGCCTATGCTTTGTGTATTATAAAAAAAAGTGCCTTTGTGATAGGTGCGCTGTACACTAGCGCAAATTTTTTGATAGTGTCATTTTTATATTTTTTTTATGAACCTGGTATTTTTGAGTGTTGGCCTTTCGCAATGCCTACTTATTGTATATGCATTTCTAAATTGCAATTAATTAAAATTTAAATAATTTTGAATACCAATTAACTAAGTGTCAACACATGTTGGTGACTAAAGATTTGAACTACAATATTCTTTATTGTACACTCAAAATATATAGGGTACCTTTTTAGGGTTCCGTACCCATAGGGTAAAAACGGGACCCTATTAGTGAGACTTCGCTGTCCGTCCGTCCGTCTGTCACCAGGCTGCATCTCAAGAACGGTGATAGCTAGATAGTTGACATTTTCACAGATGATGTATTTCTATTGCCGCTATAACAACAAATACAAAAAGTTGGCCAAGTGCGAGTCGGACTCGCGCACGTTAAAACAAAAAAGTTGATATAAATATTATTTGGTTGCGTTTCAGGTCTATACTTTACCACCTCACGTTATGGAAACCCTGTAATTGAGTTGGGCGGCTACAGGTACAACAAGTATGTTCGAAGTAAGGGAGCAAAAGTAAGGTGGAATTGTACATTAAGGTCCAGTGGAATAGATTGCAAAGCTTACCTCCTCACTGTTGGAAATGAATTACTGGCTATGAAAAATAAGCATAATCACCATCGGTTTAAATAAAATAAATAAATATAATTTTTTATAAGTTTAATAATAAATTACTGATGATATCATAGTTTTTTCTCGTAATTACAGGAGTTAAAAACCATAACTTTCTGCTATATTCAAATTCAAATTCAAAATCATTTATTCAATTTAGGCGTCTACGACGCTCTTATGAAGGTCAATTACAAACTTTAATATTGAAATATTCTACATTGTACTGCCACGTTTAGCAAAAAAATTTATAGAGCCACTGCGAGAAGAACGGGCAAGAAACTCGGGGCCATTCTTTTAAACGTCTGTTTACAATTTGTTATAAAACTTATAAACAATATAATACAATTATTACAATATTTGTTTAAATTACGTAGGAGACAGGTGATGGCTTGGCAGAGGTGGAATTTTCCAAGCATTTTTGTCGTTTAAGTAATCACAAACTGTGTAGTAGGATTTCTTAATCAAAATGTTTTTCACGTGTAATTTGAATTTTCCTTCTGTGAGCATTGTAATATGTTCGGGAATTTTATTATAAAACCGCACACAATTACCTAAAAAGGACCTTTTATTTGTCTTTGCTAATCTAAAACACGGTACCGTTAATTTATATTTGTTCCTAGTGTTGTAATCGTGGTTGTCACTGTTTAATTTAAATTTACTCAAATTTTTCCGAACATACATAATATTTTCAAATATATACAGACTCGGTAAAGTTAATATATCAATTTCTTTAAAAAGATCCCTTCGAGATTAAGATATCGATGACTTTTGGTATTAAGAAATGTTTTGCCATACATACTGTACAAAAAAACTAAATATAATTAATATATCTATATATTAGATTAACGAACAACGATAAAGAGGTAATATTTTACATACTGCCTGACTTCGGCATTTAACATACATAATTATATGTTTTAATTACGTTTAACACTCAAATAGCTATCCTTTAATATCTCTATATATAGTATATACATATATATATATATATATATATATATATAGTATATATTTATTATTATTTAACGAATAATAATAAAAAATTAACTATAAGATGAACACGCTGACCTTTGATTATTACTTTGTTTTATTTGAAATCCACACAAATGAAAACAAGATTTTATTACAGGATTAGTAATGTACCTGCCCAACCGAAATGGGAAGCAATTGGCTATAATACGAGGGTTCTCATTTTATTGGTTTCGTAAAAACGTGTCAACTTATGAATGGAAGTGTACGGCTGTGCAATCGTGACTTGTGACGAAATGCATCTGTAATATGCAAAAGTTAGGCTTAACATCAACCGCTTAACATCAGGTGGACGTCGAGCTTATTCCGTCACAATAACATAAAAAAAGATAAAGGAAGAATGGATGGTTTTTGGAAAAAGTGATAAGCGTGTGAGCGATGTAAATATTGTGAGATGGTAAGTAATAGATTAATTAGAAGAAGAATACATGTTGGCGTGAGAGAAGGATAAAAAACAGAAGATTTCTTAATAATCAGAAAAGTCTCAAATAAGTTTCAAATGTTTGTTAGTTACAATTCAACTACTTAAGTGACTTTCTTTTACAAAATTAAATTACGCTGAGGAGCGTACATACAAACCTAACCAATTTCAAGCAAGCTGGTCAGAGGTTATTTGAAAATTTTAACAACTTTGAATAAACGTAGAAAAAGTATATGAATAATAACACGTAAGTAGATGAATAATTATATACAAATAGGTTAGGCTCAACTGGTAAAGGCTGTATTTCCTAAATGATACCATCTTATTTTAGATAATCCAGTGTTAACCACGTCGCGCTACGGCGAACCTGCAGTGCAGATTGGACCCTATCGATTCAATAAAAATAACAGATGCAGAGGTTCTAGAGTGCGGTTTAGATGCACTCGTAATGCCTTTGGATGTAAAGCCTTCGTCATTGCTGTAAATAACGAAATTTTGACCATTATGAATGTACACAATCATTGAAATTTGATTTCTATTCAAATTTTTAAAAGGGAATTCATTGAATGCCCTTTTAAAATCTAAGCTGGTTGTATAAAATACACTCAAGAGCAATGAATCCGGGTCACTTAAAGAATCCTAAAAATCTCGGAAACTAAAAATGCTAGGTTAATGCAATAAATTGTATTTAATAGACAATGTAATACTCCTTAAATGAAGGTATTAAAACTTCTTAGTTATTGCAAAGTTATATCATAAAAAAATCAAATTTGAAAAAGGGCCACTTTCGAAGATGGAACTACGAAATTACAGCATTTGGTTTTGCTTTTGTTTGTAATCTGTCATTTATGTGGGTACATAAACCATGTTGATAGTGCTCTATATTCATTATTCAAGCTGAAATTATGTCGCTTACGCCTGAAGAATGCACCAGAATACTTACAATGCTGGAAACCGGCCGGAGTCAGCGCGATACAGCCAGGACTGTCGGTGTGTCGCTGTCAACAGTACAAAGAGTTCTCCGACGTTACGAAGAAACTGGTTCTAACCTACGCAGACCAGGAACGGGCAGAACCAGGTGTACCACAGCTCGAGAAGACCGATACTTGGTGAACACCATGCTTCGAAATCGC
This sequence comes from Plagodis dolabraria, assembly GCA_963854805.1. Lineage (NCBI taxonomy): Eukaryota > Metazoa > Arthropoda > Insecta > Lepidoptera > Geometridae > Plagodis > Plagodis dolabraria. Next base: position 8,529,201 of record OY978445.1, on the reverse strand, counting down.
TTTCTCACAGGAACTGAACTCACCAATCAGTTTCGACGCCTCGGAGGAAGTAACCCAAGTGCATGGACAGTAAGACGTCGGCTTGCTGAATCTAACTTAAAACCCCTTAGACCTGCAAACGGCCCTAAACTGGAGCGTGGGCATCGTATTTCGAGACTAAGATATGCCCAGAGCCACGTAAATTGGAGTATTGAAGATTGGTCAAAAGTTATGTTCTCCGACGAATCAAAATTTATGCTCTACAAGCACGATGGAAGACACAGAGTGTATCGAAGACCAGGGGAAAGATTCAAGCAAGCATGCATCGAAGAAAAAGTAGCCTACGGTGGTGGGTCTGTACTTGTGTGGGCCGGAATTTCTTCTGAAAGTCGCACAGAGCTGGTGATCATAGAAAAGGGCTCTTTAACTAGCGTAAGATATGTGGAAGAAATCCTCAATGATCACGTTGGTCCATTTATGGTCAATTTAGGTGAGGATGCTATATTTATGCATGACAATGCCCGACCTCATACAGGTAGGATTGTGAATGACTACCTTCAAGAGATGAACATTACTCGTATGGAGTGGCCAGCTCGCAGCCCGGATATCAACCCGATCGAGCATGCTTGGGACGAGCTAGGCAGATGCGTAAAACAACGAAACCCTCCCCCAATCACGCTTCGTGAGCTCAAAATTGCTCTCACAGAGGAATGGGAGAATATTCCCCAAAATCGTATAAGGAACTTGGTGTACAGCATGCCAAACCGCGTAAACGCAGTAATGGAAGCACGAGGAGGCAATACGAAGTATTAAAATTCAAGAAAATCGTAATAAAGTTCAAAAATTTCATGTTTCCTATTTTTGTTTTAAGGAGAGATCAGCAGTTTTTTTCGTTATGTAATTTTGTGTTAATAAAATGTATGGTGACTCATATTTTTTTTACTTTCATTTAAGGAGTATTACATTGTCTATTAAATACAATTTATTGCATTAACCTATCATTTTTAGTTTCCGAGATTTTTAACATTCTTTAAGTGACCCGGATTCATTGCTCTCGAGTGTATATTATAATTTCCAAAATTGTGACTTATCAGCTAATAAGATATTTCAAAAAAAAAATAGTTTGACATTTTGAATCATATGTTCAACGAAATTTTATAGGAAAGTGAATAAAATGAATTCAAAATAGTATGTGTAGTCAATTTTTTGTCTATCACGTTGGTGTTCGGGTATTTGAAACTGAGTAATTAAATTATGGAATAACTAAAACTGATGTAATTTGTCAATTAAGTTTTTGTTTTTATATAATAAATTAAAGAATTACTCCGATACCAATGGTTTTATTTAAAGGAAAATCATATTATCAAATTTGGAGCCACAGAAATTAGATGGAATTTTCTTACGATATAAAAAAAAAACTATTGTAAATCGATCTGCAACAACTCCAACGAAGGAATTAGCTGAGTAGTTTATCTTAATAATTATATGTGTAAATGAACTCCACTATCTCACTTTTATTTGAAAATCAATAAAATCAATTGTATTTTTTTAGAACCCAAATTTGTACCATCTACTTCGGGCAATGCGATGGTGATGTGCGGTGGGTACCGTTTTTGCAAGCATCGTCAAACTATCAACAGGATCAGGTGGCAGTGCTCTTCGATCTGAAAGTATGGATGCAAAGCTGTCATATACAGCTACAAAAATATGTTTATAAAAGTATCAAACTACCATAACCACGACCCACCTCAATCATATCACGTATTTGTAAGTCATACAAAGATGATTTAAGTGGTGAATAAATAGTAACATCTTATGATGTGATAAATAATATCATAGCCCGGCGGATTAACGAGCTGAAGTGACAGTGGCACATAGCACACAGAACTGATGGTTGATGGGGCCAAAAGAACCTCGAATGGAGGGCACAAACAAGCAAGGGCAGCGTCGAAAGACCACCAACAAGGTGAAGGGACGACATTACTAAGGGTGCGGGAAGACGCTGGATGCAGGCCGCTTCCAACCGTTCTATTTGGAAATCTATGGGAGGGGCCTATATCCAGCAGTGGACTTCTTGTGGCTGAGATGATGATGATAATTCACTTTGTTAATACGTACATGTTGTATGCCTTTGTTGATGCCTGTTTTCTATCTTCACTTAATCATTTTGGTAGTACCTTTAATTATTGAAATTGGCACATTAATTATTGACTGCAACTTAACACTGATTCGCTAACTTGAAGAACAAAGTGGTCAGGGATTATTTTGTTGAAAGCATTCAGTAGAAACATATTGTTAATAAAATAATATCAAGTTCGAATTTTCTTACTCCTACATTTAAATGGAGTAGTAATGTAAATAAAACTAGCACATAACCAATGAAATATGTTATTGAAGCAAAATTCGAGGGTGGATAAGTGCCATAGTTAAAAACAGAAAAAAAAGTACATACCGAAGAACCGGTACCACGGCGGGCTGCAAATATACAAATAAAAAGTGAAAAATAAAACAACGGAACGGAGCTACTTCTTGCTGGCTGAAGGGGCTCGTCGACTTCTCGATGGCGGTGCCGTGTCCTTGGTTCTGGCGGTGACCGCAGATGTACCTGCAGTCTTAGGCGCGCTCGACGCGGCAATCTTTTCAAGCTCTTTGAGATTGCTGATCCGATGCCGCACACCCTCGGTGCCAAGTACAAAAACGAAGCCATCCCTTGTCCAACACTTTTGAATGCCAAATTTCTGGCGTGCAGCCATGAAAGTGTCGTGCCGCGGTTTTGTCAAGAACTCCGACGGCGAGATATTAGACCCTTTAAAGCCAGTCTTACCGCTCCAAATTCTATTTTTGGCATCAAGGTCACGCATTTTGAAGAGAATAGGTCTGGGTTTGTCAGGTGCTGAGGCACGGCCCGTCCAATGTGAGCGACTGATGTCTTTGATGGAAAAATCTGGAATTTTCATTTGACCTGCTACCTTCTCATCATCTTCATCTTTGGCTTCTGGGACACCGTGAAAGAGAAGAAACTTTCGTCGCCCTCGCATCTCCATAGCATTCTGGTGCTGCATAACCAGGCCTACTTGATCTTGGAGGCAACGAAGTGCAGTCATGATGAAGGTACGGAAAGCAGTAAAGTCTGCTGACAAGACTGCTACAGTTGGTGAAGGAGATGCTGCTTGAAGCTCACCTTGATATGAGTCCATGCGCTGAAGAAACAGACTTTGTAGTTCGGCCACACTTTGCTGTAAGGCGTCCATTTTGTTTGAGTTGTTAACTCAGTATTTTTCAATAGTGAAAAAAGTGTTTTGTGATAGTCCCCCCCTATGGATAACAGTCCCCGGCAGGTATTGCAGATTATATTTTAATTACACATATGTTTTAGGTTATTCAAATGATGTTAACTATTTTATTTAAAAAAAAATAAAAAAAATAAAAAAAAAAAATTACCTAAGTTACAAATACATATATATACAAAGTAAAGAAATAGGCTATCCACGCTCTCGCTATGATACTTACCTAATCGGGATTGACTGCGAGTCAATTGCGACATCGTAGGTTACGCGTGAACATGCTTAAATTGTAGTGCTATAATTCTACCTAAATACAAACGTTTCCATTCACATAACACTCAATATCTTTTTAGTGTAGTTGCAACTGCTACTGTCTTCCGAATTGATCATATTTCACATTTTGTATTGCTATAGGTATGTATGTATCAATAGCATTTACATCGACATTGAGAAAAAGTTTACAAACGAGACCAACCCGTATAAGAGCGCATAAACGATTTATTTTGGAGGGGCGCGTTCGTGAGGAAACATATCTGAACTTAAAGTGTGACAAGAATCTTTTGGCTCGTGGCCATAATCGGCACTTACGTTCTTTGATAGTTCGTTCACTAAAATGTTTGCTGTTTATTCGACCACTAACGCTCCCTAGTCAAGGCTATTCAAGCGCTAAAAAATCTTTGTAGGACTATAATATATTAGGATCGACCGCGTGTCTATAACAATAACGAGTGTAATTTAGAGATACCCTCAAATAACAGATATCTTAGGAAAAGTTTCATATTTTATTTGACTTCGCCTGCATTAATTTTATTGAGGCTAGCCTTTGACCGCTATCTCACTTGATGGATGATGTGATGAGAAGATGTAGTTCAACATAACCTAGAATTACTGGCTGAGAGACAGTAATTCTAGGTAAGGTGGAACAACATGGCTGCGGGAACATACGGTTAAGTGCTAGCCAGACTTACTACCATGCTATATCAATTGCTATCATAAGAACAACAACCTGGACCGACGCCTTAACGCGCCCTCCGAAGCACGGAAGCGCTCAGTAGTAATGTCAATAGCGGTCACAAATCCAAATTATGACCATTAACTTAGCTAACCGGTTAAGAACGGGTAAGCAAACTTCGCTACGAGTACTTCAAGTTTGTTCATATTATACTATCTTGTATACCATAACTACTGATTACTAATTAATCGTTATAAATATTTAATCTACGACCAGACAATCATACAGGTATATACCCATTGATATAATTTTATTTGTAGAATACGTTCTTATTACCATGTTTATATTTTAGTGACGTTAGCCAAGAACTGCCGCGGTAAAGACATTTTGATCGTTGATGGATATTCATTCTACCAGAAGAAGATACAAATAGTAACGGACTACTGGAAATGCACCTACAACGGTAAATGCAGAGCGCACGTGCTTACTGACAAGTGCGGCAACATCCTCAAGACTCTGAACACTCATTGTCACCCCAAGAGGCAGTACCTGATACAAAATGGTGTTTACTTCAATCTGTAAAATAGCGTGCTCAGCAAAATGAACGCCTTATTAAATAAAAAAATTTAATGACTAGTCTCATATTTCAAAATACAACTTGTCAAATACCATCGCAACCTAAAAGAATATCTTAGTAGAACATTTACAGAACACATATGAGCTCTTTACCATAACGTACTAAGTTCATAAAATATAATTAAAAGATAATTATAAAATTATGAATAGGTAACTACGAAGTTTATAAATAGCTCTTGCTTGACCCAAAAATATTAACATATAAATAATGTAATATAAAAAGTATTAATATAAATTTACTCTTGAACTATATAGACTAGGTACGTTTTCATAGGAATTAATTAATATAATAATAGTAATGGAACGTAGTACATTTTGAGCATAAACGTGAACTAGTAAACGTACAAAGTAATTTAAAATTGTAGCTGACTTAGTACGATTTGGACGATTACTTTCATACAGAATGAGCCATTTTTCGTCATACACAATATGTCAGTCCACGAAAAAGTAAAAAAAAGACATGGATGGTAAGTTTTGGAATTGAACTCTTCTGTACCGGGTGGGTATCAAACCCGCATCTCCCAGATCTTATACGCACCGGGCACTTTAAGCCCTTGGCCATCGAATCAGTAAAATGAGATTTATAGTTTGACATTGGGTATTTGGCGACAGACGGTAGCTGAGCGGGCACTAGCAAAATGCCCTACCACCATTTTTTTTATTGTAATGGTTTCAATAGAGAGGCGTTCGAGTACTTCATTATTTTTTATATGAACACCTGACATTTTTATAATTTTTTGTCTACTTTTGTTATTATAAGTAGATTTCATATATGTAATAGTTATTAATTGTATTACGTACATATGTATTTTGTTTTATTTATAAATTGGACTTGAATATTATATTATTATATTTTCCAATAAAATTAATTGAAATGTCTTGAATCAATACAAACATGTTATATGTTTTTTATTACTTAATTGAATATGATTACTTGAATAAGTTAGGTACGTAAAAAGTAAATTTGAGACGAACTGAATTTGTAGACATAGTATACGTTTTATTTTTTATCTAAGAAAATTTCTCTTCTACATGATTATAATGTGAGACCTATAAGTTTATTTTTATAGAATCGATCTATTTGTCTATAAATTTTAAAATATACTGAAATACGGAACCGACTACCAACACTGAAAATATGAAATAACTTGTTGAAGTCGGTAACATGCTGATTCAAAACAATGATTCACATTTGCTGGTCTGACTTCCACAAATTATTTCATACTTCTCAGTGTTGAAAGTCGGTTCCGCTATATTCGAAAAAAATGTTTTCTTTCTTTTTAGTGATGAAGACTGCTCACAAGATCATTCACTCGCCTAGAATACTGTTTATCATCGACAATAGCAAATATAATTAAATCCATGTATAAAAATATATTTTTCAGTTAATTGACTTTAACTTAAAAACTACTCAAACTATTCTGATGAAATTTATATGGGACCACGTATATAGATCTAACAAAGAAAGAATCATCAAAATCAGTTCATAATCGGCGGAGTAATCGCGTAACACACACACACACACAAAAAAAACATACTAAGTATCGCATTGAGAACCTCCTCACAATAACACAATAATTCGACCACATCATTATAGTAAATGAAGATGGATGTGGTTACCACATGCACGAGACCCACCTCAAGCGATAGCACTGCCTAACATTTGCATTTCGTCACAAGTGACGAACTGAGTACGCTCTTCAATACTATAAATATTACTTTACATTACCCTGAGACATACAGTCGTTAGGTCTCATGTGCCTTTAATTACCTGACTCTCAAGAACTGCTACTAAAACACACTGTTGCTTGGCTACAGATTTTTTACTTGAGGGTACTAACTAGATGAGCGTTTGCAAAATCCCCTCCGACCATGCATATTACGTCAATCTCAAAAATGAAACAAGCTATGACTCTTAGGAATAATTATGTGTTATATCCTCAGTTTTACCAACAGATGCTGAAAACGCTTTATTCTTCACTTCAAAACTGTAGTGCTCGTAGCGTAGTTTGCTAAGCATTTCATAACCGATCGCCATCCGTTCAGAGAGTTGGATGGGTTACCGCTAGTGGCATTACTACTGAGCGCTTGTTTTTACCAATATTTTCAATAATACCATCAGGTGAGATAGTGGTCGAAGGCTAGCGCCTATCAGCAATATAAAATTTAAAAAAAAACTACTTGAAGGGGCCGTCCATTAGGCACAAAACATTTATTGTACTAGTACATGAATTGATTAAAAAATAAATACACGTGATTTCTTACTACACTCTCCTCCCCCTTGTGATATTTGGTGATTTTTTGTAAACCCCCTTTTATACTTTACGTGACCCTAAGGTCGAGAGCAAAAGGCAAAATCATTGGCAATAGATAAGCATTTTACAAAAATACCTTCTATTAACTCGGGGAAATTTCCAGGATTGCAATTTACAACATCCCGTTTCGGGCAACCCGTAGTCGAGTGGAACGGATTCAGATACAACAAACACCACAGTTACAACAGCCCTAAAGTGAGATGGGTTTGCACGAATAGAGTGGTTGTAAGGCGCACATTGTTACCTTTGTCAATGAAATTATCGCCGTAAGAGATGTACATAACCACTGATATTATTTATGTTGTCAAATTTATTAAATTTGTAAATAATACTTGCACATTACTGTAATAGCCGGATCGTCCACTGCTAAGCCTCCCCATTTTTTATCACGATATTTATATATCTAGTGGCAATTTTCTTGATAAGCCGACATTACGTTTTCAAAGTGTTTTCCTAAAATATAAATATAATATTTTCTTAGAATATTATCAAAATATTTGTTATTATTTTAATGTTTTTCAACACCCTTGCTCGTAAAGTGAGCTTTATTATATCGTTCTTAGGGCCATAAATCGAACTATAACACCCTCATGCATAATAATATTTTACACTAGTGCGTGATACTATATACTCAAAACATTCGAGTACGCTAAAAATTTAATCGCCATTTTGGTTGTAAGACTAACGGACGTTCGTATACCATAAGGAGCCTGTACGCTTTGTCTTATTTCTAAAAGTTTATAAGGCAGAAAGATATAAGTATTCTTATCCAGGAGCCGTCGGCTGATGTATAGGTGCCGTCACTATTGAGGAAGTACATAACTATATTTTGTGGTGGCTCCAAATCTCTTGGCCTATCCCTAGGTCAAAGAAACCAGCTCGCATGTTTCTTTTTTTTTTATTTGGTCCACAAAACTGGAAACACTCTTTATGTTTAATCAGAGTAACAAAAACAAAAACATTCGTAGGGCGAGTGTCACCTCCTCGAAGTGGACACAGCCTGCAAAATAAAATAAAATGTTAGACTTGACTCTGGCAAAATGTATGTGGGCGAAACGATCGTTAATTTTTCTAACAGTTCACTGGCTAAACATTCTGTGGGCGAAACGTTGATGTTTTAAATAACCGTCTGTTAAGTACAGACGCGTAATGATTGTCGACCTAAGTTTCAGGCATATCCGATGAGATGTAAGGTTCAAGGCAGACATCATTTCCTGTTATTATTAAAAAAACTGTACTTACAATTAACGTAAGCTCAAATAAAAACGTATTAATAATAGATATACACTACAGAAAACTTACATCAGTACTGATATTATAAATGCGAAAGTAACTCTGTCTGTCTGTCTGTGTGTCTGTTACGCTATCACGCCAAAACTACCGGACCGATTTGAATGAAATTTGGTATGGAAATAGTTTGAGACCCGGGAAAAAACATAGGATAGCTTTTATCCAACTGCGCAAAAAGAGGTTAATGTTTTTGCGCGATAACCGACACACGCGCGGCGCCGAGCCCGGAAAGCTAGTTTATTAATAAAAACACTGATTACCACCTTGAACGCCACCACGGACGCAAATTAACGTGTTGGTTTGGGTATACGGGTCATTCTAAGTTAAGAGGTATTTTCCATGGCCAGGGCAAAAAATTATTTTTTTTTTATACTAACTTCCAAATTGACCTATTTATTACTTAAAACTAAATGTTTTCTTCATGCTCACTGAAATTCATTACAGAAATGTACGTAGTTTAGTCACAATAAGTTCTTATATAAGAAAAAAGTCTCTCCCCTGGTCTGTCCCCAAACCGACTTTATTTGTAAACCAGTTATTATGAATGTATTAAAATTCAATAATTACTTCATCATCGTCAGTTTTATACAGAACAATAACTTAGTTTCTTATAAGTAAACTTACTTCTATTCCAATTTTTCATAAATAATATCAACGGCGAAATTTGTCCTCCGTGTTTCTTGTCTCGTCCCCTGGCTTTTTGTTTTCGTTTAAAAATCAGTTTTGTTTTGATAGTTTGTGGAAGTTGTGACCTTGAGTGCATACGATGTAACTTGAAGCTAGCAGCAAGCGGCGCATAAGCCGACTGTGCAGACATTTTAACGGCCATTTCAGTCATGCCGCTCGTTGGATGTAGAAAGGTTGAGTGAAGGCAGTATTTCCTCTGGTTAGTTTTATTTGGCAATTATTTGTTAAAATACTAATATACACTTAAATATTCACTATGAAAAGTGCATACATTGTAACGTTTTATTGTGAATTACGTACGAGAAACACTTTTAGCGCTATTTTAGATATTAATCGAAAATGTATCTTCCCTGGCGTATTTCCCCTGGCTCTTTTGATGGCAGGGGCGATACTTAAAGTCCACGGAAGATACATTTGTATGCTGTTTTAATGTGAATATTTATACATTTTAAATTAGTTGCGAGTGGCACCGATATTTCTATGCGAGTGGCAGCGATATTACATCAATAGATGACTTAGCTAAAGCCCTTGAAAACCTGCCCGAATATTAAAATTTTCACCATAGATGATGACATATCTAAAAAAAACAGCAAAATTAGGTTCTGCTAAAGGTATAAAGACTTTCAGGCACGCTAAAGGTTCACCAAGTTACCGGTTGCTTATTTATACCTAATTGCCTAACATTGAAAAGTTTGAGCTGCTTCTGTGACTCAGAGCTATGTCGTCATTTTCAATTGGGTACTTTGGATCATCCACAAACACATCGTAAATTTAATCTACGTGTTGATGATATATAGGAAACTAGGGATTCAGAAGATTACCCACTAATCAATTTCACATCTCAAGAACACAGGAAGAAGCCACAAGAAACACTACAGCATTCTGTACCTACCAGTCTCAGACCGAATAAAAAGTCAAGACAGAATGTTGTGTTAAGAGCAGTGAGGCCGGCAAAACTACGCCTCGCCGTGTACAAACACCATTACACACACATATGTACAACGAAACTACGCCTTGACTCGTCAGTCGAAATATTGCGGCGTGGTGGCATTGGTGTTGTCGTTATTAAGCCTATAAGGTTTACCCTATTATTGGGTCATAATACAAAATGTATTGCTATTCGTTTTTTTTGCAATAGTTGATCAATGTGTTTTAACCGACTTAAAAAAAAGATAAGGTTCTCAATTGGACTGTATTTTTTTTAAATACAGATATTGCGTCGTAGATGCCTACGACGAAATATCATTATCATAATCGGTTCAGTGGTTTAATTGCAAATTTAAAAGATGGATTTCATTCATTCAGTCCATTTTCAACCGACTTCAAAAAGGACCAGGTTTTCAATTCAGTTGTATTTTTTTTATTTCATTTATTTGATTAAATCTTTGTTACTTCATAACTCCGTCATTTTATTTTTTGTTGGAAAGCTGATACCTTTAATTATGACTCATATTCATATCATTGGTATTGGATTTTTGGTTTCGAAGATATTGAAGTAGATGTTGTTTTTTTTTTGTTATAAAAAAACATATTTTCATTGTTTTTTTTTTGTTTTTAACGTTGTTGTGTATAGAGTTGAATCATAACCATATTATTATTGATATTACAAAGGCAAATTTAAGTTCCCTCTTAACTGTTCACGCTTTGTTGTCTTAGGTTTTCGCGATTGTTACACATAGTAATTAAACAACTTTAAACGGTTTAAATCGCGTATATTATCGAATATCGTAATCGAATATACGCGAATATACGCGATTTAAACCGTTTAAAGTTGTTTAATTACTATGTGTTCACGCTTTACTGGTCACTTACCAATGTTACTGTTTAATAATTTTTTCATTTTCCGAATTGATTCGATAAATTAAACAAAATTGGATCGAAATCATTCGGAAAAGTAAGAAGGAACTATCATGACAATATTTTAAAATCGGCGACTTATATTTATTTATACCTATTTCTACCGCCAAGCAGTAATGTTTACATTCCTATGTTCCGGTAAAATTACAGGCACATGAGACTTAACATCTTTATGTCTCAAGGTGATGGGCGCAGTGCAGTTTGCCACTTGTGACGAACTGTATCGGCAGAGGTTACAGCTTAACACCAGGTGGGCTTTGTGCTTTTTTCCCCGATTGCATAAAAAACCCGTCACTAATTAGTTACAAGAAATTAATGCATGTAAATTAAATACCCAGTAATGTTATTTCTGTAACCTTTTTTTCATTCCCTTCCCCTACTTAACGACACTACTTTTGCCGACGCCTTACATCGGAACCCTATTGTTGTATTAATACTAATAACGTTATTAAATTGGTAACGTTATTTTTATAAGGTAATTTGATTATCATTGCAACACCGACACACGCACACATGTTTGGAAAACCGGCCTCACTTCTCTGTTCACAACATTCTGTCTTGACTTTTTATTCGGTCTGAGCTACCAGTATTAAAACTAAACTGCACAAATATGATTCAAGCCCTCAACATCTGGAAAGAAAACATTGATCTGCAACTGGGACTTTGTGCTGGTTAAACTTCATGATGGAAAGACAGAATATTGTTATGTTGAAGAAGATGATGATATTTTAAGTTATATTTTGTAAAATCTATGATGAAACTGGAAAAAAGTACAGAATTAATGATGACAATATTTCTAACATCACCTGGGATTAGGTTTTAAAACACTAACCTTCCCTAACTTAAAAATGAGAAAGCAGCGTATTTTCATTAATTTAATGAATCTATTGATGTCTCTGAACACGGGTTTTAGGAAAATATTCTTTCTTACAAGAAAAAAATTATACTGTTACTCAGAGAAGTTTTTGTTTCTTTTTATTTCAATAATGACTATTTATATTAAAGTTATAGATATTTTTGTTTATAATTACAGTTTTTATTAAATAATTACAGTTAAGAAGCGAGTAGGTAGGTATATAGGTACTACATTTAAAATGAACGTCAATGTTACAACGATGTGATGTGTGGTATATAGGTATTGTAGTTACAGCAAGCTGGTGCCTGTGTCTTATTACTATTGAAATCCATCTTATAATCATCTTCTTCCTGCCATTGTTCCACTTATCTCTTTGTTTGTGGATATACCACATATGATTTTTCAGAGTATAACAACACAAAATGGATTGCTCAAGACCATATTGTTGAAACTTTTGGCTTCAATTTTGTTTGGCCGTTTACTTGACGCCAACTAGACAATAAAATGTTGCTGTTGAAGAATATTACCTACGTTTTCGTTTATTTTATTTCAGTGTCCAGTGTGGAGTTTTCTAAATCACGCAGTGGGAAGCGTGTGCTGATTTACAATGGGAAAAAATATCGTTTGATTAATGATTATGGCTCACGTGCATACTGGTACTGCAATCATTCAAATAATGGATGCAAAGCTTCAGTCTCTACTTATGATGATACAATAATCAAAATAAAAGGAAAACATACTCATTAACATAAATATGAGTACCGCCGCGCCGTTAATACGCATTTATTTTTAAAGTAAAGTCCTTACTTTCATATGATAACTACGCAGTACATTATTACGCTATGTAATTATTGTTACTAAAATAAGTTGTGCACTTATTTTTTATTGTATTTTCATTTTCAATTGATATTTTATCAAACAAAAGTTTATCAATGTGCATAATGTAGTTTTTTTAATAATGAAAATGAATTAAGTAGGCAACAGGTATCTTTATATATAAAAATTAAGTGTCACGTTGTTTGTCCGCGATGGACTCCTAAATAAAAACCAATTTTAAATTTGATTTACAGACCGTGTGCAATTTGATCCAAATTGAAAGATAAGCTTACATCTCAATATATAGTCGTAATCACCAGTGTGAAGCCGGGGCAGACCGCTAGTATATACAATAATAAAATAATGAATTATTATACAACCGTGTAACATTCTGTGATCTCAGAGCAGTAGTAGTAGTAAGGAAGAGGGAGTCTAAAGAAAATCAAAAGTGAAGCATAAAATTGAGCCAATTTTATGTACGACACAACTCGCACATTCGTATCCAAATTCTGCCAATTTTGTCTTCATTCACGACTGACCGTTGCACATTATGCACGTGACAAATAATGGAATAAGTAAATTAAAAACCGACTTTAGTATTAAAACACACGTAAATATTGAATATAATGTACTTTCTTTAATATTATACAACCCAATTTAGGTTATAATTTCGAATAAAATGTAAACAAAAGTGTTGCCAGATATACATTTTAAGATTTTGCCAAAAGTTTGCAGTATTTAAAAGTTGGTGTGCGTAGAACTAAGGTACTCAAATTAAACAAGCCAATGTTAGGCTATTGTATCATATAGCGGAAATAGTAAGAAATTTTGTAATTAAAAAAAACCCGGCGTCTACCTAAGTATGTACTTACGTAAATGCCTAAACGTACATCCATTACAGACCTCAAAATTAATTAGTTTACATGCTTTATAAAATAAATTTTACAAATTTTACTATCGCCGTCTAGAGCTTGTTTAGTACATAACAAAAATATATAACAGTAGTATTCAATATACATTGGTTCATTAATATCAAAAGTAATAAATAATAAATAAATATTGTCTTATCCGTTTCTACACTTGCTTCTTGTAGACACAAGTAATATAAATAAATAAATCACCGGCATGCGGCAGGACAGAGACCATGCGTTTTTTGACCGGAGAACGCCTTCAGAGAGAAAGGCATTTTATACACAAAAACAAGAAATTATTATTTTGGCGGTGTTAACATTTTACTGTTTAGTGACTTGATGCAGCTTTCACTAGTAGCTGAATCTGTCTGCGGGGCATACTGAATCAGAATCAGAATCATTTATTGCATACTATTGCTTTAAACAACCGCCACATTTAAGTGCTGAAGTGGATTAATGGGCGTTATATAGCTTCTGCAAACTGCCATATGAGGCAAGCAGACGACATCACATTTGTCGATATTTTGAATAGTTTACGGGTTGGTCAACTCACCATGCAGCAACTTGAATCCTGGATCATCGTAGAGTACTATTTACTGGACCAGATGGCGAGTGTGTGCGAAAATTTCCCACGACAAGACAGGTGGATGACTACAATCATACTATGACCACCAAACTCGCCAAAATTTGCGGATGTGTGACGTGGTAGTATCAGATACATCTGTAGAAGTCAAAACCTACGGACAGCGGCCAAAACCCGAATTTATACTTTCTGACCGTTCAGTAAGTTCAGTAAGTATTGGTTCTAGAATAATGTTGCGGAAAAATATTAACTTTGGACACGGCTTGGTAAATGGCGCTATGGGGGTCATCCAAAAATTCGTATGGCCAGCGCTACTTCGTAATCGGGAGAGTTACCACAAGCCGTCTTCGTTGAGTTCAATGACAAAATGATACGTGGCAACACAGTCAGTTTGGGTAACTTGAGTAATAATAGTAACTTAAAATTGAGCCTAGCACAGTTGAATTTGACGCGTTACGGGGTCAAGGTAAAGTCGAGCGGCACGTGCTACCACTGATATAATGTTGGGCTGTGACAGTGCACAACCTGCAAGGAACGACACTGGACAGAGCCGTCTTCGATCTATGCGCAAAATTGTTTGCCCAGGGGCAAAGTTTATGTAATTAACCTGGGACAGACTGTCCAGTTAGGTAGGTCCAACTTCGAAAAAGTGGACGCCCGAAGAACCCAACTCGGATGGGCAGCGTTCGGGAAGTTACGCGACATTTTCTCGTCAAAGATCCCGCAGAGCCTGAAGACCAAAGTCGTCAACCAGTGATGACATATAGCACCGAGACGTGGTCCTTAACTGTGGCCCTTATTGAACGTGGATATTCGCCTAAGAACCAAAGTCACCGGCAAAGCTTTCAGAATTTGCAAGTTGAAGTGGCAATGGTTCTAGATTCTGGCCACATTGCTCGACGAACTGATAATCGATGGGGTGAAATTGATTTTCTCCATTTTTGAAGTCTGTTAAAAAGGACACGCCAAGTAGTTTTATTTCCAACTACGGCACCTGTGTCGAAACCCTACCATATATGTGACCTAACAGGCCCTTGGTCAATTATTTATTGTCCTAAAGAGTGTCACTTAAGAATATCATAAAAAAATTTTGAACCAGTATGAAAATAATAATCGTGAGGGTTGTGCCATATTATTGTAAAGTTTTCTATGAACAGATTTAGATGTAATAATTTTAATAAGTTACGAAATATTAAACGATAATAATCGTGATGATTGTGCACTATTATTGTACTCTAACGAACTGATTTTGCTTTAATTATATTCTTTATATTTATATCATCACAAAAGTATCTGCCATAAATCCCACTAATAAGTACTTTTTTCTTTCATATGGCATCACTTCCATTGCACACATATATAAAATTGTGGCTTCAGTTTGATGTTGTACCCAAATAGTCACAGAGATTTATTCAGTAGGGCTCAATTGTGCAACACTGCAGTTGCACAGAGGCAATAAGTTCTGATTCCCCCCATGTCTCCGGTCCGAACCACAGTGGTGCCCTTGAGCTCGCTATCAACCCCTCCTTAGTAGCGGCACGTTTTCGGCGTCCGCAGGAGACGGAGGTATAAGCGCTTTTCGCCTTCTACGCCCGTCTCGAGAGTAGTGCCTTTGGCACTTCTCCCTCCCGGGCTATTGTAGGGCCTCCCCTCGCCTAAAATCCGGTGGAGCTGAACGACCGAATAGTCGGTAGTCAGCATCTATGTCCTCCTTAAAAAAAATAATGATGTTGTACCAGACTTCCGTCTGCCCGTCTCGGGAGTAGTGCCTTCGGCACTGCCGCAATAACCGCGGCAGACGTTGCTTAAGTTAGCTGATCGGTTAAGAACGGCTAAGCAAACTTTGCTACGCGCGCTTTAAACTTATTGGCCCCATTAAAACACAACTGGCTCTACCTAGGTAGGTATATATGGGAAGCTGAAAATACTAATAAAAGTTTAACATTGGAACCTACCTATAGCCTACCTATAGATACATTTCTTTACATTTCGATGTCCTTTGGGAGTGCGAAAAACGTGAGATTCAGACCTTTGTTGTTATTTTTACAGCCAAATGCAATGCAGTATGATGATTTCAACCTACCTACAAGATACTAGCCTTTTAATTTTATGATACTAGATACGTAAACAGATTAACAAATACAAACATGAAATACGGTGCGTTGAAGTGAGAAGACGTGCGATCCGGGGGCGCGCGGCAACCCACTGTAGAGTAAGCCCGTCTTGTCGAAGCCACCGATGTACTTGTAGCTTTGTTCCTAAAGTGCAGAATGCGCCAGGCCTGCCTTAAGGCTGTACTACACAGTCGGAAATCAGCCTCCCACCATGGTTGCCAACCATGGATCACAACTGTGTAGATGATGGTTTGCTACCAAACTATGTTTGACCTTCCAACGCCCTTGGAGAGCGAGCATGGGTTGTCAGCTGTCAACCGTGGTGAGCAACCACTATTTCCGACTGTGTGGATGCTGGTTGCAAACCACGCGAGGGCAGCGCACGCATAACGCGTTTCCCTCTTTGAGATACGTAGGTATGAAAGCCACGACCTAATAAAATGCAATATATATGACATATTTTTCTTCCAAATTTCACACAGAGATATTAATTTTCAAACGTAAGGAGCGATATCGTGTGTAGTATGGCTTTTGTACGATGCGTGTTTTCAGTGCGAGAGTTCGTGGTGAGCAACTGTGTTGTAGCAAATTCCGACAGTGGTGAGCAACAAGCCGCCTGCCAAGGTCAAGGGCTGGAGCTCATGTTTGCCCACTGTGTAGATCACCCTTTAGAGTAAAGCGTTCGGTCGTTAAAAGGTTGCAACCTAAACTGAAATGACTTTGACATTTTGTTGACGGTAAAATTGTGAATTTTACAGGTAACGGTGGTATTATGCTTGACAAATATAATAATACGTGTATATTTTTTGCTAGTTCCCCGCCTTGCCGCCAAAAGCGACTTGGGGACTGCAGTCGCCAAAACCATAAAAGCGACTTGGGGTCTACAGTACCTACGCGAGAAAATCGTAATATTTTTTACTATGAAGGTAGTTTTTTCTGCAATAGTTTGAGTATTACTGGGATTAACTTTCCTTCTTATTTGGGATTAACAATCCGAAGGATTTGCTCCATTTTGTTATGCGATCAAGATTCGAATTCGTTGTACATGTAGTAATGGCGTCAAAAAATTTAGTGGAGCCTGCTAATGTGTCTGTAGATCATCTGCATATACGTGGTAGGAAGATCGTTCGCAAAATGAGGGATATCAATGGCAACCAGAATATCATGGGTGGGATGGTGGTACATTTACCTGTTGACTTTAGACAGACCCTTCTGGTGATTACTGTTTGGTGATTACCGATGAAATAAATGCCTGTTTAAGGCTTCGGTATTTTGGGTTCACGTGAAAAAGTATTGTCACACTACACATATACGAGTACAACATCACAATGATTCTCAAGCAAGGCAATATGCTGCTGTTCTTCTAAAAATCCGAATCTTCAGACAAATATGGCTAATCGAAAATGGCTATGTGAAAATGCAATTTTGGCGCTGACTAATGAAAGAGTTAATAAAATAAACGAATAAATCATGTCAAACGTTGAGGGAGATGTTGTCGAATACTTCCCATATTATGGACACTGAACAAGTTACATCATACCCTATAGAATTTCTCACCTCCTTAGAATTATCAGGAGTGCCATCCCATAAGTAGCGGCTAAAAGTTGGTATTCCAGTTCTATCAATGAGCAATCATGACGCGCCAAGGCTATGTAATGGTACACGGTTACAATTACACATCTGGGGCATAACATTATAAAGACTACAATCATGACTGGAATGGCAATAGTAGAAAATATCTTGATTCTTAGTTTTCCAATAATTCCGACGGCTTTGCTTTTTCAATTTAAGCATTTGCTATTACAACCAACAAAACCCAAAGTCCGAAGCTTAAAGTTGCAAAGTTCATTAAGAAAAAAAATGTTTTTCTCATGGGCTATGTACCTAGCATGCTCATACGTGTATCAAATCCACAAAATCTTTATGTTTTGGCAAAAGATGATAAAACAAAAATATTTTTTTTTAAAAGTCTACTTAAATAAGCTCATATTTTACTGGACCCAATGAACTTATAATCTGCTCACTTCATGATAATTATAAAAAAATACCTTCAATAAACACTTACGGATAACTTTTTGATATTCCACAGAAACACGTATCTTGAGTAGTTCATTACAACGATTGAATCATCATTCGCGTACAAAACTGACCTGTACAACATAATATTATATATACTATATATGAGAAATATTTAAAATAAAATTATTAATAATGTTGCACACCCAGAATAGCAGTTAGATAGATTGTACTTTTGTTTACTTTTGTAACACCCTTATATTCTACAATCTGTAATAATAAATATATCATTTCATTTCATTTCAATAATCTGGCATTAATCATAAATCAACAGTTGTTAACTTAGATCAACTGAATGTATGTGAATGTATCATGTAGTTGTCCATTTTCGTAAATACATTTTTGCATTGTATTACTATTTGTATAGATTGAATCAATCCAACGCGGACGAAGTCACAGGCCATGGCTAGTTTATGTTTATATGACGTGGTCTTTATCTATACCAGCCAGTTGTGTGCCATTAGTATATCAATCAAATAAACATAAAATTATTGTACCATATTACAGTTTAATAAATTAAAACTACCTAAGTTTTAATTTATTAAAACTACCTAAGTTTATGTTTATTAACCAATATGTTTATATGACGTGGTCTATATCTATCCCAGCCAGTTGTGTGCCATTAGGAGAACAATCAAATAAACAGTAAATTGTACCATATTACAATTTAAGAAATTAAAACTTAGGTAAACAAATTAAAATATAAAAAAAACTATTTTTTTTTGACACTTATAAGAGTAATAAATAATATTTTGATCATTTTCTTGTGAAATTTGACTATTTATCACCAATGAACCATATGCGGCACAAGAGATTTTGTTTCGAGTGCGTAACCGTAATGAAAAAAATCCAAACCATGCGAATCCAATTTAAAACTGAAAAGAAAACGGTTTACTATCTAGCCTGTGGCAAATCTTCTTTTGTTCTAACGAAGTATTATGTTCTGTAGCAAATATTGGCCATTTTATTTGGTGCGTTCGTTTTGGCTCGGTTGCGTTTGTAGCAGTTTCAAAAGTGGCATTTGTATCTTAGCGTTCGGAAAGAAGCTTCTGCTATTTTTGACCACCAATGACTGTATGCTATCCGAACGTCTTATACTTATTTTGACAACCGCTGAAACCCAAAATAACGTTTTCTGGAACTGCAGCTAAAGATATAGGTGCAACAACTAAAGCCAAAGATATAGGTCTGTAATTAAATCTGCCGGAGGCATCGCCAGTTATATTTATTATGATAGGAACAACAATATTTCTCATAAAATGTTAGCTGTCAAAAAACGATCACAACGATCCCACGGTAAGACGTGGGTCAAAAATAGCACTTTTCTCTGTCATTTGTAGCGTTTTCAAAGCTATCCGAACGGTGAGCGAAAACGATATTTATGCTCACGAAGTCCCTATCCGAACGCCCTGTGTGATCATTTGTAGCGTTTGTGAGTGTTATTTTTGGAACTGATAGGCTATCCGAACGCCCTAAATATCTCTGTTTGTTTACATACTTTACAATTTCTAACCTCACAAACTCACAACACAAAATAATGTGTATCATGTAGTACTAAGTAGGTACCTAAAAATTAATGGAAAGAAGTTATGAGATATAGAGTGCATTAAAATAAATAATGAGATACTTACCACAACCGCTATTAATGTGAAGAGAATCGCACATCGGATCTTCCGCGAACTACACCATTGAAGACATCTGTAATCTTCGCTTTACTTTCTGGCAGCAGGTCGGGTTTTGATTGCAGCTGTGGGTTCTTTAGCAGCAACTGATGCCTGCTTATGCGTCACCAACACTTAAATCTACTCAAGTTCAGCGAGAGAACTGATTCGGTGTCGCTCTTCATCAGCGCCCTGCACGAACACAAAACCATCTCTGGTTCAACATTTCTGTATACCTACCAAACCTTTGGCTGTTCGCCATAAAAGTCTCATGCCGCTACTTCGTCAAAAACTCAGATATTGTTACCCCTGACCCCTTCAAACAAGATTTCGGAGCTAGAAACTTTGAACAAAATTGGCGGGCCTTCTCGGGAGAGGATTTGCGGCCGATATCTTACACTGAGAAATGTTAGTCGAGAAGACACAGCTTTAGCACACTTCATCCTTTTTTCTCAGCAAGACCATGAAGGAGAAGTAGTTTTCGATGACGTCGCATCTCCATATTGTCTTGCTGTTTATATTGTTGGGAAAGAACCCTATCTGGTCATGGAGAACGCGCACAGCAGCCATGATTGAAGTCTCGAAAAGCAGCAAAGTTAGATGACAAATTGATCAAATTGGCTGTGGGAGCAGCAGCTTGAAGATCCATTTGATAAGCATTCATGCACATAGTTGAAGTTAAACGGCATCCAACTTGAAGTTTATGTGTGAAGTAATCCAACCTTTTTTTTCCAATTAAATTTAGCAACCAGTGATTGTACAGAAAGAATAACATTCCCTGGCAGGTACTGTGTACATAACTTTAATTATACATAAGAATTAGAGACTTATACTGTGTTTAAGTTTTAATTTGAATAAATTTACCAAGACAAATTAATTAACGACGTGTTTTTTATAACTACCCTTGGGAGAAAATTATCTATACAATATCAGGATACTCCTCGAAGATAAATCAGCGTTGTGTAGTTTTTCATTATACCTATGGCTATTATTAGTGGGACCATGAGTAATAGTGGGTCAAAAACGGTGGGAACCACAAGTCAATCATAGGTATATGTTTACAACATTTACTTCTAAAACTTTTGCCAAGTTGTCAGTGTATCTCACTTATAAAAATGCACAAATTTTTGTATATAGTCAAAGAGTAGTATAATTTCTACATGCAGGTTATGAAAATGATTAGATTTACAAATTATTGGAGTACAAATGTTTTGTTCTGTACAGGAATTGAACCTGCTTCTTCCTATTTCGGGCTGGTTGTCTATTCCATTCAGATAGGAAAACAAATAATTTTTTCACTCGGTTTGGCTTGAAGTGGGGTACTGGCTGGGTTAGAATGTCACCTTCCCCATTTCTTCCCGTGGATGTTATAAGTGGCGACAATGGCGACTGAGGAATAAACACCAGAAGGTGGGAAGCAACGCCAACTAATAACTTTTACTGTCCCTGGAGGAGTGAGAATGTTGTTCAACGGTGAATGATTTGGTCAATGTTATGATGTTGATATTGAAGCATGATTATATTGCTGCTGTATTTTTTACCAATTTGTAAAGTTCAAATTTAACACTGGGCTGGATTGGTAGATATTGAACTCGCTTTAATTTATTCAAGAACAAACCTACGCATTTCAATGTGTTTTCAGGTCCAATAATTGAAGCCACGAATACAGACAATCCAGTTACTATATACAATGATTATCAACACCAACGAGGCATATCCAACATGTAAGTGAAGAAAGAACGCTGGACTTTATGGATAGTTAAAGTGCTTAGTGACAAATTTTGTAAATGTATAAGTAAGAAATACAAAAGTATGCACTTTTTAGAAATAATCTTATTTTTATCAAATACATTTAGTATCTAAAACAAAATAAGCATGGATATGTCCTTATATGTTATGAACAAGCTATTGAATTAAATATTATTTTTTACTTTGTTGCTGTTTCTAGGTTAAGCCTAATCTTTGACCACATCATAACTTACTAGTAGTAGTACTGAACTATAAAAACTACTCTGCATGGAGTGTTTGCATGTGAGTGGATTGCTCACTGGTTACCAGAAAATAGCCAGTCTTATGAACTATTTAGGTGTGATGGCGGATATATAACAGCATCAGTACCCTTATGGGGAGACCCTTAGAGTAGGAGAGAGTTTTCGGGTAGACTTGAATGCTTACCACCAGGAGGGGCTATCCCATACCTAAACACCAGTTGTTGAGTAGGTATTATAAGCTTGAAATTTTACTTCACCCAGCTTCTTCAGCGGGGACAAGAATGGTTTATTTTAAATCCGATAGCTTTGACCACTATCTCACAATGATCCAAAAATTAATATAAATATTTATTTTTACAGATTGTAGGTTATAAGGGTGTTACAAAAGTATGTAATATGTCTTTGTCAAACATGAAGCTTGAGCGCTTCTAGTTTTGACTAGTCAAACCTCAGGTCTAGCTGCACTAGCGCCGCCAGCTCTCTCTCCGTACTTCCAGCTTATAGTAATACTAGAGGTAGGGCAGACAAGAGTGCTTGGAAGGTGGGTACCCCGATTCTGTTCCGTTACACTATTCGACTTACCGTTTCAGAATGTTCGAGTAAGTTCCGGTTTTACTACCCAGATCATATTTAATAAATAAATCACTATCTTTGCGTTTCACAGTCATCTTAGCCTATCCATCAGTTAAAGCTTGGAACGCCCTGCTTGTTAACTGTCATTTTTATGATTCAATTATTTGTTATGTTGCACAGCAACCCAAAACTTTATTAGGACATTCTGAAACCGGCCCTTAATCTAAGGCATCTGAATGTTTTGTTTTGGACTCTGACTAAGACTTATGTCAGACCTGATGTACCTAGTCAAACCTTCACCTGAGCTTTGAAGTTTTACAATGATATACTTATGTTCCTGCAAAATTTACCCATTATGGTATAACATTAATAATTATATTAAGTATTTGGCAATAATACCAATTCTTAGTCAAGGACTCTACAAAAGATATGTATCAAAAATAAAACATGATTTTACAATACAATCATTATTATAGTTTTATTAAATGTATGTATACAGAGTAATAGTTTTTGTGTAACCACCATAGCGATTCCTTTTTTTACAATTATTGAGCTCTTTGATGTGATTTGGGAGATCATTAAAAACTTTAATAGACATAGCATGGCATTGTTTTTCCAAGTCAGAGATGTTCTTCATGCTAATCTTGAATTTATGGCTCTCAAGGGCAGCTACTGGAGCAGACCGTTGACATGACGTGGTACCATTAGACAGTTCCTTTCTCACCATTAGCTATTGGGTGGCAGATACTTATAGGTATTTTTGCCAGACGAGCACGCAAAATACTATGTTGTAAAACTTAAGTCGACGGTAGAATACAATTTCTGATCACTAACCGGCCACCAACCACCAGCCGGCACTCACTGCCACGAAGCTACCTTTGTTCCAAAGCTTTTTATGATGTGTAAATATGGTCTAATAATGTCAACATAGATATTTAATAATATAAGAATAAAACTTAATACATTCTTTACTTATCAAATATTATTTTAGACGCTCTTACTCGTAAAACCGGAATAATGTACAAACTTTTCTTTTCGTTAGGACCATTTTTTAGTATGACTAGACAAGGCAATCCTGTGCTAATGTTCGACGGCCACCGGTACAATCGTGCTATCCTAAATAGCAAGGGTCCGAAACTTAGATGTATCTGCAGAAAGAGACCCAACAGCTGCCAAGACAGTGCAAGACTCTTCACATACTATAACCAGGTCCTCACGACCCACACAACCTTGAAGATACAGCCCATGATTATAAAATGTTATATAACTATAAAAACGTTTTTTATTATTTCAATGTCTATCACCTTTTAATTTACGGTACAAAAAGAGCCAATTTTTTGTATAACTACGAATTTTACATGTGGAAGTAAATTTGTTTGTTGGTTTTTTATATATGGTACCCGAATGCTTTAGAACTAATACTATTGTTATAGTTCGACTTTTATTATGATACTCAGAAATCACCTGCACCCTGTAATGGATCCAATACCTGATCGACCTAAATGAGGCAAGGAAATCATGGCCAACTTCTCATAGTGATATAAAAAATGTAGACAAGCCTCCGATATTTGGCTTATAAATTTAACCACAGATGTAAGGTTTACGTAGTTTAGTATGTCTGTCGGTATCACTTTGCTATTTGAATTAATAATCTTGTAACATTTGTTTTATCTGCAGCGCCAGTGTTTTCTACAACTCGTTACGGCAATCCAGTAATAGAGCTGGGTTCATACCGGTTCCTCCGGTCGAATGTTCGCTACAGTGACGAACGGCGCAGACGCTGGACGTGCCACCGCACTCAACATGGCTGCCGCGCTGCGCTCTACACTGCAGACGATATAATAGTGAAAACCTTAAATGAACATAACCATTAAATCTTTAACCTAAGACTTATAAAAAATAAAGTAAAACACCCTATTTTGTACTTACAGCTTAGAATAAAGTAAATCTCAATCTCCACAGTAACAATATTTGTGTTACATAGTTAAGGAAAGGCATGATTCATTGCAACCCTTTGTCCTAGTGAATTATCAATATTTATATCCCTAATGTCTAGCTTGAAATAAGGCGTACCTTGTTTTTCAATTAAAACAAAACAATGCTGTACTTCGTAAATGTGTCAATGAAAGTCATTTTCACAATTGAGAACCTCGAATGTGACAGCAACGAATTACTTCACTGCGCATAACGTTTTACATTATAATAATTGTGCGATATGCAAATGTGTTTTTATGTGATTGTGGCGGATCAAGCACGTGGCCCACCTGATGTTAAGCGGACTTACCTCTGCCTATAACAGATGCATTTCGTCCGAACGAATTGTACTGCGCTCGTCACACTGAGACATACAGTTGTCAAATTCCTTGCTTGTAATTTGTCTAGCTCTCAAGGACTGCCGGAACACACTGTAAGGTGCTTGGCGAAAGATTAGGGTGGTAGATAGCCAGGCAAGCATCGCACAATGCACTTCCACCCAGTATTGAAGCTCAAGCCGGCGGCGGTGGTGATCGAACCATGGACCTGCGGCACGGCAATCCATAGTTATTACTCCTCTGCCACCATTGCTTCACAATGATGATGGAAGTGTAACGAAAGCTCAGAGCAATTAACTAAGATCCTTCTTAGTATGTCAGAGAACGAAATATTAGTTAATAAAACTACATTGTACTGCGACACGTAATAAAAAAGCACATCGAAACGTATCGAACAATAAGTTATTGTTAGGTACATATTTGAGGAAGTATGAACTTCATTTTTTTTTACTTTTAATAAAATATGTTTAACCTTAGTACCGCGTGTTGTGTAGGTACCTACCTATTAAAAGTGATGTTTTAATTGTTATTTACGCAGCAGTATTTGTTTCCGAACTTTCAGATCTTTTAGCAATAGTACATTGTTCACCGAGAGGAGAAAGTGACCGATTACCGTCGAGGGTGTCGTTTGAAACGCTTTAAAACACCCGAGATCGGGAATCGCACTTTCTCTCGAGTGATACATAGTGCTTTATACTACACCTAGGTACCTTTTATTTTACTTTTCTACGAAAACTGAATCCTCAAATAACACACAAATTGAAAATGGCGCCAATGGTGTCTGCAGTTTTCACATGTTCTTTTTTTAAATTGTTTGACACCATCCAACACACAGCTAGTGGCCAGTGTCATTTTGCGAACTTGGAGACAAAAACTCACTGTAAAAATTTTTTGGCTTTTGATATTTAGGTTACCAGCGCATAGTCTTACCCGAAATTAAAAAAGAATAAACGGTCAAGTGCGTGTCGAGCCACGCACAGTGTAGGGTTCCGTAGAAGCCCTTTATCATAATATAGAACGATTCTGTAGTTCTTTATTCTCCTCCACTTTCTTCCTGCTAAATCTAAGAAATAAGAGTACGATTGCCGCCAAGTTATTATTTCAATTGTAATTCGAAAATTAAACAAAATTCGTTTGTGAATTCTATAGGTAGATACTCGAATGAAAACGTAACGTTAGCGCGATTCAGAATTCGTTGGTACATTGTAAGAATTTGAATGTCATTTAATTTATTTGCTGAAGCATAAATAATTATTCTATTATGAAATAGTTGATATATATATAATTATGAAAGAAAAATAAAAAGTATATACCGATATAGGCAAGTAAGCTTATAATTGGGCTATTATTATACTATATAACTAGTCTGGCCATTAATACTGTAACTTAAATTTGTTTTTTCTTTAGAATTACTTAGATTTTTTTATTGTATCAGGCGAATCGTCCACTGCTGAACACAGCCTCATCTAGTCAAGGGGGTATTTGCCATAATCCCCACGCTTGGCAGGCAGTTTGGGGATCGCAGTGTAAGATGGCATGGCAGTTCTTTAGAAGGCGCTGCTGCCCACCTTCTAGTAATTTTTCCCCTTAGTCGCCTTTTACGACACCCACGGGATGATATGAAGGAGTGCAATTCTAACCCGACACCCCACGGGGAACTTAGAATTTGGAACGCGTTTATTACTTAAAAAAATTCTTTCGATTTTGCACCATTTCATATATTATTTCGTGGTTATTATCAAATAACAATATGAAATGAGGTGTTAAAGAAAAAAGGATAGTAGTATTCGCTTTGTGCAAAGTAGGTATTGAGCTGTCGCGTCGTTCATATACCAGACACTTCGAAAGCTTGGTATCAGCCATAGGTATGTTCATATATCGTAATATCAGCAGATACAACAACACTTCCTCTGTCGAAGACCATAAAAGATTAGGGCAGCCGCGTGTCTTAGAACTACAAATTAATGCTGTTAAAGCCAGAATTGGTCGAAATCCCATTAGGAAGTAAAAATATTATGATAACTCAACAATAATCTTATTGCGAAAAATGAAGATTCCCGCTAGTAAAGTGTCGCGTATTATAAAACAAGACCTGAAGCTCGGTGCTTATCGTCGATATACAGTATATGCCCTAACTCAATCTTTAAAATTAAATAGAGTGCCTTCCGTTGCGATACGCAAGTGAAGGGCACAGAAATATTCTCTTTACCGATGAAAAAAATTACACTATTGAAGACCGCTACAATTAGCAAATTGATGATGTGTGAAATGAAGTGATCGATGACCTTGGTACGACAGGTACAGACAGCAAACATTTCTAGTGTACGGCGAAAATGAGTTCCAAAAAGTACTTTATTCCTGTCTATATAAGTCGAATCTTTGTACTGTCATATCTATATCTATACTAATGGAAATAGTTTGATACCCGGGAAAGGACATAGGACAGTTTTTATCCAACTACGCAAAAAGAGGATAATAGTTTTGCGCGATAACCGCAATACGCGCGGGTGGAGCCGCGGCTGGAAAGCTAGTCTATTATGTATGACGTCATCATCATCATCATCATCAGCCGGAAGACGTCCACTGCTGAGGCCTCCCCATAGATCGCCACAAAGAACGGCTATTAGCCACTTGTAGCTGGCGTATTAGCTACCTGCGACTTTCACGATATCGTCAGTCCACCTAGTGGTATGACATAGGGCATAGTTATCGTTTTAAGATTTTTTATTTTAGATTAAGTTTTTAATGCCAGTCTTTACCCTTATAAACAACCAACTACTTCATCTTAGTCACTTAAAAGGATTTATTCTATAGATTTTATACTTGGTACAAAATTATCCAACACCCAAGTTCAACGACTATCACTGCTAAACTAATAAACTAATGTCAACCGCTATACTTTTCCTTTAAAGTTCATAAAACGCACTATCACACAGATTTTTTTCAGATTTTTCAAGCCAGTAGTTTAGCTTTTAGAGGGGGGGGGGACGCCATGCTGGAACAAAAAATTGCACTTAAAAGTTTAATATTTCGTAAATGGAGCATTAAATCAAAAAACAGTATAAGCAACCCCTAAGTCATTGTAGAATATCTATTCAACCATACCACACACGATGAGATAGACGACGAAAAAAAATTTCATCTCCACATCACATGTATGGGACTAAAAAAAATATTTTTCAAAATTTTATTTTACCACTTTGTCGGCGTAATTGATTTACATATCCGTACGAAATTACAGCTTCCTAGTACTCACGGTCTCTTAGCAAAACCTCGGACAGACGGACATGACGAAACTATAAGGGTTCCTTGTCAGGACTACGGAACCCTAAAAACCACGTAAGAAATGGATTTTCATACACTTTTCTCTCCCGCTAAGATGCGTTTTCTCCTCGCATATTTGTTCGATATGCAATGACGTACTTTCTACCGTAATTTTGATAAAGTATCAAGGTACTTTCCGAGCAGGTGTAGTATAAATTATAATGGAACGAGTTCTAGTAAATATATTTAGAAATGTTGACAAAACACACAGGTTGCCGTATGTCTATCCATGATTATACTCGTATCCTCAGCACAATATAGTGTTTGACAAATTGACATCTCGCAATACCTTGATTTTATGAATTATAAGTTGCTTGATTTTTTTTTGCAGTTATGTTTTGTAAATTTTATGTACATTAACATTGAAACCTTACATTTCTTTGTATATAGGTAGGTTTTTTTTATGACAATTAGAATGTTGGACTGGTAAGTACTTATGTTCTAAAAGTTTGTATTTGATGTCCCTTTTTCTATCCTTATCGGCACTTTGTATAGGAAGTTGAATGTGTCATTAGAATTTATTTCTGATCTGACATTAAAGAATGGACATTTATTTGTAGATTTCTACATTTTATAGGTACCTACACTATTTTTAGGCAACATCTCTTATGGTATGGCTTACGTTTTATTTGAATTGTATTGTTGAGTATGTATTTACTTATACAGGTTGCATTGTAGAGTGCTATAGAAATGACATTATTGTGCATAGGTACTAGTGGAGAACATTTTCATGACTAATATCCGTATTTGCGCACAATTTTCAACTGTTTATAAAGTGATATTTTCATATCATATTTTGTTTTAAGCTTGTCATTCTTAAAAAGTTAACTTTATCGATAAATAAGATATTTCCGATCTCAGTTAGGTAAGTATACATTTTAAGTTACATTGTGCGCTCGAGAGAGTATTCAACAAAAAAATTAAATTCAACAAAAATGCATATAGTTGTATGTATGTATGACAATCTATAATTTAAGTATCTGACCCATCGATTTAAATAAAAATATAGATAGGGTAGAACAATATGATGTGGAGAAAATTTAACACAAGCATATAAAGCATACCTTACGCTTACATTGTATATGATACGTTTTAATAAATGACAAAGACAGGAACACGAGCATGTAGTAGACGCACATATGCACACTACTAAGGCTCAATCAGGAGACATCGCCTAATTTCGCATTGCCATGTTCGAGGAAGGGTAGGTATACCGTTTCTTCCGTTTTTAGTGTTCAATGATTTGAGCGACCAAGTACCGCTGGACAGATGTAAAACAAGTTTTCTCAATTTTATTTAAATTACCATCAAGAATGCGATATGATAATCCAATAGTTATCGCATTATTCACACTATCTACTCGGTGATTGATAGCGATTACAAATAAATTACTTCAATACATAATATGGGATTAAGAACGTAGTGCTTGTTAAACTATGTGTAAATATATTCAATAATCCCAAAAAATCATGAGGATAATGTACTTTTGTTGTTTTGCTTTATATAAAAGAATACTGTTTGGTTAGTGTTTATTTATGTTCTTAACATTAGTTGTCATTGTGTTATTTGTAATGTCTAGATTACAATTTGAAAAATGAAACTAACTTCAACATTTACTTAAGAAATAACTTGTTGAAGTCGGTACCATGATACTTGAAAAGTACCTATTACGTCAATACCTATTGTGCGCATGGTACCGACTTAGACAAGTTGTTTCACACTTTTGAGTGTTAAAGTTGGTTTAATTTATCTGTAAAAAAAAGTCACTCTTTTTTTAGTGACCCTTACCCACTACTTACGGGATGGATTATCTTCACTTTTAAAGACTATATCATCAAGATAAGAAAACACTATTCACTTATTGGAGTGAAACTAAAAAACTTCCACCATCGCAACTCTCGCCATCGACGGGGAGTCCAACCTCTCACATTGAATCCAGAACGGTTTCGTACTGTGCGGGCTCAAAGGAGCTTCCTTCCGCGGACGCTGCGACTGTGGAATGAGCTCCCCGCCGTGGTTTTCCATATAGAGTACAGCATGGGGTTCTTCAAAAAGGGCGTGAAGAGATTTCTTCAAGGTCGGCAACGCGCGAGTGATACCCCTGGTGTTGCAAGCGTCCATAGGCTACGGTAACTGCTTACCATCAGGCGGGCCGTATGCTTGTTTGCCACCTTAGTGGTATAAAAAAAAAAAAAAAAAAACGGCTTGACCGATTTTGATTAAATTTAAATGGGACCACATCGGAAGCACCAGCTTTCAAATAAAAAAAGAACCATCAAAATCGGTTCTGACAGTCGAAAGTTCTGAGGTAACAAACATAAAATAAGAATGCTTAATAAATTGTAATGCGTATATTCTTTGTAATTTGGTAAGTTTGAATTTTTTATTAAATACGTAAAATTTAAATGTTAAGGTGCTAAATGATTTAAACGTTCCTAATATTATTGTGATTTCACATTGCTGTGTGGTTATAGCATTTGTTGTCATTGTGAGTATTGTTATAATCAATATATAAAACATCTATGGCGCAACGTATGTTCATTCACTTATGCTTAGAATATCCTTCGGGGATACAAAGGCGCGATGAGATGATATTATGTTGTTTTTGTTAGGTACAAATGTGATCCTACCATAAGTTGCCATTTCGAACTGTTTATTCATAGGTTTTTCAATCAGCAAATAGTTACTATTCGTAAGAATAAATGTAGGATACACAACTAATATAAACGGAACGGATGTGGGGTGTTTAAATGAAAAGTTCCTTAGTTTTGAATTTGATCGGTTAACCGATAAAGATCGGTGAATTCGAACTCACACAGAATAACAATAGATTCAAAAAATGGTTTCAATTAAATACCGATCTGTAGCGGAACTTACCGAAGTTTCTCATTAAGGCTAGGGTGCACGTGCCGCTTTCCATACGAACGTAGTTACGTAATATTTTAAACACCAAGTGTTCAAATTCGGTGTAATTTTGCGCACATATCCCTAAACATAAGGCCTGTCCTGAGCCTAAACATATACCTAGGTATGCATCTTAAAGTTGATATCATAAAGATACAGTTTTTGATAGATGGACCCATACATTACACTAAACGTCTGCATCTTTAGATTCTGATGATGCATTCGAGCACTAGTTTGCCAGTTTTTCGATTTATCATTTATTTTATCCATCCCTTTCATATATTTAAACGATAAATAAGAATTACCAAACTGATTTACGCGAATAATTTAAAAAATACGTAATTAAACGGAAAACTGAAGCATAGATATTACACTATAGGACATGCATGCAAAATTTCATTGTCTTTGATTGAACGCTTGGTATTTAAAATATGACGTAACTAGTTTTGTAAGAAATGCGCTACGTGCACACTTCTCTTAGAACACATTCATGTGAGTAATACATCTGATTTTGATAATCTTAAGTACAAAATATGTGTCATAATTGCTAACATTGTTGCTGTCGGCTTATAGGTAAAGAGCTATGACTCACTCACCACAATAGCTCAAGAAGATCATATCCCGGCTCTAGGGACGGATGTTCGCAGGTTCGAATGCCGCTCGTGGTTAAAAAAAATCTTTTCGTTGTACGTAATTTTGTTAACTTATTCTCTTAGCAGGTGTTAATGTAATCATTACAATGTCAGAATATTTCTTATTTTAGATGGTGATTGTCAAACTACGCCAGCTGTAACTATGTCTCGCTTTGGCAACCCCGTGATTACGATCGGGAATTACCGTTACAACTTAGACATTCGATACAAAGGCATTAAAGCAAAGAAAAGGTGGGTTTGCGTGAGAGTGCACTCAAGTAAATGTAAAAGTACTCTTATTACATGTGAAAATGTAGTAGTCAGACATACGCCGCATAATCATCACTAGCAATATAATATTATGCACCTACCTAAGCTTCTTTCTATGTAAATTTATAACGTGTTTTGTTTGCTATTCCAATAATATTATTATTTCGTCATCATACTTATATGTTTTCTTTAACACAAAACACAATGCAATATCATAATATAGTAAAAGTAGCCTATGTCCGTGACTTCACTTTTCGTGTTAACCGCATGACATTTTTTATATTCGCTACTTCATAAAATACTCGATGTGTTGCATTAATCCAGAACCTACGGAATCTTTGTACAAAGTCACATAGTAACCATTCTAGCCGTTCCCAAAGAGTAGTAGAACACACACAGCCACACAGAAACCTTAGTATTTATAATACTGTGACTGTGTGTGATAAAGCAACACATATGTTAAGTATGTTTACTTTTTGTAACTAATAGGCTAGCCTTTGTATACAATCTCAATCGATCGTATGTGATGCTGCGTAATATGTATGTATGTATGTCTATATTCGCATTACTGGCTTTCAAGGACAGCTGCCGAAACATTAAGCTCGATACTCACGGTCAGTTAAATATATCAGGTGTTAACTGATCAGTTAAAACAGATGTAAACCTCAAAAATTTCCCCTCTCACTGGCTTCAACTTTATTTACTTTAAGAAGCAATAATATTCATCATTGGTACCCCTGCATTGAATTACATCATATTGTTTTGATGGAGATAGCGCTATATGAACATTAATGTTTTATTACGGCTATGGTACAAATTTCAGTATACATATTTTAGGCTTGAAATAATGATGTTTTTTTCCATAACTGTTTCTAAGAGTTCGGTGTTGGGCCCCAGGATTTTTATTACACCTTCTATAGTGTCTCAATCTTAAATGCTAGTATGTAATAAATACTTCTTCACGTGTGTCTTGTGTAAATATCACAAGTGAAAAAATGTCTGTACTTAGCTATAAATTTTTGTGTTACTCAAAAGGATTAAACAGGACATTTTATTATTACAAAATAAAACTAAATCGTTAGGTACTTGATTTTAAATTATTTTTATTTTATCCTTGTCGAAATGAACTGAATCACAATTCCTAAGAGTTCACAACAAGTTGCTACGACAGCATTCAGATGAAGAGATTTTTGCATGGTGGTAGGGCATTTTGTGAATGCCCGCCTGGCTAGCTACCACCCTCAAGTTGAAAATCTGTCGCCAAGCACCTAACGGTGTGTTCCGGCAGCTATCCTTGAGAGCCAGTCATTCTAGGCTAGCCTGAACAACATCTTCGACCACATCATCACTTACCATCAAGTGAGATAGTGGTCAAAGGCTAGCCTATCGGCAATAAAAAAAAAGAAAAAAAAGAAGGGGTATTACACTGGTTTGCGTTTGACCGCTATCTCATCTGATTTTCAATGACGCAGTTCATGTTGGCACACGCTTGCCTAAAAATGCCAATATACATTATATACCCAGTTTATATGTATCTGGAAGCAGCCTTTGTACCTGATGTATATGTACGTGATATTGGATTATGTACTTCGTGAAATGAAATTTTCGTGAGTCTCACACATATTGAAATATTATAAATTACTTAGTCAGCAAAAATACCCACCATGAGCACCTAAAAATGCTTCTCTGGTACAAGCATTCATCTTGTAGGTATACTCAAAAATTACAGGTTGCAATATTTCATGGATATCCAGCAGGAAAACTAGACCAAATAATGATCGGACCTGTGTGTAAATTTGGGTCTTTACTTCTAGAATGGACCGTCTTTTCATGTAGTCAAAATCTTACCACATAAAGCAGGTAAACTTTTTTTGCAAACTTGGTTTTAAAATTTTCGTGTCGTACACTATCGAAGACGTTCGCGGTGTCCAAATAAATAGCTAGACCGCCTGTAAATTTTTCTCAATATCCTCTCTCTGGATGTTCGTGGTATTAGGAAAAGATCCGTGAATCCGTTAATGCTAAACGGTTATAGGTTCAGTTAGTGTACCAAAAGCTTCCTGTTTGTGACACGTTCCATAATCTAACAAAATATGGAAGTTACGTTGGTCTACGTGACTATTTATTAAGGGAATGGGCTGCTTAGTCAGTTTCCAGGTTTTTGGGACAGTATACAGATGAGCGGGTGAGAACTAGAAAAAACTTTGATGCGCAAAGCCGAAGCATCACTTTTTTCTTATTAGTCACCGTTACGAATAGTAAGTAATCCTTTAAAAAAGTAGGTGAACTACAAGCTGAAAACCATTAACAACATACCTAATCGTATATCCACCATCCATACAGTAAGTAGGTATAGTAAGTACTCTTATATTTTTAATATATAGGTAGTATGTTGAATCTACAATCAATACTCTAGATTGTTATAGATATAAAATCTTTTCAAACCATCACATGATTGATGAGCAAAACGGTTGATACAGGTAACTTTTACTTTCAGATTTTAATGGGGCAGTATTTGCAGTGAACAGGAATGGCAAGCCCGTGATACTATTCCGAGGGATTCATTATAACAAACACAGTAACAGTAAAGGGCACAAAGGTTTTTATGTGTGTAAAAGATGGTCGTATGGATGTAGAGCTACTATAAAAACCCTCTAAAATCATATAATTGAAATGAAAATGCACCATAATCACCTATCATAAAATATACACCAAACTCGGAAAGTAAATGTGAGAGATCAATTCTATTTCCTGCCTGGGTACTTAGATTGGCTGTTGAATAAATCAAAAAAATATACTTAGTACTTATCCTTGTTGGAAAACTAAAGAGTTTATAGATCAGCGGCAAAATGGGAATGTAACATATATGTTAATGTTATTACCCAACATTTGTTTGTTTATTAACGTGTAAGTATGGCGGACTATATTGGTGGAAGTGAATTAATGAAAACGTATTTTACAACAGCAAGAAATTTTAGGTGTTCTCGCCCGATGTACATATGATGTTTCCGTAATGTCGAGATTTGTTTTAGTAGGTAATGTTGAGAAGTTGTCGTCAAGATTTACCTAATTAAGTTATATGTACATAACTTAAACGTGAAGAACGTCTTTTGCATGAATGGGACTACACTCCAATGCAAATTTTTTGACGAATGGCAAATGTATTTATCGAACACGTTAAAGGTCAACGCAGATGTATCGCCATGACATCGGATCAACATCGCCCGTCGCCTTGACTCATTCTTGATGATGACATAGAATGGTAATGAAATTAACCTTATTTAAAAATTTGATATAGGTACATAATTGGCCTCGTTTTCAAAGTAAAATGACAAGATGATGTTCATCTCCATTACCATTAGACAATAAGGTCCGTTCCGAGTCAGCAGTGCAAGTTCTAGTATGGCTCGAATCGCTATGATCGCTAAATTTGACGAATCGTATCGCCTATTGCAAGTATGGAACTGTTGTTGATAACTCTTATCGACGTCTTACGATCGTGAAATTGTGGACGTGTCGATTATTATTTAATGGCAACTTCGAAATTAGACTGTTTTGCACAGATTATTAAAACTGTTCATTCATTACGGAAATGAGTTTTTCTGATTCACCATAGGTCAATTAAACATTGACCTATGGTCAATGCAATTAAAGCATTACAGATAATTACAGTACGTTTTTATTGAATACAAAAATTTATAGAAAATGGTAAATAAATTTGAAATTTTTTCAGTAAGTATCGGGTTGAAGTTAAATCAAAGAGAAAAAAATAGTTATGACAGCTGCTTGTACGATTTCGGGGTTCAAATTGATAAATACCTAAATGTAATCATCGATTGTTAATACGATAAAACTAATGAAGATTCACAAGAACTTCGTTAAAACCAACCAAATATAGTTTTTTTTTTTTGAGAAATTTTCAGTTTATAAATTTGAAAAAATTAATAAACATAAACACATGATATTAATGAGTGATAGCAGTAAGTAGCTTAAGATAAGTTTAATCTCCGTATTGTATAGAAATTGAATCTGAATAAATTATATTATGTTAATATTATGCTTGTTTGTTTATATGTAACTCAGCTGTTAAAGTTACAGTTTTTTCGCGCATTAAATTTTGACAACTTCACCCTAATGACTTGGTACATATTATGTCTTTTCTTACGTTATAATTATAGTTTTTTTGTCATACGCTAGATGATAGTTATATAAAGACTCGAGTTTTAATTTCATTCGTGAAACCCAGATCCGCGGTGCTTAAAGACATAAAGTATCCTTTTAATTATGAAGTATTGGAAAATAAATTAAAATTCTATCTTAATTTATAACTTAATAGCCAGTTTAAATATATATTTTCCACCAATATACTCATAGTTAAAACCGTCTGAGGATTGAAATAAACAATGGTTTGAACACATACCTACGTTATTTTTATCTACTTAGTATTTCTCGTTATTATTTGATTGAAAAACGTTAATTTTCTAGAGTTTATATTCATTTATCGAATATGATAAAAAAGGAAAAATACTTGATAAAGGCGCGAAAATGTTACAAGAATGATGCAGGAAAATTGCATGACATACTTAAAGAAACCTTAAGGTAGGTTCTGTTGCTAATTGTAAAAAAATAATGCGGTATGAAAATGTTTTGGCTGAAAAAAAAACGATGTTTCAGTGATTTTCAATTTACTCTGGGAATAGAAGAGAAAAAAAATAAAATTAATTCCAAAAATATACAAATGAAACACATGTTTTATGTTTTAAGCTTCTTACTAAATCGGGTACATTTTTATTAATTTATTTAAGAAACACCCTAGCTTAGTTTGCCTAAATCAACGTGTTACCTTCCAGTCATTCAATAGCTACTTTTATATTTAGAAAAATAGATGGTATATCTTAACTATACTCAATATTTAAATTTTAGCACTATTTGGTATGACTGCTAGCGGCAAGCGATGCTTGGACATCGGATTCCACAGATATACTGTCCACCAAAATGAGGGTATAAAGACCAGATGGAGATGCATTAAAAAGACTGCAGGCTGTGGGGCTTTTGTCACCACAATCAATAATATCATACTCAGATTGCGACAGGTCCACAATCATGCTTAAGAAATTGAATGTCGCAAATTTTTGCTTAATCTATTGTTAATGCACGACCGCAAAAACGGTACTGAAAAGAGAACTTGATTATAATGAACACTATGACAAACTAAACATATTCATCTATTAATATAGAAAATGTTATATATCGGTAGATTTATAATATATTTCATATAGATATGTTAACTATGCATGATGAACCAGAAGACGCTGAGTATATATTCGATCGCTTTGTCTCGATTAATGCCGCCAGGGTTTTGGGAAAACTTATTTGGAGCAATGATAGCCGAGTGATAATAAAATTACAGGCGCATGAGACCTAACGACTGTATGTCGCGGTGACGGCGCAATGCAGTTCGCTACTTGTGACGAAATGCATCTATTTAGTTTAGGCAGAGGTTATCTCGCTTAACATCAGGTGGGCAATAATCCTTTCACCAGTAGACGTCACGGCTGAAGTGTATGATGATGTTAACTATGGGATAGCATTTCACTGCAACTCTATTGCTGCTCTATCAGGTAACATTTACAGACAACATTTTTTGAGAGACAGTAATTCTAGGTTAGCCTGAACAACATCTTCGACCACATCATCACTTACCATCAGGGGAGATAGTGGCCTAAGGCTGAAAATAAAAATATCAGGCATTAAAATAATAAAATAAAAACATTCTATAAATAATTTGGCACACATTTCTGATTTAATCTCAACATTTCCTATGTCATATATTCATTACAGAAATGAAACAAGCAATATTTACTATAATATATATAGCCGAGCTATATCCAACAAATTTCATTATATGTTCCGAAATACATCTGTAGACTTGTACAAATTATTTATTAATAATATAAGATTACTACTACTACTAGTTTAGTGATAGTATGATTTATTAAATATTAATACGATAAGTTAATTTATTATACACTAGGACGAGTAGACATTAGCTGTGTGATAAAATTATGGCTTCAGAATATGTTTGTATTTCAAATAATACACATTTTTTCCAGTGACAGTTGGTTACAAAACATAATATATTAAATATAAATTTAAAATATATGTCGTATTGTATTTGTTACTGACTGGCTTTTTCATACTATTAGTTTTTCTGCATAGGGGAGTTCTACAAATCGTAAAAGTTATGACTTGGTGAACCAGTTATGTATATGGCATAGAAATGTATTTGTAATACTGTCAAAAGTAATTTATAATGCTAACTTAAAACTATTAAAATCTTCTCTTGCTGTAACCTGTAATATCATAATTTCAAAATGAGTACACGAGCTTATTTTCACTGTCGTATGAAATATTATTTTCTGACGATGGTTTCAGACAAAGGGGCATACTTTCAGTATTCCTGCAGAGGTCAAAGAGTGTTGGTGATAAATGACTATAAGTTTCATAAAGATAGAAACCAGCATAGTGGAGGTCTCAAGAGTATCTGGAGATGCAGTAAAAGAAAAACTTTGGGATGCAAAGCTAATATTGTTACATTGGACGATCGAATTTTATGTTCTAATCATGAACACAATCATTATACTTAAACCTTGTCCAACACGCGTGAGGTAACAAACATTTATTTATAATCCGAATCATCACAAAAATTAAACAACCTGTGTCTGGTTGAGTTTATTCTACATATAGTATAAAGTTTTTAAAATATTTTAATTTACTGTTTTCCTTTCCCTGTTCTTTCTCCTAGCCTCAAATTAATAAGTGCTCAAAAGAAAAGAAATTATTAAATATTTGTAATTATTTCAATATTTTAATATAGGCAAAACATTATTATTACTTCACTGCGTCATTATAATTATTAATAAAATAGAATTCATGCTCAGTATAACATCCAGTGCTTATTTCAGAAGGAAAGGGGAATAGTGCAAAACCGGTATGAACGTATAGCTTAAGTTTTATAACCCTAAAAACTGATAATTATTGAAACCTATTATAGATAACCGTATATAATTGTGTGTACCCAATACACATAGTTACAACATGACGATAATTATTATTTATTTAACAATAATCAATATTTATCTCATATGTCCTTGAATGTCCAATTCTGAGATAGAAACGACATAAATATTATATGTCGTATATAAATATTATACCAGTTACGTCTTCATCGTCAGACATGCTCTCTATATCACCCTTTTCTATCAATTTTATGAACATGATGATGACAAAATATAATTTCAGCGTTAATTAGGTCCTTACTTCGCGCCCGGCTCTACAACGAGACTACGAACATTCATATAGGAGGTCACAAGTTCTTCAGGCACTCCAGGTCACTCGTCGGGAACCGCATCAGGTGGACTTGCGCGAAGAAACACAAACACAAGTGCAGGGCTTCGGCGGTCACTATAGATGGTATCATTGTTAATACTACTGGTGTTCACTCGCATTCCTAATGCTTTTCAAAGTATTAACCATCATAGGTTGTTACATTTTGAATCTTTTATACACTAAGTACAAGGCAACTATATAAAAAAGACGACAAACTAATTTCTTGAAATAGAGAAGACAATAAATAAGCAAGAAAAAACGGTAATCGTTAAGTCTGGTGTGTATAGCCCACAAGAATCGTCTTGAAATCAGCAAGGTGCGTAACAAATAACTAATTCCGAAGCATTTTTTTAAACTCAAAAATGCCGTTCAAAATATTATATTAATGGTAAAAATTAATACGATCAAAATTTTTTTCTAATAGCTTTTGCAAACGGCATGCCTCTATCTGCATAATGGAAAAATTTTGAAAAGTATGATCTGATGACGAATTTAAATTCGCGTAGAGTTTTGGAAATAATATAATTATATTATACACTAAAGTGTATAATAATAACAACAACAAAGTAATATAAATTACAATGTTGGTTGGGATGTTTTCATAAATTATAGAATTGTAATAAATTATAATTATATAAAATGTTATTAAAGTATTTAATATTAACATTCCAATGTATGTAAGATGTCTACAATTTGTTATATTATTGTTTTTGTTGTTAAATTAATTAAATCAAAGATGTGAAAGCTGATATATAGTTATGATTTACATTGATTAAAAATTTTATAAAAGTATGTTCGTATTGTTTCCCTTGTGCGGTATTTGAATAAGTTGCTCTGTTGCCTCATCACGTTTGTGCTGCGGTAAAATAACACTGAGTAAAAGAAAACCTATTAAAAAATAAAAACCTGTGTCTTCAAAATGCCTGAATTAACTGTAGCATTTTCGTTCAAAAATTTTATTTATTTACTGAGAACGTGTGAAGAATGATAGTGATTGACTGAGATAATTGGTGATCATTGAAGGTATAATTTACCCCGTCCTTATAGAACGGTCAGAACAACGCAAGTGGAAGAACTAAGGGCCTACATATTCGAGTAAGACAGGACCACAATTTTATGAGTTGTTGTCTTTTTATAGTTATTTATGCAGTCAACCTAAAATGAAGAAATATGGCAATTATAAATGGATTATCATTTTATGCCAAACGGAAATTTACAAACACAACTTCGAGGTACTGCACCAGCGGTAGAAGTTCTAAGGCAAAATTTTTATCTTCCACCAAGCCTAGACAATGCATCAGAGAGGCTTTTCTAGAACATAATCACAAGCCCCAAATTACAAAACTATAAATAGAGTTTATCATAAGTTTTAATTATTCTATAATGAAACATACTTTCATGTTACATTGTTACAATATAACAGCTTAGTAAGTAATGCATCCCTTTTCTAATGAAGAGTATTAGAAGAGTAACGGGGTATGTGTGTGGCTTGTACGTACGTTAAAAACGGGGTTTTTGTAAAATAAAGGCCAAAATATGTTTGTCTTTATTCGGTGCTGATAGGCCAGCAATATAACCTAGAATTACTAACTCTCAGACAGCTACCGGAACACACAGCTCGGTGCTTGTCGACATTTGCTGATCACATGTGGTGATTGTGTGTTCATTCGCAAATTGCCGATTCTAAACATAGACTGTATCCGTGGCAGCCTTCAACCATTACAACTGACTCATCACCTTGCACCGTTTGTACTATCACGCATTACGTTACGTGGCTAATTTCCATAAGTATTGTGTTCCTTTTTATTTGTCCTTGAGCAAGTCATTGTAGAATACCCTAAAAATATAGGTGGGATACTTGTCAAAGACTAAATACTGTTGAATATAATCCACTAAAAAGATTTTAAGATTTTTGAAGCAATGATAACCGAGCGGTAATAGCTATGGGCTATCGTGCTGCAGATTCATGGTTCGATCCCCACCGGCTTCATCGCATGGTGGCAGGGCATTTTGTAAATGCTCGTCTGGCTAGAAATCACCCTCACGTAGAAAATCTGCCGCCAAGCACCTACCAGTGTGTTCTGGCTAGTTCTTGAGAGCCATTCAAATGACAGGCACATGACAGACTTAACAACTGTATGCTTTTAAGGGGTGACAAGCGCTGCGCAGTTCGTCACTCGTGTCAAAATGCATTTGTTATAGGCTGAGGTTACCGGTAGGTGAACCATCATAGTTCAAAAGTACCTATTATCACATTATTACGTGCGCACATACACATTCGCATGGTACCGACTTCGACAAGTTATTTCACAGTTTTGGGTGTTGAAGTCGGTTCCATTTTTTGATGAAAAAATTATTTCACTCTTTTTAGTGATCCTTGCTACTTACGGGATCGATTGTCATTCATTGTCAACGACTATATGATGACTTAGTCGTTGACAATGCATGATAGGAAAATATTTTTATTGGAGTGAACTCAAAAACGGCTTGACCGATTTTGATAAAATTTTAATGGAACTAGACAACCATCAGCTTTCAAACAAAAAAATAATTTTCAAAATCGTTTCAAACCTCCTCCTTTTTTGGAAGTCGGTTAAAAATTCGAGTTGAACTGATTCAATTTTCTTCTGTATCGATTTGAATACAACTCCGAAAACCCGCGTCCTCTAATATCGCGCCGGATGCCTACATGCCACCACTCGACCCGGAGCAAAAATGTTGTGCTCTAATAATTTATAAATGTGAGGTCGTACAGCTTCTTTGTCGTCTTGGCGCGAGATATCTGCTTAGCACGCGATACAGCTTGTTATGATATTAAGAAATACGAATGCATTAATTCTTAGTTATACTCATTTAGTTATCACAGCAATGATGTTTGTTCTGTTTTGTGTTTCTAGTGATGTACGTACCGAACAGTAAAGGAAAACTGATGGCTATTATTTTACTTTCTACTATGCTGGGAAATCCTTATCAACGATTAAATGGCAATGCATATCTAATAATTCAAAGAGATGCAGAGCGCGGTTCTCAACGCCCCACGATGACGACAAAGTCATCAAAAAGTCATACTTGGAACATAGTCTCAGTCGACCATTGTACACTATCATTGATGGTGTTTATTATAAGTGTTGATGTGAACACTCTTTCTAAAAAACATGTTTAAAATTTGCCTCTTGAGATGCACTTCACCTCAATACTCTATTTCATTTCAGTGATCCTCTTAGCAAAGTCTCGCTACTCCGGCAAGCACCTTGTAATGTACAACGAATACACTTACTACTGCAAGAAGCAATGTAAAAAGACTAAGCACTTCCATTGGTACTGCTCCACACATAACTGCAGAGGGTGCAATGCCAAGCTTAAGTTGAACGAGAAGTTCGCAATAGTAGGTCTTGAGAATGACCACACGCATCCGCCGGCAAAGTATTGTATATTTGAGGGGCAGTATATGAAAATAGTTTAACGGGAACATATAGCAAACATGTTGTTCCGTTATGCGTACCTAAATGATGTTTTAAATAAAATTCGTCCAAAATACTACAGCTGTGCTATTTTTAAGATTTCCCAGATAACACGTTACAGATGTAAATAAAATATGGATCAAATAATTACGATTACCAGGACAAAGGTTAATTTCAGTATATTCAGCAATTTATTATAATTAGTTTCGTATCATGTTGAACTTAACTCTACATAAGCCGTTTCACAAACGAGATAAAGTCACCTCGCGCCAACGTGCACTTGACCTAATAAGAAATGAGTGTTAAAAATTAACACTAGTACAGCTGGACCAATTGACTGCTTTGTAGGTTTTAAAAGAACACCTGAACTTCATGGCACTTTGAATAAAAATAACCTTATTAAAGTATTCACACAATAGCTAAAGGAGTTCTCTAAGAGATGACAAGACTTAGTTCGACAAGGAACACTGTACAGGTAATAACACTGTACTGTATACGTATAAAATCAGAGCGTGCTTTGAAGCAGTTCTGCCAAAGAACTCCTTAAATATAAGTTATATGTTTTGTATGTATATATTTTGTCATCCGCGGGCTTGGTTTTTCTTTCTTATTACAATTTTCTCAGTGTGCTTAGTGATTAAAACCCTTCGCGCCTTCTGTGGAACTACCATCGCGTCGTTCACTACGATCCTTAAGTCATCTGACAAGCGATCAGATTATGTCAACGCCGCTCCCCATTAATGGGGGAGGCTGTGTTCAGCAGTGGACCCGGCTGATGCAGTACAGACTCTATAGATATGCATTGATTACGTGACAATTGGATCAACCGCGCTTAAACGTTCTTATGCATTTTAGAATTAGAATTAGAATTTTAGCTTTGAAATCAAAGAATGTATTTATTTATTTATACTACAGTACAAATGGAGGACTTAATGCTACAGCATTTTCTGCCAGACATCTACATATTCGTTATAGAGAAAAGGACGTGGCGTGAATAAACAATTTAAATCCTCTTTAGAGCAGAAAACTCAAAGAATAAATGGAAAAAATATCACAGATATAAAATATTATATACCTGTATGCATAAATACTGTTGTAACTATAAAATATATACCATACACAATAACACAAATATCACAAACTAAATAGTGTTAAAATTATTAAATAAATAAAATATAATAATGATAGTAAATATATATAAAAAAATAATTAAATAATTAGTATAACATATAAGAACAATAATAAAGGTGACATATTTAATTAGTGATAAAATTCTGTAAAAATGCTTACGGACCCGTCCTTTGAAGACTTATATTTTATAATTTATGTATCATACTTCATTCCACCCCGTGGGGTGACGGGTTAGAATTTCACCTCCCCATATCATCCCAAGACGCCTGCCAAGCGTGGGGATTATGGCAAATACCCACATAATAGGGGAGGCTGTGTTCAGCAGTGGACGATCTGGCTGTTACAGTACTTCATTCCGATCGCTAAATTTTAATTGTGTAGGTATGCTACATTCTTGGAGAAACTATTTGTCAAATTTCTAGATTTTCTGAGATTTCGTCTTTAACGATAGGTATAGGCTGTGTAATATTTTTTTCTCTAGATTGCGTTATATTAAAGAAATCAGTTGATTAAGGCTGGTCATGTATTCTACTGCAAAAGTACAGAAAAAGTGACTAAAAGATGGTACTGGAGCGCGTTCCGAACCTCGGTTAGAGCGCACTCGAAGGATTGCACTTCACTTGAAGTGCAATTTTTCACTCTAACGTCGTTCACATAACCTTCGGGTAGAGCGCAACTTTCTAACAACTATCAAAAGAGGTCGTTACGATGTTGAATCTTTAACTGACACGACTGTAACGACTTCGTTACATTTAGTTCTACATAAATATCGAATAGTAAATATATTTCAGTAATGAGTAGTACATCATTTTAAATTCTCGCGCCAGCTCCGTGCGAATGTTAGATTGAACGATGTACTCGTAAATCTGACGAT
Source organism: Plagodis dolabraria (assembly GCA_963854805.1). Taxonomy (NCBI): domain Eukaryota; kingdom Metazoa; phylum Arthropoda; class Insecta; order Lepidoptera; family Geometridae; genus Plagodis; species Plagodis dolabraria. Next base: position 8,484,323 of record OY978445.1, on the reverse strand, counting down.
GGCGACGCAGCGCGCTGACTCATCGTACAAAGAAGTGAAGCAGGCGGGGAGAGTGTGAACGGAGGCGATTGCAGAACGGTTAGCTCGCGTCATTACGGCTGCATTTAGTCTCTGTTACCTACGCGTCGTTAATAATTGTGCTCTTAACCACAAATATTACATCTTCTATATTATAACCTATGTTAATTTTATAAATAAGTAATTACTCAAAAGTATTTAACACCAGTGCTGTGTTTTCCCCTCTCGGGTGAGTGTTGTGATGTTATTTGATTAGCTGTATCTAGTTGTGGCTCGATGTTCAAAAGTGTTGTTATTGTGCATCGTAACGGCTATAATTTTGCGACCTCTAATCTGGTAACCGCTATCTGCCTGATTGATAAATCTTTTATCCATCTCATTCGTATTAATATCAGTTTAACCGTAGTAACATCTGTACCGCACACATTGAGATATTATTACTAAACGATATCTCAATGACCTCACATAACATAACGGTCACCTTTGTGTAACATTGACCGCTATCTTTCCTTTCATCATAAACTGTAACTTTCAAAGAAATATATTATTATTATATACATATCATGTAAAACCATTGACTATTAAAGGAGAATTCTAAATTACTTTGTTATTTATAAAATTATTTCTTCTTTCAATAAATTATATGACTATAAGAACAGAATTATCCTTTAATTAAAATATCAAGTCATATACAATGCATTGTTTTTGATTCTCCTTGTATGACTGCCACATCATTGACTAGTAATTTTGCACTCATCGCATACCATTGCTTCTTGCTGTAATGTCGTTCGATCAGTGTAAAAGATGTCACAGTCAATAAGGATAATAGGCATTTCCTAAATTGTCTGGTTGTGATGCTTTCCAGGGATCACCGTCCAGGCACGAGTGCCTTTCACCTCGTCATACAACGGAAGGACTTAAATCAACAGACCACTACGCCACCGTCTGCTACAATACTGCCTGCTACGTCAAGCGGCCCCTGCTTGCCGCACTGCACTGCACGCTCGGCTGCTCGAACGATATAGCGCAGGAGAGTGGTAGTTTTGATAACACGCTAAAATACCAAAGTGAACGTAAACCCACGACCCACGTTACCAAATAAAATATTGGGTAATATACTTCTGAACATTTTATTTCTGTGACAACCTTAACCCTTCTATGAGCCCTCCTAAGAGTGTTTCACACGACTGACACGACCTTGACATTTCTTGATGAGAGAATTATAGACACTCTTTTATATTTTGCAGGTAACGGTAGTTATTGCTTTTCAAACATAAAAAAAGTTTATAATTTTTGCAAAATTCCCCGCCAAAAACGATATTTGAGGTTCTCAAACCTTCGAGTAAGTTAAAGCAACCAAACAACGCACTCTGACCCTCGGAACGCGGCCCTGTGGATTCAGGTACAAAACTACGTATCCAGCTTTTATTAACACTTACGCAGACGCCATAGTATTTGCTGATGAGAAGCATAACCATGATTTCTACTCATAAAAACGAACACCTTTCCATATCAATGTTATGAAATTAATAACAAATAATAATGATGTTGTCCAGTTTCTTGAAATAAATGAAGGACAATATGATTAAACAGCGTGGGCTGTAACTAAGCATATTGCTTGTAACTTATAGTCACGGTTATTACCTTGTTTAATAAAGAAACGAATCGAAGATGGTGCTGTATCTCACTTGTACCACATAATAAAACGCTTATACAGTCCTGCCGCCGAGAGAATGTGCTTGACAGTACGTGTTTTTACTGTCGTTGTGGCATGTAAACAAAGGAAAATATACAATATAGCCTTTTTTTAGATACTTGAATGCCTGACTAATACAATATTATTCAGTCAGATTGTCTATGTTACATTGAACTGGGGAAAAAATATTCACCAAACAAACTGTCAAACGCATTCTCTCTGCAGCCGGACTGTACACCACAGACAGTCTATAAAGTGCAAGTGAGATGTCATGATTTGCAGTGCCATATTTGATTCGTTTCTTTAACTAATCGGGTTATAACGAGTGGCTAATTTTTCATCACCTTTAATGTTTGTTAAAACGCATTCAAAATAGTACAATATGATGCGAGACGTTAATTACTCCAATCGAGGCTACGATATTGTAATCCCTAGCCGTAGGCGAGAGAATACAACGCTTTTATGCCGTTGGCGAGGAGAGATTGGAATAACTAATCTAGCACGAGTGTCATCAACTATTTTCAACACATTTTAGGGTAAATTTTTCAATATATCATTTTTTTAGAATTAATAAAAAAAGGGGAAAAAGCCAGTGCATTTGGTATATTACTTATGCACCATGCCAGTATCAGTATAAGGTATCAGGTGGTTAACAAGTGATTCGTATCTTTAACCGTACCTGGCCTGGCTAGCTACTACCACCCTCAGGTAGAAATTCTGTCGCCGAGAACCTAACCGATAAGTATTGCGGAGGAGCAGCAACAACTATAAACTACAATCATAATACATTAATCTTTACACTCTCTGATTGATTCGTTTTGGATTTGTACACAATTGTGCATTACACTGAATTATAATTACTTCTACGCAAATGACAGAAGGAACGGTGTAATATACTGTAAACATACTTGATCACTCATTAATCTACATTATTCGTACTAATATAATAAATATTTTGCTGACAGGTTTAATTGCACAGATGTATATGGGCGCCAGAGGGACTAACATCCTCTTTTTAGATAGATTCAAATTCAGACAAAACGGCCCAAAACAACAACTTAAAACTAGATGGCGCTGTACGACGCACGCTAAATACGGATGCAGAGCTGTTGCTCACACTATTAATGATCAAGTTGTGTATTATATGAACCAACACAATACATCTTATAAATTCAATTGTGTCAATTTTGAGATGGAATAACATACGGTTCTGCGCAATTTGTACGAGTAGTAGTAGATACGAGGTAGGATAACTTTTATTTGTAAGAATTAACAGCTTTATTATGCACCTTACAGTTCCCAAACTAACACCATCTTGCTGGCACGTACTTATATAAACAACCATTGAAATATGCTTCATAACAAATAACGCTGCAAAGTGAAGGTTACAGTTGTCTCTTCTCTCTGTCTGAAATAAATGAAAATGAAAGTAAATAAAAAAAAACTCATTGACGTTATTGTTTTATTTGAAAATATATTTTTATTCCCTAAAATAAATGCGTTATTAAATGCGCATTTACTTTGTGAGGGACCCGACGTCATTGAAAATTGAGCTTTGATTCTAAGCCAATTTAGTTTCGATCGTTACTGAAAATATAATCATTATGACAATATTTTCAGTCGAAACCCATCTTTCTTCTAACTTATGTATCAAAAGTAATAAAACATGGTAAATATCCCGTTTGTAATAATAATAATAGATTGATTTTATTTGTTCATTGTCTTGGTTTTACTTATATTTCTCTCTAACTACAATTTGTCAAAACAGAAGCGGTAGGTATGTAAGCTGAAACTTCAGATAGAGACAATCTTCTTTGTAGAATATCATAAATTGTATTATAAACTATATTTTTACAGTTAAACTCGTACAATCGCGACGTGGCAAGCAACTCCTAAGTGGGTCTGGATACACTTTCGGTGTACATTCAACTATCGGCTGCAAGGTGAGGTGGTCTTGTTCTACGCATAACAACAAAGGGTGCAAAGCGACTTTGTATACAGTGGATGGTGAAATAGTCAAGATTAATAATAAATACAGCCATTGATATACCAACGTGCTTGTTATCAGATTATAGGTTACCTATGGTGTAACGCTTACAGTTGTATAAATTACTATTTGGTTTGTCTTAGATGTAATAATAGTAGAATAATGTAAATAGACAAGAGGTAAGTTTTAAAAAAACAAACCAATTTAGTCATTTAAAATGTAATGTATTTCTATCACTATGAGTAAAGCCTAAAGCAGCAAAGCAATATATCCGATACGAATGTATTCTCGTACAATAACATTTCATAAACGCCGCCGTTGGAGAAAAAGTTGGGAAAATAAGGCTAAACCCCTCTGATATCTGGTGAAACTTGAGTATTTAGACATCTCTTCCTATCTCTTTTGTGTATAATTGTTTTTATTATTATCCTTGTGTTTTTATAAGTTCTAAGAAAATTTCACAATCTTTTGCCTTCTGCATTCTTATATATATATATATAGGTATTCTAGATTCTGTTATATGATCTTCATTTCATGAAAAAGTTAGCATACAAAGTTAGTGAATAATATATATCCTCATACTCTTAAATAAGAATATCACATAATAATATCGATGACCCTACATATGTTGGGTAAGGCTTTTACCCGCATATACTCGTATTATATTGGGTAATGTAATTTTTATCACTAATGCTCGGTAAATTATAACTTTTGTTATGAAATTCCTTGGGTAAATTCGATTTTGTAGCCCGCGGGAAATACAAATTTTTTTTTGTTAACTATGCTTAAAATTCTGACCTTGACGTGTGTTTCATAAAAAAAATACTTTTGATATAACTAATGATGAACTATTTACAATGATAACATGAAATATAAAATATAATTATTAATTAAAGATAACTCACTTTTTTATATATTGGAGTGGCAAACAAGCAGACGGCCCACCGTATGTCCATAGTAATGTCCATAGGTGACGGTAAGCGGTTACCGTCACCTATGGACATTTGAAACACCAGGGGCGTTACCAACGCGTTGCCAAGTTGCCAACCCTGTAAGACTCTTTTAACACCCATTTTTGAATATTTGAATAATAAATAATATACTTGAAGGTACTAACTAGCCAGGTGAGCAAAAATGTTTTTTTATCCCCCTTACCCCATGCTCGAGATATCACAACATCGCCTACATAAACAATGCTGCAAAGACAAATTGCCCTGTACGTTTTTACGAGCGCACAGGTCAATCATCGATGAATTTAATATATATGCATTAAGCAATTCAATAAAAAAAACATGGCTCAACTGATACTAAAACAATATTCATCAATCAGTTGCCACGCTTAGTGTGGAAAGAGTGGAAAAAGTAGTACGATTTATTGAAACTAAGGCCATGATGGATTTATTCCATTCACAACCATGAAAACCGTTGTGTGATAATGATCATTCATAGCATCCATGTTCATATTGTTTAAGTTAATGAGTCAATGAATTAATCCACAATACACGTAGTCATTTCGTTAATCGAAGGAGTGAAAGTTTGATGAACGTATTTAAATAAAAGTTTTGCTAATAGTGCTTATAGCAACTCCATGGTTTACTAACGTCATAAAACATGACAATACTACGAACTAACATTCTATTTTATTGTTAAGTTTGCAATGACGCCTGCTAGGCGAATAACATTACAAAATTACAAACTTACGAGAGTAAAAATTATAGTCATGTGCGGGATTCGAACCCGCGTCCATCCACCCCTTTCGGGTTCGAATCCCGCACATGACTATAATTTTTTCTCTCGTAAATTTGTAATTTTGTAACATTCTATGTTTTGTTCGTAAGTGTATACGTACATTGATGGCTGAAAAGTAGTGTTGTAAACTGAGTTCATTATTATTTTGGAAAAGTAAAATTGTACGCACGCCATATGCCAGAACATGTGGGTGAACAGCGGATATCATGATATAAGAGTGTAAAAATTTCGTTTAACAAGAGTATACTTGAAGTACGTCAGGATATTCAGCATATTTAACTGTAATATTATTTCAGTGAAATATGTTACGTCGCGACGGGGGAAGACATTACTCAGCGTGCAAGGATTCACTTTCTGTGTGAAGTCCACGGCAGGGATGAAAACGCGATGGATTTGTTCCACACATAATCATAAAAAGTGTCGAGCAATAATACACACTATACAACATCAGATAGTGAAGATAAATAATGAACACAATCATGAACTACTCACTTTTTAAAGAAGATATGTAATCGTCCCCCATTTATTGTACAAATATTAATTCATTAAACTATATAAATAAAATTATGATAAATCAGAATTTGTTTTCCTTAGAACAAGATTTCTACTTTTTGTTGTGGAGGTTTGAACGTGTTTAGTATTTTATTAGATTTCCGCTTTTCATATTATTTTTTATATAAACAGTGTACAATATGAACGGTTAATAACTACTTGACCAAAAAACATTTATAATAAATATGCAGACAAATCATTCCCATAGTCTTCTATATAGATAATTCAAAGGGACGATATGGAACTATAGATACTTAAATTCTTTAGATTGTATACTATTAATATCATAAATACGGATGTTTCTTGTCATCAAGTCAAACGTCAATCGTGCGAGTCAGGGCGTAGCTGAGCATACATAATTTTATATAAGTTATAATGATTCTTACTGGTTTATCGCTTAACCTTAAATTGTATAATATAATATCATAAATAGGTGTACATATTTATGAGTAAGGCACTTATTTAATAGTGGTTCACGATTGAGAGAGTATGGAAAAATTAAACAAACCTAATGGAAATCTGAAAAAAAAGTCTTAGTTTTGGTATCGTTGCATGTTTTTGCCATGATCTACTATTTTTTATTATCGAGTCTAATAAATGTGGCTAAGAATACCTTTGCTGTGACGCAGGAGTCATAGAATAGCACAGCACATAATTGAAAAAAAAACAGTCGTCGTTCGGTCCATAGGGAACTCTTCTCGCAGACATCAGAATATATTATTTCGTGGAAATATGCCCAAAAAAAGGTACAAACAAATGATATTTGGTTGTTTTTGGTGCCTGCCTGATGAAGATTCGTGCCTTATTTTAGTGCATTGTTATTTTTATAATTTATTTTCTTATAAGGTAACAAAGTGTCCGCCCTTGACTGTTTAAATCAACTTCACTTTCAAAGTTAAGTTGGCATTGTCTACTGGCTAGATATACCAAAAAAGCTTCAAACTTCCCTCAATGCGATAAATTCGATGGCTTAAAATTTTGATATGCTACGAGTACGGTCTCAATAAAATGTTGAATGTTTCTAAATTACTGACGGATCTATCCACACACGAATTAACATCAAAATAATATTTTGACTAACCTCGACGTTTTGATCAAGTTGCATTGACCGTGGTCACGAGTAGACTGAAGAAGCGGGTGTCATCGTCTTGAAGAGCGGTGGGAGCGATTTAGATCTACCCCCGCTTGGTGTTCGTTAGTTGTGTTTATCACTGTCACCTCGACGCACTAAACTAACAGTATCGGAACTTGCACACGGCGGCAATTTACGACTCGAGCACTTTCTGATTACAGGATTCCACGATGTAGACAATTTAAAAAATTCTCTCCACTGAACGGCATTATAACTCTAGAATTGTACGTGAAGCGGTTGAAATTAAGAAGTGCAAAAATTTCAATCGGGAGGCATTGTATGTAGAAGTATAAATTCATTTAATAAAAATAACGGAACATATTTTGTTATAATTGCTCCATTTTTAATATAAGTCGTCTAGACTTTAATTCAGGACCACAACGCGTAAAGCGCTTATTATACTAATCAATAATCAATCTCTCAAACTAACAAAAAAAGACTAAGGGAAAGTTCTGTACAGTGGATATTAAGGAAAGTAAAAAAATGTAGGTCAGCTTTAGTTTACATTTTGCTGGACATTTCTTTATTGACTTCTATTAATTGCAACTAACTTTTTTTCAGCGGCCACCACCGTTGCTGAATTTAATTGGTAAAAAATTTAAAAAGTAGTGGGATCGGGACATTCTAATCGCTCTAAGTGAGAATCTAATTGTTTTACCTTCCATAATATCTTTCGATTTCATAATTAAATTGTCTAAAAGTTAAATAGTATATCAGCGCTTAACTCAGACGTGGCAATCAAGGATACTAAGTTATACTTAAGTATATATCAGGTATTCATTAAGGATGGTTATGATCTACTGATGGTAATGGCAACGCCACCTGAAAACTTCGTCTTGAGTAGTGCGCTGTTTCGTTTGGCGCGATATTTCCTGTATTTGGCTGTAATGACATCCAATTGAGAGTATACGGGACAGTAATGAATATTAGGCCGATAACCAGATTCTATACTGCGGTATTAGTAATATAAATATTCGGTAAGTTTGTTCTTGTTTTAATTTTTTTTGTGATATTCAAGACATCCAAACGGTTATACATATTACAACCAAAAATACTGTGGTATCAAAAAACGATGGGTTTGTTCCACACATAACGCTAGAGGTTGCCACGGTCGTATATTAATTTATAATGATTCGAGCAGTTCATGATAAACACAATCATGACCCCGTGTACTAACTAAGCCAGGCACAAAAGAAATTATATCATATCCAGTGATGACCATAGACCGTAAACTCTTTGAACGTCATAGGGAACGGCTCGGCAATTAATATTGTTAATATTAATAATATTGTTTGTAGCTATAAATGAGTGTGCAAATACAGGTATAGGAACATCATTTCACCATGATATTTGCGAAATACTAATAATGTTCTTCACACCATTAAATTGTGAAACATAAAGTAAAACGTTACACTGATTGCTCTGAAAGCGAAACATAGCTTAATTTAGTGGTAAATTGATACTTTAAACAGTAATATTTATTACGAATAAACAATATTTGAACTGTGTATTATCTTTGTGTGCCAACAATTTATGTTTTATAAAACGGTATTGATTAGAAACAAAGACGATATTATAATAAACAAAAACTGAACCCTGATTTTTTACCCTCTATAGTGTCGGAGATAACTGGGAACAAGTGTTATTTATATTTATTTTTATAATTTTTAAACCTGCAGATGTATGTATTTTAATGTTACTACACTTACCATCCGACGGGAAATTTGCCCGTCTCATCACTTCATATGCTAAAAACATCATGATTCTACTATAATAATAAATTCTTACGTTTCAGTCTTTGTTAAAATAAAATTCATAATGACCGAATCCATTGTGATAAAATATGTTATAGAGATTCCTAAGATACTAAATTTTTCAAATGGTTTTATTGCGATTAATAAATCCTAAGTGAAGATGATGTACCCAACCGGCTCATGAGCAAGCCTCCTCATTACATAAAGCACTATCGCTGGGTTTACTAGTAACAATTTGATTTATTTCAGATATAGTCTTTACCAAAACTGATAAAGGCAAACCAAGGCTATTTGTTGACGGATACAAATTCTTTATGAAGGGCAAATACGGACACCGGATGAGATGGGCATGTTCCAGCCACCACACAAAGCGGTGTCTTGCTTTAGTTGTGTCGATAGGTGAAAAACATGAAATATTGAAGATAAGAAATGAACATAATCATCCCAAATAAAAACAAAAACACATTAATAGAATTTGAAAATAAGTGTTTATTAAGTCGTATCTTAAATATTTGTCCTATATCTTAGACCATTAATTAGAAATTAAACTCTCGTGAGTTTCACAAGAATTAAAAATTATATATTAACCGGCAATAACACTCATTGCCTTGGATTCCATTGCCCCCCGGGAGCTCACAGACGCAGCTGAGCACTCCTGATGATGAGCATCTTATATGCGCGAAACCATGGGCGACGTATTTGACCCCAACGGCGTGAGTGTTTTTGCCGGTTTATTTATAAAATTCAAATATATTAATTAGAGTATGCAATGTACTTTGTAGAAAATATTTGTTAGAATCAACTTCTTTGTAGAAAATAATTGTAAAAAACACCACTTAAAATTATGCGCGATTTTCAGTAACATGTTTTATAAATACTAAATAAATATCAAGTAGACTTTAAAAAACTCTGTAAATGTATGTTGATACATATACATTTAGAGTGAACAAACGCACACATATTACAGCCATAACATCCACAGTTATTTAATTTTATTTATTTGGAACAACAAACAGCTACATTATAAAACATACAATAATAGTTTCTTACATAACAAAGATTTTATAATAACAGTTGAACATAACCCACCCATTAGGGAGGGGGTTTTTCCTTCGTCGCCTCTTACTATTCCCAAAGGAAGATATGGGAGTGGTGCAATTCTAACCCAGCACGCCACGGGGAAAATGTATGTTGCTTTTTGAATAACGATTACCAAATACTTACGTAAACATTTCGGCACTCCTATATACTCCGCGCCTTTCACCAGACAGCTTTTAGGGTCCTGTTTAAATCGAGGCGAGAATATTGCCATAATTGAACAATTACTTGTAGTCATGATAATTTGAACTAATTTATATTAACTTTGTTAGAAAGTCAAATCCTGGTTGTAATTTTTTACATAAATATAGTCTAATTGGTATTTATTTTAATAAATCTGGTTTATTTAAAATATGTTTTTCAAGGAATTCAATACATATATTCGAGGACAACTGAAAAAAAAATGCTGAAGCTAAACGAGTACACATACTGCTTTAAGTCTATCCCTGGAATTAAAACGCGATGGGTTTGCTCCACGCACTGCTCCCGAGGTTGCAACGCTACAGTCACTACGGTGGAAGACACGGTTGTTAAATTAATGAACGATCACAGACTTTAGTTTCTTTTTACTTTTTTCATTATGTCACGTATATATATTCTGAAAAATAATAACGAGTAAAATTATGATTACAAGCTCATTACCCAAATATATTATATATTTTAACAATATATTTTAATATATCATATATTTTTAACCTGGAAAAGTAGATGGTCAAAACGTGCGTTTTCTTAGATTTTCCACAATTTTCTTGTCCAAAGTTTCATAATAGGGGTTTAAAATATAGTTGCCTTTATATCGCACTGGAAATTTTCAATAAAAGTGAACTCAATTATTTTAGATTGAAACATTATTCTAACGAAGACATACCAAATGAAAAAGGCATGACGTTTGATATTTGACTATCAATTATTTTTACATTCAGCTTTTAACGTGAAGATATACAAGGAAAATCAGAGTAATATTCGAAATTGATGCCGACATGGGCCTAACGCAGCCGAAACTGTAGTCTACACAAGTAGCCGTACTAAATACCTTAACACAGTTAGTCCAAGTCCACAGAATTATACCGGAAAGGTTTAAATGATCTTCCTATTATATACAGAAATGTAAGACGATCAGGGTAGATACTTTGATTAAATAAATAAAAATCATTTTTTTTATTACGAAACGCCAATTTCATCCATTAACCTATAATATGAGTACTATAACGGTACAAACAATCTTCAAAGATAATGAATGTTATTCTGTTATGCACCTCATATAAAACTAAAATGAAGTAATGAAATTTTTTTTTTTTTTTTATGCTTGATAGGTTAGCCTTTGATCACTATCTCACCTGATGATAAGTGATGATGTGGTCGAGGATGTTGTTCAGACTAACCTAGAGTTACTGGCTCTCAAGGACAGCTGCCGGAACACACCGTTAGGTGCTTGGCGACAGATTTTCAACTTGAGGGTGGTAGCTAGCCAGGCGGGCATTTGCAAATTGCCCTACCACCATGCTGTAACGACTGCTATCCTAAGACAACAACCGGGACCGACGGCTTAACGTGCCCTCCGAAGCACGGAAGCGCTCAGTAGTAATGTCACCAGCGGGCACCCATCCAAGTCATGACCGCGACGGACGTTGCTTAACTTTGCTGATCGAATCAGAATGGCTAAGCAAACTTGGCTACGAGCGCTTCAAAAATTCATTATTTTGTTTAACTAAATTTAATATTTTGTTTGGCTTAAATCCAAATTAGTATAACATTGAAAAATTATTATCCTAAAATTTAATTTGTTCAGTGCAATTGCGGGTAGGTAGGTAGGCAGATTTAGTCGTCATCTAAATTTTTTCTATCTTGACTTAAAATTTATCAATATTTTAATTTTAGGATTATCTAAATTGTGTGTTGTGTACCAATTTTGATTTAAGTGCAGGCACACAGAATAAAAACTTTCAGACCTAACTTAATTTTATGTAGTTTACGGTGGATAGCAAAATTACAGCTAATATAAAATTTAAAAAAAAATAATGAAAGTACGAAAACAATAGAAATGAAATTGACACCAGGATGCTCAAGCTCTTATTTGTTCCTTCTCATTATTGCACTGACATCAGGCATATGTGAGGAAGTCTTTGTATTTTTTTTAATGCTGATAGGTAAGCCTTTGACCACAATCTCACCTGATGGTAAGTGATGATGTGGTCGAAGGTGTTAACTGGCTTAACCTAGAATATGTATGCTGATTGCTAACGACAGTTTTTTTAATAAGAAAAGAGAAGACTGGCGTAATGGCGGGCAAAATAAAAAATATTCGATTGAACATATGCAAAACAAAAATCGAGCACTGATATATATATATATATATATATATATTATTATATAATAAATATATTTTATAATATAATATTATATATATATATATATATATATATATATATATTTTATATTATAATATTATAATAATATTATAATATATATTATAATATTTTATAATATTATATTATACATTATCTATTGGTGTATAACTTTATGGCCTCGCGCTGTTCTTCACTTGTTCGTATTGCGTGTGTCTTAGCTGTTTAGATTATGTCCATGTATGAGTATTATATCAATGATTAAATAATATATAATCGGACGGATAAATTTTATTTTCTGTATTCAGTTTTATAACATCTAATTTGTGACTTTATTACGATACATATATTGCAGAAGGGGACCACCCCTTTAAAAATAGACTTCAATCGTGTATGTCATATTCTTCTATAGAATCGCAGTCGTTAGATAAATAAGCTACTAGAATACAAAAATAATGATAAATCTGGTTTATTCTTTCAGATAATCCAATATTTATTAGTACCCCTAGAGGTAACAAAAATATATTATATCAAGGATATAAGTTTTACCAAAAACGCGACAAAAGAAGGGAACAGAGCTTGTTAACTGTTAATAAGTTTAAATGGGTTTGTTCTAATCATTTAACTACGAAGTGCAAAATGAAATTGATTACAATAGACGATCAAATTGTAGCGTCCGTTCAAACTCACAATCACTAATTTATTTTTTCCATTCCAGATATGATAGGATGTTAGAAATCAGACATATAAGTGATTCTATATTATTTGCAAAATCTAAATTATTATTATTATACTGTATGGTTCTAGTCATAGTCATTATTTAACTTTGTGTTCAGCTATCATGGATTTGAAAGCTGTTCAAATTTTAACTAAATGTTCACTTATTAACAGAATAGGGCCCTTGGCTAGGCTATTGTAAAAATAATATCTATGTATTTTAATCTCAAAACCATATGATCTAATTGTAAAGTATATTTAAGAAAATCTACTTTAATATCGATAGATCTCAAAAGCACAGCTATATGTTAAGTATTATTTAAGATAAAAAAGGAGTAGTATTACTGTAAAGTGGAAATGTATAACCAAAATGTATTTAATATGAACTGCAAAATAATTTTTTTCCAGTCAGTGTAATCCAATTCACATATCGGTTACAATACTATACTACTTTAATTTGGTATATTTTTGAAGGTATAGACTAGAATAATATTATATATACATATTTTAAATGTCTTACCTGTTTGGTATTTAGTAACACAACAAACGTAGAATAATTCCCTAAATTAATTTGAGCACGTTTTTTAATTTTTGTTTCGGACGGGCAACGGTTGCTCATCAAGCGATAGTGCTTGTAATCATATGTAGAAACACGTATACTAGTTTTTTTTTTTTTATCAAAGACACTTTAATATTATTATAAAATAAATACTTGTAAGTGTTACAAGATAATTAAACACAATATCGTTTTGTACTAGAAAATTGGTAAACAAGAGATAATTTTATTGTTTAACAGTATACTATTATAATATGTTAAAACAATACAAAAATTTTGAAGTTCGGCAGAGAGCAGCTCTTTCTACTGTCTTGGATCTTACACTACGATCTTCAAAACGTCTGACAAGTGTGGGGATCATGGCAAACTATCCCGTATGGGGAAAGCTTGTATTTTAGAAAAATTAAAATGATAACAACAGACGATTAAATTGTAAGGTGTATTCAAACTCTCAATCATTAATTCAATTTGACGAATATGTGGTCTATTGAACAGTTGATTTTTTATTGGTTGCAAAATCTGCTTGATTCTATTATAAGTTATAATCAAACTTTGCATTGATTTACTTTTAAACTGACTCCAAAAAAAGGGTGGGGTACTAAATATGACTGTTTTTTTTTCTAGAAAGCTAGTCAACTACGAGTTTTCATAACGATTTATGTCTGGACTCCGATTGAAAATTCAGAGTGACTAGTTTTTTCGAAATCGATGATGTCCGCAGGTACAAGTGTCAAAAGCACTTACCCCTACAATATTTAGAAAAAATATTGCTTAAAATTCTTCAAATGTAATTATTGAATGCTATGTGTGGTGTACACGTTCATGTTGGTTGAACTAAACGATATCTACCTTTTCAGAATCACCATATAAACTAGTGTGGACATCAAGAGGTACACAGATTATGCAGTTTGGCATGTATAAGTTCGCATTGCATATAAAAAGATATCATAAGAAAAGATGGCGCTGTACAAGGCACCACTATGGATGTAAAGCATCGTTGTTTACTGACCTCAATAACATCGTTATTACCTTAAGGGATATCCATAATCATTAACAGTAAAGGGGGCGCTGCAGCTGGTGTCTTGCAACGATTGAAAATAAAAGCAGTGATTAAAAATAAACATGTACATTGAAACACGTACAAGAAATGTACATTGATACAAACTTTTGTTATGATAATAATAGCTTTATAATTATTATCATGGACTTGTCTATCCAATCAATTAAATAAAGTATTCATCGAATTAATAAATGTAGGTACCTATGTAATTGTTAGATGTTGGTATATCTAATAAAATATATTGTATCATATGAATCCATACTTAAACTTTGATGTAAATCAATTCTCACTCAATTACAGACGTGATTATCATATTCTGCTTTATAGTATTCTCACTTTTTTCACGAACATAGATTTATTTATTTTGAAAATCCATTACAACATCATTACAGTATAAACCAATACGACGCTGTAAGAAAAAAAATAGTACCTACTTAGTATACAAATATAATGAAATATTTACCTACATAATAAAATATAAACAATCATACATTTATTTCTAAATACTATTCTCGGATAGCTTGCACGCGACTTCTATGATTAACTCACTAGTTTAACACCAATATATAAATAAAAACTCACAATTAAAAGTATTTTGTGAATAAGGTTGACTCCTCCTCCTTGCGTCGTATACCTCAATGCTGAGGGTCGTGACCACCCTTCTGTACTACTTTCTCTCGCACGATCTTTCTCCATCTGTTTCTGTCTCTGGCGGTGTGAAGGGCGTTGTGGACTGAGGAATCAAGAGCGGTGCGGATCTGGTCAGACCATCGCAATGGGCTGCGTCCACGCGGTCTTTTCCCATCCACTTTGCCGGTCACGATAAGCCTCTCCAGGTTGTTTCCATCTTTCCTTGCAATGTGACCGAAGTATTCAAGGACTCTGCGTAAACACTCAGACGACAGCCGCAAGGAGATTTTGAGCTCCCGTAATATTGAGATGTTAGTCCGAAATGCTGTCCACGGAATACGTAGCATCCTTCTCCAGCAAGGTTGACTAGTGGCACGGTAATGCTATCTATATACATTACCGTGCTAGTGGCGTTCTTATCGCACCGAGAACTACCCACACTAATGGATAATTTATGAGTACGTGGATGGAGTTTCAGAAGTGAATATTACAAATACTACGAAAATAAATATATTGAATAAAGCAACTAAAAAAATGTATCTCCATTTTCATATATTAAAGCTCACAAAATGTATTTATGCACAAATAAAAACATTTAAAAAGAGTAATAATGACTAATGGACAATGTTGTTGATATTTAAGTTTGAGCCAGATACAGTAAAGTTTAACCTGAACTTTGAAGATGGCAATGAACGAGCACGTTTAATTTCAAGTGGTAATGAGTTTCACTATCCAACAGCTTCAGTAGCAACTAATCATAGAAAATAACTCTACTTATATGCGGGTGGCTGTAGTAATAAAGTATCTGATGACCGCAACGACAAAGAATGGAAAGTAATTCACCATCATAAAGTCCTTCAAAGTAGTTTTTTTTTTATGCCTGATCGGTTAGCCTATGACCACTATCTCACCTGATGGTAAGTGATGATGTGGTCGAAGATGTTGTACAGGCTAACCTAGAATTACTGGCTCTCAAGGACAGCTGCCGGAACACACCGTTAGGTGCTTGGCGACAGATTTTCAACTTGAGGGTGGAGCCAGGCGGGCATTCGCAAGTGCCCTACCACCATGCTGTAACGACTGCCATCCTAAGACAACAACCGGGACTGACGGCTTAACGTGCCCTCCGAAGCACGGAAGCGCTCAGTAGTAATGTCACCAGCGGTCACCCATCCAACTCCTGACCGGGGCGGACGTTGCTTAACTTTGCTGATCGATTCAGAATGGCTAAGCAAACTTCGCTACGAGCGCTTCAAAGCTTGTTGTACCTATGTGCCCATAATTTACCGTAACAGCTGGATTGTCCACTGCTGAACTCAGCCTCCCTATTAAGGTGGTATTTGCCATAATCCCCACGCTTGGCCGGTGTCTTGGGGATCGCAGTGTAAGTTGGCAGTTCTGTAGAAGGCGCTGCTGCCCACCTTCCAGTATTTTTCCGTTAGTCGCCTCTTACGACACCCACGAGATGATATGGGGAGGTGCAATGCTAAAAATTAAGATTCGTGATTCTCAACTAAAATTTGACTTTCCATACTTATACACTAATTAGTTTTAAGAGGAAAGATTTGTATATTTGTATGTAACGAATAAACTTAAAAACTACTGGGCGAGTTAAAAAATATTTCACCTTTCGAATCCTACATCACCCCCAAGAACATCAACATTTTTTTAAATTTTTTGTTAAATACCCGTGCGAAGCCGGGCGAGCCGCTAGTAATATATAAATATCTTTATACAAAAGGTGTATAACTTTTGAGTTTTTTAAATAAATTCAAACTTGAGTTTATGTTTAACTTTCAACGACTTGCCAAAGAACGAATATAATATTGTTAAATATATATATTTTTTCCACTGACCTGATTGGGATTTAATATAGCGATATAAACTTTTTCAGTGGAAGTTTTGAAAAAAAGCTAATTAATAAAAGCAATATTTATTACCAAGACTGATTTCTTGTAACCACTTCTCAGGTCCAGAATTCTGCTTATCCCGTAATCAGAAGCTTATGGTGAAATGCGGTGGATATTACTTTTGGAAACACTATACTGCTGGTGAAAAGACGAGATGGAATTGCAATAGAAAAATTAAAACTGGCTGCAAAGCTTATGTTTTCTCACATGAAAACCACTTTATTAAAGTAAACGCTAACCATAACCATCCTCCCTTGAACATGTATCGAAGTGATGAATATTATACCGATGTGCTCGAATGAATTTATATCGGATTCTTGTAGTTTATGTATGCGCTAGGATATTCTTTTTTATCAATACACGTGTTAAATATGGTATATACCCTAAAGTAAAAATATATGTAATAGTTATTGTAAATCTTATCGAAGAACCCTTTCCATGCAAAGGTCTACTCCATAAAAAAAGATTCCACTTTGTTTGATGTATTCCTTTTTCATTTATTTTCTGCAACTGTTCTAATTTTGTCAATTCATCTTTCTATTGGCCTGCTAATGTATTTTTTCTTTGCACTGTTTTCGTCACGTCAATCTGCTTTTTCCGTTTATTCTTAAGCATCTATGATGCCCTTTCCTAGGTTTATCTTCCTTTCACTTTAATCTTTGAAAAGCTCGTAGCGGAGGTCACCAAACAAATAGGCTAAGAACGTCCGCTGAGGTAATTACTCCGATTGGTCAGTAGTAAATGCCAGGTGAAGGTGAAGGCAGGTTGCAAGTGTTTCCAGCATGGTGGTAGAGCATTTTGTGATTGCTAGCCTGACCACTATCTCACCTGATGGTAAGTGATAATGTGGTCGAAGATGTTGTTCAGGCTAACCTAGAATTACTGGCTCCGAAGTACATGCTATCTTTTAGACACAGTGCCAGATTCCATACTGCTAGAAAAATATTAACTACAAGTGTAGGATATAGCACCTTGCAGATCGTGTTAGTCTGTTTTATGAAAGTATCGTCTCAAGCCCTTTGCGTCTTTTACATTCATTTCATCCATTCTCTTTGGCACAATGCTTATGAACTGGTTTGTAAAATTCCTTTATAAAGTTTACCTCCTACCATCCTCATAGACAAGAATTGTAATGAATAATAAATGCACACAATTTTTTTCAACAGCTCAGATATACAAAACTCATAGAGGTACTCTGATGTTACACTATGCAGGTTATACATTCAATCGTCAATACACAATAAACTCTAAGACGAGATGGAGATGTACAATGTGTAGCCACAAACATTGCAAGGCGTACGTACACACGTACAATGATCAGGTTATATTTGCGGGTGGAGTACATAATCATGCAACTACTATTGGAAAACAGCTTCTGTGTACAGAACAAAGATATTCAGGAATGCAATTTCAATGAGACATTGGGTGTCGTGTTTTAGCACTTTCCGATCTAGAAGAAAATATCCTGAGAAAATCTGCATGATCAAGAAACGTAAAATACCATTTTACGCAGGTACCATTGTTCATTAGAATTGTGAGCGTCAGGAACCCCACTCTCTATATCTCATTTATTACAAATAATGGCATGGTCCATAATTAAAAAAAATAAGGTTTAGTCATTTTAATTCGCTACTTTATTAATAATACTCGCACTTTAGTTAAAATAATAAAATTAATAATATAATAAAGTTATTTCATCTCGAAAATTTAAAACCATTTCAATACCTTTTTGTCAGACACATCTGATAAATCACTCCCTTTTTTAAATTCTCGTACGTATAATGTAGTTATTTTATTTCACAAATTCAATTTACTTTTGTTGAAATCGTTTATTTTTAAAAATAATTATACAATACTGTAAAAAAGATGTAAGTAATTTTATTTTAATATATAAATATTTTTGTTTTTTATTATTGCCACCTTTTCAATATTAAAGGGTTATTTACGACTTTTAAATTTTACCTTTCATTAATCCCCACAGCTATTTATAAATGCGAAATTGTGCCTATTGGTTTGTTGTTGGTCCTCGACTAGACTTTTTACACAGAGATAGTTTATAACTATGGGTCCATAAAAATGAACATTGTAGATGTTCCTGCAGGATAACATTACTATTAAGATATTACGAATATTTACTGCATAAATCATATTAACAATTTTATAAAAGATTATTGTTATGACAAATGTCATTCTGAAATTGAAAACCAATATTATATCTAAAATAATGTATTAAATCAATGAACTTAGACCATATTTTAATAATGTGCCAACAATACGATAACGAAATGAAAACCTTTATTTACGTAGGTTTCTACTATCTATTATTATTTATTTAACATTTTATAACTGTATCTGTTTGATTAATTTTTTGTGTAACGCTTATGCGCAGAAGTGACTTTTTGGCCGATATACTCGTAGTAAGCAAAAACGCGTTCTATTAGTTTTTAAACTAGTTTGAAAACCAAAGTTGTACAAGGGTGTTGTTTGCAATCATTTTATGGTAATGAATTCACTACTGTACGGAGTGGAAAAATGTCTAACGTTTATATGGCACCGCCCTAATTGACATTCAGTGGTATAAATAATAGATTGCTATATATGGGATGAGACATCCGAGGTAAATACTCTGCTTTTTATTTTGAATACGAGGAAAGTAAATAATAACCTTATTAGTTAAAGAAACTATTATTAAAACTTATTATAATATTTGTAAGTAATCCGCGAATCTAGCGAGCCTTCATAGCTCCAATAATAACGGTAACGGTCAGTAACATCAGATAATATGGGGAAGAAAGGTTCTCGTCCATATTACACGGGAGGCAGAAGTAGTGTTGGTAGGCCTGCTACTAGATGAACTGACGACATCGTAAAAGTCGCGGCTAGCGAATGGTTACGAGTGACTAATAGCCGTTCATTGTGACGATCAAGGGAAACGGCATTTGTTCAACAGTGGACGTCTCTCGCCTGATGATGATGATGCATAACAGTAATGCCTTAAAAGACCAATTTACCAAAATTCTGTGATTGTTATTCCAAGTGGGATTGCGACTAACTTCGTGGCCAAACGTGGCCTTTTTACGTCGTCGCGTCATTAGGAAGCCGAAGCCGATCATCATTGTAGCACCGAGGGTAATTTACACAAGAAAGATATTTTATTATTTGTAATGTATTGTTAATAGTAGGCGGCGCGCGCAAGGCAGGCAGATACGATGACTTCATTCGTGTACAAAATATAAAGTAGAATTCGAGACATAACATTTTTGTTTCTCTTTTACAAACAGAATACTACTTCTGCATATCAAAACGTGGAAAGGACAATCTATATTATGGTGGATATATTTTTGGCAAGCAACGCTCCATAGGTGTCAAGACCAGGTGGTACTGTACTAGTCATAATAACAAAGGCTGTAAAGCTGTCATCTACACTGTCGGCGAGGTTATTGTCCGGGTAAATAACGAACACAACCACTTACTTTTGGTTAAGTGATATTTTTCGATCGATTGTCTATTCGATATTATAAATAATCTAAAGAGTGTTGTATTAACGAAATAGAGTTAATTTTATTGCGAACATTATCTGGTCTTTTCTATAATTACATACACACAGTGAAATAGGGCTGGATTTAGAATTGTGTGGAAGTTTTTTTTATTTATTTGAGGTTTAGCGACTCATCATAATACTACTGTCACTAAACAAAATGCGTAGATTACGAGAAAGTAAAGAAAATAAATTAAAACATTTTAATGTCTTTAGTACATGAAAAACATTATTCAATATCCCTGTGTGAGCAGGATTCATTGTATTTTTGCATATTACGCTAATGTTAATAAAAACGCTCTGATCAACTACAAGTCGTATCGTAGTGTTTGCTTGGTTGTGATAACGACATACATTCCGCAGTGTTTCTTTGACTCGGGCGAATATGTGCTCTTCAGTTTAAATTGTGGCTGCTTCCGATGACTACTGCTTCTCTCCTGGATTCTGTTTATCTGCACGACGACTGGTCCGCTAAACAGCGGCTAATTGACGAATTGGCAAAATTTTTTGCTTATAAACGTTGCGTAACTTTATCGAGCACCGAACTACTGCTTAAATCAGCCGTCAATTTAAACAGTTTAATTCCCTTTGCAGTTCCATATTTCTGCCAATCTCAGCGTGGTAACCTGATGATAAGATGCGGTGGATTCCGCTTCAGCAGGCAATACAGCAGAGGTGCCCGTTGCCGGTGGCTGTGCTCTACGAACTATCCCAAAGGTTGCAAAGCTCATGTATTCACACGAGAAAAAGAAATCGTCAAAATAAGTAACATGCACAACCATCCACCGCCTAAGATTAGAAATGTTCCGTTTCATAATATATTTAACATTTAAGAATCTTAGGCACACGGCGAAGATAGTTAATTATTGTCTTCATAGCGCTTCCCATACAAACGTTGTTTAAAACTAAGTGTTGTAAAATTTGTAATGTTAATATGTATTTTAAATTTGTTATAATTAACGCATGTAAAATTTCAACGAGTTGAAATTTCATATCCGTATTGAGTCCAAAATGTATGCTATAGATTTGTTAGTTTTCCGAAAAAATATGTAAATTCAAAATTATTCGGAAAAACAATTATGTACGGGCGTTTTCATATTTAACTTGTACTTATTTTCAAATTTAAATATAAGTTAAATGAAAAACTAGCAAACCAGAAGCATATACTTTAGGGTTCAAGGACATGCATGCTAAATTTCAATGAATTCAAACTAGTGATTGCGATCCGGCGTCATTTTCAGTCCGACCGGATTCCTATCGATTCGCCCGGATTGGACTGGATCCGGATTATAAAAAATAAAAAATATAGGTACAGTGTAACTCAATATAATGACACTGAAGGGCCTGTGCATTTTATGGCGTTATAGAGAGTTGTCGTTAAATGGAGGAGAAGAAAAAAGTTTGTTAGCAACTAAGAATATGATAACTTATAGATAATCCATGACTCCTACTTATTAATTATAAAAATAAAAAAAGTTAAAAGTTAAAAAGGTTATTATATTCTGATACGGCATTATACAGTTTTTATGAAATGTTGAGCACCTGTTTCCCACATTAGACTAGAGGAATGTAGGGATTATGAGAAGAAGGACTCTTCTGTCGGAGTCACAAATAAATTTTAGCCTTACATCACAGGAGGTTCCTTATAACTAAAGCAAATTATTCAACATACACTTGGCAATATTATGAGAAAATTAATTTAAGAATTTTCAAATATTTTTTTTATGCTCGATAAGTTAGCCTTCGACCACTATCTTACCTGATGGTAAGTGATGATCTTGTCGAAAGTCTTGTCTAGGCTAACCTAGAATTATGTATCTATACATTTCAAAATTGTAATTAAGCATTTATGCTAGCTATTAACATGTGTTTTTGTGTAACGGTGTGTGTGTGTTTATATGTGTGAGGATTTGTGTGTGAGTGAGTATGTTGGTATGTGGATTTGTACTTGCGTGGTGTGTAATTAATTTTAATAGTGTGGATTGGAAGTGGTATTAGATGGTCTCCAGTATCATGATAATTTAGTTTAGAAAGGAATTCAACTACAATTTTCTTCACTTCAAATGATGAGAGAGTAATTATTTTCCTGTCTTTATTTATTTTATTATATAAAAACGGTCCTATTATGTATGTGAACTTTCTTACAAAAACAGTTTTTGCTTATACACAGCAGTGTTTTGAGCGACAAAGACATTGCGTGAAACACGTCTTACCCCAGTAAGACGTGTTCCACGCAATGTCTTGGTAAGAAAGTTCTCATAATTATAACCCATTATATATTGTCAGGCAATGCTTATGAAGTATTAAATTAAAAAAAAAGCTGTGTAACTGTTAATACTTTGCATTTTTATACAAGTCCTCAGTCGAAAATCGAATCGATGAGTTCATTTTTTTTATGCCTGATAGGTTAGCCTTTGACCACTGTCTCACCTGATGGTAAGTGATGATGTGGTCGAGGATGTTGTTCAGACTAACCTAGAGTTACTGGCTCTCAAGGACAGCTGCCGGAACACACCGCTAGGTGCTTGGCGACAGATTTTCAACTTGAGGGTGGTAGCTACCCAGGCGGGCATTTGCAAAGTGCCCTACCACCATGCTGTAACGACTGCTATCCTAAGAAAACAACCGGGACTGACGGCTTAACGTACCCTCCGAAGCACGGAAGCGCTCAGTAGTAATGTCACCAGCGGTCACCCATCCAGGTCATGACTGCGGCGGACGTTGCTTAACTTTGCTGATCGATTCAGAATGGCTAAGCAAACTTGGCTACGAGCGCTTCGAAACGTTCATTGAAAATTTTAAAAGTCGACGTTGGGCTCTTCCTAGTGGAAGGATAAATGTTTTGTTAGAGCCACCCCAAGTCGTTATACAGTGTCACCTTCCTACCTAGCAGTAGATAGTAGGGGGCATAAAAGAAAACAGAATAAGAGGTTTAGAGATATATTAAGAACGTTTAGAAGGGTAGATATAGCAAGTATGAGAAGGGTCGTGGATTTCAGACAGGTGGCGTGTGGTAGACTTCCTTTTTGAAGAACTTATCTCCGGTAAGTGAAGAGTAGCACGTGCTCAGCAGCAGGCGCTGTGATGCACTCCGCTCGTGGTCAGCCTGAGAGCCGCGCCGGTAGGTCGTCCCAGCCAGATGCTGTAGAGACGGGTCCGTGGAACCGTAGAGTGGCAGCGGTCGATAAGGAAGTTGCTGGCCTTGTAGCTTGCAGAAGCTAGCGGGTTAGAAGTGAAGCCGGAGATCAGCCTCCTACTGGAACCCTGGAATCCACATGGCTCCGGTTAAATTAGGTCCAGTGTGACGTTGAGCTGGTGGGTCCACTGTCCCTGCTACTGAGCATTTGGGGACGAGCAGAGAGCCTTTGGATGTGGCCCACCAACAAACATGAGGTTGCCTGAAGGGCTAGGTTGCCTGAAGGGCTAGATATAAAAACACAATGACATTACAAAATTACAAAAGTTGAAGATAATATGAACAGATAAAAAAAGAGAAAAGGTTAGGTACAAAAAGGTTACAATGCATTAGGAGCTTGAAGAGCATTCCTAGCATATAGTTGTCACATGGTTGAGTGCACTGGTTGTTAAAATTAGGTTACATACCAGAAGTATTTGCAATCCAGTTTACACATGTTCATACATTGTGGCGGCTTTAAGAGCTTACTCACTGATTACAAGCACATGGTAAATGTAATAAAGTTCAGACACTAAAAAGAACAGATATAGAAGTATTTAGCACTGTTAATTTACACAATGGCGTTGCCAATTTAAGGTTAGGATAACACAGTATTATGGCTAGATCACAGAATACATCTTATAATCTATCACTCACCCTAGAACGGGGCAGAAGGTTTGAAAGCTTTTGTATTAAAATTATAGTAAAGAGAATTTAGTAACTATTTCTTTAGTTCTTCACGGTCCGGTTGTCTCGTAACAAGTGACGAAGCACTCTCTCATTGAAGACACCTTGAGTCTACCGGAAGTTTGGTCCTCAAAGCATTACCAAATAAGGTAATCTTCGCTGCTAAATCGTTTATGATGATCAGAGCCAATCGGAGGCTTTATTATTTTGAAATTTTTGCTAAACAGCCGGAAGTTTTGAGCTCTGGCTTAAGTCTGAAGTTCGCTCATCTTTGCACCGTCGTGAAGTTTGGACGGTACGTACATATTTATTATTGCGACCTCTATAGGTTTAGTGAAGAACTAAATGATTCTAGCCACGATCGGTACTACAGTGAGGTGTGTAGACAGTGTGATAGCAAACAGTCATTCATACCATTTAGTACGCTGCGGCTTGAGCAGATGGCGCTGCTCTTCAATTCTAAGTAATTTTATTCTAATAATTTTTATAATTTATTGTACCTGGCCTTAGCCAGGTTACATATTCCCCTTCGGTGAGAAGAATTTTTTTTTTCTAGAAAAAAAATTCTCTAGCCTGAAGCGTTCCTAATACTAAAACTCTAGTAGGTCTAACTTACTCCAAGGATTCTACTTGAGATACCTATATATAGCTATGGTAACTCCAGTATATGGCCTTAGGTGTTAGCCTTGCCTAGTTCACTATAGTGATGTCATATTCTTACAAAAGAACTCCCAAGTAATCCGTATCACCGTTTGAGTGCATTAGTAAACACTCCAAGAACGGTTGCTGACAGCAGCATAGGATATATATATATATATATATATATAAGACATATATAGGATTTAGAATTCTGTAGGCTGCGGATGGATAAATCCCCAAGAACAGCTAGCTACATATAAGTCATGAACAGCACTATAGATCAATAGCTAAGTTTAGTACAGATAATAGGCATTAATGGAGTGTATTCTTAATATTTGTTCCAAGATTGCCTCGCTTATATTGAAAATTTGTATTATAGATAGAAGTTAAACAAAAGGAAAATACATTAAGGCTTATTTAAGGAGTCTGTTCCCGCTCCAGGTAATGGCTTGGTTTTATGAGTTACCTACCGCTCAGTTCATAAGGCTTATTTTTAAAGAGTTTGAACAACCGCTCTCAATTGAAGAATTACCATAATGGTACGTTATAGAATGAATTTAGCAAGTTTTTACACATCTTCCATTAGCAATTGGAGAGTGTCAGAGATAATGTATGGTCTGGTACTATTAATTCGGTATATAAGGGGAAAAAAAAAAAAAATAGTTAAGTACCATATTATTTGTGTTTGTTTTATAGGTATTGTTAGCGCGGCCACCAAGCTATATGGCAGAGCACGCCGAACTGCGGGCGCGGGTTGAAAGGACACTGGTAAATCGAAGTAATGCGGAACAAGGTGATGAAAAGTGGACTGTATAGGAAAAGGAGCGAAAAACGAGCGACTAACCTGGATATCCTCGGGCTGACGAGCACAGCTGCGGCACTCTAAGGCGTCCTGCTGGTGTCCAGGCGTAGTGGCTCTTCGAATTATTTCACGCTGTTGTAGACTCGCGGCGCGAGCGCGGGAAGCTGTTAGTACACAGCTCCAAAGAAACGATCGCGGATATCCCAGTGCGATGGGGCACACAAGAAAACAGCGCGAGCGCGGTTAGTAACAAAATGGCGGTTTCCTTGGCTTCGAGGGAGCTCACAGGAACAGACGCATCCGCCGTCAACAAGGGTCGACCGCAGACTTCTTGCAATGACAAGCAGTTCACTCATCCGCCACGAAATGTCAACCGTAGATAGTCGTCGTTTTCGTGAGGGTAGGAAAATGAGGGTAGGAAAAGGTAAGAGGTAGAAAGAAAGAAAGTGCCAATAGATGGCGCGAACATTGCCCCCGGCCTAAAAACCATTGGTTTTTAAAGGTAGAGAAAGATTGGATAAGTTAATAATAGAGCGGGTATATGAATAGCGGGTTGACCAGGGGGCAAGTAGGTAAGTTATTGAGTGGGTAAAATGCACAAACGAACGACCGGCCGTTTGTAAACGGAAGTCGCCGTTCGCACTAGACAGACTCTACATATTCCGTCGGCGCCTAGAATTGTCTCTTCGACAACACCTAGCGGCCAAGATAGCGGGGGAAGATTGTCTGTGATAATAAGCACGACGGAACCTACTTTGATTGGATTAGAAAGTGTATTCCATTTTCCTCTAGATTGAAGCAGGTGAAGGTACTCTAACTTCCATCGTTTAGAGAACGATTGGATCATCCTATCCAGCAAAGTGTAGCGTTTAAGAAGATGCGCGGGCTCGTCGGAGATCGCGCACGCGGGTAAGTGGTTAAGCGGTGCAGCCATCAAGAAATGCGCGGGCGTTAGTGCAGTGGGCTCAGAGGGATCCTCACTCAATAGCGTTAGCGGTCGCGAGTTTATGACGCTCTCTATTTGCGTAAGCACGGTTAACATTTCCTCATAGGTTAGTAACTGTGAACCTATTGTTTTAGCTAAGTGACCCTTGAAAGCTTTCACGAAGATTTCGTAGTTTCCGCCAAAGTGTGGGCTTCTTGGTGGGTTAAATTTCCAAGTTATGCGGTTGGCGGATAACTCGTCTGAGAGCGACTTATTATACTCATCTGAGCTTACAAGTTTATAGACGTCAGATAGGGCATTTCTTGCTCCAATAAAAGTGCGGGCATTGTCCGAATACAAGACAGAAACGGTACCGCGACGAGCGAGAAAGCGTTTAAAAGCAGAAAGGAAACTGCAGCTGCTTAAATCTGTCGTCAGCTCTACGTTTACCGAACGCACTGACATACAGACGAAAATACATAAATAAGCCTTAATAGAGCGCACACCTCGTTTTCTAATTGGAATAATAGAAATTGGGCCAGCGTAATCCACAGCGGTGTGAGTGAACGCTTTAAATTCGTTCACGCGGCAAGCGGGTAGGTCTCCCATAAGCGGGAATGTAGGTTTAGGTTTTGCCTTAAAACAATAGTTACACTTATGTATAACCGAGCGGACGATATTACGGGATGCGAGTATCCAATATCGTTGTCTGAGAATCGACATCAAAGCGTGCGGACCTGTATGACAGTTATGACGATGGTAGTGCTCAATTATCATTTCGATTATGCGGTCTTTACGCGGTAACAAAATGGGATGCTGCTGATTGTACGATAGATCCGCATTTCGGAGACGTCCTCCGACTCGTATGAGTCCGTCGGCGTCTAGAAAGGGCACGAGTCGCTGTATAGCGTTTGAACACCGGGTGTTGGTTTTAAGGTTCTGAATAATGTACGCAAAGTAATGCCTTTGTACAGCTTTCAGGACTTGAATTTCTGCGAAATTCATTTCATCGGCTGTGAAGTATTTAGAACGCGGCAGCTTCTTGATGAAGCGATAGATGCGGACGGCTATGCGTAGGAGCATCAGCCATGAAGAAACACGGGTGGAGAGTTTCAACAGCGGGTTGGAATTCTCCGCGGCGGGTTGTGTCACAGGAAGTGAAACGATTTTCTTCGACTCAGGTAGGTTTAAGTCAACCTTAGCGGGAGCTACTGTCTTAGCGGGCCAAGCAGCAGGCTCTTGGCTTAACCAAGCGGGGCCGGTCAACCACAGCGGGTGGTTAACTAGCTGAGCGGGTGACAGCCCTCGCGAAAGTGCATCAGCACAAGGGTTTTCCGTTCCAGGTATATGACGGAAGCTGTCAACGGGTATAGCGGAAGTAATTTTTGTAATACGAGTAGCAACAAAAGTTTTGAATCTGTGGGGTGAAGCGGTAATCCACTGCAACGCTACCATAGAGTCGGTGAAGCAATATACTTTGTCTATGGTATGACGCTTTACGTAGGTATCGAGAACGCGGCGAACCAGTTTTGACATGAGCAAGCAGCCGCAAAGCTCTAGCTTTGCAATTGAAATTGTTTTCAGCGGAGACACTTTTGACTTGGCGCATACTAGACGAGTAAGCGGAGTAGAGTCATGGTCAGACTGAGTTCGAATATACACTACAGATCCATATCCATGCTCGCTAGCATCAGAAAACGCAACGACGGTGATTTTCGAATTTTCTTCCACTCCTAGGTGGCGAGGGAATCGCAGTTGCTGAATGGCGGGAAGTTCGCGAAGATAATTATGCCAAATATCTACCACTGCTTGCGGCGGTTGCTCATCCCAGTCAAGCTTCAAAACATGAAGCTTTTGTAAAATTAATTTAGCGTACAAGATGACAGGAGCTATGAGTCCGAGAACGTCATACTGACGCGCTATCACGGACAACATATTGCGTTTAGTCGCAGGCCGACTTTCGACGTTCACGGTGAACATAAATGCGTCCGAGCTTGGCAACCACTGTAGCCCTAAAACCTTCAAGCTCGAGTCTGGCTCATCGAAATTGATAACTGCGGTGTGCCGATCGGAGACCGGAAGCGATTCAGTGAGCTCGGGTACGTTACTAGCCCATTTCACTAGCTCGAAGCCCCCGGCCTTGAGCAACTCGCGGAGATCATCGCGAAGCTGTACGCTACCAGGTATGGACGGCATGGAATAGCACACATCATCCATATAAGTATTGTTTTCGATGACAGACGCGGCGTGCGGGAAGCGAGCGCGCTCGTCAGCGCACAGCTGGCGTAGCACGCGCATCGCGAGAAAAGGACTACTGCGCAGGCCAAAACAAACACGGTTGAACACGTAAGTGCTCAGCGGCGAAGCGGGATCAAACCGATATAAAAACTTCTGAAATTTGCGGCTGTCTTCGTTGACAAGTACCTGTAGATACATCTGTTTTATGTCGGATGTGAAAACGATTGCATAAAAACGAAATTCTAAGAGTATAACAAAAAGGTCATTTTGCAAATTATCCCCAGTATGCAAGACGTCATTCAATGATAAGCTCGAATCAGTTTTCGCACTTGCATCCATGACCATGCGCCATTTAGTAGTGGTTTTATCCAACCTGGCAATCGCATGGTGCGGAATGTAGTAACCGGCTAAACTATCGTCGTTATTTATCAGCGAGACATAACCTTTCTGCAAGTATTCCTGGATAATTGCATCATACTCCACGCGCAGGGGAGGTGAAGCGACGAGCTTGCGTTCTAAATGCATAAAGCGTTTCTTAGCGGTAAGAAAAGAATTACCTAAAGCGGCAGCGGGGTCGCGGGAGAAAGGCAACGCTACAGAGTAGCGGCCCGTAGAATCGCGGGAAAAATTATTTGTAAAAATACGTTCATTTTCGAGAGCGGTAGGACTTAAGGCCGGTGTGCATTGCACTTCCTCAAGTTGCCAGAATTTCTGAAGAATGTTATCCAAGCGCGGTTGTTCTGCGAAGGCACAGAGAGAAATTCGGGAACGGTGACTATCATCATTAAAAGCGGTACCTGTTTGAGCGGTTGCAACGGGAGCGGTCCCGATTACGATAAAACCGAATATCGATTCGAAAGCGGTAGGTGCACCAGGCGGACCAGCGGCACGACCCGATAGCAAGATATCCGCAAACAGCGGAGCCCCAATAAGTATTTCTATCTCGGACGGTTCCGAGAAATCCTTATCAGCAAGCGGCAAGCCGTGTAGATATGCAAGACAAGAGGTATCAACTCTCACAGACGGCAGGTTGTCGGTGATGCGGTCAATAACGAAAGCGTCGACCGAAATAAAATTATTATCAAGTCGCGAATGTAATGTGGTTGAAATTACACCCTTAATTGGGTTTGACGCGGAACCTATGCCCTTAACAACGGTATTTGTTACCTTGTTGCATTTTAAATTAAGCTTTGCGCAACAATTCGCTGATATAAAATTACTCTGAGAGGCAGAATCTATTAAAGCGCGCACTACATGCTTACGACCGTTTGAATCAGTAGCGTAAACTTGCACGGTTCCCAGTAAACACGTAGTATCTGCGGTCGGTTGCGTAACAGGGCGCACGTTATTGCATAGCGAAATGTTTTGTTGTTGCGACTGATAAGCGGGAGGCTTCGGAACATCTGCAAGCGGGCAGTGAGCGGTAACAGCGCTCGAGGCGGAAGGCAGGGGCGCGCGGGCGGCGGCGCCGGCGGCGTTGTCAGCTCGTGCGCGCGAAGACTGCGCTGGCGCAGGATTGCGCGTGGATGACGCGACGGCATCTCTGTTGAGAGTGCGGGTTCCTTCCCGGGAAGGTAACATTTTACGACATAACATTGAATGATGTTTACATCCACAATGACGGCAACTATATTGCGAGTTGCAAGCGGTATAGTTATGCGAAACACTTAGACAATTAGTACAACCTTTATGTTGTTTTATACAAGACAACCTGTCCTCTGTGGAAAGCTTATTAAATGCAGGGCATCTATATAAATTAGCGTGATCAGATTGATTACAAAGCGGGCACTGTGATGCGCACGATGCAGCGAAAGAATGCGTAGACTTAGGAACAATCTGTTTGTTATTGTTGACATCAGAAGTGCGGCTAGCGGGCGCCGTACGTTCTAATATCTTACTCTGCTCGCGAACAAACTTAATTAGATCGTCGTACGTAGGCATACTTTTACCTCGCATATGCATTTCAAACGAGCGGGCGGTACTCGAATCTATCTTTTTCAAAGCTAATTGCAACAACATAAAATCCGATAAATTATCGAGCTTGAGCGAATGTAAGCTTGACACTGCTGTGCAAAACTTATCTAAAAATAGCTCCAGGTTTTTAGCGGAAGCGGTAATGCTAGTTGGTTTAAAATCGAGCAGCTGATCGAGATAAGCGGAACCTAAGCTACGCTGGTCGTCGTACTTGTTGACTAAAGTCGACCAGATTAGATGGTAATTATCTGCGTTTGGAACAATGCCTGAAATAACGGATAATGCACGCCCTGACAATTTATTTACTAAATACTGTATACGTTCGTGGTCAGTTACATCGGCATTTTCATGAATTGTGCGACGGAACGATTCATGGAATATTTTCCATGTCATTGGATTACCATCAAAGGTCATCAACTCCAACTTAGGTAGTTTGACAGATTTATGTTGCGGTGTAACATGCGATTCCGTACCTTTGACGTTCATAGCGGGAGGGTTGAGTTTATTGTAAACAAACTTACAGCGGCAGTACATGTCTTCAAAAACATTAATTGACTGATAACTTACGGAATACGTGGGATCGATTGTCAACTCGGTGACATTTAAATCGTTTACAATGTCATTAAACTCAGATTGTAAACGATCCAGTGAAATGATTCCACACAGAAATAAATCTTTCTCAGTATCATCAGTGAAAGCGTTCAACGAGCGGTTATAAATTTGCTGTAAACGAGCAAATATGGCATCACGTTTGCCGATTAAAGTTAAACGTTTGACCGCCAAAGCATCAAGAGCCGTCGCATCTTCAAACTCGCCTACTTCTTTCCCCTTAGAACGAACGCTTTTAGTATTAGTGCTCGCCATTTTTTAAAGAGAAACGTCAAAGTGAGACAAGCCGGTGAAGTGTTAAAACTGAGTGAACAACGTCACCGCTCACGGTAACAGATTAGATGCGAAGCGAACAATGGGTCAAAAAACGTTAACGAATACTCGCAGATTACCTACACACAGAATGAATTTAATTGTAAAAAATATAATTTTTAGAAATAGCGAAATTAAATGGGGTTTTGGAAAACGGAATACACAATCTGATATGCAAATGATACTAACAGGTTATAGAATGTAATTAATGTAGGGACACAAAACGGGAAATTACGCGGGAACACAATATTTTAGTACAAATATCGTGAAATATTAGGCCTTTTTAGAATAATACGGCTCGAAGGAACCAAAAGAATGTTAGCGCGGCCACCAAGCTATATGGCAGAGCACGCCGAACTGCGGGCGCGGGTTGAAAGGACACTGGTAAATCGAAGTAATGCGGAACAAGGTGATGAAAAGTGGACTGTATAGGAAAAGGAGCGAAAAACGAGCGACTAACCTGGATATCCTCGGGCTGACGAGCACAGCTGCGGCACTCTAAGGCGTCCTGCTGGTGTCCAGGCGTAGTGGCTCTTCGAATTATTTCACGCTGTTGTAGACTCGCGGCGCGAGCGCGGGAAGCTGTTAGTACACAGCTCCAAAGAAACGATCGCGGATATCCCAGTGCGATGGGGCACACAAGAAAACAGCGCGAGCGCGGTTAGTAACAAAATGGCGGTTTCCTTGGCTTCGAGGGAGCTCACAGGAACAGACGCATCCGCCGTCAACAAGGGTCGACCGCAGACTTCTTGCAATGACAAGCAGTTCACTCATCCGCCACGAAATGTCAACCGTAGATAGTCGTCGTTTTCGTGAGGGTAGGAAAATGAGGGTAGGAAAAGGTAAGAGGTAGAAAGAAAGAAAGTGCCAATAGATGGCGCGAACAGGTATAATATGGTTGAGATAAGTAGTATATAACAAACATTTATTAATGTATATAAGAAACACCATTTTTAGTATTAAAGTAGTATATAAGACATAATTATTTGCAAGAGTAGTAAAAAAAATTAGTTAAGTACCATATTATTTGTGTTTGTTTTATAGGTATAATATGGTTGAGATAAGTAGTATATAACAAACATTTATAGGAATCACCACTTTTAGTATTAAAGTAGTATATAAAACACAATTATTTGCAAGAGTAGTAAAAATATTAGTTAAGTACCATATTATTTATGTTTGTTTTATAGGTATAATATGGTTGAGATAAGTAGTATACAACAAACATTTATTAATGTATATAAGAATCACCATTTTTAGTATTAAAGTAGTATATAAGACACATTTTATATACATAGTTCACTTGTATATAAGCTAACAAGCTTTCTAGTATTTAAGTAGTAAATAAGATACAATTATTTGCAAGAGTAGTTATAAGATCTATTTTTCCATAATAGTAAAGAGTATGTTAAAAAATGATTAAATTAATCAAATTTAAGAGTTTGGTTTTATTTACCTACCATATAGTTATTTAAGATACAAGAATATATATTTATATTGATGTTTTGTATATTTAGAGCAATTATTAAATTAATTCATAGTATGAATTTAGTTTATTTAATGTTTACAAGTGTTAAGTTATAAAAAGGAATTTAGTGAGAAGTTTTGCATAATATTCAATGATAATAAAAGTAAGGTAATTACCATAGTATGTATTTTCTTATTTTAAAATCATTGATATGCTAAAAGCATAAGTTTTTACCTAGCATATCAGTTAGTTGATACACAGGAAAAATATTTTAGTTTTGAAGCGACAATCAAAGTATTCAATTACAAGTTATTTAGAAAACCGATATTTTTAAAAAAAAAATTTAATTATGAGTCATAATAAGGATTAAGTTTTATCTATTATGATAATGTTTAGTCAATGTCAATTAAGTTATATTAGAGAGATTTATCACAAAAATTTGCATTTAGTCAGTCGTTGTAATTAGAGAAGTAAATATTTAGTTAATATTTACTAAATAACTTTGATATGTCATAAATATATGCTATGAATATCGTAAGTTAACAGATAAGAAGAGATATAAGAATTAAAACGACATTCCAAGTAATTAGAGAACATTGGAATTTTGGAGAACGGCAGTCTCCGATGCAATTTTTGAGAAAATGTTAAGTTATTCAAAAGTGACATGATTTTTATAGTGAGAAAAGATTCGTTTAGGAGTGAGTGATAGTTCTGTGATCTATACCTATTACACCAACAAGGTCAAATAAAAGTTATACAGAAAAAATATTTTCCGATGGAAAAATGTAGGTAGATAAATATTAAGTGTGATAATTTTAAGTTGAATTCAGTTTAAAAATGAGATAGAACACTGTATAAGCAGGTATTTAATAGAATGAAGTTAAGTTAAGATACAATAATAAGATTTAAGATCATCCATATAACCAAATAAAAAAAAACTAAGTGACAAATTTATAGCAAAAAAAAAACTTGATTATATGGTACTTTGAAGAAGCAACGGGTGGTTTTATACCCCCGGAGGGTGTTACCCGTGTCTTTCAGTCGCCTCTTACGACATGCAGAACTACAGCAGGCCTATTCTAAAAAGTACCCCGAGACTGCACAGGGCTGTACACAACTTATAATTAACACACAGAAGAACACATAAACAAAAACAGTATACATAGAATAAAATGGCAGAACCACACCCGAGAAAGCCTGCCACGCTAAACCTGTCTGTTCTGCTAGTATGGGCGCCAATGTCACCTTCCTACCTAGCAGTAGATAGTAGGGGGCATAAAAGAAAACAGAATAAGAGGTTTAGAGATATATTAAGAACATTTAGAAGGGTAGATATAGCAAGTATGAGAAGGGTCGTGGATTTCAGACAGGTGGCGTGTGGTAGACTTCCTTTTTGAAGGACTTATCTCCGGTAAGTGAAGAGTAGCACGTGCTCAGCAGCAGGCGCTGTGATGCACTCCGCTCGTGGTCAGCCTGAGAGCCGCGCCAGTAGGTCGTCCCAGCCAGATGCTGTAGAGACGGGTCCGTGGAACCGTAGAGTGGCAGCGGTCGATAAGGAAGTTGCTGGCCTTGTAGCTTGCAGAAGCTAGCGGGTTAGAAGTGAAGCCGGAGATCAGCCTCCTACTGGAACCCTGGAATCCACATGGCTCCGGTTAAATTAGGTCCAGTGTGACGTTGAGCTGGTGGGTCCACTGTCCCTGCTACTGAGCATTTGGGGACGAGCAGAGAGCCTTTAGATGTGGCCCACCAACAAACATGAGGTTGCCTGAAGGGCTAGGTTGCCTGAAGGGCTAGATATAAAAACACAATGACATTACAAAATTACAAAAGTTGAAGATAATATGAACAGATAAAAAAAGAGAAAAGGTTAGGTACAAAAAGGTTACAATGCATTAGGAGCTTGAAGAGCATTCCTAGCATATAGTTGTCACATGGTTGAGTGCACTGGTTGTTAAAATTAGGTTACATACCAGAAGTATTTGCAATCCAGTTTACACATGTTCATACATTGTGGCGGCTTTAAGAGCTTACTCACTGATTACAAGCACATGGTAAATGTAATAAAGTTCAGACACTAAAAAGAACAGATAAAGAAGTATTTAGCACTGTTAATTTACACAATGGCGTTGCCAATTTAAGGTTAGAATAACACAGTATTATGGCTAGATCACAGAATACATCTTATAATCTATCACTCACCCTAGAACGGGGCAGAAGGTTTGAAAGCTTTTGTATTAAAATTATAGTAAAGAGAATTTAGTAACTATTTCTTTAGTTCTTCACGGTCCGGTTGTCTCGTAACAAGTGACTAAGCACTCTCTCATTGAAGACACCTTGAGTCTACCGGAAGTTTGGTCCTCAAAGCATTACCAAATAAGGTAATCTTCGCTGCTAAATCGTTTATGATGATCAGAGCCAATCGGAGGCTATATTATTTTGAAATTTTTGCTAAACAGCCGGAAGTTTTGAGCTCTGGCTTAAGTCTGAAGTTCGCTCATCTTTGCACCGTCGTGAAGTTTGGACGGTACGTACATATTTATTATTGCGACCTCTATAGGTTTAGTGAAGAACTAAATGATTCTAGCCACGATCGGTACTACAGTGAGGTGTGTAGACAGTGTGATAGCAAACAGTCATTCATACCATTTAGTACGCTGCGGCTTGAGCAGATGGCGCTGCTCTTCAATTCTAAGTAATTTTATTCTAATAATTTTTATAATTTATTGTACCTGGCCTTAGCCAGGTTACAGTAAGTAGATATTGGCAGAGAGAATAGTATAAAATTTTTAGAACATCTTGACCTGCACAAGCTCTAATATTCTACTCGTGCAAGCAATTTGAATTTGTAAACAAAACAACGAATTTCTTGAAAGGTCGGTATGCATGATGCTGACAGTCGAGTTTATTACTGGCTAGGATAAAAAAACATACACAGCTACAGCTGCGCAGATTTGACTCATTTTGGCACATTAAAAGTTACATTTTATTACTTAATTGTTGTCATTATTAGGAGGGTGCGTAATGCTATATTAAGTGCATTATTTTATGGAAGACAAGCTAAACCATTGGTTAGTTTAGCTTGTTTTCCATAAAATAATGCACATCGAAATCACACATGGCTGTGTGATTTCGACTCTTTAGGGAGTTTGTGGTTAAATCGAGTAACGTTACATGTAGTTCATACTGTTAACAAAATCAACCTTATTTCAAATCCAATGCTATGACAATGCAAACAATTAAAATCTAGTAGTGTTGGTAACTGATAGAGTAAATTTTAACGATGTCACGAGTAGCTCAGTTTTCCTAGGTTTCAGTTTCACAAATAGATCAATTATTTTAGTAAGTAAGTAAAGTTTATAAAATGTAATATAATTAACCTGTCGTAATTTACTGCCAATACTCCGTGGGGTGCCGGGTTGGAATTGCACCTCCCCATATCATCCCATGGGTGTCGTAAGAGGCGACTAAGGGAAAAATACTGGAAGGTGGGCAGCAGCTCCTTCTTAAGAACTGTCAACTTACACTGCGACCCCCAAGACGCCTGCCAAGCGTGGGGATTACGGCAAATACCCCTTAATAGGGAGGCTGTGTTCAGTAGTGGACGATCTAGCTGTTACAGTACAGTACAGTTATTTACTGACATCAGATCACAATAATTATTAAAGTGTAGCTGTATGCATGGACACACCGCGCAACGCATGCATGCAAAAGCTCTATTGTTTTGCCAATAATTGCTAGCATATTATATCGGTACCGGATCCGGTAAACGACGTTTGTATGGAAAGAGCTACGAAGACACTAGCATTAAAGATTTCCTTTAATTATTAGTGTATATCGACTTAACTCTAAGTAAATAATATATCTGCGCGACTAAACCATATTTGTATATATATACATTATATTTTAATTTTAGTTCATAATTTTATTTGTGTTTTACATATCTAGTGAAATAATAAAAAAATAAATAGGAAGTTACGCACAACAAGATATTATGAAGCCAGACTAAGCCGGTTCATATGTTTTAATCAAGTGAAAAGTTGAAATGAATTTACGAGTAATTATATACTTATGCCAGTATTAACTATATGATGATTTTATTGGTTACCTCAAAAGCGCTTTATTATCAGATTCACAAGTGCTTCCCACATACATTATGTGCATTGTACAATTTTTTTTTCAGCTTGCTATATTACCGCTCGCTGCGGCAAGCGCATGATTCTACTGAACGGATATTATTTCTATCTTGCGCGGATGATCGGCGCCTTGGCGCCAAGTCTCGGTGGGCGTGTTCCACCCACCATAGGTACGGATGCCGCGCCGCCAATGCAAGCCTGTTGAGAAGGAGTTTTACATAATTAAAATGGTGTAACTGAATTTGTGTGTATTTGAGCATGATAACTGAACGTTGATATCATTTTGAAGAGGGTTGACCTATAGCCCTGTACCGGGTTGAGTTCATTTCCAGACTGCAACACAGTTTGAAGCAATAATAGCCGAGCGGTAATAGCTATGGAATGCCGCTCCGTAGGACCATTGTTCGATCCCCACCGCTAGCTTAAGCTGCACAGGTTCACAGCACGATTTAGGTTTCACTACCACCCTCAAGTAAAAAATCTGTTGCCAAGCACATAACGGTGAGTTGCAGCAGTCCCTAAGAGCCAGTAAAATTAAAGGCACTTAACATCTCGTCACATGTGACGAAACGCATCAGTTGCTGAGGTTATCGCTTAACATCAGTTTGACCTCGAGCTGGTTCCGTCACTAACTTATATAAAAAACGGGATCGAAGCCAGGACTTGGAAATTCCAAATAGTCCATTGAAAAGTTACATTTGGGGTTGCGTTTCTTAGAGGACGCAATTTTAATTTTGTTAACTGTTTTTTAAAAAACCTCTCCTAGGATTAGTACCTAATAGGTAGTAATATCAATGAATAACATATAATATAATCAAAATTGTTCTCATGGAACAAGAAAAACAAAAACGTTTTAAATTGTTAGCGGTAATACATTTTGTAATATGATTATGTTATCTCCATAACAGGGTACATAATCAAAACAACGATTTTAACGTACTGCAACGATATGAGCACATATTGTAAAGGTTATGTTTCATGAACAAATTACACCGACCCGACAAACAATGATGGTCCTCAACACAAAAATTAAAAAAAAAATTGTACCAACCCAACATCAATAAGTAAAATATTGCTGTCGGATAAATGTGTTATTTTTTGTTATCATATGCGGTGGCTACAGATAAAATCAGTTGTTTTTTTCCCTAGTTGTATATCGATTTTAGAATTGCATAATTTAATTCCACCATCCCCACTCCATTTACGGACAACCAGAAAGACAGGATTGCTACACTGTTATATGGTTGATATTACATCAGCACCAATTGGTATATAGCTGTTTGAACCATTATTTATCAGACGTAAGGCCAACGAGCTAGTAAATAGGCATTTTCTTAGGGAGCGTGTACCATCGTCACAAAATATCAGCTGATTTAAAAAAGCCTTTAATGAATAAAAAATATTCTTTATATATTGGTCGATTTATAAGTATTTATTTTTGTAAATAATAAATTATTAGCATTTTTATCCGTCACATGATGCATTTTTTTTGTTTGATTTCAATTTTGTTGATTTTGTTTCAGCGCCATACATTGTAACATCCCGTCGCGGCAGGCCTGTCATGGTGATGGGCCCGTATAGGTTCAACAAGCGTAGCGACTCGAAGGGACAGAGACAAGGGTGGACCTGCGTCAAAGTAAACAGGGGTTGTACAGCTGCCGTCGTCACCTTTGGTGATGAGATCATCAAAACTAAACCTCACAATCATTAACTCTATTATGATCTAGGTTGCCTATATATTCAATAATGCAACACAATGTATGATATCATTGAACAATAAATAGACTTCTTGTAGCTAATGATGATTCTAATACGACGCTTCTCTGTCAAGAACACAACGAGCGGCTTAGAATACTGAAACCGGTAAAACTTGTTGCTAATTCACAGGATATTTGTGCTTTATCAATTCTTCTGAAACTGACGAATTACGTGAGTTAACTGACTACACCTCGGATGTTGTTAAAAAATTGATGTCAATTGGAATAAAATATAATTCACATTATATATATATATATATATATATATATATATATTGTAATTTTCAAGTGATCCCATAAAATTAGTTCCCTAAAATCTTTTTTGAAAAGGAAATAAATTCTTATGTTATCTCCAATTTTGAAGTCGGGGGCTACATCGGACACTTGCAATTACAGACCTATTTCTATCTTACCTGTTCTGAGTAAAGTATTCGAAAAAAATATGCTCAAACAACTTCTATCCCATTTTAATGAGCATAATATCATATATATTGAATGAGAATCAGTTTGGTTTCACAAAGAGCAGATACACAACAGATGCAGGTGCTCAATTGATGTCACATATACATGAAGCCTGGGAGAGTTCACAGGATGCTATTGCCGTATTCTGTGACCTTTCTAAGGTATTTGACTGTGTAGAGCACCGCACTCTGATTCGAAAACTTTCACATTATGGTATTCGTGGAAAAGCTCTGGATCTTATAAATTCATATCGGTCAGACAGGCTACAGAAGGTTAGAATAAATGGCAATACTTCTTCCGGGTCTTTGGTAAGAATAGGAGTACCGCAAGGATCAATTTTAGGACCTTTTCTGTTTCTAGCATATATAAATGATCTGCCTTGCATGGTTAAAAAATTCTGCGATAAAGTTTTATTCGCAGATGATACCTCCCTGATTTTTAAAGTAGATGGATAGTGAACTTATTCAAGTAAATAATGTGTTATCTATGATCTCTAAGTGGTTCGCGGCTAATAATCTTCTCTTAAATTCAAAAAAGACCAAATGTTTAAAGTTTTCTTTACCAAATGTTCCTTATGTTGAACCAAACATTAAGTTTGGCCAAGAAAAACTCTCTTTTGACAATGCGACAGTCTTCCTGGGAATTAAAATGGATTCAACTTTACAGTGGAATCCACATATACATGATCTATCCGGAAGACTTAGTTCTGCTGCATATGCAGTTCGTAAGATGAGACAGCTAACAGACGTAGCTACTGATAGGCTCGTTTATTTCGCGTACTTCCACAGTATTATGTCTTATGGTGTATTGCTGTGGGGAGCTGCTGCTGAGATAGAGACAATCTTTATCTTACAAAAGCGTGCAATTCGAGCCATATATGAAATGGATTCTAGGGAATCCCTGAGAGATCTTTTTAAAGAAATTGATATTTTAACTTTACCAAGTCTGTATATATTTGAAAATATTATGTCTGTTCGTAAAAAATTGAGCAAATTTAAATCAAACAGTGACAATCACGATTATAAAACTAGGAATAAAGATAAAATAGCGGTGCCAGGTTTTAGATTAGCAAAGACAAATAAAAGGTCCTTCTTAGGCAATTGTGTGCGGTTTTATAATAAATTGCCCAAACATATTACAATGCTCACAGAAAGAAAATTCAAGTTGCATGTGAAGAATATTTTGATAAAGAAATCTTACTACACAGTTTGTGATTACTTAAACGACAAAAATGCTTGGACTGGTTCGCCTTTGCCAAGCTAGCGCCTGTCACCTACGTAATGTAAATTAAGTATTGTAATAATTTTACTATATAGTATATATTTAACACATTGTTAAAAAACGTTTAAAAGAATGGCCCCGAGTTTCTTCCCGTTCTTCTCGCAGTGGCTCTATAATTTTTGTTTGCTGAACGTGGCAGTACAATGTAGTATATTTCAATATTAAAATTTGTAATTGACGTTCATAAGAGCGTCGTAGACGCCTAAATTGAATAAATGATTTTGACTTTGACTTTGACAACAATTATTGCATAACAACCGGTAGAGTAGCTTGGACTTAAATACACTACAACTTGCAAAACAAGCCACTGAAAAAGGTTTGTCTATACAAAAGGCTGCTAAAACATATAAAATTCATTTTTCAACGTTGCATGACCGGTTAATTATGATAATATGGATAAACCAAGATTGAGGCATAC
Organism: Plagodis dolabraria; assembly: GCA_963854805.1. Classification (NCBI taxonomy): domain Eukaryota; kingdom Metazoa; phylum Arthropoda; class Insecta; order Lepidoptera; family Geometridae; genus Plagodis; species Plagodis dolabraria. The sequence continues at coordinate 8,442,701 of OY978445.1, read as the reverse complement.
ACTTTATAATTAAAGAAAGTATCCTTAATTGTTTCCTCATTTAAAAATTTTATTTAATAGGAGATTAGTAAAGTTTATTTGTTTCGCATATTGCACAATTGCCGAATAGGATTTTTTGGTATGCAGCCGGGTCAGTTTGAGTTTCAAGGGTATAAAAGTGACATTATTTGATGTTTAAACAACCGTTTTTAAATATGAATTATTCTTGGAGTATTTAGTGACAGCAAAATCACTATGGGTGCGACGATAAGCGAAGCAAGGAAGATCATTACGCCACTGTAACCATGTTAAATAACTTTCTCATAATTTTAATCTGTATATATAAACAGTATAAGTGATTTTTTGGGGAAAATTATGATTTAAGAGAAAAGATTAAGTTTAGATTAAAGATGTTAAATGTGAGAGAAGATGAGGTAAAGTTAAGATTTAAATTAATATTTTAATTTTATGTCATAATGCTTTTATAACATAATTCTATAAATTATTATGCATGGTTATTGTCATGGTATCTTTAGTAATAAGAAAAAATATGGCAAAACATTTATGTGTTATTATTATTATGCTTACACATAATTAGAATACTTAAAATTATGGTACAACATAACAATATTTTTTTTTGTAAGACCATAGTGACGCGTTAATAATTACGCAAGTTAATTAATCATCTGAAAGTGAACCAAGCATTGTGCTTTAACTTTATATAAAAACTGCATTTCTATAAGAAATTTAATATTTTTTTATAATGAAGAATGGGTTGTGATTGTACATACATTTAAAAAAATACGTGACGTTTTGGCGGACGGCTACTAAATGACGTCATATTACAGCGCTTCTCTCACTCACTAGGGCATTGCTTTCACTACCGAGCGCTATCAGTGCGTATTCACACCAAGTACAACACGTTAATGTATTTCCTAATGTTTTAAATAAGAGTAAAAAATATGAAAGAATAAACGCGTAATTTTATGGAAAATCCGCACTGCGCCAGCTGTGTGAAGTCGCTTGCAGCGATGGATACGTGTGCTGCTGCCGGCGCGCAATTAATTTCAAATTTCGAATCCCGCAGCTATTTTTAAAGTCTGTATCAAGTAACTGACGTATCAAAATAATTTTCCACAGTTTTTTTGGTAAATACTAAGTTTAATAGAATTAATAGAGGTAGCTAGATTTTATGACTAAGGAATAGTAAGAAGGAAAAGTGGCACTTGCTTTGTACAGCCGAGAATTTTGTGGTATATTGTATTTTTTTAATATTTTCAGTTCCATTTTTCTCTGTGTCTAGTCATGGCAAACCTATGCTAATCCTAGCTAACTATACTTATACCAGACAGAGAATGAATGGTACTAAAGTCCGATGGATCTGCTCAAAGGGCCGCAAGTGTCTCGCCACTGTGACTACCATAGAAGACCAAGTTGTAAAGATCACTAGCTCACACATACATCCCCCAAGTCTTGTCTCCGACTCAATGAATAAAAATGTCGAAGGTATAATATCATCATGGAATATGCAGATGTAAAAATTGGTCCAATAAATTTTAATAATATGTGTTCTACTCTACGCATATATTTTCAAAATCCTATTTATACAGACAAACAACTTCGCCATTTTGTAATGCACACGATATTTGGAGTTTGTTAAAAATTGTGTTAACGATACGACGTGACAACGTGATTAGGGTGTTGTTGCACGTTTAGTACACCACAGGGCTAAAACAGCCCTTTAACCGCCACAATAACTGGAAAAAAGTTATAAAGGTAAGTACAGAAATAAGATCATTACGGAAGGAAAAATCATAAACATCGCTGTTGATTATTTTGCTTTGCTAAATCCCGTTGATTTAAGTACGTCCAGGAATGAACTTAGATAACCACTCTCATCAAAATGTATGTATCATTATAATGTAATATAAAGTGGTTAGATGACACTGTTTGTTACAATACCTTTATTATTCTGTAAACCTAGAGATAACATTTTAATTTACTTAATTTTGTGAAGTTATACCAATTTCAAGAGTGAAACTATAACTACCTATTTGGCAAGGTAAATAACTTAATCAAGAGTAAAAATTATTTTTAAAAAATACTAGAAATAAATCAACACTTTCCGACCTCGCACTTCAGCTCAAGAACGCAGTTTAAAAAAAAATTAAATATAAGGTTTCAAAATTTATTAAGCCAGACAAATAATAATGCGATGTATTTTAAGGTCCACAATTTATTACAAGTCGTGGAAAAACAAGGCTGAAATTGGCCGGCTATAATTACACAAAGCAGGATTGTAAAGGAATGAGGACACGTTGGACCATCATAACTCACGGTATGGAAGTTATTTAAGCAAATTATATTCATTCACATCCGAACTATTATTATTGTTATAATGTTTAATATCATAGAAACTATATTCTGATCAAGATATTTATAGCTTTACTGTAATTTAATTACATTTCTATGTAATATCTGGTTTTTATTGTTACACCCTTATGTTGTATTTATAGCTCCGAACAAGCGGACTAAGAATCTGGCAAGATAAAACAACATCCAGGAACACAACTCATCGCCATTAACTTCAACAGCTATAACACCCACCGTTGAAAAAAACATTCAAGTGAATACAATATCAGAGAATATAGCCATGAAGACGGGTTTTTCATTATATTTATCACAAAAAAGAAGGAAAAAAACAAGGATTTTGGATGCACTCGTTCATTGAACTAAGAAAAAATAATGAATTGAATGTACTTTTTATTCCGACAACATTTTGACGCGACTCGCCTAACGTAGTGTGCAACCAGCACTGCCATTAGCATGCGACTGACAAACGAGTTGTGTGGGAAACATGGCGAATTTCTTTGTGACTGACAAACAACTAGGACAATACTCGAGTCGCTTGTCGATAGCCCCGTGGGAGAAATACCTTAATCAAAGTACTGACTCATCGACATAGTAGTTCAATTGGTGGAGCTATAAGTCTGGCCCAAGGGAAGAATTGGAGACGGGTTCTAATCCCGCTCTTTGTTTAAATTGTCGCCTTCTCTTCTTATGATATTATGTCATTTAAGGTCGTTTATATTCTCGGTAAGAAGGAAAACATCTGGATCCAGATTTTTATTTCTTTCTCTATATTTTTAGGGTTCGGTACCCAAAGGGTAAAAACGGGACCCTATTACTGAGACTTCGCTGTCCGTCCGTCCATCTTTCACCAGGCTGTATCTCAAGAACGGTGATAGCTAGACAGTTGAAATTATGACAGATTATGTATTTCTGTTGCCGCTATAACAACAAATACAAAAAAGTTGGCCAAATGTGAGTCGGACTCGCGCACGTTAAAACAAAAAAAGGTTAAAATATGAAAACTAGTGGTACGGAACCCTTCGTGCGCGAGTCCGACTCGCTCTTGGCGGATTTTTTTCTTTCGAATAACTTGATTGACTTGATTATTCATTTGACCGCCAAGCAACTGTAAACTCTCGACAAAATTAAAGAAATCAGCAATCGCGGAGCACACACATCTCTTGGCCACGCAACATTTTATACGGTTCGACAAATCCTCCGTACTAGCAAGAGAAAAATTCTTTGTACCTCGAAAAGTACGT